>CAKJTW010000073.1:2420020-4840040 GCA_917880005.1 Nanger dama | reverse complement strand
CAGTCACCCAACCTATAGTCAGGTGTCCTGACATCTTCCAGTTTGGTGCACCAATTTCTCTCAATGGCTGCCAATACTTGCTTTCGACTCCCCCAGAATTACCTCTCAGCCTCTGTCCACCCTTGCCTCAAGTTTCCCACATCCAGTTCCTCCAAGGATCACCAAAGTCTAATTGCTCTGGCAATGACTGCTGCTCCAGTCTGCCCTCTGTCCTCTGGTTTTCTAGCAGATAAGAGAAAGATTTCTCTTCATGTGGTAGCAGAGGAGTCCCAACATATCTTTATCTCATTGTCATCTCCTTTCTTTAGGAGGCAGACTTTTGTGCCAGAAAGCCATGGCCCAGGTGTTAAAGCCTGGGTTGTGGTTCCACTTTGGTCACTGCCTTTCTGTATATTCTTGGACAGCTGTTTCTCTTCTCTGAGCCCCCTGATTCCTCAGCTGTCATATGCTGGGACTGGGCACAAGCATTTGCCAATGTCCTTTCAGCTCTGAGATGATCTCAGTCTATGTCTGCACAGAGGATGTGCTAGTCATGGTCATGGCTGCATGTGTCGTCACTGATACCAGTGTTTCTCTGACCCTGGGGAAGGCCCATGGCAGAGGCCTGAGGCCCAGAGGAGGCAGCTCCCAGCCTGCTGGCTGCCATGCCCAGGCCCCTGGTCCCCATTCACCTGTGCCCCCTTCCTGGCATTGCTCCCCAGCCAGCCCCTGGCTCCTTTATGGAGCCCCTCCCTCCATTTGGCCCTGTCTCCCTTCGCTGGACCCTCTCCCTAGTATGCCCCCTGAAGTGCTGGGCCCTGCCCAGGGATGCATGGGCTCCATCTCCCCCTCCTTTCTGGTGTTTTACAAGCCGGGAATTCCTTTAGAAACAGAGCCTGGACAATTCTCCCATCTTTGGGAAGGACTAGCCAGTATCCTGGTGGCCCAGCTGCTGAGCCCAGGCTTGTGGCAAGTGTGTGTGTGTGTGTGTGTGTGTGTATGTATGTGTGTCTGGCTCTGAAAATTTAAAAGCTATGGCAGCAGGGAAGTGCTGCCTTTGGAAACAGTTCTCCTGTCCTCAAACAAAGGCCTATGGCCAGGGCCCCCAGGGAAACAAACAAGCGCAACAGGCTTTGCTCTCCGTTCTCCCCTCATTGCCAGCTGCTCATGCCCCCAGCCTCAGCCTGGGCACCTGTGTGCTTGTGTCTTGATGCAGGGGCTCTGTCGCCGCCCTTGTACTTTGCTTTCCTTCTCCCAGTCTCACTCATGCTACCATCAAAATGTCTCACATCTGTACCCTTTTTCCTGTGCCTGTTTTCCCCCCCTCAGGCCTCCTCCCTGAGAAGCCTCTCCTCATTACCTGTCCTCAATATAAATAATATTGATAATATCACCAGAGCGATCTTCCTAAAATGCAAATCTGATTATATCACTCCTCTGCTCAAAACCCTTCAAGGGCTCCCTGTTGCCTACAGAGTCAAGTCCTAACTGATTAACCTGGTACTCAGAGCTCCAGGCTTTCTTCTAGGACCATGCCCCCATTTTCAGTCATGAATGCTACACTTGAGCCACAAAGGGCTTCTCTTGTCCTCCCAAATAGGAGATTTTACTTGATTTCCCACAAACACCAAAGACTCCATGTCCCAAACCATTCCATCCAGCTGTTCCCTACCCACAGTGTCTTGCCCCTCAGTGGCCTCCTCACTCTGCCCCACACCTGGCATCAATTTAGGGACCAAGAACTGTCAATCCATTATCTCTGCCATCTTTTAACATGCCCATGCCATCCCCACTGCTACCACTGCAGAGTAGAGCAGGATCATTCATCTCCTGCCTGACAAGTATGGTGGCCTCTCCCTGCAGCCTCAGTGAGATTTCAAAGCAAGCTCTAATCCAGTTCTCTCCCTCCTTGAAGCTGACCATCTAGAGGACCCATTGTCTTCCCAGCCTTGCTTCCTAATTACCCTCAGTCCTTGCCAGGCTGAACCCTTTGCCTTCCCTGAACCTGACTTTCAATATCCTGTTCCCTGTTCTTTGCTTCTACTATTACCTTCACCTGGAATGCCCTCTCACCTCTCTGCCTGTTCAAGTTCCTTGCAAGGCTCTTTGAAAATTCTTCTTCCTCCAGTAGGTCTTCCCAGAGCCAACCTGTTGGAAAAACCTGTCTCTCCTCTAAACCTTCACTGAGCTTTCTGGTCAGGTTTAGTGTAGCAGTTGAGATCATAGGCCCTGGAATCAGCCTCCCTGAGTATGGAACCCCAGCTCGGACATTTCCTAGTTCCTAGGACAATTTGCATAACCTCTTCCAGCCTCAGTTTCTTCATGTGTAAAATGGAATCAGTTATAGTTACTGCCATACAGGGCCCTCATGAGGAGGAAATGATTAATTGGTGTGCATTGCTTAGGAAAAGCGCCTGCCACAAAGCGAGTGTGGTCGCAGTGTTATTGCTATTATTTAGTAATGTGACCCTCTTTACTGGACTGCCAGACCCTCAAAGACAGGAACCCAGTCAGACCCCCTTTGGTCTCATACCAGAACCGCTCAGAGACATTTGTTGACTGGAACCGAGATGACATCTCCTTCCACCCCCCTTCCCCCACCACCTCAGGCCCCTGCAGAGCCTACAAGGACGGAGAGAGGCTGAGACACACAGGAAATGTTTCCCCTCATTGATGTTAGTGGAGCCTGGGGAACAGGCAAGCCCACTGCAGCCCCCAAAGTACTCCTCTCCTTTGAGACCACTGTGTAGCTGAATGTCCCTGAACATGGGGGTGATGGAGACAAATTGGAGGAAATTCAGAGAAGCAAAGTCCCTGAGCCTTTGGGAAAGGGCAGGCCCAGCTGACAAGAGAGATGAAAGCAGTTCCATGTGTGTGGCTTGGCTGAAGGACAGCACTGGGTGTGGTGGGGGGACATGATAACTGGATACAGGGATTCTAGCAGTGCAAACAATGAGCAGAGGGGGGTGGCTGGGAGCTCCGTGGTTTGGGGCTGCCCTACTGAGGCAAACAGACCATTGAAATGCAAGCCTGGAGCTTCCTGCAACCCCAGGCAGGCCACAGGACCCCTGTTCCTACTGGCCCGGAGAGGACCCTCTACACTGATTCCCAGGGTGCGGGGTTCTGCCTGGCTAAGCAGTTTTTGACCCTGGAAGGGGGGACATCACCTTCTCCCATCTACTCATAGCTGGCTGAGGCTGGGGCTGGGGTGGGCCCTGCTGAAGCTCTGAGGTCCGAACACTTGGCCCTCCCCACCAGTCTGCAATACCCCTCTCTGAGGGTGGCACTTGTTAACTTTGAGCCCACAACAAAGCCTGTGGGCCCTGAGGTTTCCTCTCCCTTCCCCCCTTCACCCACCCTCCCCCAGCTTAAAGTCATTGTTTTCAAACCGTCGACCTCTGCTCTCTCCTCCCGGGTACTAAGGGGCATCTCAGGGGCGTGGAGAGGCCGGGAGGAAATATTGGAAATGGCCTCTCCATCCTCCCCCTCAGATCCGGGCTTCATCGTCCATGGGCCAAAATAAATAAAGCAAGTGAGGGAGAGGCCTCTGCAGACTCCACGCTGATGGCTACAGTGGCCTGGTGGTGGGGGTGGCGGGTGGAGCATCCATCAACCCAGGGCTGCCTGCAACCCTCCTCCCAAAGGAATGTGGCAGTATGGCGGCCAGGCAAGATGCCCAGGAGTCAGTCACCTGAGGAACAAAGCAGAGTGCCCTTTCAGTGCCCCTCTCCTGGGACAGAGTTTTCTTGGAGTTCTTGGTCTAAGCACTCTGGAGGGAGAGCTAGGGAACTGAGGAGGAAGGAGAAGTCTGGAGACTGGTGTGGGGTGGGGAGAAGTAACAAGGGGACGTTCCCAACTAGACGCCCCCCAGCAGACGCTGCTGGTTTCTGTCCCTGCCTGTGCTCCAGGTCCACTCTCTGTGGTCAGAGTCTGAGGGCCCTCCCATGGGGAATCTGGAGGACTAAAGGTCCAGAACCCTCAAACTGAGGGTTCCCTGGGCTCCTCTGTTGGAGCCCTCCTACCCTGACCCTTGAGGGAGTCTCAGACCACAGCCTTAAAGTCACAGTTTAGCAGAAAGAGCACAAGCCTTGATGACACAGAGATGAGTTCAAAACCAGCCTCCATGCCATATTATTGATGAGTTCTGGCCAAGCCCCTTACTTTACAAGTAAAGCCTGAATTTCTCATAACTAGATGGAGACCAAAATCTCCACCTCACAGGACTGTTGGCAAGAACAGACAGGATGATGATGTGCAAGGGCTTGGACCGTGGTAGGTGTGAACTAGCTTTCCTTTACCTGCACTGGATATGGGCCCTAGGCCACCATCTGGGGCATGGAATGACCATGCTCTGGAGGTAGAAGCTCTTTACTGGCTATGACGCCTTGGCTCCTCTTAACCCAAAGTCACAGAGTGACTCTGGGAGCACCAAGGTCCTTGCCACCTGGGCCTGGTGGATTCGGTTCTCTAACTCTCCAGGAACAGAAGTGTCACTGAGGAAGGTTCTCCCCAGTCCCTGGACTGACCCTCTGTCTACAGCCATGTCTGGCTTCCTCTCTGCAATGTCAGGCAGACCCTCTACCAGCTCTCTGATTTAGTTTTGGCCTTGCTCTTGGAGCTCTTTCTTTGGGCTCCATATTGTAAAGACCATTGTTTGTCTTTTTGGATGAGCCCACAGCCTCTACCTTATTCAAAGCTGGAGGGCCACTTCTGGGCCTGCTCTGTCACCTGCTTCTTTAGGAAGTCATTTGAACAAGGGGGCTTGGCTGCAAAGGTCTGTCTAGAATGGCAAGGGCCTAGGGAAAGAACTTGGCAGTGAGGGTCAGAGATCTCAGGCCCTGAGCAGTCCTCATGAGTCACTTTTTCTTTGGACCTCATTTTTCCATCTACAAAATGGAGGTCCTACCTCTTGCACCCCAGGGCTATTGGGAAGTGCTCAAGTGTTAATGGACTCAGGATCCATCAGAGAATGTTTTGGCTTGAGGACCTGGAGTTTAAACTTCTCTGCTTGGCTCCCTCAGTTCTATGGCAGTGGAGGATGTAAAGAACAGGCTGGGATCACAATCCCAATTATTGTGACTCAGCTATTTTCATTTGGTTAGATGCCAAGATCCCCAGCTCTTTGCAGGTCACTGGTTCACCTCGATTCTTTGCGAGAAAAATTCCTCCATTGATTCCAAAGGTTCACCGTATGGGAATTCTTTGTGACAAACCCTAATCCTTCCTGCTATGGCTCCAACTCAGATCTATACATCTCAGACATCTCCTTGCCTGCTTTTTCTTTCCTCTGCTGTTGCCCGATATTGGGAGGGAAGTGTAAGACTGAGGGTGAAGGCTGGCCTTGTACCTGGCCAGAGGGAATAGACCGTAAGGGTAACATCACTCTTCTAGTAGCCCTTCAGCTGCTTCACCCCTTCAGCCTCACCCCTTCCTTCACCCTGGCCCGCACCAGCCCAGCTGGAATACTTGTGGTCTCTCACCACACACTGGAACTAGGGCGCCAGCCTTGACTTTAATCTCCCTGGCAGCTCCGTGGCATCGATAAGCCTTAAGTTTGTGGCAGAGGAAAAATGAAACCCACATTACTCCACCAGGGTCCAGCCCCCCATCCAGCAGAGTCAGGGATGTCCTCCAAGACGCAGCAAGATGCACCCCCCAGCTACCCTCTTAAGGCATATGGAGGTGGAGTGGCATAGGCGTGAGTGGTGCTCCCGTGGTGAGCTGCACTTTCTTCCCTGAAGGCATAGAAGCCTCCCCCACTCCATTCCTGCAGGCCCTGCTTCTATCCTCTCTCCTTTCTCAACCCAGAAGGCTTCTCAAGCATTTGCAATGGGGGCAGCTCCCTCCTGAGTTTGAGGTTAAAGGGGACGCCTTATACAGGAATCTGTAGCCAAATTGCTGAGCTGTTCACAGTGACCTGGAGATGATGTTTGGAAATCTGATTTGTGATAACATAATGTTCCTTTTAAGTAACGCTGGCTGGAGAGGGAAGGAGGAAAAAACGACCAAGAAAAACAACCTTATTGAGGTTTAAAAGGGGACGCTGTCGTGGCCGCCTCCTTAATCTCCCAAATCATTTTCCTCTCTTCCCCTCCTCCTCCTCCTCCCCCAGACCTGCTTTTGTTTATAACAATCTCTTGGAAGGAAGATTGAAAGTGAAATCTGTTTCCTTGCTTAAATTTATATATTTAAAGGAGGGAAGAAAGCCCTCTCTCCCCAGCGCTCGCCTGCCCCTCGCCTGAGTGCTGTGGGTAATCGGAAGGCTGCCTGCTCTGGGCTAGTCAGTCAGCATGGGCTATCTGTGCCCACTCACCACCCCATCACAGAAGCATCATTAAGGCGGGAAAACAGGCTGGGAATGAGATGGGAAACCTAGACGAGGGGCAGCAAGGGTGCCACTTAGTCACTGACTCCGGGCACTGTTTATGTAGTGGCTCATGACCAGCAGCTTGCTCCAGTGGTGAATAAATACAGTATGAGGGGACAAAGTTAGACACAAGGCAGGACGGCCACTTCCATTGCTTAACATGCAGTGAGCTTGGCTCCTTGGTGAAGAGTTGAGAAATTTTAGCTGCATCCTCTGCTGAAGGAGTGACACCCCTCCCTCCCCACACCTCACTGGAAATTGAAACATCTGTGTCACAGCAGGAGAGGATGGGATGGCGACTGCTGGGACCTCCCACTGGGGAGGAGACACTTGTGTGGAAAGATGGATCCAGTTCAGGGCAGGGGGCGGATATCTAGGGAAAGACCATCACATCTAGTAGAGGCCATCATGGCTATTGTCCTACTGACATTCCCCGCCCTGCTCCCCATCCCTACACACACATGTGTTCACACCGCCTCTCTCTTCTACTCTGCCAGAACATGTGCCTGACACCTCAGGTGGCACCTCCCGCACCACCCACTCTCTGGCTCTCACCCTAGCGTTCTACTGCTCCTGGCCCAGCCTGAAGCCAGCCAACAGGCCTAGTAGGGCAGGACAGGGCAGGATGAAGGGAGGAGGTGCCAAAAAGCCTGCCATGCAGCCAGCATGGCTGCCTGCCAGTACAGGATGGATTCCTCTGACCCCAGCTCCACAGGAACACCTATTTCATTGAGAGGCACTGCTTCAAGAGGAGGAACCTAGAAGGATTTTTGGTGTTTTTTTCAGGGGCCTTGCTCCCCTTGTCCCATCCAGGGCATGTTATTACTATCAAAAATATCAGACATCTCAACTCAAATTAAAGTCAGGTTAAATGTCTCCACTGCAGAAATTCCACATGGTTCCGGATGGAGAGGAGGGACTCCCTCTAGGCCTTCTGCCTTCTCTCCCTCCCTCCTCAATAGTGGAACAAAAGCATCAATTTACAATATGTTTTTCAGACCACTCAATCTAAACTTCTCAGTTTACAAGTGGAGAAACTGAGGCCTAGAGTGAGTAATGGACTTGCTCAAGTTCACTCAGCAAATTAGTGGTGGGGCTAGGACTAGAATCCAGGTATTTTGATTTCCAACCAACCGTGTTCTTCTACAGTCCACACTGGAAACCCTGCCAGACCTAAAACTTCCATTGACTTTGAAAACTTCAAAATGGCCACCAGAGATGTCTTAACATCTCTTATGCAAGGGCAGAAGCAGGAGGCAGAGTCTCATAATTCCTGGCCTGCTAAAGTCACTTATCACTTGCTTGATAGAAAGGCTACTGAATTATGGGTTAGTGCTTACCCTTCTCTGAGTTTCAATTTTTATCTGTAACATGAAAAATGCAGAAGACCATTGTCTCTACCTGCTCAGCATCCATTCCTTCTCTTCTAAAAACAGCACATCACATTCCTTAGGAAACCCACCCCTCCCACATAGTAAGTTCAAGTGAGTCATCTTCAAAGGTTGACAGATGACCTAGCCCTAGCCAATCAGAGCATTCCATTACACTGAACAAAGTGATTGATTTATGCAGTTATGTGACCCAAACTTGGCCAACACAAATCTTACCTGGAACCTTTGATGAAAATATAAGGAAAGAGACTGGGAATTGATCAACCAGAGGACATAAGCCTAGAGTTTCAGGAGCCCTTTTGAGAAGAGTCTGCCTGTGAATGATACCTACAGGGAGAAATGGGCTTCCAAGACATGGATAAGGCTTCATTTGAGCCTGGGGTCTAGCAATGACTGACCAGACACCAGACTATTATACTTTCCATTTATGTGAACTAGCATGATCCCATTTGCAACCAAAAGGGACCTCACTAATATACGAGAAATTAGAAATATCCTATATCACCAAACGGTGGATTTAGAAGAGATCTTACATGACTGCCAGGTAGAGACTTAGGGAAAATGAGATGAATGAATAAATGAGTCTAGGATAAGCATGCCCTTTATGGGCTAGTATAACACCTCAGCCATTTTGCCAGAAGCATTCCTCCGGCCCTTTGCCTGTAGTAGCAGAGTATAAGCTTTGGAATCAGATAGACCTGGCTTTGAACACTGTTTTCTCCATTTTCCTTCTATATAGTTTGGGGCATGATTGCCACCTACACCTCAGGTTTAACTGAAACAGGTGTCAAATTGCTGATAGGTGTAATCCAATGAGTGTGGGATAAGGCACCATGACAAGACAAGACTTGGAATGTTAGGAGAGCAGACATTTACTGGATGATTATTAAGAGCAAAGGAGTTGGCAAACACCATTAAAGGCATCTGGGACAGGGCTGAGTGGGGACACCTCATAGGGTGGTGGTGCACAGTTCCAGGAGGTGCCATTCATGCAGTCTATGACAATAAGGGAGTGCCCCGCAGCTGTGTAGTCCATAGCCTCTATAAATTGACACGGTAACCCTGGGGCTGTGGTACACTGAAATTGACACTTATGTCTTCTTCACTGAAGGCATACTCAGTTTTACTCTTTATATTTTTAAAGAGTGGAACTGTAATAATATTACCATGAAGCTATTATTGGAAATATAGAGCAATTAATGTTCTCTTGTGGTCAAGAGGCCTGAGAACACCAAAATATTATCCCAGACTAAAGTCAGCCCTCCCACAAGGTTTCCAGGGGAAGATATATCCACATAGAACAATAACAAAGGAAAACAAAGTAGCACTTCATGGTTAGCTGGGCTTTGGGCCCCAAACCTCAATACAGGCCGTGGTGCATTGGGTTGGATCATATGGACTCTATGCTAGAGTCCTGAGAGATCTCTTCCTACTGCAAGGCCAAACCTGAATCTCAGCTCTTAGCTCACTCCTATTGGCTTCAGGAAAGAGACAAAAAGTAATATCTGATCAAAAGCTATCCC
This sequence comes from Nanger dama, assembly GCA_917880005.1. Classification (NCBI taxonomy): domain Eukaryota; kingdom Metazoa; phylum Chordata; class Mammalia; order Artiodactyla; family Bovidae; genus Nanger; species Nanger dama. The sequence goes on along the minus strand of CAKJTW010000073.1, from coordinate 4,830,780 downwards.
TAAGCTAGCACATGGCTCCAACCATATGGGCAAAAGAGAAAAAGAAGAGTAATTGACATCTTTATTCCTACTGTACTGCATAGTGACATGACCCATTGATTGGTTGCCCAGTCAATGTCCTGATAATTGATCAATCTTCCTGGTGGGGACAGGAAAGCAAAGAAAGATGGTAGAAGGGTAGTTTTCCCAGCCTTGGTCCACAGGGACCTGGGGTAATGGAGAGAGTAAAATGGTGGACTGAATATACATAATGGACTCCTCATATCCCATACCTCTAGAAATGAAATATTGTATTTTATCCACCAAATCATGTCCAACTCTTTCATAATCCCATGGATTGTAGCTCACCAGGCTCTTCTGTCCATGGGATTTCCCAGACAAGAATACTGTAGTGGGTTGCCATTTCCTTTTCCAGGGGATCTTCCTGACCCAGGGATTGAACCTGCATCTTCTACATTAGCAGGCAGATTCTTCTCCACTGAGCCACCAGGGAAACCCAGAAATAAAATATACTATGTATTTTAAGAAATGTTTGCATTTTGGAACATACTTGACCGATACAAAGAGACCATGAAGAAGGTGAAATAAAGGCATTTTCTTGATTAAGCACTCAGAAATTTTATTAGTCACAAATCCTCTCTGAAATAATCAATAGTGGATATATATCACTATGAGACATCTACACAAGTAGAGTGTAAGAAGCAATGAGCAAAGAAATCAGTCGATCTGTAAGAGAAGATATCAATGCAAGAAGTGAGTCTGAGTGAACTCCGGATGTTGGTGATGGACAGGGAGGCCTGGCATGCTGCGATTCATGGGGTTGCAAAGAGTTGGACACGACTGAGTGACTGAACTGAACTGATGGGCAGTGGATGGCAAAGAGGGAGCAGAGGTAAGAAAATGTATATTGTATTTCTCACCTTGTTTAGAGACTAGAGATACAAATTAATGCAAAATGTTGACATAAAACGTGTTTGTTTTAGTATGTGTATTAATAATGTATACATTTTAAACCATCTATAAGACATATGTAAAAACTAATGCAAAAAGTTTGAAAGTAAAAGAACTGAAAACTATACTCAAGAGCCATTAAAAGTAATACAGATGTTCTAATATTAATGTCAGACAAAACAAAATTCAATGCAAAAAGCACTTTAAAAGGTAAAGAATATTTTATTGATGATAGATACAGGCTACCACGAAGATTTAACTGTAAGACTTTACAACATAGGTTTGAAATGGAAATCAGCAAGTCCACAATTGTAGTGTAAAAACCCAACTTCTGCAGAAATTGTCAAATTGGGTGCTAACTGACTTACTAACTGAATAACTGAATAAGGCCTGTTCAGTTCAGTTCAGTTCAGTTCAGTCGCTCAGTCGTGTCCGACTCTTTGTGACCCCCATGAATTGCAGCACGCCAGGCCTCCCTGTTCATCACCATGTCTCGGAGTTCACTCAGACTCAAGTCCATCGAGTCCGTGATGCCATCCAGCCATCTCATCCTCGGTCGTCCCCTTCTCCTCCTGCCCCCAATCCCTCCCAGCATCAGAGTCTTTTCCAATGAGTCAACTCTTCTCATGAGGTGGCCAAAGTACTGGAGTTTCAGCTTTAGCATCATTCCTTCCAAAGAAATCCCAGGGCTGATCTCCTTCAGAATGGACTGGTTGGATCTCCTTGCAGTCCAAGGGACTCTCAAGAGTCTTCTCCAACACCACAGTTCAAAAGCATCAATTCTTCGGCACTCAGCCTTCTTCACAGTCCAACTCTCACATCCATACATGACCACAGGAAAAACCATAGCCTTGACTAGACGGACCTTAGTCGGCAAAGTACTGTCTCTGCTTTTGAATATACTATCTAGGTTGGTCATAACATTTCTTCCAAGGAGTAAGCGTCTTTTAATTTCATGGCTGCAATCACCATCCACATCCAAGATTTAAATAATACAATTAACCAACTTGAACATATATATGCTTGTTCTAATGAACAAAGTGCACACACTTTTCAAATGCATATTGAAAACTTTAAAAATGGATGATATATTAAGCCCAAAGAGAAATCCCAACAAATTCCAAGTAATAAAAATCATATTAATCACAGAGGCAATAAAAATACACTGGTGTGTGTGCTAAGTCCCTTCAGTCTTGACCGACTCTTTGTGATGCTATGGACGTGTAGCCAGCCAGGTTCCTCTGTTCATGAAATCCTCAAGACAAGAGAACTGGAGTGGGTTGCCATGCCCTTCTCCAGGAGATCTTCCCAGCCCAGGGATTGAACCCGAGTCTCTTAAGTCTTCTGCATTGGCAGGCAAATTCTTTATCACTAGCGCCATCTAGGAAGTCCTAAAATTATGCTTAACAACAAAATAATGGTTTGAAATCTATGCCCTTGGAAATAAAAGGGGAAAACACACTTCTAATCTGGTCAATGGAAACAGTGAGAGACTTTATTTTGGGGGCTCCAAAATCACTGCAGATGGTGACTGCCACCATGAAATTAAAAGATGCTTGCTCCTTGGAAGAAAAGCCATGACGACCAACCTAGACAGTATATTAAAAAGCAGAGACATTGCTTTGCCAACAAAAGTCCATCTAGTCAAAGCTATATGGATGTGAGAGTTGGACTATAAAAAAGTTGAGCACCGAAGAATTGATGCTTTTGAACTGTGGTGTTGGAGAAGATTCTTGAGAGTCCCTTGGACTACAAAGAGATCAATTCAGTCAATCCTAAAGGGAATCAGTCATGAATATTCATTGGGAGGACTGATGCTGAAGCTGAAACTCCAATACCCTGGCCACCTGATGTGAAGAACTGACTCGTTGAAAAAGACCCTGATGCTGGGAAAGATTGAAGGTGGGAGGAGAAAGGGCCAACAGAGGATGAGATGGTTGGATGGCATCACTGACTTGATGGACATGAGTTTGAGCAAGCTCTGGGGGTTGGTGATGGACAGGAAGCCTGGCATACTGCAGTCCATGGGGTCACAAAGAGATGGACATAACTGAGGGACTGAACTGAACTAAATCTGGTCAAAGACAAAATCAGATTGAAAATTACAAATTAATACAATATGAAAGTATATAAAAACCAGTGAGGTGTAACCAAAGTAGTACTCGGAAGAAAATGCAAGGTCTTAAATACATTTATTTAAAGAACAAGAAATATTGAAGATATGTAAATTAAGATTTTAAGAAAAATACAAATAAGCTAAACAAAAGTAAAAGTAGGAATTAATAAAGATAAAAGTAGAAATCAATGGAAGAAAATGCAAATAAATGAACAATTAATAAAAACTGGTTCTTTGAAATGATCAATGAAATAGATAAATGTTCTTTCTGATAACAATAAAAGAGAGAAGACATAAGTAATAATAAGAATGAACTTCAGCTCCAGAGAAAACTGTTTTATTTTACAAATAAATTTTGAAAACCTAGATGAAATCACTTGCTAAGAAATCATAAATAAAACTGACAACCATAGAAGGAATTGAAAAGACAGTCAAAGCTCTACCTGTAAAAGTGGTAGATAGCTTCTAAAATGGCCCACAATAATCTCTACGTACTCCTATTCACACCTTTGCTTAAATTCCTTTCCTTGAGTGTTGGCTGGACCTTGTGACTTGTTTTTAGTAAATAGATTGTGGCAAAAGTGATGGGGGTGTCACTTCCAGGATTAAGTTAGAACAAATTTAGATCACTTCTATCTTGCTGGCACTCTCTGTTTTTTCCTTGCTGGCCTTAATGAAGCAAGTTGCTATGGAGCAAGCTGCCCTATGGAGAGGTTCACATGACAAAAAACTGCGGAAATCCTCTAGCCAACATTAGTGAGGAACATACAGTCAATATCTTGACTGCACATTGTGAGAAACCCTAGACCATAGGTATCTAGCGAAGCTGTATCTGATTTCCTGATGTATAAAAACTGTGGAGACTTCCCTGGTGGTCCAGTGGCTAAGACTCCATGCTCCCAGTGCAGGGGACCCGGGTTTGATCCCTGGTCAGGGAACTAGATCCCACGTGCCACAACTAACGAGTGTGCATGCCGCAGTAAAGACCTGGTGCAAATAAATAAATATTAAAAAAAAAAAAAAACTGTGAAATGATAGATGTGTGTTGTTTTGAGCCACTAAGTTTTGAGATAATTTATTATACAGCAATATATAGCTAATACAAATAAAGACAATGGGCCCAGATATTCTTTATTGTATAAACTGTTTCTGAGCTAGAAAAAGATGGATAGCTATCCAATTCACTGTACGCAGTTAGCATAATGCTGATAACTGAAGGTGGACAAAACAAGATGTGCAAAGAATATTATGGCTAATCACACCAATGAAGAAGTCATAAATAAATATTTAACAAACAAAATCTAACAGCATGTTAAATGAATCATAGCATATAAGATTTATCACCAAGAAAGTACTAATTTTTAATAGTATTTAGTATTTAATATGTACTAAGATCTGTTCTGGGTTCTAGTTTCCTTATATAATATATCTTATGTGAAATAAATTCATATATTTATATTTTCTGCATAATAAATGTATGAAGTAGCACCTATCAGCTGGAAAACTGAGGAATATAGAGATTACATTAATCCACAGCTAGAAAGTTGAGGAAAAGCTAGACTTTGAACCCATCTCCCAATGCTGATCAACATGAGAAATATGTATCAAGTAATTCAGTATATTGTCATATTAAAAGGTAATTAATTATACCATTATTTTAATAGATTTTTTGTTATAAAATTGAATACTCATTTCCTATTAAAATAAAACAAAACTCTCAGAAAACTATATGAAACCAAAAATTTATAGAAACAATCACACATAGTGGTTAATTATTAGAAGGTTTCTTATCAAAATCAAGAATAAGACAAGGGTACCCACCATCATCATTTCTGATTATAGGAAAATGTACAGCTTTCAATGCACATAGTAGAAAAGAAAAATTCTATAATTTAGAATCTAAGCTTTCACCTTAGGAACTAGAAAAAAAAGAGGAACAATTCTAGAGAGCAGAATAGAAATAATAAAAATTGGAGCATAAATTAATGAAATTGAAAAATAGAAAACAATAGAGAAAACAATAATTGGTCCTTTGAAAATATCAATCAAATTGTTAAATGTCTAGTCAAGCTAACATGAAAAACAGAAAGAAAACACAAAGTTACAAATATCAGAGTTTAAAGAGGGTTTTCACTGCTGATCTCATGGACATTGAAAGTATAAAAATAAATACTTTGTAGAACTCTATGTCCACAGATTTGATGACTTGGGTGAAACAGAACAATTCCTTGAAAAATACAAGCTACCAAAACTTACACAAGGAGAAATAGTTTATCTGAATGGCCCTATATTTGTTTTTAAAATTGAATCTGTAATTAATAACCTTCCCCAGAAGAAAGCATCCAGGCCAAATAGTTTCACTGGTGAATTCCACCAAACATTTAAGGGAGAAATTATACTAATTCTCTACAATATCTTCCAGAAAATAGAAGCAAAGGGTACATTCTATTCTCATTCAATGAAGCATGTGCTATCTAAGACCAAAACTGGATAAAGCCATTACAAGCAAGGGAAACTTAAGAACAATGTCTATCATAAACAAGATGCAAAAATCCTAAATATTAGCAAATTGAATCTAATAGTATATAAAAGAAATTATTTTTGCTCAGTCACTCAGTTGTGTCCAACTCTTTGTGACCTCAACACATGATCAGATGTGATTTATTTCAGTTATGCAATCTGGTTCAAAATTCAAACTAAAGAAAAAAATGATTGTATCAATTGATTCAGAAAAAATAGCTGACAAAATCCAATGCTCATTTGTGATTAAAAAAAAAACAAAAACTGTCAATAAACCAGGAATAGAGGTGAACTCCCTAAACTTGATAAAGTACATCATCAAACACCTATAGTAAGCATTATATTTAATGGTGAAAAACCATAGTTGACCCTTGAACAACATGGGTTTGAACTGTGCAGATGCACTTACATGTGGATTTATTTCAATAAATATTACTACAATACTACACAATCTGGGACCAGTTGGTTCTATGGGTGCAGAACTGTGAGTCTGAAAGGCTGATTATAAAGTTACATGCAAACTTTCAACTGTATGGGGTCAGTGCCCCTAAACTCCACATTGTTTAAGGGTCAACTGTAGATGATTTCCCCTTAAGACTGGGAATAAGACAAGGATATTCTCTCTCACTACTTGTTATTCAACATCACACTGGAAGTTCTAGCTCGTGCAATAACACATGAAAAAGAAATAAGTATGAAGACTGAGAAGGAAGAAATAAAACTGTCTTTCTTCACAGATGACATAATTGTCTGTGTAAAACTTGCCAAAGAATAGGCAAAAAAAAAAACAAAAAAAACCTCCCAAAACTACCAAGTATGGTAAAATTTGGGGATACAAAGTGAATATACAAATGTCAATTGCTTTCATGGAATTTGAAGTAAAAAATACTATTTACAATATCATCCAAAAATGAAATACTTAGAAATATAACATGTATGGGATCTATATGTGAAAAATTATAAAACTGATGAAAGATATCAAAGATCTTAAAGAGATACTCTGTGTTTGTTGATTGGAAGACTCAATATTGTAAAATGTGAATTCTTCCTAATCTGTTCTATAAATTTAACATAGTCTCAAAAATCCCTGCAAAATTTTTTGTATTGATAAGCTGATTCTAATGTTTATGTGGAAAGGCAAAGACCTGCAATGGCCAAGACACTATTGAAGAAGAGCAAAGCTGGAAGTCTCACACAGCCCAACTTTAATACTGACTATATAAAGCTACAGTGATGAAGATAGTATAATATTGGTAAAAGAATTGATACACGGATGAACAGAATAGGGAATCAGGATATAGACTAAAGCACATATTGTAAGTTGATCTTTGACAAAGGAACAAAACAATTCAAGGAATAAAAGGTAGTCTTTTCAGTAAATGCTCTTAGAACCATTGGACAGCCAAAAACAATAAAACAAAAGAAAACAAAACAAACAGTAATAATAACAACAAAAAGTCTCTTGAATATTCATTAAAAGGACTGATGATGAAGCTGAAGCTTCAATCTTTGGCCACCTGATGTGAAGAACTGACCCGTTGGAAAAGACCCTGATGCTGAGAACGATCGAAGGCAGGAGGAAAAGGGGTCGACGAAAGATGAGATGATTGGATGGCATCACCAACTCGATGGACATGAGTTTGAGCAAGCTCTGGGAGTTTGTGATGGACGGGGAAGCCTGGTGTGCTGCTGTCCAGGGGGTCACAAAGAGTCAGCGTGAGCAACTGAACTGAACTGAAGGAATTATGAATAAACTCTGGACTTCAGTTAATAATAATGTGCTAATATTGGTTCATTAATTGTAACAAATGTACTGTAGTCATGTTAAGTTGTTAAAAATAAGGAAAATGAGGTGTGGGGTATATGAAGACTCTCTTTAGTATCTTTGGAATTTTTCTATAAATCTAAAGCTGTTTTAAAATGAAGTTAATTTAAAAAGAAATCAATAGTGCCTGGCAATCACCAATTAGAAATAAAAGAGATAAATGGGCTTCTTTTACAAAAGCAACAAAACTATAAAATCTCTAGGAAAAACCAAATAAGAAGCATGTCAGATGTATAAAATAACACTATAAAATTTTACTGAAGAACATTAAAGAGATCTAAATAAATGGAAAATATATACATGTTCCTGGATGGGAAAACTCTATATTGTAAAGATATCAATTCTTTCCAGTCTAATCCATAAATTTAATTCAATCACAGTCAAATTCCCAGCAGGAATTCTCACAGAACTTGACAAATTGATTAGAAAATTCACATGTTAGAGAAAACGTACAAGAATAGCTAAGACAATTTTGAAAGGGAAGAACAATGAAAAGGGGGACTTGCTTTGCCATATATCAAAATATTTTATGCATTTTGAGCATTGAAAAGTGTGTCGTAGGCTCTAGTTTAAGATGGATAACAATAGGTGTGGCATAACCTCAGACCAATCAGAATGGAAAACGGCCCTGAATAGCCAATTTAGCCTCAGGCAGGATTACTGGCCTAATAATCAGACCTAGTGCAGGGAGAGAGATGTAGAACAAAGCAACTGAATAGAGACCAGAAACACGACCATGGGTATGTGGTAATCTGGTATTTAATGAAGGTGGCCTTTCAAATCAATAGGGAAAGAATGGTCTATTCAATCAATGGTATTGAGGCAATTGGCTATCCATTTAAGAAAAAAAAATTGAATCCTTTCTTCACACCACTTAAAAATTAGATTACAGACAAATTAAAAGCAAAACTGTAAAACACAAACTATAAAGCTATTATAAAAATATTGAAAAGTGTGGTTATAATATTGACATGTGGAAAAATTTTCTTTTAAAGAAATCACAAAAAGCAGAAGCTATAAATGAAAAGGATTTATACATTTGATTGCATCAAATTTCTGAGATGTCTGTCTGATGACAATAGGTAATATAAACAAAGTTAAAACACAAGTGACAGATTTAGAGGAATGACTGGCAACATTTATTCACAGTGGTCTTCCTCCTGTTTCTCTGTCACTCCTCCTTTTTTCTTTCTTTCTGCTTTAGCACATCTACAATTGCTGTTTCTGGTGTCTGAAATGGTACTGCTGCTGCTAAGTCACTTCAGTCGTGTCCGACTCTGTGCGACCCCAGAGACGGCAGCCCACCAGGCTCCCCCATCCCTGGGATTCTGCAGGCAAGAACACTGGAGTGGGGTGCCGTTGTCCGCTGAAATGGTACATCTGTCCGCAAATCTTCCTGAAGCCTGAATGACTCAAATTTCACCTTCTCAGACCAACCAATCCAAAGAAGACACATCCAACTTTCATAATCCATTTTGTCACCTTCTTCCCTTTTCCTCAGAGCGCTTTCTCTGATCAGAAAGCAGCGTGTCTTTGTGTTTGTTCACTTTTTCTCTGATCCCACTAAGATGTGCACTCCATGAGAGACTTGGCCTATCTTGTTGTCAGCTGTATTCCCAGCACCTACCACCATGTGTGGAATACAATAGGTGTTCAATTCATATTTGTTAAATAAACTAATATATGGATCTATAATGTATAATGAACTCTAATAAATGAATGTTTAAAAAGGTTAGCCACCCAAAAGAAAAATAGGCAAAGATACAATCAGGGAATTTATAAAAGAAGGATTGCAAATATGACCAATAAACATGTTAAAAGATATTCAACTTCACAATGAATTAAGAAAATAAAATATAAAAAAATACTTTGTGAATGTACATAGTTTGGAAGATTTGTAACAAAAACCACAGTATCTCTGCCCTAGTACTTTCTACACCCAATTCTCACTCCTTAGAGACAAATATTTCTTTTAACTGAAAAATATTTTTCAGATTTTCTCCATTATTTCTAAATTATATTCTGACATGTCGATTTTTCAGATTTAGATATCATCTATTGACTTCTCACTCTAGAAGACAAGGATTTCACTCTCTTCTCATCCACCTGGCTACACATAAGCACTTCCTTTCTTCCCATCATCCGATGTAGCTATATCAATATTCAGGACTGAAATTAATGTAATTGTAAGCCCAGAGGTTTTATATGATTACATGCCCTTTATCAAATAATTTTTGTATTTCCCCAGAATTAATAATTTTCTCAATTTTGGTATGTATTTGGTTGATTTTTCTGTGTACCTATAACTAATACATTGGTAAACTGCTGCCAGAAGAATAAATCTCATCTCAATCAGTCCAAACATCTTTCCCTTAGAAGTACCTCTTCCAGAACCCTCCATGATCTATTCCAGCCAGCCTGCTGTGGTACTGGCATTGCTTGCTTGGCTGCCTGTTATCCACGGACTTACTTCCCTTTTACCACCATCCCAGGGATTACCTGTACTTTCGTATTATGTTAACTTCCCTGTGTCCTGGGTTACTGATCCACCTCTTTTTTTTTTATTCTTCCTTGGTTTGGAATAGACCATCCATTACCTTCTTGAGAAGGGGTGAATGCAAACTATATGTTTTGACAACTTATTGTTCTGAATAGGCCTTTCTTTTAGCCTCACATTTGATTGATAGTTCAAATATAAAGTTCTAAGTTAGAAATCATTTTCCCTAAAAAATTCAAAGACATTAATCCATTATTTCTAGCTTCTGGTGTGTGGTTGAGGAGTTTGATGATTCTTGAGACTTTGTATGCACCTATTTTTTTCTTCCTGAAAGTTTTTAGGATCTCTTTGTTAAGTATACTAAAATTCCACAAAGAATATACCTTTGCATCACTATGTATGGGTGTTAGAGCTGGATCATAAAGAAGGCTGAGCACTGAAGAATTGATGCTCTTGAACTGTGGTGTTGCAGATTACTCTTCAGAGTCCCTTGAATTGCAAGGAGATCAAACTAGTCAATCCTATAGGAAATCAGTCCTGAATATTCATTGAAGGACTGATGATGAAGCTGAAGCTCCAATGTTTTGGCCATCTGATGTGAAGAACTGACTCATTGAAAAAGAGCCTGATGCTGGGAAATATTGAAGGCAGGAGGAGAAGCAGATGACAGGATGAGGTGGTAGGATGGCCTCACTGATTTGATAAGCACGAGTTTGAGCAAGCTCTGGGAGTTGATGATGGACAGGGAAGCCTGTCCTGCTACAGGACTTAGGGGTCTAAAGTCCATGGACATGGCTGAATGACTGAACTGAACTGAATTGTTTTTGTTTCATGAATTCTGATAGATTCTGGTATTGAAAAAATATTTGTTACTCATGTCCATCATGCCTATCTGTTCTTGCATTTTTGACATCAGATTTGGACATGTTACTTCTTTTTGTTCAATACAACGTGAGTAAAATCGACATGTCCCACTTTTCAGCAAAAGTTTTTCGAGGTACTGTGTGATTCTACCATCTTGCTTTCTTCTCTGCTATGAGCCTAATGACACCCTAGATAGCAGCTGCTCCTTCCGATTCAGATACTGAAATTAAGACAACATAGAGCAGAACTGTAGTCAAGAAGATAATATATGACTTGAGCAAAGTTCATTTGTTGTTACATGACACTGAATTGTTGAGGTTGTTTGTGTTTAGCTTTTTTCTGCTCCCTGGATTGCTTCTAATGTCTCTGAATTCATCACCTGTTTGTTTTGGTTTCTGTCTTCTACCTTTAAAGATTTCCTCAAATGTCTTGTGATCCCTGATTACCAGCTCATGTTTTAAGAGTGAGGAACTAAAAAGTTTATTGATAGTCTGTGTGCATAATGTTGAACTAGTGGTAAAGAATCTGCCTGCAAGTGCACAAAAATGAAAGAGATGAGGGTTCGATCCTTGGGTCAGGAAGATCCCCTGGAGTAGGAAATGGCAACCCAGTGTGCATAATGTAGGATTTTTCAACTGACCACAGTAGACTGAGTTATTTTGGCTTTTTAAGGAACATTCAAATATCAGATTCCCCAGAGAAGAAGCCTCTAATCTGTTTCAAGGGAGGAGAAATGATGTAGTATCGTGGCCGCCTGTGTTCTTGGAGCTGAGTGAGGAAGCCCTCACTGTTCACTGTAGGTGATCATCTTATTTTTCCATTTCAGTTATGCATGCCTATCTTCAGCCAAGACCAGCACCTCCACATCCAGTCTCTATGGCGAGTAGACTTCTTGTGTTCTGCCAATGTGGAAGAAGGGATTTTGAATTCTAATTTTTCTTACACAGACCTTCAACCAATCCATTTATTTTCAGTCTCAATACACTGCGACTTTCAGATGTATCTGGTGAGCCTCATTTCTAAAGTTCTAGAGTTTTATGGAACAAATCAATCTATTTCTGGGCCTCCCACACTGCCAAGTTGGTTTTCCCCTTCTCTTATTCTCTTCTATCTGACTTGCCAATTTTTAATATTTTGTTGTGGTTGACTGTCTCCTCTGATATTCTCTAGTCTTTTAACTTAATGTCTCTTCAAAATACATTTACTGTCATTTTAGTGGGACCTAGGAAAGGAACAGTACTAAATGTACTTATTCAATCTGCCATGTTTAACTAAAAGTTCTGAATGACTGATGAACAGGAGAGTGCAAAATAAAACAATAGCGAGATACAATTTCTTACCTAACTTATTGGTAATATGCTTGATAAGTCTTTGTAAGACCTGCCCCAGATCACATAAACAACTCACAGTGTAACCATACTCAGAAAATGGTGTGCCCATGTTCTGACAAAGACAGCAATCTGATCTTCCCTCTGAAGACTGAAGAGATGAGGGTGATGGTATCTGCAGAGGCAGGTGGTTGCTAAGAAAAAGGTTAGAGATAGTTTCAAGATTAAGGGAAATCTCCACTAAATGGAGTGAGGGCTGGTGGAGAGTCTGTGAAGAATAAGCAAGAGGGGGAGACAGAAAGGTTGAGAAGGCATATTGCTCAATGGGAATGAGGCTTTGGGAGGGGGGGAATTGTGCCAGAAAGGTAGAGAATGGGAGAGTGGAGCAGAGAGAGGCAGGGTGAAAAATGGTAAAATGGTTTCTCCTGGTTTTCCACAACTGGGATGGACCCAAGCTTTGGACTCTATCTGCCCCTAATTCCTGTTCCTCACTTAAGACCCTGACTCTATACATTCCCTCAACTTGCTTCCCTACTTCTAAGATGGCAGTGATCCTGTCTGAGTAGGAAGGTGAAGTGGCCACTTCTCTTGTTCCAGTGGCCAAACAATGGATGGCCAACATTCATCAGTCAGGCTGAGAAGGGAAGAGTCCACCTGTACCTGTGTGTATGTTCTGGGATCCTGTGTTACTCTCCAGGGATCTGGCTGAGTAGGCAGATCAGATGTGCCTACCCATCCCCGCCCCTCTCTCCCTCCCACCCTCCAACACAATTCCATACTCCCTCCTCTAGATTGCCACACCACTCTTTGTTTAGGTTCATTCAGCGCCAGATGAGTGCAAACACTATTGTAGGCCCTGGAGGTACAGCTGTGAACCAAACAGGCAAAAGCCCCTACCTTCCTGGAGCTGACAGTCAGCTTTGGCCAGAGGGGCAGGCAAGGTCCTGAGACCAAGTGGGTGTTGAGAGGTTAAACTAAGACGAATATTCTGATACTGGGACACACTGTGTGTATCCTCACTAAAGAGGAAAGGTTGCCACAGCTCATTCTGACTTTGGTGGGGAATCTGGACCTAGATTGTCAGAGTGGAAAGGGACTCTGATGCCAATCACTCCTCACAACCTCCATTGCCATGGTCCGAGCTACCATCACCTCTTGCCTTGATGACTATCATAGTTGCTCAGAACAATGTCCTCACTGGTCTCCCTGTTTCCCTCCTTAACCCTTCCTCCTGCAACCTGTTTGCCTGGCAGCAGCCAAAGTGATCCTGTTAAAATAGTTAGCACTACTCTGTTCAAAACTCTGCACTGGCTCCCCTTTCACTCACAGTAAAACCCAAAGCCTTAGCTTGGCTTGGCACAGCCCTGCCTGCTTTCCTGCTAGTTCCTTCTTCAGATTCATGTACCACTCCTGTTATTCCCTGTGCTATCTTTGCTTGGCCTCCTTTCCATACTTCAACACACCAAACACTCCCCCTGCCCACTCCCAGTTCCAGGGCTGTGCCTTCTGCCTGAAATGCTCTTCCTCCAGCTATCCATGGGCTTTGCTACTTCATCTTCTTGAGATGTTTACTTAAATGTCACTTTTTCAAGGAAGTCTTCCCTTACTACTCTATTTTTAAATTGCAACCCCACCTTATGTTTTCATTTCTCATTTGCTATTTTATTTTTCTCCAGAGCACTTATTGTCATCCAATAGACTCTCTATATTATCTGTCTTTCTTGTCTGTTTGCCTTCACTAAAGCAGCAGCTCTGTGAGAGCAAGGATTTTGTCTATTTTATTCACTGCTGTGTCTTCATCACTTAAGCCAGCCACATAGTAGGTGCTTCATGGATATTTATACAATAAAAAATGAATGAATGAATGAATGAATTGAGGTGCAAGGCCATGTTGGCCTTGGTTGGTCATGTTGGCCTTGGTTGGTCATGTTAGTTGTGAAAATTTGTTTCTGCAACAGATGCCAGGGTTGTCTTATCTCACCAGGCCCTTTTGCTGTGCCCCTCCACTTGACGGGGAGAACTGGGAGCAGGTGAAACATAAGGTCTGCTTCTGGTCAGGGAGATCACTCGTGCCCAGGGAACTCCTCATCTTAATGCCCAGAGGAATGCCCAGAGACTTGAAGTCTCTGAATCTTTGCAGTTATTTTTAAAAATGGAAATAGTTGCATTGCTTGTTTTCTTCTAATTATTAAAGTAACAAGTATTCCCAGTAAACAAATTTCAAATATGAATGAGTTCCCCTCCCTAACCCTGACCCTCCAATGCCTCCTTTCCCAAAACTCATGTACCTGCAGTGTGGCAAACTGCTTTGATTCCCTTAACAACTGTATCAGGAATCTCTTTCCATATCAATACCTAAAGAGTGACATCATTGTTTTTAATGGCTGCTGTGTATGAATATGCCATAATTCATTTAAGCAAGCCCCTGTTTTTCACTATAATGAGCAACCTGGAAATGAACATCCTGGTACATACATCTTTGCTCTCTTGACCCATTATTTCCCTAGGATGAATTCCCAGAAGTGGAATTGCTGGGTCACAAGGGCTCCCCATTGGAAGATTCCTGATACTATTGTCCAAATGTGGGAGGACTCCAGTTCTAAAGGGACTGGGTGACCCTCTGCCCTGTATTTCCCCCACACAATACCCTCGCCTCTCTCACACTCCTTCCTCTAAGGGTGCCCATGGAGGGCAGTGCTGAATACTCACATAGTGCTTCTTTCAGATGAGTTACTGTGTACCATGTACTGTTCTAGACACTTCACGCATATCAACTCTTTGAATCCTCAAAACATTCAGGAGGTATTTACTGTTCATAGCTCCACTTCACAGATGAGCAAACTGAGGCTAAGAGAGAAGTAACCTGACCAAGCTCACGCGGATGGCAGGGAACAGGGGAGAGATTCAAAGCCAGTTGCCACAGAGGGCTTACTTACTTTAAAGCTAAACCCCTCACTTTGCTCTACTGTCTCCAAAGCCAGGGCTTTGGAGTATGATGGACCTGGGTCTAAATATGACTCTGGGCTTCTTAGCTGCGTGATGTTAGGCAAAGTGCTTCACTTCTCTGAGCCTCAGCTTTCTCACTATCAACCAAGTGTGAGCGTTTCCACCTCACCTGGTGTGCAGGAGGAGTCAGTGTGGAAACGTACAACAGGCACATCACAGAGTCAGTGCTGCAAAAATGAGTTGCAAGCCCTCCCTACTCCTGACCTCTCACACCGCCTCTCCTGGCCCCATGGTTGGAAATCCCGTGGGAAAGAAAGAGCACACTTGACTTTTCCTCTGAGGTTTCCGAGCCTTGTGTTCCTGGCTCTTTCTCACGACATCTCCCCCACAGGCCAGAGCCCAGGAAGCGTGCATTGCAGAAACTCTGCCCCCACCAGCAGCCAGATAACCCCTCAGTGGCAGACGGCTGTCAGAGCAGGCCAGCTCCCACCCTCTTCCCAACCTCCTACCTTGGAGGTGGGGCTCGGGGAATGGCTGGCTCCCCTCTCCCCTGCTCCCACCTTTCCTGCTCCCTAGTCCTTGGGTCCAGCTTGCCTCAGATTCCGGGCCTCTGAAATCATTGCTCCAGCCCACCAAACTGGGCCCCAGGCCAGCTCCTCCAGCCCCAGGCTCGCCGGCAGAGTCTTCGCCTTTGCTCCCTGAAGACTAATCACTGTCCTGTCAGCTTGGCCCTCTTCCCCTGTATTATTGTACAGAAATAGCCCTGGGCTCAGCTCCCCCCTCCCTCCCCGGCCTGCCCTGGCCCCAGCTTTCCACCGCTGGACTCATCGTATTTCCTCCTCCTCTCTCTTCTCTCCTCTCTTCTGCTCCTTTGTGGCTGCGATTTGACCTCTACCTCCTGGAGCCAGGCACGAACTAGATCAGGTCTGCAGAGTCAAGGAGCAGCTCCCAGCTCTCCCCCCCACACACTCCTTCCACCACTCCCACCACCACTACCCCCTGGGTCTGGAAGGGGATGGTTGGAGGGCATGCCAGTGGTAGGCAGAAGGCTTTCCTAGCTCGGCCTAAGCACTCCATTGTACTTGGGTATAGGAAACTATTTCTTTTTTCTCATGGTGTGGTGCCGTACTGAGAAGAACCAGGTCCTTCCCTGAGCCCAACAGGCTCTCTGAAGGATGTGGTCTCAGTCAGTATTCGGGGATCTGCAGGGAGCCATGGAGTCTGCGTCCCACAGGAAGTTGGAGGGAGGACACACCAGTGGCAAGGAGTCCAGGGGTAGGTGAGGAGGGGGCAGCAGGACTCCAGTAGGGGTTGGGAGACTGAACTCTAGTCATTGAGGGGAGCAGCCAAGGCAAGGTGGAGCTTCCTCAGGGCTTCAGAGGACTGGGCAGGCCACTAAGGCACTAGAAAGGGTACCCAGAGACCAGAGCAGGGGTGAGCAATGTTGTGACTGTGGCACTGTTACCACTCAGAGCTCAGAATCAGTGTAGGAGATTGAGGCCAGATTCAGCCCCACAGCTGCTAGCCTTACCTTTCCCAGTCCAGCCAACCTGTGGTGCTGGCCACAGGAGAACCAAGACCTCTGGGGAGTCCACAAAACAGCTTTCACAGTCCAGCCCAGTCAATGCCCAGCAGTTTGAGACTGAGCCAGTGTTTGTTCCTGGGTTGTAAGTAAGAGGTACTTTCATATACAACCCTGCTGGAGGTGTCCTATTGCCCCATTTTATAGATGGGGAAATTGAAGCTCAGAGGGATGAAATAACTTGCCAGTGTTCCACCTATAAATAGTGAGTGGCAGAGCTGGGTTTCATGGAACTCTGCTCTTCCTCAATCCACCAGTGGAACTCGGGAAGCACTTTAGCTAGTCACTCACTGGCCCCAAAGTAGAGGGTTGAGCACATGGCTGTAGAGCAAAAGTAGTGTTTTGTTTAATCGCTAAGTTGTGTTTGACTCTTTGTGACCCCACGGACTGTAACCTGCCAGATTCCTCTGTCCATGGGGTTTCCCAGGCAATAATACTGGAATGGGTTGCCATTTCTTATTCTAGGGGATCGTCCCGACCCAGGGATTGAATCCACATCTCCTGCATTGGCAGGCAGATTCCCAACTGTCTGAGCTACCAGCAAAACCCAAGAGCAAAATTATATGGGTTCTGTGGATCTGCTGCTGCTGCTGCTGCTAAGTCACTTCAGTCATGTCTGACTCTGCGACCCCATAGATGGAAGCCCACCAGGCTCCCCCATCCCTGGGATTCTCCAGGCAAGAACACTGGAGTGGGTTGCCATTTCCTGCTCCAGTGCATGAAAGTGAAAAGTGAAAGTGAAGTCGCTCAGTCATGTCCGACTCAGCGACCCCACGGACTGCAGCCCACCAGGCTCCTCCGTCCATGAGATTTTCCAGGCAAGAGTACCAGAGTGGGTTGCCATTGCCTTCTACATATGGCAGGACTTTGGCCAAGCTCTTAAACATCCCTATGCCTCCGTTTCCTTTTCTTTAAAACACAAAACAGTGATAGTACCTATGTCATAAGTCTTTTGAGAACAATTTTGAGGAATGGGGCTTAGGGCCTTCGGAAAATCTTCCTTACTCCCCAAACCTGCCCAAAGTGTGGATGAGGAAATTCATTGTTTCCCCCAATCGTTCCAGTAATTTCTCAAATTCATCATTTCTTACTAATAAGAAGGAGCCAGACCACAGTGGTTTGGAGCCAGGTCAGACCCTCATTGTAGCTTCGGGGGGCTTCACCCAAGCCTGTAGCATGATCCTCCTTCCCTGGGACACCACCACTCCTCCAATCCCCCAGTCTGCCCTGGATCTTCAAGCCAAAATATTTCCCCTCCAGGATCCTCAGCTCCAGGTCTTACATCTCTAGATATGAAAGACTGAGGGCCCCTGCCTCAGCTTCTACAACCTCAGTATAACCAGTAATGGGAGAGGAGAAAAATAAGGATGAGGGAAGCTGGGTGAGGTGGGTGGGCGAGTAGAGGGGAAGAGAGCTCCAGTAAGAAGCTGGAGACATCCTCCTCTACTATTCCCCACCAGGAGCAGCCAGGGAACTTTGGTTTTGTGACTCTGGGCTCACCCTTAACCAGAATGAGCATGTGTTCCTGGATTGTTTCGAATGCCTGCTCTGCTTCTTCCAAGCTGTGTGTTGGACAGAGAACTCAACTTTTCCGAGTTTGTGTCTTCTCATCTCTAAAATGGGCACACTAATAGCACACACCTCATTGATTGGCAGTAAGGTTTTAACTGAGATAATATGTGTGTGTAAAGTGTCCAGCACTTTACTCTGTAGAGAGGCTCATTCAACAACACCTATTGTTTTGTTGTTACTGGACCTTCTGGAATCTGAAATAACTGATTTGCTTTACTTACAAGGATGTGAAGTGAGACGACAGAGGGTAGTGGGCTGTGTTCCATGGGCTGTCTGTGTCAGTAGATTAAATAGTGTATGACTCATGAACCATCCGTATCTCTCTGGCTTGAGAAGCATAGAGCTCTGCATCAGGCATTAGATAAGGAACTTTGGACCTTCCTCTTTCAAGGCTCAGGGGCCTATGTCCCTCTGCTGGGGTAGCTTAGCTCAGGCTCCAACCACCCTGGAGCTCACGAGCCCTGGCTTGGCTTGACATAGCCCTCTACCCTGCACTCCCGCCTTCCAGAGAACCAGGAATTGGGGTGCTCAAGCTCCTGAGGTAGCCAGGGCAAAGGGAAGGGGAGCCTGGTTTGGGGAATGGGTTTGATGGGAAACTAGCCACGCCTTTGGTGGCAACCCGGTCCCAGTCTACTTTACACCCCCAGGGTCTAACTCACCTGAGGATATAAGTTCTCTTTTGTCTTGCTACCTAGGAAGTCTTGTAAGTCCTATGGGATAAAAGAGACCAGCTGGCTGGCCTGGCACAGCTCAGGGAGTGGCTAATCCATGATTCTCAACTGACTCAACAAATAAGGGAGTGGCTGGGGGACTGCGACACAAGGGAGTCCTACCACAGAGCAGCTCTGAAACCCTCCAGTTTTCCTGCAGCCCTGAGAGAAGAGGAGTGTATGACCTTGATACAAAAATCAGGCTGCTCCCCACAGCCCAGGCCCTTTTCCTCTTTTGCCTTTATCTAGGATTCTTTAGGGCTCTGACCGTATTTTATCTATTTCTCAACCTCTGTAGATCAGTGTCTCGTTCCCTTTAGCATTTAAGGGTGAGACCCTTCCCCTGCACCATGGGCTTCTATAACCTCCTGGAATCGCCTGCATACAGGGACACCCTGTGGGATCCATAGCCCCCACCCCACCCCACCCTCAGTGGTGAGCTCATGAAGGGGCATGCCCTGGATCTAAGATCTGGCATGCAGAGGGCTCTCATTCCCACATCTAGTCCTGTTAGCTTTATTTTCCAAGCATATCCAGAAGCCTTTCCCCTTGGTTCATTCACTATCCCTCCCCTGAGTCACCATCCCAGATTTCTCCCTTGCCCCTAGTCTATTCTCAGCTCAGCAGCCAAGACGATGTCCTCAGTCCTTCAGTGTTACCACCTCCATGAAACCTCTGACTTCTCTATTTCAAATCTCTCTCCTCCTCTATCCCTGCTTTCACTATTCCCCTTCCCTAATTTATTTTCCTCCTCTGTCCTTCTCACTCTCTGTCAAAGCTACCTAACACTTTTGTTTATTATCTGTCTCCCCTGACTAGGATATCAGCTCCATGAGGGTAGAGATTTGTGTCTATTTGTTTGCAGCCACACCCCCAGTTCCTGGAACAGAGTAACCCCTCAAGTGCAATGATCCAGGTGATTGGAATCCAGTTGAGAGTAGGCTTGGCACCCAGCCCCTAACTGTCCTTGCCTTTCCTGTCTCTGGCTGAACAGGGCCTTTTCATGAGTCCTTTCTGGAGAGTTCCATGGTAAGATGGCACTGTAGAAGGGCTCTGTCTTCTTAAGCAAGATCCTAGCCCACAGAAGCGTCAACTGTCTGGTCCCACACCCTTCAGTGGGAGGGGAGGGCTTTCCTATCCCAGGATGTGTCTGCACCTGATATTGTTCCTGATCTTCCCTCGTCCTCTCCAGACGACAACAAACCGTCTCCAGCTACCCTTTGGTGTTGGTGCCACCACCCCCGCCTTGATGACAGTTGAAAGGGCTGGGCAGGAATGCCTGGCTCCAGGGCCTCTGCTCACATGACTGGAAAGCACGTCTGGCCAAGTTAGGGACCCAAAATTACTGCCCAGTGTTGGAATGGAGCCTGGGTCCACTTGCCCCAGGCAGGACTGGGGCCGGACTGGACCCGAGGCTCTGCCAGGCAGGGAGGAAAGGAGAGATGAGAAGGCAAAAGAGAGAGAGAAGGAAAGTAGGAGTCGGGGCAAGGTGAGGAAGTGAGACATGAGAAGAGAAAGCAGAAGCATCTATTCAGAGACTTCCAGGCCTGACAAGGCCAATGGCTTTCAAACTCTGTTCGTTGGAGGCTCCAAGATGCCTCCAGGGCTTCTAGGGCGCCAGTGGGAGCCCAGCGGGTGGGAATATAGAGATCTATTGCCTCTAACCAAAACAAGGCCATCATTAACTAGTCCATCATTGGGCTTTCACAGAAGGTTTTGCTTGCTGAAAGATTTTTATTATGAATATAGGAAGCAAGGGAGGAAGGGAGGAAAAAGAGGAAAGAGGGGAAGAAAGTAGGATAGAAAAAGGGAAAGGAGGAAGTCTAGGGTATGTCCATCTTCTGTGCCCCAAAATGGAGCTGGGTGAGGGGCTGGAGAGGGGGAGCCTCTACTCTCCTCCCTTCCAGCCATGATCTCTCCTAAAGGATTGTGAGCAGCCAAAGGAACAGGTGAAAAGAAGGCACGTTGCTTCTCTAGGGGAGGGTTTGGGAAGGGATGCTGAAGAAGGAAGCTTTACTTGATTTTCTAAGGAGCTCTGGAGGGTCTATGGAGATGCTTCTTGGGTTCTACCAAAAATGAAATATTTTCTACCAAGCTATGAAGATGTAAACAGTCTGAGGAGCTGATCGATTGTTTTGTTTTAATTTTTACCCTCTTTGACTTACTAGGGTCCTGATTCAGAGCTGTGTTTTTAAAAAGGGAAAGAAGAAAGGAAAAAGTTTGAAAGCTACAGCTGTGGCCCAGCACCCTTGGTGAACAGCTCACGAGAGGCAGCACCAAGGTTGCACTGGACTCTGCACCCCTTCCTCTACCTGGGCCCTGAATGCTGGTGCCTGGGGAAGTGGCTTTGGAGAAATGCACCAACCCTGTCTGAGGCTTTGAGGAAGGAAGCTGGACATTGGACATTTGTGCGCTTGGCTGGAGATGGGAGGGGAATGGGGGGCTGGGGTAGGAGCACATGGATAAGTGGGAGCAGTCGGGAGCTGGCGGGGTTGAGGAATCCAGGCTGGCCCTGGAAGGGAGGTTCCTCAGCCTGGCGGCTGCTGCTTGACCAACAAGCCTGGGCGTTACCATAGTGCTCTGTGGGTCTTCCCAGCAGCCTGCCAGGCGGAATGCGGCCTGGACGGTTTCCCAAGGAATGTAATTAAGATGTAAATGGGGGCCAGGAGGAGCTGGTCGATAGGGTTGTCACCTCCTCAGGCCTGTGTAGAGTCGGAGTGAGCTTGGACTGGCCTAACCAGGAAAATCTCCTGGTTGGGCTCTGCTCTGGGGCAGAGTGGCTGTGAGTGCCAACTTCCCCCTCGGCAGGCCCTGAGAGATGGGAGATGCTTAGCTGGGCAAGCCCTGATGCCCACTCTTTCCCCAGCACCCAGTGGGGCAGGTCTCTCCCTGGGCGTGGGAGGTCAACTGGGGGCATCTGACAAAAAATTGCAGGGGCTTCAGGACAGCTTGGCCTTATCAGTGGAGTTCAAAGGAAATTTCCCAGGAGACCCACCACTCACAAGTCCAGAGGCATAAGGCAGGGATTGCCCCAACTAGAACTGCCATCTTGGGTTCATCTGCCTCTGTCATCGGGGACCAAGCACTGGACTGTACTGCTGGCTGAGGCAGGGGACCGAGGCGTGCTCAGACACCCCTTTGTCTCCTTGGTGAGAGGCATGGGATAAAACTGGTCTTCCTGCTCCCCGGTGACTGCTCTTGGATGAAGCTTGGAGAGCCACTTTAAGCTTGAGATGAGTGACCCAGGTACCTGATCCCCCTTCATTCTTAGGACCTAGGACTGGCAGGCTTCAAGGGTCAATGTAGCAGTTATATAGGAGGAATATTCTGGGACAATCCCAAATCCCAATCTGTGGTTCCATTAACTTCCACAAATGCATCAAAATGAGCCTCAGATGCCAGGGTTTGGGAAATTAAAATGTTGAAGACTTTTCTGGTATCACTGAGCTCACTCTGTGGAGCCCCTATCTGAGTTATTTCTCTGTTCCAGTTTCTGTCTTGTCACTTATGAGGCTTTGTGGCCCTTAACAAGTCAAGCCTTTTCCCCTCTCATATGCCATTTTCCCCATCTTTCAAATGAGGAACTAGGTTAGAACCCTATTGCCCTTGAGGCCACTTCTGGCTGTGACACTCTTTCAGACATTACTTGGGACTTGCCAGGCGTGGGACCTCCTGACCCCTCAGCCCTTCCTCTCCAGGAGATCAGGGATTCGAGTCATCAGCCCTGTGACCAGACAGAACTTGATTGAAGTCCCACCAGCAGTTTCCTGGAGGTGTGACTGTGGGAAAGTCATTTTTCCTCTCTGAGGATCACTTCCTCAACACTAAAATGAACCCACTGAAGCTCTCATGAGTGGTTTTGAGAATGAAAGTATGTAGAGAAGGTAAATCAGTGGCTCAGGAAGTGTGTGTGGAAAGAAGACACTCCAAGGTGCTCAGAGGAGCAGGGAGCCAGTTCCCATCACTGAGCATTCTGCACAGTCCCCCTCCTGGAAGCAAGAGCTTAGGGGATGTTATCCCCCACCATCCTGAAGCATGGGGCAGCCCTGTGTCAAGCCTCGAAAAGAGCTCCTTTTTGCAGAAAGTGTAAAGGCAGCAAGCCCTCCCCCAGGCAGCATTGTCTGCCTCCTGCTGCTGGCCGGAGGACGAGGGCCTGCCCCTAAGTGGCCTCAAGCCAGTGCCCACAGGCCTGCCTCACCAGGCTTGGGACCAAAGGAAATGACATTCCAGTCCTCAGATTCCTGGCCCTCTCTTTTCACTCTGCATGCAGATCGCCCGTGATTTGGAAGAAACAAGTTTCAGCCTCGCCATCTCATCACCATCATGGACACAAGCAGAGAAGGGGCCAGAGGGGACTGAGGGCAATGGCCATGTGCAGACACTTGATTCTTCCTCTCGCTTCCTTCTCTCTTGTTCACTCTCATTCCCTCACCCTCCTTTCTCCTTTTTATTCTTTCTTCCTCTCCCATCTGTCTTTCTTCTCTGCTGTCAGTTTCCCTTCTCTGCATGATTTGTACCCATGTGTCTTTGTCTTGACTTCAGTCTGTCTGGGTTTTCTTCAACCTCTAGTCTTCCACATCTGTACTTGACCTTCCCTTGGAGTAAATGCATGGGAAGTGGAGCCAGTCCTGCTCCAGGCCGCAGGACCAATGCCAGATGCTGGGCCTACAGAGCAGGAGTTTTAGGACCCACAGATTCCAAAGGACAATATGAGAAAAACAAACACACACAGCTTTCTTCATGGTACAGAGTGCAGGCTCAAGAGATGTGAGTTCCACTCCTATCTTCCTTCTGAAGACTTCCTTTTCTGCTATTTTGGTCCCTAAACCAGGCTCAGGGTTGGCAAATCTGAGGACTCACCTTTAGTCAAAAAATTTCAGGGTCAGGCAGGGCATCAGACTCTTTGAACTTGTCTAATCAGCTGCCATCCAGCCTCTCCCTGCAGAAGGTGGGATGAGATGAATGTCAGAAAGTCATGATTTAAAAAAAAAAAAAATCTCAGCTTTGAGTGAAGATGGGGAGTGAGTCCAGACCCCTTGCTCTCTTCACCAAACTCCTGGCTTCCTTTTGCATGTGACCATCTCTGAACACAGATCTCCAGCCTCTACTTGACCCATCCCTCTCTTATTCCTTGGAAGCCCTCGCCCTCTTTTAAGGGTGCAGAACACACATTAGAAAGTTCATCCATTCCACAGGGATTTAAGGGGCATCCACTATGCGTCAGGACCCATGAGCAGAAATAAACATGACTCTACCTTCCCAGATGGTGCTAGTGGTATAAAAAAAATCTGCCTGACTCAAGAGACATGGGTTCGATTCCTGGGTTGGGAAGATCCTTTGGAGTAGGAAATAGCAACCCACTCCAGTATTCTTGCCTGGAAAATTCCATGGGCAGAGGAGCCTGGCGGGCTATAGCCCATGGGGTCACAAAGAGTTGGACACGACTGAGTACACATGCACTGCCCTCTCGGAGCTTCCTGAACAGTGAGGCAGTCAGATACTGAACAGTAAGTTACACCTAGATTGGGACCGAGAGGCCTATCCTAGTCTACGATCCAGGAGTGGCCTCCTAGAGGAGGTGTTATTCAAACTGAGGCTATCAAAGTCAGTAGAGGTCAAACTGAGAAGGGTTCTAGAATCAGTCCTGTGTCCTAATAGTACAGTTTTGTGCCAAACCCCAGTTCAGTGCCTTACAGCTCATTTAATGTTCTCAACTACCATATTATTAGCCCCATTTCTCAGATGAGGACACTGAGGCTCAGAAAAGTAAAATGGCTTACCCAACATCATGCTGCAAGGTCACAGTAGATACAGAAGCAGGAGACCAGGCAGCCTGGATCTCTATGCCAAATACTTCCTGGAACACAGGGGAACTAGAAACAATGGACACCACTGAAGGCCTTAAGCAGGGGTGGCAGTCTCATCAGTGATGCGTTGATAAAAGCACACCTGGCAGTGTCCTGCAGGGTGGCAGGAGTGCAAATGGGGCGCCCAGTGAGGAGGCCAATGCAATGATCCAGAAGAAATGTGGATGTGGCTTGGGCTTGAGTAGTGGCAGCAGAATGGTGACCAGGAAGATGGATTTGGGAGTGACTTTACAGTTGACTGCATGGATACTAATAATGGAACTTTCTAGGTTACTCCACACTTCCACATTATTTCCTTTAATCCACTTAAGGTCCCTGTCAAGTGCCCCTGTTCTAAAAGTAAGAAAAGTGAGGCACGGCAATTTGTTCAAGATCACAATTACCATTGTGTGTGTTCCAGCTAATGCATGTACTCCTAAGAGCATGTGTGGGTATCTGCACCCATGCAATGACACGTGAAAACATGCCTGCACCAGGAAGTGCACAGTTTTGTGTGGACAGATGTACTTGCAGGTGTGTACATGCATCTTGTGTGTCCACTACCTTAGGTTGGCTCCTGAGCTATAAACTGGGCCCTCAGTGGACTATTGGGAGGCAGAGTGTGCAAGAAGGGCATGGCCAGCCATGCCCACTGATGAAGACATAGGAACATGAAAGGATCTGGGTGTTGCAACCACCTTCACTGGGAGTTGAGGATCCATGGCCCCAGGGGCTGAATTGTCGGGGGGCAGGCGGAGCTGGGGTTGGTGGATCCAATATAATAATAATTCTTAAAGTTACTGAGCACTTACTATGTATCAGGCCCTGCGATCAGCCTGTCACCTGCACTGTATCAGTTCATCCTTCCAACCCTGTAAGGTAGCCACAATGATCTCCATTTATAGATGAGGAAACAGAGGCTCTGAGAGAGTGACTCAAGTGCCCAAGATCAGGCAGTTGGCAGGCTGTGGAGCTCAGACTTGGCACTTGTCCCATCTAATTTTGAAGCTCATGTTCCTTAACCACTCTGCTACTCCACACACACAGGCAAGCACCCACATCGACACAAATGCACAAGAGGCCGCATCCTCCAATGCACATGGAGCCACACAGGGAGCCGCCCTCACGAATAACCTAGAAACAACCTCTGAATCAGGGCGCCACCCTCACCCATGAGCACAGAAGGAAACAGGGCTGGAGCCCAGAGGTTGTGCAGCGCCTGCCCTTCCCCCAGCCAAGGCCCAGGCCCTGACCCTGCTGCTCCTGAGACTGGCTGTCTTGGGACTCACTTGCTCAGGTTTCCGGCCTCTGGCCTCCAGACTCTGGACTTCAGGCAGCTAGTGAAAATTTATGTCTTGAGAAAGTTCTTGCAAGTTCAATCCCTATAGTACCTCCACACTTTGACCTTGCATGGTTTATCGAGATACTGGTTCCCCTCTGCCTTCTTCTCCCTCTTGCTGCTGCTGCTGCCTCCCTCCCCCAGCCCCTCATCTCTGGTCAAGGCAATTCCCCTCAGCCCTCCCCTCTCTGCCTACTGACCTTGCCTACCTCAGTTGAACCCACTGCACAGGCTCAAACTGCAGATAAAGTTCTTTCTCCTCTCTTCCCCTTCATCTTGGCCATGAACACTGAGGAAGGAGTGTGTGTGTGTGTGTGTGTGTGTGTGTGTGTGTGTGTGTGTGTGTGTGTGTGACTGTGTCTGTGTGCTTGTGTGTCCAGCAGGGCTGAGGCAGAGCTACGTGGAGTGGCGAATGTGTATCTGGGCACTGGTAGGGAGGAAACATTGTAAATATGTGGAGGGTGTGTCCTTTCACGTTGATGGAGCCTGGGTTACTGAACATGAGCACTGATGTGTGGCCTAAGTGTGTGCGTGCCTGATGTGCGAATGAGTGCATACATCTCTCTTGTGGCTGTGGGGCTGTGAGTTTAGCCCTGATGGCAGAAGACGGTGCAAGCTCTCACTGGAGAGGCAGTATGTTAGAGGGGTCCAGAGTATGAACTTTAGGCTGGATGGCCATTTAGTAGCCACACGACAGTGAAACAATAATTTCACCTTTCTGTACTTCAGTTTCCTCATCTGTAATATGGAGGTGGTAATAATAAAGTCTCCATCAAAGGCTAGTTGTGAGAAATTTAAGAATACAAATGCTTCTGGCACATCGTAGGTGATCTAAAGTTGTTAGCTATTACTACACGGATGAGGGAGAAAATTCACACTGACCAGGCTCTTGCTACAGGCCCCACATGGAAGTTAGCACTTCACCTGATTACCTCATTTAGTTCTAGCACTTACAACTGTGCCTAGCCCATAATGATTCTTTCATACATATTTCCTAAGAGAATAAATATAAATGAAACCTTATAAAACCCTATGAAGTAAGGATTTTTACACATTGGGAAACTAAGGCTGAGAAAGGTAAGTTTCAAAGTCAGCCTGATGCCTGTGGATTTCAGTCACTGCTTTGTATAAACCGTATGGGGAGAAGCGGGTGTACACATGCTTGCACACACACATACTTAAGTGGCCCAGGCTCCCCCAGAAGTGGAGGAGGTTCTAGGAAAGGTGAGAGATGGTTTGAATATTCACGACTGAAGAGGGCTCCTTCCTGGGGAGGGAGGCCAGTGCAAGCAGCAGAGCAATTATCCTGAGAGTCCAGAGGTGGATGAGCGACTTAGGATCAGTGTTCTCCTGGCATCTGGGCAAAGAAAAACAAGACCTGGAATATAATCTCCAACTTCTGGAATTTCACATTTGGAAGCATCCTTGAAGTTCAACAAGACCATCCTCCAGCAGATTATTGGTAAGAAAAGGGAGGCCCAGAGAAGACAAGGAGGTCAGACAGTAGGTTGGAGTAATCCAGGCTCAGAAATGTCAGAAAAAGTCAGGTTCTGGATCCTGGCTGGAAGGGTCATCTAAGAGAGAGAAGACAAGGACTGAGCCCTGTCTGCACTGGCTAGAGATGGGCTTCATCCCCAGGCCTGGCCCAGAGACCGGAGTTAGACCCCAGCATGGCTTTTCCTTATATGAAGGCCAGGTCTTAAAGGAGAAGGACCAAGTTGGGGGCACGGTGCCTCAGCAGTTGCCCAGAATCTACCTAGGTTCACCCAGCGTCCCCAGGGGGCACTCCTGGCCCTGGCAGCCTGCACAGGGCTGGGGCTGCCCTGGCCTTGTTTGTTGATTCTCACTCCTGCCAAGGGGAAGCTGTTCTGGATAGAGACACAAGAGAGTGATTTGTCACTGGTTGTCCCTGGCTCCCACTCTGGTCTGCCAGCCAACAGGGCGGCTTCCACACTTGCCCCACCTGCGGGGTCACTGTGGTAACTCATTCCCTCTAGGGCCCAGAGCCAGGCTCTAGCTGCATCGCCCTCTGCTGGAGTGTCAACTCTGGAGGCTCTTGCTCCCCACCTACTGTTTCTCCATCTTCTTGCACTCACCGAGTAGCCAAGCTGACAGGTGCCTCAAAGACCATTAGCACAGCCACCCCCAGCTCCACTTCCACACTATAGACAAGATCAGGGACTCAGTCAAGGACACACGGAGTCCACAGCACATCCAGGACTGGCAGCCTGGTGATCAGACCCCAGGCCAAGCCATTCTTGCTCCTAGAGCCAGCTACTCCGGGTGCTGAAGCCCCAGTCCCTGACTCAGTGCCCGGGGGTGACATGGAGCCCTGTGGTCCCGCCCCGGCTTCCCCCAGGGCGGTGACTCCCTCCACTCCCTCTGCCCACCAGGCCCAGGAGCATCTGGGCTACTCTGAGGGGATCTAGATCTGGGCTGAGCCAAATGGGGTGGGGAGATGTGGGAAAATGGAGGCAGGAGCAGTAATAATAATAGTCTATCTACTGAGTAATTCTGGTAATGCACCAGGCATGGTGCTTTGCACACATGATCTCACATCAAGGCTTCCAATGGCCAAATAACATACCAAGTAAGCTGGGGCATAGGTCTTAATCAGGTCAGCCTGACTCCCTGTCTAGTCTTCTTTCTGCTATATCATAAGTTTTCATAAGTAATCACACATTCTGATGACTCTGGGAGATGGGAGATTTGAAAGTGTCAAGTAGTTCATGCCCCTGACCTCTACTGAGTCACCCAAGGACACAGAGAGTGGACCCTGTCATTCCCAGGAGCTGGCACCAGATTGCCACTGCCTCTGCACACACATAGCAGCGCTGTCATTGTGGATGCCTCCTAGGAGCCAGCCAAACCCCAACCTTTGGGGAGCTGACATTCTGAAACAATCCCTGAAACAGAGGGCAAGAGTCAAATACCAAGCAAGCCCTTGCTGAGTCAGTTTTTGGCTGTGGGGGCAGCTCTTTGTGAACCAGCGATGATGCCTTTGAAATCATCTCATCTTCTGACCCCTCATGCCTCTGGGCTACCTGAAAGAGGATCCATCCAGAAGGTTTGGAAGTGGGGAGGAAGGAACTTAGCTATGAGGATGTGGAGAGATATTTCAAACCTAGAGAATATGAGAAGGAAGAGAGGGGAAGGTGTCACGACCAGTGAGCTGATACTCAAAGCAGGCTGGGGGCAAAATGGTTCTTGCTGATGGGAGAGCCAAAACTGTGTGTGGCTGAGGGACATCTCCTGAGAAGAGTAATAGTTGATTGAATGATAGTGGTTCAGAAGGGGAAGGCAAGGTGGGCTGGCAAGGCAGAGGCTGAGTGGATGAGTGGAGGCCTTGAGGCTGAGATGACGTTTCATATCAGGCTATTGGCACCCATTCTAAATGGTTCTTCTGCTGAAAGAACAAGAGCCATTGTGGGGACTAGGGAGAAGGGGATAAAGGGAAGGAGCTGGTGAGAGCAAGGCCCATCTGGTGGGGTTCAGAGCCAAGCTTCACCTCTAGCAACAAGCCACAAGACTGATCTCCATTTTCTGGGAAGATGGTTGGAGGATGGGGAAGAAGACGCTGAGTCTCATCCTAGCCTGACCACAGTGCAGCAGGAACTCTGGGAGTTCTGGCCCCCATTTATCCCCTTTACTCTTTTGGAACCAGTGTTGCCCCACATATGAAATGGCAAGAATAATAGCTCTACGTACTGAGTACTTACTGAATTTATTTACTTGGATTAAGTTTCTCAACAACCACCAAGGTAATTATTACCAGTATTCTGTTGTACAGATGGGGACACTGAAGGACAGAGATGTGAAGTCACTTGACCCAAGGTCATCCACCTAGGAAGCAGCTCAGGCTGAGCTTGGATGTTTGACTCCAGAGTCTGTGTCCTCTGCGACTGTACTACAGTGCGCCATGAGGATCAAACCAGGTGGCAGATGTACAGCACTCAGTCCCATGCCTGGTCCAACGAAAGCGAAGTGAGACGCAGAGTGTTACTCACTCAGTCGTGTCAGACTCTTTGTGACCCTATGGACTGTAGCCCGTCAGGCTCCTCTGTCCATGGAATTCTCCAGGCAAGGATGCTGGAGTGGGTTGCCATGACCTTCTCCAGGTGATCTTCCTGAGCCAGTGATCAAGCCCAGACCTCCTGCACTGCAGGCAGATTCTTTACCATATGAGCCACCAGGAAGCCCACCTAATCCAATAAAAGGCTCTTTAAATGATGATAGCTGTTCCAATTAAACGTTCACTAATTGTTGACCTCTAGCAGGCACTGACGGAGAAGGCAACGGCACCCCACTCCAGTACTCTTGCCTGGAAAATCCCATGGATGGTGGAGCTTGGTAGGCTGCAGTCCATGGGGTCGCTAGGAGTTGGACACGACTGAGTGACTTCACTTTCACTTTTCACTTTCATGCATTGGAGAAGGCAATGGCAACACACTCCAATATTCTTGCCAATGGCACTCCACTCCAGTACTCTTGCCTGGAAAATCCCATGGATGGAGGAGCCTGGTGGGCTCCATGGGGCTCCATGGGGTTGCTAAGAGTCAGACACGACTGAGCGACTTCTCTTTCACTTTTCACTTTCATGCTTTGGAGAAGGAAATGGCAACCCACTCCAGTGTTCTTGCCTGGAGAATCCCAGGGACGGGGGAGCCTGGTGGGCTGCCGTCTATGGGGTCACACAGAGTCGGACACGACTGAAGTGACTTAGCAACAGTAGCAGCAGCAGAGAATCCCAGGGATGGGGAAGCCTGGTGGGTTGCTGTCTATAGGGTCACACAGAGTCGGACACGACTTAGGCGACTTAGCAGCAGCAGGCACTGAGATGAGAAGAAAACCACAGAAGATGCAGGAAAGAGTGGCCCTGTTTGTAAAGCAGAGATTGAAATTCAGAGAGAGAGGGGGCCTACCCCAGAAATCCAGGAGCAGGATTCCAGAAAAAGCAAGAGTCTCTGAGGGCAGAGGTTCTGGTGCAGGTGCCCAGAGATGATGGAAAGAGCAGGGCAGCTGAAAGTTGGTGACAGTGGCCCCTATTTACCTATCCTTAGGGTAGCACCAGTCCCAGCTGCCCTGGCATCATCAGATAGGTCCCCTAGCTCCAGGGTGGGGAGCAGTGCAACTTGGGGTTTGGGATTAGTCAAAAATTTAGGGACTGATGTGGGCCTCAAGAGTGCTGCTAACAAGGCCTCTCTCTGTGGTGGGGATAAGAAGGCAGAGGGGGCACCCACAGAGGAGCTGTTGTGCCTGCCAGGACTAGCTTCCAGATCTTGCCCAGCCTCCCCTCCCATCACTCTCTTCCTTGACCTAGCTCCTATCCGTTGGTGTCTTTGAGCTTCCTAGCCCCACAGTGTTAGCTCTATTTATTATCCCCATTTTTCAGAATAGGAAACTGAGGCCCATAGTCGAACAGTGAGGGAGTAGCCAAGACAGAAATTGAGCTGAAGTCTCTCCGCCTTCCAGGCTGCTGCTTAGCCATAGTCTGCTATTTCCTTCCATTTGTAACCCACAGCTGGCCACTCAACCAGAGAACCCAAGGCATGTACTCCCAGCCCCAGCTCAGAGGTTGCAGCATGACCCTGGGTAAGGTCTTTCTTCTGTCTGAGCCTCCTTCTCCCAGGTATACTCTGAGGAGGTTGAACAAGCTTCCCTACAGCTTCCAGAGGCAGCCAAAATGTTCTTCCTTATAGCCTCATGATCACAGCATGTCCAGTTCTTGCCCTGAGTTTCCTGAGTACATAAACCATGGCTTCCAGTGAAAGGTAGAGGCAACCGTGAGGCAAGTCCTGCCCCCTCACTTCCCTCTGAGGAATCATCAATCTTGTGATGCTCCCTGCATGCCCGGCTGTAGTAAGTCCTGCTCTAGGTGCCCCTTCCAGAACCACTAGAGGGTTCACAGACAGCGGGACTGGCTGCAGGCTTTGAACACTATAAAGCACCTTTGCAGGAGCAGTCACTGGCCCAGAGTAGGCAATACCACTTTATCTAGCCCACATCTTGCCCCAGCCAAGGGTCACCTTGGATGGTTCCCTGCATGCTTTGGCCCTGCTCTCTTTGAGACTCTGCTCTTTCCCACTTGCACCCAGAGGTCCCTGGGCCCAGTGCTGCCTTATTTTACTGTGGGATCAGGTTCAATCAGGGGTTGGTAAGGTCTCTAATATAAGGTTATTAGAGGTAAGTCAATAAGGTAATAAGGTAAGCCAAAGGCCTGGGGATAGGGCGTGACAAACCCTCCCAGGCTGAGGCAATATGTATAAGCCATGGAACGTACTCATGCACATCCCTCTGCTGAGACCACTGTTCCTTTCTGCTTTGTCTTCTCCTGGATAATGCCATCTCACCTTCTGTTCCCAGTTTTTGCATCAGCTCCTTCAGGAAGACTTCTTGACATCACATCTGGGTTAGATCTTCTCCACTGAGCTCCCACAGCTCTCTGACCAAACTGTATTGGAATTATTTACTTGTCTTCCCCTTTAGATTGGGAGTCTCTTGAGGGTAGGCCATGTTTTACACACAGTTGTATCCCTGGCATCTAGCACAGGGTTGGGCACATCATAGAATTAGTGGCGAACGAGTGAATGGATGGATGGGTGACTTGTTCCCCTCTGAGAGACCTGGAGTTTCCTCCAAGAGTGGGGAATTTCTGACCTAAAATCTTTTCTGGGCTTCCTCCACAGCTTAGATTTTGAGGTATCTGTTTCTCCCATAGGCAGCTGTCGAGGAGCTAGGCTCTCCAGCTGAGATTCCCTCTGTCTGAGATCCACCTCTCAGACAGGCTAACCTGGGGCCCTCATTGCTGTTGCTGCCTTCCACCCAGAGTTTGACCTCCATTCAGGACTACCCAGCCCATTTCCCAGTAGGCTTATCTGAGCAGCCCTAAGGGCTATTGCCCTTCCTCTACCACAGTTTTGCTTCTTTGCACCCTGATTCATTTCCTTGTCCCATGAAAACACCCTCACCAAGCCATTTTTCCAGGCCCCACCTCCCTCTAACACCCATTCACAGACCTCCTTTGGGATAGCAGGTCACGAGGGGTGGTCCAGGGAACAGTGGTGTTCTGTGGGGCCTTTAAGTGGTCCATGAGCAAGTCCAAAATTCAAGGCATGCAAAAGGTGTGGTGGGGTGTTTGGTTAATTTTTAAAGTATATTTTCTGTGGCAGATTCAAATTCATATTTAAAAAACCAGCAATGGCTAGCTTTTCAGTATAGTCACAATAATAGTTATTTACCCAGTGAAAGGGCCATTGGACCATTTAGTAACTGGGAATGTGCCAGGATAGACTTGAAAAGGCCTCCAAAAAGGTCCTGAAACTAAAACATAAAAGCTCCAAGCATTGCCCCCATTTTACAAGTGGAAAAACTGAGGCCACAGTGTCTGCAAGGAGCTGGTCTCAGTGAGCCTAGTCAACTGGGCCCTATCATAGGGCTTGCCCCAAAGACATTTGCCAAACATCCTCCAGATTGTTGTGGCCTCAACAATTCTAGGACTGAAGTAGACAGAGAATATATATCTGTGCTTTGACCAAAGGCTCTAGGGGTAGAGATGCCACAGGCTGCTGCCCTCTCTTTGGCCTCAGCCCCTAGCTCTCCCAACAGCCCCCAAAACTGTGGACCTTTGGGGCATCCTCCACCACCAGTTCCAGGCCAATCAGGCAGGCAGGACCTCCCTTTCACACACACACACACACACACACACACACACACACACACACACAAACACAACCTGCATTCTTGAACAGCTGCCACAACTACATTGGCCTCGGCCCCAAGAAGGAGTGTGGAATGTGCTTCCCTGGGCCATTAGGGAGTGGGTAGTATGAGGTGGGGGGAGGTCCTGCAGGAAAGGAGCTGAGAATAAAGAGACAAGCTGTAGAAGGAAAAGAAGGATGATCCCAAGAGCCAAAGCCTCTGGGGGTGGGGTTCCATAAGCAGTAGCCCTGGGAGAAGGCCAGGAAGGATGTATTAGGCTGGACTTTTTCACTGTCCTTTGTGTCTGTACTCACAGGATAAAGGAAGCCAGGATACCAGGCCGTGGGCACAACCGTGAGACTCCCCGACCAGAAATGGGATAGGCAGGGGTAAGGTGAAAGGCTGAGAGCAACTTCAGAAGGCGGGAGGAAGCTTCTCTCTGCAGGAGTTGAAATCACTGTCCTAGCATCCTCCTTTCTGAGAATTAGAGTCTAGTCCTTCTCAGTCTCATTGTCAAGACACTGGGTGTTACAAGCTATTCATCAGTCAGTGAAAGTGAAAGTGTTAGCCGCTCAGTCGTGTCTGACTCTTTGCGACCCCATGGTCTGCCCATGGGGTTCTCCAGGCAAGAATACTGTGGTGGGTTGCCATCCCCTTCTCCAGGGGAGCTTCCCAACCCACGGATTGAACTCGTGTCTCCTGCATTGCAGGCAGATTCTTTACCATTTGAGCTACCAGGGAAGCTTGTCACTCAGTAATTGTTGTTAAAGAACGGAAGACTGTAAATTGTTTCCTCTTTTCTTTTGTAAAAGTCAGTTAGAGCAGATTCACGTTTTCCTATGTACTTTCTTAAATCAAATATAAAGGGGGACTTCTTTCAGATGACAGGAATAGAAACCCTTCTCCTGATTTCTCCTGCCAAGTACAGCTAAAAACTCCAGTTGTTATCTATAAAGCAAATATAAAAAGATTCTGAAAGGTATAGAGAAGAAGGAAGGCCAGCTAAGGAACTCGGGGACCAAAGAAAATACGGTGTTGAGTTTCCCAGGTGCTAGGGAAGCCAACTATCAGCAGCACCAATGGGCACAACTATGAAAACAACAGCAAAAATGAAAAACATAGCCCCATCGAAAGCTTGTTCTCTTCTAGCCAGGGGACCAGAAAAGAACAGGACAATAGCCACTCTACTCCAACCTAACACTAAAAACTGTGGCTCTACCTCCACATCCAATCTTACCAGACTGTAAAAGATATCCTAATCTGCCCCCTCCTCTGGCTGGGATGGTATCAGAGAAGGCCATGTGGGGAGCCAGGACTTTTATCCCCACCTGGCAGTAATGAGGCCTTTCTTGCTCCTACCATCAGTAGAGGTCTAGTAGGGAGCCTAAAATCCTATTATCTATCTAGCAATAATGAGGCACCCGTTCCCACCTTAGATTATCAAAGGAAGCAGAATGGAAACCTGGATTTTTACCCCAACCTGGCAGTAAAGAGGTGGATTTTTCTTCCTCTGATAGTGCAGTATTAGAGGACTGCTGCTAAAAAATAATATTGAAATAAATCTAGAGTCCCATAGGATAATATACAAAATGTCCAGGTTTTAAAAAATCACCCACCATACCCAGAACCAGGAAAATTTTGACTTGAGTAAGAAAAGAAAAGAAAAGAAAAACTTGGATGCAAAAACTGACTTCACACAGATACTAAAATCATCTGACAATAGTTTCAAAGCAGTATTCATAAAAATCACTCAACAGGAATTACAAATATATTTAAAACAAATG
Source organism: Nanger dama (assembly GCA_917880005.1). NCBI lineage: Eukaryota > Metazoa > Chordata > Mammalia > Artiodactyla > Bovidae > Nanger > Nanger dama. The sequence continues at coordinate 4,795,202 of CAKJTW010000073.1, read as the reverse complement.
AAAAATACAGTCTTAGCAAAGAAATAGAAGATATAAAATAGAACCAAATGGAAAATTTTCAGTGGAAAACCACAGTGACTAAAAGGAAAAATTCAATGGACGGGCTTAAAAACAATGGAAGAGGCAAAGGAAATAATTGAACTGGAAGACAGAGCAATAGAAATTATCTAATCTGAACAATGGAGAGAAAATATACTCGGGGGAAAAAATGAAGAAAGGCAGAGGTACTCTATTCCAGAGCAAAAGATCTAATGTTGATGTCACTGTAATCCATGTCATGAAAGGAAAGGAGAATGCAGATGGGCTTGAAAACCTACTAAGAAAAGCAATCCCCCTAAATCCCCCAAATTAGACAAAAATTCAACAAGCTGGGTAAATCCCAAATGGGATAAACCCAAGGAAACCCACATCAAGACACATCTAGTCAAACTTCTGAAAACTAAAGACAAAGGAAAAATATTAAAAGCAGCAGGAGAGAAATGATGCACTAGTTACAGAAGAAAACAACTCAAATGGAAGTGAGTTTCTCATCAGAAACCATGAAAGCCAGAAGGAAGTAGCACAGTAGTTTCAAGAGCTGAAAGAAAAGAACTGCCAACCCAGAGTTGTATATCTGGCAAAATTATTGTGCAGAAATGAAGATGAAGGGAAGCTAAGAGAACTGGCTGCTAATAGGCCTACAATAAAGAATGGCCAAGGGAAGCTTTTAAAATGTAAAAGAAATGATTTTTTTAAAGGAATATTGAAATCAGGAAAGAAGAAAGAACGATTGAAAGGGTAAAAATATGGGTCAATATAATGGCTTTTCTTTTTCCTCTTGAATTTTCTAAATTATGTCTGATAGTTAAAGCAAACATAACAATGTCTAATGTAGTGCTCAAAGTAGGTAGAGGAAAGTTTAAAGAAAGCAGTATGATGAATCGGGGATTTTTGAGGGACATAAAAAGAGATAGGGTTTCTACACTTTACTCAAATGGTAAAATGTTCACATCAGTTGATGATGAGAGGTTATGTAAGTATAGTAAGTATACAATAGATTGAATTGAATAAAAATAACATATAAAATCTATAATATGCAGCTGAAAGCAGTGCTGAGAAAGCTATACTACTAAATACTTACATTAGTACAGAAAAAAGTCAATTATCTAAACTTTCACTGTAAGAAATTAGACAAAGAACAAGCTAAATCCAAAAGCAAGCAGATGGAAAGAAATAATAAAATAAGCAGAAAACAATAAAATTGAGAATAAAAAAAAACAGAAAAAGAATGGAACAAAAAACTGGTTCCTTGAAAAGATCAATAAAATTGACTAATCAAGACTGATGATTAAAAGAGAAAAGACATAAATCACCCCCATTATTGTTGTTTTTCAGTCACTCAGCTGTGTCCAACTCTTTGTGGCTCCCCATGGACTGCAGCAGGCCAGTCTTCCCTGTCCTTCACCAACTCCCCAAGCTTGTTGAAACTCATGTCCACTGAGTCGGTGATGCTATCCACCTATCTTGTCCTCTGTTGTCCCCTTTTCCACTCGTCTTCAATCTTTCCCAGCATCAGGGTCTTTTCCAATGAGTCTTTGCATCAAGTGGCCAAAGTGTCGAAGCTTCAGCTTCAGCATCAGTTCTTCCAATCAATATTCAGGACTGATTTCCTCTAGGATTGACTGGGTTGATCTTGCAATCCAAGGGACTCTCAAGAGTCACCTCCAACATCAGAATTCAAAAGCATCATTCTTTCGTGTTCAGCCTTCTTTATGGTCCAACTCTCACATCCATACATGACTACTGGAAAAAACATAGCTTTGACTAAATAGACATTTTTGGCAATACGCTGTCTAGGTTTGTCATAAATTTTCTTCCAAAGAGCAAGCGTCTTTTAATTTCATGGCTGCAGTCACCATCTGCAGTGATTTTGGAGCCCAAGAAAAGAAAGTCTGTTACTTTTTCCATTGTGGCCCCATCTATTTGCCATGAACTGATGTAACTGGATGCCACGATCTTCATCTTTTGAATGTTGTTTTAAGCCAGAGTTTTCACTCTTCTCTTTCACTTTCATCAAGAGGCTCTTCAGTTCCTCTTCACTTTCTGCCATAAAGGTGGTGTCATCTGCATATCTGAAGTTATTCATATTTCTGCCTGTAATCTTGATTCCAGCTTGTGCTTCATCCATTCTGACATTTCTCATGATGTACTCTGCATAGAAGTTAAATAAGCAAGGTGACAATATACAGCCTTGATGTACTCCTTTCCCAATTTGGAACCAGTCAGTTCCACGTTCAGTTCTAGCTGTTGCTTCTTGACCTGCATACAGGTTCTCAGGAGGCAGGTAAGGTGGTCTGGTATTCCCACCTCTTTAAGACTTTTCTCCATTTATTGTGATCCAGTCAAAGGCTTTGGTGTCATCAATGAAGTAGAAGTAGATGTTTTTCTGCAACTCTCTTGCTTTTTCTATGATCCAACAGATGTTGGCAATTTGATCTCTGGTTCCTCTGCCTTTTCTAAATCCAGCCTGAACATCTGGAAGTTCTTGGTTCATGTACTGTTGAAGCCTGGCTTGAAGAATTTTGAACATTACTTCGCTAGCGTGTGAGATGAGTGCAATTGTGTGGTAGTTTGAACATTCTTTGGCATTGTCTTTCTTTGGAATTGGAATGAAAACTGACCTTTTCCAGTCCTGTGGCCACTGCTGAATTTTCCAAACTTGCTGGCATATTGAGTACAGCACTTTAAGAGCATCATCTTTTAGAATTTGAAATAGTTCAACTGGAATTCCATCACCTCCACTAGCTTTGTTCTGATACTTCCTATCACTAGCTTTATAGTAATACTTCCTATGGTCCACTTTACTTCACACTCCGGAATGTCTGGTTCTAGGTGAGTGATCACACTATCAGTAAGATCTTTTTTATTTAGTTCTTCTGTGTATTCTTGCCACCTCTTCTTAATCTCTTCTGCTTCTGCAAGGTCCATACCATTTCTGTCCTTTATTGTGCCCATCTTTGCATGAAATGTTCTCTTGATATCTCTAATTTTCTTGAAGGGATCTCTAGTCTTTCCCATTCTACTGTTTTCCTCTATTTTCATGCATTGTTCACTTAGGAAGCTTTTCTTATCTCTCCTTGCTATTCTTTGGAAATCTGCATTCACCCTATATCAGGAATGAAATATGGAATATATTACCACAAACTCTGAACTAATCAAAATAATAAAAAGAGAATACTATAAACAACTTTAAGTTCTTAAGTTGGGCAACTTAGATGAAATGGACCAATTTTTAGCAAAGCACAAAGTACAGCAACACAATATGAAATAGATAATTTGATTAGTTTCACATTTATCAAAGAAATTGAATTTGTTGTAAAAAAACTTCCCCCAACGAAGTCTCCAGATTAAAATGGTTGTACTGAAGGGTTCTACCAGACATTTAAGAAAAATCAACACCAAATTATGTACCATTTATTCCTGAAAATAGAAGATTCATACCCATCTCATTTTACGTGGCCCATATTGCCTTTATACCAAAACCAGACACAGAAAGTACAAAAGAAAACTACAAACCAATATCCTTCATACTATGGAAACAAAATCTTTAACAAAATATTAGCAAATAGAATTCAGCAATGTTTTAAACATTATATAACTTGACCAAACGGGGTTTATTCCAGGGAGGCAAGGCTAGCTCAAAATTTGCAAAAGGAGAAAAATCACATAGTGACGTCAATTGATACAGGAAAAGCATCTGGAAAAACTCAATGCTCATTCATGACAACAACTCTCAGACAGTTAAAAGTAGAGGAGAATGTCTTCAACTTGATAAGGAACATCTACCAAAACCTTACAGCTAACATCATACTTGATGGTGAAAGGCTTAATGCTTCCCTACTGTGATCAAAAACAAGGTAAGGATGCCCAGTGTTAAAAAGCATGTCAATTAGAAAGGAAGAAATAAAATTGTCCCTATTTGCAAGTGAGACTACAGTTGACATAGAAAATGCCAAGGGACAAGAAAAGCACAAAAACAAACTTCTACAACTAATAAGTGACTTTGTCAAGGTCTCAGGATACAAAAGTGAAAGTGAAAGTTGCTCAATCATGTTCGACTCTTTGTGATCCCATGGACTGTAACCCGACAGACACTTGTGTCCATGAAATTCTCCAGGCAAGAATACTGGAGTGGATTGGCACTTTCTTCTCCAGGGTATATTCCTGACCCAGGGATTGAAACTGGGCCCCTCACATTGCAGGCAGACTCTTTACTGTCTGAACTACCAGGGAAGCTCAGGACACAAAATCAACATATAAAAATTCCAATTGCATTTCTATAAACTATTCATGAACATACAGACATAGAAACTAAAATTATTGTACTACTTATAATCACTCAAAAATTAAATACTAGGTATAAATGTAGGAAAGCATGTATAGTATTTGTATGCTGAAAACTACAAAAATGCTCATGAAAGAAACCAAAGAAGATATAGATAAATGGACAGTCACAGTGTGTCCATAGATTGGAAGACTCAACATGGTAAAGATGTCAATTCTCTCCAAATTGAAATACAGGTTTGATGTAATTCCTATCAAAGTACCAGCAATACATTTTTGTAGATACAGAAAATATTACCTTAAAATCTGTATGGAAAGGCAAGGAACTGGAATAGATGAAACAATTTTGAAAAAGAAGAATATAGTAGGAGGATTCACTCTACTTAATTTTAAACTTACGTATGGACAGTAATCAAGACTGAGGTGTTGATGGAGGAATAGACACATAGATCTATGGAATAGAACAGAAACCTGAGAACTGGATCCACGAATACATGCCAGTGATTTTTGACAAAGATGCAAAAGCAGTTCAATGGAGGAAAGTTCACCTTTTCAACAAATGGTGCTGGAGTAATTGAACACTCATAGGCAAAAAGATGAGCCTTTATTAAACCTCACACCTTACACAAAAAGTAACTCAAAATGGACCATAGATTTAAATGTAAAATGTGAAACTAGAAAACTTTTAAAATAAAACGTGGGAGATAATCTGCAATATTTAAGGCTTCGTGAAGAGTTCTTAGACACAACAGCAAAAACACAGTTGAATTATAGAAAACAAATGGATAATTTGGAATTCATCAAAATTAAAATCTTTTGCTCTACAAAAGTCTCTGTAAAGAGGATTAAAAGGCAGGTTACATTGTGGGAGAAAATATTTGCAAACCGCATATCTAACAAATAATTTTTATTTAGAATATACAAAGAAGTCTCAAAACTCAATAGCAAATTTAAAAGCTCCTTTTTGAAATTGGGTAAAAGACATGAGACATTTCACTGAAGAAGATATGTGGATGGCAAATAAACACATAAAAAGATGTTCAACATCAGTAAGAATTAGGAAATACAAACCAAAGACATAAAAGATGCCACTCCATATCTATTAGAATGGCTAAGATAAAAATTAGTGACAATAACATGCTGAAGAGGATGAAGATAAACAAAATCTCATACATTGCTGGTAGAAATATGTAATGGTACAGTCACTCTGAAAATATTACGGTGGCTTCTTGAAAAGCTCAACATATACTTACCAGCTAACTTATTGATTGCATTCCTGGATATTTACGCCAAAGAAATGAAAACTTGTCCACACAAAAACCTTTGTATTACTATACATAGCAGCATTATTTGCAATAGCCAAAAAAAAACTGGAAACAACCAAAATGACCCTAAATAGGTAGGTGGTTTAACAAGCTGGTACATTTATACCATTAAATATGAATTGGCAATCAAAAGAAACAAATTCTTTTTTAAAAAAAAAGGAGAAATTCTTAATATATGCACGGCTGAATTTCTAGGGAATTATGCTGGGTGATAAATCCAGTACCAAAGGTCTCATGTTATGTGATTCCATTTATATAACACTCTCAAAATGACAAAATTATAGAGCTGGGGAGTTAGATTAGTGACTGCCAAGGGTTAGGGAAGGTGGGATAAAGGAGGATGGGCGTGACTCTAAAGAGGGAACATGAAGATGTTTGTGGTGATGGACGAGTTCTGTGTCTTGATTATGATGGTGGTTAGAATCTATGTGTGATAAAATAGCATAGAACTATATGCGTGCATTGTACCAATGTCAGTTTCCTGGATTTCATATTGCACTATATTTATGTGAGATGTAGCCACTGAATGGAGGCTACATGAACCTCTCCATACTCTTTTTCTTATACAGTTTTTATTGTGATATGGTTAATATACCATAAGATTCACCCTTTGAAGTGTGAAATTCAGTGTTTTTGTATATTCACAATGTTGCAGAAATATCGGCACTATCTAATCCCAGAACATTTTCATCACCCCAAAAGGAAACTCAGTACTCATTAGCAGTCACTCCCCATTTCCTCCCAAACCCCCAGGGCCTAGCAATCACTAATCTACCTTCTGCCTCTATGGATTTGCCTATTCTGGACATTTTATATAAATGGAATCACATAGTTTGTGGTCCTTTTGACTGGCTTCTTTCACTTAGCTTATTTTAAGGCTCATCCAAGTTGCACCATATATCAGTACTTCATTCTTTTTAATGACTGAATAACATTCCCTTGGATGTATATATCACATTCTTTCCTAGCTATTCATCAGTTGATGGACATATGGGCTGTTTCCACCTTTTGGCTATTATAAATAATGCTGCTATGAACATTTATGTACAAGCTTTTGTGTGGACATATGTTTCCTATTTTCTTGGATATCTACACTAGGAGTAGAATTGTTGGGCAGAATGGTCACTTATACTTAACATTTTGAGGAATGGCTAGGCTGTTTTCTGAAGAGGCTGCACCATTTTACATTCCTATTAACAAAGTATGAGGGCTTCCATTTTTCCATATTCTCTTGAATATTTGTTATCTGAAATTTTGATTCTAGTCATCCTAGTAGGTGTGAATTGGTATCTCACTGTTTTGATTTGCATTTCACTGATGGAATTCCAGTTGAGCTATTTCACATTCTAAAAGATGATGCTGTCAAAGTGCTACACTCATTATGCTGGCAAATTTGAAAAACTCAGCAGTGGCCACCAGACTGGAAAAGGTCAGTTTTCATTCCAATCCCAAAGAAAGGTAATGCCAAAGAATGTACAAACTACCACACAATTGTACTCATCTCACACACTAGCAAAGTTATGCACAAAATCCTCCAAATGAGGCTTAAACAGTAAGTGAACTGAGAATTTCCAGATGTTCAAGCTGGATTTAGAAAAGGCAGAGGAACCAGAGATCAAATTGCCAAAATCCACTGGATCATCGAGAAAGCAAGAGAGTTCCAGAAAACCATCTACTTCTACTTTATTGACTATGCCAAAGCCTTTGAATGTGTGGATCACAATAAACTGTGGAAAATTCTTCAAGAGATGGGAATACTAGACCACATTACCTGCCTCCTGAGAAATCTGTATGCAGGTCAAGAAGCAACAGTTAGAAATGGACATGTAACAATGCTGCTGCTGTTGCTAAGTTGCTTCAGTCACGTCCGACTCTGTGCGACCCCATAGACGGCAGCCCACCAGGCTCCCCCATGGGATTCTCTAGGCAAGAACACTGGAATGGGTTGCCATTTCCTTCTTCAATGCATGGACTGGTTCCAAATCTGGAAAGGAGTACGACAAGGCTATATATTTTCACCCTGCTTATTTAACTTCTATGCAGAGTACACCATCAGAAATGCCAGAATGGATGAAGCACAAGTTGGAATCAAGATTACAGGCAGAAATATGAATAACTTCAGATATGCAGATGACACCACCCTTATGGCAGAAAGTGAAGAGGAACTAAAGAGCCTCTTGATGTAAGTGAAAGAGGAGAGTGAAAACTCTAGCTTAAAACTCAACATTCAAAAAACAAAGATTGTGCCATCCAGTTACATCACTTCATGGCAAATAGATGGGGATACAATGGAAACAGTGACAGACTCTTTTCTTGGGCTTCAAAATCACTGCAGATGGTGACTGCAGCTATGAAATTAAAAGATGCTTGATCCTTGGAAGAAAAGTTATGACCAACTTAGACATCACATTGAAAAGCAGACACATTACCTTGCTGACAAAGGTCCATTTAGACTGAGCTGTGGTTTTTCTGGTAGACGTGTATGGATGTGAGAGTTGGAACATAAAGAAGGCTGAACACCAAAGAATGATGCTTTTGAACTGTGGTGTTGGAGAAGACTGTTGAGAGTCCCTTGGACTGCAAGGAGATGAAACCAGTCAATCCTAAAGGAAATCAGTCCTGAATATTCATTGGAAGGACTGATGATGAAGCTGAAGCTCCTATACCTTGGCCACTTGATGTGAAGAACTGACTCATTAGAAGACATCCTGATGCTGGGAAAGACTGAAGGCCAGAGGAGAAGGGGACGACAGAGGATGAGATGGTTGGATGGCATACCAACTCGATATACATGAGTTTGAGCAAATTCTGGGAGTTGGTGATGGACAGGGAAGCCTGGCATGCTGCAGTCCATGGGATCACAAAGAGTCGGACTCGAATGAGTGACTGAATGACTGAACTAAATTGAGAAGGAGTACATCAAGGCTGTATATTGTCACCCTGCTTATTTAACTTATATGCAGAGTACATCATGAGAAACACTGGGCTGGAGGAAGCACAAGCTGGAATCAAGATTGCTGGGAGAAATATCAATAACCTCAGATACGCAGATGACACCACTCTTATGGCAGAGAGTGAAGAGGAACTGAAGAGCCTCTTGATGAAAGTGAAAGAGGAGAGTGAAAAACCTGGCTTAAGACTCAACATTCAAAAAACGAAGATCATGGCATCCTCTCCTATCACTTCATGGCATATAAATGAGGAAACAATGGAAACAGTTACAGACTTTCTTTTCTTGGTCTCCAAAATCACTGCAGATGGTGACTGCAGCCATGAAATCAAAAGACGCTTGCTGCTTGGAAGAAAAGCTATGAGAAACTTAGACAGCATATTAAAAAGCAGAGACTACTTTGCCAAAAAGGTCTGTCTAGTCCAAGCTATGGTTTTTCCAGCAGTCATGAATGAATGTGAGAGTTGGACCATAAAGAAAGCTGAGCACTGAGGAATTGATGCTCTATGGTGTTGGAGAAGACTCTTTTTTTTGGGGGTGTTTTTTTTTTTAATACTTTATTCTACATTACAACACTGTATTTGTTTTGCCAAACATTGACATGAATCAGCCACAGGTGTCCACGATCTCCCAATGCCAAAGCCCCCTCCCACCTCCCACCCCATATCTCCCTGAATCATCCTGTGCACCAGCCCCATGCATCCTGTATCCTGCATTGAACATAGACTGGCACTTCGTTTCTTACAAGATAGTATACATGTTTCAATGCCATTCTCCCAAATCATCCCACCCTCTCCCTCTCCCTCAGAGTCCAAAAAGACTCTTGAGAGTCCCTTGGATTGCAAGGAGATGAAACCAGTCAGTTCTAAAGGAAATCAGTCCTGAATATTCATTGGAAAGACTAATGCTGAAGCTGAAACTCCAGTGCTTTGGCCACCTGATGCAAAGAACTGACTCATTGGAAGAGACCCTGATGCTTGGAAAGACTGAAGGCAGGAGCAGAATGGGACAGCAGAGGACAAGATGATTGGATGGCTTCACCGACTTGATGGACATGAGTTTGAGCAAGCTCTGGGAGTTGACGATGAACAGGGAAGCCTGGCAATCTGCAGTCCATGGGGTTGCAGAGCCAGACACAACTGAGTGACTGAACTGAACTGAAGTTATATTATTATATATTGTATATCCATCAACACAGATTTATAATTATCATTTTATACAGTTCTCTTTTATCCCTAAAGTATTTATTTGGCTCTGCTGAGTCTTGATTGTGGTACATGGGATCTTTAGTTGCAGCATACGGGATCTAGTTCCCTGAGCAGGGATTGAATGCTGGCCCTCTGCATTGGGAGTGTGGAGTCTCAACCACTGGACCACCAGGGAAGTCCCAACAGTTGTCTTTTAAATCAGATGGGAGAGAAGATATGTTGCAAAAAAAAAAAAAAAACCCAAAACTACTGGTGTTCCTTATTTCTTCATGTGGATTCACATCACTATCTAGTGCCCTTTCATCAACACCTGTGTTATTCTCTTTAGCATCTTTTATAAAGCAAGTCTGGAAAAGATGGATTTTCTCAGTTTTTGTGTATCTGGGAATGTTTTAATTTTTACTTCATTTTAAAACTAATTTTATTTATTTATTTATTTTTGACTGTGCTGGGTCTTCATTGCTGCAAGAGCTTTTTTCTAGTTGCAGCAAGCTGGGGCTACTCTCTAGTTGTGGTGCATGAGCTTCTCACTGTGGTGGCTTCTTGGGTTGCAGAGCATGGGCTCCAGAGCATGTGAGCTTCACGTAGTTATGGCACATGGGTTCAGTAGTTGTGGTTCCTGGGCTCTAGAGCACAGGCTCAATAATTTTGATGCATGGGTTTAGTTGCTCTGCAGCATGTGGGATCTTCCTGGGTCAGGGATCAAACCCGTATCTCCGGCATTGGCAGGTGGATTCTTTACCACTGAGCCACTAGGGAAACCCTTTACTTCATTTTTTGAGGGATTGTTTTTCTGGGTATAGAATTCTTTGTTAGCAACATTTTTCTTTCAGCACTTTGTATGTCATCCTACATTCTTTTGGACTCCATTGTTTCTAATGTGATATAAGCTCTTCATTTTACTGAGAATTTCTTTTCTGTGATGAGTCACTTCTCTCTTGCTGCTTTTGAGAGTCTATCTTTGGCTTCATCTTTTGATTGCTTGATTACAACTTCTTTGTGTGTGTGTGTGTGTGTGTGTGTGTGTGTTTTCTTTTTTATTTTTTTAATACTTTATTCTACATTACAATACTGTATTTGTTTTGCCATACATTGACATGAATCAGCCACAGGTGTCCATGCTCTCCCAATTTCATTCTCTTTCAATTTACCCTACTTGGATTTCATTAAGCTTCTTGGATGTGTAGATTACTGTTTCTCTTTAAATCTGGGACATTTTGAGCCATTATTTATTCAAATATTCTTTCAGTCCATTTCTATCTCACTTATCTTTCTGGGACCCCTATCATGAATATGTTGATATGCTTGCTGGTTTACCACAGGTCTCTGAGCTTCTGTTCACTTCTCATTATTCCTTCTCTTCTTTAGATTGAATAATCTTAGTGATCTATCTTCAAGTTTGCTGATTCTTTCTTCTACTTGCTTAAATCTGATGGTGACCCCCTAAAGTAATTTTCCATTTCAGATATTACAGCATATATTTGGTTTTGTATCAGTTCATGTCAGTTGGTCAGTTGTGTCCAAGTCTTTGTGACACCATGGATTGCAGCACATCAGGCTTCCTGTCCATCACCAACCACTGGAGCTTGCTCAAACTCATGTCCATCCAATCAGTGATGCCATCCAAAAATCTCATTCTCTGTCATTCTTTCTCCTCCTACTTTCAATCTTTCCCAACATCAGGATCTTTTCAAATGAGTCAGTTCTTTGCATCATGTGGCCAAAGTACTGGAGCTTCAGCATCAGTCCTTCCAATGAATATTCAGGACTGATTTCCTTTAGGATTGACTGGTTGGATCTCCTTGCAGTCCAAGGGACTTTCTAGAGTTTTTTCCTACACCACAGTTCAAAAGCATCAATTCTTCAGCACTCAGCTTTCTTTATGGTCCAACTCTCACATCCATTCATGTCTACTGAAAAAACCATAGCTTGGACTATATGGAACTCTGTCAGCAAAGTAATGTCTCTGATTTTTAATATGCTGTCTAGGTTTGTCACAGCATTTCCTCCAAGGAGCAAGAGTCTTAATTTCATAGCTGCAGTCACCATCCTCAGTGATTTTGAAGCCCCCCAAAATAAAGCCTGTAACTGTTTCCATTGTATCCCCATCTATTTGCCATGAAGTAATGGGATCACATGCCATGATCTTTGTTTTTTGAATGTTGAGCTATAAGCCAGCTTTTCCACTCTCTGCTTTAATTTTCATCAAGAGGTTCTTTAATTATTCTTCACTTTTGGCCATAAGGGTGGTACTCATCTGAGTATCTGAGTTTATTGACATTTCTCCTTGCAGTCTTGATTCCAGTTTTTGCTATATCCAGTCTGGCATTTCGCATGATGTACTCTGCATAGAAGTTAAATAAGCAGGGTGATAATATATACCCTTGAAGTACACTTTCCCCAATTTAGAAACAGTCTGTTGTTCCATGTCCAGTTCTGTTTCTTCTTGACTCACATACAGGTTTCTCAGGAGGCAGGTAAGGTGGTCTGATATTCCCATCTTTTTAAGAATTTTCCACAGTTTGTTGTGATCCCCACAGTCAAAGGCTTTAGCACTGTCAATGAAGCAGAAGTAGAAATTTTTCTGGAATTGTGTTGCTTTCTCTATGACCTATGACCTAATGGATGTTGGCAATTTGATCTCTTGTTCCTCTGCCTTTTCTAAATCCTGCTTGAGTATCTGGAAGTTCTCAATTCGCTTACTGTTGAAGCTTAGCTTGGAGAATTTTGAGTGTTTCTTTGCTAGCGTGTGAGATGAGTGCAATTGTGTGATAGTCTGAACATTCTTTGGCATTACCTTTCTTTGAGACTGGAATGAAAACTGACCTTTTCCAGTCCTGTGGCCACTACTTAGTTTTTCTTATTTGCTAGCATATTGAGTGCAGCACTTTAACAGCATCATCCTTTAGGATTTGAAATACTTCAGGGAATTCCATCACCTCCACTAGCTTTGTTTGTAGTGATGCTTCCTAAGGCCCACTTGACTTTGCACTCTAGGATGTCCGGCTCTAGGTGAGTGATCACACCATCATGGTTATCTGGCTCAGTATGGTCTTTTTTGGTACAGTTCTGTGTAAACTTGCGACCTCTTCTTAATATCTTCTGCTTCTGTTAGGTCCATTCCATTTCTGTCCTTTATTGTGCCCATCTTTGCATGAAACGTTCCCTTGGTTTCTCTAATTTTCTTGAAGAGATCTCTAGTCTTTCCCATTCTATTGTTTTCCTCTATTTCTTTGCAGTGATCACTGAGGAAGGCTTTCTTATTTCTCCTTTCTATTCCTTGGAACTCTGTGTTCAGATGGGTATGTCTTTCTTTTTCTCTGCCTTTCACTTCTCTTCTTTTCTCAACTATTTATAAGGCCTCCTCAGAGAACCATTTTGCCTTTTTCCACTTCTTTTTCTTGGGGATGGTCTTGATCCCTGCCTCCGGTACAATGTCACAAACCTCTGTCCATAGATCTTCAGGCACTCTGTCTATCAGATCTAATCCCTTGAATCTATTTGTCACTTCCACTATATAGTCATAAGGGATTTGATTTAGGTCATACCTGAATGGTCTAGTGGTTTTCCCTACTTTCTTCAATTTAAGTCTGAATTTGGCAATAAGGAGTTCATGATCTGAGCTATAGTCAGCTCCTGGTCTTGTTTTTGCTGACCGTATAGAGCTTCTCCATCTTTGGCTGCAAAGAATATCATCAATCTGATTTCAGTATTGACCATCTGGTGATGTCCATGTGCAGAGTATTCTCTTGTGTTATTGGAAGAGGGTGTTTGCTATGACCAGTTCATTCTCTTGGCAAGACTTTGTTAGCCATTGCCCTGCTTCCTTTTGTACTCCAAGGCCAAACTTGCCTGTTTTCAAGGTATCTCTTGACTTCCTACTTTTGCATTCCAGTCTCCTATGATGAAAAGGATATCCATTTTTGGTGTTAGTTCTAGAAGGCCTTGTAGGTCTTCATAGAACCATTCAACTTCTGCTTGTTCATCATTTGTGGTTGGGGCATAGATTTGGATTTCTGTGATATTGAACGGATTGCCTTGGAAACAAGCAGAGATCATTCTGTCGTTTTTGAGATTGCACCCAAATACTACATTTTGGACTCTTTTGTTGACTATGATGGCTACTCCATTTCTTCTAAGGGATTATTGCCCACAGTAGTAGATATTATGGTCATCTGAATTAAATTTATCCATTTCAGTCCATTTTATTCTGCTGATTCCTAAAATGTGGATGTCCACTCTTGCCATCTCCTGTTTGACCACTTCCAATTTACCTTGATTCATGGATCTAATGAATCCAGTATTCTTGCCTGGAGAATCCCAGGGATGGAGGAGCCTAGTGGGCTGCCGTCTATGGGGTCACACAGAGTCGGACACACTTGAAGCGACTTAGCAGCAGCAGTAGCAGCATGGATCTAATATTCCAGGTTCCTGTGCAATATTGCTCTTTACAGCATCGGACTTTACTTCCATCACCAGTCACATCCACAACTGGGTGTTGTTTTTGCTTTGGCTCCATCTCTTCATTTTTTCTGGAGTTATTTTTCCACTTATCTCCAGTAGCATATTGGGCACCTACCAACCTGGGGAGTTCATCTTTCAGTGTCCTATCTTCTTGCCTTTTCATACTGTTCATGGGGCTCTTAAGGCAAGAATACTGAAGCAGTTTGCCATTCCCTTCTCCAGTGGACCGCACTTTTCTCAGAACTCTCCACTATGACCCATCTGTCTTGGGTAGCCCTATATGGCATGGCTCATAGTTTCATTGAGTTAGATAAGGCTATGATCCAAGTGATCAGTTTGGTTAGTTTTCTGTAATTGTGGTTTCCATTCTGTCTGCCCTCTGATGCATAAGCATAAGAGGCTTGTGGAAGCTTCCTGATGGGAGAGACTGGCTGTGGAGGAATTTGTGTCTTGCATATATTGTATCTATTCTTATATTTTCATATCTGGTGAGACACTGTTTTTATATTCTCCTCTAATTATTTAGATTTTATTTCCCTTAGTTCTCTGAACATGTCATAAAAGTCTGTGTCTAGTAAGTGCAGTGTTTGGGCTTTCTCAGGGACAGTTGCTATGAGTTCCTTTTTTTTCCTATTTATAGACCATACTTATTTATTTGCATGTTTCATTTTTTGTTGTTGAAAATTTAACATTTTAAATAATATAATATGGTATCTATGAAAAAAATAGACTCTATTTTCATCAGGGTTTGTTGTTGTAGTTTTTGTTGTGGTTGTTGCTATTCACTTGTTTAGTGAGTTTTCTGGAATGAGTTCCATAAAGTGTGTATTCTTTGTCATATGTGGCCAGTGAAGTTTCTGCCTGAGTCGTTTAGTGGTCAGATAATGATTAAACAGAAAGTTTCTTAATTGCCTGGAACTAATAAATTTCTCAGGCTTTGCCACAGGTTTAGGTGTTAATATTGGGGTACATCTTCAATATTCAGTCAGGTAGTTTACAGTTCAACCTTAGCCTTCACTTCTTGCTTGTGCAGAGCCTAAAAGTCAGCCTGAAGTAAATGCTTAGGACCGTCATAGTTATTTCAGGAGCAAGTGCAAAGCCTTGTGTGTCCTTCTACATTTCTAAGACTATATGAGAGCTTTTCCAAGACTCCTATGTATATATCATTATTTAGGTTTTCCTTTCAAGTCTTTGGTTAGTCTATAGTTTGTTCCAACTGTTACCTACTACTTCAGGCAGCCATCATATTAAACAATTAAACAATTTCCACTGATACCTTTCAACAAATATCTCTGAGGAAAAAGCTGTTTGCACTGGATGAACTCTTAGTCTGGTTAAATAAAGACAAGCCTTGTAAGTGGTGTCTTCATGTGAACCACCAGATAGGTCAATGACAATTCTCTGAGAATGGGGCTTTTAAAGACCTTCATTCCTATTCTTCTTCCTCTAGAGGTTTCCAGGTTTCTGTTTTACACTGTGATTCTGAGCTGTTCATTTTCAAAGCTACTGTAGACCTGGGGAGCATGAATGAGGATGAAGCAAGTTAAAATACCCCAAACTCCACTATTCTTACCAAGGTTCAGTCTTTTTTCCTGAATGAACACTCCCCGGATTAATCTTTGTTTAATTTCCAGAGTTGTGAAAAAGTTGATTCTGATTGTTTTTACCAGTGTTTTGGTTGTTTTTATGGCAGAGTGGTTTTTAGAAGTCCTTAATCTGCCATTCTTGCTAACATCTCTGTACAGTCTTCGCAATTTCCTGTGAATGTATGATCATTTCAAAGTAAAATGCTAAATGATTGTTAGAGGAAAGCTAGGGTGTAGGAAAATAGCAAATGACCAGTCACCTGGCTTGAACAATAAGTCTATATAGTAACTCTATAAGAGGGACATTCCTAAGCTCATTTAACAATTGAGGAAACTGAAGATCAGAGAGGTTCAATAATTTACTCAATGTTATAGAGCTAGAAAAGATTGATTTGGAAATTCTAATCTATATGGACCTAATTCCCAAGCTTCCTTTTCTACTGTTTTGATTCATTCACTTATCCAACCAACCTTTTGAAACATCTACTATGTTCTGGTACTATGCTGGAGACAGAGCAACAAAGTCCTGGTCTTCATGGAACTGATATCTTAGTGAAGGAGACAGACAAATAAATAAATGAATAAGCAAACAGTATGTCTGATAGTGATAATGCTATAAGGAAAACGAGGCATGGCAATGGTCAGAGAATAATGGTGGTGACAGAAGGTGCTATTTTAGCTTGGGTGAATAGGGAAAGCTTCTCTGAGAAGGTGACAACTGAGCAGGAATCTGAATAAAGTGAGGGAGCTAGACATACAAGTAGCTGGGGAAAAACAACCCAAGCAGTCAGAGTAGTAAGTGCAAAGTCCTTGGGTGAAAGTGTTCCTTGAATGTTTTAGGGACAGCAAGAGCAGTATCTGGAGCAGGGTAATTGTGGGGAGAGTAACAGATAAAGTCAGAGAGGTGAGGGGGGAGGTAGAGACAGATCACTTGGGCTGTGGTTCTCACTAGTACTGATCTTCGAGCTTTTTTAACTCTCCACACCCAGACTGCATCCCAGATCAATTAGTCCAGAACCTCTGGGGATGAGACCCAGGTAGCATCATTAAAAAAAAACAAACACAAAACTTCCTAGATGGTTCTGATGTGCAGTCAAGATTGGAAATCCATGATTTGATGTCTTATAGATCATTGTAAGACCATTGGCATTTACTATGGCTGCTGAGAAGCCAAGGGATGGTTTTGAGCAGAGGCATGACAGGATATGGTGAATGTTTTAACGGGACCCTCCTGAATTTTGTATTGAGAGTAGACTGAGATGGGAAAGGGTGGAAGCAGAAAGATGAGTCAGGGGCTAGTGCACTCTTTGAGGTGAGAGATCATGTGGGCCAGGACTGTGTCATGGTAGAAATTTAAAATCTGAAGGTCAAAGAGGGGAAAGCAGTGACCCCGGCATTCATGGCCAGTCATCCTCAGTATGAGAACCACATCCAGGCCTTTTGCCTTCCTAGCCATTCTGTGTTTCCAAGTCTGCCTACCTGGGAGTCCTCAGAAAGCAAGGCCAGACATGGGGCCATTTTCCAGCTCCCCTGATGCAGGGAATGGGAGCAGGTGTGACCCAAAGTCTGACCAAGAAAGTGCCTCAGCAAGGCCATGGGGAGTTGGCTGGTGGGCTGGAACCCACGGAGAATTCCTAGGGTTCCTTTCCTTTGATTCCCATGGTAGTGATTAGAATGAACTTGCCAGAAGGTACTGACTCAGGGTGGCCACCCCTCCTCAGTCAATGGCAAACTCCATCTTAAGAAACACAAGGGCAGCTGGCTTTTGTGACCAGCTCAGGTCACTGCTGTAAGTTCTGAAGACAAGACCAGGGAAGCACTGGGGAAGGGCTCAGTCACCTAGGCCTCATAATATGGGGAGAGGTCAAGTCACCTACGAAATACCTCTGAGGCCAGAAGCAGCCAGGTCTCGGCCCCAAACTGCCAGGGCTCTTTTCTAGATCCTCAGTACAGAAGGGTAAGAGAAGAGAACTCCTACTGTGGGCCAGAAAAGTCACACTCTCTTGAGCCAAACCCTTCAAAAGTCACCTGTCAGATAAGGACCATTCTACCACTGAGGAAACTGAGGCTTAGAGAGACTAGGTACAAGGTCACACAGCTGGAACTTGGCAGAGGTGATTCAAATGCTAGTCACTCTGGTGCTCACACCTGTGCTCCGTTCCCAGCACTGTGTCACCTACACTTAAGTTGCTTTGAGGTTGCTGCTGCTACTGCTGCTGCTAAGTCGCTTCAGTCATGTCTGACTCTGTGTGAGCCCATAGACGGCAGCCCACCAGGCTCCCCCGTCCCTGGGATTCTCCAGGCAAGAACACTGGAGTGGGTTGCCATTTCCTTCTCCAATGCATGAAAGTGAAAAGTGAAAGTGAAGTCACTCAGTCGTGTCCAACTCTTAGCGACCCCGTGGACTGCAGCCCACCAGGCTCCTCCATCCATGGGATTCTCCAGGCAAGAGTACTGGAGTGGGCTGCCATTGCCTTCTCCTTGCTTTGAGGCTACTCAAGAGCATTTGCAAACACTGATGGCTAATAAAAGGCTGACTAGGCAGCCATGGGAGAGGATGAAGAGAATGCCAGTTTGATTCCAGGGCAGAGGGCATCAGGAAGCCTTTCTGGAGGAAGTAACATGGGACAGCGAAGGCTGGGTAGGGTTTGGCTAGGAAGAGAGAGTGGTGAAAAGGCCACTGAAAGTCTAGGGAACCCAGTGAGCAGAGAAACCTGGAGATGGGCATAGATCAGGCAGGTCCATATATTATTTTTGTATCTGTTTAATAATGCTGATATGGCCCTTGCTCTGTGCCAGGCACTGTTCCAAGGACTTTACATACAGCAACTAGTTTAATCCTCACAACAATCCTACAGAGCAAGAAACCAATCTTTGATGAAGTCAGGTTGACTGACATAAAATATTTAATAGTGGGAAAATGGAGTTAAAGCTGGGAAAGTGAATTCGAGCTTTATGTAGAAGGCCCTGGATGGCAGGCTGAGGAGTTTGTACCTCATTCAGCAGACTGTAGGGAGTCACTGAGGCTTTCTGAGCAAGTGTGCAATAGGATCCGAGGCGTACATTTGGAAGATTCATCTGGAAACCATTGAGGGGGCTGAGGCAGCTGCTTTGGATGGGGAGAGTAGGAGAAGACTTGACCCCAAGGAAGGCACAGAAGGAATGAGGAGGCGCTGATGAATGAGCAGTGTATCTAGGAGCCAGAATCAACAGGCTGGCAGGGATGAAGGAGAGGGAGAAGCCCCAGGGGATGGGAGTCTGCTCCCATTGAACAGACCTAGGAGTCAGTAAGCTGGATCTCAAGCCCGGAACTGTCAAGAGTCTACAGTATGATCCTGGACACATCTCAACCTTTTCTGGATCTCTTTCCTCATGCACGCCATGGGAGGGCTGAATAAGTTTATCACTAATGGCTTGGCCAAGGCTGATGTCTTTTGCCTGTGGTTCTAGATATTGTGTAAGGGTGTCAAACTGTCACCCAAGATGCGGCCTCCCCCGCCAAAAAAAGAGCTGCCCCCTAATTTGGTAGTTAAGTGTTTGGGCTCCAAACTGGGGCCTCTTTGGTTTCAGTGCTCACTCGTAAACTGCCCAGTAGCCCAGGTTCCTCTTCTGTAAACTGGGGGCAGTAAAACCAATCCGTCACATTGTTGTATGGCATAAACCAACACAACATTGTAGAGCAATTTTCCTCCAATTAAAAAAAAAAATCCCTGCCTAGGAGGGCTATAGGAAAACCTCGATGGGATAGCTCAGTGGACAAACTCAGCAGCTGCTCAATGCATACAGTGGCTTTCATCCTCATTGACTCTTCGTTCTCTGGCTGGTGGGACTAAGGGTATGGGAACCGGGCTCAGAGGCACTCAGGACAGGAACTCCCAGAAGCTGATAGATGATTTCCCAGTCCCAAGCCCCAGGAGCGCAGCACAGTACTTCTCAGGTTACAGAATTCCTTTCCACTCCAATGAGCCTAAGAGGTAGAAATGGTGATGACCATTTTAGAGATGAGGCCTGGATGGGATGTCAGGCAGGGAGAACCAGCTTTCCCACTAAGCAATGTGTGACGTGGGCAATTCTGTCAGTGCCCCAGAGCCATGAGGGCCCCTGGAGAACCACCAGTTAATCTCTCATGGTACATCTGGAGAAACTGAGGCTCCACAGGATATCCTCTTGTCCCCAGAGACACTGGGGGTGCTGGAGCCTGGGCAAGAGCAGGTGCCACAAGGAGCCCAGGCCTGGCTTTCATTTGCCACTGGGCTGGGTGCCATTCAGCTTGCCCAGGGCCATGATTTGGGCTCAAATTGGGTTGTTTGGTTCCTTTCTTTATGTCTCCTCTTGTAACTCCAGCCTAACACTCCCCATATGGCCATTCTTGCCAGCTCCCTGCCCACTCCGCAATTCAGATGGGAAAACAATCATTTTGCAGCCCCATTAATTAAAGACTAATTGCTGATTGGAAACACACTGACTGGGCTCTGAGCGGTTGTGGGCCCTCTGGCCCTGATGAGGGCCTGGCCCTAACGAGCCTCTGGCCCCCAGTGGCTTGCTCACTCACTGCGTAGCAGCAGAATTGGGCCTGGACTTAGGCTAATGAGGTGTCAGCTGACTATTAGAACCACATTGGTGGGGGAGGCTGGAGACCGGAGCAGATAGGAGCTGCCACATGCAGCAGTCATTAGCTCTGAAGTTGCTCCCTGGGGGGCCACATCTGCCCCCCTCAACCCCTTTCCAGATACTTAGCAAGGAGCTCATCTTCCAGTGAGACCTCCCTCTAAGAAGACCAGTCTCCTCTGACCCATGGTACTCCAGACCCCCATCAAGCCACCAGACTTCTGCTCCATGCCAAGCCCTGGGGCTACAGAAATGAGTACTAATATCCGCGTTTATTGAGCACTTACTGTAAGCTGGGCACTGTTCTAAGTGCTTTATGTGGACTCTCCCCTTTCTTTCTCATAAAAACTAGATTGAAGTATTATAATCTGCATTTTTACAAAAGGAAACTGAGGCATAGAGTGGCAATGGGACTTAGTCAAGTGCCCACATCTACTACATGACAGTTCCAGTGTTCAAAGTCAGGCATTCTGAGTCCAGAGTTCATGCTTTTAACCACTGTACCCTATCAGCCCCTCAGTTCTGCCAGGGAGGAAGCCTGGTCTTAAAAGAGGCTATGAAAGAAGGGGCTGTTATTGCAGGGTGCACAGGAAATGACCGGGATGGAGGTGAGCTCAGTGAGGTCTGAGACTCCAGGGCAGGGCTGCCTAACCCAGCTATGGAAGAAGGAGAGAACTCAGGACTAGCTTCCAGGAGAAAGTAGCACCTGAGCTGAGTCCTGGGGTGTGTAATAAGTACAGCTGGCACTGAAAGGCATGGAGGAGTGAAAGGACAGTCCAGACAGAGGCAGAAGCTGATGAAAAAAAGGCCCTCAGACAACAGGGAGTTGTTTGGCGAGTTTCCAGCAAATGAGTGGCTGTAAGTGTGGGGTGGGGGTAACACAGTCAGCTCTGACCTTTTGGAAGTTCACTCTGGCTGTGGCCAGAGAGTGGATGAGAAGAGAGAAAGAATGTGAATGGGGAGACTAAAGTGGAAGATTCCTGCCATGATCCAAATGAGAGGAATGGGGGCCTGGATTAAAGGCAAGGCAGTGTGGTTGGAGAGCTATTTAGAAGGTGGGGTCAATGGGCTTGGTGAGTGTAGGCTGTGGGAGGTTGGGGGAGGTGGCAGGAGACACACTGGGATTCCCCACCCATATCCCCTGGGCCACCTGCTTGTATACCAGATGGCATGATAGACCAGGCCACTTGCCTGCTCAAAGCCTTCTCTGGCTCCCCAGATTGCTGTCTCCCAATATGGACCTGGAATAAATTTCTAGCTCTTCCACTAGTTGTGTGGTTTGGGGCAAATGGCCCAACCTCTGAACCTCAATTCACTCATTTATAATGACTGCCTCTGCAGTCTCGGGTTCACAAGATCACTGTAAGAACTATGTGGGTTACTGCAGGCATGTCCCTCACAGGGTGCCAGGCTGGGACTAGGATGTCCAGAGATGCTGCTAAGTTGCTTCAGTCATGTCCAACTCTGCGACTCCATAGACGGCAGCCCACCAGGCTCCCCCATCTCTGGGATTCTCCAGGCAAGAACACTGGAGTGGGTTGACATTTCCTCCTCCAATGCATGAAAGTGAAAAGTGAAAGTGAAGTCGCTCAGTCGTGTCCGACTCCTAGCAACCCCATGGACTGCAGCCTACCAGGCTCCTCCGTCTATGGGATTTTCCAGGCAAGAGTACTGGAGTGGGCTGCCATTGCCTTCTCCATCCAGAGATGAGGGGCCAGCAAATGTTAGTTCCTATTCCCTCTTCCCCTACTCCCCTCTGTCACCCCAAGATCCAGTCATAGTCAACCATTCAAGCATATCAACATACAACATAGACATTGTTCCCTCCTTGCCTTGTTGCTCCTGCTACTAACTCTGCCCTCCCTTCTTCTACCATCTCTATTCATCCAAAAGCTTGCGTATCCTTTCAGGTTCAAATGCAGCCTCATCCTGAAAGCTTCTGGACAGAAGAAATGTCCCTACCTGCTACCATCCTAAAGCCCTTGATTTATGAGCAAAAACCTGTCTATGCCCCTGTCTCAAGTCCTCTGCTAGATGGGGTTGAAAGAGAGATAGGCCTGGGTGAACAGGCCAGGGGGCAGGTGAATATGTAGCTAATATTGGATAGGTCATGTGGATAGACAGGCACTTTGGTCCCAGCCCTTCCCTTGGGCTCACACTCTGCCCCAGGAGGCACTGGCCCAGATGCCCATTCAGGCCAAGTGACAGGGAAGCCTGGTACAGCAGGTTGAGGAATGGCAGCTGGGGCTCCAGCAGAGAGTGCTCAAGTTTGGGGTAAAATGGAAGACACGTGCCCCATCTCCTAGAGCGGGAGCTCCTTGCTTGTTTCCATGTCTGAATACAAGCTCAGGGCTCCTAAATTTTTAGAGAGGAGAAGAAAGTAGGATTTTTACACAAAATAATCCCATTTTGCAATCTTGATGACTGATCTTAAACTTCCTAGAAATATTCTACAAGCTAAACCAAACCTATTTCTAGGCTGAGTTTGGCCTGTGGGATGTACCCAATCAGGCATGGAACTCTTTGCTAGGCACTGCTGGACACTGACTGACAGACACAGAAATCTCAAGGGGTTTAGGTTGCTGTGGGGGAGACCATGTCTACAGACCCTCAGAGGTTATGACTTAGACTGGCTATGAATGTGGGCCTGGAGTCACACAGCTGTGAGTTCACACCCTGGTTCTGCCATGTACTAGCTGTGTGTCCCTGGGCAAGTTGCTCAACCTCTCAGACTCAGCTTTCAACTGTTGGGGGGCGGGTGAAGGCTAAAAATCTTCATCTCCCAGGATTGTCTTGCCTGCCAAATGAGCTAATGGCTGGTGAGTCCTTTGTGAATCATGAGCTGTGCAGGTGTGTGGGGATGTTCCAAGGTGTTGGGATTACAGCGCTGGGGCTATGCCTGGAGTGGGTTGAGCCTCTGATGTGGATCCAGATGTGTGTGCGCATCTGGAAGCTGATGAAGAGCACTATGGGTAAAGAGGGCATGAGGCCCCAGCTCAGAGCTAAGCGGCCAAGTGCTGCCTACTGCCTGATTCTGCCACCATGTTGGCAGTGTGTAAGAATTTCCTGACTAGATGCTGGGACAGGCAGAGATCCACAGAGAGGAAAGTACCCTCCTAAAGTGGAGCAAATCCTAGACACCTAGAAATGCATCTCAACTCCTCAGCTGCCATCAGCAACTTGCACTTATGCAGCACTCTGTGCCAGGCACTGCTCTGAACACTCTTACATACATTGGCTCATTTATCCTCCCCATGAGCCTGTGAGCTACATAGCACTATTTTCATCCCTAGCTTACAGATGAGGACACAAGCAAGAGAGGTTAAGTAACTTACTCAAGTCAAACAGCAAATAAACAGCAGAGCAAAGACCTAAAATCAGCCTTTCTGACTCCTGAGTCTGTGCTACCTGGATTAAACCCCTGGATGAAACTTCCTCTGTTGAAAGACCTAGGATGGTTTCTGTTTTCCTGACTATATTTTGACAGACACAGTCCTCATATGTGCCATGGGGAAAGTAGAGTTGTCAGAGTGCTTCCAAATGAATAGTCCTTCCTGTTCAGGAATACCATCGTGCTGAGTCTCAGGATCCTGGGTTAGAGCATGCTTACCCCTCTTACAGTGGTCTTGAGAGAGAGGCTGTGAGCTGGGCAGGAGTGAAAAGGAGACTGAAGCTGCAGCAGAGAGGCAGGCAATCTCTGATGTGGGCTATAGAACTGGGCCGACAGATGTGCTCGACATGGCCAGGTCAGGCCCATCCCCACACACCAACACATGAACACACCCAGCCCACTCCCATCATGCACTAGGCACACGCAAGCTCACATATACTCACTGCTCCACCCCCACTGCAGTTTTACACACACAGACATCAATAAATACAAACAAGCCCAGACACATACAGAAGCTCTTATACACACTGCTCCCCCACACCTTGTTCGTTCAGACATATGTGTGAGAACACAGGCGCACATATGTATGAGCAACCACAAACATGTGTGTACCTTTTGGGGAGGCTTGGGAGGGATTGTTCCAGTCCAGCCCACAACACTCCTCACTCAGATCTCTCCTTTAGTCTTTGGGGGATGAAGACACTTACTGAATGGAAAAATGCCTCCAGCAAATGCCACCCACTTGTCGGCAGCTCAACCTCCCTTCCTGGCCTCTGCCATTCAGGGCATGGGCTTGTGTGAAAGCATCAAGTTTCTACTTGGAAACATGCAAGTGCAGGAGCGGAAGAAGCAAAAGAACATTTTTTAAATGAAGATAAAGTCTAGAGACAATAGCCGACCCTCAGAGCCTGTGTGAGCTTGGAGTGCTAGGGTGGAAAGCTGGGGAAATGTGCGACATGTCGGAGAAATTGCTGGGCTGTGAGTCAGATGTGTTGGCGCAAATATGAACTTCACCACAAACTTGCTGTATAACTTTGGGAAGTCGCTCCCATCTCTGAATTTTGTTTTCCTATCAGCATAGGGGTTAAGAGCACAAAATCTGGAGCCCGAATGCTTCAGTTTAAATGCTGGCTCTGTCTGTTGTCAACTGTGTAGTTTTGGGCAAGTTATTTAACCTCTCTGTGCCTCAATTTTATTACATGTATTGATATAAGGAGATGATAACAGTATCTACCTAGTGGATGATAGTGAGGGTCAAATGATGCAGTCTGAGAATAAGTGCCTGCATTATGGTAAGCACCATGCAAGTCGCAACTATTTCTGTTGTGAAATGGGGATGCAAACATATATTGTGTAGCACTGCAGGAGAAATATGTAAGACAGTGGCTTAGCAAGGGCTCTATAAGCTCTAGGATGAGTGTGTATGTTCAGCCTACACCTGGCCCAGCACCACTGGCTGTATTTGGGGATTGGGGTGGGTTTAGAGGCTTGTCCTGAACAGAAAGGGCTCTATGCACATCTTAGGACTTCCCATGACCCTGCACATCATCAGTGGCCAGCTTAGGTCTGCCTGCCTGCCTGGCCATTCTGCTTGCCAGAAATGATGACACCTCGAAGGCCCCTGACTACCTGCCTAGATTTTAGAGCACACAAAACCCATCCCTGCCATTTGATCTATTTGAGTTTGCCTGGATCACTGTGGTAACCTCCTGGCTGGTTCCTGCCTACACCCATGCACCTTCCACACTCCCCCACCAAGAAGCCCATGAGATCCCCTTACAACGGAGCTTGAGATCCTCCCAAGTCTTCCTATCTTGCTCAGAGTAAAAGCTATCATCCCTACCACTGGTCTCCAAACCTCAGGCAATCTGACCCTCAGTATATCTAGCGCCTCATTCCCTGGACTTCAGCCATACCAAGATCCTGGCTGTTCCCAAACCATACTAGGCACGCTCCCACCTCATAGCCTTTGCACTGACTGTTCCCTCTATCCAGAGGGATCTTCACCCAGATAGCTAGATGGTTAATTCTATTGCCTTGAAGTCTGCTCAGATATCACCATCTTGATGAGACCTACTGTGACTATCTTAAGTCATTTTGCATCTCGCCCCTCACTCTAGTATCCCCAATCCTTAGCTGTTTTCTGCTTTGATTTTTCCAAAATAGGTACCAGTTTATAACATGTTATATAATTTACTTATTATATTAGTGCTTACCATTCATCTCCTACTCCACTGTTAGCTCTGTGAGGGAACTTGGTTTTCTTCACTGATATATGCCAGGTATCTAAAACTACCTTGCATGCAGTAGGACCACAATGAATTTTCTTGAGTGAACACAGCTTTTTCAAGCTCCCTTGACTGCAGTGAGGACATGGGCCAGATGGGTGAGCCTAGAGATGGGGGAGAAGTGAAGAGGCTACCAGAGTCCTGCCCAGAGGCCTGATGCAGAGCAGTGGCAGAAAGGGCAACACCAAGAGGATGAGACCCATGTGGGCAAGAAATACCTCCTGCTTTCTCATGGCTGGCTTCCTGGGGCCAGGCACCAAGCCTAGCAGAGTCTAGGCTCCATGACTATTTGTCAAGAGAACAGTTAAACACAGGAGCCATTGAAATGTCTGCCAACTTGATTGGATGTGGGGAAAGAAGAATCATCCAAAGATAACACCCTCAGCTGAGCCTGGGTAACCAAGAAAGTAAGTGGAAATGTTCCCAAGTTCCGGAATCAGAAACCCAGAGCAGATTTCATACTTCACACATTCAGACATCAGCCCAAAACATCTCTTCCTCTTGAACATCTTTTCTGCTCCCCCAGATTAAACCAGGTCTACCTGATTGACTTTCCCACAACCCCATGAACTTGGTCTTCTGAGTGCCAACCTCACTTGGATTTACTGCATCTCCAGGGCCTTAAAGAATGTTACAGGGCTAAGGCAAGCCCTCTGATTGGCTTTCTATGCCCCACCCTTCCTCTGCTCTTTTTCCTCCTCCTCTTCCTTCTCTTCCTTCTTCCCCTCTTTCTCTTTTTCCTCCTTTTTCCTCCTGCTTCTTCCCTCCTTCCTCTCCCCCTCCTTCTCTGCCCACAGCTTCTCCTCTAACTCCTCCCACTCTGGTCAGCATAAGTTGAGTATTCAGGGAACTTCAGTTGATGGTTTGGATCAAACCACAGGAACTGAAGGATGACCTGACCTGCAGGGTGGAGGTGGGGTGGGAAGCGGGATAACTTATACAAGAATTTGGCCCCAATTCACCTGAAATTGGAGACTCCCAGGTCTGAGCTACAGGCACTGGGAGCTGGGTTTGAGGTTCATGAACCTCACACCACAGGGGTCACAGCCTCTCACCAGACACATACACCTAGTAACACACAGCATATCCCTACTACACATCAGCACTATGACATCCAGGTCCTCAAGCAGCCTAGTGTGGGGCCACCTCCCACAGCAACCCCATCTCAGTGAGACAACACACCCATCAAAGCATCCCCCAGACTCCAGACCACTGGCCCAGCATGCATTTCAGCCACAGCATGAGCAGGCACGGGACATAACGTTGCCTGACACACACACGATACCCACAGCGTGGCAGCCCTCCAACCTTTGGCACACAACACACAGGGTCAGTGCTGGGTGCTTGCACGGCACAGTGACAGACCAACAAACACCCTTGTGGCACCCAGCAGTTTCCGACAACACTGCCACAACACATATATCACCACCACCCCCACTCACCACACACACACACAGAAACACACACATACATACACTGAAAAGAGAAAAAAAGCTTTCCTCCCTTCACCCTCCCTCCCTCTCTATGTCTTGGCTGCTGGACCATGCCAGGCCTGCCTTAGGACTCTGGTTCCAGAATAGAGCTGAATTGGTGGGAGCCATTTCCTAGATGGCTGTGGATTTGGCCTCAGCTGATCAAACACAGGCGAGGAGGTCCATATTTGAACTCCAGTTCCAGGGGTGACTGGCATGTGGTCCTCGCCAATGAACTGCAGGCAGCAGCTAGCTGCTGTGGGATGCCCACAGGGAGGGGCCACCAGACTGAGCTTTGTGGGTGGTGACTAGGCAGGACCCAAGCTGACTTGGAGTGAGGGGGGCGTCCTGAGGTCAGATTGCTTGTGGCTGGAGGAGCACAAGAATGCATCCACAGCAGCAGGAGCCTGAGATAGAAGCAGAGTCAGGAAGTGAGAGGAGATGCTGTGGCAGAAAGAAAGGAGGATGAATAGAGAGGAGGTGGGCTGGCAGGAGAGCCTCTGGCTCGCCCTCAGGGAAGTTAGAGGCAGGAGTTGAGAAAAGATGCAGGAGGAGTCAGAGCCAGAGGCTAGTATAGGCGCTTGGAAATGAGGCTTTCAAAGAGAAGTGAGAGGCTGGGAACCTGCTACACAGGGAATAAAGGATAGAGAAATGTACTTGGAAGCTATGTCATCAGCCTGGAGCATTCAGCAGGCATGGGTACCCTTGCTGCCCAGAAATGGGAGTGGAGAATTAGACACTGGTCAGGAAGAAGAGGACCCACTGATGAGAGCTGAAGATGTGAAGGAGTTGGCCATTATGGAGAGAAAGAAGAGTGGGCTGTTGATCAGGGAAGGAAGGGGGAAGTAGGCATGGGAGAAAGAAGACCACTGGTGAGGGCTGTCAGGCCACCAACACTGGGCCCATGGTCATGTAGACTGAGGGTACCGCAAAGAGCTGCACCCCATTAGAACTCCCAGCTCAAACAAAACCCTACTCTAGGTCACCCAGAAGGCCTGTCCCATGGTTCTCCATGGCAGGTGGGGAAGGACTGGCTAATTTCAGACACTGGCCAAGTTCTGACCTCAGTAAAACTGGGGGTGGGAGGATGAGGTGGAGGGAGGCCTTTGGCTCTTTGGATTGCCATCTGGCTCAAGAAGTCCCCAGGCGGTTGACTCAAACCTCATAACTGACTTACCTGTGACATATGTAGAGGACATAAATGAACACCCCCTGTGCCACTCCACCCAAGTTGAACATGGATGGCCTCCTGGCTAGATTCCAGTTCTGTATTAGCCACCCCTGAACCCCTGAATACTTTCCCCTTGGTATCCCCAAGGGAAAAACCCTCTGAGTTGGGCACTAATCCAGTTTCTAGTGAATAATCCTCCCCTCTCCTGATCCCAGACTAAGCTATCACCCCTACATGTATCCAGCACTTTGCATTTCCCAAAGCATGATCTCTTTTGAGGCTCATTACAACCCTGTGAGGCCAGCAGAGCAGGAATTATTATCCTTATTTTCAGATGGGGAAACTGAGGCCCAGAGAAGTTAAGCAATGATCAAAGTCATACCACTAGCAAGTCCTCTGACTCCAAACTTGGCACCCAAGCTGGAAAGGGTGTCTTCCCTTTTAACCTTCTGTAGACTTTCCTGGTCTCATGGGGAATGTGAGGGGGAGGCTCAGATGGCAAAACCAGGTGGGAAATGTCCGTGGCCAAGGAGCCTGGAAGTGGATTAGGCCATGACTACTCTCTCTCCTTCCAAAAGTGATGAGTGAACAGGGAAAGAAAGCAGATGCTTCTTGGACACCTACTAGGTATCAAGTAGAATATTAGGTACCTGATATACATTATTTCATTTAATCCTTATAAAACTCTGGGAGATTGGTCTTCATTTTATAGTAGAGCTCAGAGAGTGGCACCATGAGGTCTAAAGTCACACAATGGTTAAGTAATCAAGTTAGGACTTGGCCCTGGTTCTGATTCTAAAGCCCATGCTATTTGGGCAACATTCTGCACCCTCTTCCCTTGGCATTGATCATTGCTTCAGTGCCCATCTAGCTGCTGCTGCTGCATCACTTCAGTCGTGTCCGATTCTGTGAGACCCCATAGATGACAGCCCACCAGGCTCCGCCATCCCTGGGATTCTCCAGACAAGAACACTGGAGTGGGTTGCCATTGCCTTCTCCCATCTAGTTGCTACAGGAAAGCTTATCCCTGGTGGGCTTCAGTGAGTTGCCTTAAGAAATCAGGGAACTGAGAGGAGGCAGGGAAAAGAAAAACTGCAGAGGAGGTAAGAACTCCAACAGTCTGTGGGAGAAAGAAGATTCCTCCTGGGAACTGTGAGCATTGTCCCTCCTTCTTGCCTTCCTCTCCCTCATTCTTACCACTGCCTGGCTGGGGGATGGGAGCCATTGTCCTGAAGGATGGCCTCTTGGCAGATGCAGGGCTGGAGGCAGTGCCACAGAGGCCCACATCCTGGGTCACCTCCCACTCAGAACCACAAAGAATCTGGATGAGAATGCCAACATTTCTCTAAACCACTGGATTGCATTGCCTCTTCCTTCCCCAAACCTCCTCATCTCCTCACCATCTGCATCAGAGATGGAACTCCAGGTTTCAGCAGACAAATCCACCTCCATTCCCACCTAGCAAGGCAAAGAATCAGACTCCTGAAGTTGGTTCTGACCTACAGAGATCATTGTGTCCATCTCCCTGCCATTAGGCATGATTCATGCAGACCAGTGGGGCTCGCTCTCTCTCTCTTGTTTTGTGCCATTTTAAAGCTAGGATATTTCATAGGCTTCCTGGGGTAACTTTTCAGCATGGCATTCCTCCCTGTTAGGACGCTCTTCATAATACCTAACTTTAGCCCATGATGCCAGGTCTTTGCTATTTTGAATTTAGTGGAAATAGGAAAAGTCACTGCCTGAACACTCCTGACAACAAATAAGATCAGAAGACCCAGCCACTCTTCTGGAAACCAACAGCTGCACAGTATCTTTATTGGTTAGCCCAATTTTCAAATTCCCCAGAAACAGTAAAAGATGGAAAATAAAGTAAAGCTCAGATAGAGGGTATTGAAAGAAAAGTCCCAAATAATATAGAAAACATTAGACCTTGTGAGAAGTCCTGTAGAACCTTGGCTATCATAATTGTCATCACCATCATCATTGTCAGTTGCTCCAACCTTCATCGCCACTGCCACCACCATCTCCACCCCCATTGCCATGTCTATTGCCACCACAGCCATCAACAGCAACATCCTCTCCATCACCTCCATTACCATCTTCATCACCACAGCCTCCACAGTAAGTCTCAACATCACTAATTCTTCCATCAGTCACCATCCCATCACCATCACCTTCCCCAACACCATCACTCCCTCCATATTACTATCTCCACTTCCATCATCATCAGTAACATCACCACTTCAACCATCATCATCAGCCTCATTCTTCTTCCTCGTCACCATGTCTGTCTGTAACATAGCCATTACCAGCTTCATCTTTACTGCCTTTATCACCATGACCAAGTTAACACCATCGCCATTACCATGTGTGCCATTACCATCATCACTTCTATCATTTGCCCTCCTCATCTTTACCTTCATCCCCACCATCACCATCAATGCTATTGACATCACCATTGACATGCTCACTATATTCATTGGCAGTAATATTATGATCACCACCACCGCCACCATTTTTATCATTAATGAAATATATTTTGGTTCATGCATTCAAGGACCCATAGACAGTGGTAGGTACTCAGGTTGAAAGTAAAGAGGATAAGCATAGAGACAAAAGTATGAAAAATTTGAAATCCTCAGATGTCCATCTTAACTGTGGCCAGGGAATTGTCCCCACTCAGGGATACAGGTCTATCCTGGAGAGTGCAGGGAAATAGGACAAGAATTCAGACCTATAGTAGCAGATGGTAAGGGCAGCCAGACACCACCTCCCAGAGTACACGGCAAATCAGCCCCAGCTGAGAGCCTCTATAGTGACCAGGGCCAGACCAGGAGAGATGGTACCCTGAAAGAAGCCAAGGTACAGGGCACAGGGGTAGACTGAAAACGCCATGGAGGGGGTGTTAGAGAGGCATAGGGTGGTTGGCTGTTAGACTCAGTCCTTGGCTGAGGAATACTTCTTCCACATATCCAGGTGTCCCTGGATCACTCTGGAGTTTGGGTCACCTTTCATGTTCTTAACAGCAAACACAGTTACTGGATTATGGAATGGCCCTAGGACAAGCCTTTATGACTCAGAGAGGCCACCATACCCAGCCTAAAAGAAACTCCACTAGACCCAAAAGAGGGAGGAGGTGGCTCTCCCAGTGCCACTGCTTTCTTCTCTCCTCTCCCTTCTAGAGGCTCCTGTCCTCTCCTTCCTTCTAAGACCCCCTCCTCTCTCAACACCTTCTCCCAGCACTGCCTGCACACCTTCCACCATTCCCAGTCTACCCTCCAGCCTGCTGCCCAGCATTTGCTCCCTGGCTCCCTGCTGTCTCTTCTCTTCCCAGCTCTCTCCTCCCCCGTCTTGGGCCATCAGGGCTTTGAAATGCACTGAGTGAGAACCAGATAGCATCCTGGGAGAGACCATTTCTTAGGCCAATAAATATCCCCCTTGAGGACTATTTTCTGAATCTCTAGCTAAACTGTCCATTCCCACTCTCATGCCATGCATCCTGCTGCTGAGAGGGGAAGAGGCTTCTTAAGTTATCAGCTCCATTCACCCAAGTCCAGGTTTCTCTCTGTGCATGTGATCTTTGCTCCTGCTTCCCTCTGGGGCAAGGGGGCATCCCTTGAGTCTGCCCAATACCTCCAGCCTCTCCCATCAGGCCTTGCTTCACACAGTTGGTCCCATACAGGCATGTGCATGCACATGCTCACACTCCCTGCATGCCACAGATGCCCCTGACAACCAAGCTCTCCACATACCAATTATCAGCAGCAGCAATTATCATCTCTTGTACACTCACCATGGGCCAGGTGATATGCTAGGACTTTTGCCTACATTAGCACATTTCCTGTTCTCTATGTTCCTGTGAGTTTGGCATTTGTACCCTCTCTTTCTACAGATGAGGAAACTGGAACTTATAAATTCAGGGCCCCATATACCACATGTAAAAAGCACAGAGCTGGGATTCCAATGCAGGTGAGACTAACTTCAGACTTTGTGCCTTGAACTCCAAATTACTGCATTCTGCCTGCACCCGCTCTTGTGTAGACATACACACCAGCACACTATAAACCCTTGCTCACATGCCAAATACATATAGTACACATGGTCATAGAGCACACCACACCACACTCAAAGTGCACACATTTCATAAACTACACATGTATACACAGAACCCACCCCCAGGAAGAACACACCTATTCAATCTACTTATGTGATAAACACTGATTGACTCTTTACTGTGTGCCCACCCAACTAGCTCTGCCCAGTGTCAAGTGCTGTAGTCACCCAAGAGAGGAAGAAAAGGAGCCATCCTGAGTGCTTACCATATGCCAGACCCCATGTCAAAGAGAGCCCTTGGTCCCAGGAGCATGCATGAGTCTGCATATACAGTGTTACGTACATACACATTCACATATACACATACGCAAGCTCACTCTATCTTGAATTAGTCCTGGGTCTGCTACTCCTGGAGCCCTGAGACCTAAGACAGACAGAGGAGACAGGAATAGCATGTAACATATGTACCAAGGGGAGGCAGAGAGGCTAAAGACTACTGAAACCATCAAAATGAAATCTCAAGTCTCCTAGACCATATGCAAGCTAGGAGGAAAGGACCTCAGAGGTCTTCCATCCCTGTCCCACCAATGATTTATGCTTGTTAACAAAGGCGGTCCAAACTGGGAAGCACTGTGTCCTGCCAGTCTTCACAGGCTCTGGAGCCCAAGCTACCTCTCTGGGCTCTGTTCACCCTGGGTGAACATCTATCAGCTTCCTCATGCTATCCCACCACTTTGGACCCAAGTTTGCTCTACTTAGCTCCCCAGTAAGGGAAGCGGACAGGAAATTAAAGATAACAAGGCAGCTTGAGAGGATTAAGGATAAGGGAGAGCAACATAATTATGTCATAGTTGCTGTTGGACAGGAAAGCAGACCAAAGGAAATGTAAATGGCCTAAACTAGCCCATTACGAGAGCAAGGGCAAGGCCAGCAAGCAGATAAGAGTTCTGAGAGTGGGACAGAAAAATTAATCACCCAGAAAGGCTGCCAAGCCCAGCCTGGCCTATCAGGGCAATGGACCCAAGTATAGCAAGCAACAGAAGGTTCCTGATGGACTTGTAGGAGGCAAAGAAGCTGTTCTGTGCCAGCTGACCTGGCAGAGCCTCTGACACAGGAGAGAGCAATACCCCTGGGCTTCGTAACTGGCATCAATTGGCCTGGAAACTAGGCCAGTTCCTTCCATGTCCTGAAGGAAGAACATAGAGCCCAAGGATTCCAAGCTTAGAGGATCTCAGGTTAATGTCATGTACTAGAAATTCCCTGGGAATGTACGGGAAGTCAGTGGGCTTGGATTCCACACTCAATTCTGTACCATCCTTGCCTTAGACTCCTTCTCTACACTTGTACCCCTGCTTCTTCTTCTTTGTTTGTTTGTTTGTTTGTTTGTTTTACAATGAATGGGCTTTCAGAAGAATTAAATACAATAAAATAATAACAGCCCACATTTAGTGAGCAATTCCTCCATGAATTAGCATAGAGATTGGTAGATATTTTCTGTAAGAGACCAGGGAAGAGATGGGAATACCAGACCACCTTGCCTGCCTCCTGAGAAACCTGTATGCAGGTCAAGAAGCAACAGTTAGAATTGGACATGGAGCAACAGACTGGTTCAAAATTGAGAAAGGAGTACATCAAGGCTGTATATTGTCACCCTGCTTATTTAACTTCTATGCAGAGTACATCATGAGAAATGCCAGAATGGATGAAGCACAACCTGGAATCAAGATTGCCAGGAGAAATATCAATAACCTCAGGTATGCAGATAACACCACCATTATGGCAGAAAGTGAAGAGGAACTAAAATGCCTCTTGATGAAGGTGAAAGAGAACAGTGGAAAAGCTGGCTTAAAATTCAACACTCAAAAAATGAAGATCATGGCATCCGGACCCATCACTTCATGGCAAATAAATGGGGAAACAATGGAAACAGTGACAGACTTTATTTTGGGGGACTCCAAAATCACTGCAGATAGCGACTGCAGCCATGAAATTAAAAGACGCTTGCTCCTAGGAAGAAAAGCTTTGACAAACTTAGACAGCATATTAAAAAGCAGAGACATTACTTTGCCAACAAAGGTCCATCTAGTCAAGGCTATGGTTTTTCCAGTAGTCATGTATGAATGTGAGAGTTGGACTATAAAGAAAGCTGAGTACCGAAGAATTGATGCTTTTAAACTGTGGTGTTGGAGAAGACTCTTGAGAGTCCCTTGGACTGCAAGGAGATCAACCCAGTAAATCCTAAAGGAAATTAACCCTGAGTATTCTTTGGAAGGACTGGTGCTGAAGCTGAAACTCCAATACTTTGGCTACCTAATGAGAAGAGCCAACTCATTAGAAAAGACAGTGAAGTTGAGAAAGATTGAAGGCAGGAGCAGAAGGGGATGGCAGAGGTTAAGGTGGTTGGATGGCATCACCAACTCAATGGACATGAGTTTGAGCAAGCTCTGGGAGATGGTGAAGGGCAGGGAAGCCTGGCATGCTGCAGTCCATGGAGTCACAAAGAGTCACATATGACTGAGCAACTGAACAAACGAATACAGCCTCTGTTGCAACCAATCAACTCTGTTTTTGTAGCACAAAAGCAGCCAGAGATGATGGGCAACAAATTAACGTGGCTGATTCCAATAAAACTTTATTTATAAAAGCAAGCAGAAAGCTACATGTGATCTGCAGGTTGTAGCTTGCTGATCCTTGTCAGCAACTAAACACTGTATTAACCACTTTATTTACATGATCTCATTTGATCCTCAAACAATCTTGGGAAGCAGATGCTCCTATTATTATTCCCATTTGTTAGATGGGGAAATCGAGGCACAAGGAATGTAAGCAAATTGCTCAGTGTCATACAGCTAGAAAGTGGCAGAGCCTGTCTTTGAACTCGATCATTTGGCTCCTGAACCCATGGTCTTAATCTTTGTACCACATGGTCTCCCAGGATAAGAACAATGGTAATTATTATAACAACACTAATCATTACTTGCATTGCCATATGCAGTTCCATATATGTGTTCACAAAAAGCCTATCAGACACCAGCCATTCTCCCTGAGGTCCTATGACCATGACCCACTAGTGTGTCACAATCAGTTGCACAATGTGGTGAAAGTCATTTGTTGCTAATAATAGTCTTAAAAAATGATTTACGGCTGTT
Organism: Nanger dama; assembly: GCA_917880005.1. Taxonomy (NCBI): domain Eukaryota; kingdom Metazoa; phylum Chordata; class Mammalia; order Artiodactyla; family Bovidae; genus Nanger; species Nanger dama. The sequence continues at coordinate 4,759,214 of CAKJTW010000073.1, read as the reverse complement.
TTAATAAACTAGAGTTGACCCAGTGTTATCCCTTTAATAACGTCCCTCACACTCACTTGCATTCAGATATGTTTCCTGGAAAGAGAGCAAAAGGGCTGGAATCCCAGCCACCTTTGCCAGAAATGCCTGGGGAGGACGGCAGTCAGAGTTTCAGTGTCTGTCAATCATTGAGAGAGAAGCAGGGGGCAGGTGAAGAATGGCTGATATGGCCAACAGCCCTGGATTGTCATCAAGGCCCCGGCAGTCAGGATATGTATTCCCATTGGACAGCTGAAGAAACCGAGGCTTATGGAAATGTAGTGAGGGGCCCAGGGTTACACAGCTAAGAATGTCAGGCATATGCTATTGTGAATGCTAAGAGTCAAATGTTGCATTAGAGAAAAAGGCCAAGAGCCAGATAGAATGGCATTCAAAGCCTGCCTCTAGCACTTACTATGTAACCAGAATATCTCTAATTGAGCCTCAGTTTCCATATCTGTAAGATGGGGATATAGACAGCATCACACATGACAGAGCCTGTTGTAGGGCTCAAAACAAGATAATAAGGAATGCCTGAGGCTGCTGGTTGTTTAGGCCGGACAAGAGAAGACTCAGAGAGGGGGCAAGGATTCACCTTTAAGGAACACATACTATGCGCCAAGAAATCTCCAAACATTATCTCAAAAAATCTTCCTAGCAACTCAGAGATAAGAAAAACTATCTTCATTTTACAGGTAAGGAAATTGAGTCTTGAGGTCATCTGGCTAGAAAGTGAGGTAGACCAAACTGGAACCCAGGTTTGTCTGTGAGTCCAGAGCACTCTGCAACTTGGCAGACTTTAGTCATGTGGGTGGAGCACCAGATGGGAAAGCAGAGGGGTTCATACAGTCATAGATATTTCTTGAATGCTTGCTATGTGCCAGGCATTGTTCTAGGTTCTGAGGATACAGCCTCAAATAAAGCAAAGTCCCTACCCACACAGAGCCAAAACTCTAAAGGGCAGTTACACACATGTTGGGCTTTCTCCCATTTTGTGATATGATTCCAACTCCGGTATGATCAAGTGTCTGCTCCCTTCCTCAGTGTACCCCCATAAACTCTTCCCAAGGGAAAGAAAAAGGAGCACTGTCTATCCTAAGCCCTCATCCCAGCAAACCATGGCATCCTGAGTGGCTGTCTGCCCAGCCAAGATCAAAGGCTTGAGGAGACATCATGTGCCTCATCCCAGGATGTGGGGGCTCAAGACACCATCCTGGCCTGGACCTGACCCTGGTGAGCTGTCCCTGAGAACAATGGTTCAGAGGCGTCTCCCCCAAGACTCCCACCAAGGATGGGAAGTAGGGCTTGTGACAGGCTGGCCTAGGCATTGTTTAGAAGGCGCACTTCCTGACTGAGTCGACAGTCAGCGTCCCCGGGGTACTGGAGTGGGCTCCAGAGGGCCTACATCTTCCCTCCTGTCCTCCAGAACAAAGCCGCTGTTTCTACTATCATCTTCCCGCCCTTGGAGGAGGTTGCAGGGGCTGCAGAGCTGAACTCTACCTCCTCTAGCCTAGAACACGGGCTTGCGTCCACCCACAGCACCACACGGGGTTGCTGCCCTGAGCCAAGAGGCTAAGAGACTCAGACCCATCTACAGCACAGGCCGTTTCTCACACACGCTGGAGGCTGGTAAGCGCCAGGCAGTGGGGTGGCGGGATGCCTCACATAGTCGGGCTGTGGGCAACTTGCTGGCAGGGCAGTCCTCCAACAGAGAGTCCAGGAAGCTCGTGGCCCATGGGTACACACACAACAGTTAAGAAAGGTGTCAGTCAGCTTGGTGGGGTTCTGATAGCTGGCCAAGCAAGTGATCTGCCAACCTGCATGCTAGTGGCCAGGTAAGCAGCCTGCCCTTCACTCACACTAGGCCTGAGTGGGGGCTACAGGCACAGGCCTGTGGTGAACACTGGGGAGGGGGGAATACCAAGGCATCCAAGCAACCAAGAGAAAGCACTAAACCCTCAGCAATGCAAAGAACTCACCCCCCACTCCCTGCCCCACCCCACCCTGAGCCTTTGATCACATACACAGGCCAGCCCTGGCCCTGCCTTCCACATGTCCACATTTCTCCTGTCCTCCACCCATCCTCCCCTCCCCCTGCCTCCCCACCGCTTCCTGCACCCAGCACATCTGGGAAAGAACGCTGGGCCTTTGGGCCTCACCTCTGTGTGAACCTCTCCTTTGATCACACCAGCCACAGGGAGAGAGAGAGTTTGGGAGAGGAGTGAGAAGAGACATTCTCCCTTTCTCTTCCCCTCTGTACACAGCTCACCAAAGCGCAGAAAAGTCAAGTCACTTGCCAAAGATCCTCCAGCAAAATATGCAACCACCGGTTCTGAGCCCTGACCTTCCATGGGCCGAGGCCTCAAGGAATCCCATAGTATCAAGTGGAAAGGGCTGGGGAATGTGCCCCCGGATGACAGAAAAGCAGAGAGCCACCTGTTTCTTCTTCTCCATCCTAACCCTCTAGATAAATATAACACCCTTCCTGTTACAGCCCTTGACTGTTTACAGAGTGCTTTCCACTTGTTCCTCCATTTAATCCTCCCAACAGCCCTGGGAAGAGGGTATTCTTCTCCCCATTGTATAGATGAGCAGACTGAGGTTCATTCAGGCAAAGTGACTTGCTTATCCAGCACTAGAAGAGGTGGCATCAGGAATTTAGGTCAGGTCTGTGGTCCCTAGAACCCTTGAGTGGCCCCTCCATTTTCAGTGGAAAACTCAAGCTATAAGTGAGAAGGTCTGGCCTGCTGCACACAGGGTTTGAGCTTGCAGTGGAAGAGGTACTTATTGACAGGTTGGTTCGTAGGATACTATCATGTCTGACTGCTGATGCCAGCCTGCCAGGCATCCCATTGCTTCCTAGCCTTGACACCTTGTGTGCAGTACCCTCAGCCCCTGGTGGATGCTACTTGGCTGACACTAGGAACAGGAGCCTGGGCTTGCCTATCCAGCTCCTTGAGTCAGCCTGTCCCCTCAGCTCTTCTCCCTGCTTGGCCTATGTTATGGCTCAGGGGCTGGGGGTGGTGCTGGAGAGGGAAGCCTGAGTCATCCTCAGGCCAGGAAGCACAATGTTTGGCAAGGTTCCCAGGCCCAGCTAAGGAAGGAGCAAGAGCATTGAGTTACAGAGGACAGCGGGTAGGCGGTGGAGAAGGGGTGTTGGTGAGTAAATGAACATGAGGGACCCACAGCAAACTGAGATGCTCCACAGGCTCTAACTAGGAGGAGGACCCAGGGAGAACTCAGGGCACCTGTCAGGAGTGGGGCACAGATTGGCCAGGGGGACCTTTATTTTTCCCAGTCCTCCTTCCCACGCCAGGCCCTCCAGCCAGGGCCCTCTATCCCCGAGGAACTGTGGAACAGCTGGAGTGCTTCCAGAGGAGGGATCCCCTCAACCCCACCAGGGGAGGGCGCCACCTCCCACCGCCTCCCTTCACCTCTTCCTGTCTCCTCCTTGGCTACCAGTGTTTCAAAATATACTGGTTCTTGGCTGGCTGTTTACTTAGGAATCAGAAACATCAAGTTTCAAATTCATTCCCACAGCCTCAGCTCTCAGCTCACAGGAGACTGGGCCAGTCCAAACTGCTCCTTGAGCTCCAAGCCCACAGACTTGACAGCTGACTCAATATGGCCTCTGGAGTGACCTCCCATAACTCCAGCTCAACTGGGTCTAATCTAAACTCATCTCTCCCCAGCCCCCAAAATAAAACCCATCCTTGGTCTCCAGGAATAATGTCAGCACCCATCAGCCGTGCATCATTCTCAACATGCCTCTCTCCTTCCTCCCTCCCATGTTCACTGACCACATGCCAGTGCTGGGCACAGAGCTGAGAGAGTGTGGTGAACAAGTGATTGTGTTCCTTGCCTTCCCACATCCGACAGAAAAATCCTTGTCTAGGTTACTAAGTGCTGAGATGAGAGGAATCTGAGAGGTTGAGGGAGTCTGGAAGAGGGGTGGGGATCGTGGAGGACCCCCCAGAAAGCTGAGGCCCAAACAGTGAGGGAGGCTGGAGCCCAGTGCATGGCGTTGCTGGGCTAGGGGGAGGCGGGAAGTGAGGGCACGCTGGGGTGTTCCAGGTGGAGAGGAGCATGTGGCATGGGCAAGAGTAAGGCAGAGCATGGAGCTACTAGCTGGGGACTGAGAGAAGGGGCATATAGTGTGCCCGGGAGGAGAATGAAGTTGGAGAAGTGGCTAGGAATCAGGGCAGCTGGATCTCATAGGCCACTGGAAGGAGTTTAGATTTTAAGAGCCATCAGGAGCTGTTAGAATGCTTCAAGCAAGTGAGTGGAACTCTGAGGGGAGTTTCCAAAAGATAGCCCAGTCTTCATCCTGACTTTCAAGTAGTGTAGCTCCACAGTGTCTCTCTGCCACCTCTGATGCTTTCTGTCAACCTCGTGGGCCTACACTCAGACCATTGCACTGGCCTCCAGCTCGTCCCTTGTGTTCAGGTCTTAGAACTTCTCATGCCCCAATCCAGCTTCCAGCCATGAGGGGAAAAATTTTATATCTGTCGAATTTGATCACATCACTTACCCTGCTTCAAGTACATCCATAGCTCCCCATGAATTTCAGGATAAAGTCAGGTTTCTCATCTGGGTGAACACACAGACCTTCCAACTCCAACACACCCACCCCCTGCCCTGGTTCTGTCACCCTTGGCCTGTTCACACCATGTGTTCTATCCACAAGGCCCAACGTGCCAATCCCCAGGAACAGCTATCCTCTGGGCATTTGCCCCTATTTGTCCTCCCACTTGGTTACTCATCCCTGTCTTCTGCAGCTTCTCCCTTGTGCTTCAGGGTCTGACTCCAATTTCACCTGCCTGCCATTTCCCACCCATTTCCTTTGCCCTCACCCAAGCAAGGCAGTCACCTTCATGCTTTGGTGCTCTTGGGAGCCTCATCTGTCAATTTCAGAGAGCTCTTTCCAGGGTTAAGTCTGTGCAGCACAAATCTGCCTCTCAGCTTCACTATGTTGGTACCCCTGCTCTGACCCTCTGGAATCGGCTTCCCAGTTTAGGTCTCAGGAATTGTCCCTGATCTGGTCCAGGTCTGGCCTAACTTACTCACTTCCTTGCAGGCTTACTGTGAAACCCTGGTTGAGCTGTGGCCTCCCCCATCTTGAATCTCTGTAGCCTCTGGACTGGAGAAGTCTTCCTGGTCAGGAGTTCCATGGAAGCCCACCCTCTCCAGCCTCCCCTCCTCCCAACACTCCATGTAAGCAGTGTTGGCTGGCACTGCCTAGGCTGGGACTGGGGCTTGTATGGCCCAGGAAAGCAGTGGAGGTGGGTGGGACTCTCCCTGAAGAAGAAGGCCCACAGTCTGGTATGGATACTTAGCTCCATCTTGGGGAGGGAGTAGGGGAACCAGACTGAGTCTGCTCAGTAGAGTTGCCATTTTAGAGGGACAGGTTAAGTTTGTCCCATGGCAGAGAAACCCATCTGTCCTCACCCACCCAGCGCTTTCCTTTCGCTGGACAGGGAGCCTACTCAGGCCCAGGAGCTGATCAGATTCAAAACGTGCAGAAAGCTTCACCCACATTCCCCAAACTAGGGCCAGTTCAGGAAGCTATGGACTCCCGCCCCTCCTCCCCAGCATCCACAACTGCTGAGCCCCTCTCTCCACATCAGCTTGGGGCCTCTGGGTTGCTTTCAGGAAGGGGGCGCTTCTCTCTAGAAACAAGCTTGGAAGGGGGGAAGGGGGAAAGATGGCTTGATATGGATTTCTGTGGTCGGAGGTGATTGGAATCCCAGCTGTGCTCCCCAGCCCCTCCCCTCTCCTTCACCAGTACCCCTCCCCCTTCAGAGATGGGCAGGGGATGGAAGGGGAAGAAGAGGGGCTTTGCTGTCCCCTCAGTGCTCCATAATACCTCATGAGTGTAGCAGCCAGCTTTGCCAAAATGACTGGCAGGTCCCAGAGCCTGGCTATGGGGCCAAATGTTTGAGGTGAAGACTATCCAGGGTGATTTGGGGGCTTAGTGCGTCTCCATCCTTGGACGCTTTCCCCAGGAAGTAGGCTCTAGTCTGAAGGTTCTCAAGGCTGGCTTCACATTCAAATCACCTGGGGAAGATTATAAAAATGCCGATGCCTGGGCCCTAACCCAGAAGTTCCGTTTTCATTGATCTAGGCTGGAGCCCAAGTCTTGAGTATTTCTAATGTGCATGTAGGACCGAGAACCCTTACTTCAGAACACAATTTCTCAGCCTTCACGCTACTGGCATTTCGGCCAGATCTTTGCTGTTGTGTGGGGCTGTCCTGTGCATCTGTGAGTCCTTAGCAGCATCCCTGGCCTCTGTTCACCAGGTGCCGCTAGCAGTTGCCTCCTTCATCAGCCCCTCATATGTGGCAAGCAAGAATGTCCTCAAGGCATTGAAAATTATCCCCTGGGGGACAAAATACTCCTTGATTGAAAACCACTGCTTTGATGTCAGGAACAGCCTTGAGGTGGGAGTCCACATCTTCCACAGGGGTGGAACACCTTCAGAGCAGCCTCAGATCCTGCCATCCTCCCCTGAGCTCCTCAGGTGGCCAGTGGTGACACAGACTCTCTTGTCTCCTGGGAGTCCGACCTCATTCTTGTCCTTTGGGGACACAGAACTGGAAATCAAAGGTCACAGCTTATTTGGGGATCCAGGAACCCTAGGGAGGTCTCAGACTTACCCTGTGACTGTATATTCTTTGAACGCAATTTGACAAATATTTCTCAACCACTTACCAACTACTGGCCACTGTGCTGAGTGTTGAAGGTCCAGCAATGAACCAAACAGACACTGTCCTTGCCCTTGTGGGCTCATGGTGTAGAGCATGGCTCACATAGTATTTGTTTGTGGGCTTTGCAGCCTGTCACACTACTCAGTTCTGTTGCTATGGTGTGAACGCAGATCTTAGACACTATGTAAGGGAATAGGTATGACTGTACTCCAATAAAACTTTATTAACAAAACCAGGCAATAGGCCAGATTTGGCCTGTGGACTGTAGTTTACCAATCCCTGTTCTAGTGGGAGAAACAAACCCATATCCAAGTGTATACAATCCAGGATGAATGATAGGATACAGAGGTCTGCAGGGTGGTGGAAGAGAGTGGCAGAGGGGGATCAGAGGCCACAGAATGGGCACCTGATCCAGACTGGGGTGGGGTTGAGAGAAATCCAGGAGGACTTCCAGGAAGAGGTGGCACATGAGTTGCATCTTAAAGGACGCATATAGTAATGAGACCCAGAGGCTGAGGAAGTGTTAGCCAAATGAAGGGTAAATGGACAAGTGTTTGGTCCTGGGCAAGGCTCAGGAGCAGAAAATGGCCTGGCACATTCAATATGGCAAGGAAAAGGTGAGATCCTATAGGCTCTTGAATTTTTTGTTGACCACTGGGATTTCTGAGCATGGCAGTGCCATGATCTGATTTGTCTTTGGAAAAATTCCTTCTGACTACTTTGTGAGTAAACAGGCTGGAGGTAGGTGGCAGAGTGGAAGCAGGAAGAGGGGAGGAGGCAACCACAGCAACAGATGGTGAGGCCTATACCAAGGTGGAAACCATGAAGTCGGAACGAAGGAGGTGAATTCAGCCTGTGTTGAAAGTAGGGGTGGGCAGGACTTGGTGGTTGATTGGTTGTAATAGGGTTCAGGGGAGAAAGGTGCAGAGGATGCCTCCAGGATTCCGGTGGGGGTGTAGTGATGACATTCAGTGAGAGAAGGGACAGCAGAAGAAGTGCAGGCTCAAAAGGATGGCAGCTGCTGGATTTCGTTGGGGCATGTTGAATTTGAGGTAGGTAGATAGACATCCTGGTGGAGATGACCTGTAGGCAATTAGAAATATTGTCTTTAAGACCTTATCATAGATGAGTTCCCCCATGGCTCAGATGGGGAAAAATCTGCCTGTAATGCAGAAGACCTGGGTTCAATCCCTCGGTCAGGAAGATCCCTTGGAGAAGGGAAAGGTTACCCACTTCAGTATTCTTGCCTGGAGAGTTCCATGGACAGAGGAATCTAGTGGGCTATAGCCTATGGGGTCTCAAAGAGTCAGACACGAGTGATCAACTAACAGACACACAAGGTGAGAAAGGTTGAAAAGAGAGGGGAGGTTCAAACAGGGTCTAACGGCCCCAGGGCCTCCAGTGGGAAAGAGATTATGAAACAGTGGCCGAAAGGTTGGCCCTTCCCCTCCTGCCCCTTCCTATCTTCAATGACAACTAGGTTTCCCAGCCAGGAGAAAAGAGACTCTAGACTGGGCTCAGGACAAGCCTGATCGAGGCTCCCCAAGGCAGTTTCTATTCCCACCTGTGCCACCCACCTTCTGCCTCACTTGGATAGCCTCAGAGAGAGGGGACAGACAGAAGGGGGACTTCCATCACCTGGGTCCCCACTGGGGGCCTTTTCACAGCTGAGAAAATGGCTAGGCCACCAGGAAGCAGTTAGACTAGGACTGAAACCCAGTCTATCCGACTCCCAAACCCACGCTTGCCTTTGCCACTCCAGCAACTGCATGAATTGGCTCTAGGAAGACGTCATCTGTGGCTGTGTGTCTGGAATACTCTCTGCTGGCTCCCTTTGCTAAAGATGGCACAGAGGTTCCCCTCATGGTCTTCCCCCCTTCTTCCCTTCATCTGACCTGTCCTTCCTTGGCGTGTACTGCCTCTAGCCTGCCCTGAAGTCAGTGACCGCCTACTTCACTGGGACCCAGATAAAAGATGGTAGAATAACTGAAGTGTCCTTCCCATGACCTTGAGCTCTGGCACAGTCAACTTCCCTTGTGGTGTTGGGGTTGATGACAGCTGAGTGGCAAGAGGACACAGAAAGAAGGGCCATGTCAAAGCGGGCATGGCCAGGATACCCCAGCCACCTGCCAGGGCAGCTGCCTCCCCTCCTCATGCAGACAGCTGGGAATACCCCTGTCAAGTGACAGGGCTCAGCCGTTGTCCTCCTCCCCCTCAGCCAGCGAGGAATGCCCATGCCAACTGATGGGCCACAGTCATTTCTTACTGCCTCAGACAGATCCCCATGTCACCCCTGCCAATGGATGTGATATAGTCGTCTCCTGTTTCTGTTAGGCACTAGGGGATACCTCCAGAAGCCACACACAGACATATACAACCTTGGGGGTTGTATGCAGAGCTGTGAGAGACATGCAGGACTCCCAGGAACCCTGGGAGGCTGTAGATACAGATACCAGCTTCCCTGGGGCTTGCATACTGATGAACACCATCATGCCAAACCCACACACTGGGCTCTCGCTGTGGAGCACTATAGCCCATGCAGGGAGGAGGCTGCTTGAATGTATATGAATAATCTGGACCCTTCCATGGCCCAGCCCACTCTTCCAGTTTGGGCTGCAAGCCCATGTGTACATATACACATCCCCACATGGCTTAGCTCTCAGCTACTTCAACACACAATTTGTGATGCTAACTCTGGGCAAGGCCCTGGGCTGGGCCCTGGTGTAACAGAAAGGAACCAGGAAGGCCCCCACCCTCACAGAGATCACAGGGTGGGGAAGACTCTCTAGGTGATAACTCTGAGGGGAGCTTAGGTTCAGCTGCAAGAACAATTGCATGTGGAAAGAGCAAGGTGATTTTCTGGCCTTTTGCAGCCTTGCCAAGACCCTCCAAGGGGTCTGTGTCCAGTCACAGACCAGGCTCTGTGAGAACAGTCAGACCTGAAGGGGCTATTTGGCTAGACTCAGGGGAACTTGAACTCTGAATTCAGACCTCTGAGGGGCTGTCACAGGGGAGACAAGATGTGTGGCCCCAGGAGACAAAGCTAGGATCCACTGATGGAAGCCACAGGGAGACCAATTTCAGGTGAAACGTCTAACAGTCGGCTATGTTGAGATAAGACAGGAAGTGAGCTTCCCGTCACTGGATGTATGCAAGTAAAGTTTAGGTGATCACTGTGCAGGATGCTGTAGAGGGGACTGAAAAGCCCTGGGTGGGGGTTCAGACTAGGTGGCCACTAAGGGTACTTCCAATGTCAAGAGCCCATATCTCTGGGATTCTACCCAACTCCTTTATGCTACAGATGAGTAGACTGAGGTTCAGAGAGAGTCAGGGTTATGCTCAAGGTCACACAAAGAGTTAGTGGTACTCAGAGGACTAGACCCAGGATTCCTTACTCCCCGTCTTGGATCCCCCACTACTCAGAAACTTCCTTGGAGGATCCAGAAGCTCCCCTCTCTGCCCCACATCCTGGGTGTCCTGACACCTCATGCTCTTCATTCCCAGCTTCAGCTTGGGCTCAGCTGATGGATGAGCTCCTTGTTGGACTGCCTCTGGCTCCAGCTCCACAGATGGACACTCTCAGGCTGACTGACTGAAAGAAAATCCACATTTGACTTGGAGTCAGATGTAAAGCAAAGGGAAATGGGGAAGCAGGAGATCCAGAGCCTGGAGGGGTCTGGAGCCTGGGGACCAGGTTGGGACCCACAGACCTTACCAACCCCTCGTTGAGTCCAGGTGTTGCTGACTGAGGCAGTGAGTGTCTTCTGGAGCCAGGGGCTTTGGGAAGTCCAGTGGGCAAAACCAAGAACCCCATAGACTGCAGTAGGAATTCCAAAGATATGGGAAACCTTCCTCATTCAATTCAGGCTTTCCTAGACCTCACCCTGGATAACTCCCAGGCCTTTCTTCTCTGAACAGAACCCTACAATTCAGCCCTTTCCCTTTGTCTTCATACTGCCAAACACAGGGATATTTCTGTCCTATCCATCAGGACACAGCAGGGCAACTTGCTAAACTGGGAAATTATTTCTATGGAAGAGGTTCTTATTCTTGTCATTAAGAGCACTGCCCCCACCCCCTAAAATCTATCCATGCACACAATCCTTCACATTTCAATAATTAAAAACAGAAGTTTGGGGATTAGAGAGTAGAAAGGGCTCTGCCAAGGTGACTCAATGACAGGATGGAATGCTGACTGCCTGTCTCCCACTCCACAGATATTTTCACACCATCCCTTAGCATGTTTAGGTTGACAAACCACTTTCTGTGGTCTCCTGAGTCCTTTGCAATTACAGGTGAAGTGAGCATGATTACTCTAAGAAAAAGGAAACCAAAGCCAAGAGACTCTCAGTGACTTTCCAGCTACCTTTCCTGAACAACCAATAATGTAATACGTGTTAACTGTGGGGGGAGGAGATGCTAGGGATGATGACTTAGAGAAGTGACCCTAATGGTGGACTTCAGAAATAGTGCATTTCAGGCCCATGAGGGAGATGTGTGGAGTAGTCAGTCCAAAACATCACCCTGTAGATAAGAGGTTACGAATCACCTGAGGAATTAGCAAATATATGTTTTCATGTGTGTTTGCATGTATTCTTGGGTTCTATTCTAAATGATTCTGATTCCACAACCATTAGTATGCCCAGGAACCTTATTTTCCTGGAGCCTTACATTCTAAGGGCATGGCGGAAATCTCAGGAAGACACATGTTTGCATGGCTTTAAACCTCACTCCTGGTGCTAACATGAGATAAAGGGTGTGTGTAGATATTGGGTAGCTGATAGCCATTTGCCACCGTTTTCACTTTTTTATCAGAACCAGTGCATGGGAAGCTGGGCTAAAGGGATTGAACCTTGGTTAGTCTAAGCCTACCTATTTGACTTGCTTGGAGAACTTTTTAAAAAATACTAGTAATCAGGCCCCACCTTCAGAGATTAAATTGATCCAGGAGGGCAGTCTGCGCGCTGGTAATTTTTAAAAGCACCCCAGGAAACTTTCATGTATAACCAAACTTGAGAATACTCCTTTAAGCCAGTCATGGTAATTTCAATCTTTATCTTGTGTTTGGCTTCCACTTGGGCACATGGCACAATTATGGGCAGTGGAAGGCATAGACAGAAAACTGCTAAAAAGGACTTAAGGGAAGGTTGTTATTTCTTTAAGTCTTTGGATTTTGTTCAGTTGGAGTGTGATCTGATCACATGGACAATCTGATCATTGTCTAACTCAATGAAACTGTGAGCCATGCCGTGTAGGGCCACTCAAGACGGATGGGTCACAGTGGAGAGTTCTGACAAAACATGATCCACTGGAGAAGGGAATGGCAAACCACTTCAGTATTCCTGCCTTAAGAACCCCATGACCAGTATGAGAAGGCAAAAAGATAGGACACTGAAAGATGAACTCCCCAGGTCAGTAGGTGTCCAATATGCTACTGGAGGTCAGTGGAGAAATAACTCCAGAAAAAATAGAGATGGAACCAAAGCAAAAACAACACCCAGTTGTGGATGTGACAGGTGATGGAAGTAAAGTATGATGCTGTAAAGAGCAATATTGCATAGGAACCTGGAATATTAGATCCATGAATCAAGGTAAATTGGGAGTGGTCAAACAGGAAATGGCAAGAATGAACATCCACATTTTAAGAATCAGTGAACTAAAATGGACTGGAATGGGTGAATTAAACTCAGATGACCATTATATCTACTACCATGGGCGAGAATCCCTTAGAAGAAATGGAGTAGCCACCATATGTCAACAAGAGTCTGAAATGCAGTACTTGGATGCAATTTCAAAAATGACAGAATGATCTCTGTTCGTTTCCAAGGCAAGCCATTCACTATCACATTATCCAAGTCTACGCCCCAACAAGTAATGCCGAAGAAGCTGAAGGTGAATTGTTCTATGAAGACATACAAGGCCTTCTAGAACTAACACTCCCAAAATATGACCTTTTCATTGTATGGGACTGGAATGCAAAAAGAAGAGAGTCAAGAAATACCTGGAGTAACACACAAATTTGGTCTTGGAGTATGGAATGAAGCAGGGCAAAGGCTAACACAGTTTTGCCAAGAGAATGAACTGGTCATAGAAAATACCCTCTTCCAACAACACAAGAGAAGACTCTACACCTGGACATCACCAGGTGGTCAATACTGAAATCAGATTAATTATATTCTTTGCAGCCAAAGATGGAGAAGCTCTATACAGTCAGCAAAAACAAGACCAGGAGCTGACTGTGGCCCAGATCATGAACTCCTTATTACCAAATTCAGGCTCAAACTGAAGAAAGTAGGGAAAACCACTAGATCATTCAGGTATGACCTAAATCAAATCCTTTATGACTATACAATGAAAGTGACAAATAGATTCAAGGGATTAGATCCGATAGACAGAGTGCCTGAAGAACTATGGACGGAGGTTTGTGACATTGTACAGGAGGCAGGGATCAAGACCATCCCCAAGAAAAAGAAATGGAAAAAGGCAAAATGGTTCTCTGAAGGGGCCTTACAAATATCTGAGAAAAGAAGAGAAGTGAAAGGCAAAGGAGAAAAGGAAAGATATACCCATTTGAATGCAGAGTTCCAAAGAATAGCAAAAAGTGATAAAATCTTCCTCAGTGATCAATGCAGAGAAATAGGGGAAAACAATAGAATGGAAAAAACTAGAGATCTTCTCAAGAAAATTATAGATACCAAGGGAACATATGATGCAAAGATGGGCTGAATAAAGGACAGTAATGGTATGGCCCTAACAGAAGCAGAAGAAATTAAGAAGAGGTGGCAAGAATACACAGAAGAACTGTACAAAAAGATCTTCATGATTCAGATAATCACCATGGTGTGATCTCCACCCTAGAGTCAGATATTCTGGAATGTGAAGTCAGGTAAGCCTTAGGAAGTATCACTATGAACAAAGCTAGTGGAGGTGATGGAATTCCAGTTGAGTTATTTCAAATCCTAAAAGATGATGCTGTGAAAGTGCTGCACTCAATATGCCAGCAAATTTGGAAAACCCAGCATTGGCCACAGGACTGGTAAAGGTCAGTTTTCATTCCAATCCCAAAGAAAGGCAATTCCAAAGAATGCTCAACTACCACATAATTGCACACATCTCACATGCTAGTAAAGTAATGCTCAAAATTGTCCAAGTCAGGCTTTAACAGGACATGAACTGTGAGATTCCAGATATTCAAGCTGGATTTAGAAAAGGCAGAGGAACTAGAGATTAAATTGCCAACATCCACTGGATCATCAAAAAGTAAGAGAGTTCTTGAAAAACATATATTTCTGCTTTATTGACTATGCCAAAACCTTTGATTGTGTGGACCACAACAAACTCTGGAAAATTCTTAAAGATATAGGAATACCAGACCACCTGACCTGCCTCTTGAGAAATCTGTATGCAGGTCAGGAAGCAACAGTTAGAAGTGGACATGAACAGACTGGTTCCAAATAGGGAAAGGATTATGTCAAGGCTGTATATTGTCACCCTGCTCATTTAACTTCTGTGCAGAGTACCTCATGAGAAAAGCTAGGCTGGATGAAACACAAGCTGAAATCAAGATTGCCGGGAGAAGTATAAATTACCTCAGCTATGCAGATGACAGCACCCTTATAGCAGAAAGTGAAGAGGAACTAAAGAGCCTCTTGATGAAAGTGAAAGAGGAGAGTGAAAAAGTTGGCTTAAAACTCAACATTCAGAAAACGAAGATCATGGCATCCGGTCCCATCACTTCATGGCAAATAGATGGGGAGACAGTGGAAACAGTGTCAGACTCTTTTGGGGGCTCCAAAATGACTGCAGATGGTGACTAAGCCATGAAATTAAAAGACGATTGCTCCTTGGAAGAAAAGCCGTGAGCAACCTAGACAGCATATTAAAAAGCAGAGACATTACTTTGCCAACAAAAGTCCACCTAGTCAAAGCTGTGGTTTTTCCGGTAGTCATGTATGGATGTGAGAGCTGGACAATTAAGAAAGCTGAGCACCATAGAATTGATGCTTTGGAACTGTGGTGTTGGAGAAGACTCTTGAGAGTCCCTTGGACTGCAAGGAGATCCAACCAGTCCATCTTAAAGGAAATCAACCCTAAGTATTCATTGGAAGGACTGATGCTGAAGCTGAAAATCCAATATTTTGGCCACCTGTTGTGAAGAACTGACTCACTGGAAAAGACCCCGATGCTGGAAAGATTGAAGGCAGGAGGAGAAGGGGATAACAGAGGATGAGATGGTTGGATGGCATCACCGACTCAATGAACATGAGTTTGAGTAAACTCCGTGAGTTGGCGATGGACAGGGAGGCCTGGAATGTTGCAGTCCATGGGGTCGCAGAGTTGGACAGGAGTGAGTGACTGAACTAAACTGAGAGTGTGACTCTCAGAACTGCCACAACTACCTTATGACCATGAGTGGGGAGACCTAAGGACAAAAGCCAAGAGCTGAGAGAATGGTGGAACAGAAAGATAGGAAGAGCTGGAGTTGTTGATTCTGAATAATCCAACCATTAAAGCACTCATCTTTACGACTGCCCCTGTGGAATAATAAATGTGCTTGTCGTATAAATTGTTATGAGTGTTGTGTGTGTGTGTGTGTTACTTGCAGCCAAATACTATACCCGTTTAATGGAAGGGGAAACAAGAACAGAGAGGTTAAGTTACAAAGCAAGATCACAGAGCTAGCTAGTAGCAGAGCCAAGATGAGGCTATACCCTTTATTACTATCAAATACACATACACATCCCAGCCCTCAAACACGAGGTGGTGTGGTGTAGTGGCAAAAGCATTGAGGTATGAGAAGAGGCCTGGGGTGAAGAGATGGGGATAGAGGCCACTTAGCAGTGATTATCAGGTCAAGCATGCTATGGGTGTCCCCTGCCTCCCAGCAGAGGGGTGGCAGCTGATGCCTGCTCTGGCTCCATCAGCCATTAATTAAAACTTGACAAGAAGATTAATACACAGGGGACAGTTTTAATTAGAGACTCCTGGAACATTAGAATTGGCATGGTCTTAAGAGAACAGGGGTGCCAGTCTCCTTATTGGATAAATGGGGAAACTGAGGCTCAGAGAGGGGGAGGGACTAGCCTAGGTTTCCTCCAGCAGTCTGTGAGTTAGGAGTCCAGGTGCCCTGTGGGACCCCCTGCCCTGGGATGCCTTCCGTATGGGACAGCTTTAATTAACTTATCCCATTCAATTTGTCAGTGTATCTCAGGTCCCCAGCAAAGGTCTACAACTAAAGCTCCCTTTTGTGCAACCTCTGCCTGGCCCCAGGGGGTTGATAGGATAAGAACAAGCATTGAAGAGCCTAGGGAAGCTGAGTTTGACCACCTGTTCCCCAGGGTTTGGCCCAACCAGGGCTCTGTGCCTGAGAATGGTCAGCCCTAAGACGTTTCACCTTTTCCTCTTTCACAGGAAGGAGGGATGGGAATGTCACTAATCAGTTATCCCAACCTCTCAATTTGCAAAGTGCTATCTGTTATCTCATTGATACATTAACCCTGGGCATTAATGTTTTCTTCCTTTAAAAAATACTTCTATTATTTTTTCAACAAGACATGGTCATACACACCATGCCTAAGTGTATATGGCAAACAGTTAAGTTCTCCTCATCCCCTATCTCACCCCAGCACAACCACAGTTGACAGTTTGCCATCTGTCTGTAGACTTCTCTCTCTCTCTCTCTCTCTCTCTCTCCTCTCACACACACACACACACACACACACACACACATACATTGCATTTCCCCCTGTTGTCACAGTATGTCCCACCTTGAAGGGAACACCAGGGTATAACAGAGAACGGTGATGGCAGGATCCTCCTTAGAAGCCTCCTGGAGGTATTTCCCTCACAGAGGCATCTAATCAAGGTATCCAGGGAACCCATGTGGCACTTGGAGCCAATTTGAAAAAGTTGCTGCTCTGGGTAGACAATTTAGAAATGGGTGCCCCCTTCAGAGGGCAGATGCTACTCCACGTCAGGACACACAGGCTGGCAGAAGGAGCAGAGAGCAGGGGCTCTGTCTTCACATCCTTTGGGCATCCCCATCTCCGCCCTTTCCATCCGTGGCCACTGTCACTGCCCTGCCAGTCTCCCCACTCTCCCTCCCTGGGATTCCAGCTGCCCCAGCCTTCTCACTAGTGTCCCTGTCTCGCTCCTGCTCCTCCAAGTCCCCTCCTCACTGCTGCCAGACAGATTGTCTCTCTCTCTCTCTTTTTTAAAATTTTAATTGGAGGCTAATTACTTTACAATATTGTGGTGGTTTTTGCCATACATTCTCACAAATTAGCCATGGGTGTACATGTGTTCCCCATCCTGAACCCCCCTCCCACCTCCCTCCCCATCCCATCCCTCAGGGTCATCCCAGTACACCAGCTCTGACCACCCCGTATCATGTATCAAACCTAGACTGGCGATTAATTTCACATATGATAATATAGATGTTTCAATGCCATTCTCCCAAATCATCCCACCCTCGCCTTCTCCCAGAGTCCAAAAGTCTGTTCTTTACATCTGTGTCTCTTTTGCTGTTTCGCATACAGGGTCATCATTACTATCTTTCTGAATTCCATATATATGTGTTAGTATACTGTATTGGTGTTTTTCCTTCTGGCTTACTTCACTCTGTATAATCGGCTCCAGTTTCATCCACCTCATTAGAGCTGATTCAAATGCATTCTTTTTAATAACTGAGTAATATTCCATTGTGTATATGTACCACAGCTTTCTTATCCATTCACCTGCTGATGGACATCTAGGTTGCTTCCATGTCCTGGCTATTATAAACAGTGCTGTGATGAACACTGGGGTACACATGTCTCTTTCAGTTCTGGTTTCCTCGGTGTGTATCCCCAGCAGTGGGATTGCTGGGTCATATGGCAGTTCTATTTCCAGTTTTTTAAGGAATTGCCACACTATTTTCCATAGTGGCTTTACTAGTTTGCATTCCCACCAACAGTGTAAGAGGGTTCCCTTTCCTCCATACCCTCTCCAGCATTTATTGTTTGTAGACTTTTGATAGCAGCCATTCTGACCAGCATGAGATGGTACCTCATTGTGGTTTTGATTTGCATTTCTGATAATGAGTGATGTTGACCATCTTTTCATGTGTTTGTTAGCCATCTGTATGTCTTCTTTGGAGAAATCAGACAGATTGTTCTCTTAGGCAAAGAAGATTATGTCCCTCCTAGGCTAAGCCCCTCAATTGCTGTCTTTTGCCTCAGGATCAAGGCCATGCTCAAGGGTGGCACTTAAGGACCGTCACAGGTTGGCTTGGCACCGGCTGGCTTGGGTACGAATCCTGGCTCTGCCACTTATCAGCCAATGACCTTGGGCAATCCATTTACCTCCCTGTACCTCAGTTTCCTTATCTGGAAATGGAAACGCTACTTGATAATGACAATATCTACCTCATGGGAGTGGAGGGAAGAGTAAATGAGGTAATACAGTAAACAAAGCTTCGGACAGTACCTATGAGCTGAGGCCCCAGAAGCACCTGTGGCTCAGGGCCAAAGGGCCTCAGCCACGGCTCCATGTAAGTCAGAAAATGGAGCTGGAGTTGGACGGAGGGAAGGAGGGTGCTGTGAGAGAGGCTAAACATGGCCTCATTTTCGGGAGCTGAGAGGAAGATCTGGCCTTGGCTAGGCAGTTCACGGAGGGCAACAAAACTGCAAGCACAGGCTTCCAAGGTTCCTGTGGTCCCTGAGCCCAGCCTGGAGAAAGAGAGAAGGAGGCTGGAACACCCAGGGACTCCCTGGTACCTCCTAAGCCTCAGTTTTCTCATCTGCAAAATGAGGATTCAAGTTACTTCATGGGGTAGCTGTGAGGTGAAGGGAATGTACAGAACCTCCCAGCATAACACTTCGAGCATCACAGGTACTCAAGAAATCATTGGAGAGGGGAGAAAGGAGGAGGGTATAGATACCCAGGCCAGAGCAAAGGGCCCAGTGCTGCCTGTCCATCTACCAGCTCCATGGTGGTGACAAGATGGGACATATCCCAGTTGCTGCAGGAGCATTGCTGGGTTTATTTTGGAGCCAGGGTGGTGGTAGAGCCAAAAGGGGTTTGGCCACACCCTGGTGCACATCAGGCATCAGAAGACGGGTAGCCAGGCCCTCACATCTCTGAGCCTCAATCCCCTTAGCTGCAAAGTGGGGATAATATCACCAGGCCCACATGGCTACTGTGAAGCTGAAATAAACTAATGAACAGAAAAGCACATCATACAGAATGTGGGCAATTCTTGGTTTATCAACTGCAGAAGAAGCAATTTAGAATCAAGGTTCAGAGCACTGGACTTGGAGTAAGACTGATCTAAGCAAAAGTCTGGGTCTCCCTTTCCTAAATCCACAGTCTTAAGCAGGTCATGTAACTTTCCTTGGTCTCAGTCTCCTCATCTATAAAATGGGAGTAACAATAGTACCTACTTCACAGGATTTGTGAGGAAATTCAGAGATCATTTGGCACACCTCCCAGTCCAGGTAAACATTCAATACATATTGTTTTTTAAAGATAACATTATTCCTCAAGGACAGAACCCAGGTCTTCAGCTTCTAAATTTCTTTCTTCATAAACTTCATCATGTAGCCCCAGTGTCTGTGGTAAGTGACAAACCCTTGTAAGCTAAGAAATCCTTAACTCTCAGCCATTTTATGGCATAATGGACTTTAAAACCTGGAGAAACTGTTGAAAATCAATTATTCAACCTACTCCATTATACAGATGGGAAAACCGAGGCTCACTGAGCAGAAGTGATAGACCTCAAACTAACCACAAGAGTGTTGCATACCAAGTCCTCCCTGACCAAAAGCCAACCCCCCGTGCCCACCAATGTTGCCCCTTCTCTGAAGTTATTTCTGAGTGGAAGAGATGTCCCCCAAAAGGCAGGGTAACACCTGTTATGGCTTCCCCAGAATCCTACCAGCTTAGGACCTTTCCATCTCATTGTGCTGACCTTGTCCCAGGCCACATCTAGCTGGTGGCCTATCCCTGCCTCAGCCTGCCCTCCCTCCACTCTGAGTGCTTTGACAGCCTAGGCCGGGTGGTCTGTAATTGCTTCCTGTCCTCACAAGCTCTGTTTGTTTGCTCTGTGGCCGCTTCCTCACACCCCGGCACACCGGAGGTGCTGACCAGCAGTGCAGGACTCCTGGGGCCCGGCCCCCAGCCTGCTCTCAGATGTTGGGCCAGCCCTCCCCAGACCCACCACCTGGAGCCCAGGAACCCAGCAAGGCCCTGGAGACACCCTCCCTCAGCACTTCCCGTGGCTTCCGCAGCCCACCCCCACCCTCTAGCAGCTGGTCCTGCCCCCAGCTGGGGGAGAAGCCAAAAAATCAACAGGTGGCGATCCAGAGGGAAGCCCTGGTAGGACTTGGACTGACTGAATGGGACAACCCTGCCCCCCCACTTCCCCTAGCCCACCCCTGCTTGCAACCCTTGCCCAGTGGGACTCAGATAGTAGGTCCAAATGACTGCCTCACATCACAACTTTGAAAGTCTGTGAGGTTGGAATGTGTGTAGGGGAGGAGGTAGGGGGGAAGGTTGCTTAGTTTGTCCCTGAAAGTCTCTGAGTCTAGGATAAAACGACTCAGTGCAGTAAAACTACAGACCTGGGCTTCAAACCTGTTGCTTTTGTGACTTTAAAGTGAATTACTTAAATTTTCTTAGCTTCCATTTTCTCCTCTGGAAAATGGGACTAATACACTCTATCCCCTGCTCGGGGTTGTTGTGAGGGTGACAGGAGCCATCCTGTGCGCACTGCCTGGTAGGTGGGGTAGGTGGGAAGGGCGACCAGCTGGTTTACCTGGGACTGAGGGGGTTTCTCAGGATGTAGAACTTTCTGTGCTAAAATCTCCACAGTCCTGAGCAAATTAAGATGCATTCGTTACCCTCAGAATAGGTGTCAGATGAATGTTTGTTCCTGAAACCAGGCCCCCACTGCCTACCTCTCACTTCTCCACATAACTTGCTATTCCTCAGTCTAAAAGTCTCTTCTCTCAAATTTGCTCCCATGCCTTCTCAGGAAGCCTCCTAGACGCATGCCATACAGCGCCTTCTGCATCCCCTTCCTCAGCACTTGTGTCCACAGCTTCCCCCATGCTATCAAGCCTTCTTCTCTTCAGCCCCTCTGCCACCAGAGCCCATTGTCTCTGCTCTGGACTATTAGACCAGCTTCTTCTCCAAGCCCTCTACATCCCATCTCATCCCCCTGCCACACACCCTCAAATAAATGATCTCTTTCCCACTTTGTCTAGGCTCCCAGCCCCACCCACAGCACCACACACTTGCACCATACACCATACACATCCCAGGACACCCACATTGTCTGAATCTCAGTACGAAGGACTTCAGTTTGATTTAGGAACCTTTGACAGTGGGATAAGGCCTCAGAGGAGGTGAGAGGGGAAGGTCTATCAACTTTTCCTCTGAGAGTAGGGATTTTAAATATGGAACAGTCGCAGTGGGTGGGGTGCTGTCTGAAAGCAGAGGCCTGCGCACTGAGCTCTAGCGGCTGGGTTCTTGCATCTACTGCCTTGTTTCCAAGGCTTCTGGGATTGTTCTTCTCCCCAAAGCCCCTGCCCTTGAGGCCTAGGCAGGCCAGGCCAGGAGAAACAGAACTGAATTCCACTTAGTTGGCTCTAGGCCGTAGATACTGCAGGGGAGTGTGTGCATAGTGTGTGTGTGTGGTGTGTGGTGGGGGAATTGTTGGTGAGTGGGCAAAGCCAGGTGAGCAGTCCCTTGTGGCCTGTTCCTTTTTTTCCAGCTAGGGAGACACTGTGCTCTGGCTGATAGGCCTGAAAGTCAGGGACATGAGCACAGGAAGGACACTGCCATCTCCTTGGGGCCCCTGGCCGTCAGCTCACACTGCCCCTCCTCAGCACCCGAAGAAACTGCCGTCAGCAGAATTCCTCACGTCCTGCTGCTGGGGCCATGTTTATCCAGTACAGCAAACCTACCCAAAAGCTTCTTGTGGCAGCCTCAGAAACACAGATTCAGAGGAGGCCAGAGGGCCTGAGGGAGGGAGGCCAGAGGGAGAAGCTGAGAAAGAGACAGAGTGAAGCTCAGAGATGGAGGGTAAGAGACAGGAGCTAAGAGGGTGCCCCTCTGGGGCAGCAAGATGTTGATGCTGCAAGATGGAGAAACAAGCAGGACTCAGGATATGATGGGAAACCAGACTGCGAGGAAGAACAGGGGTCATGTTAGAGAGAGATGATGACAAAACCAAGACAGCAAGAGACAATGGAGCCAGGCAAACAGCAAAAGAAAAAGCAGAAGGGAGAGGGAAATAAAGGGGATGGAAGCAGGAGTAGTTGGGAGACATATTCAGGGCTGGGGTGGTCAGAGAGCTGGACAGGGAGGGAAGCAAAAGGCAGCATGGGAGGTGGTGGGGTGGGCTGGATGGGGGCGGCCACAGTGCCCCCTCCGTGCACAGACACATGGCCAGCCCAGCCCCAAGCGGGGCTGTTTGCAGAAGGAAGCCAGCTCTGTGGTCAGGGCGCCCCAGGCCTGGCGGCGGCCGCCCCCTGCACTTAATGAGATTCTTGTTCGGAGCTGCGGGAGATGGGGCCAGGCTGTGGAGTCCCCGCAGTGTCTCTGCTCTCACCCAAAGGGGGCCTGCACTGGGGCTGGGGCTCAGGCAGCAGTAGAAGCTGTGCAGGAAAGCAACCAGACAAAGCTCAGCCGCTGAGGTTACCAGATCTCAGGAATGGAGGGGGTTGCAATGGCAGAGAAGCCATGCAGCCTCTGCAGAGACCTGGGGGAAAAGGGAAGGGCAAAGGGCCACATTGGCCAGCAGGCAGGACTCCTGGGTTCTAATCTCGGCCCGGTCCCCCAGTCTGGCCGGGTGATTGTGGGCAAGAGCCCTCCTTTCTCTATGGATCTCAGTTTCTCCACTTGCTCCCATGAAGGGCCAACTCAGGCAGGTGAGAACCATGGAAAAGCAGAGTATATGCCCTGCCTGAGGACAACTGCCACTCAGCTCCAGCTGTGGCCTTTTGGGAATGTGGGCGCAGCGTTACTAGATTTTCAGATATTTTAGAAGTGATAAATCTGGATTTTTATGTAAAAATCTCGTGAATTTTCAATGATGGCAGCTAATTTCTTCTCAATGTAGGTACTTTGTGAGCCAAAGAAAACACTCTGAGGGTCTTAAGTGGCCCATAAGGTACCTGTTTATGGCAGTCTCGAAGGCCCACACCAGCTCTGACAATTGCCACATCTGTGGCTCCACCACCATCCTGAGCAAAGTCCAAACCTCACCCCAAACCTCGTGTCCTTGGAGAATAGCCAGACACCAGGAGGAGGCTGCCTTGCCCTGGCACTGGTTGGAAGGGTGGGGGGGAGATATGACCCAAGAGTTAGGCTTCTGGATAATCTGTTTACTGGCCAATGATTTGCTTCTAAAGCTCCCACCTCTCCCTAACTCAGCCAAGTCCTTCAAGGCCTTCCTCTGAGAACACGTCCTGCCTGTGCCTGGACCAAAGAGCAGGCAAGTACTATGCAAAGCCCTCAGGACCAGGCTGAAGAGAGGCAACTCCCCAGAGACAGGTCCGTCCTTCCCCTGCCACTCTGACCACAGGGCCCAGGCTAGGTGAGCACCACCCTGGCACCAGCTTGGGGAAGATGGAGGTGGGCAGCGGGGAGGGGGTGGGGGCGGAGCATCCTGGCATGTGCATCTGCCATGTGCACCCCTACCCCTTCCCACTCCACAGCCCATGCAGCCCAGCCAAGCATGACAAGGGTTAATTGGACACCCCCAGCTGGAATCATAGAGTCATAGGCCTGGAACGGACCTTGGAGGTCATCTGTCAGGGAAAGAGGAGAAATTTTAATTACTCAATTCAGCTGGGCTGGAAACACCCCCAGCCCAGGTTGTTTATCTAGAAGGAGGGAAAGCTGGAAAGAGCTGCCAGGCCGGGAGCCTCCTGCAGGGTAGGGCCTGGCCACTTGGGTCACATTCCTGTCAGTGCCGCCCTCACTGTCAGCATTGCTTCATTCTGGGGTGGGCACACCAACCTTGGCTGAATAACTGACTCACAGGCAGGACTAATGGTATTGGGAGAGATCATGAGTGACGAGACCCTAAGTGTGTGTGTGTTAGTCACTCAGTCGTGTCCAACTCTTTTGCGTGTGTGTGTGTCCAACTCTTTGAGGCCCCACGGACTGTAGCCTGCCAGGTTGCCCATGGAATTCTCCAGGCAAGAATACTGGAGTGGGTAGCCATTCCCTTCTCCACGGGATTTTCCTGACCCAGGGACAGAACCCGGATCTCCTGCATTGCAGGCAGATCCTTTACCAGCTGAGCCACAAAGGAATCCAGACAAGACTCTGCACCAGGAGGGAAATGGCCAGGGCTCTAGGACTGACTCCAAAGGTCACAGGGCTAAGACGAAGCTGCACTGAGCACTTTTCCATGATTGCTTCTTTTCACAGGACTAGGGTAGGAATTTCAAGAGGGGCCAGCCACCTCAGCTCCCACTTCAGCAGACTATGAGCCCCTTTAGGCTTCCTGGTCCAGTCAATGCTTCCCAGTCTTCTAAGCTCCACTCATAGTGTGATCCTAAACAAGAAAACTTCACCTCATGATTCTTTGCACAGAACCAGAAAAAAATAAATGAGTTGGTTACAGCAGGAGGCTTAAGGTCAGACACCAGGAAGAACTTCCTGAAGGTGGAAACCCGTAGAAGTAGCAATCCAGGTGGACTCTGGAGTCTCCTGCCCTGAACAGGAAGTGCAATGGGGGATGGGGAAGTAACATTCAGACCTGGGCAAAGGCTGGCTGAGTAATTTTCCCACCCAGCCTAGAGTTCAATGTTGATGGGTGGGCGAGAGGGAGATGAGCTCCCCAGATTGGGGCAAGGGAATCAATTCACCTCATTTCCTATCACTACTCTGGAGCAAATGACACCTAGTAATGTTCCCAGTCCAGTTCTGAGGCTGCTGATTAGAGGTGGAAGCTCAAGGCCACCACAGCCTCTTTCTCGCCATAAGCCATCCAAGAACTCAGCTGAGGCAGACAGAGCCAGACCCTGTTGTCTGTCTTCACTAGAGAAGCCCAGAAATCATTGATGGCCCCTTGGCTCAGGGCCCAAAGGGGGGCTAGGCTGGGGGGAGAGAGGAGGGAATGACGGCCATGACCATCAACACAGTATGGGGGATGGGGGTTAGGGTGGTGGAAGTGGGGGATGAGGGAACCACATGTCTCCATCCAAGGCAGAGGGGAGTGAGAAAGACACAGAGCTCCCTTGGGAACTCTCAATAGCTCTTTAAAGGGTGTTCATAGTTACCTTGTTCTCTGCTTTAAAAGTCCAGAGGGTTTAATAACACTTTTAAGTGGCATCTTCTATGGGGAAGTTCCCACTGGCTATAGGCCCAGGCTGTGTGTGTCATTTCCATCCCAACCCCTTTTCCACAGCCAGAAAGAAAGAAAGTGTAGAAAGTCAAAGTCGCTCAGTCGTGTTTGACTCTGCGACCCCATGGACTATACAGTCCATGGAATTCTCCAGGCCACAATACTGGAGTGTGTAGCCTTTCCCTTCTCGAGGAGATCTTCCCAATCCAGGAACTGAACCCAGGTCTCCCTCATTGCAGGTGGATTCTTTACCAGCTGAGCCACCAGGGAAACCCAGAAATACTAGAGTGGGTAGCCTATCCCTTCTCAAGATGTACATTTATCACAGCCAAGGAATCAAAGCTCAAGCACTCTAGAAGTTCCCCTTGATATCTATCCTCCATCCTTGCTGCTTCAGTACCCCCACTTTCTTCTTGCCCTGCCTCTAAATGGAAATGAAGTCCTGTTTGGTTCTTGAATGGACAAAGCTCAAATTAGAAAGCCTCCTGCTATTCAGGAGGTCCATTTTGGCACCCTGCCCCCTGTCATTCCCCACCACTCCCATCCCTAGCACATTTTCTTCTGGGAACTGGCCTAGGCTATAGGGACTAAAGGAAGGGCCTAGGACAAATAAGGCTGAGGATCCATTCCTGAGGATTGCAGGGAGAAGGGAAAGAAAGAGGGAGGGGGTGGAACTGGGTGGCCTTTGGGCTAAATCAGATAATAAACGTAAGCCACCTGCCGTTTGAGGCCAGAGTATAAATCGCTAATCGGTTTGGGACTTGCACATCCGCTAATGAATTTCTCTCTATTCCCAGAAGGTCTCTCCGAAGCCGCCTCACTGGCAGGGGGCCAAGCAGGGAGTTTCTGGGGCTGGGGGCAGCTCTTTGCAGCCTCCAGCCCTGTTTCTCCTATCCCCAACCTCTTTCAGCCCCTCCCAGCCCCCTGTCCCCTGTGCTGCTTGCCAGGTTGGAAAACTCAGAGAGAAGAGATCAAAGGCAGCCAGTGCCTCATGGACCCCGATGAGTGCTCCCAACCTTGGCCCTCTCTTTTCCCTGCACCACCCTCAACGGCCAGCAGCTTCCTTAGTCTCTCTGACAGGCTCATGGATGGGGCAATGGCTATGGGGTAAATCCAACCTAACTAGGCTCTATCCCAGCTCTGGGCTTTGGTTAATCCAGCTGTGAACTGGAGACCATCATGTCTGCCCCATGCTGTGGTTTGAGGGATAAATAAAGCCATGTAAGAGAAGCTCCTACCCTAATGCCTGGCACATAATTGGTGCTCAATTCATGAACTTTATCTCCTGGTGTGTGAAAGTGAAGTCGCTCAGTCGTGTCCGACTCTTTGTGACCCCGTGGACTGTAGCCTACCAGGCTCCTCCCTCCATGGGATTCTCCAAGCAAGAGTACTGGAGTGGGTTGCCATTTCCTTCTCCAGGAGATCTTCCCAACCCAGGGATCGAACCCGGGTCTCTTGCATTCCAGGCAGACGCTTTAACCTCTGAGCCACCAATTCATGAGCTTTATCTCCTGCTTCTCCTCTAATATCATCCAGACCAGGGGTCAGCTATTCTTGGCCTCCAAGAAGGAATTATCAAAAATGGAAGCTGACTGAAGTTGGATGAGAAACAAACAGCTTCCTGGCCAGGCCCGCCACCCCGCTCCCAGCTTTGGCTTGTAATGTCAGCAGTGCCCACTGCCACCTGTCTGGACTTCAGAAGTGGCTTCAGGCGCCAGAGTTGAGGGCTCGATGGACCAACCTCTCCCCTTCTAGTGCATTCTGTGGCCTAAGGACTATGGGCACAGCCCTCTGGGCAACTCCTGGGTACCTGAGGCAGCCTAGGAAAGGCCTCAGGTCGCCACCACTGGGGTAGAGGGCCTCTCATGTCAGGTCACAGATAGCTACAGCTCTGGGCTCTGGGTGTCTCTGCCCACTTGCTCTGTCCATGTCCGTCCCTGTCGGGTACCCCTTGACTTACACAGATTCAGAAAGCCAACACAAAGCTGTGCCCCTGATATGACATATGCAGGGGACAAGTAGAGATGCTACAAAGAAAATAAACTGGGGACCCCAGAGAGTTCATATTTTGGCAGAGAGCAGGCCAAAGGATTTTAACTGAATGACCATATGTGTCCAGGGAGGGACACCAATGTGGGCAAATAGAGGTCTCCCCATTGGCCCTGAAGCTAGCCACTCCTTCAGCAACACTCTTGGTTGCACCTGCAAAGAAGTCTGATGGTAAACAATCCACCTGCAATGCGGGACACCTGGGTTAGATCCCTGGGTTGGGAAGATCCCCTGGAGGAGGGCATAGCAACCCACTCCAGTATTCTTGCCTGGAAAATCCCATGGACAGAGGAGCCTAGCAGGCTACAGTCCATGGGGTCGCAAAGAGTTGGACACAATTAAACCACCAAACAAGTAGGTGAACTTCCTGGCAAGGTCCTGTGCTATGCTATGCTTAGTTGCTCAGTCGTGTCCAACTCTTTGTGACCCCATGGACTGTAGCTTTCCAGGCTCCTTTGTCCATGGGATTCTCCAGGCAAGAATACTACAGTGGGTTACCATTTCCTTCTCCAGGAGATCTTCCCTACCCAGGAATCGAACCTGGGTCTCCTGCATTGCAGGCGGATTCTTTACCAACTGAGTTACCGGGGAAACCTTATCTAAGCTCTAGCCCAAGCAGCCTCTGATTCTACTTACCGATAACCTCCAGAAAAGCTGCTGCTGCTGCTGCTGCTAGGTCACTCCCATTGTGTCCGACTCTGTGCTATGCCATAGACAGCAGCCCACCAGGCTCCCACGTCCCTGGGATTCTCCAGGCAAGAACACTGGAGTGGGTTGCCATTTCCTTCTCCAATGCATGAAAGTGAAAAGTGAAAGTGAAGTCGCTCAGTCATATCCAACTCTTAGTGACCCCATGGACTGCAATCTACGAGGCTCCTCCATCCATGAGATTCTCCAGGCAAGAATACTGGAGTCAGTTACCATTTCCTTCTCCAGGGGATCTTCCCCACCCAGGGATTGAACCTGGGCCTCCTGCATTGCAGGCAAATTCTTTACCAACTGAGCTACTGGGGAAGACTTATCTAAGCTCTATCCCATGCAGCCTCTGATTCTACTTACCCATAATCTCCAGAAAAGCTAGAATAGAACTAATTGGTCTTTCCATTCCACCCAATAACATGGAAGAGATGGGCATCATGAACTAATCCTTCCTCCCCTCCTGGCCCCAGTGTCTCTAACTGTACAATGGGAGGAAAATTGGATTCAATATTTTCTGAAGGCCCTCCCATGACTGAGTTCCTCCTGCAGGCAAGAAGAGAGCCAGTCTCTAGGACTGGCAGGAACCCCATATTAGATGCTGGCTATGTCTCTATAAAACTAAATTGAGTAGCTAATTCTGAGCCAGAAGAAGGTGAACCTGGTTCTGTCTGATGCCAGGCAGGCCAGACTCTCTTCATGTGACTCTCCCAACAGATGTCAAAATCAAAAGCTCACATTCTCCAGGGTGTTGTTGACAGATGTAATCCAGGCCCACAGAGGCCTCTCTGTGACAGTGCAACCCAGCCTAGCCCTACTCTGGCCAGTGAAAGTTGCTCAGTCACTCTTTGTGACCCCATGGACTATATAGTCTATGGAATTCTCCAGGCCAGAATACTGGAGTGGGTAGCTATTCCTTTCTTCAAGGAATCTTTCCTATTCAGGGAACAAACCCAAGTCTCCCGAATTTCGGGTGGATTCTTTCAAGGTGAGCCACCAGGGAAGCCCAAGAATACTGGAGTTAGTAGCCTATCCCTTTTCTAGTAGATCTTCCCAACCCAGGAATCAAACCGGGATCTCCTCAATTGCAGGTAGATTCTTACCAACTGAGCTATCAGGGAAGCACTCTGGCCAGAGGTCCCACAAAGCCAGGGCTGCATCAGAGCTTGTCTGGGCCTCAGCCCCAGGGTGAAGAGTCTGCTGGAGGAAAGGGAAAGTGAAGTCACTCAGTCATGTCTGACTCTTTGCAACCCCATGGACTGTAGCCCACCAGGCTCCTCCATCCATGGAATTTTCTAGGCAAGAGTACTGGAGTGGGTTGCCATTTCCTTCTCCAGGGTATCTTCCCAACCTGGGGATCGAACCTGGGTCTCCTGCATTGTAGGCAGATGCTTTACCGTCTGAGCCACCAGGGAAGCCTGAGGACCACAAAGACAAGGAGGTCAGAGGAAGAGTTCCCAACCCCTCCACAGCTAGTATCCGCCTTCCTTCCACCTTTATTCATAGAGACCTCCAGAGAAAGGGACTTTCTCCAGCCTCCTGACATTGCTGAAATAATAATAGCTGATGTTCCTGAGGGACTTTCTGTGGTTTACGTCCTGGCATGTGCATTGGGGCCACACAAAGGGTGATCAAATAGATTCTACTATTATCCCCATTTTTTTGGATGGGGAAGCCGGGGCTCAGAGAGGAACTGACCAATCCAAAGCCAAGTAGCCTGAAAAAGGCAAAATCTGACTTTGAGCCTAGGGCTAGTCTGCTGCCTACTTTATGCTCTTAGCTATTATTGTTCCAGTGCCCCTCCTGGACTTATTCCCACCTCCACCCTTGCCAAGCCATAGACCTGCTGATGTAGCAAGTACCAACAGAATCCTGACAGAACCTCAAAACTCTCCAAGTTCAGATCCCTGCCTTCAGGGTAAAGCAAAGAGCAGTACAAAAACTATTTAATGACACAGAAATGCTTACAGTTTAATGATACATGGGAGACTCAGGGTATAAAACAGAATGGCCAAAGGAAGACATCCAAATGGCCAACAGGTATATGAAAAGTGTTCAACATTACTCATCATCAAGGAAATGCAAATGAAAACCACAGTGAGATATCACCTCAGACCTGCGAGGATGGCCGCTATAACAACAGAGACAGAAAGGAATCACTGTCAGTGAGGATGTAGAGAAATTGGTACCCTCGTATGCTGTTCATAAACTACTTTAGAAAGCAGTATGGAAGTTCCTAAAAAAATTGAAAACAAGACTAATATATGATCCAGTAATTCTAGTTCTAGGTATTTAGCCAAACTAATTTAAATCAGGATCTTAAAGAAATATTTGCCCCCCCTCCATGTTCACGGCAGCATTATTCACAATAGTCAAGACATGGAAACAAGTATGCAATCAACAGATAAATGGATAAAGAAAATTTGGTATATGCACCCAAGGGAATATTATTCTGCCTTAAGAGAGAAGAAAATCCTGCCATTTGCAGCAACATGGATGAACCTAGAGGACATTATGCTAAGCGAAATAAGCCAGACACAGAAAGACAAATACTATATTATTCCATCTGTATGAGATCTCTAAAGTAGTCAGACTCATAGAAACAAAAAGTGGAATGGTGATTTCCAGGCACTGGGGTGATGGGGAAATAATGATGCAGTTCAATGGGTATAAAGTTTCAGTTATGCAAGATGGAAAATTTTTCCAAATCTGCTGTATGTCATAATGCCTATGTTAACAATACTGTATGCCTAGAAGTTTGTTAAGAGGTTACATCTCATGTTATTTTTTTTTAACCACAATTAAAAAAAAAAAACAGAATGCCAGTATGATCTCGTGGGTAAAAACAGGGACTGTGTGAATGTGCAGAGGGAAAGAGAACAACTAGAAAGAAAGATAACTCCAAATTAACAGTATTTCTCCCTGATTAGTGGAATTCTAGGTGATGTTTTCTTGGTAATATGCTCTGTGGTTTGCAAGTTTTCTATCGTGTATATGTATGATTTCTATCATCCTCCTCTCCTTCCTTAAAATGAGAAAGACAAAAACAAGCCAACCAAGAAAATCAACAGACGCTTTGGCGCCTGACATGGAGGGCCGTGGCCATGCCTCTACCAGCCAGGGTACTGTGGACAAGCACCCAGGCTCTCTGAGTCTCAGCTGCCTCCCCTCTGGGATGTGTTGCGATCTCACATTTCCTTGTCTTTGCTGTAGAGCCCACTTAACTTTTCTTTTGATCCCTCAAGTGAGATCAAAAACAAAGGTCGAGAAACTGGCATTCTAACCCCCAGACAAAGTCACCATGGTGCAAGCAAGTGGACCACAGTCTCAATCAGAACTGTTTTCTCCTGCCAGATTAAGAGAAAGGGGAGGATGTGGCTGTGACCTCTTTGTAGTCTCAGTTTATTAACTTTGAAAATGAGAGCACTGTGAGCAGGGACCCCCTTGCCATGGAGCTGGGGAAGAGCTGGGCAAAACCTTCCTGCTGCCCACCAGGCCACAACAGCCCCACTAACAAGACCTGCACTCCCTGGGAGTGGAAGTGGGAGCAGAGGGCAGGTCTGCAAGACCAGCTGGGGAAGAGAAGCACAGAGCATATTGGAGAGGACCTTCATGGGTGACCCTCGCTTCTGCCAAAACCTGCCAGCCAAATGCTCTGCCATCTTTGTGGCCACACCCCAGGTCTCTGGCGCTTGGGGGTGGTGGCCGTGTCATCTCTGTGGGTACCCCTGCCCCAGCAACATGGCAGGATGACAGGGCTCTGTTAGCCTTCTTCAAGCTGATTCGTTCTTGGGAACCAATCCTGGCTCCCACCGTATTCCTTGACTTTTTGTTCAGTTGCTCAAGCAGGGGGCAAGACTGAGCCCTATGGCAGCCAGGACCCCAGGCTGTCTAGGGAAGGCACAGCCACTGGGGTACCCAGCTCCTACCCAGAAACCCTCCAAATGCCTGTAAGCAGTCTGGCAGGGCTCTGTAGTGATCCTGGTGGTCTCCCCACCTGCAGGCAAACTGAACTCTCCTCCGCCTGCTAGAGACCCTCTTTGCTCAGGACCAAGCAGTCCTTCTGTGGAGCTTTTTCCACCCCCCTCTCTCAGACACTAGTTTTGCTTCCCCTCAGAAACTAAGAATCTAACTTCTTAGCCTTCTCTACAGAAAAAAATTATCTATCTAGCTATATATCCATATGCAGACTTGAAATTCTCTGCCTGTGCATTCCTGGATGTTGCAAGATTTCATTTTCTCCTGCCTTTCACTTAGACAGATTCTAGAACATTACAACAGAAAGAGACTGTTTAGTTCAGCTCGCTAGCCCTAACCTTTCCCAAGCACACCCATTTTACAGAACGGCCTACTGAGGCCCCAAAAGGAAAAGGCCTAAACCCAGGTTCAAAGCCAAGTAGTGGCAGAGTTGGACCCAGAATCTAGAGCTCACAAATCAGGACCCTTTCCTTAGCCCAGGTCATCAGTTCAGTTCAGTCACTCAGTTGTGTCCAACTCTTTGTGACCCCATGGACTAAGTAAGGCCAGACTTCCCTGTTCATCATCAACTCCCAGCACTTGCTCAAACTCATGTTCATAAAAACATCAAACCATCTCATCCTCTGTCATTTCCTTCTCCTCCTGCTTTCAATCTTTCCCAGGGTCTTTTCCAATGAGTCAATTTTTCCCATCAGGTGGCCAAAGTATTGGAGTTTCAGCTTCAGCATCAGTCCCTCCAATGAATATTCAGGACTGATTTCCTTTAGGATTGACTGGTTTCTTCTCCTTGCAGTCCAAGGGACTCTCAAGAGTCTTCTCCAGTACTACAGTTCAAAAACATCAGTTCTTTGGTGCTCAGCTTTCTTAAGGTCCAACTCTCGCATACATACATGACTACCGGAAAAACCACAGCTTTGGCTAGATGGACCTTTGTTGGCAAAGTAATGTCTCTGCTTTTTAATATGCTATCTAGGTTGGTCATAGCTTTTCTTCCAAGGAGCAAGGGTCTTTTAATTTCATGGCGACAGTCACCAACTGCAGTGATTTTGGAGCCCAAGAAAATAAAGTCTGTCATTGTTTCCATTGTTTCCCCAACTATTTGCCATGAAGTGATAGGACTGGATGCCATGATCTTAGTTTTCTGAATGTTGAGTTTTAAGCTAACTTTTTCACTCTCCTCTTTCACTTTCATCTAGAGGCACTTTAGTTCTTCTTAGTATTCTGCCATAAGGGTGGTGTCATCTGCATATCTGAGGTTATTGATATTTCTCCCTGCAATCTTGATTTCAGCTTGTGCTTCATCCAGCCTGGCATTTAGCATGATATACTCTGCGTATAAGCTAAATAAGCAGGGTGACAGTATACAGCCTTGCTGTACTCCTTGCCCTGATTTGGAACCAGTCTGTTGTTCCATGTCCAGTTCTAACTGTTGCTTTTTAACCTGCATACAGATTTCTCAGGAGGCAGGTAAGGTGGTCTGGTATTTCCATCTGTTTAAGAATTCTCCACAGTTTGTTGTGATTCACACAGTCAAAGGCTTTGGTGTAGTCAATAAAGCAGAAGTAGATCCTTTTCTGGAACTCTCTTGCTTTTTCAATGATCCAACAGAGGTTGGCAATTTGATCTCTGGTTCCTCTGTCTTTTCTAAATCCAGCTTGAACATCTGAAAGTCCAGGTCATAGGCCCCTCTTCTACCATACTCTGAGCCACCCTCTGAAGCAGCAGGGAGGTGGGACAAGCCCCAGGGGCTTCTCCTGGCTGAGGAAGTCAGAGACTCTGAGGTTGTGACCCCACCTTACTCATATCCCCTATGTTAAGGTGCTTAGCCCTGCCCAGCACAGGCCTGCTCCCCCAGCCTGGCAGCCCACACCTTGGTGGGGAGGCAGCAGAAGAAAAACTGATTTGCTCTCCTTGGCTCAGCTGGTAACAAATCCGCCTACAGTGCGGAAGACCTGGGTTCATTTCCTGGGTTGGGAAAATCCCCTGGAGAAGGGAAAGGCTGCCCACTCCAGTATTCTGACCTGGAGAATTCCATGGACTACAGTCCATGGGGTTGCAAAGAAACACAACTGAGGAACTCCCTTTCTGGTTTACAGCAGCACTCACACTTGCCCTCTCTCTAACTTATCACCCTCTCACAGGCTCCCTCCATCTCTCTCTGTCTCAGTCTGTCTCTCTCCAAAATCTTGCTCTCACCCTCATCTGTTGCTCAGTCTCCCAGTTTCTGTCTGTCTCTCACACACGCAGCCAGTCTCTCCCGATTTCAGTTCCTCTGCCTTGGTACCCTCTGCCTGTCTGTATCTCATACACTGTTTCCCTGTCTCCCACTTTCCTCTGTCACCTGATGGGAGTTCCTCTCTCTCTGCATCAGGATCTCTGGGTTGTGCACCCTTTCTGCATTTCTCTCTTTCTGTTTCTCAGTGAGCACTGAGGATGACTATTACCTCAGCCCCTCCCCAGAGTGAGCAAGGGTACGCAGAACAGGTGCAGATAATGCTTTCAGAGCCCCAGACTCCCACCTGGGCTGAAGCCAAGCTGAGTGGGCTGTGGACTGGTGGCAGTATGCCTAACTCTGTTTGGGAACCTCTTCCCCCTATGCTAGGCCTTTTCTGAATCAAGTCCTAGGGACAACCAGCCCAGATAGACCAAGAAGTCAAAGGACTTGGCCCAGGACATACAGCCCATGACAGATCTAGAGCAAGAGTAAAAGCAGCCAAGCAAAGATCAATGGCTCTGGATGTCCCTTCCCAACATCGTTCCTGGAAGCACGGGTGTGCTGGGCGAAGGAGTGAGCAGGTGCTCTCTTAATGCAAAGGCTCTGTCCATAAACACTGAAGCCCCACTTTGAACAAGAACCCAGAGACATGCAAAGGCACACACAAGGAAACTAATCTCTGACAAGAACTGAAATACTAAAGTACTCTCCCATGTGCCACCTTCCTAATAAGCAAGGTAAGTGGTGACTAACCTTCTGCCCATTGTCGGCTGAGGAGTAGATGGCAGAGAAAGGGTTAGGGCCTCATCCTACAACCCCCACTTCAGGGCTCTATCATGCCCTTCTTGGCAGAAAGAAGACCAAGCCCCTACCACTGGGAAGGTCAGTGTTGGCCATGGATAGGGCTCCAGCAGTGCCAGCTCAGGCTGCACTCACAGGGCAAATCTCAGTCCATCTCAAGCAGGCAGGGTCCAATAAGCAGGGCAGGAAGGGATTCCTAGTCCAGGATTCGGATCTGAAGAATTGGTCCTTGCACTCTAGCCTGAAATCCTGAACTCAACCCAATCTGGCCTAGAGCTGGCAGAGGAGCTGCTGTGAGAGAAGGGCACAGGGCTCCTCTATGAAAGCAATGCCAGAGAGGAGAGGTTCTGGCCCAGAGACCCTTGGCCTTGCTTCTGGCCCCCATCCTCAAACTCTGATTTATGGTTTGTATCTGCTTACTGTCTTTCTCTCCCTTCACTATAATGTCAGTTCCATGAAGGCAGGGGTTTTCACATTTATTCACTGCTTTATCACCAGTGCCTGCAACAGTAGCTGGCATGTAGCACTCAATAAATTGTTGAGTAATTACTGAGTGAATAAATGAATATTGAGTAAATAAATGGACGAGTATTATACCCCGTGAGTGGGGAGAGGGAGGGTTTCATAGCCTAAAGGATTTTCCCACTTCTTTGTCCTGAACAGAATGAGACAGAGCGTTCCTTCTGCAGAGTTCAGACTCTGCCCATCCCAGAGCACCTAGCTCAGACCCCTGGAAGACCCCACCTTCTCCTGAGGGCTAGGCCAGGCCCGAAAGATGAGAAACAAGAGGCTTCCCTCATGTTCCCACAGAGCACAGCCAACAGCACACCCTGTCCTGACTCATAGACTTGAAAAATGTCTGGCTGGCAGAGCCCATTCCACAGCTAGGGAGACTGAGGCCTGCAGAGAAGAGTACAGGAGCAGACCAAGGTCATTCTGGGTTGGTGTGGAGCAAGGCTTGCAGGCCAGAGCTCCTGACTCTCCTCTGGGTTCTGGAAGGGATCCAGGAAAGGAAGGGGAAGGGAGTAAGGGTGCCCTCGGGACTCCCCATCCTGGGTGCCTACACTGAACCCACCATCTTTGGCATATTTGTCACCCTCTATTTCCGACCCATATCACCCTTCTTTCATTTGGAGCTGGCATAGGGACCAAAGTGGCTGTGAACAGGGGCTTCCATTTTTGTCAGGCCCCACTCTTGTCCCAGCCCTAGCCACACATCCCCACTCCCTTCCTCAGATGGAAACTCTATCTCCACTCACACTTGCTCTCTTTATATCTCTCCCCTCAGTTTTATGGGGTGGCTGTGGCAAGAAAGAATTGAAGGGGAGGTGCTGCAGCCCAGAGACTGTCCTTTATTAGTTCTGTCTTCTCCGGGAAATGAGGGGCTGCAGCTGGCCGGTGATATGGGTGGGGTGAGCTGGCCTCTGGATGCTGGGAAGACTGCACATCTGGGGGCAGGGGCCTGGAAAGGAGGCTGAGATGAATTACCTGCGTGTGCTGGAAGAACCAATTGGGCATGCGGGCACGCTGCCTGCCCTGCTGGAATTAGGGAGCAATACTGGGGGCACCAGCTGGGGACCTGGGAGCAGGAGGAGCTCCCAGAGAGGGGCAGGCAGTATCGGAGCCTTGGAGAGAAAGCCCAGCCTGTGAAAAAGAAGAAAGAGCTCTTCTCAAACTCAGGGGAAAATATCAATAAATGGAGCCTGCCCTCCTTCGTGGCACAACCTTCTAGCCACACTACCAGACCCCCTACCACTCAGTCCCCTCCCCACCCATCACAAAGCCACTTTCCAGCTGGGCCTCCCAGCTCTCTTTCTCTGACCAGATGGCGTGGGTGCTCTGTGAGGCATCCTGGCCCCTTGCCGAACATACACACACACACACACACACACACACACACACACACACACAGGCACACACATACGCGTTCTTGCTTTCTTTCTTTCAAAACATTCCTCCCTCTCTGCTCTGCTCCAAGGCCATCATTGACAACTCTCCCATTTAATAGCTGTGTGTGACCTCAGTTTTACTCATCTGCAGAATGGAGTTAATCCTTCCAAAACAGAATGTTTTGAGCTTTGGAAATCATTAACGAGTGACACTTGGCCCTCAGCTCATGTCCATGGCTGACAGGAGCGAAATGGGGGAAAAATAGTAATAATACCTATCTTGTAATATGGGCTTCCCTGGTAGCTCAGCTGGTACAGAATCTTTCTGCAATGCAGGAGACCCTGGTTCTACTCTTGGGTCGGGAAGATCCCCGGGAGAAGGAAACAGCAACCCACTCCAGTATTCTGGGCTGGAGAATCCCCATGGACAGAGGAGCCTAGTGGGCTATAGTCCATGGGGCCACAAAACATCTGACACACCTGAGTGACTAAGCACGCACAGCACACACGTGCCTTGTAACATGGCTGAGAGAATATATCCATGTTCGGAAGAGTGAATCCTTTCGCCAGCTGGGAAATGTGCTTCCAGGAGGTAAGACCCTGTCCTCATGATTCCCCTCTTCCCTGCCCTCCACCCAGGGTCCTTGGAGGCCTCCACAGGAATGTGCCTCCTCAGCTCCCAAGGTGCCAGAAGAGCCAGGAGGCGGCTAGGGGTCAGGAAGCCAGGTGGGCCGACTGGGGCCTGGGCCTTGAAGGTAGCTGCCTGCCTAACTGCTGGGGACACTGGAGATAGCCCCCTCCTTCCCACACCTCCCCGCCTCCACCCCCATCTCTGCAGCCTTGCATTCGGGTCCCTTGCTCTCCAGGAGACAGCCTCCTCTCTGACATCATCTGCAGTCAATTCCCCTGAGGGCCATCCCCAATTTTCATTTCCTCTCACTAATCCTCACTCACAGTCCCTTTGCACAGCCCGGAACAGCCTCTGTCCCGGAGCTGGCCCTGCTCACCAGATATTTGTTGCAGCTCACAAACCTAGGTTTCTCAGCTGAAAGGGCCTTGCAGAGTTCACCATCTCCCATCTCCTTTCTCCAATGCAAAGATGAGGCTGGGTCATGGTGGAGGCAGAGGGAGGAGAGAAGGGACCCCTCATGGCATTCAGCACCTCTGTGCTAATTAGA
The DNA here is from genome assembly GCA_917880005.1 of Nanger dama. NCBI lineage: Eukaryota > Metazoa > Chordata > Mammalia > Artiodactyla > Bovidae > Nanger > Nanger dama. Next base: position 4,721,339 of record CAKJTW010000073.1, on the reverse strand, counting down.
AAGGGATGCAGCATGCACCCATGTGCATATGATTGGCAAAGAGAAGGCAGGCTGGATTTCAGCCCTCACTCACACTCTCAGCCAGATACCCTTGTGTAGTTTGCAACCTGTGCAACCATATACAGTAGCTCTGGGAGACAGCCCGAGAATTCTAATGCGTGCTCAGAAAGCCCGGACTGGGCTCTTTCAGAGATCTTGCTTCAGGAAAAGCCAGGAAGGTTATATTAAGTTCTGCAACAGTTCAAGAGGTGGAAAAGCACAAAAGAAGGTGCTTACTCCACAGCCAGCTATATCTAAGGCAATTGTGCAGATGGTAAGGGTATCTCTGGGATTCTGGAGGTTAGAGAGGGGATGCAGGACTGAGGGCAGGCTGGCATGACAGGGTCAGAAATAAAGTGTACAATGTAAACCAAAAGGCTAAGGCCTAGAGTTCTGTTTGGAGAACAGGAGTCAAGGGCTGAGGTCTGGATTCCAGCGTTGTGGTTAGGGCTAAGGATTGATGGAGGAATGGAAAGGTCAGTTCTGCTGCTCTGAAGAGAGAGTGAACTTGGAGTCCTGTGTCAGGTCAAATCACTCTCAGGGTAGGGGCAGTGGCCCAGCAGGTCTGCATGCAAGTGTGGGGCCCATTCGCTCAGCCCAACTGTTCCTGTTCATCTGCCTCCTTCCAGCCCCAGGATCCTGGGGTTGTAAACAAGCATTAAGACATTAAAACACATTGGTTTAGCACTTTCACATTCCAGTTCCCCTGTGCCTTGAAAGGAGCAAATCTCTAGCCCTCTCCGTCCTTACCTTGGCAGAGCCCTATTCATCTTTCAAGCCTAGTTCAAATGCTACCTCCTCTGTGAAGCCTTCCCTGAGCCCCTGCCCTGAGATCCTCTCAGCTCTCACAGCTTCTTGGACTCCAACTGTCACCACACGGATCTCATTGTACTATATTCTCTCAGTTTTTGTCTGTCACCCCTACCAGACTAAAGGCCCCTGAGAGTAGGGCCTCTGTCCAATTTGCCTGTGAGTCCCCAGGGCCTGGCACTGAGCCTGGTGCTGGGAGGAGCTTAAGAAATGCATATCGGGAGAATGAATGAAGCAAAATGAATACATGTCCACACACAGGTTACTGGTCGCTGGGTCTGAGAAGCGCAGTGAACTCAACTGGGCTAGGGAGTGAAGATCCATGACTGTTCTCATTTCAGGCCTCCAGGCCATGTCTGGATCAGAATGAAAGCATGCACCAGGGTCAGGGGATGGGATGGGGTAGGGGCTGTGGAGGGTGATTCCTGCTCATCATTGTCCCATCCTCCTGAATGTTCCTCCCTCAGTCTGACCTCAAGTTCTGGACAAGCTCCAGGAAGCCAAGGCAGAGAATATGCAAGTGAGATCTGACCCACCCCTCTGGTGGGCACCATGCCAGTCTTGTCTTGCTTGGGATGTCAGAACACACCCAGCTACCCCTTCTTCTCTGGACATCTCAGAGGGCTCCATATTTCCCAGTTCTTGAGTTCCTAGAGGGCTCTGACCAGGGGCTCAAGCCCTGCTCTATAATGACCCCTCACACTCCCGTCTTGCCAAGTCGGGATGGGGACAGTACCACCAAGCTAGGCAAATTGAGGCCAGGGGGTCTGGCCTCTCGGACTCTTGATGCACCTTTGCCATCAACCTATCAGGTGACTGTGGTCCAGTGTCCGTCCCCCTGCTGATCTGCGATTGTCCCTGCTGGGGTCTGAGGTCCCCAGGAGGGATAGAGGCTCCTGGGAAGGCCAGTGGAGAACTGATTTTGCTGCAGAAAGATGGTCTTCACCTCTCACCCCTGGAGGCATCAGGAAGGCTTTAAAGGAAGAGATCAGGACTGGGCCTGGAGGGTCCCACGGGCGGGAACTCAGGCAAGAGGCCTGAGTTTGGCGCCTACCCATCCACCCGCCACCCGCCTGCCCGCCCGAGCCTGCACCCGCCTGGCCACAGGCTGAGGAAGCATAATCATGCTGGGCTATTTCAGACCCATTATCTCAGCTCAGCTCCTGCTTCCTGAGCAGGCCTCGAATTAGCCTGGTGCTTTGTTCTCAAGTGCATTTGTCAGATCGTTTGGCCTGTACCTCGGGAAGAAGGGAGAAGAGGGAGGGGAGGGCAAGGGCGGGGAGGGGGCGGAGAGGGAGCTGGAGGAGGAACTCGACGCTAATTAAGTCTCATTAAAAAAAGAAGACGACAATGAGGAATAAGGAGAAGAAGAAAGAGAAACGAAGTGGAGGGGGGGAGGGAAAGGCTGCTGAGGAAGCAGAACAGCCGCCGGGAGAGACACACACACAGAAACGCACAGGCACATACACGCCCACAAAGAGACACACAAACACACACAGCTCTCCCTCCTGGCAGCCTGCAGCCCTCTTCCTCGAGCTCAGCCCTGCCCTGGCCCAGCCCGGCCAGGTCAGAGGTAGGCACAGAAACCCAGGCCTCCCTTCCAGTACCCAGGGCTGCTGGCCCAAGGACCAAGCACAGCCCAGCTTCCAGTCCTGGCTCGGCAATTCAGGAGCCCTGCAGCCTCCGGCTAACCCCCCTCTTAGGACCTCAGGGCCCGCATGAGCCACGTGAAGTGCATCATCCACTTTGCAAGGTTGGTGGGATGAATCTGGAGCACTCTGTGCAGAACATGGGCACAGAAGGGTTCCTCCATTGCCTAGCTCTGCCTCTGGCCAGTGCCCTCCCAGGCTTAGACCCAGCTGAGCTGTTCCCAGAGCACTGCATAGGGGCTGGGGGCCTGCTGGCCTGTGCCCCATCAACAGCCCAGGCCGCCTTAATGGACGATTGCTTAGGCAACAGACAAAGCTGCCCGGGGCAGGGAGGCCCCTGTGTCTTTACAAAGGTCCCAAATATTCCTAATGAACTAATTCTAGTTTGCTCTCTCTCTCTCAGAATTCTTGGTCTCTTAGTAACTTACCTCTCCCAAAGCAGGAGCCCAGCTTGGTGCCAAGCTCGCCTTTCACAACACTCCAGCTTAGCCTTGGGGAGATGTTTGGAATGTCTACCCCATTCCTCCTCCTCACGGGCTGACCTCAGCCTCTCCATCTGCAAGACAAGTGACCTGCGTTCCCCTGCTCTCTCTGGAGCAGGGGCTGCCATCTCCAGGCAGGAGGGTACTTCACAGGGCATTTGCCAGCTCCCCACAGCGCTTTTAAAGATTTAACTTCATATGATATTTCTCTTTCTCTGTCTGACTATATCTTACATGTGGAATATGAAAGAAATGATAGAAATGAATTTATTTACATAACAGAAACAGACTTACAGACCTAAAGAGTGAATGGGAAGGAGGGACAGAATTGGTGGGGGAGGCTTCATTCAGTTCAGTTCAGTTGCTCAGTCGTGTCTGACTCTTTGTGACCCCATGGACTGCAGCATGCCAGGCTTCCCTGTCCATCACCAACTCCTGGAGCTTGCTCAAACTCATGTCCATTGGGTCAGTGATGCTATCCAACCATCTCATCCTTTGTCGTCTCTTTCTCCTCCCTTTAGTCTTTTCCAGAATCAGGGTCTTTTCCAATGAGTCAGTTCTTCTCATCAGGTGGCCAACATATTGGAGGCATAGACTGGGAGTTTGGGATCGACATGTACACACTGTTCTATTTAAAATGGTTAACCAACAAGGATCTACTGTAGAGCACAGGGAGCTCTGCTCAATATTCTGTAAAATCTAAATGGGAAAAGAATTTGAAAAATAATACATACATGTATATGTATAACTGAATCACTCTGCTGTGCACCTGAAACTAACACAGCATTGTTAATTAATTATACTCCACTATAGAATGGGCTTCCATGGTAGCTTAGACAGTAAAGCGTCTGCCTGCAATGTGGAAAACCTGAGTTCAATCCCCGGGTCGGGAAGATCCCCTGGAGAAGGAAATGGCAACCTACTCCAGTACTCTTGCCTGGAAAATTCCATGGATGGAGGAGCCTGGTAGGCTACAGTCCATGAGATCGCAGAGTCAGTCATGACTGAGCAACTCCACTGTAGAATAAAAAGTTTAAAAAAATTAACTTCACTCTGTGCCTTTGGGGCGGGCATTGAGACTTCTCTTCTAGTTCAATGACATGAATTAGATGCCATTTCAAGCTGTTATAGCCCGAAGCATTCATAAGAACAGCTAAATGGTAAGAACCTTCATCTGGGAGTCAGATGGTCCTGGATTCAGATCTCTGCCCTGTAAATCACTAGTCATAAGACCTTGAGCAAGTTATCTCTCCTTTCTGAACATTACTATTCTCATCTCTAAAATGGAATTAATGACCACAGCTGCCTCGTATGTGCCTGTGATGATGACTCGAGATCGTATGTATGAAACACTTAGAAACTGTGCCTGGCACATGCTCAATATATTGGACTATTTTTAAAATTGAGATATAATTGATGTATAACATTGTATTAGTTTTAGATGTACAACGTAATGATTTATTTATAGACATATATTGAAAAATGACTACCATAATAAATTTAGTTAACATCCATCACCACAGTTGCAATTTTTTTTTCTGCTGTGACGGGAACATGCTGGGCTATTACTATTACTCCTCCCGTCTCCATTTCCCCACATCTCCCCCACCCCATCTGGCTCAGCCCAGTTCTAGATCCCCTCAGAACAGCCCAGATGCCCCTGGGCCTGACAGGACAGAGGGGATGGAGGGAGTCACTACCCTAGGGGAGCTGGGCCAGGACCACAGGGCTCCATGTCACCCCCAGGCACTCTCTGGCAGGCCCGTGGGAGCTGGGTCCACAAAGGCTCAGGCTGCCTGGGCACTGAGTCAGGGACTGGAGCTTCAGCACCAGGAGTAGCCGGCTCTAGGAGCAGGAATGGCTTGGCCTGGGGTCTGATTTCCTGGCTGCCAGTCCCGGATGTGCTGCGGACTCCGTGTGCCCTTGGCAGAGTCCCTGATCCTATAAGGGTGTTAGCTGGCACCCCTCCCCCAGTGGGGAGGCAATACGAGCTCCAAAGCTGCAGAAGCGGAGATCACTGCTGAGGCCCTGCCTGGCTCAGCAAGGTCAGTGGGCAGAAGTCAGCTGGCATACCCCATTCCCACTGCCCTCCCCCATGCTACTCCCCTCCCTTCTCTGGCAGAGTTTTTTTCTCGAAGTCTCTTCTGCAGCATGCTCTCTGAGCCTTTCCGCCCCACATTCCTGTGCAAGCCTTCCAGCAGTCCCAGACTGAGCTGGGGGCTCGGATGGGATATGCACTGTGAGCTGAGTTCCCATTGTCCACAAATCGGGACCAGCTGTGAGCAGCCTGAGAACCCTAGGCTCATGGCCACCCCCACTCCCACTGCAGTTACAGAAGAAGGGAGCCGAGTGAGCCCACCGCCTGCCCGCCTGCCCGGGGCTCCCCCGCCCCAACATAGCATGATCAGCTCCCTAGCCAGGAACAATCAAGCATTATGAATAAAGATGTGCAGCTGGACAGAGAATTCCTCCACACCCACCTGGCCCACCCAGCAGTTCCCAGCCTTCCTCCCCTGACCAGGCCCTCTCCACCTGAAGGGTACCCCACCCTGGCATGCATGCATGCAGAGACCAGTTTCTAGGGGCAGAAGACTGCCCTGGCCTGGCACTGCTTTCAAAAGAGCACCCCAGTCCTCTGGAAAAAAGTCGCCTGACCCTGTCATGTCATAATTTGGGTGGGCTTGTGTGTAAGGCTTGCTGTGACCTTGGCCATCAGGACTGGTGGGGAGGAAGGAGACCAGTCCCTGGGGAACATGAGGCCAGGAACCTGATTCCCAAGCAGGAAACTTGGTCCAGTGAGTTGTAAACCCTTAACTTGGTCAGACTCAGTATAGAGGCAGGTCCAGTGAGAAGAGGCCAGGGGGTGGGTGACTGTCTGTTGACAACACAGTCATAGGATTCTACATACTCTGCACTGACAACAGTGTTCTGGCCAGGGTCTGAGCACATGGGAAGCAGCATCCCAGGCTTTGGGTGGGGAGGGGGATTTAAGAGGATCAACCTTGGGAGGAAGATATGCACTCGCCTTGGACAGCAAGTTTTATGGTTAGGACCCATGTATGCCTGTGTGGGGTGGGCAAGGAAGTCACAATGGACACAAGTTTGACCCAAGATTCTCTCTATAGTGCCTGCTGAGCCCCAGCCTATTATAAGAGGAATTCCAGATCCTTTCCCATCGCATCACTCCTCCTCCATTCCTGGCCCTGGGTCTTGACTCTACCTCAACCTCCATTCCCCACTCCTTTCCCAAAAACCTGTTGGGGCTGAGGTGGCCCAGGTCAAGATTAGCTTCAGACCTGAGGGCTGGGTTTCTAGGTCAGTGGTCTCAATCCTGGTCGCACAATGGAATCACCTAGGGAGCTTCAAAAAAATCCCCAAGGACCAGACTGTACTCCAGACCAACTGAGTCAGAATCTCTGGGGGTATGATCCAGCCATCAATAAGTTTAAAACCTGTCAAATGAGTCTAATGTACAGTCATAGTGGAGACCACTGTAAGAGGCAAGCACCCAGCAGAGTGGTTAAGGACAGGGCTAATAAAGTAAAAAGCCCAAGTCAGAATCCCAATCCTGCTGCTTTCCTGTGTGGCAGATTACCCAACCCATCAAATCTCAGTTTCCTCATCTGTAAAATGTGACTTTCATGATTGTTGTGAGGATTACACAAGAAAAAAACCCTACAAATATCTTAGCATGGAACATAGGAAATGCTCAAACAATGCTGGATATCAATATTATTAGCCAGAAGGGCTGATTCAGGAAAAGGCTGACATGTAGGTTGAAGAGTCATCCCTCTTCATCCAGAGGCTTGTAAACTTAGGTTACAGATTGGCAATGTCAATGGTGTCCCAGAAGGGTCAGGCAATTTCACCAATAGTGGAGGCATAAAGTATCAGGACTGAGGCATTAGAAAACATCAGGTCCCATCCACTCATGTTACAAAGATGGAAACCAAGGCGCAGGAAGGGAAAAAGACCAGAAGCCTGGTCTGTCAACTCTCATGCATGTTCCCAGGTCAATGCATGTTTATAAACATACAGTAGAGCATCTACTATGATCAAGGCACTGTGTTGACATGAAAGGAGCACGGAGGTGGATATAGCAGAGTACCTGCTCTCAGAGGGCTCAGAGCCAGGCTTGTAGATCTGTTGATCACAGAGGATGAGAAGTGATCAGTTCCATCTGGGTAGGGAGGTTGTAGCCACATGGAGAGTTCCAGAGAAGGCTTTAGTATATAGTGGTGGGCCATGGAGAAGGCATTACAGGCAGAAGAGGACACAGGTAAAGACGTTGAAGGTTTTGGAGCAGAGGTTAGACTTTCTAATCTTTCAGGAGAGTAACTTAACCTCTGTGTGGAGATTGGAGGCATCAATAAATTTAAAGGTAGAAGTAGGGAAGGGACTGCTGCTCTAGCTCAGGGGACAATTGATGGGGATATGAGTCAGTCCTGCTGGTTCTTCCCAAGCCCCCAACCCTCACTGCTGATAACCTCACCTCATTTTGCACTGAGAAAATGAGCACCATCAGACAGGAACTTCCTTTTCTCCCCACAAACTCTAGCCCAACTGCTTCTTTCCTTATCAAAGTGGGAGACAAGCTGGTTTGGTGGTGCTAAATTCTCCTAACTTTTGTTTGTCCATAAAACCTTTGATTTCTCCATCAATTTTGAATGAGATCCTTGCCAAGTAGAGTAATCAGTAGCATGGAAGCATATATACTACCATATGTAAAATAGACAGCCAATGGAAATTTGCTATATGACTCAGAGAACTCAAGCCAAGGCTCTGTAATAACCTAGAGGGATGGGAAAGGGTGGGAGGTGGGAGGGAAGTTCAAGAAGGAGGGGACATAGGTATACCTATGGGTAACTCATGTTGATGTATGGCAGAAACCAAAGCAATATTCGAAAGCAATTATCCTTCAGTTAAATAATTTTTTTAAAAAAAGAAAGACAAGGCCTTCATCCTATCTCAGACCAACCCTTCAAACTGTACTCTACAGCCCACCCTTCTCACCTTCCCAAGATTTTGGGGGTAGCTCCTTCCACTCTCTGTCTCATTCCCTTTAACAAAGACATACTTTCCATAAATTCCTTCTCAACAAAAATGGGGTGGGGGAGGTGGCTAGGGAAGAAAGACAACAAAAGGAGAGGGAAGGGGAAAAGAAAATGTTTTTTAAAGACTAGACTTTCCTTTGATCCATATCTCCCTTCAGTTATGGACCCACATCTATGCTTTCCTTCATAGGAGAATTTCTCGAAAGAGCCATCCACACTCCATCTCTGCTTCCTTAGGGCCCATTCATCTGTCAGTCACTGCAGTCTGGCTTTTACCCCTTCACCAAAGTCTCTCTTGTCAAGATCACCAACAACTGCCAGATTGCCAAATCCAGCAGATGCTTCTGGAAGCTGATGTTATGACAAGCAGTTCAGCATGGTTGTTAAGACAGGGCTTCTAGAGTCGGCATGCCCGCATTTGAGCCCTGGATCTACCACTACCCAACTATATGACCTTGAGAAAAATACTTAACTTCTCTGGCATTAAATTTCTTAATCTTTGAAGTGGAGGTGATAATCATAGCCCTTACCTCACAAGGTTGATGCGATGCCATTATTTTTGTCTGTTTATGGCTGAGTATATTCCATTGTGCATGTGTACCCCTGTTAAGCCCCTGTGCTCAGAGCTTGGTACACAGCAGATGCTCCACATGGGCTGGCTTCAACCGGGCTCCATCTGACCTCAACTCTCAGCAGACGCCCCCAGTGCTGACTGACTTTTTCCTTCTGTAAAATGTCTCATCTCTCAAGGGACAACACACTGTCCTGGTTTGTTTGTTTGTTTTTCCTAACTCACTGGCCCCTCCATTCACTCCTTCTCTATCCAAACTCTCCGCTCCTCTCCACCCTCCCTCCCGAGGTGAGCACCTTCGTTCCCATGGCTTCAAATGCTGCATATATGTCTGTCACTCCCAAATGTCCATGTCCATCCCAAACCTCCCTGATCTCCAGCCTCATGTAACCAACGACCTACTTTATATCTTCACTTAATGCTTAGAGAAAAACCCAAATTAAACATATCCAAAGGGAAAAAAAAATATGAATTCAGCTGGAAGCCTGTTTCCCCTCCAGTCTTCCCATCTTAGCACCATTTACTAGTTGCTCAGTCCCAAATGCCAGGAGGCCTGCTTGATTCTTTTCTTCCCCTCACTCCCCCTGTTCAATCTATTGACAGATTCTGTTCTACCTCAAGTATATCTCAAGTATCTACCTCAAGTATCCACCTCCTCTCTCCACCTGCCCCCACCATCACCATTTCTCGCTCGTGGACAGCTGCACAGGTCTCCTCTCCACTCTCCTGCTACTTCTCCTAGCCTGTGGCAGTCTAGGCTCCTCACAATGGCTGTTAGTAAACTCAGACGTGTCCAACTCTTTGCAACTCAATGGACTGTACCCCCCACCCCCAGGCTCCTCTGTCTATGGGATTTCCTAGGCAAGAATTCTGTAGTGGGTTGCCATCTTCTTCTCCTCACAATGGCTGAGTCATAGTTTTTCCAAATGTGTCATGAGATAACACCTCTCGCTAACTTACAGCCTTGTGGTGGTTTTGGATTTTACTTGGAATCAAATGCAAGCGTCTTTCTCTGGTTTACAGTGCCCCTCAAGGTGTGGTCCCTGCCTCCCCCTCCTTCTCTTCACTTCAGCCACAGTGGCATCTTTTCTACTCTGTAACATGCTGAGCTCTTTCTGGCCTTGAAAGAGCCAATCGTTGGTCCCTCTGCCTGGAAAGTTGACTCTGTAGCTCTTTGCATTGCTGGCTCTTTGACAGCTTTCAGGTCTTAGCTTAAATAGCACCTCCTTAAAAAGGCTTTCTCTAAACACCTAAAATAGATCCCCCTGTTGTTCTTTACCACAGCCGTGCATTTGCTGCCTTTGAAACTCCTTATATGTTTGTTCATTTGTCTTTTCACTGTCTGTTTCCCTCAGTAGAATGACTATGTCATGAGGGCAGACACCTCAACAGTCTTGTTCAACATGATTTCCCCAGAATCTGACACAGTGACTTCACAGAGAATTCAGTGACTGCTGAATAAAGGGAAGAATGAAGGAAAATAGAAAATAGGCCTGGAGAGAAGGGAACAAACTGGAGAGACATTGAGGAAGTAGACATGATAAGACTTGGTGATGGAATGGATGTGGGTGGTGAGAGGAGGGAAGGCGGCAATGATGAGGTTTGGGGTTTTATTAACTAACTGGATGATTGTGCCATTTATGAAAATGGACAATAAGGAAAGGGACCAGTTTGAAGGAAAAGGTGGTACCTTCAAGCTTGAGGCATTGAGTTTGAGGTCCCTGCCTGACATTAAAATGAACATGCCCAGTGGGCACCTTGGGACTTGAATTCAGTCTGGAACTGAATGAATGATCAGGACTAGTGAAAACTAATGAGATGTGACCAGAATAACTGAAAGCAAGAGAATGGACATGATTGCTCTGGAGAGAATGTAGAGAAAGAAGAAGACAAAGACAAAATCTAGAGCAAAACTAACTCGTGTGTGGCAAGAGTAGAGAGTAAAGGAGTCACAAGATGCAAGAGATCTGGAGCCATTTGGTGTCTCCAAGCCAAGGGAAGAGACAATGGCAAGCAGGAAGGGGAGTGTGGCAGGGTCAGATGTGAAGATTAGAAAAGGCCACTGGATTTGCTGACAAGGAAGCTATTGGTGATCTTTAAGGAGCAATTTAAGGCAAGAGGGAGAGGACCATAATGCAGTAGATGAAGGAAAGCGTGGGAGGTTAGGACGCAGAGATAGTGAGGGGAGACAATGCTCCCAAGAAGTTTGGCTGAGAAGGGAAGGCAAGAGAGAAGATGATAGCTTAAGAGGGAGGCAGGGTCAAGGGAGGGTTTCTTTGAAGGATTGGGAGAGCTAAAAATCCTTGTAGGCTGAGGAGGAAACAGCACTCAAAATGAGGGGGAGAGATGGAGATATAGGAAAAAGAAAATAATTGATAGAGTTAGAGGTTCGGTGTGGAGCAGAGGATAGACATGTCTCCCTAGGAGACAAAAGGAAAAAGGAAGAAGAAAGTAAGGGAGGGAGGGAGGAGGGGAGAGAGAGAAAGAGACTTGGAGGGAGGACATACCGAAAAATTCTGAGATGGACAGCCTTTGTTAACAAAATCAAACGCCAACTATTAGGAGGGGTGTAGCCATAAGGCTGTAATGTAAGCAAAGTAGAAAAGGAGAACTGCAGTCTCCATGGGATGAGTTAAAGGATTGTGGAACATCAGTGTCAGCAAGGACCTCCCATTGAGAGTGGCAAACTTATAAGTGCTAGGAGCTAACCAGTCAGGGCTGGGGACAGCAGCAGCACCAGCAGAAGATGTGCAAAGCTTGAATGGCTTCAAACCACGAAGGTCATGGCTGTCATCAGGATCTAGAGCAGACGATGCAGGGAGGTGAAAGAGGCCTGAAAAGGACTGAGAGCTGGGAGAACAGAGTGGGGAATGGCAGCGAAGGACTTAAATGCTCAGAATTGAGGGTATCAACTTATTTTTTCCCCTTGATCCAAAAATCAGTTACTTAACAGACCAGTGCCAAGCACTGGAACCAAGACCAGGTTTAGGAGGAATGAATGTGCTGGTCATCTGAAGGATGGAGGTAGAGGAGCCAAGGACTGAAAATCTTGGGGCTGAAGTCTTCCCAAGTAATGACAAGGCAAAGGATGTAGCCAAGCCAGTGGGAAGCTTCTTTGGAGAGGATGTGTAGATGAGATTACAGGGATTGTAAGGCGGCTGGCAGTTGGGCTGAGGAATGTCTATGAGGATGCTGAAGCCAGTGGGGAAGGCAGCAGGGCCAAGATGGAGAGAAAGGCCAGGGGCCTGGTGCTGTGTTAACTGAAGACCAGCCAATATTTTCTGGTAGGCAGTGAGACTGAGAAAGGGGAGAAGAGTTTCTGGGACTTATCACCCCCTGCCCAACTACAAAAGCTATCTCTCTCTCTCTCCTTCTTTTCTGCCTCGGCCCAAACTATACCTTACAGTAACATCCACCACATAATATAACTTGGGAAGATTCATCACTCTTTCTGACAGCAATAACGTGGCTCTCTGTGGAAGATGAGGCATCGGAAGTAGGCATGAGAGCCCTGGGCTATAAACAGTGATTGTAAACATGGACTTCTACAGCAGTCTCCTTACTGCCTCTAGAAGCCAACTGGGAAAGGATAAAAGCAGATCACCCACTAGAGAAAGTTGCTAAAGGCAGACACAACTTTCAGTTCTGACGTGAGAGTAAAGGGGAGATGTTTTTGGAAAGAAAATGGAGGTGGGAGGCTTTGTGGCCAATAGAATAGGTTTCCATAGAGAGCACTCAAAGTGTTGATTGGGAAAGATCAGACCTAGTGAGAAGGACAAGAGCCTAAGTGGAAACTGAGAGCCCTCTGTCCTTGATTGAATAGTTGTCACAGGTGACAGGACTTAGGGTCAGAGAAGGGGGCCTCTAGGGAAATGAGACACCTCTGGCAGCATGACCACGGCAGCCAGTCCATCCTTCACTCTTTCCAGGAAAACCATAATCAAGAGGCAACAGAATAGGGCTGCCTGGGTCCCTGAGACTAATCACCACAAAGCATGGCCAGCCTCCTGGAGGTTTCTCAGCTGGACCAGGTACTCCACTTCATTTCTCAAGAAGCTGACCCTAATACCACCTGAACAGAATTGAGCTCGGGCTTCTGGAGATGTGGATAGAGCACCATATTGGCCCAGGACAGTGTAAGCAGGCCTGTGTAAGTTCTATTCTGTTGCTTTGCTCTCTGCACCTCAATGGTTTCCTCACCTGAAAAATCAGAGTAAGAATACTTTTCTCACAGGTGGTTATGACGATTAACTGAGAGAACGCTCTGAGAAGTTTCATAAACCTTTAGTCACTGCAGAGATGTCAGTTGGAAGTATCTCATTACTACTGGGAGGAGGGCCATAGCCCCAGGCACTCTGATGAAGGCCAGTAGACCCATTAGCTTGTCTGGCTGTCCAGCAGCCCATCTTCCCACTTGTCAGTACAGGAAGCAGGCAGTTAAGGACCTGTACCAGGCTGGGAACCTGCTGCTCCTGGGTATGTAAAAGTCGAGCGGAGAAAGGGGTGGGAAACCAGGACATGATGAGAAACGTTGGGCTGGATGAAGCACAAGCTGAAATCAAGATTGCCGGGAGAAATATCAATAACCTCAGATATGCAGATGACACCACCCTTATGGCAGAAAGTGAAGAAATAAAGAGCCTCTTGACGAAAGTGAAAGAGGAAAGTGAAAAAGTTGACTTAAAACTCAACATTCATGGAGAAGGAAATGGCAACCCACTCCAGTATTCTTGGAAAAGCCCATGGACAGAGAAGCCTGGTGGGCTGCAGTCCATGGGGTTACATGACTAAGCACATGTGCATGATGGTGGAGGGAGATGGACTGGTAGCAATAAACTGGTAGAACTGAAAAAAAAAAAAAAAAAAAAAAAAAAAAACCACCTCAACATTCAGGAAACAAAGATCATGGCATCCAGTTACATCACTTCATGGCAAATAGATGGGGAAACAATGGAAATCGTGACAGATTTTATTTTGGGGGCTCCAAAATCACTGCAGATGGTCACCACAGCCATGAAGTTAAGATTCTTGCTCCTTGGAAGAAAAAGTATGACCAGCCTAGATAGCACATTAAAAAGCAAGACATTACTTTGCCAACAAAGGTCCATCTAGTCAAGGCTATGGTTTTTCTAGTAGTCATGTATGTATGTGAGAGTTGGACTATAAAGAAAGCTGAGCACTGAAGAATCGATGCTTTTGAACTGTGGTGTTGGAGAAGACTCTCAAGAGTCCCTTGGACTGCAAGGAGATCCAACCAGTCCTGAAATCAGTCCTGAATATTCATTGGAAGGACTGATGCTGAAGCTGAAATGTCAATACTTCGGCCACCTGATGCAAAGAGCTGACTCATTTGAAAAGACCCTGATGCTGGGAAAGATTGAAGGCAGGAGAAGGGGACAGAGGATGAGATGGTTGGATGACATCACCAACGCTATGGACATGAGTCTGAGTGAACTCCGGGAGTTGGTGATGGACAGGAAGGCCTGCCATTCTGCAGTCCATGCAGTCGCAAAGAGTCGGACATGACTGAGCGACTGAACTGAACTGAACTGAAACATGGGAAGACTGGGAGAAGGCATCCATCTGGCTGCCATCTAACCCTCTTCCCTAAGGATATCAGGACCTATATGATTCTTATTTCTTGCTTTTCTGGCTAGTTTAGGGCCTTGGGCTGGCCGACTGAATGCTAGGCAGGAAGCTCAGTGGAGCAGTCTGAGCTGAGGGTGATACCTACAAGGGACCCTCAGGGGATTAGGGGAATGTAGTGGGAGAGCCCTGGACTGAGCTAGGAGGGCCTTCAGCCCCAGGCTGACCCTGCCAGGGATGAAGGGCATGTAAGTGAAACAGCTGAGCTGGAAACTGGGGAAACCAAACATAAACCACCTCAATAAACCTGTCAAGGCCAAAAACTCCCTCTTTTGTTCCCATTGCCTGACCTGTACTTGGCTTGTAAATGGACAGCAAATGAACTCTGGCTTTTAGGCACGGCCTCTGGCACCCCTCTGCCCAGATAGGAATTCTGGCTCTACCGCTTCCTAGCTGTGAAAACTTGGACAAGGAAGTTAACCTCTCTGTGCCTCCATTTCCTCATCTGTGCAGTGGGGTGCTGTGAGATTAAATGACTTAATATTGGTAAAGCAATTATAACTACAACTGGCATAGGGTAAACACTCTTAATGTTTCTGAAACACTGGCATCTAGGCAGCAGAGGTTCTATGGAAAAGGCACTGGACTTGAAGTCTGACAGGTCTGGGGGTAAACCCTCCATTTCTCACTTGATCTCTCTGAGCCACAGATTCCTCATCTTCAAAGGAGGTGGTGGACTAATTCTTAACAGGACAGACTGAAATTAGATGAAGATGGCTATGACTGTGTCTGCCATCTCCAGCCTTTAGTAGGTGCTCAATAGATGACAGCCTCTTGAAATCTCCCCAATATTGATAGCACCATTTCCCAGTCTATCCCAGATGGGTAAATAATGATCAGTATAGTGCAGGACCCCATTTGAATGCTGCAGCCTGCCTACTGCTTATCTGGGTGGGGTCGGGGAAATCCAAGGGCCTGAGACTTTTCTGCAAGAGTTTCCTGCATCTTAGAGCAACAGTGCTCCTCAAACTCTAGAACCTATCAGAACCACCTGGAGGGGCTTACGAAAACATAGATTGCTGACCTTGCCCATAGAATTTGTATCTAATTGAACCAGGGTAGGGCCTAAGAATTCAGATTCCTAGTAAGTTCTGGGGCTGCTGATGCTGCTGGTCCAGGAAGCACACTTGGAATATCACTGCCTTAGAGCAGCAACTGTGGCGTGCGGAGAGAAAGCCAGTGCAAGTTGCGCAGCCTTAAATTCTGACTGAGTGGGTCTGGGGTGGAGCCTGGGCTTCTGTATTTATAAGAAGCTACCAAGTGCTGCTGCTGCTGCTTCACTGACCACACTTTGGGAAGCAAGGCTCAGAGGAGTGCTTGACCCTTTATTCATCAACAGTCCTTCCCAACCAAGATGCTAGAAGGTTAGCAGAGGCAAACAGAGCTGGGGAGGGCAGTGCGGGGCTCACGGCCAGAAGTCAGTATCAGAGAGGAGGTGAAAATGGAGCGCTTCGGTGGCAAGTGGGGACAACACTGAGGGCAGTGGGATACTGGGAATGGCGGGCATGTGCACACCCATGCGCACACACGAGACAGAAAGCGAAAAAGAAATTGAAAGAATTTTATATATTTTTTCAAGCATCAAAGTAATATCTTGGGAAAAATCAAAACTTGTTGGATTTCCTTACATGAACTTTATGGGTTAGTATTGTTTTAATTTTAATTATATATGGCCGAGGGGGGCAGGGGGTGTGCAATCTGTTCAGAGCTTAAAGCCTCTAAAGGTGTTCACCCTGGTGGCCACTGAAGTTTCTGTCCTTGAGCTTTGGAGCCTAAGGTTGTGGCCAAGTGTGTGTTCTGCTGGATGCCCCTCGCTTTGCCCCAGGATCTGCAGAGTAGATTCAACTTTCTTAGGTGGAATACAAGTCACCATCAAAGGGGACTCAGGATTTGTAGATGGGGTACCAGATGTCATACCAGAAGAAAGAGGATCCAAGGCCTGGAGAGGCATCGATGTCACTGAATCAAGGAACAAAGGAAGGGCATGGGTTCCCCATGGACACTCCGATCAGCATCCACCCACACCAGAAGTCCTTGCTCCCCTGCACCATAAGAAGTATCCCCAGCCCTCCCAATGGCAAAGAGACCAAGGATTCCAAGTCACACTGACCTGCACATGAAGCCCAGATTCAACTTAGCTGTGACCCAAGATGAATGACCTTTCTATTCTCCACCTTGGTTTCTTAATCCATAGAATGTGAATAATAACACTTTTCATCTTATAGGGCTGTTATGAGAATTAAAGGAGTTAATATAAATGAGATGCTTAGAATAATACCTGGGACCTAGTGTGCTCTCAAAAATCATGGTTATTATAATTATCTGACAGTAATCCTTATCATAGTAACAGCACCATCTCAGTAGAAACAGAGATGAGTTTGGGCAATGGGAAACATCTGTTCAAGGAGATGAAGGGGCAGATGTGAAAGGTGAGTTGTGTACAAGATGCACCTAAAAGGAGCCTACCAAGACTTCTCAGGGCCACCTCCCACTGCCCAGTCTTGCCAAGTCACGTGTGGGCTAGTAAGACCATCAAACAAAACCCAAAATTAATCCTGAAGGACCTGAAAACCCCAGTAATGGAACTGAAAACCTTGGGGACACAGATCTTATTTTTGTCTCTTTTCCTACTTGAAAGCTGTTAAAACAGAGCAGCAATGTTGGTTGGAGTTTGGTGTTCCCACCCCAGACTGCCACAGGCCTAGAAGAATAGTGTCTGACCCACTAGTGAACACCAAACTGCTGGTATAGATCTGAAATGCCCAAGGCTTTCCTTTTCAAAAGAGCACATCTGTATTCAGATGCACTTGGGAACCCTGAATCAGCTGAATGGTTCCCATTGCCCCCTCCCAGGGCACCAAAGTTGGCTGCAAGGATGGTTTCAGAGAATGATAAAAAGTGGCCCCCTGGTCCTTCTTCCCCGACCTGTGCCAGTCCGTCCATGCCAGTGGGTCCCCCATTAGCAACACTGGGAACCTTTTTCACCAGCTTCTTCTGGCTTTGAAAGATTCATTCTCCAAAACACACAGAATTGGGGGAGTAACAATTTATTTGTCTTTCTAGTTTTAGCATACAGACATCCTGGGCTGCCAGTCAAAGCTTCTGGTCAGTGTGAGATTGGCCAGGAGCACACTGAGCTGCCATTGGCACAACAGCCCAGACCTGGGACAGGTTTCCTGAAGTACAGTGCTGGACTTTCAGATCCCTCTCCAGCTTTTCTCTTCATGGACACTGGCTTGAGATGGGAACCATAGATCTTGCCCCATCCCTTCATGCCCCAGAAATGGCCACTAACTAACCCGAGGGTGCACAGGGATTGCTAGGAAGAAAAGCCAGGTCTTGGGTCCTCTGGCTCTGTCTATAGCCATGTTACCTGATTGCCTCAAACTTTCTCAAACCTTCCTCCAAGTGTGCACACGGTGCCTTTTAAATAGGTCTTCTTGGCCTGGCCAAAGCCCTCCTCCCCCTTCCTCCAGGCCCTCCATCCTGTGTCACAAACCCCCTCCCCTCCAACTTCAGGGCCTTATCCCAAGTGTCCTTTTCACATCCGCACGCCTCTTTTCCCCTCCCCCAGCCTGTTCTCCGTAGGAATGGGCCTCCCCCAGCCTTCCCATCTCCTGCTTCCCACCCCCCTCACCCCCAGCCCTATAGAGTGTCATAAATTCTAACGAAACCCCATCAGGGGAAGAAAAGGAGCAAAAGTGCCTAATTGGCAGGGGCCTCGAAGCTCTTGGTCCCTGTGGTGGGATTGATAAGGTTCCTGGGAAGCGGTAGGGGTTTGGAGAGAGGAGGGGGAGGCTGGGGGCCTGCCTGCCAAATGCAGCCAATTAATGTCAGCGCTGCCTTTCATGCCAGCCAATTAAGTCCCACAGACTTGTCACCAGCCCCGGGAAGGGGGCAGGGAGGGCGGGGCAGGGGTTTCAAGGGAACAACTAATTTCCCTGCAGCCAGGATAATGCAGCCTTCGAAATGGGGAAGGGGTGCAGAAGGAGTTAGAAGGTGGTTGGGGGTTGCCAGGGGCAGGCAGCAGGGGAGGGGCAAGGTGCAGAACACTGGGGCTCTGTGGGGACTTTGTTGGGGACCCTGGGAGAAATGGAAGCTGGAATTGGTTTCAGGGGCCAATAGCTGCTGAGCACTAGGAAGAGGGCTCACTTTCTCACTTTGTGCCATGTGCTGGCAGAGCCAGGCATTTGCCGCTTATGCTTATGCTTAGTTCCTACAACTCCTGCACAGCTCAGAGGTTAGGTAACCTGCTCGACAGAACAACTGTAAATGGTCAGAGTAACGTGCTATTGATCTGCCAAAGTCCATGGTAAGTATTCCCTAAGAGCCCTGCAAAGCAGAGACAGTGGCTTAAGCATCCAGGAGCTCTAGTCACCTCCCTCCTCACCACCACCAACTGGGCAGAGGGTCCTAATGAAGGGCCACATAACCCAGGCTGGCTCCCAGACAGCAGGTTAGTCTGAGAGCTGGTGAAAGACCTTTCAAGGCAGGGGAAGGACCTTGGAAGGGGGACAGGGAAGAGAGTCTCAGTGAAGGAATATCCTTGTGAAACCAGGGATGCCTACTGTTAGGCCTCCAAGGACGCAGCTGGCAATGGATAGAAGAGACATTTCCAGACAGAGGTACTAAGAGGGTCTTGGCAGCTCTTCCCTTGGAAGGCTTAGAAAAGCTGCCTTCTTGCTGGCTTGGGGAAAAATTCTGAGAGCTCCTGAAGGAGGGCCCAGGAAGAGCCTGGTAGCAGCTCAGGGCTAAAGAAAAGGCCCTGCCAGAGGCCCTAGGGAGCAAGCAAGTCTCCTTGTTATAGCCTGTGGCTCAGCATCAGGCCCTTACCCTGAGGAGCAAGTCTGTTTCCAGGCACCCCCTGGGAAAAAAGCAAATGAGTCTGAGTGCTGATCTTGGTTCCACCACCTGTGAGATGAGTGAGCTTAGGGAGTCCTAGCCCCACTCTAAGCCTCAGTTATCTCATCTGTGAAATGGGGATATGCAGAATCCCTACCTCCAGGGCTGCAATGAGACTCCCAGAAGAGATAGGATGGGAAAGGGTTTGTAATCGTTGAAAGCACTTCTGAGCAGGCAGTTGGGGTAGAGGCAGATGTGCCCAGGAGCCGGACAGCACAGTGCCACCAGCTGACCCTCTGCCCTGGGTGCCTGCAGAGGTGCCACAATGTACGCATTGTCATGCAGATGCTTTGCCAAGCCGTCCACCCCCAGTGGGCCTACTAATGACCCTGAGAGCTGGTTAGAGGCTGGGGCAGGCTAATTACATGGCCTCAAGCCCGCCAAGACCCAATAATTACACAGCAACGTGTACAGAGAGGGTGGCTAATTGTGTGACAAGCTGTGAGGGGAGGGCAGGGTGCCCCCCGAGCTAATGAGCTTCCCCCAGAGTCTGTGAGGCAGGGCCAGGCCGAGGGGATGTGGCAGGCAGGACATTCCCATTCCCAGCCCCCATGGTGCCCAGCTCCCAGGAGGGTAGCAGGGCACGCAGGAGGGAGGTGAGCAGTGATTAAGAGCCAAAGCTCGCCTCAGACCTGTCTCTTCTTGCCAAGTCTTGCTCAAAGACGCACCTGGTCGGGTGCTATGGGCCTGCTCTCTCAGAAGCAATACTCTCCTACACCTCTCTCACCCCAAGGTGGCTCAAGTTCTTCCAGGTGTGCCTTCTGCCCCCAGCCGTGACTGGCTGGCAGACTGACCATGGCGAGGAGTAAAAGACAGATCTGTGAAATCCTTGACCATAAGACTGAGCAGGATCCACCAAGAGGCCCCAGCCCAGCTCCCATTTCTCACAGGGGGTGGGAAACCAAAGCTCATATCAGCCAGAGTCCTGGCAAACTGGTGAGCTACTCTGGGGCCTCCCTAACTGAGCTTCTTATTTCTTTTTCATTCAGTGTAGTCCTAAGTACTCTGAAGGCCTTGGAGTCAGCCAGTTCTATGTTCAAATTTAGCCAGTTCACATTTGAGCTGTGTGACTTTGGGCAAGTCACTTTACCTCTCTGAGCCCCAGTTTCTCCATCTCAAAATGACAAAGTTACAAGGATAAAATGAGTTAATTCCAGTGAAACCTGGGAGTTCAGTGCCCGGCCCCATGTGATCCTATCTAGGGTACTCTTTGTGCATGCTCCTGACAGCCCACCTGAGGTAGAGTGCCACAGAACAATTAGGAGCCTCCTAGCCATCTCCACCTCTTTTCCAGGCCCACCCCCTACCCATATTTACCAGAGGCCACCCTGACTGCCTGAGCCCTTCCCAACCACCAATTTCTCCCTGCATACCTCTTTATTTTCCCTGACACTGGAGCGAAGCCGGAAGAGGCAGGGGTGTGAGGGAGAGGGGTGGATTAGGCCATCTCTTCCCTTCAAATGTGGCACCCTATGGAGGTAAGGCTTCCAGGTGGAGAGAGGCCTGGGCACCTCCTGTTTCTGAGATGACCTCCCCCTCTCTAGCTCATCCCTCAGCTCTGGACACTTGCAAACTCCCCCTCCCCAAAAGCAAGCAGGAGGCAGAGGCACTGAAGTGGCTGCTGACAAGTTGGAACAGCTTAACAAATTACTCCTAATAAACTACTGGGGGCAAGAGAAGGGGAGGCCAGAAGCCACCCTGCTCCAAACAGCGCCTTCATCCAGGCCCTGGTGGCCTGGCCACTCCCAGGACAGCCAGAGGCTTTCCTGCAGGGAGGCCTACACAGGGAGCCACTCCAGCCACCCCTACCCTTACCAGCCCCAAGCCTGGGATCTGAGCTTTCCCAGGCCTTAGAACCATGGGGCTTGCCCAAATCAGAGAGGTTTCTCACCTGCACCGAAGCCCAGGGTTTCAGCCCAGCTCGGCCAGACACAGAGGAAGAGGCAGCAGAGCCAAGTGCTCCCACCTCCAGACTGCTGGTCCAGGGGCTCAGGTTGGAGACCCCAGCTTATTTGGCACCTGACCATTCTACCAGCACATGTGCGGGCAGGATTCCCTTGTTGGATACAGCTCCTGGCCACTGGCTGAGGCAAACCATCTCTTCTCTTGGCCTTGCTTGCTTTCTTGTCTTTCACGTGAAGGCTGTCAATCCCCACAAGACCCCGGACAGTGCTCCAAGGGCTACCCTCTGCATTAAACAGGATCATGGACAGGAAAGCACTGCCTCAGTTTTAAAGCACCACACACAAGCTGGTTGTTGGAATGGCTGTTGATTGTGATTGTTATTAATTCTTGGTTATTAACTCTTGTCCCTTCTGTATCCTTCACTTCTGTCTTTAGTTGGACTGGACCAGTAGGAGGAAACGAATAATGGACTCTACCAGCAATAAAAGGTAAGTGCAAAGCACTTTCACTGACATTTTGTCTAATCCTCACATCAGTTCCTCAAGGGAGGAGTTACTATCCCCTTTCACAAAACAATAACGAGGGCAGTTGGCCTCTGATCAATACTGGCTACCGCCCCAGACTCTCAGACTTCTCCTCTTCTAGGATTATTTTCAGCATCATGGTGATACTTCTAAGCTCACTGGGCAGGCTTGGGGAGAGACTTGGGCTGGGTGGAGGAGAAGAGGCAGGCCACAAACAGGAGCCTGCGTGCTCAGACTCAGAGAGGTCAATTAACTTACCTGAGGTCACACAGCTAAAAGTGCTGTCTCAGCTACAAATCCATGCCCTTCTGACCAGCTCACTTAGTGAGCCTGGACCTGGCTAACTTGGACAGTCAGAGGGTCTCCCCAGTGGAGGCTCAAAAAGTGGGCCCTGGGCACAGGGTGTAGGCTGCATCCTGGAGAGCCGTGGAATGGATCTGTTCTTGAGGGGGAGCTGGGCACTGCTGGGACCGACCATGTGCCAAGGCCTGTAATCTGATTAAGCCATTAGAGCCACTGCCCCAAGCACGCGCTGCCAGGGCCGCCAAGTCCTTCAATTAATCCCCAGATTAATCTGCTCTTTCTCCCTGTCCCCTCCCGTCCACCACATCCCCTCCCCTCTGTTTCAGCCTGGAGGGGGGAGGTAAGCTAACCCCTGGGGCTTGTGGGACCTCAGATACATCCTGCTTGTCATCATGACCACCTCTCAGACAAGGGGTCCTGGCCTGCTCTGGCCACCTTATCTTTGGTCTGTCTTTCCCTGCAGCCCACCTCAGACCCTCTACTCCTTAAAGTTCTGCATTCATTCAGCAATTGGTTGAGCACTTAGAATGTGCTAGGCACTGATCTTGGGGTCTAGTGGTAAAGAAGACAGACAAGGCTCTGGGGCCCCAGGGCAGGAAAGGAGAGAGAGAAACACACAGGTGCTGACAGACTCACGTGCTCCATGCTGCAGCGGGAGGCTCAGCAATTGTTGAAGGAGATCAGAGAAAATAAGAGGGCTACTCTAGGCAGAGGAAATGTGTACTAAAGTACAATGACTGGTGTGAAACACATAGCCTATTTGAGGAAGATGGCTTGCTTGGGATGGGGAAGGAGAGACAGAGGCTGGTGGAAGATGAGGCTTGGAGCGGGCTGCTGCCCCTGGGGAAGGCTCTGTATCATATGATGGTATGAGCCATGCATCAGTGTCCACGGGTACACATTGCTGTAGGCATGGGTGTGCAGCTCAGCTTGTGTGCATGTACAATGATGGCCACTTTGCTCATGGGAATTTGTACCTGAACGTGTATATGAAGGGTCTTCCTCCACTGATGTGTCAGTGTGTGTTTAGTTGCCTCAACTACACTCCCAGCACCCCGGGGACAGGGACTGAGGATGCTATTTCTCCTGTAAATTACTTGCCCACCAAGCACCAAGGATCAGCAGCTTTCAACAGAGCATCCCTAGACCTAACCCTTCATCAGATATGCCAGATTCCTGCTGGGTGGGAACTCCAAGACCTGGATTCATATTCCTTTCTTAGCGCGTTTCACTCTGCCCTGACTAACCCTAGCCGGGGCCAGGCAAGCCTGGGAGGTTGGCAGTGATGGGGTTTTCCAACCACCTCTCCACTGCTATCCTGGATGAGCTCCCTTCATGTGAGCTCAACAGCTCATGAACAGTTTCCTCACTGCTCTCTGGCGTGACCCCACCAAAGCCTGGTATCCACATACCCATCAGGGAGGGGGTCCATTAAACCTATCAGGTCCTGTCATTCCTCTGCTGCAAGCCCTGCAGCAGCTTCCACCTCACTCAAAGTAAAAGCCACAGTTCTTTCCATGGCCCTTTCCATGGCACTGTAACACATGCCCTCCCTGCCTCACCATCACTTCTCTGACCTCTCCTCCTAACCTCCTTGCTCACTGCCCTCCAGTCACATAGACCTCATCCCTTGTCTTCCAGCTACCAGGCATTCTCCTGCCTCAGGGCCTTTACACCTGCTGCTCCTTCCGTCCAGAGGACTTTTTCCTCAGATAGAAGCAAGGCTCCCTCCCTCACCTTCATTTTTCTACTCATATGCCTCTTGTCACTCTCTCAACGACACCCAGCAGAACTACTCTATTTAAAATGGCAGATCACTGCCTACCCCATCCTGGTACTTCCTAATCTCTGTAATCTAGTCCTTTTCCTCTCCATAGTACTAACCACATTCAAATACACTGCTTGATTTACTCATTTATTATGTTAGTATTCGTCTCCTCTCACTAGAATGTAAGCTCTATGAGATCTTTGTCAGGGCTAATCACTGATGTCTCCCAGCTCCTAAAACACTTTCTGGCATCTAGTAAGCACACAGTGAGCATTCATTGAAAGAATTTCTCCTGAGGGGGAGCCCCAAGGGCCAAGTTCTTCCCAAAGCTTGCTTTGAGCTTCATGAGTTCCAGTCTTCATTCCCAGTGCTTCCCAAACCCTTTGCCTCCCACCGAGATGCCGTTAGATTCTTTAAAGCCCCAAATGGGATTAAAGTGACCATTCATACAAATGCACATATGTTTGGGGACATGTGCACACACATTGCCCAGATATGGGCAGTGAAGTCAGTTCTTTGCTTCCATTGCTGGTCCACAGAATTCCAGGGAGCCCTCAGGCCCTGCACTTCCCCTCCCAGGTTTCTCTCAGCTGCTGCTCTTGTTCCCCTCAATGACTCCCTTTTCCTCTCCAGGCCTCCGAGCCTCTGCCTTCTGCCCTCAAGGTCTTCATTTTCCCTCCTCTGACCCTACCTCTGTGTCCCCAGGACTTGTTCCCTCCCTTTACCTATCTACCTAGTCCTGGCTCCTCGCCTCTTGGTGTGCCCACATCTTGGTCCTTTCCCTCATCGCCACCTCAGTCTCTATGCCTCTGCCTTCAGGGTCTCCCCTGCCACTTTCCCTGACCTTTCAGTCAGCCCTGTTATCCCTGCCCTTCCTTCTCTGTTTGGTGCCCTCAAGTCTCGCCCTCTCCCTGCAATGCTCTCCCTTTCCACTTGCTGGCAAACACCCAGGCTTTGGCTCTTACAGCCTCTATCTGTTTCTGCCTGGCCTTTGTGCCACCTGCAGGCCCAGCATCCCCAAGGGCTCTCCACACAGCCACTCACTAATTAGGTCAATTATGAGGTCAATTATCTAATCCTCTCCAATCCAGCTCTGCATTGCTCCACACTACTCACATACTCAGGCACTTTCAGAGACCCCAAGCTGTAGATATTCCAGCCCTTGCTACCTCTCCTGTAGATGCTCCCCCGCCTGGCCTCTTGACTGAGCAGGTTCTGCTCATCACAGAAAACTTTGGAAGGGGCAGAAGTCACTGAATGGTGGCTATAAAGACTAATTCCTAAGAGCAATGTGTGGGGAGTACCTCCCTAAGCAACACTGAGGTCACCATACCAGGGATGACTTCACTGGAGTCAATCCCCAGTACTGGGACTTGTGCATGTGTGTGTTGGGGACTGGAGAATGGATCCTGCCTGGAGACAAGGGAAGGGACAAAAGGCCTTTAGGCCAAGGCTCCTCAATCTTTCCCTGAAGTCACATGACTCTTGAGCATCTTGAAGGAAGAACTGGACTATAGAAACACACACCTACACCCGTTTGCAATTCATTTCAAAGAACTGGTCCCCAGACCCCTGGAAACTGTCCAGAGATCCTGGTATAAACTTGGATCCAGAAACTCTGATCCAGTGGCTCTTCCCAGCATTGTGCCAGCCTCTATGAGGAAAATCACCCCTTTGGGATGAGGTCCAGAAATCCTCAGCCTTCCCTGCCTCTTCCCAGAGACTCCATTTTCACTTCAGGAGCGCCTTGCCTGCCTGCTCCGTTACCTGACAGCCAGTGCTATGAAAATCCAGTGCCACTGTAGCCTCTGGGGCACCAAGAGCTGCTACAAGGACCTGGTGGCCATGGTAGACCTCTGCTGAAGCGCCCCACCCTGCAGCTACGGCCACAGCTCATCGGCAGTCTCACCCAGTAGGAAAGCCAAGGAGAAGAGGACCAGGGCAGGGGCTAGCAGAAGTGAGGACATGAAAAAGGGAAATAGAGAGTCTAGGTAGGGAAGAAGATGGAGGCCAGAGAAAGACACTAAAGAGAATGAAAGCAGACACTCAGTGAAGGCAGTGTTGACATTGCCAAGGAAAATTCAAGAACTTCACCGAGTCTGATGTCTTCCACTGTACAGATGGGCAGATTCAGGCCCCAGAGAGAAAATGGGACTTGCCCAAGACCCCACAGCCTGTCCCTGGTAGCATTTCAAGTGCTCAAGCCCAGACTATCACTGCCCCACCCCAGTTGAAGGGCCCTGGGAGGAGAGGGGGTGGAGGGGCATAGAGCTAACAGCCTACAAATCTCTGTCTCATTGGCCACAAAGATATTCATTACAGCCATCAGTATAATAAGGATATTTTAAAAATAACTTGAATATCAAACAACAGGGAGTTAAGTATACAAATTCTAGTTTAGTTATAGTGTTGAATGCTTTGTAACAAAACGAAATTGTAGATTAAATTTCGTATCAGAACATGTTCACAGTACACTTTAGAGATCAGTTTATAAAACCAAACCAGTAAACACATACAGGGGTAAAAGGACGAGAAAGAGGAAACACACTAAAATGTTAACACTTGTTATCTCTAACAAGAATGTTGCAAATTATTGTGGTCTTCTTTTTGCTTGTCTACATTTGCTATATTTTCTTTAATATGCAACTATTACTTTTGCAATGACAAAAAGCAGTACAACATTACATGTAAAACACTTTTTAGAATGTTTGTCTCCAGTTCAGACTTCTCTCTTGACCTCCAGGCTCCGAAATCCACTGTTGGCTGTCCCATCAATCAGAGCCAGAACATAGGGCTGAAGGCTCCTCCTCCTCCTTGTTGTTGTTCAGTTGCTCAGTTGTTTCCAACTCTTTGCATCTCCGTGGACTGCAGCACGCCAGGTTCCCCTGTCCTTCACCATCTCCCAGAATTTGCTCAAACCCATGTCCATTCAGTCAGTGATGCCATCCAACCATCTTATCCTCTGTCATCCCCCCTTTCCTTCTGTCTTCAATCTTTCCTAGCATCAGGGTCTTTTCCAATGAGTTGGCTCTTGGCATCAGGTGGCCAACGTATTGGAGCTTCAGCTTCAGTATCAGTCCTTCCAATGAATACTCAGGGTTGATTTCCTTTAGGATTGACTGGCTTGATCTGCTTGCAGTCCAAGGGACTTTAAGAGTCTTCTCCAGCATCACAGTTCAAAAGCATCATCAGCACTCAGCCTTCTTTATGGTCCAACTGCCACATCTGTACATGACTACTGGAAAAACAATAGTTTTGACTATATGGACCTTTGTCGGCAAAGTGATGTCCCTGCTTTTTACTATGCTGTCTAGGTTTGTCATAGCTTTCCTTCCAAAGAGCAAGTGTCTTTTAATTTCATGGCTGCAGTCACAGTCCACAGAGATTTTAGAGCCCAAGAAAATAAAGTCTCTCACTGTTTCCA
This sequence comes from Nanger dama, assembly GCA_917880005.1. Taxonomy (NCBI): domain Eukaryota; kingdom Metazoa; phylum Chordata; class Mammalia; order Artiodactyla; family Bovidae; genus Nanger; species Nanger dama. Next base: position 4,694,262 of record CAKJTW010000073.1, on the reverse strand, counting down.
TTTTTTGCCCATCTATTTGCCATGAAGTGATGAGACTGGATGCCATGATCTTAGTTTTTGAATGTTGACTTTTTCACTCTCCTCTTTCAACTTCATCAAGAAGCTCTCTAGTTCCTCTTTGCTTTCTGCCATTAGAGTAAAATCATCTCCATATCTGAGGTTATTGATATTTCTCCTGGCAAACTTAATTCCAGCCTGGCATTTTGCATGATGTAGTCTGCATATAAGTTAAATAAGCAGGGTGATAATATACAGCTTTGATGTGCTCCTTTCCCAATTTGGAACAAGTCCATTGTTCCATGTCTGGTTCTAACAGTTGCTTCTCAACCTGCATACAGATTTCTCAGGAAGCAAGTAAGGTGGTCTGGTATTCCCATCTCTTTAAGAATTTTCCACAGTTTGTTGTGATTCACACAATCAAAGTCTTTAGCATTGTCAATAAAGCAAAAGTAGATGTTTTTTTTTTTCTGGAATTCCCTTGCTTTTTCTATGATCTGATGAATGTTGGCAATTTGGTCTCTGGTTCCTCTACCTTTTCTAAATCCAGCTTGTATATCCGGAAGTGCTTGGTTCACATAGTGTTGAAGCCTCACTTGAAGGATTTTGAGCATTATCTTGTCAGCATGTGAAATGAGTACAATTGTATGGTAGTTTGAACACTCTTTGGCATTGCCTTTCTTTGGGATGGGAATGAACATTGACCTTTTCCAGTCCTGTGGCCGCTGCTGAGTTTTCCAAATTTACTGGCACATTGAGTTCAGCACTTTAACAGCATCATCTTTTAGGATTTGAGATAACTCAGTTGGAATTCCATCACCTCCACTAGCTTTGTTCATAGTCATGCTTCCTAAGGCCCATTTAGCTTCATACTCAGGGATGTCTGGCTCTAGGTGAGTGACCATACCATCATGGTTACCTGGGTTATCAAGACCTTTTCTGTACAGTTCTGTGATTTATCAACTTTAGCTGTCCCCACCTATGCCCTTCCTAGCAGAAGCCACAGCCATGCCCAGGCAATACTACTGCAGACTCTAGCTTGCTCCACTCCACCCTGCTCACAATGATAATCTGGGAACTTTTGTTAAAAGGCTCATCCAACCAAGTCTCTCTCACCTGCAAAGTGCCCTAGAAAAGGACCTATGGGCCTTCAGCAACTTTGTAAATCTCATTTCCAAGATTCCTGTTCCCAAAGAGGAGGAACACACACATAAACACTTCCCACCTCTGCTATTGTTGTCCCATCCCAACTTGACAGAATCCCTACCAAGACTTCCCAGATGCCACTCTCCCTGCATACATGTCTTTTATTTAACTTCCAATCCATTTTCCCTGTCTGCCCTCATTTGGGAATTGGGTTCATCTTCTCCTCTGGCCAGCAAGAGGATGATTCTTGTGGATCAGGAGTAGACTTTAAGTAGAGCCCAGCCTCCTAATAGAGGCAATTCCAAAGGCCAGCAAGGTGAGTCACAAAGTAGGGGCTGAGTGTGGGGTAAAGATGAACATGGAACTTTCTCATGGGACTGTTAACTTCAATACACACACACAGAGCCCTGTACAGTTTGCATACCCCCATAATAGGTGGTCAGTGTCTCTCCCAGCACATGGAGCACTCATACCACACAGTAAGTATACCAACGTGCACTTTCCACAATCTCTGCCCACATGCACACCCCCGACATAAAATGTGCACATTTTCTCAATTCAAAGAAGCCTCTCCCCTTATCTTTTAAGGTTTAAAGACTTGGAGTCAACACTTGTAAGCAAGCACACAACCCCACACCCTAGGATCTGCCCACCCTACAGTGGTCTACCCTGCTGTCTACCAGATGAGAAGCATTCAGTGTGGTAGTGAGAGCTGGGATGTGGAGCCACACCAGCTACCTAGACTAGTAGTGTGTGGCCTGGTGGCAAGTTACATCACCTCTCTCAGCCTCCCCAAGTATAGAATCAGAATAAGAGGAAATAAGTATGTATAAATATGTAAAGTGTTCAGAACAGTGCCTGTCATAGAGTGTTATATGTATTTGTTATTATTACTATTGGTGGTGGTTTAGTCACTAAGTTGTGTCCAACTCTTGTGACCCCATGGACTGTAGCCTGCCAGGCTCCTCTGTCCATGGGATTTTCCAGGCAAGAATACTGGAGTGGATTGCCATTTTCTTCTCTAGGGTATCTTCCCAACCCAGGAATTGAACCCAGGTCTTCTGCATTGCAGGCAGACTCTTTACCAACTGAGCTATGAGGGAAGCATTATTACTATTACCTGTCATAAAAATATATACCTATATCCATACAACTCAGAACCTTTTGGGGAGAATAATAGAGAGCTATATATATGTGTGCATGTGTATGCGTGCACACACACATGCACATACATGCATATGATCATACATGCACACATGTGAGCTTACAAATAAGTGATTACTGAAGTGGTATGATTTAGAAGGGGACTACTCACACCTCCACCCTTAATCAACACCATTGCCAGAAATTCCACCAATATTGAGTATATCATCTGAGTCTTAAAGGCCAGTTTTTTCAACAATCCCCTATTAAAATGCATATACCCCTTGGGGGTGTTAAGCCTTATCAACTAACACCTTAGTTGTCAGCTAACACCTTAGTTATCAGCTAACACCTTAGATATCAGTTAACACCTTAGTTGACAGCTAACACCTTAGTTGACAGCTAACACCTTAGTTGACAGCCAGCTGAGAGCAAGACCCTGCAGGACTGGCTTTTGGAAGAAGGAGGACAGGGATAGTAGAAATAGAGGGGGTTGAATAGGGTTGAGAGGAGGGCACAGAGGCCAAACCTCACCAACTTCCCAAAGGTACCAAACTTGTCTTGCCCTGAAGTGTATAGAAGGGACAGATCTTTCCTTCCAGCTGATGTCACCAGGTGTGGGTAGGGGTGAGGCAGAAAGAAAGGAGATCATATGCCAGATATGTCCCCCACAACAGCTGGTAAGTGTTGGCACAGCCAGCCCAAACCTTCCTTCAAAGGTGGATGGAAGTTGGAAGCTGGAATTTCTGCATCCTCCTGCCTCTTCTGCAATTTTCGCCCCTTCTCTACCCACCAATCCCCCTCCAGGGGCTAATCGAAGGCAGTCAAGAGGAAAGAATACAGGTAGATGAGCTCTGACTTCCCCACCCTCAATTCCCACCACCCAGAACTGCCACTCTGAAAGCCTAAGGCTACTCTGTGATTGGGCCCCTAAGGGGCCACTTCTATTCCCTTGACCTTAGAGGTCAACACTGCCAGCTCCTGCTCAGAGCCTCTGGCATTTATCATTCCATCTGAAGCCATTCCTGTTTCCTGCCTGGACCATTCCTGTGTGTAATGAAAGCCATAAGCTCATTAAGCTGGGGGTGAGGAAGGACTTCCTTTGATTTGTCCTCAATTTACCTCCCTCAAGCTTCAAAGAGGCCTCCCACATCCACAGGGCTGAAGCTTCAGTGGCCCAGTAGAGCACCCTGTGTTCACAGCGCTCATGATTGGAATATTTATAGTCCATTCATTTCTACAAATGGTGGAGACCCAGGATCCTTGGAATGTCAATGCTAGAATGATGATCAGCAATCATCTAATCCCCTCTAACCCCTCCCCTCTATACTCTGTCCAGTTCCTACACATTATTCAGACAAGAAGACTGAAGCCCAAAGAAGTTACTAGTCCCTCACTTAGGTCCGCACTGCTAAGGTGGACAAAACTCTTTCCTGTGCATTCCCCTATGGCATTCTAGGAACAATCTTGTAAATAAAGAATGATTCACATGCCCAACTCAGAGCAGAGGAAATTGAAAGTGAGAACTGCTTAAGAACTTGACCAAGATCTCAGAGCAAAGATGTAGCAGAGATGGCCTTCAACCCAAGCCTTGTCTCAAAAGCACTTTCTGGCACAAGCAAGTGATTAGCAGCACAGGCTTTGGAGTTAAATAGACATGGGATTGACTTCTAGTTACACCCTTTCTGAAGGTATGGATTTGGATTTTCTCAAAGCCTCAGTTTCCTCCTCTCAAAATTCAGAGTTACAATTATCACTCTCATGGGGTTGTTGTCAGGATGAATGGATCTGATACATTGTAAAGTGCTTATTCATTCGGTCTACAAAGATTTAGTGAGCACCTCTATATGCTAGGCTCTGTTCTAGGCCCCAGAGATAGAGCAGTGAATGAAAGACAGACAAGCCCTGCCTTCATGGAACTTATAATCTCGCACAGTGGGAAAAGTATGTGAAGAAATAAGTAAACAAGATAACTTCAGATAGTGATATGTGTTGGAAAGGAAATAAAATAGGGTTGTGGGATAGAGCATGCCTCGGGCAGGGGCAGGAGGTGACTTTAGACTGAGGTGATGTTTGAGCTCAGTGAGGACAGAGTGTTGGACAGAGGGAAGAGCAGGTTCAAAGGCCAGAGGTGAAACCTCAGATCTTTACCATGTTTATAATCTCTTGCCCTGACTGTTGCACTGAGCTCCAGACAACTGCTTACTTTGATGTGCATGTGTGTGTGCTAAGTCACTTCAGTAGTGTCTCACTCTTTGCAGCCCTGTGGACTGTAGTCCGCCAGGCTCCTCTGTCCATGGGATTCTCCAGGCAAGAACACTGGAGTGGGTTACCATGCCCTTCTCAAAGGGATCTTCCCCACTCAGGGATTGAACCGTGTCTCTTATATCTCCTGCATTGGCAAGTGGGTTCTTTACCACTAGTGCCACCTGGGAAGCCCACCTACTTTGACAGCTCTGCTTCATGTCTAACATGATTTTAAAGTTGACATGGCCAAAGCAGAGATCCTGAGTTCCTCCCAAACCTTCCTTCCCCTCAGTGCACCCCAGCTCGGTAAATTGTATCACTACTTGTCCAATTGCTTTAGCCCCAAACCTGGGAGTTCCCCTTGAATCTTTTCTTTTTCTCACCTCCTACATCGAATCTATCAGAAAACTCCAGCCACTCTACTCCCAAAATGTTTCCTAATCTATCCACGGCTCAGCACCTCCCCCTCCACCAACCCGGCTCAAGCAACCATGCTCACTCACCCCAGCAGACCTCCCCTCACCCACACAGTCTGTTCTCAATGCAGAGACCAGAGTGAGTCTTTTAAAAATGCAGATCAGATCAAATTACTCTCTTGCTTACCACTGGCCTCTCACTCTGGCTTAGAAGAAAGCCCCAAGTCTCCCACCCCTGGCCTGCAGGGCCCTGTCTGTTCTGGCCCTCCCTGTGTCTCCCACTCATCCCTTACAACTGCCTCCCTTGTCTGTTCACCTCCAACCCCATCGCCCACCTCCTTGGTGAGTCCTCCAACATGATGAAACTCTTAGAATGGATAATTATTAACACTCAGAAGATGTGAGGCGGTAGGTAAAAAGAGAGAGAAGCCTGAGAAGGTCTAGTAGAGAGAAAGGAGGATGCAGAGAACAGTTCTGAAGAAGCCCAGTAAGGAGGGGGCTGGACAACCGTGTCCAAACTGGCAAGTGGTTGCTGTCCAGGCCCAAGTGGGGAGGAGATAACTTTTAGTCACGCAGACATCATGGGCTTTCACAGTGAGAGGAGAATGGAAGGCAAACCAGGCCAGAAGACAGTGAGTATGGATGCCCAGTTGTGAGAGGGGAGGCAAGCAGGAGGGTGGGAGCTTGAGGAGCATGGAGGAGGGGACACTTTGTTTTCAGGGAAAAACTGGAACATATTTGCAGGCTGGAGGGCAAGGAGCCAGCACAAGGGAGAAAATAACTGAAGTGTGGTCCCCTGGGGGAAGGGGGCTGGTTAGACTCAGGAGGAGGAGGATCATGCTTTCCTCTGAGGAGGTTGGAGGCGGGGAGGGGAGGAGGGCAGTTGAGAAGGGGAATTGGGGAAAGAGGGCTCTAGCCCGTGGCCATCAGCCTCCCAGTATATCCCTTCTTTTCCTTGTCTTGTGAGGCTGTAATCACCAAGGGCAATGCCAGCCAGCTGTTCTTCAGTTCTGACATTTACAGTGAAAGAATGATGGGGAAACTGGGGATAAGGTGTGGTGCTATAACCACCCCTTTTTTCTGCCCTAGGGCCTATGGGCACAGGTGACCAGGGCAAGTGGAGCCCATGCCTGGTATGGCCTTTCTCCCTGGATCCCTTGTCAGATTTTTTGAGTCTCAGAACAGCACCCTCACCAATCCCCACGCCCACCACCTTAACTCACACCCCTGCCTGCGTGTGCAGGGGGAGCTAAGCCTGATCCTGAGACTAGGGGCACTTTGAGGAGTGCCATCACCAGCCCCAGTGCCACAGCCTCATGCTGCTGTGGGCCCACAGGCTCTGTACCAGGACTTTTGCATACCTGAGCACACACAGTCTAATGCCCCCAAAGATCTTATGAGCAAGGTAGTTTTATTATGCTCATTTTACAGTTGAGGGAACTGGGCTTAAAGAGATGCCATCAATTGCCTAAGGCTACCCAGAGCCATTAACCAAGGGGAAAAGTCCCCAGGAATTGGAAGATCCTGTATCTTAGTGTGTGTCCAAAGGCAAAAACAGTCACTGAAGCAGGAAAGGCCCTCTAAGCTCATCTTAGGGCAATCAGTGCCAGGATAAATGGGGAACCAGAGGACAAGGCAGGGAAAACAGTTTGCCAAGGTCACTCAGTGAATGGGAGTCAAGATCTGTGTCTCCCTATTCCCTGTGGGGCTATCAAGGTGAACTGACAGCACCGGGGCCAGCCATCCACCCTACAGGGCCATGGAGGAGGCAGGGTATATGAAGCCATGGAGAAGAACAGCCAAGAATGCATTCGGTTCAGTAGTCTTGGAGACCAGGAACATATCTGCCTGTTCAGCGTCCTGATAAAATGCCTGGCATGAGAATCACACCTCAGTGAATGTATGTGAGGTGGGCAGATGGAAGAACAGCAAGGGGAACACATCTGTAACAAACCCAGAGGAAGGCCCAGCTAAGGATACTCCGCACTGGCCCAGAATCCCCTCCTGGAACCAGGACCTCATTCCCCACTTTGCTATCTGGAGGCCAGAACCCAAGACTCCGACTCCTCCTGAGCTGGAGAGGGGTGGAGAGGAAGCTCTGCCAAAACTGGCCTGGGGCTTTGATTGAAAAACCTAGAGTCACCATCAATGCATCCTTCAGCCTCCTTTCCCACCATCACTCAGGAACATTCTTTGAAGCCCTCCTTGATCCTGCTGATAAAACAGAAGCCCCTGCCTCTACACAAACACACATAGCCCACTACCCTACTTATTGGGGTGCTAATAAAGCAAACCCCTTCTCAGTTTCCCAGGGAACACAAGGAACACCTTTGTGGTTGGGACCGGCACATCTGGTCTGCCTGTCTATCAAGACCCCAGGCCTGCTCAGTTCTCTGGGGCCCAGCCTCTTTTCTGCTTGTCCCATCACCCTCTCATATACATTGCCTGTCCTACCTGCTCTCTCGTATGTGCTCTGGGAGGGTATATTTGTGCTCAGAGCAGTAGGATTAAGTCCTCACACATGGGCACAAACCCACATCCTTGTACATACATGCACACACACACAAAGGCACAGACACTCCCCTGGTTATCCACACTCACACTTACGCCACTATACACACATACTGGAACTTGTAGATCACATGCACACACACAGGCTTGCGCCAAAAATAGACACATTTATCCAGACCTAGGTATATACTTCTCCTGCCAAGGCCAGTCTGTGAAGTTTCTTTCCTGGGTGGACCCATCTCTGTTGAGGTGGAAGAGATAAGAAAACATAGAGACTGGATGTAAGAGTGGGTATAATTGTGTCTCCTGTGGTTGGAAAATGTTCTAGGGTCCAAAGAAAATGAGCCAGTGTTTGGCCCTAACTCCCTCCAACCCCTCATGCTCTGACCTCTCTGTTGGATTTCTTACTGAAACTCAGCTCCCTGCCCAGTTCTCAGCCTAGTGTTCTGGCCTGGCCCTGCCCTGCCCAGTCCTCTGGGGTCCAAACATGTGGCCACGGCTCAAGAAATCAATCTTATGGTGCACAAATTGGGAGGCTGCTCAGCTGTGGAGAAAGACCCCTCCAGGCCAGAGGTCATCTTATCTCCCCTTCCTGAGAGAGCACAGCCCAGAAACCTTCACCAAAAGGAAGGCAGGAGGTTCCCTCAAGGAAGAAGCTATAGTTCCCAGTATCAACAGGTCCAGGATGGATCCTGATAAGAGGAAGTAGAAAAGAGGGCATTGGGGCCAGCCTAGCTCAGAGAAAGGGTAGGCTCTACTTCCTCACCCCTGCTCTGCTGAGCCCCCCACCAGGGATTCCCTAAGCCGCTCACTGCTCTCCCTGCTCCCCAGTCCCCTCTCTTCCATCCTGCCTTCTCTTCACCATCTTTCTCTTGATCCTCTCATGAAAAATGGATGGAGCTTTTATTAAACTGTTTTCTCTTCAAAGGAGTTTTCAATTTTTAATGCTTTGCCAGGGTTGGAGAGACAGAGTGGCCCAGACAGACCATGGGGAGGGGCAGAAGAGGTCTGCCCTGAAATGTTGGTAGGAGGAAGGAGAAGGGAGGCTCTGGGTCTGCCTGAGGGTCCGGGAAGCAGGAAGCAGAAGAGATTTGTCTTTGCAATGGAAATGTTTTCCTGGGTGCGACACAACTCTGCCCTTTCCCTCTGCTCCTTATGTTGGGTTGGGAGATCTTTCAAGGGAAGTGGACCAGCTTGTGTTGAACACCTACTGTGTTCCAGGGCAGCGAAGTGGGGTGCTATCACCACCCCTTTGTTCTACCCTGGGACCTTTGGGCACATTTGATGTACAGATGCCCCGTTGACTCATGACACCAGCTCAGTGATGAAAGGCAGTAAAATAGAGTGATAAAGAGCAAAGACTCCAGAGTCAGCCTGCCTGGCTTCACATTCTGTCCTCATTGTTTGCTTGCTGTGTGATGCTCAGCCAACCATTTCATCTCTCTGAACCTCAGTTTTCCCACAAGTCAAGTGGAAGAAGAAGTACCTTCCTTGTAGGTTTGTTATGAAGATGCAATGAGATCACACATGTCAAGTGTACATACGTATCTAACACTTAGTAAGCCCTGGGTGCATACTTACAGCAACAGTGCGGTAATCAATGTCTACATCTCACAGATGATGAGGCTGATTCTGTAGGAGCTTAAGGGTTGACCTTCAAAGTTGCAAGGCCACTAAATGGAGCCATACATCGTACTGCCTCTCAAAGGGTAGAATTCTGCCTTCTTGAACACTCCCCATAGCTGGCACACAGTTGGCAGTCAGAAAACATGTGCTGAATAAACTCCTGCCATCTTCAATTTTGCTGTCTTGTCCCAACCTAGCCTCAATTTACTATGTGTCCCCTTAGACTAATCACTTTACCCTTCCAGTGATGGAGACCCAAGTCCCCCGCCTTCTTCCCTGGCTCTCTTGGCAGATGTAGCCAGTGTGGAAAGGGGAGGGATGGGAGGAGCCCAGTTACTAGCTGGGAGAGTAAGCTCCCAGTCAGATGAGACAGCCCAGGACAGGGACCCACAGACCCAACCACAAAATGCCTATCATGGTGTCAAGTATGTAAGTTTGATTCTGCATTTAGAGTATGTACTTTGATACTTTTTATTGTGGGATCACAAAAGTAATACATGGTTGTTGTAGGAAATCTGGAAAACCTGGACAATTTTGGAAAAAGAAGAAGAAATCTACTTTGAGTCCATAATGGCTATAGGGCTGATTTGACCTAAATTGGTCCACATGCATCTCTTCTCTGAATTCTAAAGCTGGAGGATCTAGTTGAATATGGATATTGCGGTGCATGTGCGTGGACAAAAGCAGCACAAGGCCCAGCTGAATTCAATCCAACCATGGACCCAGCAGCACTCTGGGAAACTCCAGGGAGAAGGAGATGAGGACCTTTTTCCAACCCATCTGGTCTGGCTCCAATTGAAACGATGAAAAAAAAGTTGGCTGTAAATGATAAACTAGAGAAAAATTCCTACTCCTAGGCACTGCTTTTCTAAACATTGATCCTTTTGACTTACAAGGAGATGTTTTAACAAACTTTTGACAACTTAAAGCATTTTTACTTCAGTGTCCGTGCTGAGGGAGGGGTTTGGTTTTTATTTGTGCGGTGTTATCTCTGATTCATTTAACTCCTATTCTTCCTGACCAGCTGCATTGGGGATGTTATCTCTTTCGGTGGAAGGTTCAGTGTGTGCAAGGCCACTGGAGCAACTACTCCGAGCCTGGAATCTACACCACTGCCATCAAGGAGAGGGGCCCAAACCAGTTTTTGAGGGAAGGCCAATGTTGGAAGCACCAAGTGACTTGGACAACATAGACTGGCACTGAGGCAGCAGCACATGAGCTGCAATGAACGATATGCCCTGATTCCTTCCAAGAGCCTCAGATGCCTCCTTCACCTCCCACCCCACCTGATGTGCCAAGTGTGTGTAGACATTAGGCCCACTGGCATTTTTCTTGCCAATATTTTCAAGCACCATTACACAAACAAAGCTCAGCCTAAGCCTGTCCCTGTCCCGGAAACCGCACAGCACTTCAATTCTGACAGTGAGCAGCATTCCCAATGGGAGCAAATGATTACCATGGCACAGTCAAAAGATACTAAGCAAAAGCTGCTTACATTGAAAAGGGATGGATATTGAAATCGGTGAGAACAGATACAGAGATAGTTGGCATCGCTGGCCAAAACACTTATTTGAAGAACTTAAAGGCAAATCAGTTGAAAAGCAGATTATATTGCATTTAAAGGTTATATATTTATCTTTGGTTGCAAAAAGTTAGAGAAGTTGAAAGCAGCAATGGAAACATTTCAGCTTCAACTTGTTTGCTTTTGGGGGCAATTTACTTAGAATCAGAGGCAAGATTTCAAAGTTCAGGGAAACACTGCTGAACAACCAGAGCAGGATGAGTGAGTTGAAAATTAATTCCCAAATTATTCTCCTCAAAGATATAAAAATGGAAAATTCCAGAAAAGAAGCAAACATGCTCAAAGGTGGCAAACAACAACAAAAAAAAAACTTCTCATAGTGTCTGAAAATTACTATTGCATGGAAAACCGGTGACTGGAAATATTTCTTTTCAACCAATTTACCATTGGCACTGCAAGCTTGTTTGACAAGTTTGACACGCTAGCAAATCCTCGAAGTTCTCCTCCTGGTCTCAGGTCTGCGACGAGGAATCAGACAGGTCACTTCCAAGCTTCAAACCCTGTGAGCCAACCACTCCCCCTCTCTGAGCCAGTTTCCTCTTCTGTGAAATGGGGAGAAATGGCCCTTCCCGATTCACTTCCAGGATTATTACAAGGATCACACAAGACAAGGCAGTGTTAAGAAAAGTGTGCTCAGGAATCAGTCTGCCTTGCTCTGCTACCTAGAAGCATTTTACTTAAGCTTCCTGGGCCTCATTTTTCCCATCTACAGAATGGGGCCATACCTTGCCTTTCTTGATGACATCTTGCCATCTTACATGTAAAGTATAAATACTGGTGTTTCCTGGCATAGAGTAAATGTTCAATAGCTGTCTGTTATCACTATGAATGGAAAAGTCCACTTTGGAGACTTGTGAGGCACTGTCACTTTTATATCTGTCTTCCCACTCAGTGCAGGAGCTGGGGAGATGCAGGGATTGGACTTCGCCTATCTATGTATCTCTCACCAAATGGAGACACAGTAGTCACCATGGTATGAAGCTTTGAGTCCTTCTCCTCCATGCACCATCTGGCTGAATGGGTCTCTTAAAAGATCCAAATGAGTCCATATATTTCTGATGAATAGAAAGAGGAGAGACAAATCCATGATGGAGATATCTGAGGCCCACTCTCCTGCCACCCTGACTTCCCTTGAGCTGGTGTGTGCTACAACCTCTGTAGAGAATGACAGGGTATGGCAGCCCAGACCTCCAGTCCCAGCTCTGCTCATGACTTTCTGGAAGTCTTGGAGCAAGTGTCAGGCCCTCTCTAGATCTTAGTGCCCTTTACTAAAACATGAAGTGGCTGGACTAGATCAGTGCCGCTCAGCCTTGGAATGGAATCCATGTGTCTTCCCTTTATAGGTAGGGTAAAAGATTCAGTTGAAACAGCCCCAGAGAAGAAATCTCTGGACAACCACAACTCCCACTCCCAGATCTGCATGGCCCCCACTTGAGAAATGCCTTCAGAACTGAAGACAGGCTATGAAAATGTCTTCCAGTTGTGAATTATAGCTGTCTTTGTAAGTGTAAGAAAAACTGTGTTTAGCTTACCATCAAAATAAGAACATAAAATTTCAATTCTCAAAGAACTCATGACCCCTGAGAATATATCAGTAGATCACCCAGCATTGCACAAAGCCCAGGCTGAGAAGCCCTGGGCCAGATGTTTGCCCACACCCTCCGGACCTATGCCTACTTTTATGGTCTCCTGATTGTATCCCATTTGAATGCAGAGTTCCAAAGAATAGCAAGGAGAGATAAGAAAGCCTTTCTCAATGATCAATGCAAAGAAACAGAGGAAGACAATAGAATGGGAAAGACTAGAGATCTCTTCAAGAAAATTAAAGATACCAAGGGAACATTTCATACAAAGATGGGCTCAATAAAGGACAGAAATGGCATGGACCTAACAGAAGTAGAAGAGATTAAGAAGAGGTGGCAAGACTATACAGAAGAAATATACAAAAAGATCTTCATGACCCAGATAATCACGATGGTGTGATCACTCACCTAGAGCCAGACATCCTGGAATGCGAAGTCAAGTGGGCCCTACGAACAAAGCTAGTGGAAGTGATGGAATTCCAGTTGAGCTATTCTAAATCCTAAAAGATGATGCTGTGAAAGTACTACACTCCATATGCCAGAAAACTTGGAAAACTCAACAGTGGCCACAGGACTGGAAAAGGTCAGTTTTCATTCCAGTCCCTAAGAAAGGCAATGCCAAAGAATGCTCAAACTACCACACAATTGCATTCATCTCACACGCTGGCAAAGTAATGCTCAAAATTCTCCAAGCCAGGCTTCAACTGTACATGAACCATGAACTTCCAAATATTCAAGCTGGATTTCGAAAAGGCCGAGGAACCAGAGATCAAATTGCCAACATCCACAGGATCATTGAAAAAGCAAGAGAGTTCCAGAAAAAAAACATCTACTTCTGCTTTATTGACTATGCCAAAGCCTTTGACTGTGTGGATCACAACAAACTGTGGAAAAGTCTTAAAGAGATGGGAATATCAGACCACCTTACCTACCTCCTAAGAAATCTGTATGCAGGTCAAGAAGCAACAGTTAGAACTGGACTTGGAACAACAGACTGGTTCCAAATCGGGAAAGAAGTATGTCAAGGCTGTATATTGTCACCCTGCTTATTTAACTTACATGCAGAGTACGTCAAGAAACGCTGGACTGGATGAAACACAAGCTGGAATCAAGATTGCTGACAGAAATATCAGTAACCTCAGATATGCAGATTACACCACCCTTATGGCAGAAAGCAAAGAAGAACTAAAGAGCCTCTTGATGAAAGTGAAAGAGGAAAGTGAAAAAGTTGGCTTAAAGCTCAACCTTCAGGAAACTAAGATCATGGCATCTGGTCCCATCACTTCCTGGTAAATAGAGAAACAGTGAGAGACTTTCTTTTGGGGGCTCCAAAATCACTGCAGATGGTCACTGCAGCCATGAAAGTAAAAGACGCTTGCTCCTTGGAAGAAAAGTTATGACTAACCTAGACAGCATATTAAAAAGCAGAGACTTTACTTTGCCAACAAAGGTCTGTCTAGTCAAAGCTATGGTTTTCCCAGTAGTCACGTATGGATGTGAGAGTTGGACCATAAAGAAAGCTGCTGCTGCTGCTGCTGCGTCGCTTCAGTCATGTCCAACTCTGTGCAACCCCACAGATGGCAGCCCACCAGGCTCCCCCATCCCTGGGATTCTCCAGGTAAGAACACTGGAGTGGGTTGCCATTTCCTTCTCCAATGCATGAAAGTGAAAAGTGAAAGTGGAGGTGCTCAGTTGTGTCCGACTTTTCGCAACCCCATGGACTGCAGCCTATCATGCTCCTCCATCCATGGGATTTTCCAGGCAAGAGTACTGGAGTGGGCTGCCAAAGAAAGCTAAGCACCAAACAATTGATGCTTTTGAACTGTGGTGTTAGAGAAGACTCTTGAGAGTCCCTTGGACTGCAAGGAGATCCAACCAGTCCATCCTAAAGGAAATCAGTCCTGAATATTCATTGAAAGGACTGATGCTGAAGCTGAAACTCCAATACTTTGGCCACCTGATGCAAAGAACTGACTCACTGGAAAAGACCCTGATGCTGGGAAAGATTGAAAGCAGGAGAAGGGGACGACAGAGGATGAGATGTTTGGATGGCATCACCAACTCAAAGAACATGAGTTTGAGTAAACTCTTAGAGTTGGTAATGGACAGGGAGGCCTGGCGTGCTGCAGTTCATGGGGTCACAAAGAGATGGACATGACTGAGTGACTGAACTGAACGAAACTGATTGTGTGTACACCTTACTTCCTTGGATGCAGGCATCCCCTCTCTCCCCATCCCTTCCTATCACTCCCAACTCTTCTGGCAAGCTAGATAGGCCTCTCACTTCCCTACCAGGGCCCCCAGAGCAGCTGTGTGGTAGGAGAGGAAGACAGGCCTGGCAGGAGTTGGCTTTCACCCTGCCCTGGGACTGGCTAGCCCCAGTGGAGCTCCCATATCCAGCAGAGTAAATGGACAGGGGACTCTAAGCCCCAAACTTCTGCTGCCCCAGACTCACTTTTAGGTATCTGCTAGAAAACAGCTGTTGGGTCCCTGGAGCTTCTTCTCCTTCCATGGATGCCTTTCTACTGCCTTGCCAGGTGAACTCACCTGGGGAAGGAACTCGTTCTACAGGTGCTGCGGACTGGAGGGAGGAGAGGAGTGGAGCAGAATGGGCAAGAAGCCAAGGACGGCCATCACTCTATTGTCTCTTTTCTCTGAGAGGTTGTGGTGGGCAGGGGGAGCCCTAGACCAGCATAGGGGCAGGAGTAGGAAGATCTAAGATTGGCATTGAGTGCAGGGCAGAAGACTGCCAGGCTTGGTGTCTGACAGTGACCAGCTGCTGTATGACCTCATTTCCCTGGATGGCAGTTTACTCATCTGGGAAGTGGGCGGGATCCCCATTCTTGAGAGGATCAGAAGAAGTTATGGGTGAGAAAGCCCTTTGCAGACTATAAATTGCTGTGCCCTGAGCACATGCATACATGTACATGGAAGCAGGCACCCCAACATGCTTTCGGCCCCTCTCATCTGTCCTAAAGCTCACGCTTGAGCATGCATCAGAATTACCTTGAGGGCTTGTTAAAACACAGATGGCTGGGCCCCACCCTGACTGTCTGATTCAGTATAACTGGGGTGGGGCCCAGGAATTTGCATTTCTGACAAGTTCCCAGGTGATGCAGAGGCTGCTGGTCCTGAGATCACAGTTGGAGGACCATGTGCAAGCGGTGTCTTCTATAAATGCTAACTGTGCATGTTCTCACTGTGTGTGTTGTTCTAAGTCATGGTTCGTGTGAACCACAGGCACCCTCATCCAGCTCCCACAGGCGCCTGCCAGGGAAATATCTCTTAGCTAGCTTGCCCTGTCCCCCAGGCAACCCCTGTGCAGAGCGTGAGTGAGCAATCAAGAGTTAGCTAGGAACCCCTCCTAACACATATTCAAACATCTTCACACACACAACCATCATGTACACACACACTCATCTCACACCTGCATAACCTAATGGCTAAATAACAAAGACTCTGAACAGAACTGCCCAAATCAGCCAGCTCCCTTGCTTCCTAATGTGTGACCTTGGACAAGTCACTTAACCTGCCTATGCTTCAGTCTCCTCACCAATAAGAAGAGAGGTAAGAAGAGTGCTTCATAGGGTTGTTGAGAGACTCATTGAGATAATGAGTGAAACTCTCTTGGAAGAATGTTAAATGTTAGCTATTTTTAGCAGTGGGCGCCAAGCCACCAAAGGAAGCCTTGGTAGGAGAAAAAATCCAGGGTAATCCATAACCATGAACAAACTCACTTGGGTCAAAGCAGTCTCCTGGCTCTACCTCAATCCATGTGGGAGCTAGGAGACCTAGACCCCAAGGCCAGGTTTTCTCTAAATCACTCGCTGTGTGCCTGTGAGTCAGTCTCTTGCCCTCCCTGGCCTCAGCTTTCCCATCTGTCCCATAGGGGCTGAGCTGGATCATTTGTCAGGGCTTTCTTCCAGCTCTGCCACATGGTGGGTTCATGCCCAGTGGTGCATGGTAGAGGCAATAGCCGCAATGCCACAGGCCCAGCCCATGGCCCAGTTTCAGCCTTTCTGGAGCTGAGAGAAGCTGCTCACCCTCCCTGGAGCAAGAGATAGTCAGCAACTCTCCCACGGCTGTCTCTTCCACTGGCTCCTCAGGTGCAGAGAGCCTTGGGGTCACCAGAGGCCTGGGAAGGGACACTGGAGAGAAGATTCATGATAAGCACTTTACTTCTGGGCCCTGCCTGTGTCAGACTACAAAGCACTGTTGTGCCCATCGTGTCACCATGGCCACGCAAGGCAATGAGCACAGGAGAAAATGCAAGTTCCAAAAGGTGGTTTCCTGCCCAGCATAACAGGACTTGAACCCAGGACTGCTAAAGCTCAAGTCCACTGGCCTGGGCTGTGAACACCGGTAGGGCTCAGACACAGGCAGAGTCCCCATATGACCTCTGCTTTCTGTCTTCACGTTTTTAGTGAAATATCACGTTCTCGATAAGGCCTGAAGCCAGCCCCACCATGACAATCTTGAACCTCCTAACTGTGCTCTATTTTCTCTTTTCCTGTAACTCAAATCACCTTCTAATATAATATATAGATTACTTATTTATTATGTCTAGTGCTTATTGTGTGTTTCCAAGGGCATAAACAACATTTGTCTATGTTGTTTACTGAGATCTCTCCAGTGCCCACAACGGTTCTTGGCACTTAATAGGTACTCAGTAAATATTGGCTGAGAGAGCGGCACATCTCATAGTGGCTCAGGATGGGACAGTGGAAACTACATCTTAGCTGTTCTCCTTGCCTTGACCCCTTCTCCCTCTGCTCTAAGGATGTGGATGACTTTCTAAAACAACAAGCTGATCAGGTCACTTCCCAGACTCTAACCTTTCCAGGACTCCTCATCAGTCGTGATGTGAACTTCAAATGCCTTGACCCTTCATAATTTGGCCTCCTGACTCCTGTAGCTTCATCTCTTAGGCTGCTTGAAATACCCTCTGCCTTCCAACCAGAATAGGTTATTTGCAGCTTCTCCAAAGTGCCCTGGTCTCACCTACCTCTGCGCCTTTCCCATGTGATTCTGTCTGCCCTCTGGCACTTCTGTAGCCTAGCAAACTCTTAATCATCCTCTACCCTTAGCTCAACTCCTCATCTTGGAAGCATTTCTCAATGAGATGATAGCTTAAATCATTTCCTGACTCTCAGTGACCTCCTGCTCCCCATCCCTGGCTACCTTTGTACTTCCTAAACACTCTGGAGAGGCCTGGGTTTCAACAATTGTTCCGTGATTTCTAGTCGCCGTGTGTGTCTGTCTCAGTGAGTCAGGAGCCCCTTGAGGATGGGACCCATCGTGCCTTACTTATGTTGGTGTCCCCAGTGCCCAGCCACAGAGTAGTTGCTCAATGGATACGCGCATGAATGAAGTGGGGTCCGTGACGGTGTTAATGAACAGCCACAAGTGTCTCAATTTTTGAAAGCTCTAAGGGAAAATGAACATTTCCTTGTGGTAGGATTGTTTAGGCTAAGACATCAAGTTCTTTTTCCATTGGGCTAGAATTACATCACCTCCATAAGGCAACCCTAGTTATCTTATGGAAAAACTAATCATATCTTTCATCTCACTGTCTGCCACCTATGCCTACCTTATCTGCCTATACCTATTTATCTAACCTGTCATCTATACACATACATCCTGTAGAAATCTGCCTGCTTATCAGAGGCACACAGCAGAGTGATGGTATAGCTCTGGACTCAGAGAGTAGAAATTGTTTCCTGGGTCTACCAAGCTGTGTGACCCAGAGTGAGTAACTCGGCCTTCTGAGCCTCAGTTCTCTCATCTATGAAAGAGAGATGATAATAATTGTACCTTTCTGATAGGGTGATTGTGAGATTAAATAATTTAATTCTTGGTAAGCACTGGTAAAAGAAAACACTCAGCAAATGATGGTGCCTTTGAGAACATTAATTTATATCACAAGTTATTCATCAAAAGATTTGGGACAGCTGAACAAATGCCAGAAAATAGAAAATGATAAAATATGTACTTGAGAGAAATCAAGATAAAGAAAAATGAGGTAGGAAAATAATAAAGCTGAAAGTAAAATTGACACACACACAAAATGCCTTCTCTAAAGTTCTATAGTTACTAGAGTCTGCATTTGGCTTTCAGCTCTCCTGGTAGCCACATTAAAGAGGCAAACATCATCAATTATAAGCTTCACAGCATCTGTAACATAAAAATAAACCAAGTGTTCCAGGGAAGCATGGCTTTCCCTGGTCAGAAAGGAAATCACATCTTTCCCTTAACCCTTCACAAAGAGGACCCTGAGAGAAGCTACCACGCAGTGTCTTCAATAACATCCCTGCAGCTAGCAATGACCAGGTTGACTTTCTCACAATATTCCCTCCAGCTACCTGCTACAAGGACCTAAGGCAATTCTCCAAGAATAAAAATAAACAATAATAGCCACCATTTACTATGTGCCAGACATAGATCCCCCAAATCAACTCAGGAGGTGAGCATTATTTTTTATTGTTGTTATTATTAATATTATTCTTACTGTTTTTTTATTATTGTTATTAATAGCTATTTCCCACTTTATAGATGAGGAAACTGAGCATCAGTTGAAATCATTTGCCCAAGGACACACAAGCCAAAAGTGATAGGGCTAGATGCAAACCCAGGTCTCTCTGTTACCAGAATCAAACTAATAATCATTTTTCTGCATCTGGGAAGACCACAGTGTTGCACTCCAAATACCCAGCTCACTGATGAACTGCCTTAAACTAAGGATAATAAAAGACTCCAGGAGATAGGTGGGGAGTCTGCTTTGTAGACAGCCTACCATAAATATTAATTCTTTGGAATGAGCTCTTGATAAGGCTGGGGCATCAGGGGCTTCAAGGTTAAGTTATCCAGAAGGATCCCAGAGTGTCACTGTGGTGAGTCACTGATGCTGGGCAGAGCCCTGTGCTTGACTGGAGAGCCTGGCAGAGGGAAGGGCTTTGATAGGTCAAGAGGGCCTAAGAGAGATTCTCATAGAAAGACCCAGAAGGTTCCCATGGATGAGGACACCATTCCCCTGAAAACAGTTCTGAATTCCCTCCAACATACAAAGTTCTCCACCGTGGAGTCAGGCCTGCAGCCATCTCTGTCTGGAACATTTTCAAAGCAGGCGTTACCAATTGCCACTGTGGCCTTTTAAAAACTCTCAAAAACTCTCAATAAAATGCCCCAAGAACATCTAATTTAGGCAATGTAGCTTCCTGGTGAACCCTCCAAGATGAATTGGTTGCAAATTGTACCCCCAGGTAACTGAATGATTTGACCTGTTGTATTAAATTGTTGGAAAGAAACCAACTGAATGCTGGGGGTTGTCTGCCAATGCTGATGATCTGGGTTTTCAGGTAGTTGATCTCAAGGACTGCTTTCTGACAATAATTGGGCAGTAGGATCAATTGTCTGTTGCAGTTAGTTCTAGACCATGACGATAGAATCACACCAACAGCAGAGAGAAAAAGACTGATCTTTCTGTTTTCATTTGCAGTGGGCCCAGCCTCAGCATCAGGTTTGCCCAGAAGTCGCATCAAGTCATTCCGACTCAAGTTCAGAAGAAGCAGGGTAGGGAGAAAAGGTAAAATCCATACACCTCTCAAATGTGGTATCTGATTTGCCAGGAGACCAGCCTTCCCTGCTGGTTCTGCTTTATATTTTTCAAATGCAGTTTTTGGTAGACAAGATCTTTAAAGCCTTTAGATTGAACACAAGGGGAAGGGAAGAATGGGGAGGAATAATTTAAAAGGACAGTCCTAGGTGGTAAAATGGTTAAGGACTAGTGGCTCATGGAACCTCTAAGGTCTCATATAGCCTCATGAGGGTGGTCAGACTTGAAATGTCCCTCTAAACTTCCCCTCTCCCCCAAACCACCCCCTACCTCCACCCTTACCCCACACAAACATACACAAACCCCACCGTTCCAGGTGTTTACTCTGACCTCATTGGCTTTGGAGATGAGTTGAACACCTGGAGAGACTGGATTTGTGTCTGTGTGGACATCCATGACTTCCCAGATGACTCTAGTGATAAAGAACCTGCCTGCCAGTGCAGGAGACATAAAAGACCAGGGTTCAATCCCTGGGTCGGCAAGATCTCTTGGAGGATGGTATGGCAACCCACTGCAGTATTCTGGCCCGGAGAATGCCATGGACAGAGCAGCCTGGTGGGCTACAGTCCATAGGGTTGCACAGAGTCAGACACAACCGAAGCGACTAAGCATGCACACACGTGTGACATACAGGGATGCTGTGTGTGTGCATGTGTGTGTGTGTGTGGTGCTGGTGGGAAGAGGTCATTCCAAGTGGGGAAAACTGCCTAAACCATGGCTTGGAAGCAAGTGAGTACCCTTGGTGTTCAGTTCTCAAGGTGATTTATAGTGTGTGTGTCGGGAGGAGAGCCTTGAGTGGCAGCAAAGAATTTAGACTTTATCCTATAAGTACTGCGGAGGCATGGACTGTTTCTTAGGCAAAATGGCTCAGTGGGTGAGGTCACTCTGAGATTCAGACTACATGGGTTTCAAACTCTGGATTCAGACTACATGGGTTCAAATGCTTGCTTGACAGAGTACTAGCAAATGTGAGCTTTGGCACATTGTATAACACCTGTGTACCTTAGCATATCCATCTTTGAAATGGGAATGATAGCACTTACTGTGGAAAACTGCACTGGAGATTAAATAAACTCTCATACGTGAAATGCTTAGAACAATACCTGGTGCAGAGCAACCCCTCACTTGGTGTTAGCTTTTATCATTATTACCAGATGGGATGATGGCAGCGGCTTCCTCCATGCCAGGAATGGGCCTGCGTGTTTATGTGCATGCTCTCAGCTTGTCCTCACAGCCCTATGAGATAGACCTGATTTTTATTCCCACCTTAAGAGGAAAAAGCTGAGGCATAGAGAAGCTCTGTTACTACCCTGGATCTGGAACTGAAGGTCAGGCTTCCCTCAGTGTAGAGGACAAATGTACTGTCAGACCATGGAGGAGGCAGAGGCAGGAGTCTGAGTTGAGAGGATGGGGCGCTAGGGCACTAAGAGCAGAGGCAGGGAGATAGCAGACATGGAGAGATGACGTGGGCCCCTACTGCACAGGGAGGGCTCAAGATCTCTCAAGTCCCATCTGGGCCTCTATTAATCTTGAGCTTGAGTAGTTGTGTCCCAGAAGCCTCACCACTCACTACAAAATATAGTGGGTCTCAGACCCCACCATGGGGTGGGATGTGAGGATGGACCCACCCCATGTGTTAGCCCTCTGGCCAGGACTGTCCAGCTGGGAGATGGAGGGGATGGAAAGAGCTCTTGGAGCCTGGGGACAATGACTGAGTCAAAGCTTTAGTTAGTCGCCTTATCCAGGGCCCTTGGTTTACCCAGTGATGAACTGGAAAGGTGGCTCCAGGGTGTTTCTGAACAGCAATAAATGAAGGTGTATGCCAGGGGAGCTAAGAGAGAGGAAAGAGGAAGAGGAATGGACCAGGTTGGGGAGTAAGGGGAAGGGGACATACTTCACTGGCCTGCCCCTCCTCAACAAAGTCAAACTGCTGTAAGGCATGATCAAGCCTGCGTCCCACCACTGGGAAGGGGGAACAGAAAATGGATGTCCCAGACACTCATGGGACTGCCCCTCCTCCTGGCTACTGAGAATCACAGTGGCTAAGGAGGGAGGAGGAAGCAGCGACCAGAGGGCCACACAACTTTCCCTAAGGTAGGGCTGAATTCACTCAGTTGTGTCCTACTCTTTGCGACCCCATGGACTGCAGCCTACCAGGCTCCTCCATCCATGGGATTCTCCAGGTAAGGGTACTGGAGTGGGTTGCCATTTCATTCCCCAGGGGATCTTCCTGACCCAAGAATCAACCCAGGTCTTCCACATTGCAGGCGGACATTTTACCATCTGAGCTACCTGGAAAGCCTAAGGTAAGGCTGGCTCGGGGCAAATCCTTTCTGTCCTGTGGTGTGAAAGCTGTCTGCAAAATGACAAATGGAAGGGGTTTTCATCTGAGGTTTAGAAAACTTGGGGTCACATCCCATATTCGGTGCCACCCTCCCACATGGATGTGGGCAAGTCTTTTCTCCTCTCTGGAGTATGAAATTCAATTAAATATTCTCAGCTCATTTTTGCCTAAAAATCCATCACACTGACTATGCCCTATTGGTTGGTCACATCTCCATCCAGACATCCAGGGACAGACACTGTTCTCAGAAGATTGAGGGAGGGGTGGAGAGAAGAGGACCCTTGGAAGCAGAAAGCCCTGAGTTTGAAACCCCAGTGCTATCACTTAAAGCCTGTGACACTGGACAAGTCCTGTGGCTTCTCAGATGTACCACACCCCATCAATAAACAAGGATAACACCACCTCCTTGTAGGACAATGGTAATGAGGACTTGATGAGACGATACATTTGGAGAACCCATAATCCCTCAGCAATGACCCTACCTGTTCAGCCTGCCACATCTCACTGTAAAACACTCCTGGGCCAAAGGGCCAAGCTAGCAAAGCAGAAGCTGGTAATGGCTAGGAGGCTGCCCAAGACTGGGGAGGTGGGCAGAGGGAAAAGCACAGAGCTTGGATGGGGATCCAGAGGGGCAGACAGGGCCTGGGGAATGGGAGGTAGAGGAAAAGGGGAGCCTCTGAATGAGAAGGAAGGGAAAAGGGGGCAGGAGAAAGAGAGTTTATTATTCTTCCTGCAGACCAATCACTGAACTCCTGGAGTGTCGAATTCCAGCTCCTGCAGCCAGATGTGACCTGTTCCTGTTATCATGGAATATTAATCAGAGGGGCCCTTGGGTAATTGGGAAGTTTTGATTAGAGAAATAGCCCTTACAATAATAAGCAGGCAGAAGCCTAGGGAAACCCACCCCCACTCCTGGTCACCTACCTCTTAGGCTCCATACTTCAGAGGCTCAGAGAACAGCACTGAAGGGTTGGGGAGTGCAGGGAGGGGTACCAGGTACTAAAACTGGTTGTGAGGACCAGGACTGAACCTGCCAGGTGGAGAGAGAGTATGCAAGGATAGGTGGCTACAAGGGGAATAGAGACTGAGAGATCTGGGGCCTGGCACTGGCCTGGCTTAACTCACCTTCCCATCAATCATCACATTAGCTGTTTCTGGGGATTCCCCCTTCCCAGACCCCCTCCTAGTCAGCCCTCAGCCAGCACCACTGCCTCAGGCTCTGGCCCTGCTGGGACCCCAGCTCTGTTGCAGGCTGCACATGGCCCCTGGGTTCTGTATATTTAGACGGTTAATGAATCTTCCTGTTTGACTGGGCCAGGCTAGAGCCTGAGATGGAGGAAATGAGGGCAAGAATGGGGAGGAGGGGCTGCACAACTGCTCCAGCCCTGGAGATCCTCTGACCACAGGGACCCCAGACCCAAAGTACAGAAAAAAACCCAGGCAGTTCAGCTCAAGGAATCTGAGTGGTTGCCCCAATCCTCACCTGTACCCCCAAGTCCCCAAGACACTATAATTTGAGGACAGAAGACCCGAATTCTAGGCCCAACTCTTGACTTGCCCTCTCCTGGGCCTCAGGTGCCTCTTCTTTATGTTGAGGGCTTTGTTCTTTTTACCAAACTCAGCATCTACTATGTGCCAAGCTCTATACTGGGCCCTGGAGATTCAGAAAGAAAAAAACAATAGATCATAGTTCTTACCCTGCAAGAGATCATATTCTAATGACAGAGGCAGTTATGCAACTGTCACACATGGAGACAGTAATTGTAATAATAGGGTTGACTGAGTGGCCATGATGTGCTCGGCCCTGTGCTAAGGGCTCTCCATGTCTTGTCTTCTCAATGTCTTTTCCATGTTGTCATCTTCTCAATGACCCATTGTTAGTATCAGCAGCCCTATTTTATAGATGAGGAAACTGAGTTACTAAGAGGTGACGAACCCAGTAAAAGGATAACGTTTTAGACTTTACATATATATGTATATATATATATATATATATATATATATTGTAAGTACAAGGATAATGTTTTAGACTTTTGAGATACATATACATATGTAAGTAAGTAAATGTTAGTCACTCAGTCATGCCCTACTCTTTGCGACCCCATGGACTGCAGCCCACCAGGCTCCTCTGTCCATGAGATTTTCCCAGGCAAGGATAGAGTAGGTTGCCATTTCCTTCTCCAGGGGATTTTCCCAACCCAGGAATTGAACCCGGGTCTCCTGCACTGCAGGCAGATTCTTTACCCACTGAGACACACACATAATTTTTATGTATGATATATATCATATGTTTGGGCTTCCCTGATAGCTCAGTTGGTAAAGAATCCACCCGCAATGCAGGAGACCCCTGTTTGATTCCTGGGTCAGGAAGATCCTCTGGAGAAGGGATAGGCTACCCACTCCAGTATTCTTGGGCTTCCCTTGTGGTTCAGCTGGTAAAGAATCCACCTACAGTGTGTGAGACCTGGGTTCAGTCCCTGGGTTGGGAAGATCCTCTGGAGAAGTGAAAGGCTACCCACTCTGGTATTCTGGCCTGGAGAATTCCATGGACTATATAGTCCATGGGGTCGCAAAAGAGTCAGACACGACTGAGCAACTTTGATGAATATCACATATATGTCATATAAATGATAAAATATTATATATAATTTACATATATGCATATATATTATTACCTAAGTGGCCTTCCAGAAAGGCTGTACTAACTTAAACATCACCAGCTTAATGAGTGTAGAAAAAAAGCCATTGATTAGCGCATCTTTCTTTCCAACTGTACCTGGAATCTCTGGTGTCTCTACTTCAGATCTGGGCCTCTGGCTGCTGGAGCTTGGCTGAGGATGAACATGAAATCTGGTGGGAGATACTCACTGATTCATGGGTTCATCAGCTTTTAACTGAGCACCAGGTTCACTGCCTTAAAGGAACACACATTCTGATGGGAAGAGATAGCTCCTTGCATCGAGGTATACTTGCTGCTTTTTACAAAGCAGTTTTGCTGACATCACTCCATTCCCAACAAATGAAGAAGAAACCCAAGCCTCAAGAGAAGAGATGACTTATTCAAGTATGAGTGCCAGAGTCAGGTCTCAAATGCAGGCATCCCAACTCTGACTGCAAATCCCTCTGGGAGCACAGCAAACTGGGTGTTCCTCCCCTTGGGCTTTCAGGAGTCAAGGTCAGGCCAGCCAAGCCCCGGGGCCTTGAGCTTGAGAGGGGAGTTGATGATGGCATGAATGGAGAGGAGGGGTAGCACAACTGTCATGGCTCTGAAGATCCATGTACTGAGCAATCACCAGGACCCTGTTCTCGAGGCTTCCTGTGTGCACATTCACTCTATCTTCACTGCAGTCTCATGAGATGACTGCTACTCTCAGCCCCACCTTATAGAAGAAAACACCAGGAACACCGAGAGGGTTAAGTAACTTGTTCAAGAATTCACAGCTAGAAAGTGGCAAAGCTGGAACGTAATCCTGGCAGCCTGATCCCAGTGTGTGGGATTTGGAGCCCCATACTAGGAGGCCTCTGAAGCCACATGGCTGACATCAAGGCTGCAGGCTACAGGACTCCAGCTCACTCTCTCCCCATGCTGGCACTGCCACCTCACTCCTCTCAAGTGGCAAAATACCTAAGCGTGTGGACTCTGGATTCTGGCTTCTTGATTTCAAACCCTTCTCTACAACTTCCTAGCTGTGTGCCCCCTGGCAAGGTACTTTCCCTGTCTGAGCCTCCATTTCCTTATCTGTAAGACGGGGCTAATTGTGTTTCTACCTCGGATAGGGACCTCCCTGAGACCTCAATGAAACATAAGGTGTCCATGGAACAATGCATGTGAGTAACTGCTGAGCATGGTGTCTGGCCCATAGTAAGTACTGAATAAATGTTTGCTTTTATTGTAGGGTAATATAATAAGGCACCAACTCTTCAGATTGGCTGGACAGTAATGTGAGCAGATAGAGAGGGCGGAGACAGCCCAGCTAAGCCCATTCAATTGGACAAATGTTTCAAAGTTTCACTGATATTGCTCTGCCCTCAGCTCTGTTCTGGGTCCCACTCTAAATGAGACATAGAGAAAAATGAGACAAAGTTCCTGCTCTCCAGAAACTCAAAATATATTGGGGAAACAGACACAGGCCACATAGTGTAAGCAGAAGCACCACAAAAGCTGAGAAGAGAGTACCAACTTTTCCTGGATTTGAGGGTTGGGAGTGTACATAAAGGATGGATAGGAGTTGCAGGCCAGGAGCAAGGGGATGGGCGTTTCTGGCTGATGGCAGTACACATGGAAAGACTCAAAGGCTTACGGGTCCCTGTTCTGCTCAGGGGCCTGTGAATAGATTTGTGTTATTGGAATGTGAGGTGAATGCAGTGTGGAGGGGTTGAGGTGAGAAACAAGAGGTAGGCAGGGGCCAGATCACCCAGGGCCTCCCACCGCCGTGCTATGGAGTTAAGGGATGACTGACAAATGTGAAATGCTGAAATGGAAACTGAAGTTGGTTCACAAGACAGGATAGAGTTTGGAAAAAAAACACTTTGGCTGCTGTTTGCAAGAGAGAGGGATAGATGGAGACAGGGACTGTAGTTGCAAGGTGACTGCCATAATCCAGGCAGGAGAACAAGTGTGGCAGCATTGGGGGTGATAAGAAGTGAGCAGAGTTAAGAGATGCTGAAGAGGCAGAACTAAAGGATAACCCAGAAGTTTCTAGCTCAGACCCATCTGTGGCAAGACCTCAGCTGAGCTGGGAACAGTCACCTGTGCTCTTGTAAACTGGTCTCTTCCTCCTCTTTGGTGTTTATTTTCATTTCCTTGTAAAGTTCGATTCAGAAAATTCCAATCTTGTTTCAGCTGAACAGAAGAGAAAGGAGATTTTTCCATACCCTAGCTGGGACCTGGGTTCCTGGGGCCTCCCAGGGTCTTCCAGGGTCTAGGCTTTGCTGGTGGCAACTCCAGCAGCGTGATGATACACAAAGCTTGGGAGATCTGTGGGGCTAGAGCCCAGGAAAAGGCTTGGCATGGCTTGGCAGGCCTGCTGTGGGGGACAAGAGTAGTTTGGCCAGGATCAGGGTACTGGAGGTGGGGCGTACACAGAGAGAGAGAAGTGAGCAAATCCTGCCTGTTGCCTATTTGAAAGGAGAAAGGCTCCCTTTCTTTGGCAGTGCCCTTAAGTCATGGGCACTTCTGGCCTTTTCTTTTCTAGATTCTACGCTCATAGGCTCCACTGAGAGTGCCCTGGATGAGTGGCTGTGCTAAAGGGAGGGATCCCAGAGCCCACAGTTAACAGCCTTGGATGGGGGTGGGGTGGGAGAAGAGGGATTGGGAAGCTGTGCAGTGATGTGAAGGGGCGATGGGCTGAAAGTCACAAGACCTGGGTGAGGGCCAGTCCTGGTAAACTCTCTGTGTGACTCTGGGCAGTTCCTTCTTCCCTTCTCTGGACCTCAGTTTTCCCATCCATCCAACTAAGGGGCTGGACTAGTAGGTCTCTAAACGCCCAAACAGCTTGAAAGATTCCATTCTCTTCTCTGAATCTGCCCAGGGGAGGCCTTGGGGGCTGGGGCACAGGCAGGGGCTGAGAATTCCATAGCAATTTGCATGTGAAAGCATGTTACTGCCATGGCTATTAGTGTGTGCAGGGGGCCTGAAGACAGGGCAAGGACAGCTAACAGTCAGGCTGTCCAGAAAGCCCTGCTGCCCAGGTCGGGGAGGGAGGGAGGGGAGGTCCTGGAGGTGTGCAAGGGGGTTGGACCACTGCCTTGGGTTCCCAGGGAAGGATGAATCCCGAGACCTTTAGGGGCCCCACCCAGCCTCGAGATGCACAAGCCTTGGTCTGGCCGCTACAGAGACCTCCAGGCTGTCAGGCTGTCCTTGTCAAAGAGTGACTTCAGAGCTGCGTGAGGTGCCACAAGAGAGGGGCCCCAGGGAGGGGGCAAACTGTTAGTGCATTTGCTTTTCCAGATCTGCTTTGACCAGGCATAAACCTCTCAGGACCATATTCTCCTCAGGATTATGTGTCCTTTTGGTAGTGCCTTGTATAAACTTACATTGTTTGTCAATATAAATACTGTGTATATACAGGTTTGTTTGGTTCACTCAAAAGGGCTCCTGGGGATTCTGGGAGAACAAAACAGCTGTATGCAAAGAGGGCCCACAGCTGTGACCTGTGAGGGAAAAGAGGTGGCCCTATTAGCACTCTTCATAGGCCTCTCAGTAAGTCCCTTCTGGTATTTAGGTCTCAGTTTCCCCATGACACATTTGATCTAGAAAGGACTCTCAGGAAAGTCCTAGCTCTACTATTTCCTGGCCTCTGACCTCTCAGATTCTACTGAACAAGCATGAGGGCAGTGAGGGAGGCAACCCACTGGTCCCCCAAGAACAAGGGCTCTGTCCATCAGAATCCAGCCGGCAAACAGACCCTAGTGCAGGGTGGCTCTCAGGCTCCTTGGCTGCTCCTGGTACCCTGGGAGCAAAGGAGCCACCTGGAGCTTCTCCCCAGGGCCCTGGCCAGAATCCAGGTATTTACCTACTGCTCCTGGGAAAGGCTGGTAGAGACTAGACTAGCCATGGAGCCACAGCAGTAGGTAAGGGCTGAGGGCACACATCTTTTCTACTTTGGCTTTGGGACGTTTTTATCATGGGTATATTTTGCTCAGCCCCCAGCCCAGGTGAGATTGGGGATAGGGGGTGCAGATTGGGAGTGAGACCTCAAGATAACTTCTGATGATGATGTTTAGGAACTTTGCAAAAGGCCAGCTTTGGTCAATGAAGATGGGACTAGCCAGAGCTTGGGGGCCACTCTCAAAGCAAGAATGATCCCTGGGAAGTGCAGTCCCAGAACTTAACTGGCCACTCCACACCTCGTGGGAGAAGCAACAGCTACCCTTTATTGGTGCCAGGCATTCAACACTTGTTAAAAGATGGATGAATGAACACATGGAAGGCTAACTTTAGTACCCAAGCTTTTAATCTCTGTATCCTCCATTCTGCCTCTCACATCACCATAGAAGCACTTTAAGAGCTAATCAGGCACTTAAAAGTCATTCTAGAATGTGAAGTCCTTGGGGGCAGAGACCATGACTATCCTGTTCATCACTGTACCCTAGTGCCCACATTGCTGACTGGCATACAGTAGGTTCTCAGTAAATATTCTCTGAATAACTGAAGAAATGTAATCCCACTCCTCATTACCCAGACAGGGACGTTGAGGCCCAAAGAGGCAGGGACCTGCTTGCCCCTAGTCAGAAAGAGTCATGGTAGATCTGGACAGGCCCTGGGCTCCAGCCTCTCAGCTCAGGGCTCTTTCAAAAGGCCCCATGGCCAACTTTTCCTGCCCTTCCCTACCCATTCACACATTCCTTATCCACTCTCCCCCCTCCCCCGCCCAGCTTTCCCTCTTTCCTTTCTCTTTGCCAGCTAGATAATTAACCATTGGAAACAGAACCTATAATTACCGTCTCCCCCATGCCCTTATATTGCTTTCAGTTTGGGTTCTATGACCCCTGTCCTGGATGGGGTTGGTCTCCCCCTCAGCAGCCTCCCAAAGGGGGAGCCAACCTAACAAGCACCAGCTGAGGCCCTCACTCCCCAGATCTGATGGCCAGCTGTACAGGAGGCTGGCAGCAGATGGGCGAGGAGGGTCCTCCAGCAGGCTGGGGCTGACTCAGCTAGGGTGTCAGTGGGACTGTGACGTGCCTGGGCAGGACAGGAGACCAGGCAGGCAGGCCGGATTTCCGAGAGTGATTGATGCCAGGTGGCCAAAGGGCTGCTTTCTCAGCAGGGCCCAACCTAGGATGGTCCCAGTAGGGCCGGGTCTTTTCTTGGATCCTTTGGTTCATGCTGATGTCCCTGACTAGAAGGTGTCAGGCCATCCACATCCCTGGTGCCTCAGGGAGGCTGGGAGCTTAAAACTCATCAGTGCAGTAAGTCCCAAGAGCCCTTGCCTTTCAGCTCCACAAGGCCTAGCCATTCAGGGAAACTGAGGCCTGATTAGCACCTGCTCAGCTTGGCTTCTTTGGTGATCTGGACTCAGGTGTGGAGGAAGCCAAGCAGCCCCACCCTCACCTGGGAAGCATCCTCTATCCCTGACTCACTGGGAGGGAGTTTAGGCCCAGCTGGAACAGGAAGGAGAGCTGGGGGTGGGGCCGGTCTGGGGCCCTACCACAGAAAGCTCACACCCCCTGCCTCCAGCTAGCTAGGCTTGGTCCCTCCCTGACCCACACAGACAGTAAGGGAATGAGGAGGGAATGGCTCCCCCTTCTTCAAGAGCCACAAGGAAGCACACTTCCTCAGTCTCACCCAAGGCGGGCAAGGAGTGTGTGTGTGTGTAAGGGTGGGATGGAGGAGAATCACCCTCTAGCAACTTCTGTTTGCTCACAGTATAGTAAAAGACCTGGGCTTGAAGCCTTGGACTTGCGTTCACTTGATGTGTGTTCTTGCAATAGGTCTGTTTCCTCATCTCAAATATGAGGCCAAGAATTCTTCACCTCCTACCCTCATAGGGAAGTTTATGAAATTCAATGAGATAACACATGTAAAAGTGCATTTTTTTTTCCAGTGGCAGGCATTGTCCAGGTGAAGGACACTCTGCCACAAGGGCTACTGAGTGGTGCTGTGTGGCCAGCAAAGCACAGACATGGAGTTCAGACCAACAGCAGCCTCGGCTCCCAGGCCAGAGCAAGTGACAACAGAGGTCACAAATCTTCTAGGCTGTTGGAGAAGTTGCCCCATACTTTCCTTTGCCCTCTCCCAGAGATTTTACTTCACATTCCCACAGCTACTTCCAACAGGCCCCCAGAAACTCGATCCCCCACTGAGAAGGTGGGGGTAGCCGGTGTCCCAGGCTGGGTAGTGAGCCACCCAAGGACACTCAGTTGGTGACGTGTGGGAAGGGCTCTACCCAATCCAGATCCCCTTCAGTTAGAGAAATCAATCTGGCCTAAACCAGCCTTGGGTAGAGACCCCTGGCCCAGGCAGGGGCCCTGCTCTGGGCAGGCAGTCAAGCAGCAGAGGCCCCATCTGATCCAGGCACTTCCTTTGGTTAATGAGAAACCAAATAAACAGCCTCTGCCCCAGCTGGCTTCAGGAGCACCCCAGCCGGGCCCAGCCCTGCCTGCTCCAGCCAGCCTCCCTCCCCTTCACCGTGCAGGTCCCGTGATTCTCCTCCCCTAGCCTTCTCTGTGCGCTTCCCACTTCCCTCACAGCCCTGCCTACTCCTTGGCTGGTGTGCTGGGGCTTCCTGCTCTGGATCACTAACTAACCCTCCCCTTCCTTCCTCCTCCTCCTTTCCTCTAGTTCCTTCTTACCCATTTTTAGCTGCTGGGATCCCACTTGTTCTCCTCTCCTGATATCTGTCTTAGCCATCTCGATAGCTAATCCCCTACCAAGAAGACTGTGGGCTGCTCCAGGCCCTGCCAGCCTGAGTCTCTGCTGTGGGACTGTGGCCAAACCCTATTCAGGGTACTCACTTCACTCTCAGACCCTCAGCCTATGGGAGGGAGACTGGGTATTCAGGGCTTTAACTGTCAGCCAGAAGCCCCCAAGTATGCCATGCTGAGAACTCTGGTGTACAGGAGAGAGAAGGCTCTTCTGGCTAAGCAGCAAACTGGGATGCCTAAAGCAGCCTGCTTACCCAGTGGGCCAAAGCTGAGGGGGCCAAAGCTGAGGCCCAGCTCTTGGGAAGTTATTTCCATTCACCTCCAGGTGTCTTGAGGCAGGGCAGGGCTGGGCCTGTCAGCAGGTTCCAGATCTAGCCCCAGCCAGTTGGTGGCAGTACTTGTGGACACACCCAGGTCCACATGGGAACAGCCCCTCCCCATCTACTCTCTCTAGCTGAGCCTAATGCCAGACTGGGCAGATGCCTGTGGCCTATGCCACAGTGGTGACAGGATGGAGAGGGGGATATGGTCACAGTATCTAGAGAACAAGAGGGCAGAAGAATTTGTGATGAGGAAGGGCACAGAACACTTGCAGCATCTCGCTCCACTAGGATAGTCACCATCTTCCCACACCTGCCCAGATCACCAGCGTTTTGGTCAGGTGAAAATCATACACGCACACACGCACACACACACACACACACACAACTCAATCTCCCTCTGTGTCTCATTCATATATTCACTCATACACTCACACTTCATTCCCCAGACATCACGACATCATTTTACACCCATTTCTCCATGTGTTTTTTTTTTTTTAGTTCTCATTTTTTTCTAAGAAAAAAGCAACAAGAAAATAATTCAGAGTTTATACAAAACATCTTTACATTATTTTTTTTCCAAAAGACTAGTATTTACACAAATGGCAATAGAAACAAAAACAAAAACAAAAAAACCCTTTTGACTGCCACCTGGAAGGGGCTGGCTGTTCTGCTCCCTCTCCCACCTGGCTCTGGAATGGGCAGCTGGCCAGGAGGCAGTGTGGAAGTGGACGGTGGAAGGCCCAGCTCCTTCCATGGCCACTCTGGGAGCGCCTGCAAGGTGCTTGCAAGTGGCAGTCTGTTAGCAGCCGTGCTGGCAAGGAG
Organism: Nanger dama; assembly: GCA_917880005.1. NCBI lineage: Eukaryota > Metazoa > Chordata > Mammalia > Artiodactyla > Bovidae > Nanger > Nanger dama. The sequence continues at coordinate 4,661,544 of CAKJTW010000073.1, read as the reverse complement.
CCGGGGTCAAAGTGCACGGCGTGATGGCCAAGCCCTCGGCAAGCCTCTTCCTCTTTCCAAGCCCCAAACCAAGATAGGGGGCTAGTGGGAGCTGGGTTAGGGGGACACCCACCTGTGATAGAGCCCAGAAAAGGAGCAGGCCACTTGGCCTTATACCCGCTTAGTTCTCCACCCTGGGCTTCTGTTTCCCCACCAGGCCAAGGATGCCAAAGGTGAGGGGAGAACAGGGCAGAGGGGAGAGGGGAACTCCCAGCTCTGCAGGGCAAATAGCCACCTGGGCACCTCACCTCCCTCCACCCCCCATGAGGTCATCTGCCTGCAGCAGCTCTCCTGTTCCCCAGGCAACAGCCAATTAAGACGTTAATTACCGTGAGAGTGAGGGAGGCAGGAGATGCCCAAGAATCCCACAAGGAAGGGATTTTTTTTTTGGTGGAAGGGTGGCAGCCACTACCCCATTGCCAAGATCAGCACTGTAGAAGCAGGGTCAGTGGGGGAGGGTGAGACACCTTGCCCAGTGACACTCTTGTCATCCCTCATGGGCAAGAACAGCCCTGGCCTGCCTCCCCCCCCCGCCCCCTGAAAAAAAAAAAAAAAAAAATGTCAAGGAGTTTACAAAGAAGTGCCATCTTATGCTTCCTGGCTGGTCACAACCTGCCCCAGGCCCCTGATACTGGGGTAGGCCAGGCTCGGAAAACCTGGGGAGGGGCTGCCTTTTCCATTTTTCTTAAAAAAAAAAAAAAAAAAAAAGATGAAAGTGAGTTGACAGCTAAAAAATGAACACAAAACATTAAAAACAGTGATGATAGTGGACAAGCAGTCCTGGGAAGGGAGAAAGGGAGCGAAGTGGGGCAGGGCCAGGGGGCATCTCCCTGCCTGCTGTCCATCAGCGTCCAACCCTGCCCTCCAAGAAGGGGCACCCCCGCAGAGCCCAGAGGCCTGGCCAGAGGGGGAAGGCACAAGAGCATGGGGGCTGGGGGCATAAGCACCCCCCTCCAAAGCCCAGAGGGTGCAGCAAAGGGGGGTTTATAAAAGCCAAGAAACTACAAAACTAAATACAAAGGTGGGCACAGCTGGCAAAGGGAGGGATGTAGGTGAGGAAGGAGAGGTGCAGTCCCGGCTGAGTGTCCCCTCGGGACCGAGGCTGCTCAGGCCCTCAGACCTTGTAGTAGATGTTCGCTGGGCTCTGGGGCGGCATCTCCTGGACGATGTAGACGGGGTGCCCGTAGTCCCCACTCACCTTCTCATAGTGGGGGCAGTAGTTGTTCTCTGTAGTCCGTAAGGGGATGATGATGTCGCTGGGCTCGGTGCCCGCAGTGCCACTGCCCCCCTTGGGGCTGGCCAGGGTGCTGAGTGAGAGGGCGGGCGCCCGCTGCTGCGTGTGCTTGCGGTGCCGCTTGCGCAGCTTCAGTAGCAGGATGGTCAGGAAGATGATGATGAGCAGGAAGATGACGCAGCCGGCACCCACAGCTGCAAACAACGCCACCTTGGAGTTGAAGAAGCTGTCGGGGTCCCCGCTACTGCCTCCATTCCCCACCAGAGCCACTTTTCTCATCCTGGTTCACAGTCTCTGTGGATGGGGGAGGGAGAGGAGAAAGGTCAGCCAGGGTCCCAGGGATACATGGCAGATCCTGGGCTATGCCCTGCCTTCCTGCAGAGCTAGCGCCTGAACGGGCAGCCAAGCAATGTCTTCTGCCCTCTGGGAAACTCCCATACGCTCACCATGCTTGCCGTCGGAGTCACTCATGGAACTCCGACCACCGGGGGCCTGTGTGGCCATCTTGATAGTGTTGTCTGCCTCCTTGCTGGGCCGGCTGGTAGTCAGCTGCTCAGGTGTCACAGCATTGGGGTCTGGAGGTGAGGAGAGGGCAAGTAAGCCAGGGAAACTCTGGAAGCATAGGTGCCTTGGTTATGTAGTACCTCCCAACCAAGAATGGTCCAGATGCTGGACCTCAGATACTCTATCCCTGCTGCCCCCTGCCACTACTCTCCATGCCCCCACACTCAATCAGGAGCATCTGTTACAAAAGCCCAGCTGGGGAGCCCTTGTCCTGGATGCTCACCTTGCCCAACCTTCATGACGATCTTCATGGTGCGTGTGCGGCACACACCTCCCTCCCGGTTCTCCAGTCCCTCCAGACTCCCATTGGATGTAGCTGCAGCAAGAGGCCAGAGCAGTCAGAGGGAGGAGGGGTCTGCCAGCATTACCTAGAAGCCCTAGAGATGCCTGAGTCCATAAGAATAGAACTGGGAACTTGGGAGTTACAAGCAGTCCCACCCACCTGTGAACCTTTCTACTTCTCTCCCACTAGGAAGAGTCCGGGACCTAGCCCCTCCCACAAAGATGCTGTTCCTCTATCATGACCATGTCTTGGCCCTTCTTTCTTAGTTGAACTAAATGTGTCTCCTCACTGGGTAATGTGGCTCAGAAGCCAAGCAATTAGAACTTGCAAGGTGAGGGAGGCTTCTCTACAGACTGGACAGAATCCTAGATTGGAGGTCAGGAGAACTAGATTGGAGACCCAATCCTCTCTCTCCCTGTGTGATCTAGAACAAGAAGTCCCTTCACCTCCTGGGGCCTCAGTTTCCCATAAAGAGAAAGGCTTAAGGTCTGCCAATTCTGCCATTCCCAAGATTAGATCTTAGGTGGGCAAAGAAAATAAGAGAGAGAGCACCACGGATTGGAGTCCTCTCCCAACTCTTAAGAGCCAGGGTGAGCTGGCAGCAGACCCCATGGTAATTGTTGGGGCCAGAATTCCAATACCAGGCTAGGAGGAGAGCATGCCAATCTTCAAGGGGACTGAATCAGGCTGGGCCTGAAATGTGTGTAGTCTCCTTGTACTACTCAGAAGTTCCCACCACTACAGGACAAGACAGAACCACATCGTGGGTAGGGACTCACAGGTAATATAGTAATCATGGTGCTTCTTGAACTCCAGGCCCATGTAGTTGGGGCTGAACTCCTGGAACTTGATGGTGAAGCGGATTTCCTGCTCTGGCCTATTGCATGTGACTAGCACATTGGGGTCAAGCACGGTGCTACAGGCCGCTGCCTGCTCAGGCCGCACCAGATACAGCTTGTAGTACTCATAGGGCCGCCCAGCTTCTGCTCGGGGGCAGATGATGTCCAGCTTGTCTCCAATCTTTGGGTAAATCACCAGCCCCTTCCCACTCAGGAACCTGCCCAAAAAGAAAGAGAGATGATTAGCCTCAGGGTTGGGGGTCTCCGGCCATTCCCAGAACCAGGAAAGCAGACAATGAGGACCAGGCTAGGCCCACTGGGTAGAGATGGAGAGGACAGACATTCTGTACCTTCAACCTTATGCTGCGGGTGGGGAAAGAGAACCACACTGCCAGCAGGGCGTGGAAGGGGTGGCCCATGGGCAAGGCTGCCAGGCTTTGACTGTTCGGCAGGGCAGGGCACTACCTAGCTGGGAGAGCCCTTTGTCCTAATGTGGTATTTCCGCAGGGGGCTGACGTGGCAGATGGGCTGGGCACGAAGGTGTCAGGTTTGGGCTGCCTGGAGGTGGTGGCCCTGTCCTTCTCTCACCCCCAACACATTCACATTCCTTCATAGCCACTGCTACCAGCTCCTCAGCACACACACATGCATATGCACTTATGTGCACAGAACACAGAAACACACACAGAACAAGCCCACACATGCCCTAGAAACCACCCCCCGCAGCTCCCAGTCAATGGCTAGGGGTGCACAACCTATCTGAGACCCATGTCTTCTCCCCTATTCGTGCTAATCTTGGACATGATAAGGAGATAGGAACAGACCTTGCCTAGAGCCAAGGGATAATGGGCATAGTCTCCAGCCAGGTAAAGCTCCACACAGCTCTCTACACTCCCCACTCCCACTGCCTGGCATCCTACCAGGACTCATCCCACCCCCATAATGCAAGAACACAAATGCCCAAATCTGACCAGTCTCACTGCTAAGAAGAACAGAGAAAAGGAAGAAGAGGCCCAAGCAGGAGTGACAGATCATATAGGACAGGGCCCCAAGAACCTTGCTCACCCACCTTTTATTGACCATACACACACACACACACACACACACACACACTCTGACTCTGCTCCCAATCCTGAGAGAAAATGCATAAATGCCTCCTGAGCCAGGTTCATCTTCTGATCCAGAAGGCCAGGCACTGGGAAATAGCAAGGGGATGGCAGCTGCCTGGGGCCACTGATTCATATCATCCTGTCCTTGCCTAAGCACACAGTAAGTTCTCTCAGCCATTTCTGAGCCTGGGAAATGTAGGAGAAAGAAGACATGCTTTGGAATCAGACAGACAGTGGCCCTTACAAGCTCTGCAACCTTGCAAGAGCTGCCTGATCTCCCTAAGCTTCTGGTCCTCACTTATAAACTGGGAGTGGTAAGAATCCCACCTCTAAGGATGGTGGAGGGGAGACATGATGGAATGTACAGAACACACAGTTGGCACTCAACCATTTGACTCCTGCTTAGAAATAGTCTGATCTGCCAAGAGGCAGGAAACCAGACACTAACACCAAGGACCTATGAGCCCAGTCTTGTTTCTTGGGTGGGAAAGAGGAAAAGATGATACAGCTCCATCCATAAGGACTTTAATGTCTAGTGTGGGTTGGAAAAATAAATGGTTCATGTGGCAGCAATGGACAGCACCAGGCTATCTGGAGGCTATATGCAAGGATGGTGGCTCAAAAGGCAAGGGCTGGAAGCAGGAGAGGAAGGAGACAGCTCATCTGACAGTCAGAAATGGTCCCATAGATCGCTTCTTGGCCTTTTGGCTAAGATGAAGTGTAGAAATGGTCCCACAGAAAGAGTAGGATGAAAGCAGGTCCCAGGGGAGGAATAAGAAGTCAACACCCAGCAAGAATAGACAGCAGTGGCTGGGACACAAAATCTAGGCCAGGGATTGTCCCAGTGATGGGTAGAGAAGAGCAGAAGAGGCAGAAAAGCTCAGCTGGAGTCAGACTGAAAGGTAAGGGTTACAACAATCAGTGTGGGTTTCATCCAGTTGGGGACAGACTCTCCAGCAGGAAGGGCAATGAAGAGCTGAAAGTAGCACTTCAGCGGAATGAAGTTGATAATAGAAAAACATGGTTCCACTCCCCAAGGACCCATTCCACAGCAGGGACTACAAGGGAGCTCAGTATCCTCACCTGATGGAGGGAAATGATATCCAAGGAGGTAAAGGAACTAGACCAAGCAGATGAAGTAGATGAAGAACAGCAGCCCTTTCTCCATGTCCAGGGAGGCTCCACTAAGCTGGAATCTTCCATCCTGCTGTGCAGGAGGGTAAAAGTCACAACGAGAAGGTCTCCCCACTTAGTACCTGGCTTTACCAAACTCCAGAGGGCCAGCAAGGAAGCAGGCATGGGATGGAGGCCCACACAAACATTTAAGAGAAAACACCTCCAACTCCATACTCCACAAAAAGCCAAGAAGTTTCACCAAAACCTTCATAATTCCCAAAGCATTTTTCACTTTCTAATCCTCATACTGGTTCCAGCCAGGCAGTAGGTTTAGACAACTTCTAACAACTAGAAGGAACCTTTGAGAGCCACTAAGTCCAAGCTCCTCACGTGAAGGAATGAGCAACCAGACGAATGTTCCTACTGAGGGTGCTCAAAGCCAAGCCAGGGAGCCTAAACTCACCCAGGATGTTATCCCCCAGAGGTTTAAGAGTACCTGAAACATTGGCTGAATCCTTGTACAGCTTCTCCTCCACAAGACCCTACCTGGAGATGACAGCAGGCAGACAGAGAGCACGCATAGGGGTACACGCTAGCTCTCTTTTCTAACCACTTGGCCCGCCTTACCCATCAGGGAGTTTTGTCAACTCTGAGCAGTCTCCCCACCACCACTTGGGTTCTGGAGCCCTGGAACCTAGACACAACCAAGGAAACAGATGTCTACATAGTGGGTGGGGGAATGGGAAAGAGAGGACTATCGCCCCCAGTACCCCTCAGACTCTCATCAACCTCAGCGAATAGGGTTCATAAATATGTATGAGCTTATTTGCATAGCAGCTGGCAGAGGGAAACTCACCTTCCCTAAAATGCAAAAGGGAGGCGGAGCCTGATGATACCTGCCTTCCCTGACCCTGGTGCACCATGATGGTGCCTTCTCAGCCTCTGTCTTCCCCACCACTGAGAAAAGTGCATCTGGGCCTGTGAGAAGCCCCAGAAAGTGGCGAGGGGCCATGAGGGGTGGGCATGCAGCCTGTGAGAGTGAAGCCTGCGGTCAGGTAATATGCTAGTCATCCTCTACAGCAGGGACCCTGCAGGTCTCCCTTTATATCCACCAGGAGTAGGGGCTGAGAGGAAGAGGATGAGAGTGCCTAGTTAAACTGTTTACCCCCAGTTTTCAAAAACTAGCACTCCTTCCATCATCAAACCAAGCTTTTCTGTCTGGGGCCACCCCCAGACAAAGCCCTTTCTGGAAAATAAGGGGATTGACATGGCCCAGCAGGAAGCCTGTAGCAGGTCACCATGGTAACCCTAAGGCTTTCCCTCCTTAGCCTCTGATAGCCCCTGGAACCCCAGAGAGCCACCCCAGGGAGTAGAAGGACTTTCGGGAGGTGGCCTGAGCATTCAGGTCCTATCTGTGGCCTGCCTCTTCCCCTCCACCTTAACCCAAGTCTCTTCCCCAGGCTGCCTACTGAGCTTAAAGAATTCTAGAAGGGGAGAAGCCTGAGGGTCTGGCACAGTAGCCAGTACTGGTCAGAGGCCAACTATCCCCCTGCTTCTTTGTCCAGCTAAGCCTCTATTCACCCAAAAACCAACAATCGACAGCAGGGAGAGTTTTGGATCTGCGGGGGTTGTGTCTAGAAACCTGCCCACATTCCACCAGCTCTACATTTCTGTCCCTCTCACCCTTCCCTCAGGCCCTAGGAACTTGTGGTCAGAGACTGCCCAAAAGGACAAGTCCAGTCCTAGGCCACGCCACCACAGGTTTGGTAGAAGACTCTAGCCACAGCTTTGATTTAGTGACTTCAGCACCCCCAAGGGTGGTAGGACCAGTGGAGGACAGACCCCAAGCCAGAGCTCAAGTCTACACTCATTCCAGCAAGGGTGGAGAGTCCCCAAATTAAAGGCTCCTCTTTCACTCCCCCAGCTCCACCCAGCCCCCGAGGCAGCAGGAGCAGGCCTGGCGTGTCCCAGCAGTGCCCGCCCAGGCGTGGGTGGGCAGGAACAGCAGCTGGGTCCTGGCACACACACAGTGCTGTCAGAGGCAGGGAAGCCAGGAGAGCCCCAGAGGAAGCCACCCCTCACACACACACCTACACTAAACCATGCCTCCCCTCTGCCCCACCTGGCCAACACTAGGGCCCACTGGGGGGCTCAACAGCCCCTTCCTTGTTGTCTGCTTTCTGTGGGGTCCCTAAAAGCAGTGAGACTCCTGGCCCAGAGAGGAACCAAGGCTGCTGTTTAGAGCTCAGGAGGAAGTGTGCCAGGCATGGAGCTGGCTGCCTCTAGATCATCCCGAGCAGCCTGCCCTCAGATGGTGGCCTAGGAAGTCAAATGAGGAAGCTGGAGCACTGCTTATCCCACGTGGGCAGGGCCTGAGTCACAAGGACAGATGCACATACACCTGTGAAGTGAGAGGGGAAGCCGGCGGCTAGAGCCAGCGCCTCCTCCCAAACCCTGTCTCTCTCATATCCCAAGGCAGCAGGATGGTGTGGAAAGAACAGCACAAGGCAGCTCTCCCCGCTAGGGAGCTGACTGACTTGAAACAAGTCACTTTCCTTTTCTGGGCAAATGCCTCCTCATCTGCAAAACAGGGGCAATTCTAACTTCCCAGGGCTGTTGGGAACATCCAGTGAGTTCACATATGAAGATCCTTTGCAAGTAGCAAGGTACTACCCAACTGTTAGTTAGCACACCAAATACCATTTAGAAGAAGCTGAAGAAGCTTACTATACTCCTGGCTGCCAGCTCCCCTACCCAAAATGACTACCATGAAAATACACCCAGGAGGGGCTGCCACAGCGCCCAGGGCAATTAACCCCCAATATGGCTGCTGAGCATCGCCCTACCTCAGCTCTCCTAATAATCATAGGGTGGATCCTCCCCCTAAACCTACTGTTCCCTTGGCAACCAGCGGCCCCTGGGTGGCCTACCTGCTCCATAACCCCAACACCAAAAAACAGTGATGCACAGTAGTATCCAGGGCCACCCATCCCCACCCACCACAGTTGCTGAGGCAGTGGAGAGCCTGAGAGGAGAAAGGGAACCCTAGATTCAGCTCCTGGCCCAGGCTCACCAGGCCCTTCTTGCCCTGGACTGAATGCCTGGGGTTGGGGGAGGGAGGGAGGGGAACAGGGAACTTTAGGAGCTGTTGGGTTCCCATCGCTTTCAGGCCCCCACCTGTGGCCAATCAGCCACAGAGTAAAAGAGGTCAGGTCCCTAGCCGCCCCGGAAAGGGGGCCCCTGAGCTGGCTTCCCCAGGACTGTGAGCTGGAACAGCTGTGAGGGGGCTGGGACCAACACTTTGGCTTACAGCAGGCAAGCCTGGGTTGGGGTCTGCAGCTGCCCCCACCCATGCTGGATGGAGTCAAGGGTCCTGGATGCCAAGCTGAAACCCCCACCCCCACCCCTTGCAGGGAAGGTGTAATATGATCTCAGGCACATTCCCACTCCCTGGAGGTGGGGGAACCTGAGTGGGGGGCAGGAAAGGGTCAGAACGGGACTGAGAGACTGAACTGCAGCAGCTGGACTTGGCTGAGGACTCAAGTATGAGGCCTGCCGGCTGCCCCCAAGCTCTCAGGGGAGGAGGCTGGAGGAGGGGGGCTGCCCTGGGACCTTCCATCACAGCCCCCCACCCCTTCTGATCCAAGCACGCTCACGCACTCTGGTTCCTCCCAACCTCTAGCGGGCCCAGACCCATCTTCTCACACTGCACTCACTGGGCAAATCTGACAAGAGGGGCCAAGGAGACAGATGCTCTTGCCACCAGAGACTATCACCCTGGAAGGCCCCAGCACCAACTGGGGTAAGATGCTAAGAGTCTGGAGTCAGCCCTTTCAGCTCTCTTCTCCTGGTCAAAGCTGGGGCTCCCTGTACCCTGGAACCTGGAAACATACCCCCAGCCCCACCACTTCTTTATTTTGATTTTTTTTTCCAAAGGAGGAAGCAATTAAGCAGGGTTTATAGGCACTGGGAGATTTTTTTGGGGGAGGGGGTTGCCAGCTCCTGACAGGACTGAGGAGAGAAACCAAAAGCCGGGAGGAAGAGGGGAGGGAAGAGAAAATGAGCCTGTGAGGGAGAGCACGGGCATGTGCGAGAAACAAAAGGACTTGAGAAAAAGAGGCAGAGAGTGACTAAGAGTGAGAGGGAGTGTGAGAAAGAGGGAGAGCCGGGCAAGTCGAGCTGGAGAGGGGGAGGTGGAACGCGACTCACACAGGGTGTGAGAGGGCGAACCAACAAGAGCCTGAGAGGGAGAAGTCAGGCAGGAGGCAAAGAGGGAGACACGAACAGAAAGAGACTTGATTTGAAAGACTGTGGGAGCTCAAGGCTTGGGCGCGGTGGCAGAGGCAGCCCCCAGAGCTCAGAGTGAAGCTGAGGGCAGTGCCTTCCTCTTGTCCTCCTGCACCCCGCCCCCCGCAACCCGTGCCAACACACACAGACAGGCTGCATTCCAGACCCCAGAGTATAGACGGAACATGGATTGGGGGATCATAGGGGCACCAGGATCAGTCCCCCACTGTTCCTAGAATCTGCTCAATTACAGGATGGAATTCGTGCAGGTCCTACTGAGGCCCCAGCCACCACCCCCACCACCCCCAGGATGCCTGCCCTCAGCCTGAAGTGGATCTGGGAGGGGGCAGATCTCAAAAACCTGTAAACTGGTCCAGAGCACTCAAGGCTCAAAACACAAAAAGGGTGAAGCTCAGGGAGATCTTGTTTCTCCCAGTTCCCACCCCCCACACTCTGCAGGAGGGCTTCCTTCCAGCTGTGGAGCAGCATGCTATCTCTGGTTAGAGACCCGAGAGAGCAATTAGGTCACTCCCATGAGCCCCTGTGATGGGCTACCCCAGGCAGATTTCAGCTCTCCATACTCGAGAGAGCATTTCCAGCCTCCACCTTCACAGGAGAGAACTGGGAGCTTCACAATCATTCTCCTTGGGCTGAGTAGCCCCAGGCCCCAAGACCATTTTGAGTCCCTGCTGTTAGCAGAGCACTGTGCCCAGTTTGGCTTCTGAGTAAAGAAGAAATTCTTGTCAATGCCTTTCCTTGTACCTTGACCCTGGTTTAGACATCCCACTAACCAATAAATAGGACCCTACCTTAACTCAAGGAGAAGAGAACTAAAGAAGCTGCCCTCTTCCACTCCAGGGCTGAGAGATGCACCGCCCCTGGAACCTAAGAAGCCAAGGCAGGCAGGAGCTCGGGAAGTTAGCCGGGAGCCCAGGAGAGTGGACAGAAAGAGATTCCAGATATAGGAATCATACAGATAGCGCAGGCCTAGGGCCCCGTTTCCTACTGAGGTGTCTGCACACTGTTGGGCCCTCCAGAAAACAGGAAGAAAAAGCAATTTTGACCCTGGGTTCCAACCTAAGTCCTGGATGCCAAAAGAGAGGAAAAGGTCCAGAGGTCACTACACAACCCAGCGACTCCCCACTAACAGCCCAGAAACCATTGAGCCACCGCCCTGAAAGGTGTGTAGTTGGGGTAGGGGGAGGTTGGGCGAGGATTGTGAAGGGGAAGGAGAATAGAGAAAAGAAAGGATCTCCACTACATAACTGCCTCCCCAACCCCCTTTGGGAAAGCTAAGCACAACTCCCCAATCTGAGGGACGGGGAAGATGGGGAGGAGCAGCAATGGGACCAGCCTGGGCAGGAATCTTTCATTTGCCACCCACCTCCCTCGCCAGCTCGGCCGCCACACTCCACCCCGGCTAGCCCTGGAAGCTCTGCTGTCGGCTCCATTGGACCCCCGACGGGCGATGGATCGAACCCACCCCCCCTCCAACAAAACCCCTTTCCCACTCCGCCTCTCTCCACCCGCCGCCTTTGTGAGCCTGGGAGCGGCGCCCGCCCTTCCACGGCCCCAGCAGGGAGAAGGTGGCGGGGGGTGGGGTGGGGGGCGCGAGGGCTGGAAGAAGCAGCAAAACGAAAAGCTAGGGAGGCGAACTGAGAAGAAAGAAATGAAAATGGGAGAAGCCCGAATCAGGATACAGGCACTGCCACCCGCCCCAAGCGCGAAGTCCCGCGCAGCGGTCCCTTCACTGCTAAACAAACGGGAACCCGTGTTCTGGCCTCTTCCCCTGCCCAGGTCAAGCTCGCCCCCACTCCACAACTCCGCCAGCGGCTCTCCGCGAAAACCGCCACGTTCCCAGGGGCCCTAAAGGGGGCTGCTTTCTCTCCCCCTACCCAGCTCTCCGGTGCGCTCTAGAGCGCTCCAACTCCCAGCTCTGCCCGGCGCGACAATCTCGACTTGATTTGGGACGTGCGGAGGAGAGAGCCGAGAAGCCGAGGGGTCACAATACAGCCAAGTGCCCCCACCCAACCCCGCCGCACCCTTCCCCAGCCGCCCGCAGGGAAACACACTCGAAAAAGCCAGAGACAAAATAGGGCGCCGCTCCTCCTCTGAACACCTTCCCACGGGCGCTCGGGGGGCGCGCGGCCTCACCCCCGAAGGAGTGCCTCCCACCTTCAGGGACCAGAAGAGATAAGTTACTCACTTGGGGTTGAGAGAGCTCCAGGACACGGGCTCCAGATTCTTGGCCAGCGGCGTGGCGAGCCGGCATAGCGCCAACACGACCATCGCGACAAGCCACTTGCCGAGCCAACGCTGGCCAGGACGGGCCATCTTCCTGGGGGCAGGCTGCACTTCGGGATCCCCTGGCACCTCCTCAGCAAAGCTGGCCTCGCCTTCTCGTGCCGCGCTGCGCGCCGAACCGCTCAGGCGCCCATCCTCCCGCAGCCGCCGGCCTTGAAGTGCTCCCTTCCCGCCGGCTTTGGTGTCGCTCTTCTCCGCCCCGCCGGCCAGGAGGACTCACTGGGCAGCCGCCCGCAACTCCGGCATGAGCTGCGGCCTCCGAGGGCTCCCTCCCCTGGCCTCTCTGCCACACGAAGCGCGACGGGGGCTCTGCCCCCACCGGAGAATCCCTTCCGATTCCGCTCGGCTCCCCGAGACTGTTTGGGACTGCGTGCCCTCTCCCCGACGGGGTCTCCCCGCTGGGGACCTGGTGGCCGCCCCCCGACGCCTCAACCGTCCTGGAATCGGCACCCCTGGGAAGAAGTGGGACTCTCCCCACCACACAAGCTCGGTCTGGGGGCTCCCGACCGGGCCGCCCTTGCACGGGCTCCGTTCCTCCAGGCCACACTGGAACTCTGGGCTGGGCTCCCCCGACAGCTTCGACTTCAGCGCGGGCCCCGCTTAGTGTATTTAGAAGAGCGGGGAGACGCTGCCGAGCAAGCCAGTCCCATCAGTTTGCGCCTCTGAAGCCTAGGCTTTTGGCCTGGCAGCCCAGTCGCCGAGTCCTAGCTTCCCGGCGACTGCGCCCGAGGGTCTGCGTTCAGTGCGAGGCTCACACACCTCCCACTGCTGTCCAGCACGCATAGACTCCCTCCGCTGCCGCTGAGCTGTCTACTCCCCTGCTCAGGCGTACGCAAGGCCAACCCTACTCGTTTTAGCCAATAGCAAGCTCCGTCACGGGGTCCTTGCCCCGCACCACGCCCCTAGAAGAGGAAGGGGGCGGGCTTTCGGGAACTCTTAAGGACGCCGCACTCTCGATGGCACCAATCTGAGTGTGCGGCTCGTGCGGTTAGGGATGGGTTCCGCCTAGTCCTGTTCTCAGAGCGCTCTGCCCGTGGGAAGTTGGCGCTCCTCTAGAGTTGTTGGCCTGCTCTGCTCCCTGCGCGCCTGTTCAACACTCCGGCCCACTGCCCTGGGCCAGACAGGTCCTGTCACGAGTATCCCGGGAAAGTACTGCCATTCTTGTTACACACGCGAACCCTGAAGTTTTTGCTCCATGTCCACCACTGTGGCAAAGATAACTTGTTTACTGCCTGTCCCTTCTCTCGCAGGACTCTGGTAGGCTAACCTCCTTTCACCTTCACAGTGTAGTGTCCACTTGCACATGGACCCGGAGTCCTGAACAGACAAATGGATATCGGTGGGTGGCGGAATCTCAGAGGGGTCAAGTAGGGTAAAGAGGAGGGTGGGGGAGAATTTCTTCGCCCCCGGGGACTAGGCCTTGGAAATCTCAACTTTGCAGAAGAGCCTTGTGGGACACCAGGGGCCCAGATTTCGAGTCTTGTCCTGTCTGAAGGTATAGGCAAGGCCCCAAGATAGGCCAGAGGGAATGAGAGGGCACCTCGATAAAGAATGACGCAAAGAGGAAAGGTTATAGGACAGGGGCACCTTTAGAAAATGCAAAAGCAGATGCCCTGGCCCCAGCACACCAGACTCCAGCGCCTCTCGGCCTCACCATCTGGGTCTTTGTCTCCCAACCCTGGCCTGTTCTCCCCCGCCCCTCCTCGCTTCTTTGCTTATAACTTTGGCTCAATCCCATAGCTCAGACCCTCCAGGTCCGACCCACTCTCCCTCGTCGGACCTCAACAGATGTACCCACATGCTAACGTCTCCCTCTACTGGACTTTTATAACACTGCCGGCGCCTGGGACCGACTGAGAGTGCCTACTCAACAGGAGCGTGGCACACACAGAGCCTGGCACACGCGCTCGAGCGCAAGACCCAGGACAGGGGTAGTGGCCTTGGCTAGAACCGCGGTCCCCTATGGGGAGGAAGAGAGAGCACTAGGAGGAAGATCTGAGTTTGGAATTGGCTCAGGGATTGGCGAGGACTTAAAGTCTCTTTGCTGCTGTTTTATGGAGATAATTAGAGACAGTCCTGAAGTGCTCTGCCATTTACACAGTTTCCTGTCCTTCTCTCACTTAAAGAGGAGGCTAAGTTACCGACTTTCTCACTGGATCCTCTGATGACCTCTTTGGTTCATAAAGTGGACCTATGTTTGGGGGAAACAAAGAGAGGAAAGTCGGTTATTCTCACTTCCAGGAGAGGAAATGGGTTACTCTCACTTTCAGGAACAAGGCCAGGAGGAAGAGGAGGATATGGGTAGAAATAGAAGAAGAGGAGCTGTTTAGGTCTCTTACCTCCCAGCTGGATTCCTTATTAGGGTGTGAGCAAGGAGAGACAAGAACAAGGTGCAGGGACTCACCAATAGACCAAGTTGGAGACTAGGATTATCCAAAGGGCATGGAAAGACAGCAAAATGTGAGGATGGAAAACAACCTGCCAGTTACTGAGTACCTACTATGTTCCAGGAACCATGTAGAGGCATTTCCCTTCACAACCCTTTGAGATGAGTTCCACGATCCCTGTTTTACGTAAGAGGGAAAACTAAGGCTCAAGGGGAAGTGACTCATTTGAGGTCATGGAGCTGATTGATGGTAGAAGCAGAATTTGGCCCCAGACTTCTCTGTCTCCTAAGCCTGTGCCCAGTTTCCTATACCATACTGAGTCACTACATTTCCAGCCCCTCTTCTTGCTTACTTGCTTACTTACTTCATTCCTGGTTGAAAACTGGTTCATGCCTGGAAAGCAGCAACCTTCAGGATGGCCAGGACTTCACTCTTCACTCACAGTCCTCTGAGGGGTTTCTAGGCCTGGGGAAGTTCATCTATGTCCCTGGCCATATCCCCAAGTTCCTAGCTAAAGTCACCCACCATCAATCCCAGAACCAGTCTCAGATTCCACTGCTAACATGCCCAGTGCCCCTCGGGAGGTGAGTCTAGGTGGGGGGCTGATCAGGTGGCAGATGGGGCAGATGAAGCTATGCTGCCAGACTTGGGAAGCCTGGGAAGACAGCAGCAGCTCCTGAGTGTGCCAACACCTCATCCTGGGTGGGGAGGGCACAGAGGAAAGAAGAGAGGACTCTGTGTCTAGGCCTGCTTCACACACTGGTCACCGCTGGTCATGGTGCAGCCTGTCTGCCTCAACCTGCCTACTGGAGCCTCTGTAGCAGGGCTGGGCCTATTCCATGCTGCAGCCAGGGCCAATGACTCCAGGATCCCACCTCCTGCCCCACCCTAGCAGGGCCTCTTATGTAGTGATTCATGCCCCCTAAGGTAGGGAAAATTACTCCCCAGGGAAGCTGAAAAGGAAGTCAGGATCTGTTGGGGATGTGGACCCTCTCTTATCCAAGCTCACTATCCTAGTGGCAGTCACACACGTTCCCAAGCCTCCCAGATCAATGTCACAGAACACACACACCCCTCAGGGTTAAAGTCCACCCGGGTTTCCTGAGCACTGATCCTGTGATTGCCTCTGAGCTGAGATCCAAAGAGGAATCCCACCAAGCCCTGCCTTCCAAGAATCTCCAAGCAGATGGAAATCTGTATGTAGGGGCCTTCTGAACCCAGGGGTGCCAAAAAACATCTGGCAGCTGCAGGAGGCCTCAGGTATCATAACAGCCCCCCAGAGAGCTACATAACTCAGCTTCCCACACCCATGGGAGGCATGGACTTATGGACTTCAGAGCCATAGAGTTCACTGCTTATCAATTGTTATCTCCTTGGTCAAGTCGCTTCCCCTGTGTGCTTCAGTTAACTCTTCTGTAACCTGGAGATCATCTCGCATTCATGGAACTGTGCTGAGCGGGGAGTGAGATAATGCACAGAAAGGTCTCAACATCACAGCCAGCCCACCATGGTGCTTACTAAATGGAAACTATTATTCCTCCACAGAGCCTCCCACAGAGACAGCCTCATTCCAAGTCACACATGTTCTCACCCGTTCACACATGCTTTATGTGCCACATGCACTTTTTTTTTTAGCTCTTCTCATATTCTCACACATGTACACATTCATATATGAACTCACTGTCTTCCTTGCCTATAAATTCACACAGCACCAGCTGTCAGGCCTGGTTCCTAACCCTGCGGGACATAGAGTCTAGCCTCCACATTTTCTCATGGGACTGTCCTGTCCATGTGCATGAACACTCACACCCCCTCTCTTATTACCGTGGCCCTTGTCCTTGACCTTTCCTTGTCTTTGTACTCTGAGACAAGAGAACTGAACTTCCTCACCTAAAGCCACACAGCCAGGGAGATGAGTCAGGATTCAAACCTGGGCCATAGAGCTTTGTAACTTGAGCTTAGACACATGACTCTACTCGAATACTCCAGGGCCCTGGAAAGGAATATGTGTCAAAGTGTGGACCTTGTACAGTGAAGGGTCAGAGGACAGGAAGCCTGCCCTTAGGCCTGGGGTAATGCCAGCTGGGACTACTCCGTGAGGCTAGCAGCCCTCTCTCCTATCTACAGTCATCTCTGGCCTGCCCTAATCCTCCTGTCATCCCCCTTGAAGACCCACAGCCTCTGCCTGCATTGTCTTCACAGATATACACAACTGATCCCTACAGGGAGAGGGAGAGTTGTGTTTCTTGAACCCCCATCTGTAAGCCAGTCACTGTAGCTGGGCACTCTCACCCTTGATGCTATGCTATCTTTGTTTAATTCTCACAACATCCCTGAGATTGATAATGATAGGCCTATTTTAAAGAAGAGAAAACTGAGGCTCCAGACTCAATCAGGCTGCATCCCCTGCCCCTACCACCCCCAGCCTGCAGAGCCCTCTCTTACCCAGCCAACGTCTTTGTCCCACTAGCTGCTTCTCTCCTGGTCTTCCTCTGCCTTCACGGCCCTCTAGCAGAGACCACCTGGGTTCTGTGTTGAGCTCAGGCTGTCCTCCCTCCCCAGTGAACACCTTGCTTTTCCCAAATCACTCTATCTCTGGGTCAGGCTCAGGGCAAGCCCAGGGTGGGAGCCTTCCTACTCTTCCTCCCACCCCCTCTCCTGGCTGCACCACACCCCAGACCAAGCCCCAGGTAGGTAAGCCCTGCTAGTCTAGTTTCACTGTAGCCATGGCAATTCCCAGTGGCTGGGGAAAGAGAGGGTAGTCCCAAAAGCCAAGAGTTCAACCAGACGTTCAATCCCTGGTCCCTGCCCCAGCTTCAAGCCTGGTTTATGGGTGTGTGCACTGAGATTACCTTGATCTTCCAGGTGTCAGCCTGGCTCCAGATCATGCTGTTGGCAGGATGACACGAGATAAGAGACCTTCTCTTCCTGAGATGGGCCTGCTCTCTCCCTCCCTCTCTCTTTATCCCATCCTTGCACCTCATTACCCTACCTTGAACTCCTAGAAATCTGTCCAAAGCTCTTGAGCCCACACAGGAAAATGACCTTCCCCTGTACCTGAAAAGAGCCTAGAACAGGGGATTTGAAGACCAGCACATGGCTACAGGTGGCATGGCGGGTAGAACAGGCTCTGGACTGCAGCTGGAACCCTTGGCTCCTTGAAGGCCTCATCTCTGGATATCCCTGAGCTCCTGTGTGTCACTGGCTCAGCTTACTCTAACAGTCCTTCCTGTCCTTGATTTCTGACCCCAGGGAGGGCAGCTATGGGGGAAACTCTGCAGCACTCCAGCCTGGCCCACCTGTCACTCCCTCACTCCAGTTACCTGGGGAATGTGCAAAGAGGGGCTGGGCCATTCATCACAAGTCAGGGGCTCAGGAATTCAGGGTGGGGAGCAGCCATTGTCCTCATCTGTTGCTAACCCCAGCTTAGCTCCCCATCTCAGAGAACTAGTAAGCCCAGAGGAGGACAATGCTGGCTGCAGATATGGCATATTTGCCCAATCCTGCTCCTGGCTCCTTAGAGAACACACTGGACTTGTGTGGCCCCATAAACACAGGGAATAACATTCCCTTGGAGGAACACCCAAAGCAGAGCAAATATTTGAACAACCTGAGGAACCAAGGGAAGAGGCAGTGCTTCCTCCTCTTTCCAGCCCTCCTAGTTCTTACCCCTCACTAGCCTATGAACTAACTTCCTATCTCCCAACCTACCATAAGGGTTAAAGGGTCAGCAATATGTAATCATAGTTTTTCAGCGAAGAAAAAAAAAAAAAATGGTTAAAGGGTCAGGTCTGGGCTTTCTCAACTGATAAACCCAAGCCTACTGGTAGAAAGGTCATGAGCCCATGGGCCATCCTGAGACGAGATAAGGGACTGGACACAACTGGCCAGATAACCAAAGGCAAATATATGGCACCCAGGCCCACCACCCTCCAGCAGCCCCTGAGCCAACTAAGCCAGGATCTCTGACATTGAAACCTCTGCTCCCCACTCTCTACTTAATCCAGCTTGATTTAGAGACCTTCCTTCTCATCTTTAATCAAGACCCCAGTGCCCAGGCTCAATGTACCTCCCAGAGAAGGTCCAATTTCTTTCTAAGCCTTTAGTCTCCCAACCAACCTCCCTCACCCCACCCCCTGCCATACCTCCACCTCCCAAGTGCTGACCAAGCTGGGGCTGGGTGAGGCCTCAGTTGACAAACCACCCAGAATCTTCCTCACAATGAAGCCACCCCCTCCTCAGAGGAACATAAATCTCCCTGGCCTGGCTTGTTTTTCTTTCACAGCTGCTCTCCTGGACACAAAGCAGAGACTATGGCAGCCCCAGGCTTTAGCCAGAACTGGAGATGGGAGTGGGGATGTGGAGAGGGAGGGAATTTTCCTCCTTGGGTTGGTGTTCTGGGCAGGGGTGGGGAAGTCAGGAAGCTCTAGGGCTTCTGAACTGAGTGTCTCAGGGGATTAGGGCTCTATAGACAGCGGAGGAAGGAGGAGGGAATTTCAGAGGAGGGGAAATGAGACATTAGGCAGGTTGTTCAATCACAGAGGTAGTCTCTAAGGAAATCTCTCCCTAGTAGCCTCCCTATTCCTCAATCTCTGTCGACCCCCAGTGGCCAGCCCAGTATTTGCAGTACTGGGCCTGGCCCCAACAGCCTGAAGGAAGATGAAAGATACCGCCAGCTTCAGGTGCTGGCCTGGGCTGAGCTAAGCCGGAATCCCTTTATTCTCTTCCCCCTCCTCCTCTAAGTACTAGAGATTCAATCTATCCAGGCCTACCATAGCACTCGCCCCCTCTGGGCAGCCTTTCTAGAAGCCCCAAGCCCACAGATCTGTTCTCTCCTTTGATCTCCGTATCCTGATTGTGTGCCTCTGATCAGCACTTGGATTTCCAATATTACTGTGTATCTGAGCTCTCCCACTATATTCTAACCTGGGGCAGAAATCACTGACTTCTTTTCCTTTATCTTCTGCATCAAAGCCAAGCATCAGGACTGCCATGCAGTGGGTGCACAATAAATGCTAATGGTATTGGTGATGACAATGGTGGGGATGGTGGTGACAGGTACCATCTACTGAGCACCTACTACATTCCAGGTACTTTGTATCTATTCTCTCATTCAAAGTCATTTTATATTCCAATGAGAAAACTGGCATTCTCAGAAGTTAAGTGACCCAAACAGCATCTTATATCTAGTATTTGACAGGCCCTGAAATTTGATGCAGATCTCTCTGGCTCAAAGCTACAGGTGCCTCCATCTCCTACATACTAGACACTGCCTTTACTCCTGTAAGGGACACAGGGATGACTATGATGCAGTCCCTGACAACATGGCATGGTGTGGGCAAAGATTGTAACTCTGTGGAGCATGGAGAAACTGGCTTTGCATCTATCCTCCTTGTTCTCTCTCTTGTCTTGGGGCACTTCTCCAGTTTGCTCATTTGGCAGAAGGACAGACAGCTAAGCCAAGATAGGCAGTCTCTCAGCTACTGTCACCTAAGAAGGCTAGAGCCAACTAGGAGAGTCTTATAGGCAATAGACACCTGAAAAATCTAGGAATCCAGGCCCGCAGAAGGAGGATCCATCAGAGGTTGATATCTGTAAAATAGACCTTCTCAGGAACAAACATGAGTCAGTCAGTTCACAAACACTGCTAGGCCTCCCCTGGGAACCTACAAGGTGCTAGAATCTGATAGCAAACCATCCCAGGTCAATATGCACCATTGAGTAGAGGGCCCATCAACCTGAACCTTACTCTTGTCTGTGGCCTCCCTGAGCCATTTTGCCTTTCTCCAGCCTGGTGAAGTTGGAAATCAAGGTACTCTATCCTCTTCCCTTCCCCACGTAAGCCACTCACCTGAGACTCTCTTTCAGTCACTTAGGTCTTAGCAGTCCTTGGTGTGAAGAATACCTGCCCAGACTGAAAAGGAAAAGAACGTGTTGTGGAAGTCTGAGGTGATCCAATCCCCCTCCCTTACCTGCATCCACTACTAGGGTTCTCCCAAGGCCCCGGCTTGGAGTTGACAACTCTGGAAAGCAGACAGCCCATTCCATTTCTCAGGCACATTCTCCAGGGTGCAGAGCTTGCTGGTATCTTCCACGGGCACTTCATAAAGGGATTATGACTAAAGTGGATTGGCAACACCTGCTTTTAAAATGGTCCAGACTGAAATGACTAGAGCCAGGTAATAAGGTACAGGCTTCTATGACTCTGATTGCCCATTTTCTCACATTAGAGCAGAATAGAACTGCTTCCTTCAGGAAATCTCAGCCCTACCAGAAGAGCCTCCCAGGGCCCACTTCTAGACATGCACTTGCAAGGCAACCCGCCCACCCCTTGTCTACTTGGCACCCATATTCATCTCTAAACCATACTTAATCTCCAGATAAAGATAATAACAAGGTCATATTTCTGCCAACATAATACAACTATCCTGCCTACCACCCAAAGCACACTGACCCCTCTGCAAAGGAGGAAATAAAGTTCTTGAAAGCTATTTACTCTTTTCCTTGATATCCCATAAATTAAATACTATGATAGGAAGTTAACAGTACTTAAATGCTGATACCCATGTTTCCCTTTGCCTCCCTCTTCTAAGAATACTTGTCATTAAATTTAGAATGTACCCAGATAATCCAGGACAATCTCCTCATCTCAGGATCATTAAAATTAATCACACCTACAAAGATAGATCTTTTTTCAAATAAGACAATATTCATAGGTTCTAACTATTAGGGCATGGACATGGTGGTGGACACATTCAGCCCAGTACAGTGGATAAAGGGGTGGAAGGAATGCAGTAAGGAACAAGACAGAGAGAAGGTGCTAGAAGGGGCTGTCATGTTGTGTTTGTCTCAGGCACCATCATAAACATTTTTGAGTAATTACCGTATACCAAGCTCCATGCTAGGCCCTTTATATATATTATCTCATTAAAGTGGCCCAACCCTGTGGTTGTTACTATTATTATCCCCATTTACCAATAAGGAAGCTGCGGTACGGAGAAGTCAAGCAACTTGCCCACACTCACAGAACAAGGCAGTGGTGGTGCTTGCTTACTAGCTGTGTGACTTTGAATACAGTATCCCCAACCACATCCATCAGCTTCTCCCTCAAACAGGCTTGTGAACTGGAATTCATGGTGTTGCAGTTGTTTTAGAAGTATCCTGATGATAACTGTTGGGAGCCAGGCTTTGAGGTCAGTTAGGCTTGGGTTTCAATTCTGTTTCTGACCCATTACTTCTGTGACTTCCCTAAGCTTCTGTTGACCCTATGATGAATTGGGGAGAAACCATTAATTCGTTCACAAGTGCCTATCATGTACCAAGAAACTATCACTTACCTATCAGGGTGCTGTGCAGCTTAAAGTATCTGATGAATATAAACCCCTGGCCCATACTACATGCTTGCCAGAAAGTGGCTATTATTATTGTGTAGTTGCAGTTGTTGGGCTTCCTGGGTAGCTCAGCTAGTAAAGAATCTGCCTGCAATGCAAGAGACCCTGGTTTGATTCCTGGATCGGGAAGATCCCCTGGAGAAGGGGTAGGCTACCCACTCCAGTATTCCTGGGCTTCCCTGGTGACTCAGATGGTAAAGAATCCACCTGCATTGTGGGAGAACTGGATTGGATCCCTGGGTTGAGAAGAGCCCCTGGAGGAGACCTGGGTTGGATCTCTGGGTTTGGAAGACTCCCGGAGGAGGGCATGGCAACCCACTCCAGTATTCTTGCCTGGAGAATCCCCAGGGACAGAGGAGCCTGGGGTGGCAAAGAGTCAGACATGACTGAGAGACTAAGCACAGCACATTAGAGTTAGAGAGAGAGAGAAGGGAAAACAACCAGGAGGTGTTCTATTTGGAGTGAGACCAGATGAAGTCCCCAAGACCTAGACTGATTCAAATGCCAGGAAGGCACTGGCATAGACAAGCCAGAGAAAGGCTAGGATCCTTGGCCAGGTCAGCAAAAGAAGGCTCTGCCAGCAAGGCCTTAAGTTGTAATCTCAGGCTGAATTTATGTAAGGCGAACACACGAGGGCGTGCACCCCTCATAATGGAGGTGGTTCAGAGATTCCCAAATCCTGGGCTCCTGCCCCCTGTTTTCACCTCTAGGTCCTAGCTGAGACTGAAAATGAGGCTAAGGGAGGGAGGAGATATAGGAGACTAACAGGTTCCTCTCTGAGGCACAAAAGAACAGATACCAGTGTCAAACCCCTGAAGAAAGTAAAAGGGAAATAGAACAGACTCAGCAGATTTGAGGATTGGGTTGGGAGGTAGAAGTCACAATATAGGGATCAGAATGACCTCTTAGCCTGGGCACCAGGCAAGTAAAGAGCATCAATCCGTTACTCTGTCTTCCTCTCTCTCTCTTTCTCTCTCTCTCTCTCTCTCTCTCTCTCACACACACACACACACACACACACACACACACACACACACACAAACACACACACATACAGGGGTTATGGGGGAGTCCCAGATATAGAGAAAGGAGCCTGAGTGAGGCATGATACTGTCCAGCCAGGAACATTTGGGGTCAGACATGATCTCAGTCTTCATGTAATGATTACAAAATATAAAGACAGTAAATCTTGGTGTCTCTAAAGGGTCAGATGATGGAAAAGGTTAACTTGATATCTCTAGTGAGATAGCTCCAATGAAATCAAGCCAATCCCAAAGTATAGGAATCTCAAAGCCTGAACAAGATAGTTTAAACTTCAGAATAATGAGAGAGCAAGAGATAAGAGCAAGGTGCACCAGTCTTGACATTAGGCACATTCACTACACACTTGCTGGCAGTGTGACCTTGGGCAAGTTATATAAACTCTCTGAGTTTGTTTCATCTTTCACATAGGAATAATAGTAGTACTAGTAGGTAAGAGGTAAGTAAGATACTGAGTATAGAAGTATCTGCACACAAAAGGTGCCTAGAAAATGTTGGTTCTATAGCTATTCATAAGGGTGTCTGAAGAACCAACTGAAGTGGGAAACTTTGGGGACCTTGAGGCAGGTTGCCCTACCTGGGAGCAGCAGCTTACTATCAGGAGATGAAACCTATGTAAGATTGGACCTGGACTAGAGAACCTTTAGGAAACTTCCACTCCTGACAATCCATGATCTGTCTGTCAGCAAATGCAATATATATAGGGCATTGTGGGAGATACAGAAAGATTCAAGTCAAATCTCAGCTCAATTGTCACTTCCTCAGAGAAATTTCTCCAACCATTCAGATGAAATTAGTGCCATTCTCCCAACACTTTTTGTCATCTTTCCTTGTCATCATCTTATCTTTTTAAATTTTCTTCATAAGTTATCAGTCTAAAATGACTATTTTTCTCATGTGTTAATTTGATGGCATGCACACACAAATAAGCTCAGTAAAATGTGTTGCTGTGATGTATAAGAAATGAACCCTGACATCAAAGAGCTTATGAAACCAGTATGAGAGTAGTTGAGGGCTCATGTGTCAAGGTCAAGGGCTCACTTCTAGCCGAGAGATATGAGTTTCAGTAGTTGCTGGGTCTTGAGTAGGGCTTTGAAGGATGAACATTAGAAAAAGTGGAGATGAGTGAGGAGAGAGGACTCAATGAATGATAACAGAAGGTACAGTTCTCACATTCTGAGCACCACACATTACCAGACCTGGTTCCCACTCCAGCAACAGACCACTGAACAAGCCAGAGGAGGTTCTACTTCTAGAACAATGCTCACATCCCATTGGAAGAAGACAGGACATGTTCAGATAGTAGTCAATACTATGGAGAAGATAACACAGGGTAATGGGATGGAACAAGATGGAGATAGAGGTGAGAGCGGCTCCTTCAGAAGTGGGCATCACAACATTATGGGGCTTTTGAGGAGGCCATGTCTGAGCTGAGATCAGAATGATTAAGAAATCCAAGTA
Source organism: Nanger dama (assembly GCA_917880005.1). Classification (NCBI taxonomy): domain Eukaryota; kingdom Metazoa; phylum Chordata; class Mammalia; order Artiodactyla; family Bovidae; genus Nanger; species Nanger dama. The sequence goes on along the minus strand of CAKJTW010000073.1, from coordinate 4,637,489 downwards.
CCCAGAATCTAATCCATCCTTCTACACATGGTAATTCCCTCTGCGTTCAGCCCTTGACACATCTTCTCTCTTTCTCTATTCTCCTCTGATCTTTCCCCAGAGTCTTCTTTGCTTTCTCTGGTCACTCTCTACTCTACTATAAATCATTCCTAACTTTCAAAGTCTCTTTCAATTTTCCTTTAGTCATTACTACCAGTTCAACAAAACAAAGACCCGAAATGAAGCCAGAAAACCCAAGAAGTTTTTTAGAAAGGGGAAGAGAATGAGGAAAGACCGTGAATCCTTAAGTCTCATCCCCCCCAACCCGCCCGTCACCCTGGTGAAGTTGAAAAAAGAAATAGCAACCTGACAGAAATACATAATTAACATGTATACTCAATACCTGTTAATTCTCTTCTTCCTTGATGTTTTAAAGCATGAAGTGTCTGATTTTAATTACATGTTCATTGTAGAATGTACGGAAAACACTGTAAAGTAGAAGAAAAGAAAAATAATAACAACCACCTTTACAAAACCCCACAACTCAAAGTTAACAGCTTGTTGACTTTTTGGTGTATTTCTTTCCAGGATCTTTTCTATATTTCTTCTTTTTAAAGACAACTCTTTTGAGATATCACTTAAACCATAAAGTTTGCCCTTTTAAAGTTCACAATATAATGTTTTTAGCATAGTTCCCAAAGTTGTGTGATCATCACTATCTAATTTTAGAACATTTAATCATCCAAAAAGAAACTTTACCCATTAGCAGTCACTCCCATTCACCTCCAACTTACCTCCAGGTCCAAGTAACCATTAATATACTTTCTTTCTCTATAGATTTGCCTACTCTGAGCATTTCATAAAAATGAAGTCATACAATTTGTGACCTTTTGTGTCTGGCTTCATTTAGCATGATTTCAGTGTTCATTCAAGTTGTAGTATGTATCAGTACTTCATTCTTTTTATGGCCAGATAATATTCTTTATGTGGATATGCTACATTTTGTTTATCCAATCTTCAGTTGGTAAGTGCTTATGTTATTTTCATTTTTAGTTATTATGAATAATGTTGCTATGAACATTAATATACCAGTTTTTATGTGAATATATATTTTCATTCCTCTTGTTATATACCTAAGAGTGGATCTGCTAGGTCATATGGTAACTCTAACATTTTGAAGAACTACCATACCATCAACGTTTCTTTCTTCATAGTTATGGTGATGCTGTTACACAATCACTTGTACTAGCTTTCTGAGACTTATTTTTATTTTCCCTAGTTTCTTGGTGAAGTATGTTTTCAAGTGCCCTTTAAAAACACATTCAATTCACTAAAGCATGGGATAAGCCCTGGGACTATCAATATGAAGCAAAGCTGGTCACTGCAATCAGGCATCACACAATCCAGTGGGAGAAGCAGACTCATCAAGTTAAATCCCATGTGATCTGTGCTGTAGCGGGGCAATGTACTAAATGTTGAAACAGCACAGGGGAAAGAGGACAAAACTCTTACTGTGAGGTGGCAGGGAATGCCTCCTAGGGAATATGACGTTTTCAGACTCTGGGAAGATGAGTGTGGGTTCATCAGGGGGATGAGGAGAAGGTAGAGAAGGAAGAGAGAGAAGGAGGGGAAAGTCAAGCAGAAGCAACAAAGTATGCAAAATCAGGGAAGCGTGAAAGAATATGGCACCCAAGATGCTGCAAAAGATTGCTATGACTAGAGTCTTAGGTACTTTAAGGAAAAGAGCAGTAATGATGCTGGTAATGTATCATTGGGGCCAGATCTTAAAGGGCTTTGAATGATATGTAAAGAATTTATAATTTAACATGTATCAATCACTAGGGGGATCTGAGGCCAGAAGTAGACAGGATTAGAATTGCAGAGTTTAAAAAGTACTTTTGAAATCAAAATACTACATATGTATATGGTTAAAAATCAAAGACCAGAAGTGTCAATATAACAACCAACCATCCCTTGCCCCATCCTTTCCCATGCCAGACCTTTTTCTCCTTTAATGGTTTCTCTTGGTAATTAGTTTCTGAATTTATTCCTACTTATGTAGTAAGCTACTATTCTTCTTTTTTCTTCCAGTTTTATTGAGATATAACTGACATACAGTATTGTATAAGTAGGTGGCCTTTACACTTTGTGGATAGTTTCCTTCATAATGCAAAAGCTTTTAGTTTGATGTAGTCCCATTGGTTTATTTTTGCTTTCATTTTCCTTGCTTGTGAAGACATCCAAAAAGTATTGCTAAGATCAGTGTCAAAGAGTGTACTGCCTATGTTTTCTTCTAGAAGTTTCATGCTGCTAAGAGTATGGTTTCAGTGTGTCTGCCCTCTGATGCCCAGTTGTAACACCTACCATCTTACTTGGGTTTCTCTTACCCTGGGCGTGGGGTATCTCTTCATGGCTGCTCCAGCAAAGCACAGCCGCTGTTCCTTGCCTTGAACGAGGGGTATCTCCTTACCGCTGCCATTCCTGACCTTCAATGTGCGATAGCTCCTCTAGGCCCTCCTGTGCCTGCACAGCCAGCACTCCTCGGGTTGCTCCTCCCGGCCAACGGCCCACAGAAAACTAGTCAATCTAATCACACTAGGACTACAGCCTTGTCTAACTCAATGAAACCAAGCCATACCTGCAGGGCAACCCAAGACGGGCGGGTCATGGTGGAGAGGTCTGACAGAACGTGGTCCACTGGAGAAGGGAATGGCAAGCCGCTTCAGTATTCTTGCCGTGAGAACCCCATGAACAGTATGAAAAGGCAAAATAATAGGATACCAAAAGAGGAACTCCCCAGGTCATTAGGTGCCCAATATGCTACTGAAGATCAGTGGAGAAATAACTCCAGAAAGAATGAAGGGATGAAGCCAAAGCAAAAACAATACCCAGCTATGGCTGTGACTGGTGATAGAAGCAAGATATGATGCTGTAAAAAGCAATATTGACTAGGAACCTGGAATGTCAGGTCCATGAATCAAGGCAAATTGGAAGTGGTCAAACAAGAGATGGCAAGGGTGAACACTGACATTCTAGGAATCAGCGAACTAAAATGGACTGGAATGGGTGAATTTAACTCAGATGACCATCATATCTACTACTGTGGGCAGGAATCCCTCAGAAGAAATGGAGTAGTCATCATGGTCAACAAAAGAGTCTGAAATGCAGTACTTGGATGCAATCTCAAAAACGACAGAATGATCTCTTTTCATCTCCAAAGCAAACCATTCAATATCACAGGTATCCAAGTTGATGCACCAACCAGTAATGCTGAAGAAGCTGAAGCTGAACGGTTTTATGAAAACCTACAAGACCTTTTAGAACTAAAAGATATCCTTTTCATTATAGGGGACTGGAATGCAAAAGTAGGAAGTCAAGAAACACCTGGAGTAACAGGCAAACTTGGCCTTGGAATGCGGAATGAAGCAGTGCAAAGGCTAAAAGAGTTTTGCCAAGAGAACGCACTGGTCATAGCAAACACTCTCTTCCAAAAACACAAGAGAAGACTCTACACATGGACATCACTAGATGGTCAACACCGAAATCAGATTGATTATATTCTTTGCAGCCAAAGATGGAGAAGCTCTATACAATCAACAAAAACAACCCAGGAGCTGACTGTGGCTCAGATCATGAACTCCTTATTACCAAATTCAGACTTAAATTGAAGAAAGTAGGGAAAACTGCTAGACCATTCAGGTATGACCTAAATCAAATCCCTTATGATTATACAGTGGAAATGAGAAATAGATTTAAGTGCCTAGATCTGATAGATAGAGTACCTGATGAACTATGGAATGAGGTTCGTGACATTGTACAGGAGACAGGGATCAAGACCATCCCCATGGAAAAGAAATGGAAAAAGACAAAATGGCTGTCTGGGGAGGCCTTAGAAATAGCTGTGAAAAGAAGAGAAGTGAAAAGCAAAGAAGAAAAGGAAAGATATAATCATCTGAATGCAGAGTTCCAAAGAACAGCAAGAAGAGATAAGAAAGCCTTCTTCAGCGATCAATGCAAAGAAATACAGGAAAACAACAGAATGGGAAAGACTAGAGATCTCTTCAAGAAAATTAGAGATATCAAAGAAACATTTCATGCAAAGATGGGCTCGATAAAGGACAGAAATGCTATGGACCTAACAGAAGCAGAAGATATTAAGAAGAGGTGGCAAGAATACACAGAAGAACTGTACAAAAAGATCTTCATGACCCAGATAATCATGATGATGTGATCACTCTCCTAGAGCCAGACATCTTGGAATGTGAGGTCAAGTGGGCCTTAGAAAGCATCACTACCAACAAAGCTAGTGGAGGAGATGGAATTCCAGTAGAGCTGTTTCAAATCCTTAAAGATGATGCTGTGAAAATGCTGCACTCAATATGCCAGCAAATATGGAAAACTCAGCAGTGGCCACAGGACTGGAAAAGGTCAGTTTTCATTCCAATCCCAAAAAAAACAATGCCAAAGAATGCTCAAACTACCACACAATTGCATTCATCTCACATATAGTAAAGTAATGCTCAAAATTCTCCAGGCCAGGCTTCAGCAATACGTGAACCATGAACTCCCTGATGTTGAAGCTGGGTTTTAGAAAAGGCAGAGGAATCAGAGATCAAATTGCCAACATCTGCTGGATCATGGAAAAAGCAAGAGAGTTCCAGAAAAACATCTATTTCTGCTTTATTGACTATGCCAAAGTCTTTGACTGTGTGGATCACAATAAACTGTGGAACATTCTGAAAGAGATGGGAATACCAGACCACCTAACCTGCCTCTTGAGAAATCTGTATGCAAGTCAGGAAGCAACAGTTAGAACTGGACATGGAACAACAGACTGGTTCCAAATAGGAAAAGGAGTACATCAAGGCTGTATATTGTCACCCTGCTTATTTAACTTCTATGTAGAGTACCTCATGAGAAATGCTGGGTTGGAAGAAACACAAGCTGGAATCAAGATTGCCGGGAGAAATATCAATAACCTCAGATATGCAGATAACACCACCCTTATGGCAGAAAGTGAAGAGGAACTAAAAGCCTCTTGATGAAAGTAAAAGAGGAAAGCGAAAAAGTTGGCTTAAAGCTCAACATTCAGAAAATGAAGATCATGGCATCCAGTCCCATCACTTCATGGGAAACAGATGGGGAAACAGTGGAAACAGTGTCAGACTTTGTTTGGGGGGCTCCAAAATCACTGCAGATGGTGACTGCAGCCATGAAATTAAAAGATGCTTACTCCTTGGAAGAAAAGTTATGACCGACCAAGATAGTATATTCAAAAGCAGAGACATTACTTTGCCGACTAAGGTCTGTCTAGTCAAGGCTATGGTTTTTCCTGTGGTCATGTATGGATGTGAGAGTTGGACCGTGAAGAAAGCTGAGTGCCAAAGAATTGATGCTTTTGATCTGTAGTGTTAGAGAAGACTCTTGAGAGTCCCTTGGACTGCAAGGAGATCCAACCAGTCCATTCTGAAGATCAGCCCTGGGATTTCTTTGGAAGGAATGATGCTAAAGCTGAAACTCCAGTACTTTGGCCACCTCGTGCGAAGAGTTGACTCATTGGAAAAGGGTCTGATGCTGGGAAGGATTGGGGGCAGGAGGAGAAGGGGATGACAGAGGATGAGATGGCTGGATTGCATCACGGACATGATGGACGTGAGTCTGAGTGAACTCCGGGAGTTGGTGATGAACAGGGGAGGCCTGCCGTGCTGCAATTCATGGGGTCGCAAAGAGTCGGACACAACTGAGCAACTGAACTGAATTGAACTGAACATTAAATTTACCCTTTGACTCCACTGTGAGTTAATTTTTGTATATGGTGTGAAAAAGTAGTCCAGTTTGATTCTTTTGCATGTAGTTTTCCCGTTTTCCCAGCACCATTGATTAAAGAGGGTGTCTTTTCCCCCATTGTATATTCTTGCCTCCTTTGTCATAAGTGAAGTGAAGTCGCTCAGTCATGTCTGACTCTTTGCGACCCCATGGACTGTAGTCTACCAGGCTCCTCTGTCCCTGGGAATTTCCAGGCAACAGTCCTGGAGTGGATTGCCATTTCCTTCTCCAGGGGATCTTCCCAACCCAGGGATCGAACCTGGGTCTCCCGCGTTGTAGCCAGACACTTTACCGTCTGAGCCACCAGGTGGATCGATTGTAAATGTCGGTTCATATTCTCTTCTATTCCATTTATCTATGTAACTTTGTTGCAGAGTCTGAAGTCAGGGAGCATGATGCTTTCGGCTCTGTTCTTTCACAGGATTGTTTTTGCGTATTTGAGGTTTTTTTGTGTTTGCATGCAAATTTTAGAATTGTTTCTTCTAGCTCTCTAAATAATGCCACTGATATTTTGATAGAGATTGCATGGAATCTATAGATTTCCTTGGGAAATATGGTCGTTTTAACAATATTAATTCTCCCAATCCATGAGCTCAGTATCTCCATCTGTCTGTGTCATCTTCAATTTTTTTCATCGATGTTTTATATTGTTCTATGTACAGTTTTTTCACTTCCTTAGTTAGATTTATTCCTAGGTATTTTATTCATTTTGAATGGGGTTGTTTTCTCAATTACTATTTCTGATGATTCATTGCTAGTGTATAGAAATGCTACAGAATTCTATGTGTTAATTTTGTATCCTACAGCTTTATGAATTCATTGATGAGCTCTCGTAGCTTATGGTGGCATCTTTAGGATTTTCATGTAGAGTATCATCATCTACAAATAGTGACTGTTTTACTTCCTTTTCAGTTTGAATAACTTTTATTAATTTTTGTTGTCTGATTTCATGGCTAGGACTTCGAATACTATGTTGAATAAAAGTGATGAGAATAGAATCAAATTTTTAAATTATTTAAAAAATAAACAAACAAAAAAATGGTGACATTAGGCATCCTTGCCTTGATCCAGATCACAGAGGAAATGCTTTCAGCTTTTTATCATTGAGTATGCTGTTGCCTATAGACCTGTAATATATGGCCTTCATTATATTGATGTGTGTTCCCTCTTTTACCCACTATGTTGAGTTTTTATCATAAATGGATGTTGACTTTTGTGAAATACTTTTTCTGCACCTATTGAGATAATCATATATTTTTATTCTTCAATTTTTAATGTGGTATATCATATTGATTGATTTGTGAATGTTGAACCTATGATAAATACCACTTGATCATGGTTTATGATCATTTAAATGTATTGTTGAATTTGGTTTGTAACATTTGTATCGGTGTTCATCAGAGACAGTGGCCTGTAATTTTCCTCTTTGTGTGTGGCATCTTTGTTAGGTTTTGGTATCAGGGCGATGCTGGCCTCATAGTATGAGTTTAGAAGAGTTCCTTCCTCTGCAATTTTTGAAATATTTTGAGAAGGACAGGTGTTAACACTTCTCTAAATGTTTGGTGGAATTCACCTATGAAGCCATCTATTCATAGACTTCTTGGTTGGTAATTTCTTTTTTTCTTTTTGTTGTTGTTTTGTTTGTTTGTTTTTAATGGTTCAATTTCATTCCTGGGAATCATTCTGTCCATATATTATATTTCTTCTTCACTCAGTCTTGAGGGAATATACATTTCTAGAAGTTTGCCCATTTCTTCTAGGTTGTCCATTTTGTTGCTGTTTGTTGTTGTTTAGTCACTAAATCATGTCCAATTCTTTTACAACCCAATGGACTGCAGCCCACCAGTCTGCTGCGGCAAGAATAATGGAGTGGGTTGCCATTTCCTTTCCCAGGGGATCTTCCCATCTCGGGGACTGAACTCACATCTCCTGCATTGGCAGGTGCATTCTTTACAGTCTGAGCAACCAGGGAAGCCCTGTCCATTTTATTGGTGTATAATTTTTTTATAGAAATCTCTTATGATCTTTTGTATTTCTGTGGTGTCAGGTATAACTCTTTTTTTTTATGTTTTTATTTATTTGGGCCTTCTCTTTTTTCTTGATGTTTCTGGATAAAAGTTTATGAATTTTTAAAATCTTAAAAAAACTGACCCTTAGTTTCATTGATCTTTTATATTTTTATTCTCTATTTTATTAATTTTTGCTCTAATCTTTATTATTTCTTTCCTTCTGCTAAATTTGGTTTTGTTTTTTAAATTTTCTTTTTATTTATTTATTTAATCAAAGGCTAATTACTTTACAATATTGCCATTTTTTTTTTTACTTGAATCAGCCATGGGTTTACATGTGTCACCCATCCCAAACCCCCCTCCCACCTCCTTCCTCATCCCATCCCTTTGGGTTGTCCCAGTGCACCGGCTTTGAGTGCCCTGTTTCATGCATCAAAGTTGGATTGGTGATCTATTTCACATATGGTAATACATGTTTCAATGCTATTCTCTCAATTCATCCCACCCTCACCTTCTCCCACAGAGTTCAAAAGTCTGTTCTTTACGTCTTTGTCTCTTTTGCTGTCTCACATATAGGGCTATCATTACCATCTTTCTAAATTCCATGTATATGCATTAATATACTGTATTGGTGTTTTTCTTTCTGACTTACTTCACTCTGTATGATAGGCTCCAGTTTCATCCACCTCATTAGAACTGATTCAAATGCATTCTTTTTAATAGGTGAGTAATATTCCATTGTGTACCACAGCTTTCTTATCCATTAGTCTGCTGATGGACATCTAGGTTGCTTCCATGTCCTAGCTATTGTAAACAGTGCTGCAATGAACATTGGGGTACACATGTCTCTTTAAGTTCTGGTTTCCTCAGTGTGCATGCCCAAGAGTGGGATTGCTGGGTCATATGGCAGTCTTTGGAGAAGGCAATGGCACCCCACTTCAGTACTCTTGCCTGGAAAATCCCATGGATGGAAGAGCCTGGTAGGCTACAGTCCATGGAGTCGCTAAGCGTCAGACACAACTGAGCGACTTCACTTTCACTTTTCGCTTTCATGCATTGGAGAAGGAAATGGCAACCCACTCCAGTGTTCTTGTCTGGAGAATCTCAGGGATGGGGGAGCCTGGTGGGCTGCTGTCTATGGGGTCACACAGAGTCGGACATGACTGAAGTGACTTAGCAGCAGCAGCAGCAGCAGCATGGCAGTCTTATTTCCAGTTTTCTAAGAAATCTCCACAATGTTCTCCAGAGTGGCTATACTAGTTTGCATTCCCACCAACAGTTTAAGAGAGTTCCCTTTTCTCTGCACCCTCTCCAGCATTTACTGCTTGTAGACTTTTTGATAGCAGCCATTCTAACTGCCGTGACATGCTAACTTATTGTGGTTTTGATTTGCATTTCTCTGATAATGAGTGATGTTGAGCATCTTTTCATGTGTTTCATGTGTTAGCCATCTGTATGTCTTCTTTGCAGAAATGTCTGTTTAGTTCTTTGGCCCATTTTTTGATTGGGTCATTTATTTTTCTAGTATTAAGTTGCATGAACTGCTTTTATATTTTTGAGATTAATTCTTTGTCAGTTACTTCATTTGTTATTATTTTTCTCCCATTCTGAAGGCTGTCTTTTCACCTTGCTTATAGTTTCCTTTGTTGTGCAAAAGCTTTTAAGTTTAATTAGGTCCTATTTGTTTATTTTTGCTTTTATTTCCATTACTCTGGGAGATGAGTCTTAGCAGATCTTGCTGTGATTTATGTCAGAGAGTGTTCTGCCTGTTTTCCTCTAGGAGTTTTATAGTTTCTGGTCTTACATTTAGATCTTTAATACATTTTGAATTTATTTTTGTGTATGGTGTTACAAAGTGTTCTAGTTTCACTCTTTTACAAATGGTTGACCAATTTTCCCAGCACCACTTATTAAAGAGATTGTCTTTTCTTCACTGTATATTCTTGCCTCCTTTGTCAAAGATAAGGTGTCCATAGGTGCATGGATTTATCTCTAGGCTTTCTATTTTGTTCCATTGATCTATATTTCTGTCTTTGTGCCAGTACCATACTGTCTTAATGACTGTGGTTTTGTAGTATAATCTGAAGTCAGGCAGGTTGATTCCTCCAGTTCCATTCTTCTTTCTCAAGATTGCTTTAGCTAGTTGAGGGTTTTTGTATTTCCATACAAATCTTGAAATTATTTGTTCTAGTTCTGTGAAAAATATCGTTGGTAGCTTGATAGAGATTGCATTGCTTAGGATAGTATACTCATTTTCACTATGTTGATTCTTCTGGTCCATGAACATGGTATATTTCTCCATCTATTTGTGTCCTCTTTGATTTCTTTCACCAGTGTTTTATAGTTTTCTATATATAGGTTTTTGTTTCTTTAGGTAGATTTATTCCTAAGTATTTTATTCTTTTCGTTGCAATGGTGAATGGAATTGTTTCTTTAATTTCTCTTTCTGTTTTCTCTGTTAGTGTATAGGAATGCAAGGGATTTCTGTGTGTTAATTTTATACCCTGCCACTTTACTATATTCATTGATTAGCTCTAGTAATTTTCTGGTGGAGTCTTTAGGGTTTTCTATATAGAGGATCATGTCATCTGCAAACGGTGAGAGTTTTATTTCTTCTTTTCCAATCTGGATTCTTTTTATTTCTTTTTCTGCTCTGATTGCTGTGGTTAAAACTTCCAAAACTATGTTGAATAGTAGTGGTGACAGTGAGCACCCTTGTCTTGTTCCTGACTTTGGGGAAAATGCTTTCAATTTTTCACCATTGAAAACAATGTTTGCTGTGGGTTTGTCATATATGGCTTATATTATATTGAGGTATGTTCCTTCTATTCCTGCTTTCTGGAGGGTTTTTTTCATAAATGGATGTTGAATTTTGTCAGAGGCTTTCTCTGCATCTATTGAGATAATTATATGGTTTTTATCTTTCAATTTGTTAATGTGGTGTATCACATTGATTGATTTGTGCATGTTGAAGAATCCTTGCATCCTTGGGATAAAGCCCACTTGGTCATGATGTATGATCTTTTTAATATGCTGTCGAATTCTGTTTGCTAAAATTTTGTTGAGGATTTTTGCATCGATGTTCATCAGTGATATTGGCTTGTAGTTTTCTTTTTGTGGCATGTTTGTCTGGTTTTGGTATTAGTGTGATGGTGGCCTCATAGAATGAGTTTGAAAGTTTACCTTGCTCTGCAATTTTCTGGAAGAATTTGAGTAGGATAGGTGTTAGCTCTTCTCTAAATTTTTGGTAGAACTCACCTGTGAAGCCATCTGGCCCTGGGCTTTTGTTTGTTGGAAATTTTTGACTACAGTTTTGATTTCCATGCTTGTGATGTGTCTGTTAAGACCTTCTATTTCTTCCTGGTTCAGTTTTTGAAGGTTATACTTTTCTAAGAATTTGTCCATTTTATTGTCATATAGTTGCTGATAGTAGTCTCTTATGATCCTTTGTATTTCTGTGTTATCTGTTGTGATTTCTTCATTTTCATTTCTAATTTTGTTGATTTAATTCTTATCCCTTTTTTTCTTGATGAGTCTGGCTAATAGTTTGTCTATTTTATTTATCTTCTCAAAGAACTAGCTTTTGTTTTTGTTGATTTTTACTATAGTCTCTTTTGTTTCTTTTTCATTTATTTCTGCCCTACTTTTTATGATTTCTTTCCTTCTACTAACCCTGCGGTTCTTAAATTCTTCTTTTCTAAGTGGTTTAGGTGTAAAGTTCGGTTTTTTATTTGATTTTTCTCTTGTTTCTTGAGGTAAGCTTGTATTGCTCTGAACCTTTCCTTTAGCACTGCTTTTACTGAATCCGATAGGTTTTGGGGTGTCGTGTTTTCATTTTCATTTGTTTCTATGCATATTTTGATTTCCTTATTTTCTTTAAGTATAAAGTTAGGTTGTTGATTTGCGATTTCTCTTGATTACTGACAGGCTTGTATTGCTAAAAACTTTGCTCTTGGAATTACTTTTACTGTGTTTCATAGATTTTTAATTGTTGTATTTTTGTTTTCCTTTGTCTCCAGGTATTGTTTAATTTCTTTTTTATTTCTTCAGTGATTCATTGATTGTTTAGCATTGTATTTTTAGTCTCCACGTTTTTATGTTTTATACACTTTTTTCTTGTAGTTGATTTTTAGCTTTATAGTCTTCTGCTCAGAATAGATGCTTGACATGATTTTATTCTTTAATTTTCTGAGACTTGTTTTTGGCATAACATGTGGCAAAATCTTGAAGAATGTTGTATGTGAACTTGCAATGACATGTAGTTGCTGGCTTTTAGATGGAATATTCTATATATACCTGATATATAGATATTCCAGAGTATGTATATTAACGTTTTTTTTTTTAATCGTGAAAGGGTGCTGGATTTTGTCAAATTCTTTCTCAGCATCAATTGAGATAACCGTGTGGATTTTTTCCTTTGTTTCATTAATATAATTTATCATATTGATTGCTTTTTATATGGTGAAACATCCTTGCACACTTGGCATAAATCACTCGATCTCAGCGTATAGTACTTCTAATAAACTGCTGATTTCAGTTTGCTGGTACTGTGTTGAGAAATTTGGGATATATATCCATAAACAATATTGATCTATGGCTTTCTTTTAATGTGATATATTGGTCTAACTTTAGTATCAGGGTAATGGTGACCTAACAGAATGACTTACAAAGTGTTCTCTCATCTTCTTTGGGAAGATTTTGAGAATTGGTACTAACTTATTTTTAGATGTTTGGCAGAATTGATCCTGACATTTTCTTGCCTGGAAATTTTTTGATTACTGATACAATCTCATTACTTGTTATTGCTCTAATCACATTTTCAATAAGATAAAACAATTATGAACACATGCACCCAACCAGATTCCCATAGATATGAAGCAAAAATTAACAGAATAAAAGGAAGAATAAACAATTCTATACTAATAGTTGGAGATTTCAATATCTTACTTTTAATAATGGAGAGAAAAATTAGATAGAAGATCATTAAAAAGATAGAGAATTTAAATAACACTATAAACCAACCAGACTTAACAGACATATGCAGAATTCTCCATAGAATTCAACAACAGCAGAATGCATATTTTTCTTCCAATTGCATATAAGACATTCTCCATAATAGAACATATGTTAGGCCACAAATCAGGTCTTAATAAGTACAAAAAGTTTGAAACCATACAAAAGATATGCTCTGAACACAAAGAAATGAAACTAGAAATCAATAACATTAGGAGAACTGGAAAATTCCAAATATGTGGAAATAAATTCATACATTAAATAGCCAATGAGTGAAAAGAGAAAAAAATCAGAAAGGAAATCATAAAGTGTTGGGGTCCTTTAATGGACCAGAACCTGGTGGTCCAGAGTCTATGATAAGAAAGTGAAAGAGAGAAAGAGAGAGAGAGAGAAAGAAAGAAAGAGAGAGAGAGAGAGAGAGAGAAAGAAAGAAAGAAAGAAAGAAAGAAAGAAAGAAAGACATGGGGACCCAAGCTCTGATGGAGTAAGGGTGCTTTATTAGCAGAAACGTAGGCTTATAGTAAGCTTACATTTAGTAAGATGATTACTCAGCTATTACGCAGGATGAAATTTTATCAGTTGCCACAATATGGATAGTCTAATACATACAAGGTCGCTGACACCTAAAAGAGTCATTGCATGTCTCATCCTATGATCTCAGTCCTGAGAACTGCATACAGCTTTACTCATTCTTGGAATAGGAACTGATAAGGAACAGAGAATCCTCGAGAAATAGAAAACAGCATGCAGGAATCCTCCTGTTAAATGTTCCCTGACAATAACGTACTCTGGTACAAATTAAAATGAAAACACAATATACCAAAACTTATAAGATGAAATGAAAGCCATGCTCAGATGGAATTTTATAGCTGTAAATAAACAACTTATTGTCATACCTTAAGGAAATAAAAAAGAAAAATAAATTAAACAAAAACTATCAGAAAGGAATAAATAACAAAGATTAGAACTGAGGAAAATAAAATAGAAAACAAAAACATAATAGAGACAGTCAATGAAACCAAAAGCTGTTTCTTTTTAAAAATCATTACAACTGACTAACATTTATCTGTATTTACCAAAGAAAGAGAGGGAGAGAAAGAAGGAGAGGAAGACATAGATTTCTAAAATCATAAGTGAAAGTGGGGACATGGCTGTTACAGCTTACAGAGGAAAAAAAAAAAAACTTACAGGAAAATATTATGCCAACAAATTAGATAACCTAGATGAAATAGATGAATTTTTAGATACATGCAAATTACCAAAACTGACTAAAGAATAAATTAACATCTTAAATTTGTACCAACTAGTTTGAAGTAATACCAGCTTAGCTTTATTAGTGTACAAAAACATTGCTGTTATGCAGATCCAGCCCATCTTCCTTATAATGCTATTTTCACAAAGAACATGTTTATACATTGTATACCTATTAACATAGATTTGTAATGATTGTTTTATGTGTTTTTCTTTTAAATTGTATATGAAAAAAGGATTTATGAAGCAGAAATCAATAACACTGGCTTTTATGTTTACTTACACAGCTTTGTTCTTATTACTTTATATGGCTTTGACTTACTATCTAATGTTCTTTTATTTCAGCCTGAATTACCACCATTAGCATTTCTCATAATACAGGTCTATGAGTGACAAACTTCCTTAGCATTTGTTTATCTGGGAATGTCTTAATTTCTCCTTCATTTTTGAATAGTTTTGTTGAGTATAAAATTCTTAGGTGACTTTTTTTCTGTCAATACTTTCAGTATGTCATTCTACCATTTACAAGCTTCCCTGGTTTTTTATGAAAATATATATTCTTCTCAAGTGCACCTGGGACAGTTTCTGTAAGAGACTATTTAGTAGGCCATAGAACAAACCTCAGCACATTTTAAAGAATAGAAATCACAGAAATTATTTTCACGTACCACAATGCAAGGCTATGGTTTTTCCAGTGGTCATGTATGGATGTGAGAGTTGGACTGTGAAGAAGGCTGAAAGAGAAAAATTGATGCTTTTGAACTGTGGTGTTGGAAAAGACTCTTGAGAATCCCTTAGACTGCAAGGAGATCCAACCAGTCCATTCTGAAGGAGATCAGCCCTGGGATTTCTTTGGAAGGAATGATGCTAAAGCTGAAACTTCAGTACTGTGGCTACCTGATGCGAAGAGTTGAATCACTGGAAAAGACTCTGATGCTGGGAGGGATTGGGGGCAGAAGGAGAAGGGGATGAAAGAGGATGAGATGGCTGGATGGCATCACTGACTCAATGGACATGAATCTGAGTGAATTCCGGGAGTTGGTGATGGACAGGGAGGCCTGGCGTGCTGCAATTCATGGGGCTGCAGAGTCAGACACGACTGAGCAACTGAACTGAACTGAACTGACCACAACACATTGAATTAAGAAATCAAGATGGAAGGATATTTTAGGAACTCACCAATATGTGGAAATTTAAAAAAAAAAAAAAACCTCCTAAATAATCACTTTGTCAAAGAAAAAAATCAAAGAAAAAATTAGAAAATACTGAAGATGAAGACAAAACATTGCAAAAGTTAAGAAGTGGCTAAAGCAGTGTTCGGGGGAAATTTATAGCTATAAATACTTATATTACAAAAGAGGAAATATTCCAAATCAACAACCTACTATCCACCTTAAAGCTCTGGAGGGGGAGGGTACTAAATGTAAAACAACCAGAAGGAAAGAAGCAATGAGGTGCAAATTAATCAAATAGAGTAGAAAATACAGAAAATCAATGAAACCAAAAGCTGAAGCTTTGAAATGATTAACAAAATTGCCAAACTTATAGTTATATTCACAAAGAAAAATAGATGACTCAAATTACTAAATCAGAAACTAAAAGAGAGGGCATTAATACAGATATTACAGAAGTACAAAAAGGAATACTATGAATGATTGTGTCAATAACTTAGATAATTCAGATTAAATGAAAAATTTCCTAGAAAGATACAGACCACCAAAACTGATTGAATAAGAAACAGATAGTAAGAATGTGTCTATAATATGAACTGAGTTGATATTTTTTTAAAAAGCTACAAAGAAAGTATTAGCACAGATGGATCCATTGGTGAATCACACAAACATTCAAAACAGAACTAATGCCACTTCTTCAGACACTCTTCCAAAAAATAGAAGAGGAAGCAGTATTTCCCAATTTCCCAACTCATTCTTTGAGGCCAGTATTACCCTGATACTAAAATAAGACAAAGATATCTCTGGAAAAGAAACCTAAATACTAGCATCTCATAGAAATAAAGATGCAAAAACCCTCAACAAGATATTAGAAAACAGATATCTATAGAACATTCCATCCAACAATAGAATATACATTCTTCCCAAAAGCATATGGAACTTTCTCCAGGACAGACCATAGGTTAAACCATAAAAGAAAATACTAACAAATCAAATTCAGCAACATAAAATGATTTATACTCCATGACCAAGTGTGATGTATCACAGAAAAGCAAGGATGGTTTAAAATCTGAAAAACAATTAATATACCATATCAATAGAATAGAAAATGAAAATCAATGTCATTTCAGTGGGTACAGAAAAAACCATTTGACAAAATATAACACCCTTTCATGACAAAACTCAACGAATTAGGAATACAAAGTAAATTTCTTAACTATATAGAAGACATATAAGATATACCCACCTACCAATGCAGGAGACATGGATTCAATCCCCTGTTGAAAAGATCCCTTGGAAAAGGAAATGGAAACCCACTCCAATATTCTTGCCTGGGAAATCCCATGGACAGAGGAACTTGGTGGGCTACAGGCCAGGGGGTCACAAAATAGTTGAACACAACTTAGCAACTAAACAACAGCAAGATATACTCACATCTAACATCCATAAGATCAGTTACAAGACAAAGATATCTGTTCTTACCACTTCTGTTTAGCATGGTACTAAAGGTTCCAGCCTGGGTAATTGGGCACCAAAAAACAAAAAAAAAAAAAAAAAAAGCATCCAAAATGGAAAGAAGAATAAACTCATTTTTATTCACAGATGACAAAATCTTATACATAGATCATCCTAATAAATCCACTAAATACCTGTTAGAATTAATAAACAAATTCAGTAAGGCTACAAAATATAAGATGGATATACAAGGATAAATGGTATTTCTATATACTTGCAATGAACAATCTAAAAACAAAATTAAGAAAACAATTGCATTTATAATAGCAGCAAAAAGAATAACTATTTAAAGGATCTTTAATCTCTTCCAACAAAATTTTGTAATTTTCAGAGTATGTATAAGGTTTACACTCCTCCTGTTCAGGCACCACTTGTTATGGTGTTTTTGACAGACTTGAACCTGGGGACAGGAGTTGACGAAAAGAAGGCGAAGAAAAGAAGGATGCGGGGGACCCGTCTCTAATGGAACAAAGGTACTTTAATCATGGTGGCGTGTGCTTGTATATTGTTATACACGGAAACTTTAGGCAGAAAAATAAAGTTGAGTAAAAACACCAAAACCAGACGCATAACAACAGTAACTAAGGGAATAACAATAGTCATAGGGCCATAACAACAGAGAAATAAGAACATGACTAAGTAGTTTTATAAAAAAGTAAAAGGAAACTCCAGTACTTTGGCCACCTCATGCGAAGAGCTGACTCATATTGGAAAAGACTCTGATGCTGGGAGGGACTAGGGGCAGAAGGAAAGGGGGATGACAGAGGTTGAGATGGCTGGATGGCATTATCGACTCAATGGATGTGGGTTTGGGTGAACTCTGGGAGTCGGTGATGGACAGGGAGGCCTGGTGTGCTGCAGTTCACGGGGTCGCAGAGTCAGACACGACTGAGTGACTGAACTGAACTGAACTGAAAAGGTTACTGAAAAAAATCCACATATGCGTTCCATTCCATGACCTCAGTCCTGAGAACTAGGTACAACTCTGCTTGTTCCTGTTTTCCAGGAACTGATAAAAACAAAAGGCCCTTGAAAAATAGAAAACAACATATAAGATTCCTTAAAATTAAACATTCCCTGACAAGTACATGAAAAGGTTCTTAGGGGAATGCATATCAAAACCAATGAAATGTCCACTTCACATCTAGTAGGATCACTATAAACAAAAAGCTATATAATAACAAGTGTTGCCGAGTATGTGGAGAAATCGGAACTGTTATACACTACTGGAGGCAATGTAAATGATGTGGCCTCTTTGAAAACAGTTTGACAGTTCATCACATGGTTAAGCATAGAGCTATAAAGAGTCAGGCATGACTGAGTACACACACACACACACACACACACACACACATCATATGACCCAGCAATTCCAATCCTAGGCATATACCCAAAAGAAGTTAAAACATAGATACACACAAAAACTTGGAGACAGCAATGGCAACCCACTCCAGGACTCTTGCCTGGAAAATCCCATGGACGGAGGAGCCTGGTAGGCTGCAGTTCATGGGGTCACGAAGAGTCAGACACGACTGAGTGGCTTCACTTTCACTTTTCACTTTCATGCATTGGAGAAGGAAATGGCAACCCACTCCAGTGTTCTTGCCTGGAGAATCCCAGGGACAGGGGACCTGGTGGGCTGCTGTCTATGGGGTCGCACAGAGTCGGACACGACTGAAATGACTTAGCAGCAGCAGCACACACAAAAACTTGTTCATGAATGCTCACAGCAGCATTAATCAAAACAGCCAAAAGGTATAAACAACCCAAATATATACCAACTGATGAACAGATAAATTAAATGTGCTATATCTGTACAGTGAAAATTTATTCCACAATAAAATGAAATGAAGTGCTAGTACATGCTACAACATGGATACATCTTGAAAATATCATAGTAAGTGGAAGAAGCCAGTCATACAAAGCCATGTATACTATGATACCAATTATATGAAAGGTCCACAGTAGGCAAATCCACAGACACAGAAAACTGATTAGTGGTTTCCAAGAGTTTGCGACAGCGGGGAAATGGAATGCCTGCTAACATGTATAGGATATATTTTTGAGGTGAAGAGATGCTCAAAAGTTGTGATAGTGGTTACACATATACTAAATAATAGTGAATTTTATGCTTTAAATGGATAAATTGTATGTGAATTATATCTCAATAAAGTTGTTCTTTTTAAGGAATCAACACTTAGAATATTTTTTTTTTTAGAAAAGAAGCTGTGATTTCCTCCTGCAAGAGCACCAAAATTGCAACTAGCTGTTGAACAACCATTGACAGGAGGACACTAGAACCCACCAAAAAGATACCCTGTGTCCAAAGACAAAAAAAAAAAAGCTGCAACAAGATGGTAGAAGGGTGCAATCACAATAAATTCAAATCCCATACCTGCTGGGTAGGCAATCTGCAAACTGAAGAACAATAATACCAAAGAAGTTCTCCCACTCTTGTGAAAGTTCTGAGCCCCACACCAGGCTTCCGAGCCTGGGAATCCAGCAAAGGGATTAGGAATCTTCAGTGAATCTGACTTTGAAGGCCAGCAGTATTTGTTTGCAGGACTTCTGCAGGACTGTGGGAAACAAAGACTCTACTCTTGGAGGGTAAAAACAAAATCTAGTGTGCACCAAGATGCAGGAGAAAGGAGCAGTAACCCCACAGGAGACTGAACCAGACCTACCTGCCAGTGTTGGAGGGTCTCCTATGGAAGTGTGGGTCAGCAGTGGCTCACCACAGGGACGGGGGCACTGGCAGCAGTGTCCTGGAAGGTGCCCCTTGGAGTAAGCCCTCCTGGAGGTCACCATTAACCCTACCACAGATCCTGTAGACCCCAGGGCTGGGTCACCTCAGGCCAAATAACTAACAGGGAGGAAGAGCAACCCTACCCATCAGCAGGTAATTGGGTTAAAGGTTTACTAATCATGACTCTGCCCACCACAGCAAGCTTCAGTTTTTTGTTCCAGTCCCTCCCATCTGGAAGCTTACACAAGCCTCAGCCTCACCCGCTGGAGGGCAGATAAAAGAAGCGAGAATCACAGTCATGCAGTTGCCAGAATGAGAAGCAAGTCACAAAGAGTTAATCAGAATGAAAAAGCAGAGAGTTTTGTCCCAGATGAAATGACAAGATAAAACCCCAGAAAGACAACTAAATGAAGTGTAGACAGGCAACTTTCCAGAAAAAAGAATTTGGAAGAGTGATAGTGAAGATAATCCAGAATCTCCGAAAAAGAAGAGAGAAGATTCAGGAAATGTTTACCAAAGACCTAGAAGAACCAAAGAACAAACAAACAAAGATGAACAATACACTAGAAGGAATTAATAGCAGAACAACTGAGGCAGAAGAACAGGTAACTGACCTAGAAGACCAAAAGGTGGAAATCACTGTCACAGAATATACTATAGAAAAAAAAATGGGAAAAAAAGTAAGACTGCCTAAGAGACCTCTGGGACAACATTAAACCCACCAACATTCACATTATAGGGGTCCATAGAGAAAGAGGAGTGGAGAAGGAAATGGCTACCCACTCCAGTATTCTTGCCTAGAGAATCCAGTGGACAGAGGAGCCTGGTGGGCTGCTGTCCATAGAGTCGCACAGAGTAGGACACGACTGAAGCGACTTAGCATGCACACATGCATTGGAGAGGGAAATAGCAACCCACTCCAGTATTCTTGCCTGGAGAATCCCAGGTACAGAGGAGTCTGGTGGGCTGCCTTCTATGGGATCACACAGAGTTGTACACGACTGAAATGACTTAGCAGCAGCAGCAGCAGCAGCAGAGAGAGAGGAGAGAGAGAAAGGACTCGAGAAAATATCTGAAGAGAAGTAGCTGAAAATTTCCCTAACATGGGAAAGGAAATGGTCAACCAAGTCCAGGAAGTGCAGAGAGTCCCAGGCAGGATAAACCCAAGGAGGAACACACTGAGACATAGTAATCAAGCTGACAAAAACCAAAGACAAATACAAAATATGAAAAGCAGCAATAGAAAAGCAGCAAATAACATACAAGGGAACTCTCATAAAGTTATCAGCTGATTTCTCAACAGAAACTCTACAAGCCAGAAGGAAATAGCACCACATATTTAAAGCAATGAAAGGGAAGAACCTACAACCAGGAATACTCTACCCAGCAGGTCTCTCATTCAGATTTGATGGAGAAATTGAAAGCTTCAAAGACAAGCAAAAGTTAGGAGAATTCAGCACCACCAAACCAGCTTCACAACAAATGCTAAAGGACCTTCTCTAGGCAGGAAACACAAGAGAAGGAAAAGACCTACAGAAAATAAACCCAAAACAATTAAGAAAATGGTAATAGGATCATACATATTGATAATTACCTTAAATGTAAATGGATTAAGTGCATCAACCAGAAGACATAGACTGGCAGGGCAGATAAAAAACATGTTCATGTATGCACTTCCACTTACAACACTCTACTTAACCCCCAAATTTTGTGAAATTATTTCATATTGTTTGGTTAATCATGTTTCCATTATGGCTTGTGATTGTAATTATCTTTTTTTTTTTGTCTGTCTATTGATTGTAAAAGCTGATAAACATCTTTTACTATTGTGATTATGTAACTGTTATTCACTCAATACCATTGTATTATGATTGGTCAACAGAAAATAATAAAATTCTATATCACTAAAACTACCACTTAATAGAAAAACCTATAATCACTTTTAACAATCCAGATATATATCAAAACTATCTTGGACTTTTGAAAACTACAAATGCCCAGATACTGCTTTTTCCCTCCATAGTACCAAATGTGTCTCTAATGAGCATCCATGTTTAAAAACAACTGGAGTATATGATGATTTTTTAAACTTTTATATAGTTTGTTACAATTTTTGTATTTCATATTCGGTGTTCCCATTTCATTTAGTTTATGTTTTCCAATTTCTCTATCTATCTCTTTATTGTTGTTATTTCTCAAGCCTTTATCAAGCATAGTAGAAAAGCCTTTGTATACACACATATATAAATAGTATGCATAATATAATATATATGTTAGAAAACTAATAGATTTTTGCTTAGCTAAAAAATGTATGACACTTTGATATTTACTTGTTTGACTTAGTATGACTAGAATGCTAGATTTCAAATTTATATTCATTCAAAACTTTGAGTGGGATCTAATATTGGCATCTAATATTACTGCTAAAATACTAGAAAGTTTATTATTTTAGTGATTTTTAAAAATTTGAATGAAGCTTGAACCTTCTAATTTGATTCTTAAAATATAAATAAATACCATATTGTTTAAAAAAAAAGAAATTAACAGGTAATATACTGTTATTAACTAAAGTATAGATTTTGTTCAAATGTCACAGAATTTTATGCTAGTGTTCATTATTTGTTTTCATATCTTATTCAAGATTCCACATTGTGGCCAGTTGCATTAAGCAACCTCAGCTGCATGCAACAAATTTTGGTAAATTCCTTTTTGATTTTCATTCTGTTATAAATATTTTTATTTTCCTTGTTATGGCTTCTTAGATACATCCATCATTTAAAAGTGGATATTTAATTTCCAAATACATGATGTTAATTTCTCATTTAAATACTTTCTTCTCTGCAATTACTCTTTGTGTTTTTTCAATCTTCTAATTTTATTGAGACTCTCAATGGCTAAGTCAAAGATCTCTCTTGGTAAATGTCATATTGCACTTGAAAATATGTCGGTTATTTTCATATATCTTTTAATATTGATTTCTAACATAATTCCACAGTGATAAGAGAACAGACTATGATTTAAATACTTTTAGACCATGAAATTTTTGCACTTTGTTTTATGTCCCTGGATATGTTCCAGTGTCTCCTAGTTTACAGTCTGTGGGAACTTTGAATAGATTTTGTATCCTACTGTTGTGTGAAAATTGCATAAATCTTAATTATGTTGAATTGGTTCACAGTGATTTTCAGGTCTACTATATCCTTCTACTTCCCTGTATATTCATTCTATTAATTTTTGAGAGTTTGACATTGAAACTCCTATAAAAATCTTGATTTATCTATTTAAAAATAATTGTAACATATAGTGAAACTAAATGGAAACTAAGTGGAGAGTGAAAAAGTTGGCTTAAAGCTCAATATTCAGAAAATGAAGATCATGGCATCTGGTCCCATCACTTCATGGGAAACAGATGGGGAAATAGTGGAAACAGTGTCAGACTTTATTTTGGGGGCTCCAAAATCACTGCAGATGGTGACTGCAGCCATGAAATTAAAAGACGCTTACTCCTTGGAAGAAAAGTTATGACCAACCTAGATAGCATATTCAAAAGCAGAGACATTACTTTGCCAACAAAGGTCCATCTAGTCAGGCTATGGTTTTTCCAGTGGTCATGTATGGATGTGAGAGTTGGACTGTGAAGAAAGCTGAGCACCAGACACTTGATTCTTTTGAACTGTGGTGTTGGAGAAGACTCTTGAGAGTCCCTTGGACTGCAAGGAGATCCAACCAGTCCATTCTGAAGGAGATCAGCCCTGGGATTTCTTTGGAAGGAATGATGCTAAAGCTGAAACTCCAGTACTTTGGCCACCTCACACGAAGAGCTGACTCATTGGAAAAGACTCTGATGCTGGGAGGGATTAGGGGCAGGAGGAGAAGGGGACGGCAGAGGATGAGATGGCTGGATGGCATCATTGACTCGATGGACGTGAGTCTGAGTGAATTCCAGGAGTTGGTGATGGACAGGGAGGTCTGGCGTGCTGCGATTCATGGGGTCGCAAAGAGTTGGACATGACTGAGTGACTGAACTGAACTGATAGTGAAACTAAATGTAACCCTGTATTTTCCAAGTCTCCTGTAAATGTGTTATCATACTTTCATAATTTAAAAAAATAAAAATTAAAAAGATGAGCTGAAAGTCACAAATTAATTCTTTACTGAGATTTCTATAATTAAAGTTTACTCCTTGCTCTTAATATTTTATCCTCAAGAGAAGAGTTTTTAAGGGTTACAAACTCTTAGATGTTGCTATTACAAAGTTGAAATAAAAAAATTAAATATAGGAAAAAAAAAGAAAATGAAAAAAAATACCCAACAACTCAAAAAACGCTGTGATCCATTTGTGCATGTGTGCTTAGTCACTCAGTTGTGTCTGACTCTTTGCAACCCCATGGACTTTAGCCCACTAGGCTACTCTTAATGGAATTTTCCAGGCAAGAATACTGGAGTGGTTAACCATTCCCTTCTCCAGCGGGTCTTCCTGATCCCCTGGGGATCCCCCAGGGATTGAACCCGGATCTCCAGCATTGCAGGTGGGTTCTTTACAGTCTGAGCCACCAGGGAAGCCCTCAATTAGTGGAGATTTCACATACAGAACAATAAGGAAAGAAATATGGAACTTGAAAAGATAGAACCTTAGGATGATCCAGCCTCATGGAGGTTGGAAGTGGATCCTAAGCTATTCTGGAGACCTCTGCAGCAGAATTTTAAATATTCACTCTTAGCTTCTCTTTTCCTTTTTCAGATTCAACTCCTAGTGTCAGCTTCTTGATTTCTCTAGTTCCAGTTCAGAATCCTTTGTGCACAGAATTTCCTGCCAGACCACTTTCAAGGCACCACCAAGCCGACTGACCTTTGGTCAGATGGACAACTTGATTCAACTAACCATGCTTACTATTGCCCTACCTCACTGGATTCAATTACTTCCTCTTCTCTCCCTTGCTCCCACAGCACTCTGAACTTCTCTCTATTATATCCCTGAGGCTCTAGGATTCTGGCCAGTAACTGCATTTCTCTCCCAGAAACCTGGTCTAATTTTTCTCTACTTCCTCCAGGGCAGCTGGCACAGCCAGGTGCAATGTAAGTACTAAGTAAAAAGCATTCAACAATAATGATAATAGCATTTATCAAGTGTTTACAGTGTGACAGGCAGTAAGCCCTTTGCATGAATTAATCCATTCAATCCTCACATCAACCCTATATGGTAAATACTATCATTATCTTCACAATACTGATAAGGAAACTGTTGCTTTAGAAAAGTTAAGTAGTTTGCCCCAAATCACACAGCTAATAAAGAACGGAATGAAGCACAAGCACCCAGCTCTTGAGAATTTGCAAATTATGTGAAACTCTGAGGACTAATACTGCTGCTGCTGCTAAGTCACTTCAGTCATGTCCAACTCTGTGCGACCTCGTAGACAGCAGCTCACCAGGCTCCCCGTCCATGGGATTCTCCAGGCAAGAACACTGGAGTGAGATGCCACTGCCTTCTCTGAAGACTAATAGATCCTTAGGATTACAGTGACTCAAGCTTTGAAGAGCTCTCTATAGGTTGAAATGATGTGTTAAAATGGACAGGGTGAAATATCCTAGCCCCATCTCTCACCCTCAATCCAGCTGCACAAGTCTAAGAAGGGGAAGATGGGACTTAGCAGCAGCAAATTTGGAAAACCCTTTAAACTTTCCCCTTTCCCCTCATCCTCTTCAGTCAACCATTTGCCAAATGAGGTTGCAGTCACTTTCATGACAGTTTCCCCATCTTTGCCCTACTCTCCATTCTCACTGACTCTGCCCTAGTCTAAGACACCATCATCCCTTCCCTCAGTTCAGTTCAGTTCAGTGGCTCAGTCGTGTCCGACTTTTTGCAACCCCATGAATTGCAGCACGCCAGGCCTCCCTGTTCATCACCATCTCTCGGAGTTCACTCAGACTCACGTCCATCGAGTCCATGATGCGATCCAGCCATCTCATCCTCAGTCGTCCCCTTTTCCTCCTGCACCCAATCCCTCCCAGCATCAGAGTCTTTTCCAATGAGTCAACTCTTCACATGAGGTGGCCAAAGTACTGGAGTTTCAGCTTTAGCATCATTCCTTCCAAAGAAATCCCAGGGCTGATCTCCTTCAGAATGGACTGGTTGGATCTCCTTGCAGGCCAAGGGGCTCTCAAGAGTCTTCTCCAACACCACAGTTCAAAAGAATCAAGTGTCTGGCGCTCAGCTTTCTTCACAGTCCAACTCTCACATCCATACATGACCACTGGAAAAACCATAGCCTGACTAGATGGACCTTTGTTGGCAAAGTAATGTCTCTGCTTTTGAATATGCTATCTAGGTTGGTCATAACTTTTCTTCCAAGGAGTAAGCGTCTTTTAATTTCATGGCTGCAGTCACCCCTTCCCTAGACCATAGCAAAATTCTACTAGGTGACATTGCCTCCAGCCACCCCTTTCTCCACACCCAGGGTGATTATAAAACCTTATTTTGCACACTTACCCTTAAAGAATCCCTATATCTCCCTTACTAAATTGTGAGTCCTTGAGGTAGAGACCAGATCTCATTTATCTTTTTATTTCTCCCCACTACCACCAAAAGAAGAGGCACACCAACATGCACACAAATTTACACACATACAGTGTGCTCAGTGCTGTCTTACCTATGACAATTGATTCTTAAGTTTCATGAGTCTACCTAAGATGGCATATTTCTATTTCCTCACTGAGGATGGTAGGAGAAAGATCTGGCCCATCACCATCCACATGCCAGCCCTGTGTCCGCAAACTATGTCCTCAATCTACCGTGACCCTGAGCATTGTTACCAACTGATTGGGAAGTACCCTTTCCCTCCTTGTGTTGGATCACCAGCAGCTCTGCCTGACCCATCTGATTATCAATTAAGTGAAAGCACTCAGAAGTTTATCCAAAGGCCAGACACCTGGATGGTTAGTAGAGCTAGGTTGTTTCCATCTCTCCAGAAAGACTACACTAGAGTGGCATCTACCAAGGGTATGATACTCTATAGTAAGCTTCCATGTCATTTTTATCTGGGATACTTAAGCCAGCAAGACGGTAGGTGCTGCAGCAGTGGCTGCATGATGCTGGAGCGACTTTGAGGAGATGTCCCACATCCAAAGGCAAAGAAGAACCCCAGCAAAATGGTAGGGGGGTGAAATCATGTTTACAATCAAACCCCATACCCGCCAGAGACACTCAGAGGGCTCAAACATACCTTGTGTGCACCAGGACCCAGAGACCCCACAGAGACTGAGACAGAACTGTGTTTGGGTCAGCAGTGGACTGCTGGGCAGGGGCTCTGGGTGCAGTAGACCTGGGTATGACATAAGCCCTCTTGGAGGTTGTTGCCATTAACCCACCATAGAGCCACCAGAACTTACACAGGACTGGAGAAACAGACTCTTGGAGGGCACAAACAACCTTGTGCACACCAGGACCCAGGAGAAAGGAGCAGTGACCCCACAAGAGACTGACTCAGGCATGACTGTGAGTGTCCAGGAGTCTGGTGGAAGTGTAGGTCGGCGGTGGCCTGCTGCAGGATTGGGGGCATTGAGTGTATCAGTGCCTGCATGGGACCGTTTGAAGAAGGTCACCATTATCTTCATTACCTCCACCATAGTTGGGCCTCAGGTCAAATAACAGGGAGGGAACACAGCCCTGCTCTTCAACAGAAAATTGGATTAAAAATTTACTGAGCATGGTCTCACCCATGAGAATAAGACCCAGTTCCCCCTCAGTCAGTCTCTCCCATCAGGAAGCTTCCATAAGCCTCTTATCCGCCATCAGAGGCCAGACAGACTGAAAACCACAATCACAGAAAACTAACCAAACGGATCACATGGACCACAGCCTTGTCTAACTCACTGAAACTATGAGCCATGCCGTGTAGGACCACCCTAAGATGGACAGGTCATTGTGGAGAGTTCTGACAGAATGTGGTCCACTGGAGAAGGGAATGACAAACCATTTCAGTATTCTTGCCTTGAGAATCCCATGAACAGTATGAAAAGGCAAAAAGAGAGGACACTGAAAAATGAACTCCCTAGGTGCCCAATATGCTACTGGAGATCAGTGGAGAAATAACTTCAGAAAGAATGAAGAGAAGGAACCAAAGTAAAAACAACACCCAGCTGTGGATGTGACTGGTAATGAAAGTAAAGTCCAATGCTGTAAGAGCAATATTGCATAGGAACCTGGAATGTTAGGTCCATGAATCAAGGCAAATTGGAAGTGGTCAAACAGGAGATGGCAAGAGTGAACATCAACATTTCAGAAATCAGCGAACTAAAATGGACTGGAAAGAGTGCATTTAACTCAGATGACCATTATATCTACTCCTGAGGGCAGGAATCCTTTAGAAGAAATGGAGTAGCCATCATAGTCAACAAGAGTCTGAAATGCAGTACTTGGATGCAGTCTCAAAAACGACAGTATGATCTCTGTTCGTTTCCAAGGCAAACCATTCAATATCACAGTAAGCCAAATCTATGCCCCGACAAGTAATGCTGGAAGAAGTTGAAGTTGAATGGTTCTATGAAGACTTACAAGACCTTCTAGAACTAACATTCAAAAAAGATGTCCTTTTCATTAATAGGGGACTTGAATACAAAAGTAGGAAATCAAGAAATACCTGGAGTAATTTGGCCTTGGAGTACAGAATGAAGCAGGGCAAAGGCTACTAGAGTTTTGCCAAGAGAACGCACTGGTCATAGCAAACACCCTCTTCCAACAACACAAAAGAAGACTCTGCACATGGACATCACCAGATGGTCAATACCAAAATCAGATTGATTATATTCTTTGTAGCCAAAAATGGAGAAGCTCTACACAGTCAGCAAAAACAAGACCAGGAGCTGACTGTAGCTCAGATCATGAACTCCTTATTGCCAGGTTCAGACTTAAACTGAAGAAAGTCGGGAAAATCACTAAACAATTCAGGTATGATGTAAATCAAATCCCTTATAACTACACAGTAGAAGTAACAAATAGAATCAAACGGGATTAGATCTGATAGACAGAGTGCCTGAAGAACTATGCATGGAGGTTCATGACATTGTACAGGAGGCAGGGATCAAGACCATCCCTAAGAAAAAGAAATGCAAAAAGGGAAAATGGTTATCTGAAGAGGCCTTACAAATAGCTGTGAAAAGAAGAGAAGTGAAAGGCAAAGGAAAAAAGGAAATATATACCCATTTGAATGCAGAGTTCAAACAAATGGCAAGGAGAGATAAGAAAGCCTTTCTCAGTGATCAATGCAAAGAAATAGAGGAAAACAATAGAATGGGAAAGACTAGAGATCTCTTCAAGAAAATTAGAGACACCAAGGGAAGGTTTCATGCAAAGATGGGCACAATAAAGAACAGAAATGGTATGGCCCTAACAGAAGCAGAAGAGATTAATAAGAAGTGGTAAGAATACACAGAAGAACTATAAAAAGATCTTCATGACTCAGATAATAATGATGGTGTGATCACCAACCTAGAGCCAGACATCCTGGAATGCAAAGTCAAGTGGGCCCTAGGAAGCATCACTATGAACAAACTAGTGGAGGTGATGGAATTCCAGTTGAGTTATTTCAAAACCTAAAAGATGATGCTGTGAAAGTGCTGCACTCAATATGCCAGCAAATTTGGAAAACTCAGCAGTGGCCACAGGACTGGAAAAGATCAGTTTTTATTCCAATCCCAAAGAAAGGCAATGCCAAAGAATACTCAAACTACCACACAACTGCACTCATCTCACATGCTAGCAAAGTAACGTTCAAAATTCTCCAAGCCAGGCTTCAACAGTACGTGAACTTTGAACTTCCAGGTATTCAAACTGGATATAGAAAAGGCAGAAGAACCAGAGATCAAATTGCCAGCATCCATTGGATCATCAAAAAAGCAAGAGAGTTCCAGAAAAACATCTACTTCTGCTTCATTGACTCTGCCAAAGCCTTTGACTGTGTGGACCACAACAAACTGTGGAAAATTCTTCAAGATATGGGAATATCAGACCACCTGACCTGCCTCCTGAGAAATCTGTATGCAACTCAAGAAGCAACAGCTAGAACCGGACATGGAACAACAGACTGGTTCCAAATAGGGAAAGGAGTACGTCAAGGCTGTATATTGTCACCCTGCTTATTTAACTTCTATGCAGAGTACCTCATGAGAAATGCTGGGCTGGGTGAAGAACAAACTAGAATCAAGACTGCTGGGAGAAATATCAATAACCTCAGATATGCAGATGACACCACATTTGTGGCAGAAAGTGAACAACTAAAGAGCCTCTTGATGAAAGTGAAAGAGGAGAGTGAAAAAGTTGGCTTAAAGCTCGACCTTCAGAAAACTAAGATCATGGCATCTGATCCCATCACTTCATAGCAGATAGATGAGTAAACAGTGGAAACAGTGGCAGACTTTACTTTTGGGGGCTCGAAAATCACTGCAGATGGTGACTGCAGCCATGAAATTAGAAGACGCTTGCTCCTTAGAAGAAAAGTTATGACCAACCTAGACAGCATATTAAAAAGCAGAGACATTATTTTGCCAACAGAGGTGTGTCTAGTCAAAGATGGTTTTTCCAGTGGTCATGTATGGATGTGAGAGTTGGACTATAAAGAAAGCTGAGCGCCGGTGAATTGATGTTTTGAACTGTGGTGTTGGAGAAGACTCTTGAGAGTCCCTTGAACTGCAAGGAGGTCCAACCAGTCCATCCTCAAGGAAATCAGTCCTGAATATTCATTGGAAGGACTGATGCTGAAGCTGAAACTCCAATATTTTGGCCATCTGATGTGAAGAACTGACTCATTTGAAAAGACCCCAATGCTGGGAAAGATTGAAGGTGAGAGGAGAAGGGGATGACAGAGGAAGAGATGGTTGGGTGGCATCACAGACTCAATGGACATGAGTTTGAGTAAACTCTGGGAGCTGGTGATGGACAGGGAGGCCTGGCGTGCTACAGTCCATGGAGTTGCAAAGAGTCGGACCCGGCTGAGCAACCAGACTGATCTGAACTGAATCCCATATGGGAAGTAGGGCAGGGGCTTCATATTTCAAGGGGGGCTCAGAGAGGGAATGTCCAGAGTCAGCAAAGCTGCCCATGGAATCCCAACTGCAACACATACCTGCACACTCTTTCTCATGTGTTGATTTGATGGCATGCACACATGAATAAGCTCAGGAAAATGTGTTGCTGTGATGTATAAGAAATGGACCCTGATGTCAAAGAGCTTATGAGATCAGTAGGGGGGTAGTTGAGTCAAGGGCTCACTTCTGTCCAAGAGATATGAGTTCCAGTAATTGCTGGGTCTTGACTGGGGCCTTGAAGGATGAGTGATATTAGAAAAAGCAGAGCATACTTGTGAGTACATTAGCAGCGGTTTCACTCACACACATTCTTGCCATGCTAATAAGTGCAGGGATCTGAAATATCAGACATAATCTGCGTTAGTTAAACAGATCTGTTAGACCACTGAAGAGCACCAGTCTCAGCTGAAAGGAAGTAACCTGAAGCATGACACATAAGCCACCAAGAAGCAGCTCTGGGACTGTGGAGGCGAATGTGCTATTTCTATGTGTGTGTGGGTGAGAGCGGGGGCTCAGTGGGACATGGGTAGAGATGGGACTGCGGCACCATGAAATTCCAGGATCAACCCAAACTCCAGGGTGCCCGTTTGGTCACTTGCTCCTCATCATAGCCTCCCTCCACTTGCAAGCCTGATTGGGAGCTTATCACTACCCACACTGCCAGTCCCCTCTACAAAGTTCCCGCCCCACAGAAAAGGCTTCTAAACTCCTGGAGTCCTGTGACTCCCCTATTTATAATTGACACATACATCCCTTCTAGCAACTTCTTAATCCCCTTCCCTCCTTGATTTTTCTCTATAGATTTATAACCATCTAGCATTCTATAAATTTTGTTTCCCTTCATGCTGTCTCCCTTTGCTATAATGTGAGTTCCACGAAGGAAAGGATTTTTTTTTTTTTACAATTGAAGTATAGTTGGTTTACAATGTTGTGCTAGATTCTGGTGTATATGTATATATATATATATATATACTTTTTCTGATCCTCTTTCTATTTTAGATTATTATAAGATATTGAATATAGTTCCCTGTGCCATATATTAAATTCTTATTTCTCTATTTTATGTATAGTAATTTTATATCCATTAATTCCAAGCTCCTAATCTATCTCTCCCCTCCTCTTTCCCCTTTGCGATCATAAATCTGTTTTCTATGTCTGTCAACCTGTTTCCATTTTGTAAATAAATTCATTTGTAATGTTTTTAAGATTCCGCATATGATATATATTTATCTCTCTCTGTCTGAATTTACTTAGTATGATGATTCCTAGGACGATCTATCTTATGTTGCTGCAGATAACATTATTTCACTCTTTTTGGCTGAGTAATATTCCATTATATATATATATATATGTGTGTGTGTGTGTGCGCGCACACACACACACACACACATACACATATATACCTTGTCTTCTTTGTCCACTCATCTGTCAATGGACATTTTTGTTGCTTCTATGTTTTGGCTATTGTAAATAGTGCCACTATGAACATTGGGGTGCATGTATCTTTTTAATTACAGTTTTCCTCTTTTCTGGATATACACTCTGAAGTGGGATTGCTGGATCATATGGTAACTTTATTTTTAGTTTTTTAAGAAACTTCCATACTGTTTTCCATAGTGGCTACACCAGTTTACCCACCAACAGTATAGGAGGGTTCATGAGGGAAGGACTTTTTGTATGTGTTTGCCTCTTATATTCACTGCTGAGTTCCTCAGTCTCCGTAATAGTGCTTGGCACAGCATGGGTGCTCAACTAATATTTGTGAAATGAATGAGGTCTCACAAATCCTCTGCCAACCATCAAGCCTGCAAAACCTCCCAGTACACACAAGCACACACCAAGCCCACAGAGTGGTGACTGAGCACTGTTGTTACAGAGAACCACCTAGGTTGCTTGAATAGCTAAATCTGATGTCCCTCCTCCAGTCTCTGTGTCGCATGTGCCCCACATCCACCCAAACTTGTGACTTGGGCCAGCTTCCTCTTCTCTCAACTCACATAATCCTTCCTCAAAGGGACTTCAAATTCCAGCTGAAACTCTGCTCTACTACCTCAAACTTTTCCCTAGTCTCATCCAATTTCATTGACATTCCCATCTACTGCTTTTTTCCTGGATGATAACTCAAGCCAATAAACATTGGCTTACTGTAGCACAAGGTACAAAGCTGTTTCGACATTCATTCAACACATAGTTATTAAGCACCCATATATAAGATGCCACACAAGGACAAAAAAGACATGATTCCTGTCCTTTAGGAGCTCCCACTCTAGTGTGGGAGTCTGGAATGTAACCAGATAAATACTAGTCTGTGTGACCAGTTCAATGACAAAGAAACACCCAAGAGTTGTGGGAGCTCAGAAGAAGACCCTCAACCCAGGCTGGCTCCCAGAAGGAGAGGTTGTATGGGATGAGGTTTGAAGGATGGGAAGGAATTTGTCAAGTGATGAACTAGGAAGAAAAACAAATGTTTTAGGCAGAGGAGGCAGCATGTGCCAAAATCTGGAGATGGACAAGAATTGTTTTGTAAGATAGGAGTGTTCCCATCTACATGGGGAGTGGAAGAGATGAGGCTGAAGAGGAAGGCAGACCCCAGACCACACAGGGCCTTGCAGACCATGGAGAAGAGTTTGGTTTTATCCAGGGGGCACTAGAGAGCTCCCTGAAGGGTCTTTCCGGGGGTGTGGAGCATGGGTTGGAGAAGTTAAGTGTGAATTCAGGAAAACAGGAGTCATTGTGTTATTCCAAGTGAGGGGGTGGGGGTGAGGTAAATTAGGACTTTGAGATTAACATATATACACTACAATATATAAAATAGGGAAACAACAAGGATATACTTATAGCTCAAGAAACTATACTTAATATCTTGTAACAACTTATAATGCCCAGGTTCTTCACTTTCTGCCACAAGTTTGGTGTCATCTGCATATCTGAGGTTATTGATATTTCTCCCAGCAGTCTTGATTCCAGTTTGTTCTTCACCCAGCCCAGCGTTTCTCATGAGGTACTCTGCATAGAAGTTAAATAAGCAGGGTGACAATATACAGCCTTGACGTACTCCTTTCCCTATTTGGAACCAGTCTGTTGTTCCATGTCCGGTTCTAGCTGTTGCTTCTTGAGTTGCATACAGATTTCTCAGGAGGCAGGTCAGGTGGTCTGATATTCCCATATCTTGAAAAATTTTCCACAGTTTGTTGTGGTCCACACAGTCAAAGGCTTTGGCAGAGTCAATGAAGCAGAAGTAGATGTTTTTCTGGAACTCTCTTGCTTTTTTGATGATCCAATGGATGCTGGCAATTTGATCTCTGGTTCCTCTGCCTTTTCTATATCCAGCTTGAATATCTGGAAGTTCAAAGTTCACGTACTTTTGAAGCCTGGCTTGGAGAATTTTGAGCATTACTTTGCTAGCATGTGAGATGAGTGCAATTGTGTGGTAGTTTGAGCATTCTTTGGCATTGCCTTTCTTTGAGATTAGAATGAAAACTGACCGTTTCCAGTATGTGTGTGTGTGTGTGTGTGTGTGTGTGTGTGTGTGTGTATATATATATATATATATATATATATATATAATGCTGCTGCTACTGCTAAGTCGCTTCAGTTGTGTCCGACTCTGTGCAACCCCATAGACGACAGCTTGATATATAGTATAATATATGAATGAAAGCCTGAAAAGAAATACACTAAAGTGTTGCGCTGATAACCCTGGATGATGGAGTTAAATATGATTTTTAGTTTCTTCCCTGAACTGTCTACTCACCAAATTTTATCAATTCAATATATATAATACTGAAGTCAGAGGAGGCAATGGCACCCCACTCCAGTACTCTTGCCTGGAAAATCCCATGGATGGAGGAGCCTGGTAGGCTGCAGTCCGTGGGCTCGCTAAGAGTCGGACACGACTGAGCGACTTCACTTTCATTTTCACTTTTCACTTTCATGCATTGGAGACGGAAATGGCAACCCACTCCAGTGTTCTTGCCTGGAGAATCCCAGGGACGGTGGAGCCTGATGGGCTGCCGTCCATGGGGTTGCACAGAGTCGGACACAACTGAAGCGACTTAGCAGCAGTAGCAGCAACAATACTGAAGTACCAATCCAAGCTACAACATGAAGGTATCTTGAAAACAACATTTGGGAGAGTGGCTATTAACAAACTACAAAGTAAATACTCAGCAAATCTCTACTGGGTACTTAGGGTCGAAGTAAATTATGTGTCCAGCACCCCCAATGGAGCTTGGAAGGGGAAGTGGAAAGCTTATTTAGTAGAGGAATGAGCCCAGTCCCAGCTCTGCCTTGAGCTCCCTGAGTGATCTCAGGGGAAAGCACTTGAAAATCCCAAACACTCAGATCTGAAATGGGCTCTTAAATACCCTCTCTACTCATCCACAGCAGATATCACTTGTCCAGTCATGGAACTCTTTATCCCTTAGTCCAGATGTCCCCAGAATCTTCCCCTAGACAGTGTTTCAGGTAGTCAGTGCTTATTGTGCACATTTTAATTCTCAATCTATAAAGGAGATATGGCATTTATACAGAATGGACTACTACCTAGCCATTAAAAACATGAAATCTCACCATTTTCTCGTCACAACATGGATGGACTTGGAGGGCGTTATGCTAAGTGAAATAAGTCAGATAGACAAAGACAAAAGCTGCATGCTATCACTTATATGTGGAGTCTAAAAAATACAGCAAGCTCTTGACTATAACAAAAGGAAGGAGACTCACAGACAGAGAACAAAGTAGTGGGTACCAATGGGTGAGGAAGGGTAATATAAGGGTAGGGGATTAAGAGGTACAAACTATTAGGTATAAAATAAACTACAAGGACATATTATATATCACAAGGAATATAGCAAATATTTTATAAGTGGAGTATTACTTTTAACATTATGAATCACTTAATCGTGCACTTGTAAATTATATAATATTGTACAGCAACTATATTTCAATTAAAAAAACCTTTTATCTCCAATTTGATCTAATTCCCTCATTTTATAGTTAAGGAGAAAAGTTTCTTGAAACCACAGAATGAGTAAGTAGTCACACCAGGACTTGTACCCAAGACTCCTGCCTCTCTATGCAATGTGTGTTCCACTTACCATCTGACTCTCATGGTACTTCTTTACACAACTGGGGTTGGGATGCAAATAAGATAATTTATCTGAAAGCACTTCCCAAACCATTAAATGTAATACATATATGTGGTTGACTGATAATTGTTATTATAGAAATTGGATAACTTAACAGTCTATATATGTTTCAAGGGCCCAGGCTGTGTGAGACTTTCTGGAGTAAGAGAGAAATACAAAGAACACATAATTCCAGGAAAGAAGCTAGTGAGCAGAGGTGGCTAGTGAGAACAGATTCCATTCATGAAAATAAGAACCAGGTATAGGTATAGGATCTGAAAGAAATCAGGTGGTAGATGAAGACTTGCTGTGTCTCTGTTTGGTTTCTTCTTTGCTTCTGTCTCATCTTTCCATGGTCATGGCTGCCACAAGCTGGGGACATTCTGGAATTCTGAAAGTATCTGCTATAGGAAATATATGCATAAATTATATATAAATTAATGTCTATATACTTGCAGAGAGGTGAATACACAGTCCAACTAAACCACCAGACTTGTGGTTCCCACTCTGGGCCCTACACCCAAGGCCAGCCCCATTTCTCCTGGGCAGGATGCACCACTTCTTTATAAATTGTTTTGAAACATCTTTATCATTCATGACTATTTGTCTGCATAGGGATCTTCAGTGATATTGTGGGTGGTGTCCACTCGGGAGTGTTTGGTAAGTGGCTGAATCCCAGGTGTGCTTCAAAGGCACATGTAGCCTTTAGGGCAATACTCACCAGACACAGTGGGCACCCTCACCACGCAAGTAGAGGGGACCTCTTCTAGACCAAGACTCTGGCAGGTGGGAGGGCTTAGGCCCTTTTGTGATAATGGAACCACTTCTCCCACAATGTATTGGGGCCTGATTCCCAGGGTGGGAGCCTGAGCCTCAGGTTGTCTCCTATTGTGTACCTTCCCTTCCATTTCAAAGGCCTTGGCATTCTCATTTGGGACAGGGGAATAGTGACACTGCCCCACAGGATAGTTGTGAAGATCTGAAAGAAAAGCTATCTAGAACACAGAGTATGGAGCAGCCTGTGGAGAGGCTGCCATAATCGACCACTTCCTTACCTTTCTCCAGGGACAGAGGCACTCAAGGGCTTTTGCCTCCCTAACCTGTAGCCTCACTCTCTCAGACAGCCAACCAAATGGCGTGAGGAAACCATCAAGTCACAGTCAGGTCTTGGTCAAGAGATTTTACTTCCCTGCAGAGGCCTTGGTTTTTTGTTTTTGTATTTTTTTTTTAATTTTCTTCTGAGGTATTTTTTTTTTTTTAGGAATGAATGTTGAATGTTTTCAAAGGTTTTTTCAGAACTATTAATGTATTAATATAGCAGTTTATATTAATAGATTTTTGGCTGTTGAATCAGCTTCCCATTTCTTCATAAACTGTTCTTGGTCATGATGCTTTCTTAACTTGCTGTTGAAATCTGCTCACTAAAATTTAATTTTGGATTTTTTTGTGTTAGTATTCATAAGTGATATTCATCTGAAACTTAGTCCTTTAAAAATTATCTTTATCATATTATAGCATGTACTGTGCTGTGCTTAGTCACTCAGTCATGTCCAGCTCTTTGCGACCTCATGAACTGTAGGCTGCCAGGCTCCTCTGTCCATGGGGA
Source organism: Nanger dama (assembly GCA_917880005.1). Taxonomy (NCBI): domain Eukaryota; kingdom Metazoa; phylum Chordata; class Mammalia; order Artiodactyla; family Bovidae; genus Nanger; species Nanger dama. The sequence goes on along the minus strand of CAKJTW010000073.1, from coordinate 4,600,164 downwards.
TTCTCCAGACAAGAATACTGGAGTAGGTTGCCATGCCCTCCTCCAGTGGATCTTCCCAACCAGGGGATCGAACTCTGGTCTCCCATATTGCAGGCGATTCTTTGCCATCTGAGCCACCAGGGAAACATATCATAGCATGTATCATATCATATTTAGACATTAGTGTTATACTCACTTTGTAAGAAGAATGTGGATGTTTTCCTTTATTTTCTCTGAAGCAATTTATATAGCATTAAGGCTATCTGGTGTCTCTTGCAGGATTCCCCTATGATATCATCTGGGCCTACTGAATTTTGTGGGATAATTTCTTAATAATTTGCTTTAATTCTGTTATAACTGCTCTGCTTATGCTTTCTATCAACATGTTAAAGTTTGGTAAATTGTATTTTCCTATGAAATGATGCATTTCATCTAGGTTTTCTAATTTATATACATATATTTATACAAAGCAGTATTTTATTACTTCTTAAAAATTTGCTGTGTATTACTAGTTATTTCTCTCCCATCTTTCTATTTTTGCTTTTTACTTTTTAAAAATTAAATTTGCTAGTGGTTCATTTCCTTTCTTGATTTGGTTCAAAAAACCAGGATATTGACTTATTTAATCTACTGTTTTTCTATTTTCTGCAGAGGCCTTGCTTTTATCCACTGCCTCACTCAATCTCTCCAGCTGCCTTTGTGGCAAATGTTATTATTAGCTGCATATTAGGGATGAGGTAGCTCAGCAAGGTGAAGTGACTTGCCCATGGCCACAGCTATCACAGACCGCTCTATCTGTCTTGGAAAGCCAAGCTTGGTTCGTGATGCTACATGAGTCACAAGAGAGTTCCTGTTCACTGAACTGCTATGTTCACAGCACTGTGAATGGGGGTGATCAGGAAAGCCTTCCAGCAAGGCCCTGGATCCTATAGAATTTCAGATAGGTAAAATAAGGGAAAAGAAGTGAAAAGGCAGTTCAAAGATACATGACTTGATGGGTTGAACACTGAACACAGCATTAATCATGGATGGAAGCTGTAATTCTTATCCTTACAGCTGTGTAACCATGGAAGGTTTACCTTTCTTCTCTGGTCTCAGTTTCGTCATCTACAAAATGGGGCAGTTATCCGACCTTTGTATAGGGCTACTATGAGAACGTGATGAGTTAATACATGTAGAGTTCTTGAAATAGTATACAGATGATACTTGAAATCTCAATAAATAGCAACTGGCACTAATATTTAATATAAAAGGAAAGATCATTCCATTCTTAACTAGAAGCAAAAACAACAGAATACAAAGGTTAATGTAATAAATAAACCAGTCTAATATGGAGCCAGATTTATTCTTCCTTACTACCAGACCAGATGGGGAAGAGCCTGGAATTTCAGCCTGAGAAGTGAGGACTTTGTCTTGAAGGTGAAGGTGAGCCTTGAATGCATTTGTAGAGGCAGGGGGTGGTGTGGATAGTACCTGCAGCACTTAAGAAGATGTGAGCTTCAGCAAGGCTCCTCCCTCTGCCTGAGTCCTTGTCTATTGGTGATATGGAAAGGGAGTTGCTCTGTGAAAGGCTGAGAGCTCTGGGTGAAATGTCCAGAGCAAAAGCCCATCAGGCTTCCACACTAGACTTTAATTTCCTTGGGGACACCTTCTGGGTCACTGACTACTCCAAAAATTGGGCTTTCAAGCTGGGTATTCATTCTCCTGGGCAGGCAGGCTTCCCTGCTGTCTTCTACCATCTATGCGAGTGATCAGAGACACCTCAGTGCTCTCTCCACTTCAACACAATGCCTCCCCACAGAAGTCTGCTCTTCTTGCCCCTCAGTTTCCTCTCACCCTCCTCTGGGAGACTTATCAGCCACATGTCATTTCTAGGCCATACAACTTGAGGCTGAAAAGGAGTTCACAGATCATCTAAGATTGTGGTCCTCAGTCCTGCTTACACGTTAGAATCACCTGGATAACTTAAAAGGAATATTGATGCTGGAGTTCCACATCCAGAGGCTCTGATATCATTGGTCTGGGGTGTGACCTGGGCATCTGGTGATTCTGATATGCAGCCAGGGCTAAGAAGCCCTGATCCGGGGTTTCTTAAACATCCCTGGTGATAAGAATCATTACCTGGGGTACTTGCTAAACATTCGCATTTCAGAGCTCTATCCTATCTAATTGGGCCTCTTTCTGACTGGATGTAGGATTAATGTTACTTCTCCCTGCACTTTCTATTCTCCCCAATAGAGATGAGCCTCATGGAAAGCTCTGTGTGCAGGTTGTGGTGAAGAGTTGGTGTGGGGGCATTTCACAGAGCCATTTGTCCTGGACCGTTATATGATAGAATGTTACTTGAGCAAGAAGCAGATACTCAAAGCCTTGGAAACCATTAAGTATAGATGAGGCCTCAGCCCTGGGGGATGCTCCTTCTACTTTTTTATAGCTGCTAATCCCAGAATAACCTGGGGAGAAAAATAGGAGAATGGAGTTGGAATGAACCTCCCAATAAGTCTAGCTTTCCCCTTATGCCTTGGAAGAGACAGTGCTGGGCAGACAAGCAAGAATTTGGGTGTAGGAGTAGAGAAGCAAGGAAGAGGGAGTGGCAAGAAGACAGTTAGGTGTAAGGTGCGGGTTGGGCACTGCATTGTGCCCCCATAGGGCAGATATCGAAGACGCAGAGCCACAGACACAAATGCCAGAGTCTGAATCTGTAACATATCTCTTTAATATCCAGGGCCACAGAGAAAGGCAGAGCAGCAACTTTAAGGCCTAATATTTAGCACTATATGATTCACAAGTGAAGTTGTGAGGTTCCTTTTTAAGGTTTAAGTGAAACAGAAGAATAATCTTGTGTGACTTCCTTTGAAAATAGTTGAAAAGATAGTGTTAAGGAGCATAGAGATCATTTTCTGTTATTTTAAAATCATCTATACAGAAACTCTCAAGTTATGTAGAAGAGGAATAGGGGATTGATTTATTTGTCAGGGACACTCAGCTAAAAACTGGTAGTGCTGATCTGATAATTTAACTTAGTAGTTTCTTTTCCAATTATTAATGCAATTTTGGTTACAGTTCTTATATATTTTATAAAAGTAGGGGATGAAGAAAGAGAAGGTAGTGGATGTAGACTATACTTTAAAAAATGTAGCTGTGTAGAGATTGTGAACTGATGTACAGGTGTATCTTTAAGAAAATTAAATTCCTTAAAATTTTTTTTTAAATTTCGTTTTCTTCTGCTATGGAGTTTTTTTATTTTTGGTTGTGCTGGGTCTTCACTGCTGCTTGGGCTTTTCTCGAGTTGAGGCAAGCAGGGGCTACTCGCTAGTTGCAGTGCACAGACTTCTCATTTCAGTGGCTTCTCTTGTAGAGCACAGGCTCTAGGCATGCAAACTTCACTAGTTGTGGTACTTGGACTCAGTTCAATTCCTGGATCAGGGATGAAAGGGGGGGAAAAATCATTTTTCCCTGTATTACTATGTAAATTCAACATGAAGTCATTCAAAAAGAATTGAGATTTTTAATTAACATTTGAAAGTTCGTTTGAAAGAATATGTACCAGAGAATAGTTAAGGGAATCTTGAAAAAGAAGATGAAGGATGGATCTCCCTACTAGGTAATAAAACATTTACTGTTAGACTTTCTAAAACAGAATGGTATTAATGAACAGCCAGGTAGAAAAGTGAAGCAGAATAAAATCTAGACACAGAACGATAAATTGTGTTTTAAAGGGTATGAAGCATTCAAAATCAGTGGCTAGTCATGTTTTAACACAGGATACAGGATGCATGGGGCTGGTGCACAGGATGATTCAGGGAGATAATATGGGGTGGGAGGTGGGAGGGGGCTTCAGCATTGGGAGATCGTGTTCACCTGTGGCTGATTCATGTCAATGTAAGGCAAAACAAATACAGTATTGTAATGTAGAATAAAGTATTAAAATAAAAAAATAACCCCCTCCCCAAAAATACTAAAGTAAATATCTGGTGGAGAAAAGAATCATCAATGTAATTTAAAGAAAGGGCAAATTGCAGGGTAGGGGGTAGATCAGAGAAATGTTTATGTAAACAAAGGGAACTTTTTCACCCATCAAATTAATAGATAATGTGTATTCAGTCATTCAGTACAAGTTTGAATATATACCATGGGACTTCCAATCAAGAGTCCTAACAGTGCATTTACCCTCTGACTCAGTAATTCTTATTTTTAGTCATTTATCTTAAAAAAAGTCATATGTATGCACTAAGTGTATTCGTCCAGTTGATAGTATTAAGCAGTCTTACTGAGTATTTATCATTTCATCTACAGATGAAGGAGAAGGCAATGGCAACCCATTCCAGTACTCTTGCCTGGAAAATCCCATGGACAGAGCAGCCTGGTGGGCTGCCGTCCATGAGGTCGCAAAGAGTCCGACACGACTGAGCAACTTTACTTTCACTTTTCACTTACATGCATTGGAGAAGGAAATGGAAACCCACTCCAGTGTTCTTGCCTGGAGAATCTCAGGGACGGTGGAGCCTGGTGGTCTGCCATCTATGGGGTCACACAGAGTTGGACACGACTGAAGTGACTTAGCAGTAGCAGCATAGTAGATTCTCAAAAAATATTCATTCAATAAATGAATATGCCAAGTTTCAGGGTTCTGAGGACACACCTCAGGGCCAGCTGTTGAGAGGCAGACTGGCTGAGCTGAGCAGACACTCCCCCTTTCACCAGAGGCCGTCTGCTTTGATTTGCTTCATTTTTTTTTCCTGAGTTAGATTTCATTGGACCATAGGATTTTTTTAAGTGTGGAAACCACAGATGTGTTTCAGTGTTTTCATATTATAGATAAGAAGAAATGGAAACTTAGGAGAAAGGACTTGCCTTGGTCATACACATGTGTGCTGCATGCTAAGTCGCTCCAGTCTTGTCTGACTTTGTGACCCTATGGACTGTAGCCTGCATGGCTCCTCTGTCCATGGGATTCTCCAAGCAAGAATACTGGAGTGGATTGCCATGCCCTTCTACAGGGGATCTTCCTGACCCAGGGATCAAACCTGTGTCTCTTATGTCTCCTGCATTGGCAGGCGGGTTCTTTACCACTAGAACCACCTGTGAGAGAACAGGCACTGGGGCTATGTCTGTGCGAGGCCTAGATTTCAGGCTCCCTAAAGTTGTCTGAGGGTGACCTTCAGCAGTTCAAGCTCCCTCACTCAAACCTCTGTTCCTCCATCTTCAGTCTACTTAGCCTGGAGATTGCGAAGAAAGCATAACGGAAAGGAAAGAGGGGTAGAGGAGGAAAAGAAGGAAGAAAGAAAGGGTTTAGTGAACTGTATGTTCAGAAAGAAGGTAAAGTTGGGAGTAGAAAATATTAGAAAAGCAGGGGTTGCCTTGAAGAATAACATTTCTGGGAGAAACTTCCCAAAGTGTGGGGTGTGAGCGAATTAGCAAAAATGGCGTGATCAGGCTCTCTCGCCCCACTAAAGTGTGTCTGCTGCTATGGCTGCTGCATCAGCCAGGAGAGAGGCTGGGTTATGGTTGCTGGCCAGCCAGGAGAGAATAAATGTGCCTGCAGTTCCTACGGCTCCTTGAGTCTCCTTCCACCCTCTTAGCTTGCACCTTCTCTTCCATGGATTCAGCAAAAAGTGCACACAGTGAGACAGAGTGAGACAATTGATGCTGTGAGCAGGGTCAGCAATACACAGAGAAATGCTGCTCTTCAAGGTTGGACTAGAGAGTAAAATAAGGTGAGACGCTCAAGAGGGAGGGGATACATATATATATATATATATATATATACACACATGTAGCTGATACACTTTGTTGTACAGGAGAAACTAACACAACATTGTAAAGCAATTATAAAAATAAATTAAATTTTAAAAAATAAAGTGAGACTGAGAAAAAAAAGAATCAAACTTAACCCCAAAGGGTCCCAGTCTGAACTCCATAATGGCTCAGGGTACTTGGTGGTGCCTCTCTTACAATGTGCCCGAGTCAGAAGCCTTGGGCATCTGTGGGCAAATAAGTCCATCTACAGACAGATAAATTGCACTTCATCAAAAATTAAACTTGTTTGCACTTCAAAGAACATTAACAGCTAAATGAACAGATATCTTACAGAATGAGAGAAATAGTTGTAAATCATATGTCTGATAACAGTTTTATACTCAAAATAGAATGCTTACAGCTCAAAGACAAAAAGTCAAATAACCCAATTCAAAAATGGGCAAAGGACTTGAACAGATATGTCCCCAAAGAAGACACACAAAGGGCAAACAAGCACAGGAAAAGATGGTCAACACCACTGATCACTAAAGAAATGCAAATCACTGAGGAAATACAAATCCACAGTAGGATACAAATTCCCACCCACTAGGATGGCTATAATTTTTTTTTAAAAGAGGAAAACAGTGCGTGTGACAAGCATGTGGAGAAATAGGAATCCCTGTACACACCACTGGTGGGAATATAAAATAGTGCAGCCTCTACTGAAAACACCTTGCTGCTTCCTCAAAAAGTTAAGCATAGAGTTAACATATGACTCAGCAATTCCACTCCTAAATATATACCCAGAAGAGTTAAAACCAGTTTCAAATAAATACTTTTTCACAAATGTCCATGGCAGCACTATTCATAACAGGCAAAAGGTTGAAACAACTAGAGTGTTTATTAATAGATAAAAGAATAAACAAGTTGTAGTCTATCCATACAATGAATTACTATTCAAAGATAAAAATGGAATGAAGCACTGAGCTATCTATCTATCTAGGAAACTTGGATGAAATTTGAAAGCATAAGCTGAGTAAAAGAAGCCAGACTAAAAGTCACACAATTTATGGTTCCTTTTATATGAAACATTCAGAATAGGCAAATCCATAGAGACAGAAAAGAGATTACTGGTTGTCAGGGAATGTAGGGAGGGGGTGAATGAGGAGTGAATATTTAATGGTGTTCTTCTGGGGTGATAAAATTTTGAAATGACAGAGAGGTAGTGATTGCACAACACTGTGAATGCATAAAATGATACTGAATTGTACATTTAAAGTGGTTAATTGTATATTATGTGAATTTCACGTCAATAAAAAATTATGATAGATCACAGCTGCCCTCTGTGAATAGGAGATAAGCCATCTGAGCAGTAATTTCCTTAGACCTAGTATTGCATGGCTTTCTGAAGTCTGAGCAAAACATTTTGTACACACTCCAAACTTAGCTTGGTAAGCAATAGCAGCTACAGATGCACATAGTGTTCCATAGCTAATCTATCTGGTTATATACAATTCAAAGTATGAAGACTAGGGCCATCCATACCTTTCTCTTTCTTACTGGAACCTTGATTTTGTTCACAGTACCCATATTCCTCTGCATGATCATGTGCTTCAAGAGATGGGTCTGATTGGTCTAAACCTATCACACAGGTATCAACCTACGGCCTATGATTGACTTAGCCATGGGCATGTAACATACTTCAGACTAGTGAGATGCTTTGGGGAGCCTATGGAGCCTATGCCCTTTTGGGATCTTCTTGCTTTATAACAGAGCTACATGGGAAAAGATGATCTCTCTTGTCTTCTGTGGGATGTTGTTCTACTGAAAAGGATATCCAAAGCAGTGGCAGCCATCTTGCAACAAGACTCAGGATGAAGCCACCATATGGATCAGAGAAGAGACATAGATAACCAAGAAACTACAGGGAGGTGAGTCCTGAAATCATCGTGATTCATATCCTCATTCTCTCTTGTTCAGTCACTAAGTCATGTCTGACTCTTTGCCACCCCATGGACTGCAGCATGCGAGCCTCTTCTGTCGCTCACTATCTCCCAGAGTTTGCTCAAATTCATGTCCATTGAATCAGTGATGATATCTAATCTTTTTTTGCCTTCAATCTTTCCCAGCATCAGGGTCTTTTCCAGTGAGTCAGTTCTTCGCAACAGGTGACCAAAGTATTGGAGCTTCAGCTTCAGCATCAGTCCTTCTATGAAGGACTGGATTCTGGGTTGATTTCCTTGAAGATTGACTGGTATGATCAACTTGCAATCAAAGAGACTCTCAAGAGTCTTCTATAGTAAGACAATTCAAAAGCATCAATTTGGGAGTGCTCAACTTTATGGTCCAACTCTCACATTCATACACAACAACTGGAAAAACCATAGCTTTGACTATATGGACTTTGTGAGCAAAGTGATGACTATGCTTTATAATATGCTGTCTAGGTTTGTTACAGCTTTCCTTCCAAGGAGCAAGCGTCTTTTAACTTCATGGCTGCAGTCACTGTCTGCAGTGATTTTGGAGCCCAAGGAAATAAAATCTGTCCCTGTTTCCAATTTCCCCCATCTGTTTGCTATGAAATAATGGGACTGGATGCTATGATTTTAGTTTTCTGAATGTTGAGTTTTAAGCCAGCTTTTTAATTTTCCTCATTCACCCTCATAAAGAGGTCCTTTAGTTTCTCTTCCTTTTCTGCCATTAGAGTGGTGCCATCTGCATATCTGAGGTTGTTGATATTTCTCCTGGCAATTGTGATTCCAGATTGTGAGTCATCCAGCCAGGTATTTCGCACTAAGTACTCCAGTACTCCAAATGTAAGTTAAACTAACAGGGTGATGATACACAGCCTTGTTGCACTCCTTTCCCCATTTTGAACCAGTCTGTTGTTCCATGTCTGGTACTAACTGTTGCTTCTTGACCTAGCATACAGATTTCTCAGGAGACAGGTAAGGTAGTCAGATATTCCCATGTCTTTAAAATTTTCCATAGTTTGTTGTGACCCATACAGTCAAAGGCTTTAGCATAATCAGTGTAGCAGAAATAGATGTTTTTCTGAAATTCCCTTGCTGTCTCTGTGATCCATCAGATGTTGGCAATTTGATCTCTGATTCCTCTGCCTTTTCTAAATCAGCTTGTACATCGGGAAGTTCCTGGTTCACGAACAGCTGAGGCATAACTTGAAGGGTTTTGAACATGACTTTACTAGCATGTGAAATAAGGGCAAATATACAGTAGTTTGAACATTCTTTGGCACTGCCCTTCTTTGGGATTGGAATGAAAACTGACTTTTCCTGTCCTGTGGCCACTGCTGTTCAGTTCAGTTGTTCAGCTGGGTCCAACTCTTTGCGACCCTATGGACTGCAGCATGCCAGGATTCCCTTTTCCATCATCAAATCCCAGAGTTTATTCAAACTCATGTACATTGAGTCAGTGATATCATCCAACCATCTCATCCTCTGTTGTCCCCTTCTTCTCCCACCTTGAATCTTTCCCAACATCAGGGTCTTTTCAAATGAGTCAGCTCTTCATATCAGGTGGCCAAAATATTGGAGATACAGCTTCAACATCAGTCCTTCAAATGAACGTTCAGGACTGATTTCCTTTAGGATTGACTGGTTGGAACGCCTTGCAGTTCAAGGGACTCTCAAGAGTCTTCTCCAACACCACAGTTCAAAAGCATCAGTTCACCGGCACTCAGCTTTCTTTATAGTCCAACTTTCACATCCATACACGACTACTGGAAAAACCATTGCCTTGACTAGACGGACCTTTGTTGGCAAAATAATGTCTCTGCTTTTACTATGCTGTCTAGGTTGGTCATAACTTTTCTTCCAAGGAGTAAGCATCTTTTAATTTCATGGCTGCAGTCACCATCTGCAGTGATTTTGGAGCCCCCAAAATAAAGTCTGACACTGTTTCCACTGTTTCTCCATCTATTTGCCATGAAGTGATGGGACTGGATGTCATGATCTTTGCTTTCTGAATGTTGAGTTTTAAGCCAACTTTTTCACTCTCCTCTTTCACTTTCATCAAAAGGCTCTTTAGTTCTTCTTCACTTTCACCTTCTGCCATATGGGTGGTGTCATCTGCATGTCTGAGGTTATTGATATTTCTCCCAGCAATCTTAATCCCAGCTTATGCTTCATCCAGCCCAGCGTTTCTCATGATGTACTCTGCATAGAAGTTAAATAAGCAGGGTGACAATATAAAGACTTGACAAACTCCTTTTCCTATTTGGAACCAGTCTGTTGTTCCATGTCCAGTTCTAACTGTTGCTTCCTGACCTGCATATAGGTTTCTCAAGAGGCAGGTAAGGAGGTCTAGTATTACCATCTCTTGAAGATTTTTCCACAGTTTATCATGATTCACACAGTCTAAGGCTTTGGCATTGTCAATGAAGCAGAAGTAGATGTTCTATAACTCTCTTGCTTTTTTGATGATCCAGCAGATGTTGGCAATTTGATCTCTGGTTCCTCTGCCTTTGCTAAAACCAGGTTGAACATTTGGAAGTTCACGGTTCACGTATTGTTGAAGCTTGGCTTGGAGTATTTTGAGCATTACTTTACTAGCATGTGAGATGAGTGCAATTGTGCAGTAGTTTGCCTTTCGTTGCCATTGGAATGAAAACTGACCTTTTCAGTCCTTTGGCCACTGCTGAGTTTTCCAAATTTGCTGGCATATTGAGTGCAGCACTTTCAGGCATCATCTTTTAGGATTTGAAATAGCTCAACTGGAATTCCATCACCTCCACTAGCTTTGATCGTAGTGATGCTTCCTAAGGATCACTTGACTTCATATTCTAGGATGTTTGGCTGTAGGTGAGTAATCAAACCATCATGATCATCTGGGTCATGAAGACCTTGTTAGTACAGTTCTTCTGTGTATTCTTGCCAACTCTTCTTAATATCTTCTGCTTCTGTTAGGTCCATACCATTTCTGTCCTTTATCGAGCCCATCTTTGCATGAAATGTTCCCTTGGTATCTCTAATTTTCTTGAAGAGATCTACAATCTTTCCCATTCTATTGTTTTACTCTATTTCTCTGCATTGATTGCTGAGGAAGGCTTTCTTATCTCTCCTTGCTATTCTTTGGAACTCTGCATTCAAATGGGTAAATCTTTCCTTTTCTCCTTTGCTTTTCACTTCCCTTCTTTTCACAGCTAAGGCCTCCTCAGACAGCCATTTTGCTTTTTTGCATTTCTTTTTCTTGGGGATGATCTTGCTCCCTGTCTCCTGTACAATATCACGAACCTCCAACCATAGTTCATCAGGCACTTAGTCTATCAGGTCTAGTCCCTTAAATCTATTTCTCACTTCCACTGTACAATCGTTAGGGATTTGACTTAGGTCATACCTGAATGGTCTAGTGTTTTTCCCTACTTTCTTCAATTTAAGTCTGAATTTGGCAATTAGGAGTTCATGATCTGAGCCACCGTCAGCTCCTTGTCTTGATTTTGCTGACTATATTGAGCTTCTCCACCTTTGGCTGCAAAGAATATAATCAGTCTGATTTCGTTGTTGACCATCTGGTGATGTCCATGTGTAGAGTCTTCTCTTGTGTTGTTGGAAGCGGGTGTTTGCTACGACCAGTGCGTTCTCTTGGCAAAACTCGATTAGCCTTTGCCCTGCTTCATTCTGTACTCCAAGGCCAAATTTGCCTTTTACTCCAGGTCTTTCTTGACTTCCTACTTTTTCATTCCTGTCCCCAATAATAAAAAGGACATCTTTTGGTTGTGTTAGTTCTAAAAGGTCTTGTAGGTCTTCATAGAACCATTCAACTGCAGCATCTTCAGCATTGCTGGTTAGGGCATAGCCTTGGATTTCTGTGATATTGAATTGTTTGCATTGGAAATGAACAGAGATCATTCTGTCATTTTTGAGATTGCATCCAAGTACTGCATTTTGTACTCTTTTGTTGACTATGATGGCTACTCCATTTCTTCTAAGGGATTCTTGCTCAAAGTAGTAGATATAATGGTCATCTGAGTTAAATTCACCCATTCCAGTCCATTTTAGTTCGCTGATTTCTAAAATGTCGATATTCACTCTTGCCATCTCCTGTTTGACCATTTCCAATTTGCCTTGATTCATGGACCTAACATTCCAGGTTCCTATGCAATATTGCTCTTTACAGCATTGGACCTTGCTTCCATCACCAGTCACATCCACAACTGGGTGGTTTTTTTTTGTCTTTGTCTCCATCTCTTCATTCTTTCTGTAGTTATTTCTCCACTGACCTCCAGTAGCGTATTGGGCACCCACCGACCTGGGGAGTTCATCTTTCAGTGTCCTATCTTTTTGCCTTTTCATAATGTACATGGGATTCTCAAGGCAGGAATACTGAAGTGATTGCCATTTCCTTCTCCAGTGGACCACATTTTGTCAGAATTTTTCAAATTAATTTTCAAAATCTGCTGACATATTGAGTGCAGCACTTTTACAGCATCATCTTTTAGGATTTTAAATAGCTCAGCTGGAATTCTATCACTTCCACTAGTTTTGTTCATAGTAATGCTTCCTGAGGCTCACTTGACTTCATACCCTAGGATATCTGGCTCTAGGTGAGTGACCACACCATCGGGGTTATCTGGGTCATTAAGATCTTTTTGTATGATTCTTCTGTGTACTTTTGCCACCTCTTTTTAATCTCTTCTGCTTCTGTTAGGTCCTTACTGTTTCTGTCCTTTATCATGCACGTCCTTGCATGAAATATTCTCTTGATATCTCCAATTTTTTTAAGAGATATCTGATCTTTCCCATTCTATTCTTTTCCTCTGTTTCTTTGCATTGTTCATATAAGAATGTCTTCTTATCTCTCCTTGATATTCTTTGGAGCTCTTCATTCAGTTGGGTATATCTTTTTCTTTGTCCCTTGCCTTTCACTTCTCTTCTTTCCTCAGCTATTTGTAAAGCCTCCTCAGACAACCACTTTGCCTTCTTGCATTTCTTTTTCTTTGGGATGGTTTTGGTCACTGTCTCCTATAACAAATGTTTGAACCTCCATCCATAGTTCTTCAGGCACTTTGTCTACCGGATCTTATCCTTTGAATCTATTCATCACCTTCCCTATATAATCAAAAGGGATTTGATTTAGGTCATACCTGAATTGCCTAGTGATTTTCCCTACTTTCTTCAATTTCATCATTTGTAGAAGATTCAATAATGGCCACCCACAGCTATCCAGTCCTAATCTCTAGGGGGAAAAAAAAAGAGCTTTTCAGATTAATTAAGTAAAGGATCTTGAGATGAAGCGATTACCCTGGATTATTCAGGTAGGCTCTAGATACAATAATTTGTATCTTTATAAGATAAAAGCATAGGCAGTTTAGAGAGATACCCAGAGGAGAAAGCAATGTGGAAGCAGAGGCAGAGATTGGACTGATGAGGCTACAAGCCAAGGAATGGCAACACTTGCCTACAAGTCACCAGAAGCTAGGAGAGAGACATGGAACAATTTACCCCTGGAGCTCCAGAAGGGAATGTAGCAATGTCAACAGTTTAAGACTTCTGTTTTACAGAGAATAAATTTCTGTTGGTTTAAGCAACTCAGCTTGTGGTAATTTATTATGGCAGGCCTAAGAAACTAGCAGACACCCCTTTACCCACTCCATGGGCTTCCCAAATGGCACTAGTGGTAAAGAAGCCACCTGCCATTTCAGGAGAAGCAAGAGATGTGCATTCATTCCCTGGGTCAGGAAGATCCCCTGGAGGAGGTCATGACAACTCACTTCAGTATTCTTGCCTGGACGATCCCATGGGCAGAGGAGCCTGGCAGGCTACAGTCCATAGGGTCACAAAGAGTCAGACCTGACTGAAGCAACTTAATACACATATATGCAACCACTCCATACACTTTTTACTTCCCTTGGGCTGATTCTCTATTGACTCATCCCAGCCTCAGTAGAGGTGGTACCCCCATCAATCAGTTTCCCTGTGGTTGCCTCCCTCAGCTCCTGCAGTACATGTTGAGCTGGATTGTGTCTATCAGGGCTGATGAGGAGGATTTTGGTGTTCTTCCTGCTCATTTTCCCATGTTTAGCCAACCCACCCAACACAGGAGTCCCTAGTGGCCCCATCATTTTATGTATGTACACACACTCATAAAGGCCTGGTCTTCCATGGCCTCCCATTAACCTCCTGGCACCTGACCTATGGACTATCTCCTTATTCATTCCAAAAGGCCTGCTCCTCTGTTCTCTCCCTCTCTTCACCTTTTACCTCCCCAGAAACACACTTTTACCACGTCCCATGCAATGAGTAACTTCCAACAGAGAGGGAGCCATAGGCTCAGCTTCATCCTCTCCAGGGAAGTAATAGTTTATCTGTGTGTCGTCTTGACTGGACCACAGGTTGCCCAGCTATGTGGTCAAACATTATTGTGGTGTGTCTGTGAAGATGTTTTTGGATGAGATTAACATTTGAATCTGTAGACTGAATAAAGCAGATTGCCTCCTGAATGTGGGTGGGTATCATCCAATCAGTTGAAGGCCTGAATAGACCAAAAAGGCTACCATGCCCCCTCCCCTGTGCTATGAATAAGAGAGAACTCCTGTTCAAATGCTTGAGCTGAGATATCAGTCTGTTCTGGCCTTCAGACTTGAACTGTAACACTGGCTCTTCTTGAGTCTAAAGCATGCCAGCTTTCAGAGTGGCATTTACATCATCAGCCATCCTGGTTCTCAAGCCTTTGGACTTAAACATTAGCTCTCTTGGGTCTCCACCTTGCTGATGGCAGGTCTTGGGACTTTTCAACCTTTGTAATTGTGTGACCTAATTCCTTATGATAAATCTATCTATCTATCTGTCTATCTATCTATCTATACTAGTGGTTCTTTTTCTCCAGAGACCCCTTACTAATATACCAAGTCACCCATTTCCTCCTAGACATTGAGTTCCTTCTACCTTGGATGTCCTAGGATTTAGAATCAGGAGACCTGGGTTCAGATTATGACTCTACCACTGCTCTGCTATGGTCACTTGGACATTTATCCATTGATGGCCTCTGTACATTGGTCTGTAAAGATGGGAATGATATCTGCCTTGCCACCTTGGTGGGCTACTGATTCAGTCAGCCATAAGACAATGGTGAATCCATAATAATCGGTCCCATGGAGCCATCTCCCAGGGACTTGGGCCCAGATATAGTCAAGTTCCAGCTACAAGGACATGATTCTGCTCTGGGTTTGGCAAGCAAGCAGTTCTGACCCTGTTCTCCAAATCAGTTCACACCCCTCCCTCATCTCTCTCCTTCCATCTTTCCTTTCATCTCTCCCTCCTTCAACCTCTTCAGAGATTTGCTTAAGTTGTTTCTAGGCAGCCTATTTGCACAAGCCTTTTTTGTAAGGTTGTTATTTACTTCTGATTGCCAAGACTTCTTCCTGTTTCTTATTAAAGAGACATTATTTAACACTCAAAGGGATCTGGGTCCTAGGAGCCCTGTGAGTGTTTCTAAGGCTTTGTTCCTCACATCTTTCCATCTCTCTTCTCCTTTTCTCATTTTCCTGGCCCTCTTTTCTGATTTTTATAAAAACTACCCTTGGCATCTGTTATAAAAGAATAAGAAAGCCCAGATGGCCCAAGGTTGGCAGAGGAGTGAGACTTACCTCTCGTTAATTACTGCTATATCTAGTCTCCTGGACTTCATACTCACAAAGGCAGGACCCAGTTAATGCTTTGGACTGTGGGGGACCTAGAACATTTTCCTTCATTCTCTGTCCTCAGTGTAGAATGTATAGTTAAGGCTTTCCTACAGGTACATGAATAATAGGATAGAAATGACATAAAATTGCATTATCTGGCTTACAAAAGAAGCTATTCCCGAGGCCCATGCCAGTCCCATTCCAGCTCCTGGCCTGCCTGCCTCCACAATGCAGGCACCACCCATGGCGTCCATGGATCTGATAGGGCTACAGAGGTTATGTCTTACCAAAGGGCCATCTCTAGCAGTTTGAGTTTCTGTATCTGGATCTGCCATTTCCCCATATCAGTAACCCCGGAAGTGTCTTCTTTTAGGAGAGAACATACCCACAGATGGAGTGTCTGAATGCAACATAGTAACCCACCATTCATATATTTGGCACACATTTGGTAGACAGAGATGCTCTTCTTACATTTATTTCCTTTCCCTTTTTTTCATCCCTCTCCTCATTGCCATCTTTCTCCTCAGTACCGACCTTGTTTCTTGCATCTCACCCACAAGAGCAGAATCATTCCTGCTTCTGCCTTCTGATGGCCCAGTGCTGGGGTGGCAAAGCCTTTCCAAATGTCTTCTCTTGCCTTCAATGGGTGAGTCAGTTCAGATGGTTGGCTTGCACCCCCTTTCTCTAGAGTCACAGCTCTGCCTTGTTCAGCTGATATTACTAGTCATTTGCTCAAAAGTGTGGCCTGAGCTCCCATCAGACCAGGCCCAGGCTAAATGCTGGGGACTTGAGGAACTAAGTCTCTGCCTTTTAACAATCCATAGTTGAGAAGACAGGCACACAAATGGGCCAGCATCATGTGAAGGAAGCACGGGGCACATACCCCAGAGTAGAGTTGGGAGGAAGACCAAAGAAGGCTTACAGGAGGAAATGAATTCTGACTTGAGATCTGAGTAAGGAATAAGAGTTAACCAGGGAAAAGGGAAGAGACAGGGCTTTTCAGGCAGAAGGACCTGCATGATCAGAGCCTAGGAAATAAATGAAAGCATGACATATTCCAGGAACTGCAAGAGTTAACATATTGCTGGAGCCTGGCTTGGAGAATTTTGAGCATTACTTTACTAGCATGTGAGATGAGTGCAATTGTGCAGTAGTTTGAGCATTCTTTGGCATTGCCTTTCTTTGGGATTGGAATGAAAACTGACCTTTTCCAGTCCTGTGGTCATTGCTGAGTATTCCAAAGTTGCTGGCATATTGAGTGCAGCACTTTCACAGCATCATCTTTCAGGATTTGAAACAGCTCAACTGAAATTCGATCTCCTCCACTAGCTTTGTTTGTAGTGATCCTTTCTAAGGCCCACTTGACTTCATATTCCAGGATGTGTGACTCTAAGGGAGTGATCACACCATCCTGATTATCTTGGTCATGAAGATCTTTTTGTACAGTTCTTCTGTGTATTCTTGCCAACTCTTCTTAATATCTTCTGCTTCTGTTAGGTCCATAGCATTTCTGTCCTTTATCGAGCCCATCTTTGCATAAAATATTCCTGTGGTATCTCTAATTTTCTTGAAGAGATCTCTAGTCTTTCCCATTCTGTTCTTTTCTTCTAATTCTTTGCATTGATTGCTGAGGAAGCCTTTCTTATTTCTTCTTGCTATTCTTGGGAACTCTGCATTCTATTGCTTATATCTTTCTTTTTCTTCTTTGCTTTTCACTTCTCTTCTTTTCACAGCTATTTGTAAGGGGTCCCCAGACAGCCATTTTGCTTTTTTGCATTTCTTTTCCATGGGGATGATCTTGATTCCTGTCTCCTGTACAGTATCATGAACCTCCATCCATAGTTCATCAGGCACTCTATCTATCAGATCTAGTCCCTTAAATCTATTTCTCACTTCCACTGTATAATCATAAAGGGATCTGATTTAGGTCATACCTGAATAGTCTAGTGGTTTTCCCTACTTTCTTCAATTTAAGCCTGAATTTGGCAATAAGGAGCTCATGATCTGAGCCACAGTCAGCTCATGGTCTTGTTTTTGCTGATTCTATAGAGCTTCTCCATCTTTGGCTGCAAAGAATATAATCAATCTGATTTCGGTGCTGACCATCTAGTGATGTCCATGTGTAGAGTCTTCTGTTGTATTGTTGGAAGAGGGTGTTTGCTATGACCAGTGCATTCTCTTGGCAAAACTCTTTTAGCCTTTGCCCTGCTTCATTCCATATTCCAAGGCCAAATTTGCTTGTTACCCCAGGTGTTTCTTGACTTTCTACTTCTGCATTCCAGTCCCCTATAATGAAAAGGACATCTTTTGCATGGGGCTGGTGCACAGGATGATTCAGGGAGATGATACGGGGTGGGAGGTGGGAGGGGGCTTTGGCATTGGGAGATTGTGGACACCTGTGGCTGATTCATGTCAATGTTTGGCAAAACAAATACAGTATTATAATGTAGAATAAAGTATTAAAAAAAAAAAAAGAAAAGGACATCTTTTTGAGTGTTAGTTCTTTAAAGGTCTTGTAGGTCCTCATAGAACCATTCAAATTCAAATACTTCAGCATTACTGTTTGGGGCATAGGCTTGGATTACCATGATATTGAATGGTTTGCCTTGGAAAGGAACAGAGATCATTCTGTCATTTTTGAGACTGCATCCAAGTACTGCATTTCAGACTCCTTTGCTGACCATGATGGCTACTCCATTTCTTCTAAGAGATTCCTGCCCTGAGTAGTATATATTTTGTCATCTGAGTTAAATTCACCCATTCGAATTCATTTTATTTCACTGATTCCTAGAATGTCTATGTTCATTCTTGCCATCTCCTGTTTGACCACTTCCTATTTGCCTCGATTCATGGATCTAACATTCCAGGTTCCTATGCAATATTGCTCTTTACAGCATAGGACCTTGCTTCTATCACCAGTCACATCCACAGCTGGGTATTGTTTTTGCTTTGGCTCTATCCGTTCATTCTTTGGAGTTATTTCTCCACTGATCTCCAGTAGCATACTGGACACCTACTGATCTGGGGAGTTCCTCTTTCAGTATCCTATCATTTTGCCTTTTCATACTGTTCATGGGATTTTCAAGGCAAGACTACTGAATTGGTTGCCATTCCCTTCTCCAGTAGACCACATTCTGTTAGAATTCTCCAGCATGACCTGTCCATCTTGGTTGGCCCCACAGGGCATGGCTTAGTTTCATTGAGTTAGACAAGGCTGTGGTCCTAGTGTGATTAGATTGACTAGATTTCTGTGATTATGGTTTCAGTGTGTCTGCCCTCTGATGCCCTCTTGCAACACCTACCGGTCTTACTTGGGTTTCTTTTACCTTGGAAGTGGGGTATCTCTTCACGGCTGTTCCAGTGCAGTCACTGCTCCTTACCTTGGTTAGGGGTATCTCCTTACCACCGCCCCTCCTGACCTTGAACATGGAGTAGCTCATCTAGGCTCTCCTGCACCCACACAGCCACCGCTCCTTGGATGTGGAGTTGCTACTCTAGGCCGCTGCCCCTGGCCTCAGGCGTGCGGTAGCTCCTCTCAGGTGCTCCTGCACTGTCACAGCCTGGCACTCTCCACCACTGACCCCGACCTTGGATGTGGGGTAGCTACTCTTGGCTGTTGCCCCTGACCTCTCGGCCGCACTTGTGCGTCTTTAGGATTTTCTAAATATAAATTATGTCATCTGCAAATAGACACAATTTTGCTTCTTCTTATACAATTCTAATAACTTTTATTTCTTTTTGCCTAATTACTCTAGCTAGGACTTCTTGCATTATGTTGATATGTGTTGAATTGAGTGGTGAGAGTGAACACACTTATCCTATTCTTTTTTTTTTTTTCTTGTTTATTCTAGAGGAAAAGCTCTCAAGCTTTTACCATTTAGTAGAATGTTAGCTATGGGCTTTTCATATCTGCATGCATGCTGAGTCACTTAAGTCGTATCCAACTCTTTGTGACCCAATGAACTGTAGCCCTCCAGGCTCTTCTCTCCATGGGATTCTCCAGGCAAGGGTGTTGGAGTGGGTTTCCATGCCCTTCTTCAAGGGATCTTCCTGACCCAGGGATCAAACCTGTGTCTTTTACATCTCTTGCATTAGCAGGTGGGATCTTTACCACCCTAGTGCTACCTGGGAAGCTCTGTGAGCTTTTCATGTAAAGCCTTTATTATGTTGAGATATGCTCCTTCTATGCCTAATTTGGTAAAGATTTTTATTATGAATAGATTTTGTATTTTGTCAAATGCTTTTTCTGCATCTATTGAGATGATCATATGATTATTTCATTCTATTAACATGATGTATCACATTGATTTGTGTATTTTGAGCCATTCTTGCATTCCAGGGATAAATCCCACTTGATCATGGTGCATGATCCTTTGATATGTTGCTGAATTTGGTTTGCTAGTATTTTATTGAGAAGATTTGCATCTATATTCATCAGGGATATTGGCCTATAGTTTTCTTTGCTAGTAGTATCCTTTTCTGGTTTTGGTATCAGGATAATGCTGGCCTTGTAAAAGTAGTTTGGGAATACTTCTTCCTTTTTCATTTTTTGGGAGAATTTGAAAAGGATTAAGGTTAGGGTTAAGGACTGACTGACTGAAAAGGGTTGGTATTAATTCTTCTTTAATTGTTTGGTAAAATTCACCAATGCAGCCATTTGATCCTGGGCTTTTCTTCATTGGGAGATTTTTGATTACAGATTTAATCTCCTTACTAGTAATTAGTCTATTGAAATTTTCTAGTTCATTCTTGTTCAATCTTGGTAAGTTATATATTTCTAAAACTTTTTCCATTTCTTTTAGGTTGACCAGTTTATTGGCATATTGCTGTTCATAGCACCTCTAATGATCCTTTGTATTTCTGTAGTTATTAGTTGTAATGTCTCCTTTTTATTTATAATTTTGTTGATTTGGATCCTGTCCCCTTTTCCCTTGATTAGTTTAGCTAACAGCTTTTCAACTTTGTTTATCTTTTCAAAGAATCAACTCTTAGTTTGGTTGATCTTTTTGCTCCCTCTTTTATTTATTTCTTCTGTCATATATATCAGTTCCTTTCTTCTGCTAACTTTTGGCTCAGTTTGTTTCTCTTTTTCTAGTTCCTTAAGGTGTAGTGTAGTTGCTTATGGAAACCTTCTTGTTTCTTAATGTAGATGTTTAATGCTATGAACATCCCTTTCAGAATTGTTTTTACTGCATCCCATAAATTCAGGTCTGTTGTGTTGCAATTTCCATACATCTCAAGAGAAGCTTTCATTTCTCCTTTAATTTCTTCTTTTTATCCCTTTGTTGTTCAGGAGGTTGTTGCTTAATTTCCATGTATTAATGAACTTTCCAGTTTTCCTCTTATTAATTTCTAGTTTCATCCCATTGTGGTCAGAGAAGATAGTTAGTATGATTTCAATTTTCTTGAACTTGCTAACAGTGGTTTTGTAGCCTAATATATGGTTTTTCCTTGAAAATTTTCTGTGAGCACTTGAGAATAATGCATTCTGATGTGGCTGGATAGAATTTTCTATATATGTATGTTAGATAAATTTTGTCTATAGTAAGTAAGTAAAGTCGCTCAGTCGTGTCCGACTCTTTGCGACTCCGTGGACTGTAGCCCACTAGGCTCCTCCGTCCATGGGATTCTCCAGGCAAGAATACTGGAGTGGGTTGCCTTTTCCTTCTCCAGGGGATCTTCCCGACCCAGGGATCAAACCCAGGTCTCCCACATTGCAGGCAGATGCTTTAACCTCAAATCTGCTTTTTCCTTATTGATTGTCTATCTGGATGATATATCCATTGTTGAGAGGGGGTATTAAAGTTCCCAATCATTGTTATATTGCTGTTTATTTCTCTTTTTAGCTCTGTTAGTTTTTGTTTTATATATTTAGGTGCTTTGATATGAGGCACATAAATGTTTATAATTGTTACATCTTCTTAATGAATTTGACCCCTTTATCATTTTGTCATGACTTTATTTGTCTCTTTTTACTATCTTGAGTTTAAAACCTATTTTGTCTGGTAAAATTACAGATATCTTGATTTTTTTAAACTACCATTTATTTGAAGTGATTTTTTCCAGCCATTCACTATGTCTATTTGCATCTTTAAGGCTAAAGCAAATTTCTTGTAGGCAGCATATCACTGGATCTTTTTTAAAAATCTATTTAGCCATTCTATGTCCTTTGATTGGAGAATTTAATCCATTTATATTTAAAGTAATTATTGATAGGTAAGAACTTACCATTATAATTTTTTAAGAACGTACTGCTGTCATTTTAATCATTGTTTTCTGGTTGTTTTGAAGATACGCTGTTCCTTATTTCTTGTTCTGTTATCTCTTTTTCATGTTTTGATGTATTTTTGTATCAGTTTGCTTTGATTTCTTTATCATGTGCTTCTATTAAATGTTCTTTTTATGTAAAAATCTGTAGAGGTTTTCTTCTTACAGTTACCATGAGGCATACATAAACTATATTAAAATTGTAACATCTTATTTTAAGCTAATAATAACTTACGGATATCAACTAGCTATGATTATACTTACTACATTCATTTTTTAACTTTTAAACTAGAGTTGTAAGAGAATTATTCACTACCATTACCAAATTACAGGATCTAACTTGGGATATCCTATTCAAATAGAACTTGATAAATAATCATTTTTAAGGTGAAAATTTAATGCTTTGATTTTAGGCCTTATAAAAATATCTATGTCAAATCCACCCCATTAAAGCAGTCAGAACAAAATATTCCTGGTGTCTTAATGAATTCATATAAGCAATCAGGTCAAGATGTTATGTGTGTGTGTGTGTGAGTCTCTGAATGAGTATATGAGTGTCACTGGCTACATGCTCTTTTTGTGAACATTTGGGCCAGTCAGGCACCTGTAGGCTGGGGTCCTTGTTCAGTGTATGCAGTGTGTGTCCATGTGGAGAAAGATGCCTATTGCTATTGCTTACAGCAATAGCTCATTAGAGTGTTTCCACACTTTACCAGGGTGTGGAACTGAGGCTAATCCATGGGAAGATGAGCTACTATTTGTACCTCCATCCTCACTGTTCAGCTAGCCTTCCCCAAACAATCCCTCTATTGGGAGATCATAAAATGTCTCATAAAAGAGAAGGAAGCCTGGGGCCAGTCATATTCATACTACACATTCCATTATTCCATTAGGGAGAAAGGGATTTGAGGACTGTGGGTGTTGTGGGAACCCAGTCTTTCAAGATTTTAAGATGGAAAGAAGCCAGAAACCCAACCTCCTCAACTGTCAGCACACTGGCATCCTGGGCAGTCTGGAGGAACTGAGGCTGGAAAGGTGGAGTAGGACTGGTCAGGGAAAGTACAGGCAGACTTGAAGTGGGACTGAGCTGACCATGAGGGCTCAGTCCTGGGCTGTGGGCAAGCTTCAGGGCACATGGACTGGGCCCAATTCAAAGACGAGGCTGGCTCTGATGTCATGAACCATCCTTGCTGTACCTTTGCTATGAGTGGGGCTCTTAATTCCTGCCTTCATGATTACAGTTATCTCCCTGATCTCCCTGCAGCACTTCTTGCCCTCTCATGTCCACAACCCACACAAGCATCCAGAATGAGCCTTCCAAAAAACAGGTCCAATCTTGTCACTTGCAACCTAAAACCCTCTGCTTGTTCCCTTCAGTCTATGGCAGCAGTCCCCAAATTATGTGGCCTGGGATGATCATTGGGATCCGGATACAAAAAGCATTCCCAGGGCAAATATGTTAGGAAAATATTTCATTCAAAAAGTAAAACAGATGTCTTTATTGTAGAGCAGATCAGCATTTGTACTGTGATAATATGTATGTCATCTATCCCATATTTCTCATAGGACATAGCACTCAGCAAAACCCAGTTTGAGAAACACTGGTTCTGAATGCCATTTACAATCTGGTGCTTGCATACACCTCAAGCTTCCTTGCCTTTACTCATGCTGTCCCCTCAACTGGAATGCCTTCCTTGGTCTTCCCATTGTTGCCTAATTCATACTCATCTTTGAAGACATTTAGACTGTGCCTCCTCTATGAAACCTACTCTGGCTTTCCCCACCCACTCTTCATCCTTTACTCTCCAGGCTGTGCCTATGTCTGACTTGTGAGTTATTGCTATGTATTGAACAATTTCCATATTTTTCTCCTGTATGGGATTTTGAACTCCTTGTAGGCAGTCTGGGCTTTATTCAACTCTGGGCCCAGAGCCCAGTCTTGATGAATACTAGATGGAGAGATGGGACAGAAAGAGCAATAGAGAAAGGAGAAAGAGAGCTTAAGAGGAGTAGAGAGAGGGAATGAGAAGCAAAAGCAAGTATATGAAAGCTTTGGTCCGGAAGCCCTTGTAGTGCCCTAGTTTCTATGTGCCAAGTTAATGGATTTGAAATAGAAGAACAGAACATTATATAAGATGCTCTGTGCAGCTTTTCTAGAAATGGTCAATGGCTCTTGGCTTATTGGCATCCAATAAGGCTGCAGCCCACACACATTTCCACTCAAGCCAGCCCTCATGTGCTCTCCAGCACACCTGCTGCCCACATAAGCCCTAAACCCAGCCCTGCTCTTGCCCCTGGTCTGCTCTGGCTTTTGGGGCCTCTTTGGCACCCCTTCCCTGTTTTTTTCAGGACTTTTCCCTAGTGGCTATGAGTAGGTTTCTGTCCTTCTGGGGATGGGAGCAAGATGGAGGGGAGATAAGAAAAGGCTCAGTGAATGTTGGGAAAGGCAGTCTCCTGCAGCTGTGACCCCCTACCCACACTGGGTCTTGGGCCTAGAATGCTGTGCAGGGCTTAAGGCCTTGTGAGGGACTCTCTCTGTTCCAGGCTTTATGTACTTTCCTTTGATCTGCTTAATCGCCCCCCCATCAGTGACCCTCAAGTATGCTCCCAACTTTCTGTATTTCAGCCCCTGGAGGCAGGGAGGGGAAGAATGGGGTTCTGCTGCTGCAGCATGAAGTGTAGCACCTGTAGTCACGCTTCAGAATAGATCCTCCAGCCCTAGGGGACCCACACTCTGCAAGGGACTAAATCTTGAGAACCCTTTCTCCTCTCTTGCTATAAGTAAAACCTGGCATGCTTGTCCTCTGTTGTCAGCAACCTGGAATCATGCACTGGTCTCTTACCCTGGTGGCACTTATTTGCTTTTTAACCTTGGCTGCACAGCCTGAGCACCCCATGAACAATAACACAGAGAGACCTCTCCACACATTGGTTGCTGGGTTTCACCCCCTGTGTGTAGGCAAATCAGGATAGCACAAGGCTGAGGTCCTGTCAAGAACCCCACTCGGAAAGAGACATCATCTCAGATGTTTACAAACTTCTTGGCCACGTTGTCAGGGCAACTCTGTGACACTTTCCTGGAGGCTGTCTAGGAGGAGGGCTGCAGTCCAAGAAAGGCTGACTGGAGGCCATGCTTCTGACTGCACCCCACCTGAGAGCTGGGCTTCCTGCCTCAGCAACAGCCACCTGTTGCACTCCCTTACTGAGGTTCACTTCCTTGCAGAAGTCTGGATAGCATTAAGCTCACCCAGCTGCTTCTGAAACCATCCTGGGGCTAAGATCCTTGCTTTCTGTAAGTCCTTGATCCTATCCATTCTTCTCCTCACATTTGCTTGAGCCAGGGAACAAAGAGTCTGGACTGTGTGTATGACTTTGTGTGTGCACATATGAGTATGTGTGTGCAACACACATGTCCATGGGCATATGTGTATATGCATAGGCCTACCCATACCCAGGAGAGGGCCAGGGGCTTCTTCTCAGGGAACAGGAGCCCAGAAGCCCCCACATCTACCCCCTGATGGAGAGTGCGGAGGGCATACCCTAGTTCAGCCTCCTGCATCCTGTGGGCTTAGAAAAAGAGCTGGTTGTAGAGGTTTCCCTTAGAGTCACGTAGTTGAGAAGCAAGAGTTGAGTCGAGACCCCTCACAACTTCACAGCTCTTGACTCACGGAATAGGGTTTTTTCTACTACCCCAGAGCTGACAGAAACATCTTCATCTTGCCTATCCCTGAAGCACTGATGAGAACCACAGAAGCCAGGGGACAGAGCAATGCATAGCTGGATGTAAAGGATTGTGTGGCTGTGAGAGATGACTCTTAGGTACTGTCCCTCCCTGGGTGTCTGGTGGAGTGTTGAGCTCCTGGAGGGCACTCAATCTTGTCTATTTGCTTGCCACTGCCAAGGCACCAGCTTGACAATTCTTTCCTTACATCCTGCCACTTCTCTCTGCACCCAGCTGCCCCAGCTGCAGTGGCTGTGAGGGCTGCTCCTTTAGAGCTCCGAGAGCAGGGCCATGTGGTACAGTCAGTTCCCTGTAGTCCTTCTTTTCTTCTCCCTTTACCTTCTCATTCTTGATCTCCAGACCTCGGTCTTGGCCAGTTAACCCCAATCACAGTCAGAAGGCATTGGGTTAGACCAGGGGTTCTCAGTCCTGGCACTATAGAGGTTTGGGGGTGGGGAAATTCTTTGTTAGGGAGCCTGTCCTGTGTTCTAAGCAGCAGCATCCCTGGCCTCTCTGCCATTCCGTGTGCCACTGGCACATGCCTCCCCCACCCCATCCCCTAGTTGTGACAATCAAAAGCATTTCCAGATAGTGTCAAATGTCCCCTGGGACACAAGATTGCCTTCCATTGAGAGGCACTGGATTAAACTGAAAGCAGCTACTGTGGCTCTGCTTCCCTTTCCTGGAAAGGCTGCCATGTGGTGGGCTAGTCCAGCTCCAAAGTTCCCTGTACCTCTCTGATGGCTTTTCTCTGCCACGTTCCTTTCCTGTTTCCACTAAATCCTGTAACTCCAGGGCTAACACTTGGTGGCTAGGCCTGGACACTCCCATCCACACAAGACCTCAGGACTCAGGTGGCTTGGGGTGAGAGCTGGTAGGAGGGAAGGGGACAGAGGCTGGCAGAGGACACTGAGACTCACCAGTATATCGGTAGTAAAACTGTAGATTTTTAATGCCAAGTCCTAGGCCAATGCATCACTTACATTTTATAGCCCAGTTGGGTCTTTTTAAGACTTTGTCGTCCTGCTAGGTGCTCACACCATGGCTGAGCCCTAAGCTCCTGGCTTTCTCCTCTTGAAATTCCTAATGAAATAAATGAAAAGTCTCCCTCTGGGTATATAGGGCAAGCCTCTGCTCCAGACCCATCCCCACATGCATGCTAAGTCGCTTCAGTCATGTCTGACTCTGTGCAACCCTATGGACGACAATCTGCCAGGCCCCACTGCCCATGGGATTATCCAGGCAAGAATAGTGGAGTGGGTTGTCGTGCCCTCCTCTGGGGGATCTTCCCAACCCAGGGATCAAACCCAGGTCTCCCTCATTGCAGGCAGATTCTCTACCATCTGAGCCACCAGAGGTTTTGTGAGCATCTAATGAGAAAACAGATAGGCAAACTGCGTCAACTACACTAAAGAGGGGCTGGGTTTCATTTCTGTGACTCCCCCTCCTTGCCCTGGGCCCTAGGCCCTGTCTCCCTTCTCAGCACCCTGCCCTCCACCCCCATTTTTGTCTCCCTTCAACTCTGCTTCCCCTCCTCATAAAGCTGTCACAGGCCAGGACATGACCATTTCCTCTGACTACACAATCAGTGCTTGTTTATGCTGATGTTTTTCTGTGACCTGGACAACATGTCCCACCCCAGGGACAAGCTGGAGCCACTGGTTCAGCTGATTCCACCCCCTGGGGGAGCTTGTTGGAAGGAGGCCAGTCTGAGGCCAGGCTCTGTTCTTCCCCATCCCCTCAGAGGGGAAGCTAGGAGCTGGGGGCTCTGCCTCCCAGTCAGGAGCTCGGGGCCATAAATCACTGTCATCTGACAGCAAGAAGTTTGTCTAAGGTCATATAAGCCAGTTAGAGGCCCTGATAGGAACTTGCTTGCCTCTCTGGACTAGGAAGTATAGCTGGGATAGAGCCAGGCAATGATAAGGGGTGTCCACATTCTCGTTCAATGCGCCCAAAGAGAAATGTAGAGATGGACACCCAGCTGTGCAGGCCTCAGGACCTCTCTCCCCTGAGCAGAGGTGTTTTTACTCACTTATAGCTTCTGTGTTACCTCTGCCAGGTCCAGCTTATTATTAGTTTTGTAGGCCCAGCATCTAGGGCCCACAAAAATGTTTTAACTTAAATTTTATTATCAGAAGAGAAAAATGAATATAATGCCAATGGATATATTTATAATGATTAGTCTGGCCCAGACAATATTTGTCTTTATATCAATGCAATTTTAAAATATTGTTTAGGAAGGAACGGCCTATGAAGACAAGAGTAGGCAAGGCCTTGAAAGTCCATATGCTGCCCCAGTCTCTGCTCAATCCCAGGTCTTTTCCATTAGCTTGAGATAACATCCGCCTGTCTAGAGGCTGCAGCAGCCCAAGGCCACGCTATGGCCCTTCTCGGGCAGGGCAGGAATCCTAGGGGCAGGCAGACCAACCCCCCAGCAGCCTGTGGGGGTGGCCTGGGGAGAGGAGAGTAGCTCCCATGACTAGTGTGCATCCCCAGCCCTGTCCCTCTGCCCTCCATTCTGGTTTCAGCTTTCCTCAAATGCTTTTCCCCCTGTTCAACAGTTCTCATGCTTACCACTGCCAGTTCCCTCTCCACCATTCTAGCAGACACATTGACACTACCAGCAAGAGGTGGGAGCACCCTCTCACTTCGCTCTCAGAGGGGAGTGGGAAGAAGACAACCTTGGGAGTCTGGGCGGAAGTCTCAGCTGAGCCACTTGCTTGCTGCGCACCCCAGGGTAAGTCTCCTTGCCTCTCAGACTCTAGATCTCCATCCAGGAAAAGGGGATGATAGCAATGCACAGGGGACTTTTGAAGTTAAAGGATATCTTGTATGGGCCTGGTATAGAGTCAGCAATCAGTATCCATGTGCTCCCTCCTGGGTGGCAGAAGTTTATTGCTGTCCTTACTCAACCTTCCCCAGGTTCCTTCAAGCTCCAGGGCCCCTTCCCATTCCCACAACCCCAATTTCATGTTCTGTCATGTCTCCCTGCTCCTACACACAAACATTCAATTGCATTCAGTACACACTCCCTGAGCTCCCTGATGTTGGCTCTTCTAGACCAGACCTGGTGCTGGCCACTGGAACTACAGAGACACCTCTCACTTGGCCCCCTGTCCTGGATGTCATAGCCTAGATGAAGAGATGAGCTTATACACTTGAGGTCAGTTTTATGTGATAAAATTCCACTCAGAAAATACTTCGTGAGCTCAGAGGCAGGCTGGATAGGGGAGGCTAGCTGAGGGTGTAAACAGAAAGGATAGAAGAGTGCAAACCAAGTTGCAGGGGGTGGGACTTGGACAGCAAGGGCTTGGAGTAAAGGAGCCTACACAGTAAACACAGGGAAGTGGTCCCTTTCTGCCTAGGACTATACTGGGCACTGTACTGGATAAGTGGGTTCCTTGCAACAGCATAGAGAGGTAGGCATTCCTGAACCCATTTTACAGATGAGGCTCAGAGAGTCAAGTTCGTTCTGCCAACAAGTGGCAGAACCAGGACTTGATCCCACTTCTGTGTCTCAAGATGCCTTCCCTGGACCTCCCAGCCTCCTCAAGCTGGGCACTATGAAGGACTCAGAGATGAATCTCACCAGGATCTGGATCCCAGGTGCTCCCAAACTAATGAGGATACTAGCAATGTGACTGGTGCCCAAAGAATCCTAAGATGAGGCATCATCAAGATGGAGGTCTTAGATGCAAAGGGCAATGACAACTCAGAGGAGGGACAGAACAAACCTTGCTGGAAGTTCTGGGAATGACTTTATTGTAGAGACATATTGGGCCTGAGTGTTGTGAGACTGGTGAGACTGGAGGGTGAGAGTACCTTGCAATAATCAACCTACCTTGTTAAGTAATTCACACATCTCTCTGAACCTCATTTTAGTTATGTATAGGGAAACTGGGGCCCCGAAAGATTAAATAATTTGTCCACAGCCCCACAGCTAAGAACTGGCAGAGATGCGACTTGAACCTGGATCTACTGAGTCCAAGATAGTTCTACATAAAGGAACTAAAGGAGCATGCTGAGGACATGGCTGGAGAACAGAAGTGAAGGGGGGAAGAAACGTGGTGGACAGATCAAGGCTGCATTGTGGGGTCCTGAATGCTATAGTTTAGTAGTCAACTGGAAGGGGAGGGAAAGTGGAGGCACTGACTGTTTTTGAGTCAGAAAGACACTCGACTTTAGAAAGATTAACCTGGTACTGGGTATAGGTGGAAAAGGGTGCAAGAGGAGATACAGGTGGTAAGGACCTCTGCTGAATATCCAAATAGAAAGAAATGCACAGTGAACTGGGTTGTTGCAGACACTGGGGCAGGGACTGAAAGGGGAACACCATGCAACAAGACTCAACCAGATGTGGCTATTTCCTCATTAGGCCCAAGTGATCTGGCCCTACGCCTTTGACCCCACCTTCTCCCACTTTCCCCCACTCCCTGCACCTCAGCCACCCTGACCTGGAAATGTCAACTCTGTCTTCACCTTAAGGTCATGGTACTTGCTCAGTATTTCTTCTGCCCATAACTCTTTACCCTAAATCTTTGCATGGCCCATTCCTTCTCCTCCAGTCTTGGCTTCCATATCACCTGCTCAAAAAGGCCCTCTATGACCACCCTATTGGAGTAAGTGCTCAGTCGCTATTACCTCAGCAGGTTTTAATAACTTCATCACCATTATCATAGCTGAAGTTAGCTTGTCCACCTCCCTCCACCCATCTATCTACTAGAATGGGCACTAAAGACAGGTGAGAATCTTATCAGTCTTGTTATCTGATGTATTCTCTGTGCTTCAGCAGAGTCTGGCAAAAAACTGACATTCCACAACTACGTGTTGAATGGCAGAATGGATGAGAATTTGAATGAATGGATGGATGCATTCATCGGTTGAGAAAGAAGGAGGGATCATGGCTGATGTGGGGATCTGAGCTGGGTAGCCAGGAAGAGACAGCACCACAAGTTGAGACAGAGCAGGAAGCAGGGAGCAGACTGTGTGTGGGAAGATGGTGAGTTTGGCTTGAGCCTGTTAAGTTTCATATGCAGGTGGGGCCTCCAGGTGGAAAGGTCCATTTATACAGTGGGAAATATTGGCCAGAGCCAAAAGAAGTGATGGAGCTCTCAGTCATGATGGTAGGGGCATCTGAACAGAGGTTTAAATGGAAACAACGGATGTCAGTGAGGTCCCTAATGAACAAGGTGAGACAGAGAGGACAGGATAAGAAAGGAGGGCATGGAAGAATAAGCAGGAAGATCAGCCCATGGGGCCAAATTCTTCAGGAAGAAGTAGGGTGAAAACCAATCAGTGGTTAGGATACAAAGAGATCACCAGGATATTTAGAGCCTGGTGAAAAGGTAGGGGTGTCCAGAATGGTGAAAGCCGAGGCTGTGGGGGTCTGAGAGTCAAAAGGGTAGGTGGGGTTTGGGTGCAAGTTAGGAAATGATATGCATATGTAGCCCACCCCCACCCAGCCACACACCCAGGCCCAAGCCCTCCACAGAGGCTGACTGGCAGGGAAGAGGCAGGGCAGGGGAGACTATGATTTATTCATGTCTGCCATGTCCTAGGCACTGTGTAGCCATATTCACAATCATTGGTTTATTTAACTATGACAACAACCTTCCAAGACACGAACAATCATTAGCCTTGTCTTCTGTGAGAAAAACCAAATCAGAAAGGTTTCATGTACCACTTAAAGTCACAGAACCTGGTGATGATAGATCTTGTCTGGGTTTGTCTACCATCTACCCTCAGCCACTCTGGGAACAGGGCACTGGAGACTATAGAAAATAACAAATTGATGCTTGCAGATGGATGGTCCATTTCCCAAGTGGAATTCACCCACAGTCTGGTTTCATTGAAGTAGTGGGTCTGGGGAAGTATATGGGTTGAGAATTTAAAGATGAAAATTCTCTGGCAACAGGGAAAGGCCAACTCTAGGTGGATCAAGATATAAGACTGAGGGTTACAAATGGCCATGGGTGGTGCCTGCCATGTGTGGGAGCGGCTTGGGTGACCCTCATCATCATGACATCTACTCCCATGTCTCTCAGAAAGATAAACATGGAGGAGCCACACCAAGCAACTGCTCCAGGGCCTCAGAGTCCAGAGCTGAAAGACTAGGAGAATTCTCTGGCCCTTCTAAGAGGCTCCTCTGTAACCCTTTTCTGTCTCCTAGTGGCCATCACCTGGGAGGTCAATTTCATGCCACTCATGAACAGCATGCTCAACCTCATTCTCTGTTACTATCACCATGGCCTCCTTCCATGACCAAGTGGGGCAGCACTGTGCCAGAAGGCCCCCTAGCTGCCTGCCTGGAGAAGTACTGGCTTGGGCTTCACACCAATGTTGCCTAACACCAGAGCTGCTTGAGTGATCTCCTATCCTACCATCATACATAGGTTGCCTTCATTTTTTTCCCAAAGTCAAGGGGCTAACAGGCCCTCTGCTCCACTCTCTTCCAGGTCTAGCCAAGACCCCCAGGCAGCAGCAGTGAGGAAAGACCAATGACATGTATGTATGGCTGAACCCAGAAGAGACTGGAAGAAGGGACTTGACAAGTACCCTGATCTGTTCAGGCAGGGTAGAGGTACAGATTGGGATGGGCCATGTTGAACATCTACCAAGTCAGAATTGTGACGAGGTGATCACTGGCCTGTTTGGAGCAAGAGGAAGCTGAGGTTCGAGAGACAGAAAGAGAGCAAGCAGGACTTGTTTTCTCCAGGCTGCTCAACAGTACTCAAAGGGTACAAATAGACTGGTTGGAAAGCCTATACTCTCTCCAGCTGCCCCTCAGAGCTTGGGAATTTTATGGCTACAGAAATGTGACCAAAAAGTGCTTCCTACAGGAAGTCAATATGAGGAGGCCTCTCTTTGCTGGTCACTGGAGCCAAATCAGGGACTGCCCTGAGGCACTGAGACATGTTCTGTGGGTAGAACAGGGTCCCCAAGCTTCCTGAGACGGGGTCATAACTCTTTATCCATCAGCTTGAGCTGTGCGCAACAGAGGAAGAAAGGACAGCACCGCCAAAGGCATCCCTCCATAGGGCTATCATTAGTATGCATGAGGTCATGCTTGGGAGCTGTTCAGAGAGGGGACCTGGGCAAGTCAGGGAATAGGGTTTGTGGCTTCTACTGAAGCCCTGGCTTCTTGGAATCCTACCTCCCCCACAGCCCCAAGCAACTCCCAAAGAGAAAGACTGAGGCCTTTCCCCATTTCTCCCGCGGCCTCCCCTGGTGTCCTGTGTTAATGTTCACAACATCTGAACCTGAGGCTGAACTGAACCTGCATTGTAACTTGTCCCTTGTCCCTGGCCAATCATCTCCACAAAGACAACCACACAGATAGAGTGCATCTTTGGAATGCTTTATTGTTGCACTGGGGAGTATCACAAGAACTGTGCTCTCCACCTCCCCTGTTGCATCTTAAGTGCCCTGCCCCCCAAGGCTTGTTAGACCTCTGCCCCTACTCACAAATTATGGTACACTCATGATAGAATATGTGCGTGTATATATATAGATAGATGTGTCTGTATAATATATATATATATTTATCTACATGTACATAAACATTTTTCATATTGATAAAATACTGACTGTACAATATTTATAGGTACAAATAAAATAGATAGGTTTAAACATTATAACTGGTTGGTTGGAACCCATCCCACTCCTGTTTATTCAGCCAAAAATGACAAAGCACCAGTTGGTGTTTGGCATTTGACTTTGCATGTGAACCAACATGACTGGTAGGTGGGATAGGTCAGGTTTGGATCAAGTCCCAGTGGGCTGAGATGACACTAAGCCCATCCATCTGATGGGCTGGCTGCTTGAACCAGGGGCCTGGTCTCTGCTGGAGGAAGGGGCTGTCATATCAGCCTGCTACCACAGGCAAGAAGAGCAGAAAAAGTGATACAAACACAGATAGTGTCTCCTCGCCACCATCTGCTTTTATTCAGCCTGTGCGGTGTCTGTTTACTCACTAGACATGGCAGTGCATGGCCAATGGCAACATGCGACCCTACAGAGTAGCAGATAAAGTATGGAGCCCAAGTCAGGAGAGACTGGTTCACTGGTCTCTTGAGATCTGATAAAGGAAGGTTCTCCCCACTCTCACATCCCAAGCTATCCCAAATCGTCATATCACCTACTGGGACCCATCGTTGTCCCCTCCTTAAATCAGCCTCATAAAAATCAGCATCTTATTTACACAAATCAAATAGCTCATGGTGGTTGGGGCTGTGCTGTGCTCTGCCCCTGTGCCTGTCCACTCCAGTTCAACTTCTCTGAAAAAGCCAGTTCAGGATCAATGCTGGGCCCAAAGACAAGACCAGAACCTCCTGTCCAACCTCAAAAGAACCCTAGCAGCAAACAGGATGACTTAACCTCTCAGAATAGCAGAGAGCTGGGGCTCTCTGCCTCCCTAACCCACAGGCAGAAGAGCTGAGAATACTTTAGACTGACTGGTCGCTCCATGGACCCAGAGGGCAGTAGCTGTCTTCCTGCTCTAAAAACGACTTCTTTCTCTCAGAAGGGCAGAACACAGGTTCAGGGGTGGAGGTGGAATGGAGACCAGACACTGAAATTCTCTTTTCCTCCCTTGTACATATGGAGGAACTTCAGGAAGTAAGCATGGCCTTGCCTCTACCCTTAGGAGCAGCATCCATCTGGGGGCTCTCTGCTCTCATCCCCCATCACTGCCTTTGTGCTAGGGGGCCTGGGAAGTGGCACTCTGGGATCAGGCTGAGGCTCACAACTTTGTCTCAGGGCCAGCTGCCTGCA
This sequence comes from Nanger dama, assembly GCA_917880005.1. NCBI lineage: Eukaryota > Metazoa > Chordata > Mammalia > Artiodactyla > Bovidae > Nanger > Nanger dama. The sequence continues at coordinate 4,566,046 of CAKJTW010000073.1, read as the reverse complement.
GGGTCGGGAAGGAATCCCGGATCTTTGCCACCTCCATGGCGCACAGGTGTCCGAAGACTTTGTTGTACCAGTCAGGAGAACGGCCCCTGAGGAGGTAGAAGCAGAAAGGCATGAGTTGTGGGTTCTCCCCTTGAGCCCCTACCAGGGACAAGGAAGATAGGACTTGCCTCCTAGGATCAGGGGCATGGAGTGGGGTAGGGGGGACACTAAGGCTGAGGGGGCTTCATACCTGAGGTCAGCACGGCAGATGTGAGTGAGCCGGGAGCGGCCCAGGCCACATGGTTCCATGAGGTACTGGGACGTGAGCATCAGAGCCCGCACCCCGACTCCGGCACAGGCTGCTCAGGATCCAGGGACTGAGACACGAGGAGGCAACCCCCACGGGGCAGGTCAGAGCGCCACATCCTGTGGGGAAGGGATGCACACATTCAGCTTCCTTGCATTGGTTTCCTCCCCACCTCCCCAGTCCCCAGGCACAGAAGAGGGACAGTTCAAGCCCCTCACCGGAGCACCACAAAGTCGCGGCAGGGATGGGGTGCCATGCTGTCAGTGACATAGTGGTACAGCTCCACACCCGGCATCAGGGCTTCCAACACCTGGGCCCGCAGAAGATCCTCATCCCAGAGGGCCCTCTCCCGCAGGACACGGTGTAGCACCACGGCTGGAGGGGCTGCCACTTCTGTGGATGCCTTCCACACGCGCAGTGGGTGCCCGTCTGGTGCCTGTGAGCAACAAGAGTGCGGACAGGGGCAGCTGTCAGGCCTGGAGAACTCCCACTCCACCCCTGGGCACTGGCCTGCCCTCACTCAAGCCCCCAACAAGGGAAGGCTGCAGGGCTACTCCGCTAACCCCAGCCAGATCCAGAGAGACCAACTCTGTGTTTCCTGTCCTCTTTCTCCTTTCCAGATTTCTGCTCCTCTGCCTGCTCAAGAGCACAAAAAGATGACAGGACACATATTCTCCAAGGCCTACTAGGCTCTACCAAGCAATGGGCATAGTGCTTAGAATTTCTGGAACCGAAGATGATGGTCATCCTCAATGAAGTCCCCCACCTAGCGTGGAAAGTGGAGCACGTACAAAGCAACAAAAGCTGCCACTCCTGGTGCCTTTTGCATGTGCCAGGCCCTGTACAAGCCTCTTACCCTGATCCTGTGAGGGGTTTTTTACTATGACCATGGCAAACCTTGGACTTGTGGCCTTACTTATAATCAGAATTGGAAAAGGAACATGGCTCATGTCAAGAAGGACAGAGAGAAGTAACCGCCAGCCTGGGGCATGACTGGAGCCTTTGAACGGAGGAGGGGGCATATCAAGTTGGGGCTGAAAATGGCTGGGGAAATATAATGCTTGGGGCAGGTCCATCCTGGCAGAAGAACAGCAGCAGTAAGAAGCACAAAGGTGGAAATGTAAGGAGCTTAGCATGACTGCGGTGCAGGGAGGGATGGGAGTGAGGCTCTAAGAGTAGTGCCTGTCAGGAGCAGGCCTTCAGGAAGGTAATGCCAGCAGGTGCTCCCCCAGCCAGAGCCCTGGTCTCATTTGCTTCTCACTTCCTTATGGTGCTTGCTCTGCTGCCTGCCATTCTCCATTCTCCATGCAGAAGCACAATGAGAGGCAGGGCAGCTCCTTCCTCGGGGATCCTTGCACACAGCCTGTGCTCTGCCCCCCTCCCCCAGTCCCATGGCCAGCCTGGGCAGCAAGGTCTTCACCTTCTTGCAAGCCAGCTCCGTGTGCTGGGGCCCTGGCATGCTCATCCAGCCCTTGAAGCGCTCAGCAGCATTGTGCAGCAGCTCCTGGATGCTCTCTTCCATATAGAGGCTCAGGCTTACACCAGCAGCCCGGGCCTGCCGCAGTTCAGCCAGGGCTGGGCCCGGAGGGCTGAGTTCAGCCGCACTGTAGGAGCCACACAGTTGCAGCACCATGTCTTGGGGCACCTGGGAGGGCATACACAGACTGGGTTGGGGGCCATGGGCAGTGGCAGAGAGTCAAGAACCTCCAGTCCTAGAGCCTGTGGGGTCTGCCAGGTTTATTTTAAGGGAGCAGAGGTCTGGCTGCTGTGGAGTGGTAGATGAAAAACTGCAGGGGAAGAGCTAAAAGTAGGAGATAGAGGCATATGTGGTCAAGATCGGCCCCTCTCCCTGATTTAGGATGCAAAGGTCAGGTATGTTGGTTCTACTGGGTCTGGGAAGTAGGCATCATGACCTAGAGTGACTTACCTGGAAAAGTTTCTTGCAGTCGCTGATCATGTACGATAAGCCCTGGGTGGCAGCCATGTTCTCACTCAAGTCCCTAGGGCCTGGCCGGCCACCTAGGCTGCGTTTGCTCTTGATCCTGGAGGGAAGGGCCAGGAAGAGAGGCCCAGGAAGAGAGGATGGCACAAGGGCACAAGACAAGCTCCCCAGAAGCCTGCTTGCCAGTCCTGAACACAAAACAATCTGTTGCCCTTTCCATGGAGAAGGCAATGGCATCCCACTCCAGTACTCTTGCCTGGAAAATCCCATGGATGGAGGAGCCTGGTAGGCTGCAGTCCATGGGGTCGCTGAGAGTTGGACATGACTCAGTGACTTCACTTTCACTTTTCACTTTCATGCATTAGAGAAGGAAATGGCAACCCACTCCAGTGTTCTTGCCTGGAGAATCCCAGGGACAGTGGAGCCTGGTGGGCTGCCGTCTATGGGGTCGCACAGAGTCGGACACGACTGAAGCGACTTAGCAGCAGCAGCAGCAGCAGCCCTTTCCAAGCCCCTGCTTCACAGCATCCAACTAGCCCCAGGCCCCTGAAGAGTCAGACTGACCCCTTGTGGTGATGCCTGGGAACTGCCATGCCAGCCAACCAGGGCCAAAAAGCTAATGAGCCCCAAACCCTCCCTGCCATGCCCTGCCCTGTTTCACCTGGGTGAGGGGTTATCCTTCTTGGAGACGTTGAGGTGGAAGATAGAAGGTGCCAGGCACACTGCCAAGTTACCGGCCGTCATCTGGTTCTCCTCAGCAGAGGCAATGTCACTTAGGAAATAGAGCAGGGTCTGTAGTACCTCTCGGTTCTCATCAGGGAGCAGCAAGGTGGCGGCTTGTGTGGCTGCCAACCACTGATCCTTGGGGAGGACTGTGAGGAAGGCATGACAGAAGGGCTTCCTTATTCCCCGAGAGCCTCTGCATTCCAGGAATGCAGAAGGCACAGCAGTCCCAAAGTGAAATTGGTGAGGGGGAAGGAGGACTCTGGGTGGGGGGAGGTCTCTGGGTGCTAGATCAAGCCTGGCTCTATGTGAAGTGTACCCTTGTGGAAGTCCCTGCCTTTCTTCAGGGCCTCAGTCTATCCTTCCATATAATGGGTTTGGGGAATAGAATGTGGTCTTTAACAACCTTACAACTCGGCATAGAAAATCTTTCACTGAGCTCATGGGCATGGCTATACTTTCCTGCACAAGGTTTATCTTCCACAAACCCTAGGATTCAGGAAGGCTGAGAACCTGGCAAGTTACTGGGGATAGGTGGGTGACTCACGCTGGTAGATCTGCAGGAAAGTAGTAGTAAGCTTGCTGGTGAAGATGGGCTCGGGCAGGTCCCGGAAATACTGCTTCAGTAAGTCAGCCACATCATAGGCTGACTGGCCCTCATAGCAGACGTTGTCAGGGGAGGTCTCATTCATTTGACGCAGGTTCTGGATCCTGGACTTCACCCCAGACTTTCGGAAGATACCCACCTGGCCCATGGAGGGGAAGCAAGGAGACTGTGAGGCCAGCCACAGACTGGGTGTCAGGAGTGTAGGCCACCCCAGAGACTCCCAAGCCTGGCAAGCTTCCTGCTAGGCAGGGTAGGAGAGAAGTGGAAAAACCAAAGAGATGGGTTTTTATAGCTTTGGGTCCAAGGAGAGAGATGGCCTTAGGGGAGATGAGTAGGAAAACAAGGTCCTAGACTAAGGCAGGCTCCTGGTAGATGGAGGCTACTGCACTTGGGTGAGACAAAGCTGGCACAGAGCCAGGTGAAAGGGAGCTTGAGTCCATCCTTCTTTGGCCTTCATGAGTATAGGAAAAGTCTCTGTTGGGCCAGCCTGACCCAGGGGGAAGGCCAGAGTGGCTCCCTTCCCCGATCCCTCAGCCTTGGCCTTCTTTCCCATTGCCATCTCTCTTCATGCTCCCTGGAAGGCCTCACCTGGTCCAGGCACTGGCTACGCAGGTAGCGCATGGCTTGCTGAATGCTCTGGGGCAGTGGCTGGCCTGTGCGCTGCACATGAATGAGGGGGTGGCACCCCAAACACCTGCTGGCCCCGGTAGTCAGGTGTCTTGTTCCTCTTCATGAACTTGGGGACTGACCTATTCAAGGGAGAGACAAAAGATCAGAAATGGAGACAGGGTAGGCCCAGACACAGCTTGGAGACTGTCTCTAGTCTTGGGGACTCAGGTGGGATAAGAAACATGCCATCTGCCCAGAGTCAGCATTCATCGAGCACCCAACTCTAGGCCCAGTCCTAGGGAGTCCCAGGGGAACACAGGGAGCTCTCAGTCTGGTCAAGGAGACAACTGCATTGACAGGCAGTGACAAGACACATGGCCAGAAGTGAGCCAAGAACTTAAGGAAGACCCACAAGGGAGGGTAACTGTACCTAGTAGGTCAGGGAAGGCTTCAGAGGGAAGGTAGAAATTCAGCCAGTTCTTGAGGGATAGGTAGGCATTGTCCCAGGGGAGAAATGGGGAAAAAAGACATTCCTGGCAGAGAGAAGAGCATGGCCAAAGGTAAAGAGGCAGGAACCAGATTCTACATTCAGAGAAGGGTGACTGGTCTGCTGGCCTGAATGGTGCTGTTGTTTGGCTGTGGTAGAGTAAAGACCCTGACAGATGAGGCATGGTTGAAATGTGAAAGGATCATGATGGAAAGGAAACTGGACCTTATTCTTTGACACAGGAGGGTTTTATCAGGAAAATGACCACCAAAGCTGCATTTCAGGACAGTCTCCTTGGAGGCAGCATGGAAACTGGGATATAAGAGGTATAGCTGGGGGCCTGGGGTCCCCCTTCACCCCCTCCTCATTCATGGCACACACTCATGTAAATCCCATGTGCATCTCCCACAGACATACATAAGGCACCTGCAGTGGCTAACAAACATACAAAAAGATGCTCAACATCATTCATTATCAGAGAAATGCAAATCAAAACCACAATGAGGTACCATTTCATGCCAGTCAGAATGGCTGCGATCCAAAAGTCTACAAGCAATAAATGCTGGAGAGAGTGTGGAGAAAAGGGAACCCTCTTACGCTGTTGGTGAGAATGCAAACTAGTACAGCCACTATGGAGAACAGTGTGGAGATTCCTTAAAAACTGGAACTAGAACTGCCTTATGACCGAGCAATCCCACGGCTGGGCATACACACCAAGGAAACAAGAATTGAAAGAGACACATGTACCCCAGTGTTCATTGCAGCACTGTTTATAATAGCCAGGACATGAAAGCAACCTAGATACCCACCAGCAGACGAATGGATAAATATACACAATGGAGTATTGTGGTAAATATACACAATGGAGTATTATTCAGCCATTAAAAAGAATACACTTGAATCAGTTCTAATGAGGTGGATGAAACTGGAGCCTATTATACAGAGTGAAGTAAGCCAAGAAGAAAAACACCAATACAGTATACTAATGCATATATGTGGAATTTAGAAAGATGGTAATGATAACCCTGTATACGAGATAGCAAAAGAGACACAGATATACAGAACAGTCTTTTGGACTCTGTGGGAGAGAGCAAAGGTGGGATGATTTGGGAGAATGGCATTGAAACATGTAAATTATCACCTGTGAAATGAATCACCAGTCCAGGTTTGATGCATGATACAGGGTGCTCGGGGCTGGCTCACTGGGATGACTCAGAGGGATGGGATGGGGAGGGAGGTGGGAGGGGGTTCAGGATGGGGAACACATGTACACCCATGATGGATTCATGTCAATGTATGGCAAAGCCAATACAATATTGTAAAGTAAATAAATAAATAAAACAGATTAAAAAAAAAAAAAATAAGGCACCTGGAGTCATGCTGGCCTCTCCAGTTTCCCAGCACATCCCACCAGTCCATTGACATGAGGGCTCTGCCTGCCTGACCAACTTTCTGAGGGTGACCCTCCCAGGACCCTGGAGTAGGGCAGGGAGGGATCTAAGACCTGGATAAGCAGCTCAGTGCCCACCCTGGCCCAGAAGGACTCACCAGACCCAGCCCTGTTTGTGGGGGATGGTGTACTTCTCCATGAAAGTGGTGAGCCGCAGCAGTGAGCCCTTGTGCAGGAGATGTATCTGGCTGGCAAACTGCCGGTTGATCTCCAGCGACTCCGAGTTGAGGCTGGGCCGGTGAGAGTTCTGAAAGCTGTGCCAACGGAGCTTCCTAGTGAGGGGCGAGGGGGTAGAGAAGGCTGGAGGAGCAGGTTTCAGCAAACCTTAGGAAAAGTTGTGTTCTTCTGGTCCTTTTCCTCCCCCCGAAAAGAAAAAATATACGAAGAGATGGGACCACTGTCAGCACTGCTGAGGGGCTTCAGGGTGGAGGAAGCTTAGATTTCCAGGGCTGCCCAGAGGCAAAGATGCTGTCAGGGAGGGTGGTACAGAGATCAGGCCCATCTAGTGCCAGCAAGCAGTATGAGCCCCTCTTCCATTCAAGACTGCAGGGGAGGGGCTGCTCTGAGAAACCCAGAATAGTGAAGCTGGGGATCAGAGACCATCTCCTGCAACGCCGTTGATTTACACACGGGCTACCTAAAACCCAAAAGGAGCTACAGTTTGCACAGGCTGTAGCAGAGGCAGGTCCTAAAGCTTACATTCTAGATTCCTGAGTCCTGTACTCTTTCTATTTCTCTTCTGGGACTGACTGCTGGCAGGCACTCACTCAGCCCCTAAGAACTTTCCCCTGTGCCTTGTGACTAAAAAATTGGCAGTGGGAAGGGGGGATATAGAGAGCGGATAAGGAAGGGAGGGGAGAAAAGGGGTAAGGGAAGAGATGAGAGGAGGAGGGAAAGGGAGAAGGGAGAGAGACAACAGAAGCCCTGCCCCACCCTTACCCTGAACTCCCACCTGCAGGGTCTGGTAAGTGAGGCCCCGACACCTGAATCTCGTCGTTCACGGGATACTGATGTCTGGAGTCCAGTCGGGGACCCTGTAGCCTCAGCCTCGTTCATGGAGTTCCCGCTACTATCCAGCTCACTGGAGGAGGCCACAGTGTCGGAAATGTGTCCTTCTTCCACAGACAGGCTGGAGGAAGAGGTTGGTTCCCCCCTGATTGTGTCTCCTCCTCGTTATCCTGGGCAAAGCCCGGGGCCCCAGTCTCCGAGTGTGCCAGGAACTCAGCCTTGGCAGGGGTCTGAGGCTGAGCCAGGACTCCAAGTTGTACATCCACCTGGCCCAGGGCTAGGGACTCCCTGAGGGTTGAAACCTCTCCCTGGGTCCGAGCCTCACTGGTCTGGCCTTCCACTCCATCGGTGGCTATTTCTACCGTTGAAGGGGCCTCCTCCTCTACTTCCTCCTCCTCTTCTTCTTCCTTATCTCGAGGCCCCAGGTCTGGGCACATGGCCTGAGACCAGAGCTCTACCCGCTGCTGTAGCCCCCCACACATGCTGGAGGATGTCATCCAGGTGAGTGTAGCTGGCCCCGCCTTCCTCCTCCTCCTCTTCAGCCTCGGCCCCCGCCAGTACAGGCTCGGCTGGATGCAGCTCCGGCATGTTGTCATAGATGCTGGCGTGGCTGCCTGTGGAGCCACAGGAGCCCCGGCGCCCTTCACAGCCCCAGTGCCTACCTGGCTGCCAATCTGCCAGGCGGTGTCCATCCTCCGGGCACAGGCTCTCAATGGACAAGGAGCGAGGAACGTGCCTGGTTTGTGGTCTCTGGGCACATGCACCAAGCAATCACCCTGGTGTGCCCGCGGAGGATGCTGGAACATGGCCTCAGGCCAGGCCTCCCAGGCCCTCTGAGTCTCAGCGCCACTGCCACTGGCTGAAGTGGCCGCCTGGTTCTTGGCCCGATAGAGGAAGCCATGGCGACTTCGGAAAGAGAAGGCTTTGGCAGCCTTTTCCAAGGTGACTGAGCTGTGCTCCAGATTTGCTTGCCGGCCTCCACCCTTTTCCTTCCGCCTCAGAGACTCAAGGTGCTTGAGGAAGCTCTGGGAACGGTGCTTCTTGGTTTTGTCCTGGGGGCCCTCCTGGCCCCGAGTGGGGCTGAGGAAGGGCCAGTGACTTGGGCTGGAAGAATGGCCTAGCAAGGGCAGATCCGCTGGTTTAGGTGGTAGGCTCACAGTGATGGCAGGCAGGGAGGTGGCACTAAGCTCAGTAAGGATGCCCTCACAGCTAGAGGTCACTGGCAGGCCAGGGCTTGGTGGGGCCAACAAGTCAGAGGACCCCATGCGAGACCACTGCTTACTTTCTTGCTCAAAGGTCCAGTGGTTGCTGATGGTACAGTGCTCTTCCTTCTCTGAGTCTTCATTCTGAGAAGGGTATCACAGGGTAGGGTCATAGGTAGCCAGTCCACAAGCTCTTTCTTGGGTTCCACTCTCTGCCTCCAAACTCTTTGGGGAATTGGGGGCAAAGGGCCCTGCTCTCTGACTGAGAATACATCCTCAGAGTGGGAGGCACTGCTCGGCACTCTGGGAGTGCTGGAAGAAGCCAGGAGTCGTGGAGAAAGCCTGGATAGAGGGTAGTGGTCATCTGATCAATCAAATCCCTACCCATTTTACAGACAGGGAAACCCAAACAAATGAGAAGCTGCTTGCCCAAGGTCATACAATGTCACAGGAAGATCCTCTGGAGAAGGGCATGGCAACCCACTCCAGTACTCTTGCCTGAAGAATCCCATGGACAGAGGAGCCTGAAGAGCTATAGTCCATGGGGTTGCAAAGAGTCAGACATGACTAACAATTTCACTTTCAAGTGAGTGACACAGCCGGGCTGGAATCCAAGCATCCTGACATCTTGTCCTCAGCAGCCTCCCAGTGAGTCTTGAGGCTACAGTCTTAGATTAAGAATCCCAGAATGCCAGAGCTAGAAAGGATATTTTACATTTTCTAGTTTTCTACTTTGCAAAGTGGGGAAGCTGAGGACTAGAGAGGGGAAGAGGTTTGTCCAAAGTCACTGAAAAGTCAGTGCAGAGCTGGGGCTAGGAGCCCAAGGTCTCCCGTTTCCCTGGCGATTTGATGGCAGGCCTCTGGTGGAAAAAACTCCAGAGAAAAACCCATAAAGTCTGACCCCAGGGAAGGATAGGTTCATTTCCCCATCTTCCAGGGCTACATGCAGACCCAGAGCTATCTTAGTTTCTGCAAGCCCAGACTAGCAGTCAGAAAGGTTTTTGGAGGGTATTAATGCTGCCCTCAATTCATTGTAGAGCTGGAGAGAATGAGGCTTAGTGTGGTAAGACTTCATGAAGTGAGATTGGACATCCTGACTTCTAAGATCTTCTAAGATCATACAGGCCATGATTTTCTATCACGTTATTCTGTCTCTGCCCCCAAGCCAAGGAGTTTTTGCCATCACAGAGAAGGCGTGTAGGCAGATGGACTTCCCTGAGGGATGGCCATCACTAGGTCAAGTTATTAGAAAATCCAGGAGGGAGTGGCCTCCAAAGCCTTTGACAAGGGCTGATAAGGCTGAGTGATGCTATGGGTCAGGGTACTTTTTCTCATACCCCAGCTTTGAGACCAGGCTAAGCAGAAATGCAGCAGCTTCATAAAGCCCCCTACATCCTACTCCCAGGCTGGAGCAAGGTACCACCCTGGACAGCCCAGACTCCTAGGACACTGGAACTAGTTTTATAAGTGGTTTGTGTATGTCCTGGGTTCCCCATGGTGCCACAAGACCACAGACCCTATCCTTGCCCTAACTCACCTGCTTGCATTGAAAATGAACCTCCAGTTTCATCGAGGCACAACTGTTCAAGGTCATCAGCCTCCTGCAAGTAATACAAAGCAGAGTTCACCCAAGGGTCACAAGCCACTGAGCCTGCAGGGACTAGCCTAGACAGTAGAAAGATGCCGTCCACTGCTTCACGTGCTCAAGACATCAAAACACCTCCCAAGTCCCCGTGTTCATGAAGGTTTCAGAGCTAGACATGATGCTGTAGAGATGATGGGCTCTTGTCTTCTAGGAACTTATAGATGTGAGACAAAAAATAAAAACAACCACTACAGAGATGGGACACATTCAAGAACAGAGCAGACAGAAGGCATAGAGGGCACACAGAGGGTGGGATGAGTAACTTTCCTGAAGGCAGAGGGGTGCAGTCAGAAAGAAGTCTTTCTGGAGAACAGAAATGGGATTTGGATCGACAGAGAGACAGAGACTCCTATCCCAGTCTTCAACCAAAGCCTGTGACAAGGTAGAGAGGGAAATGGTCAGTAAACAGACCAGCACATGTGTGATGGGAGGATTGAGACTGATAAGGCTGGTCAGAGCCATGTTGCAAAAGGCCTCAGGTGTCATGCTAAAAAAGCTTTAGACTTCTTTCTGCAGATGGCAACATATTTCAAGCAGAGGAGCACTCACTGGGAAGCTGACTCTGGTGGCTCTTGTGGGGTTGGATCAGAGCAAGGATGGGAATGCAGAGACGGAGGACAGGAAGGCCAGTTAGAAGGATGGATCCAAGAAGTCATAGTTTGGCCTCAAAAAGTAGAGAGGGACAAATTAGAGGAGTGTTTGGAGGCTCTAACTGAAGGGGGAAAAAAGGCCAAAGACTTTGGCTTTCTAGTGCCTGGGGTGGGCGGCGAGGATATCACAGGCACAGAGACAGAGTGAAGAGTGAAGAGCAGCAGCTGGGCTTTGTTAATGGGCAGGTTACTCTGTCGGGGCTGGGGGTGGGGGGCGGCAAGGATGGCTTTCTTCCCATGAGGAAGCCCCAAGCCAGGCCCATGACCTCCCAGGCCTAGCCCTTAGCCCCCTACCTGCACAGGGCCCCCAAAGAGTCCTCGTCCAGAAAACTGTGGTCCTTCTTCACAGAGCCAATATCCACAGGAAACAAACCTTCTGTATGGCAGAGAAAAGCAGAGATGAGTCGAGGGCAGCAGGTTAGAAACTCAGTGCCAGGGACCCTCCAGTGAGAAGAAGGGGGGCTCAGGCAGCAGGGAGCCAGGCAAGCAAGAGCTGAGGAGGAGAAGAAAGGCTGCAGTGATGCAGAGACCCAGGGAGCTGATGGTTGGCCATAGGGGGAAGATCAAGGAGAAGACAGAAAAGTCGAGCTGGACAAGAGGACCCATCAGTCAGTGAGGCAGGTCCATGCGGGAGGCTGCTCAAGACAAGAAACCTCCTCTCTGGCCCAAGGTGAACCAGGGGCACCAGGGAAAGAACAAGGACACTGTGCAGTCAAACAATAGCTCCCTTTCCCTTCTGCTCAGAGCAACAGCACCTGTTCCCTGGGCTTTGAGAAGGGAAAGGGGAAGAGGAAGGAGTGGAGGAAGAAGAGAGGATACCTGCAAAATCTCACACCTCTCTGCTTACTGGTAAAACAAGCCCATGAACTCACTTACTAATGTTAATTGAACACCAACTTTCTGCTAGGCACTGGGGACACAACAGCGAATGAGACAAAAATAATCCAAGCTTTCACGGAGTTTGTGCTCTCACGGGGGCAACAGATGGTGAACAGTATGTGAGAGAAACAAACTATGCTGTTGCAAATGCTAGTAAAGACATGAGCCAGGGTGACAGGGTAAAGAGAGGCCTTACTAAGGCAGTAACTTCTGAGCTGAGCCCTGAAGAGCAAGAAGGGGCCAAATGGGCAAAGAGTCTGGGAAAAGGTCTCTAGCAGGACCAAAACTAAGGCTCCAAGGAGGGCGAGAGTCTGGTGTGAGCAAGTGGTAGAAAGAACCCAGAGAGTAGTGAGTAAAGTGGAGAGAAGCACGTGGAAGCTGGGTGATGCAGTTTTGTCGGCTAGAACAAAGCTTTGCCACTCATTTCATTTTGGGTGTGCCATGAAGCCCACAGAGGAGTAAGTGACAGAGTGGAGTGAGGTATACTGTGGTCAGGCCTGCACTCCCTGGGTCACTCTAGCTATTGAACATCAGAGTAGCGGACGGAGTGTGGAAAGGAGGCTGCAGCACTAGGCTGGGGAGCAGGTCACACTAATGTGACAGTTAAGGTGGTATGAAGTGGATTGATTCAAGATACAGTCTGGAGGGAGCCGGATCTTGCTGAAGGGTTAGATACAGGCACAAAGGAAAAGAGAACCAGAGGATGTGGGGCTCAAGTGGTGGTGGCGCCATCAGGTGGTAACATCTGAGATGTCTGTCAGACAGCTGAGCAAAGATCCTGAATTGAGAGTTGAAGAGATGAATCTAGAGTTTGGGCCTAAGGTCTGGACAGAGAGACATTGGGGAGTCATCAGAATATACATGATGCTCAGAAAAGGATCTCCTCAGAGATAAATGTCCAGAGAGAAGAAGAGCTAGGACAGAGCCCTGGGACACTCTAACAATGAGGAGCAGTTAGAAGAAGCTGAGCTGGCGAAGGAGACTGAGAGTGGCTGCCAGAAAGCCAGGAGAAGAGGGCAGTCCAGGAGCTGGAGTGGCCAACTGCACTGAATGCTACTGAGAGATTAAGTCAGGTCTGAGAAGGGACCACTGAATTTGACCACATGCAGATCCCTGGTGAACTTGACAAGGACTGTTTTGTTAGCGAGGTGGGGATGAAGCCAAGGTACAACTGGGAATGTGGGAAGAATGGAAACAGTAAGTATGAACAACTCTAGAGAAAAACAGAAAAATGAAGCAAAGCAGAGAAATAAGGCCATTGGGAGGGGAGGTGAGAGCAGGGCTGCCAGAGCGCACCCCCATGTTACGTTTGCATAAATACCGTCCTTGGGAGCTGTGCAGTGCTGTGGCCCTGCTTGAGACAAGGCGCTTTAACATATGGGAGAGCCCAGAACTTGTGAGAGCTGATGAGCAGGCAGGAGAAAAGACAGGACAGAGGTTTAACTATGGGAGCAGGCCAGGATAAACAGCTTCTTGTGTGGTGGGAGAAAAAAAAAAATCTTATGGGTCCCATGTTCTGACTGAAAAATGGAGGGATAAGGCAACTCTGGGGTGGGGCAGGGGGAGCCACTGAGTGACCTTACCTTCAAAAAGCTGAGCATACTTAGGGAATCCTGTTGCTCGGAGCCACCTGCATGCTTTCTTGGCCTCAGCTTCTAAAACAGATGAGAGGAAGAGAGACAGGCAGAGGAAGAAGGTTAGCAGGTGCTGGTGGCAAGTCACCCTGGGTATGCACCCTTGAACCTCCAGTAGGGAGGTACCTATAGCTCTGGTGACCTGGAAATGACAACAGAAGCACAAAGGGGCTAGCACATTCACTCCATGTCACAGCTAGGATTTCCTCTCTGCTCCTCAAACCCTTACTCCCTGGATGTGGTGGGACACCTCTCTCACATATCTGCCCAAGAACAGGACCACCACCAGCAACAACTCCAAGGAACATCTGGGGTCAAGGAATACTGCAGGGGAAGAAACCACCACTGTGTCTTCATCCACTCCTTCCCCCACCACCGGGGAGGCGCCCCCTTCCACAGTCCAGGTCCAGCTAGGCATACAAAATGTTCAGCAGCGTTATGCTGTTTTCCATCATCATACCTAATATTCCCCAGCATTCTGATAACAAATCTCACTTAACACACATCATAAGCTGTGCAGATTTTAATATGCTCATTTTACACATATCCAAACAGGTTCAAAAAGGAAGGAAGGACTCATCTATAAGTCTCACACAATAAGACAGTAGTGCAGAGGCCTGAGTCCAAGCTCAGTGTGATTCCTGCTCAAGGTTCCGACCCCTTCTAACAAAGCAGCTCTTCCTCCCCCATCACCAAGGTCCAGGTGAGGATGCCTCCATCCCCGTGGGGCTTCCCTGGACTGCTCCAGCCCTCCCCCATGGCTTGGTCTCTTTGTGGCACAATAGCTGACTGTCCAGCTGACAGTGCTGCTTATGGGAGTCTTGGAGGGCAATGGCTGGGTTAGCCTCCCAACTCTGCCCTGGGAGTGCCTAGCACAGGGTGGGGTACCCCTGCTAGCCTCAGTGGAGACTTGCAGGTGGACTAAAGCCACAGTGGAGGCCCTCGTGGCCATGGCAGGCTGAGTATCTGCAGCAGAACCCTGGGACTGCCCAGTTCCCCACCCATGGTGCCAGGGAGCAGTGGGGCTGGGACCATGGGAGCTGTCATTGATGTTGGGGCCACAGAGAGGCTGCTGCCTCTGCAGAGCTGCTCTGCCCATGGATTCCTGCCTGCACATTTCTTCCACTTCCTTACAGACTATAACCAGGAGCCTCCAAGGAGACTGGTGAGGATTTTCCAAGACAGGAGGAGCTCTCTCCCCAGTGCTCTCCCACAGGGAAATCCAAGATGAGATTCTGGCAGCCAGGAATCATAAGGTAAAGGACACAAATGTATTTCAGGGATGCTAGGTGGGTAGACAAGGGAAGGAAGAATGAGGAAAGGTGGAAGTTGGTCAGAAAAAGATAGGCTCCCCAAGAGTCACTAATGAGGAGTTGTTGCACAGAAGAAAAGTCTCTGCAGCCTCTGGAGCCCCTGAGGACTTAATGGGCCAACAGGGCAGGGGTAGGGATGAACACTCTGCATTTCTGAGAGCGTGTGCATTGGTTGCTGCCGTTCCAGTATCTGTCTCCGCAAGTAACTGTAGCCAAGCTTGCTCATGTCTGTGATCCACATAAGTCAGTGTGGGACCATACACCTGGATACACTCCCCTCAGGCACCTCAGTCTGTACCCACACCTGCATCTGTGTATACACGTGTTTTACGTCACCATAACCTCCTAACCCACGACAGAGATCTAGGAATCACGAGGACCTCTGAGAAGTACTGAAAAGTGTTTGCTCCCACAGAGCCCAGCTAGCAGTACCTCAGCCCCTCTGGCAGGGGGCAATGCTAGACCAGAAAAGGATCTGGATCTCTAGGTCAGTGGTGATTTGGGGACACTGTGAGAACAGCCCTAAGGAACTTCACTCCAGCCCAGGCCACATTTGACGGACATGGTTTTGCTGGTAGGACAGCTGAGTCAGCTGCCACAGCCACTTCCCTGTCTCTTGCTCCTACCAGCCCACCGGGAAAAGGCCACCCCAGGCAGGGGGACCACCCTTCAGGATCAGGTCTGCATGTCAGGAACACACACTTGAAGACCATTGTAGCCCCTGGTCACTCATAGCTAGAGGGAGAACAAGGAGGAGGCAGCAGAGGGAGACGTATCTGGATGCCCTTCCTGAGCTTGGAGGAGGTGGAAGACAGCAGAAATGAAGTCCTGATCTACACATCTGCACCTTTCACCTGAGTCACAAGGGCCCGTGGGAGAGGGGGGGAAGGCTGCCCACTCCCCCAGTGCTTGGCAGCGGCCCTGGCCAGGGTTGGTGGGAATGGAACCAGCTCACTCAGGTGGGTGCCAAGGCTTTTCATTCATACATAGAGCCCTCCGTGCTGTGCTGTGCTTAGTCACTCAGTCTCATCTGACTCTTTGCGATCCCATGCACTGTAGCCCACCAGGCTCCTCTGTACATGGGGATTCTCCAGGCAAGAATACTACAGTGTGTTGCCATCCTCCTGGGGATCTTCCCAACCCTGGAATCGAACCCAGGTCTCCCAACATTGGGAAGCCCAAGAATACTGGAGTGGGTAGCCTAGCCCTGCAGGCAGATTCTTTACCAGTTGAGCTACCAGGGAAGCCCTTAGAGGCCTCTAGCTTCCTGCTATTCAAAGTGTGATCATTGGACTAGTGGCATTGGCTTCACCTTGGAACTTGTTAGAAAGGCAGAATCCGAGACTTTCTGAAACAGAATCTACATTTAAGTAAGTCCTTGAGTGATCTGCATGCACATTAGAGTTTGGGAAGCACTGGCACAAATCAGCTAGCTCAGGGATTTTCACCCGTGGAAGCTTTGTAAAAATACCAGTTCCTGGGAGCTCCACCCCCAGAGGCTGATTTAATTGATCTGTGGTAAGACTCTCCAAATCAGTATTTTTTAAAAGCTACAGTATAGACATACTGAAAATGGCCCAAGGGACTTAACAACTCACACAGAATTAAGTGTCACAACTGAAATTGCTACCATCCTTTAATTCCATGTCCTGTGCTCTTTCCATTGCATTATGGCACCTGCCTTCAGATGCCACATAAACAAAGGGCTTAGATTCAAAGGAACCAACTCCAGGTCCACAAACTTTTTTCTGCCCTTCTGATCTAGTTGGGTGACAAGTCTGAGTTCAAATCCTGGTCACTTGCTCTCTGACTAAGCAGTCTGACTAGCTAATTCTCTAACTTTGGGCAAGTTGTTTAACCTCTCTATGACTCAGTATTCTTTTCTGTAAAATGACAAAAATAGAATCCACCACTAATAGCTACTGAGAACATTAAATAAAATACCAGGGATAAAAAGGACTGGCACATTGTACCAAGCATTCAGCAGAGAGTTCCTACCCAACAGTGACAGAAGGGTCCCAAGGAAAAAGAGAAAATGGGAGAAAAAGACCCAACCAGTATTCTTTTCTGGGCCTGGATCCATATCTGGGCTGCATCCATATCTCTGTCAGAATTAGAACTAGATGGCTCAAGGAAGTGAAAGTAGGAGGCAGAATTATCAGAGGCCACAATAATTCCAAAAGACAAAGCAGCCAAGGAGTTAGACGCAGGGTCTGAATGAATCCTCAGCAGCATCTCCTGGTAGGAATCTAAAGAATGTGATGGCTTATTACCTGGCAGGATGTCAGGGACACTGGCTTCTGACAATAGACCACCTCACAGAGGCTTGAGAGGCCCTGAGGCTCCCTCCCAAATGGAGTGGTCAGGGACTTTTGTCTTAGTGATTAAGGGCTGAGCTAAGGTGCTTTGCTTTGTCATTCCCACCAATCTTAGCCTGTCCAGGCTGGGGCCAGGAGTGACCACCCATCCCCAGTAGTTAGTCTCCCTGGGGCTGGGGCCCAGGGAGCCCAGACCAAGGATTGCCTTATGTGCCTGGCAGGAAGAGTGACACTGGGCAGGCTGAGACGAGTGATGGAGGAATGTCTCTGGCCCCTGGTCCTGCCTGTGTCCAGATGCGCAAATTCCAACAGTTTTAACTACTACGTTCTGCAGGCCATTTTGCTGGCCAAGACTAGGGTAATATGCCAGGACAGGTCAGGGACAGCATCCGGCTGGCACAAGCTGGATTCCACTAAGATTTAAGCCGAGATTCCCTGGGGAGGGGCCCAGCCGATCCCCTCAAGGGTTGGGGGAGAGGACATACTAGAATGCTCCAGAGTCAGTCATGCCTCAGTCTCCCAGAGGGAACAACAAAGAAGAAATAGCTGAGCAGCAGTGTGCCGTTCCCAGGGCAAATGGCAGCATCTGCACCTGCACTTCCACAGGCCACATCCAGGGGTCCTCTTAGCACGGCACATTTTCTATACAGAGGATACAATGAAGAGAAAAGCAGGGCTTCTGTTTTAGAGAAACTCTACATGAACAAGGGAAGAGTTTATATACTTAGGAAAAAGGCAGCACTATTTCCCACTGAGCAAATACAATAACACCCAAAGATGATAACTGAGTTGGAGAAAAACCTTTGTCCAATCAAGCTGACTCTCCCACTTGCTGCCTAAATCATCATATGCAACTTGCTTTACTCTCTAAGCTTTGGTTTCCAAATCTACAATTTGGGGACTAACAACTTTACTGCCTACCTCTGATGTTACTGTGTGCATCTGGCTGGGTTCTGTCTGATTTGAGAGGCTGTACGAAAGTTATCATCAGAGAGGGCTGCTTTTATTAAGACAACTTGAACTTTGTATCCACAGAGTTTTTAAAGTTCAGTTCAGATTGTGTCCTAGGTATAAAGAAGTGAGAAAGTGAGCTAGGAGAAGAAAAGACAATCAGCAACTAAGCTGCCAGAGCTCAGGTCTCATCCAGCCACTCTCTTCACTCACCAGTCACCCCTCTTCACGCCACTGTTGGGGAACTCAAGCCCTTTATGCCTTTGGTTACCCTGTGGGCTGTGAGATAGCTGCTGCCCAAGTCCTGGTTCAGCCTGCTCCCTCCCAACCCAAAATCCGGCTCAGGCCTCAGGACTGGGCAACATCCAGGGCCTAGGACAAGAAAGGGGTAGATGTCACAGAGGGCCAGATCAAAGTGTTCTTGTTACTACCAGAGCAGTCCCCTCTCGATTTGGGCTACACATTATAATCTGGGGAACTTGAAAATGCCAGTGCCAGGGCCCAATTAAATCATGACCAATTAAATCAGACTCTCTGGGGATATAATTAGTTTTGTTTTGTTTTTGAGAGCTCTCCAGGTGATTTGAAAGCACACCCAGGATCAAGAACTGCTGCCCAAAACAGACATAACCCGATAAAAAGCCACAGCATAGGTCTTCAGAAAGATTCTATCCAGAGGCTACACTCAGGCGTGTTCTCATCACTGGCTCGTGCTCTCTTTGGGGCCCACGAACAGTGATGTGAATGCATGTGACAGGCATCTGCGGGTGTCTGTGAAGGCAACTTATTCAGTTAGCTGACTTATTCCATGAGGCAGCTTTCAACAAACTCGGTTCTGTTTCTCTTACTTAGCTGCCTATTTGGAAGGGCATCTCTCCCGTGACCCTCAATGCAGGATGAATGATATTCAGTCAGTCATGTTCAACTCTTTGTGACCCTATAGACTGTAGCCCACCAGGTTCCTTTGTCCATGAAATTCTCCAGGCAAGAATACTGGAGTGGGTTGCCATTTCTTTCTCCAGGGTGAACGTAGGATGGGTATCTCCAAAACAAGGTTTATTTCAGCATGGTGTCCCCTACCTCCAGTGAGCCTAGGCTAAAGAGCCAATGTTCAGAGGTGAAGAAAACCCTGGGAGGCTGCTGACTATGTGACAACCCAAGTTCCCAGGTATCTATGTGACAACTCAAGTTTCCAGGGTGGACTCTGTGAGGCCAAGCTTGTTGCCAAGTTAGGCAGAGGGGCCACCGACCACTCGTCTTGCTGTTGCACCTGGGAAATGCCAAGTCATGGCAAAGAGCTCCTCAGATCATTTCTCTTGGTTGATGCAGCTCTCAGTTCTTCTGCCTACCCCTACTCCTAGAGAGGGACCTCACTTGAGAAGGTAGTGGCCTTCCAGCAGAGGGCTCGGATCTCAGCTGACCCCAAGTGCTCGTGACCTGCTCCTTCCACTCTCCCATAAGATTACACTAAGGGGCTTTGGCCATGAGAAATGTGTCCATTCAGCCCCGAGGCAGTACTTCATTTGAATTTGCACAAAGGGGTCTGTGGGATTTGTTCTGACCCTAGCAAAGGTGCTGTAACAGGTGACCACCCAGATATGCACCTCTCTCTCTGGGAGACTGATGGAGAAGGGCCTTCACAACGGCCAAGACTAAGAGTTGTGGATGCCGGGACTGTCAAGACTTCCCCTCCTGACCTTGCAGTGGACATGCCGGGGTCTACCATGCTCTGTCCACTGGGAGGTCAGGTGTACTGGTTGTCTCTCCTGCTCTTAGCTGGAATCACAACTCTAACTAGGTTCTTCCAGGGGAGGGGGAAAGGGAGACTAAGACCAAAATAGCTCTTATCCCACATTCCAACCGTTGCAGGAGGGGTGCCGCAGCAAGGACTGCTGATGTCAAGCAGCCGAGCTTGATAGTGCTAGACACTGACTGGCCTCTGGTGGCTGGGCAGAACTCGGGGCCCCTGCTGCACCTGTTCAGATGTGAGCCCTGGTCTCAGCTAGAGCTACTGTTGTGGCAACAAAATGAAGCCACGAAATCTACTTGCTGGCCAGTGGCAGGTTCACAGGTGTGGCCCTCCTTCTCTAACACTCCATGTCCATGCCATGGCCACGGGGGCCACAACAATTCTCAACCAGAGACAAGTTAACTCCTCACCCATCACAGGAGACCTTGGGCAATGTTGGGAGACATATTTGGTCATCACAACTGGGGAACGATGCTGCTAGTATCTACTGAGCAGAGGCCAGGGATGCTACTAAACATCCTATAATGCACAGGACACCTCCCATAATAAAAGAAAGCTTGACTCCAGACCTGAAGTGTAAGAGACCAGGAACAGCAGATTCCTTCCACCTTACCTGGGGGCCTCACGCACCTCCAGGAAGCCCCAGCCCACCCTGGGGATGTCCTAAGAAGTGAGGTGAAGAATGAATGCAATGTTCACTGTAGGTCCCTTATCTCTGGACATGTGGACCCCTTGCAGGGTCAGCCAGGGGAGGTGACAGTTCTTATTTTTGGAGTTTTTATAAATATGGAAGTGATACAAGGAACTTCCAACTGTGCTCTGTCTCCACACACATACACAAAGCTGTAGCCCAAGCTGCAGCTGTAAGTGGAGGAGGGCCATGAGGGCCCTGTGGCTAAGCCAGACTTCTGGCCTGCTGGGGCTGCTTGAGAATTTGGGTCCAGAGGTGGCCTGGTCTGTGGTCTCCTAGGCAAGCACTTGATGCAGCAGAGCCAAAGCAGACAGCTGACATTTTGCCTGGCACAGGGCTTCCTTGTGAAAGTGAAGGTCAAAGCTGTTACCTCCTCTGCCACAGAGGCTCCATTAGCTTTCTTGCCCTCAGGGGATCCTGTCCTCTACCCCATCCCAGGTGCTCTGACAAGGTCATGGGAGACAAGGAAAGACAGGTGTTTTAATAATCCACGTGCTACTCCATCACTTCCAGTTCCCAGCCTGGAGGCAAGAGATGCCAGCCTAACTGGTATGGGGCAGATGGAACTGCCCTTCACTGTGGTATGGGTAAACAGAGTACTAGATCCAAAGTCAGGAGAATTACATTCTGATCTTAGCTCCACTAGGAACCTGTCAAATGACCTTGGGCAAGCCAGTACCTCCATCTAAGTGGCAATTTCCCTATCTTTCAATGGGCATTCACCAAAATTTAGACCCAGAACAGAAGTATGTGTGATCGGTAGAGAGGGAGCCTCCTCTTGCATGCTATCTTCTGGGAGACTCAAGAAAGAACCCTCAATAGGGACCAAGAACAAACGCATCTTTCCCTTCGAGTTCAGCTCTCCTGATTTCTGGCCTCCAAAGGCACCAAACATTAAGGCTTAAACCTCCAGGCAGGCTGGTCTGTCCTCTCTCTGCTCATGTATTTAGCCACCAACTTCTATCCATTTTTCCATCCAACAGTCACGATTTCCCATGCCCAATCATGCTCCAGGTTCTCATGCCTGGATTATTTCTGCCTTGAAAGTTCGCAGCCTCCAGGCTGTCCTTTCAACAGGTCATCCTGCCAGCTTCTTCTCCCAAGAGCCCAGCTCTGACCTGGCCACTCTCCTAGTCTGCAACCTAATGGGCTCCCCACTGACCACAACTGGGGCAGACATCAAACTGATTTCCACCTCCACACTCAAGACCCAGCCTGACTTGAAGCTGCAAATTCCTATTATTTATCATGATGGAGGTGAGACACCCTATCCCATGAATACTTCGTTCCCTGATCTCTCCCCAACCCCCTACACCCAGTTAAATTAAGTGCCTCCCCAAATATTTCCATTAACTTCTTGACAGCACATAACTGTGTCCCCCATTCCACTGGAGCTCCAGCAGTTGGGTCCTTTGTATCTATCTCACTCTCCCCAGTGCTATGTGATGTGGGCTACTGAATGTTCTGGCAATACCTAGATAGGAAGTCCTGTTTCCCAACTAAACATTGTGCAGACCTTCGACTTCACCCCCTCCTCTGGCATCTCCACAGTGAGGACACAGAACTGAGCTGCTGCTGCTGCTGCTGCTAAGTCGCTTCAGTCGTGTCCGACTTTGTGCGACCCCAGAGATGGCAGCCCACCAGACTCCCCCGTCTCTGGGATTCTCCAGGCAAGAACACTGGAGTGGGTTGCCATTTCCTTCTTTAGTGCCTGAAAGTGAAAAGTGAAAGTGAAGTCGCAGTCATGTCCGACTCCTAGCAACCCCATGGACTGCAGCCCACCAGGCTCCTCCAACCATGGGATTGTCCAAGCAAGAGTACTGGAGTGGGGGTGCCATTGCTTTCTCCACAGAACTGAGCATGCATCTGCAACTCAGCGGAGTGGCTGACTGGCAGCCCACCTTGCCCCAGGGCAGAAACCATACATTCAGGAACCAAGGACCAAAGGTGTGAGAATAGAAGATAAACTCTGGATGAGGGTGGAGGTATTCTGCCTCATGGAGCACTTAGCTCTCCCATCCCAAGCTCCTGTGAGCACGCAAACTTACTTAAGAGAAGGGACAACCACCATCTTCTGCTTCCCTTTCCTGTTCTGCAAAATGTTGGTGCTCACCTGTTTTGACCCTGTACCACCACTTCTACATCCCAACCCCCCTTCCTAAACCCAACTTCCCTTTCCTCTTGCTGAGGCCAAATATAAACTTCTGGGCAGGAAATGCCTTGAAGGAGCTTGGCCCCACCCTGAGATCCAGAGAAAATTGTCTCTGACAAATGGACCTGAGAGAAGTAGCCTCCTCAGGCCAGGTCTGTTCTCCTCTGGAAGCCAACAGACACAAGCCTGCCTTGGAGCCCAGCAGCGGCCAAAGGGGAGGGCTGGGACAAGGAGCTCAAAGGAGAAGGTAGGGACAGGGGTGATGATGGGTATGCTCAGGCCATGGTGAGGTGAATGGAAGGAAAACCCCAAAGAGTGGCCTGATGGCTGTGTTAGGACTCCAGAGCATACAGGTTCTGTGGTACAGTGAGTGGGAAGAGTAACAAGCTAGCAATCTTAAAGACCTGACTTTTAGTCCTAGCTCTGCTACTTCTCAGCTCTGGCTGTGATCATTATTGATAACAATTTTTTATGATACTGAATGTAATTATGTTGTGTATTAAGAATAATTCATGATAGACACTAATATTTACTTACTATGTGCCAGACCCTGAGCTAAGGACTTTATATAGATCATACTGGATAAGACTTTATTTCTCTATGCCACAATGTCCTCATCTGTCAAACAGCATTACAATCATAGTACTGACAACATGAGGTATTTGCAAATATAAAATGAGATAATAATCACAGCAGCCAAAGGGCAACAAGTCATCATTATTGTCCCAGGCATTAGATTAGGTACTTTTTATATGATTTATGTTATTGAGCCTTCATAACAACCCTGTGAGGCTAGTGCTCTGATAATATCTCTATTTGATCAATGAGAAAATTGAGGCCCACTGCTACAGAGTAATTTCCCAAGGTCATCAGTGAAGAAGTGGTGGTCCAAGATCCACATTGAGGCAGTCTGGCTCCAGAGTCAGAGCCACTACATTAGAATCCTCATTAAACAGGCGAAATTATCTAGCCCATAGATGTAAAATAACATATACCAGTTTTTCTGCAGTATGAACCGTTAACCTGAAGTAAGTTCCCAGTAGTAGAGAAGCACCTGGTCATTCTTTATCTCTTTGGTCTCCACAACAGCCCTGTCCAAGACAGGCCTGCTGCACAAAAGAGGAAACTAAGGCTATGAAATGTCAGTTCAGTTCAGTTGCTCAGTCATTTCCAACTCTTTGTGACTCCATGGACTGCAGCATGCCAGGCTCCCCTGAAAGGTCAAATGGCTTCTATGGGACTATAAATGAAACCAGGAAACTGAGTAAATGCAACAGCCCTCCTGCTGATCTGTTCTCACATCAGCATCCCCAGGTTCTTCCCTCCAAATCCACTCCCCTTGGTTGTGTATGTATTCAACCAATACTACCTGAGCACCCACTCTGCACTGGGCCCTATGGTAGGCACCAAGGTCTGAAAACTGAACAAAGATTGAACTCTCCTAGAGTACTTGGCCAGAGCTGGTACTAGGCCCTTCCTTCTCAGGGAGGCAGAGGCTAAGATGGATTGTCCTTGAAGCACCCCCTGGAGCTCATTCGGAGGCAAGTAACAGAATGAGCTCGAAAGTAATGGAGCTGGCAGCTAGTACAACCTGAGGGAAGGAAGCTCGCAGCACCCGAGAGCCCTGAGGTGAGAACACTGGAGGGAGGACTAAAGCATCTAGACAAAAGCCCCTCACATACATACCCAGTTTTAGCATGTGCCAGGCCAGCTGGAGGGCTCACAAAAGTGAATCCAGCCAGCTACCCACGTGCCCTTAACCACCCACACCTTCTAAATAATACAACCTGGTTGTGAAGATAGCTCACTAAAATATCTCTTCTCCTAATGCCACCCAGCAGCCTGCTCTCCACCCTCAGTGCTGGAAAGTGCTAATCAGGCAGGCCTGCCACCATCAGAACAATCCCCACTCCCTCCTGCACACCCTCCCCTACCTCAGTGCAGCTCTGCTTTAGAGCATGGATATCCAGCCCTCAGTGTTTTCTCTCCTCTTCATCTGTCAACCCTGGGGGATCTGGGACATGCAAGGACCTGGGGACTGTGTGTACAGGACTCAGTGATTGCTGTTGGGTGTGGGGAGCAGTCAGGCAAGGGTGGGAGACTCAAGATTTAGCTCTTGCCTCCCAGGCAGGCATCTGGGAAAGGGAAGGGGAAAGCATGACACAGTCACTAAGGATGTGGGTGGGGGACTCAGACTGCCTGTGTCCTGATCCAGCTCCATCACCCTCGAGCCGCATGACCTTGGGGAAGTTCTTTTAACCTCTTCCTGACTCAGTTTCTTCATACATAACATAAGGGTGATTATAGCAGTACACACCTTACTGAATTATCATGGGAGCTAAGTAAATTCAAATGTGTCAAGAATTGAGAAGAATTCACTATTGTTCTTGGTGTTATCATTGTTACTAGTCTCTTTCAGAGTCATAAATGTCACTAAAGGAGCCTGGAGGAAGGGAGCCCTGGAGGCAGGCACAGTCAGGAAGAGCTTTTCAGGAGGAGGCAGAATCTGAAATGACAGAAAAGTCCAGACTTAGGCCTGAGAGGTGGCAGGTTTGAGCATAGCATGTCTCCAAGTTAGTGAGAAACAGCAGTGACAAGGTAGAAGAAAGTACTACTAAACAACAATAACAGTGAGAGTGCTATTTATACTATTGGAATTAATGTTCAGCAACGCCTGAGGTAAGTACATACCTCCATCTCATAGCTGACAAAATGGAAGCTCACAGATGTTACAGAATTTGCCTAAAGTCACCCAGTGCTGCATTATACCAGAGTCCCCACTCCTCACAGTGACACTCTCCTGCCCCAGGCATCATGTGTACACTTCAGGAGATGTTTTGCTTTGACTCCACTCTGGCCCCTTTCCCACATGACCCTCTCTGTTTGTCCCATGTAGAAGACACTATTCGGGTGGGGGCTGCTCAGACCAGATGTTTGGGGCAACGTGCTTCCCAAGCTCGTTGCCCCTGCCCACCTGACTTGACTTCAGCCTGGAGCAGAAAAGTTGGCTGCAAGTGCCTCTCTCGCACCTCAGACAGGCCTGCCTTTGGCCAGCCCAGATAAAGGACAGGAAATCCTCAGGCACCTCCCCTAGAGGTCCCTCCCTCTACCATGGGAACAGAACTACAGCCTGGGCAGAGGTTCCTCTGCAGTGGGGAAGCTGCCAAGTCAGTCCCAGCCACCTTGGCTGCCAGGTGTGGTTTAGGGGAAACAGGGAATGCTGAGGGTCAGAAGACATGGGTTCCAAATCCTTCCTCCCTGGAGACTGAGCACTTCCTCTCTCTGGGCCTCAGGTGGGAATCAGCCAGGATCCTGCTGCAGGGATCACATCGTCTGTCTGACTGGGTTGCTCTGAGAACAGAATGGGATCATGGAACTGAAAGCCCCTTGGAAACTTCAAAGAAATGGTAGGACGCATCACTGTCATCATCATCAACTGCTAGAGGCATGGCTGAGCTGGTGTTTCTCCCCATCTGATTCACACTTCTAGGCCCCACTGTGGGCATGGCTCAGACTCATTTCCAGCATTGATGCTCCTTAAAATATCCCTTTCCCACACCCCCCACCAGCTCAAGAGACAAAAGTAAGTGGCAGAAAAGCAGGCTATATGGTCAGCCCCCACACAGTACAACGCAGTCAGCCCATCCCAGTGAGCACCTCCTCTCCTCAGGCTTACCCTCAGATGTGGGGACACCAAGAAGAAGGCCCTACTCTCCCAGGGCACCACAGTCATGGGAGCTAGCTGGACCAGAATGACAAACAAATCAGAGAGAATTGTATGAGGTGTTTGGACCCAGGACTCCTGGGGTTCAGAATCAACCTGCTGGAGTCACCATGAAAAAGTAATGGAGAAGTCTGGAAAAGTTGAGGGTACAAATAAACAGAGGCAAGTGAGGGGCTCCCCAGAGCCACAAATGGTAGAATGTGCAAAGGCCAGTAATGAAGCTGGGAAGTACTGGTCCCAGGTCCCCTGAGGAACATTTGGAGGATCTGAGGCTGTTTGGCCTGGGGAAAACACAGAGGGACTCGGGTTCTGTCCTCAGACATCCACAGATCAGAGAGAACAAATAGGGTCTAGGTGCTCCCAGGGGGCAGAGCTGGGACCCAGGGGTAAAAGCCAAAGGGAGACAGAGATCAGCTCAACATCGGGGAAAAAAAAAAAAAAAAACTTTGGAGATTCCATGGATGTAAGCAACTGCCTTGAAACACTGTGCTCCCGCTTATTGAAAATGGGTGACAGGAACTGCTCAAATACTTGGAGGGGAAACCCGAGCTACTGAAGGAGAGTTAGACCCAGTGCCCTCTAAAGGCCTTTCTTTCCTGAGCTCTGTCTGCTTCCTACCTCTAGTGTATTGCTGGAGAAGCATAAAGGTGACCAGAGCTGGTTAGGCCCTTGGCCGGTTCCCACAGAGACCTGGGATCTCAGGAGCACTGTGGGCTGGTACTACACAGGGAGGGAGCAGGTCACTCATTAACTTGTGGCTGAATGGGTGGAGGGTGGCCACCTGGGGCAGACACAAACATGAGGAGGGGTAAGAGGGCAAACTGCATAAAAGCCCACGCTCAAGGAAAACCCAAGCTGTGGTAGTACAAGGCCCTGCCAACCCTAACTGACCAGCCAGCTGAGAGTATTTAGTGACTAGGCATGGTACAATTTGAAACCAGTTCACCTTTGCCTTGTGGATAAGAAAATGTTTTTGACTGGGAATGGATAGTCTCATGGCTAGAAGGAAGCCTGGGAGACCACCAAGTCTATGCCATGGACCCAACCTAGGCCCACAGAAAGAAAATTGTCTTTTCTGAAGTCACTCATGGAGAGGTAGCCAAAGAGAGGTACAACCAGAAGCCAGGTTTCCTGACCCTATCGCAGGCCCATGGGGTTCGCTAAATGTTGGTTCCTTCTTGTCTCACTGAAACTGCAGAAAACTTGTGGTCTAGAGCAGTGGTTCCAACATTTTGGCACCAGTGACTGGTTATGTGGAAGACAATTTTTCCACAGATGGGGGTGGCGGGGGCAGTTTGGGGTTGGTTTCAGGATGTTTCAAGTTCATTACATTTATTGTGCACTTTATTGCCATCATTATTACATTGTGATATATAATGAAATAATTATATGACTCACAATAACACAGAATCAGTGAGAGCCCTGAGACTGTTTTCCTGCAACTAGACAGGCCCATCTGGGGGTGATGGGCGAGTGATGGGGAGCAACTGTAAAGACAGATGAAGCTTTGCTCGCTCACCCACCACTCACTTCCTGCTGTGTGGCCCGGTTACTAATAGGCCACAGACTGCTCCCCATCTGTGGCCTAAAGGTTGGGAACCCCTGGTCTAGAGCTATCTATATTGGACATGTGTCCTAGCTTGATCCTTCCCAGTTCCCACTACTTGTCAAGATACAGGTTCTCTGAGGAATGCCTCATCCTCCACTATGGAGGACTCAGGTCTTATTTCCCAGTCTGGTGTGAAGGGACCCACAACTGGACTGAAAACAGACACACACAGCCCCACCCCACCCCCAGCAATGGCAAACCCTTTGAGTGAGCATTTCTTGCTCTTTTAGACTTTCAAATTGAGATCAGGGATTCAACTACTCCTTGAAACACCCCCACCCCCTATGACTCTGATGCCTAAAAAAAAAAAAAAAACACCTTACCCCACTGTCCATCTGAATTCCTATTAATTCAACCACTGTCCATCTGAATTCCTATTAATTCAACTCCCTGGCTGTCTCTATAATACCACCCAAGATGCATATGTATCCTTCAAGCAATGTGAATGACTACTTCTGTTTCCCCAAGTGAAAACACAGGGGCAGAAGCTTAATTGGCCCCAGAAGTTCTCATGCCTGAATGTTCATTAATGTCCCCTTGGGGGAAGATAAGGGCTCAAAATGGGGTCCCTTTAAGGCCTGGGGTGGACAAAGAATTAGTTAATGGCCATCCCTAGAGGTGACTTTCCAAGGTGGTTATTATGTGGTTCAATCATTAACCACGCAGTGGCAGGACCCCGGGTTTGTTCGAAAGGAGCCACTCCTTTCCCAAGGACAGCCCAAGAGCAGGAGGCTCTGGGGTAGCAAGGCCTGGTTGAGGGAAACTCTCCCTCAGCTACACAAGGGGGTGGAGGAGGGCTGGCCCGGATATGGAGGAAGTTAGCACACCCTTACTGGGGTGGGAGGGAAAAGCGAGACAGTGAGGGTTTTTATCATGAATGAGAGAGGAAGCTCCAAGCTGGGTCATGGTGATTAGATGACAAGCTGGGAAAGACGCTCATCCTGAATGCATCCTGTTTTGCTCTGAACTGGAACTGGCCTTGGGGGCCAGGGGCAGGGGAAGGCCAGGAGGCGAGAAGCCTCCCAGGAATTCTCCCAGGCCTGCCGACCTCAAGCTCCTGGGTGGCCCTGGAACCGGGCAGGCCAGCAACAAAGTCAGAACTCTCATTTACCCCTACAGAACTAAGGCACGCACATACTTTCTACAAGAATCCTCCACAAGCCAACCTTGGGAGCCCAAGCCCCAGAGCTGAAACCTCAGAGACAGTGGCAGGCACTTTAAAATAAGGGGGCTAGGGCTCCATAATCCCTCCAACTCACACCATTCCTAGGCCTCTCTTTCAAGGTTCAGCTCCAATGTCACTGCCTCTGTCAGTCACCTTTCCATCGGTCAAAACTCACTGTTCCCCAGGTCAGTCTTCCCAGGGCAAAACATCCTCAACAAAGGGAAATATGAACTGCTAGAATATTTGATGATGTTAAGGAACTGTTTTCAGGTGAGATAGTGGTACAGTGTCTATCATTTGAGTTTCTATCATTCATACATATATATGTAATACGACTATTCATAGGCAAATTGATAAGGTGTCTGGGATTCATGTCAAAATAACAAGAGAGTGAAGTATAAATAGGGAAGGATTGGCCATGTATGGCAAATGGGACTTTACTCCATCGATCATCTCTACTTTTATGTATATTCGAAATTCTTCATAATAATTTTTTAAAGCCCTCACCAAGGTAAAGACTTGGTGTGTCATGTATCCATGCCACTAACTCCCATCTACTAGATGACAGATTTCCGGAAGTTGGGGGTTACACTTTGTGTCCTTCACGAGAACCAGTACCAAGAACTTAATGACTAATAATTTATACAGCACTTGGTAGTTTACCAAGCACTTAGCCATGGACCTTCTCACTTAACCTACTGAAGTGGAAAAAGCAGGGAGAAACCAAGAGTCTAAGAGATTGAATGGAACAACAGAGCCTGAATTAGAACCTCCATGTGTCCTGCTCCCAGTCCCCTGTTCTTTGCCTGACACCACACTAGACTCCTGAGGAACTTTACCTTCAGTTCTGCAGTTCCAGCAAGGTTGGGGTAAACAGGGACAGAAACAGTGGGGCATGCAAGTTCCAAAGTGAAAGGCTGGGCAGGAGGAGGCTCAACACACACAGCGCTACAGATTGGTGACAAGGACCCAGACTGAGGCCTCCTGTCCAGTGACTCAAATTTACTAGGACCTGTTCCCCCTTAATACACAAACATAAACCAAGGCCCCAAGTCACAGATGAATAAAGCTGCAATAAACACTTGACATCAAAAACTATGTGCCCAGCCCTGTGCTCAACTTCTCTGTTAACAGTTGCAGGGTAGAAGAGTTCACACATCCATCCTAAAGCCTTTGCATCTTTCGCATCCTCTCTTTACTTTATCTGATAACAGCCTCCCAAAGGCCATGACACTGGATCCTACCCAAGCTGGGAGCCCAAGAAAAGTTATCTTTAATCTATTCAAGCCAGAGACAACTCCTTCTTCTAGTGAGAGACCCCATGGCTCACCTTCCCCAAGAAGGTAGAGGCACACCCTGCCTTGGTTAAACCTGTCACCTGCTGAACCTCGACATCTGCCACACCATCCCCATTATAGACTCCATCCTTTCCTCCTTTCGGGACTTTCTGGCTTTTAAGGAACAGAAATCCCAAATCTCAAATCCAGAACATAGTTGGACAAAGGACCAGCCCAGACTGTCTAGCAATATGGTAGCTGTAGCCTTTGGGTGAGAGTCCCCCACTCCCCAAAATCATCATTCCCATCACATTCTTCTGGGTTACTCCATTAACCACTCAGAAAGCACCTGCAGATGCCATCTCCTCTACTTCTCTACACTCTTGTGCTGCCTCCTCTCATTCCCAGATAAGAATTATCTTTTATTTCAGGAGGATGAAAGTGAAGAGAAAATTCAGAGAGCAGTAAGACAGACGATGGGTGGGGACATCAACCCCTAGAGTGGGGGCAGGAACAGATCCACAGTAGGAGTCAGGGTTTGAAAATAGCCCTTGGTATGATTCATCACCGTCTCCTGCAGGGTCCCCCGACATGGGTGCTCTGAGTGAGATGGAGACAAGCCAGGGCCCTCCAGCCCAACCTCTGGGGCCCAGGGCTGGCCCCACTACTCTCCACCTTCAGTCTGGCTGCTGTCTTGGTTGCCTTTCCCAGTACCACTAGTTTTCCAGCTGGCTTAGCTGCATAATCACGACAAGGCTCTCCATCTGCATAGCTCCTGTCACCCCAAGCATCTCAGAAACAACACTTTACCTGCCAGCTTAAGAGCCTGGACCCACGCAGCAAGTCACCAGATGTCAGGGTGGAAGAGACTGGCCCCTTATATACTGAAATCCAGCCCACTAACCAAGGTGCAGTTGAAAACACTGGCCCACAGAAGTAGCATGACTCGCCTAAGGTCACATGAATTAGTGGCTGAACTTTGGTTTTCTGAGTTGGAACTCAGTACTTTAAAAAGTCTTGGGAGAACAGAAATGGAGGAGAGAACCTCATACTATCTAAATGGGGAAATCCCCAAAACTTCCACTAAGTGGCTCACATGTTCTCTAATCTAAAACTATCTCAGACTTATGGGGTAACGGAGCCCTGAAAGACGCGACTTATCCAAAGGATTTCCCTTGATCCCCGCCGTTGTCTTAATATCAGGAAAGTCCGGGCGTTTCTCAGAAGGGAAGGCAGTGGCCTGAGGGGAAAGCCCAGGCGGCCCAAACCAGGGGCTTCCTGGAAATGCGCTCAGCAGAAGAGGAAGGAGAATAGGAGAGGAAAAGCGGCGTGACTTGACCACAGAGCCCAAGCCCCGCCACCCCACTCAATTTCAGCCCGCCTCCGAAGCCCCAGAGCCGCGGCCCTGGGCTCCAACCAGGCCCGGGGGTAATGCGCGAACAGCTGCCTTCCACCACCCGACTCGCGAAGCTTTCTCGGGAGAATCGCGGACGGCGGGCTCCGGGAGTCCCCCAATTTCGGCGACTCGGGCCTCAAATCCCGGGGACGCAAGTGGTTCAGCTCGCTCCCCTTGCGCCTCCTGTGGACGCCGCGCAGCCGAACCGCTAAGAGCGGGGCCGGAGCGCACTGGAGAGGCGAGGCGAGGGAGCCCTGGCGCCTCGCCGGCCCCGACCTCCTCCGGCCGTCGCCTTAACTCCCACCTGAAGGCCGCGTCCGTCGCTTTGGGTTCGAGTCCCGACGCAGCTACCAGCGGGCGGGAGGCACGCGCGGAGCGTGGGGTCGGGCGGGGGTAACGGTGCCAGCCAGAGGAGCAGCTGCTGCGGCCGCTTAGCTGTTGTCAACCCGGAGCCACTCACGGCGCAGGTGGGGACAGAGCAGCCGGACGGAGTCCGGCGGCGGGGACGCCCCGCCCACCTACGGAACCTTCAACCAATGAGGGCACAGTCCGGCCCACCGAACTCCCCAGAAAGCGGCCCAAATTGTGGTGAGTGGGGCTCCGCCTTCAAGTTCTTCCAATCCCGGGGCCTCTGCCTCTACCTCCGGTCACACCGCTGAGGGGGAGGGGGTCATTGGGGGAAGGTATAAACTCAGGGCCATAAGGGTGAAGAAGCGGGGTGACTGGCGCGCAGACTATCTGTTGAGCTCTGTGTCCGGCACTCGTGTGGGGGATTTAAATACTTAGACCATGCACTCGGAAGGTTCAGTTGCTTGCTGAGAATAATTTGCGAGGAGTTCGGAAGACACAACTTTGGTGAGATCCCTAATTAGTTGGGGCAACCAAGAGAACATTAGGTATTTGAGAAGGAAGTTGCCATTCCCACCTTGTTCAGGCCTCAGCATTCTGCAGCTCCCCCATGATTCCCAGCTCTCTGCCCGTGTCCCAACTCTGTGCAGAGAAATATAGGGAAAATTTGGGGTATCTGCTTTAATCATGTTAAAAATCCCCATAGGTCAACTGGTGAAGAATTTGCCTGCAATGCAGGAAACCCCTGTTCTATTCCTGGGTCGGGAAGATCTGCTGGAGAAGGGATAGGCTACCCACTCTAGTATTCTTGGGCTTCCCTTGTGGCTCAGCAGGTTAAGAATCCTCTCACAATGCCGGAGACCTAGGTTTGATCCCTGTGTTGGGGAGATGCATTAATCATGAAATGAGAAGGCTCCCAAGAGTTGTGACAAGTAACACCAGAAAGCCTGTTTAAATTCGGTAAGAAACAGAGTGTAAAGTTTTGATTTCTCTCTCGCCTTTCCTCACAAGGGTCCAATACAATTTCACACTTTCATTTCATTGTTGAATCAGGGACTCCTATTAGGGATGGGAGTACCCAAGACCCCATGCCATCCAATCACTATCCTCCACATTTACAAAATAGAAACTAAGAAGAAATGACTCACTCAAGTTTTCCCAGCAAATCCATGACAGGAACAATACCTGCACACTAGTCATTTTCTCCTAATAGATGGGAGATTTCATACCTAATAAATGGGAGAAATGAAGCTGAAGTTCCTAGAAAGCAAGGGAGTACATCCAACTTGTTGCCCAGAGTACACAGCACAGAGGAGAGCAAAATTTAATGTTTGTTTTTTTTTTTTTTTTTTTTTTTTTTTTTTTTTAGCACTGCAACTTTCTTAAAGTCATCTGAGGCAATGGCAGAGCTAGACCTAGCCCCAGGTGCCCCCTTTTGCCTGGCCTTCAGTATGCTAGGCCAAATTGGAATTCTTACACCTTCCCTCCCTGCCAGCCCTGATGAGAATGAGGGGAGAAATGAGAAATGGTGAAGCAAGGTGTGTACATGTCTGTTCTTCTTAATGACAAGACTGCACACAGCTGGCACTTTGTTCAAGATGAGCAATGTCCTCTTGGGTCTTGGGTGTGGATGAAGCCTGAATGCCAGAACTAACTCCTGGAAACAAAATCCAACCGAGTCAGAAATCTTTATCATGGGTGGGAAGGGAGATGACCTTCTTCCTGACACTGGGTTGCTATATATGTAAGCATCCCTAAGGCTCTGAGTTGGAGCCAAGCTTACCATGTTTCTGGAAAAGGCTAGAGGGATATAAGAATGTGGGTCCTGCAGTTGTCCTATAGGTTCCCTAATGATGAACGTGAAAGAGGAAAGTGAAAAATTTGGCTTAAAACTAAACATTCAGAAAACTAAGATCATGGCATCTGGTCCATCACTTCATGGCAGATAGATGGGGAGACAGTGGAAACAATGACAGACTTTATTTTTTCGGCCTCCAAAATCACTGCAGATGGTGACTGCAGCCATGAAATTAAAAGATGCTTGCTCCTTGGAAGAAAAGTTATGACTAACCTAGACAGCTTATTAAAAAGCAGAGACATTACTTTTCCAACAAAGGTCCAACTAGTCAGAGCTATGGTTTTCCCAGTAGTCACGTGTGGATGTGGAGAAGGCGATGGCACCCCACTCCAGTACTCTTGCCTGGAAAATCCCATGGACAGAGGAGCCTGGTAGGCTGCAGTCCTTGGGGTCGCTAAGAGTCTGACACAACTGAGCGACTTCACTTTCACTTTTCACTTTCATGCATTGGAGAAGGAAATGGCAACCCACTCCAGTGTTCTTGCCTGGAGAATCCCAGGGACGGGGGAGCCTGGTGGGCTTCCGTCTATGGGGTCACAGAATCAGACACGACTGAAGCGACTTAGTGGCAGTAGCAGCAGCATGTGTGGATGTGAGAATTGGACTATAAAGAAAGCTGAATGCCAAAGAATTGATGCTTTTGAACTGTGGTGTTGGAGAAGACTCTGGAGAGTCCCTTGGACAGCAAGGAGATCCAACCAGTCCATCCTCAAGGGAATCAGTCCTGAATATTCAGAATCTCCAATACTTTGGCCACCTGATGTGAAGAGCTGACTCATTTGAAAAGACCCTGATGCTGAGAAGGCTTGAAGGTGGGAGGAGAAGGGGACAACAGAGGATGAGATGGTTGGATTGTATCATCAACTCAATGGATTTGAGTTTCAGTAAACTCCGGGAGTTGGTGATGGACAGGGAGGCCTGGAGTGCTGCAGTCCATGGGGTTGCAAAGAGTTGGACACAAGTGAGTAACTGAACTGAACTGTACTGAAGGTCAGGAAACCATATCAGAGCAGATTCCATCCACCACATGACACCAAGCACAGTGCCTACAGTAGTTTCTCAATAATGTTTGCTAATGGGTGAATGAATGTTAAAAGATACTCAAGGGACAACCATGAATAAATACATGAATAAATGAATGAATGATGAGCAAAAAACTCAAGTTACCTTTTGGTAGATAATGTTGCTGCTGCCCTAGATGCCAGCTGAACCATCAGGCAGAGAAGTGTAGTCTTCATGAGGGTAGGCTTAGGGCAGGTGACTAAGTCTCAGGGTGCATGCATGTGTTTCTATGCCTGAGGCATGGGGCTGCCCTCATTCTATCACTACCATAGCCCACTGTGTCATACAAAAGTCAGGACAGTGGATTCTGGAGTCAGACAGCCTGGTTACAGAAGTGCAACAATGCTACTTGCTAGCTGTGTACCTTGGGCAAATTTACTTTCCAGTTTTCTGTGCCTCAGTCTCCTTATCTGTAAAGTGTGGACAATAATCACAATCCTGACCTTATATTGCTGCTAAGCAGATCCACTAGATTGAATTACCTAGAACAGTGACTGGCACCTAGCATGTGCTTCTAAGTGTCAGATATGATGATAGAGGCACTGAGCAATGGTGGAGTGAGTCCTGGATCAGGAAGTAGGAAAGTTGAGTGCTAGTCTCCATGGTTTTCTGTCTGTGTCACCCAGGAAAAATCATTGTGCCACTCCAACCATCAGTTTCATCTGAAAAATCAGGGGAGAGCACAATCTCTAGTGGGTAAAGTTGAGACAATGGATGTGAGTACTATAAAAGGTGACAGGGTGGCACTGAAGGTGTTGCAAAGCTAAGCTTTTGCCAAAGCCAATCAACCCTTTCCTTCTAGGCAGTGGTAGAGAGAACCTCCATACGCTGTTACCCTGAGTCTTACTCTGAGACATTTGGGTCTCAATAAGTGCCTATCTGAGAAATTAACAACAGTCCCCACACCCTTCCCTGTCCAGATGGGAATTCCTTGGTCTACTGCCATCAGACGCATAGTCCCACTCCAGAATGGTCCAGGGTAACATCAGGAGATAACCCAAAAGACTCTTCCACTACTCTTTCCCATGCAGCTAAAGAGCAGCAGCAAATGATTCCAGGGAACTCAGAGGGGAAGAAAATAATGGGAGGAGGAGCTGTGAGGGAAAAATAAATTAGACCAGCCTCACCCAGCACATGACCATGGGTGCCTTGACACATGCACTCACACTTGTACAAACATTCAAACAGGCCTCGTGGAAAGCCCACCAGTCAGGCCTGGGTAAAGGCCTGCTCCCTTGAGGTTTAGGGCCCCCAAGCCTCATGAAAGGGGGCTTCTGATCAGGTTGCCACAATGTGGGATTGTTACAGCTTGTTAAAAATAAAATTCCTGAGGAACCATAGCCACGTCAGGGGATTCACACTCAGAGGGGCAGCTGGAGTAAGGCCAGATGTAGGGAGGTGGGAATGTAGTGGGGGAAGTGGCTTCCAAAGGTGAGGGACACACCTCACTGAGCACTGCCAAGTACAGGTGGGAGACAGAGAGCTATATCTTGGGAAGAACACAAAGACCCCCTGTCAGCCCACAACCCAGGGGACCACCATGGCTATGCTCACCCCACATGCCAGAGCACCCTGCAAGGGGGAGGCTCTGTGCTGCAAGGGGAGCTTGAGCACTGGCTGAGCCAAGTACAGGCTAGGGGAGTTGCAAGGGTCACTTGCCTTCTCTGAGCTAGGATACAGAAGCAATCATTACCTCCCACCTGCCTTCTGCAGCCATCAAGAGGAGAGTGTTGGGGCAGCTCATGACTGCCTCCAGACACTTGGGCTAGGCAACTGGAGGCAGAAAACCCAGGGCCACTTAGTCCTGGTCCTCAGGTCTTCCCCAGATATCCAAGAGCCTGCCCCATCCCACCCCTCAACATCTCCAAACACCAGATAAAAGTGTCAGCTTGAAGGCCTGCAGCATGCACACAACAGACCTGGCAAGGAACCCCTTTCACATCCAGGCTGGGACTCTGGTCTGGCTTTACAGGACTGTCTCAAAGGAGCTAGAGGTTTTCTACTGCAAGCCCCTCATCT
Organism: Nanger dama; assembly: GCA_917880005.1. Taxonomy (NCBI): domain Eukaryota; kingdom Metazoa; phylum Chordata; class Mammalia; order Artiodactyla; family Bovidae; genus Nanger; species Nanger dama. The sequence goes on along the minus strand of CAKJTW010000073.1, from coordinate 4,529,291 downwards.
TTGGCCCACAATACCACCTCCCCCGATGCTCAGTTACCTTGGGGAGGTCTGCCTGCCTTGGGTAAAAAAAAAAAAAAAAGAGATGGGTTCACACTGGGTACACACTCCCAGAGCAGGATGTCCACCCCCAGCCCCCACTGCCCACGCCATTCCTGCCCTTCAGAGGAAGGTCACAGTATGTTGAAGGGAAATAAGCAAAAGCAAGCCCACTTCCAGCTAGAGCCTGTCACCTTGCCCTGCATCTTCCCCATGCACACAAACAGGCAGTTGAGGCCAGAGGAACCTCCCTCTACCTTTCCCAACAGCCACCTCTGTCCAATCTAGCTTCAGTCCTCAAACTTGCTCCTTCCTGTCTAGGCTCAGTTTCCTCATCTGAAAAAACAGGACTGGGTCCTGGTTTCTATGGTCCCTTCTTTCCAGATTATTCTCTACTCCTGTGAGTCTCTCTGTGTGTTCCTGTGGGAGTAGGACTTCCAGAAAATTACATGCATGGAGCTTCTGTAAAGGAAAGGATGGTGGGGGTATGAGGGTCCCTCTGAGGGCGGGGATTAGCAGGGGGCCAGACAAGAAAGAGCAGATGAAAGAGTGAAAAAGGAAGGGGGTGCTGAGATGAAATTCAGAGAAAGGGAGGTTCTGAGGCCAAGCTGCCCAGAGGACTGGAGACTCGTCCTCTGCCTCCAGTGCTGTCTTCAGCTCATCCTGCAGCAGTGGACACTCAGAGCCTCTGAACTAAGCTCAAGATCCTGCCCCCTTGCCAGGACCCTTCCACATGTCCCTCCCGGGAAGCAGCTCCCAAGACAAACACTGGGAGCGTGAGGAGGAGATGAAGGAGGAGGAGTTCTTCTTTTCCACCCACAGACTCCACCATCAGCCCACCACAGCCTGACCTCATGCTGCAGCCCACAAAGTTGGAGGGCTGCTGGGGCGAGGAGGTGAAAGGGAACAGAGAGTAGCTTTTACAGTTCCTGCCCACAGCCTGGCCCAGATTAACCCCGTGATTATAGGTCTCTGGGGTTTGGTAATCTCAACTCAGGCAGACAGTACCAGACGTGTGGCCACCTATCCACCCTGTCGTCTCCTTCCCTTGAAGGATAGCCCTCAGAGGTCCCAGGATGGAATAAGACAGGCCATGGGATGTGTGATATGGCTCCAAGGTCACTCAGCAATGGCTTGGATTTTTAGCTTTGGACTCCAGTTTCATCTCAATGTTCCCTTCAGCAAGCACAGCTCTTCCCCTTCCCCAGTATCCCTACACACACACACACACACACACACACACACACACACAGTCTGATTCGACCCTAAGCCAGGGCCAGGGCTCCCCTACACATACGCAACAACCTGTCAATCAACATGGTGGGCATCCAGGTACTCTTAGGGGCTTGGGTAGGGAACAGAGTAGATAGGCCCAACAAGGGTCCTTGCGTTCCTAGAACTACCACGCCAGTGCAGAGGGCAACAGCATCCCTAGATGGAGAATGCTCAACCCAGGAAGGCAGGCAGCCAGGTGAAGTCCCAAAGGACAGGGAGAGAAGAAAAGACAGCAAGGTTGGACATCTGATGTTTCTGAATCAAGCAGCGTACCAAGAAACACCAGGAAAGCTGCTCCTGGGTCTCATTCCCACCAAGACTCCTGGATCAGGGGCCAGGACACTGCAACTCTGGCTTCTATCTTGCTTCTACCACAAGGATACTGTGTGACTAGGCTGAGAATCTTGCCCTCTCTGGTCTTCAGTGCCCACATAATAAGATGGTCTGATCTGAGGATCGCCATAGCCCCCATCCTTCAATGCATTCACACATTCCATGACAAATCTAAACCTGGCTTGCTATTCCTTATGTGGCATTTGAGTGGGAGCAAGGGGGAAATTACCAGGGGAAAAGAACAGGCAGAACCTGAAAGGTTTGTTTCAGTGCTCAAAGAAATATATATTTTTTCCATTTTAATAAAGACAAAGTGCCAGGCATTCTTGGAGACTTTCTTGACTGGAAAGAGAACATGGAGATGGAGCTTTTAGGCTCTTCTAGCTTACTAAAAAGGTGCTGCCAGGGTGGCTAGGCTGTGTCACGTGGCTGTCACACGACTATGGGAAAGAGTGGGGAAGGAAACTGCTCTTGGAGTGATGGAGAGTGTAGGGAGCTATGGGTTCCGTAGTAAGACATGGAGACAAAACATGGGATAGGATGGACAGATATTCGAATGAAGAGGTAAAAATACATATAGTAGAATAGGAAGACATACAGGAGGCTGCAAATGCCATGCCAGAAGCAGCGACAAAGTGCTAGAGGAATAGGGAGCTGGGAACATACTATTTATTAAAATTGCCTACAATGTGTTAATAACCATCAGTTCAGTTCAGTCACTCAGTCACGTCCGACTCTTTGCGACCCCATGAATCGCAGCACGCCAGGCCTCCTTGTCCATCACCAACTCCTGGAGTTTATCCAAACTCATGTGCATCGAGTTGGTGATGCCATCCAGCCATCTCATCCTCTGTCATCCCTTCTCCTCCTGCCTCCAATCCTCCCAGCATCAGGGTCTTTTCCAGTGAGTCAAGTCTTCGCATGAGGTGGCCAAAGTATTGGAGTTTCAGCCTCAGCATCAGTCCTTCCAATGAACACTCAGGACTGATTTCCTTCAGGATGGACTGGTTGGATCTCCTTGCAGTCCAAGGGACTCTCAAGAGTCTTCTCCAACACCACAGTTCAAAAGCATCAATTCTTCCGCGCTCAGCCTTCTTCACAGTCCAACTCTCACATCCATACATGACCACTGGAAAAACCATAGCCTTGACTAGACGGACCTTTGTTGGCAAAGTAATATCTCTGCTTTTCAATATGCTATCTAGGTTGGTCATAACTTTTCTTCCAAGGAATAAGCGTCTTTTAATTTCATGGCTGTAATCATCATCTACAGTGATTTTAGAGCCCCCCCAAATAAAGTCTGACACTGTTTCCACTATTTCCCCATCTATTTTCCATGAAGTGATTGCACCAGATGCCATGATCTTAGTTTTCTGAATGTTGAGCTTTAAGCCAACTTTTCACTCTCCTCTTTCACTTTCATCAAGAGGCTTTTTAGTTCCTCTTCACTCTCTGCCATAAGGGTGCTGTCATCTGCATATCTGATGTTATTGATATTTCTCCCGGCAATCTTGATTCCAGCTTGTGCTTCTTCCAGCCCAGCGTTTCTCATGATGTACTCTGTATACAGGTTAAATAAGAAGGGTGACAATATACAGCCTTGATGTACTCCTTTTCCTATTTGGAACCAGTCTGTTGTTCCATGTCCGGTTCTAACTGTTGCTTCTTGCATATAGGTTTCTCAAGAGACAGGTCAGGTGGTCTGGTATTCCCATCTCTTTCAGAATTTTCCACAGTTAATAACTATAGTATGCAGTTTTTGCTCTTTCTGAGAGTAGGACGCCCGCCCAAGGAGAGGTGGGGAGGGACAAAGCCAGACGGACTATAGGGATCAAAGTATGGTGTACCCAGGGACAGAGCGATAGATGGCTAGGAATTATAAGCAAGCAGACTTCGGGAGTGAAAGCTCTGAAACGGGCTTGGCGGGAGGAGTGGGCTGCCAGTCAGGCGCGGGGCTGAGATGGGACAGATGAGATGGGAGGCGGCGAGGAGAACGGGAGTGCAGAGCCTGCGGCAGGGCAGCCGAGCCCTGACTTCCCGCAGGGTCCTCGGCTCTGATCACCCCGTTTCCAGCTCTGCGGGTCCCAGCGGATGACCTTCACACCCCGCGGCGTCCCGCTCCAGAGCATCAGGATCCGCAAGTTCCGCCCCCCAGCCCAGAGCCTGGGCCATGAGTTCGCGGCGGCGCTTGCGCCTCCGGTGGTGGTGGCAGCCGGGGACTCAGTGCGCGGTTGGCAGCACTGAGGGTGGGAAGAGCCAAGCGAGCTCCCGTCCCCACCTTGAGCAGAAACTCCCACTTCGCGGTCTTACACCGTCTTCAAGTCATTTGGCTTCACTGCGCTGCCTCTCCAACCAGCCATGTTGTAGTCCTCCTCTGGCCTCCACCAGACCCCATACTTGAGAAGTGTCTCACCACCACCATTTCTTGCACTCCAGTTCGAGATAGTGAAGGTCTTCTTTGTCAGCAAGTCAGCCCCTCCACCTCCTGTCTACCCCCCACATCTCACAGACCATGTGGCATGACGGAAGACCTTGTGCAACAGCCAGATGGTCAAGGAAACAATGGCTCCCACCTCCTTGGCTGGCTGACTGACTCACTCCTCAGCCTACTCTACTCCCACACTTTTCACCACCCCTGTTTTCTGTCTGACAAGAGCAACTGGACCCTGGGTTCCAAAAGGTACCCCTTGAAACTCTCCTAGTGCCAAGAATACCTTGGACCTTATGAGCAGGCTGCTGCTGCTGCTAAGTCGCTTCAGTCGTGTCTGACTCTGTGCGACCCCATAGACGGCCTCCTATCAGGCTCCCTCGTCCCTGGGATTATCCAAGCAAGAACACTGGAGTGGGTTGTCATTTCCTTCTCTAACGCATGAAAGTGGAAAGTGAAAGTGAAGTCGCTCAGTTGTGTCCCACTCTTAGCGACCTCATAGACTGCAGCCTACCAGGCTCCTCCTATCCATGGGATTTTCCAGGCAACTGAACCTCAGTTTTCACCCATGTGATATGGAGATCACCCTTACCTCAGAGACTAATCCACTATAAAAGTTCCACGAGTTCACTTTTGTTTGGTTGGAACTTTTGTACCCAAGAACCCATAAGGCTGAGGGCGAAGAATGTGTAGGACCCCCAGGGGCTGAAGTTGTAACCCGAAGCTTTGTATCCAAGCAAGGAATGTCTTTAAAATACCTGCTCTTAAACATCTTCTTGAATTTTCCAGTTAATTCCTGTGTACATCCATATTGTTCTCATATAAAAATGGTGCTTTGATCTTTGAGCCTGTGAGGAAAGTTAACGCTGCAGGAAGATGAGCCACATTGGTCCTGTGTATCCACGTCTCTAAGCCCCTTAGACCCCAGGATGCCAAACACCGGGCACATGGAAGGCCCTGTCACTGAGAATAGACAGTAACATTTATGAAGCACTTGTTATGTGAGTCAAAGTTATAAACACTTTCCACGTATGATCATACTTTAAGCATCATGAAAGCTCTGTGAGGAGGTCAAATTATTATCATTGCCCTCATTTTTGGTGGGAAACTTGCAGCACAGAGAGATTCAGTAATTTGACCAAGGCTACACAGTTGGGAAGTGACCACTGGGCTTTAAACCCAGACAAATCTTTCAGCTTTGGTTAGTGATCACTATAACACTGCCTCTCCAGCCACGACAGAGCCTTTCACCCATGCATTGCCACAACTTCAAACCAGGAAAATTGAATTGGCAGAAGCAGACCTTATTTCAATGAGATGAGAAGCTCCTTGAGGGCAGAAATGTAGTGTCTTCTCCCCCACAACCCAGCCAGGAGCTGGTTCTCCATTCATGTGTGGCAACTGACTGTTTCCTGGCTCCAGCAATCTCTTGGACCCAGCACCTGTTGGGCTGGTGAAAGAGCACTAGTATTTCACACAGGAGTCCTCTGCCAACCTCCATAGCAAAGATCCAGATTCAGAAAGGGCTATCCATCACCTACAGGGACAAGTCCACACATCTAAGTTTGACATTCATAGTTCCACACAAGCTCACCCAGCCGAAGCAGCTGGCATTCCCAGAACACACTAAACTTCATTAACTATCCTAATGTGTTACATGTGTTCTCTCAGCACACACACAAAATGCTTATCCTTATTTCCTTCACTCATTTCACATTTACATGGTGCTTTCAATGTACCTGGCACTACTCTAAGCTCTTTGTACATTTTGACTCATACAGTCATCACACAAACCCTGTAGGTATTATTATTATCCCATTTTACAGATGAGGAAACTGAGGCATAGAGGTTAAGGTATTTGCCCTATCTCCTTCACTGGGCAAAGTCCCACAGACCCTGTAGCCCCTCTTATGAATAGAATAAGCCATTCCCTTTCCAGTCACTCCTTCAGCTCAGTTTCATCAGCAATAATTCTATATTAAGTTATCTGTATGTCTTCCTTGTCCAATAAGAGTTTGGATCCTCTGAGGCCTGGGACTGTGTTTTATTATTTATGGCATATACATTGATCAGGAAGGAGCTTGGCACAAAGTTGGTATTTAGGGAATATTTGTTCAAGGGCTGAATGAATGACTCAGAAGCAGCCTTGCCAACACTCACTGGTGGCAGAAAGATTTGGGGTCTTCTCTCCCCAGCATCACTAGGGTAGAGGAACATCAAGATGGCTTGGTGACCAAACATAAAATGCAGCTACCTTTGGTGAGAGGAGAAGACAGAGAAGGCCTCTGCATCCCCTCCTGCACTTTGTGTGGTTAACTCAAACCTGGCATCCTGACCACAGAGCCATTTGAGCTGATGGGGTATCTACATCTAGCAAGTCATGAAAGCTGGCAGCTCTGGGTTCTGCTCCAGAGAACTGACCTCACTGGTTTCTGTGTTTCCCTCCCAAGATCCCCACAACTGTCTGCAGTTCAGAGGTTCATATGGAAAAGAGCTTAAATGTCATTCCCCCAGGGAGTTGGGGGTTGCTGCTTTAAGGCTCAAATGTTATGCTTCAGTCAATTTGCTCTATCTTTCCCACACTGGCCAAATGCACTCTGTGGACAAGTAGAGGGCAGTTTGGGCACAACTCTGGCCTCAAGTCCTGGTTCCACCATTCAGTAGCTGTGTAACCTTTGGCAAGTTACTGAACCCCAGTTACTTCATCTAGAAAATGGAAACAATATTTTCCTGCCCCAGAAACCTCTAGATAATGGATCTGAGAGCACTTTTAAATGGAAAATGACCAGATATAGAATTGTGGTGGAGTACTTCTTGGATCAGTGTTCTGCCTCCAACTGAAGGCAGAAAGGTGAAAGATGAAGAGTGTCTTTCCTGTCTCCTCTTGGCTGTGTCTGACTATGGCCCAATCATTAGCCTTTTCTGGGCCTTAGTCAAATAGAAAGGATAATTCCTAGGTCCTAAAAGCCTAGTCTTATAAGAGTTACTGGATGGGCCGCAACAGTGTATAAGCTGTGCAGATTTTATCAGCTTCAGAGAAGAGGTCCCTAAAAACTGCAACTCTCAAAGCAGCCTGGACTTTGAACATCAGCATCAATGCTACTTACTAGATGACATGTCATATCACTTTTCTGGGCTTCAGTTTCATCACTATTGAAGGTAGATGGTAAACACCTACTTGGACTTCAAGGAGATCAAACCAGTCAATCCTAAAGAAAATCAGTCCTGAATATTCACTGGAAGAACTGAGGCTGAAACTGAAACTCCAAGACTTTGGCCACCTGATGTGACTCAATGGTAAAGACCCTGATGCTGGGAAAGATTGAAGGCAGGAGGAGAAGGGGACAACAGAGGATGAGATGGCTGGATGGCATCACCAACTCGTGGATGGATACTAGTTTGAGCAAGCTTTGGGAGTTGGTGATGGACAGGAGGCCTGGCATGCTGCAGTCCATGGGGTCACAAAAAGTCGGACACGACTGAGTGACTGAACTGAACTCAACTCAACTCAACTCCTACTTCACCAAACTGTCATGTGACCCAAATGAGATATAAGATAAGCTTGTCAGTGGCAAACCCACCCCCTTAGCCCTTCAACTGCCTCGCTGCTTCCTTCCTATCCTTACTTCCTTGTCAGCCTGTGTCACACAGGCTGATCAGTTTAGTATCCACTAATTCTTTCTGCTTTATGTGGGAAGTAGTCATAGCACCTACCCACAGTCGCACCCACTCCCACTCCCCAACTTTAGCACACACAATTTCACCCCAGTGGAACTTGCAGAAGCCCCTCCTCCTCTCTCCATTACCTGGCAAGATGCAGTACCACCAAACAGAACAGGGACCCTGAAGTCTGGCTCAGGAGTCCAGGACTCAGTCCATTTAAGCAGCTGGCCTTGCCATGAATGGCTTTCATGTCAGGGAAAGAGTTTGCAGTTTGGCGGGGATGGGGAAATCAGTCATCTACATCCTCACCTTTGTGTGACTAGCCAGGAGGACTGGCAAGTCATGGCAGTAAGCAGACTCTGTTTGCATCCATCACTAGTTGTGTTCCTTTGGGATTCCAGGCCAGTGCATGAGAGAGCACCCAATGGGCCAGGGCCCCAGCCGAGGCCCAGCATGGAGTTGATGTGCCCTCAGAGAGCATCTGCTCCACACCCTCATTATACAGATGGAGGTCCTAGGCTCATCCAGGGAGGGGGAAGCAACCCAGGGCCCTGTACTCAGGCTTTGCCCTTCAGTATTTGCTCTTGCCTTGCTCTGTCCTGCAGATTCTGTCATCCTCCTGAGGTCTTATGGGTCTGAATGGTTCAAATGATTAGGTCAGAAGGGATCCAGAGAAGTCCCACATTTCTCTGAGGGGTTGTTGAGTCACTAAGCCATATCTGACTCTTTGTGACCTCATGGACTGCAGCATTCCAGGCTTCCCTGTCCTTTTATACCTCCCAGAGTTTGCTCAAATTCATGTCCATTGTGTCAATGAGGCCATCCAACCATCTCATCCTCTGTCTCCCCTACTCCTCCTGCTCTCAATCTTTCCCAGAATCAGGGTTTTTTCCAGTGAGTCAGCTGTTCACATCAGGTGCCAAAGTATTGGAGCTTCAGCATCAGTCCTTCCAGTGAATATTCAGGGTTGATTTTCTTTAGGATTGACTGGTTTGATCTCCTTGTAGTCTAAGGGACTCTCAAGAGTCTTCTTTAGCACCACAATTTGAAATCATCAGTTTCTCAGTGCTCAAGCTTCATTATGGTCCGACTCTCGCATCCATATATGACTACTGGAAAAACCATAGCTTTGACTGTATGGACTTTTGTCAGCAAAGTGATGTCTCCACTTTCTAATACATTGTCTAGGTTTGTCAGAGCTTTCCTTCCAAGGAGTAAGCATCTTTTAATTTTGTGGCTGCAGACACTGTCCGCAATGGTTTTGAAACTCCCCAAAATAAAATTTGTCACTGTTTCCACTTCTTTGTCATCTATTTGCAATAAAGTGATGAGACTGGATGCCACGATCTTAGTTTTTGAATGCTGAGTTTTAATTCAGCTTTTTCACTCTCCTCTTTCACCCTCATCATGAGGCTCTTCAGTTCCTCTTTTTTTTCTGCCATTAGAGTGGTATCATCTGCATATCTGAGGATGTTCATATTTCTCCCAGCAATTTTTATTTCAGCTTGTGAGTCATCCAGCCCGGCATTTTGCATTATGTATTCTGCATATAAATTAAATAAGCAGGATGACAATATACAGCCTTGACATACTCTTTTCCCAATTTTGAACCAGTCCGTTTTTCCACGTCTGGTTCTAACTGTTGCTTCTTGGCCTGCATATAGGTTTCTCTGGAGGCAGGTAAGGTGGTCTGGTATTCTCATCTCTTGAAGAATTTTCCAGTTTGTTGTGATCCACACAGTCAAAGGCTTTGGCATGGTCAATAAAGCAGGAGTAGATGTTTTTCTGTAATTCTCTTGCTTTTCAATGATCCAGTGGATGTTGGCAATTTGATCTCTGGATCCTCTGCCTTTTCTAAATCCAGCTTGTATATCCGGAAGTCCTCAGTTCACATACTGCTGAAGTTTAGTTTGAAGGATTTTGAGCATTATCTTCCTAGCATATAAAGTAAAAGTTGTTCAGTTGTGTCCAACTCTTTGTGACCCATGGAATTCTCCATGGAATTTTCCAGGACAGAATACTGGAGTGGGTAGCCTTTCCCTTCTCCAGGGGATCTTCCCAACCCAGGGATCAAACTTAAGTCTCCTGCATTGCAGACAGATTCTTTACCAACTGAACTATCAGGGAAGCCCCTCCTAGCATGTGAAATGAGCACAATTGCATGATAGTTTGAACATTCTTTGGCATGGCCCTTCTTTGGGATTGGAATGAAAACTGACCTTTTCCAGTCCTGTGGCCACTGCTGAGTTTTCCGAATTTGCTGGCATATTGAGTGCAGTACTTTAATAGCATCGTCTTTTAGGATTTGAAATAGCTGAGCTGGAATTCCCTCACTAGGGGGAACATCTCTAATTAACTCACTCAGTTAACATCTCTAAGGGGAACATCTGTAATTTCTCCTCTGTGTGGTATCCTCAGTTAACTCAGTAAACAAAAGCTGACAAAGTGCAGGTTGTCAGATAAACAGTGGTGAGCCTTGCACACCACTTACAACACAAGTGTAGCAGTGAAAGGAGTGGGGAGCCAGGCTGTCCCTTTGCACTTCCCCAACAACAGTGGGTTGGAAACCAGGCTGCTGTTCCAGAACCCTGAAGGAGGAATCTTGTGAAAATGTTCTCTCATGCCAAGAGTTCAGTCAGAAGGGCTAAATGGCAGGATTTAGCCCCCGTGTCAGCTACATCCCCCAGACTGGAGAGCTCAGGGACAGGGACCACATCCCTTGTCAGAACAAAACCCCAAACCCTGTGTAGTTAGAGGCTCTGTGAGGACAGGGCCTTGTCTTGTTGTCTTAAAGTCTGGGGTGGGCCCAGCCAGATATGAGGGCCCAGAGGGGCTGTTCACATTCAGGGCCCAGAGACAGGGTCTCTGGGTCAGCCTCCCTTCCCTCCTGCTCACCCCTCTTTCCCTGGCTCTTCTCCATCCAAGCCTGGATGGTCTATGTTCTAGTTTTACTAAGGAGGTTGTTCTCTTTGACCAAGTTATTATCCTTCAAGCCCAGTGTTGCCATCCTTTCGGCCTTTGACCTGCTATATAACCTTTGGGCAGGTTACTTGCCCTTTCAGGTCTAATGATATCTTCATCTGATCATAAAAATGTTAGATGGACTAGATCAGCAGGCTTGCAAATTGTGCCTCACAGTGGCTAGGAAGGAGCCTTAGGCCTATTGTGGGGATGTTGGGGGAGGGAGAACAAAGGAAGGCTGAGCCTATTCCACCTTGCTTCAATCAAAGTCACGCTGCTTTTTGTTTTATACTTTGAGCTTCCACATAGGATTTAGTTTACACCTAAGAAAAAGCAAATGGACTAGACATGAACTCACACTTGGGCCTCAGTTCCCTTCCGAGTGATTCTTACAGGCCATAACACAAGTCAAGCGTTTAGAGCAGTGCCCAGCATGTAACAATGGTGACAACGATAGCTATTATTTATTGAGCACTGAGTTCCAGGCATTGTTTCAAGGTTGTACCAGAATCAACTCATTTGCGCCTTCCAAATCTTCTCAAGAGGGTGCAATTGTTATCTTCATTTTACACTGAGGCACTGAGAAGTTAAGCAACTTATCCAAGATTGCACAGCTAATGGATGGTGCACCTGGGATTTGAATACAGGCATTTTGACTCTAGGGCCCTCCTTGATCAGTTCTACTATTGGTTCTCAATACATATTTAGTTATTTTTGCTGTTCTTGTGGTTGTTTCCATTGGCATGTTCTCTTATCCTTCATCTGCAAAATGGGCTGAGTTCCACCGCTCAGTGTGACTGTGTGCCTGAAACCAGACCATGGCTGTAGAGCAGGTACATTCCTGCGCTGGCAGCCAGGCCAGGCTTCAGTATGCCCTCAAGCTAAATCTGCAGAGGTAAAGCCTATGGTTTGAGGCCACTTCCCCAATAAGTGCACAATGGGAAAAGGGTGAGTTTGCTAAGAAAATAAGTGTTGGCTCACATGCTCAGAGCCTAGAGAAAACCAGAGAGCAGACCAGTGGAAACTTGTAAGGTGGCTGGATGTCTCACAGGCGACGAGGCTCTGCTGATGTGCTTGGTTCAGCCCTTACTGACTCAGCACTCTAATTGGCCTCCATTTGCCCAGGTCAGCCTACCTTCTTCCACTTCATCTCCTTTTCTGGCTCCTTCTGTTTTTCTCTTCCTTTCTTCTCCTTCTCCTTGCTCAGCAAGGCTCATAATAACTTGCCAAACCAGAACTCCCATATTTCTTATACTTCTGCTTGCCAGGGGAATTTCACAGCTGGTCCTAACTTCTTCTCCTAAATGATCCCATTCTGGCCACATTCATCTCTTCTCGGGGTTCACTAACCTTCCCCAGCTGGTTCCCGCAACTTGAACTCAAAGCCCAAAGCTTTGTCCCTCTGCCACCTTTGCTTGACTGTGAAGTGAAATAAAGTGAAGTGAATTCACTCAGTCGTGTCTGACTCTTTGCGACACCATGGGCTGTAGCCCACCAGGCTCCTCTGTCCATGGGATTTTCCAGGCAATAGTCCTGGAGTGGATTGCCATTTCCTTTTCCAGGGGATCTTCCCAACCCAGGGATTGAACCTGGGTCTCCCGCATTGTAGACATATGCTTTATCATCAGAGCCACTAATTCCCTGGGTGCGTCCCTTCTTTTTCTGAGTCTCAGTTTCTATATCTGATAAAGGTTGAAGGGGAGGTGGTGATTTGACTAAATGATACCTGAGGAGTTTTCTTGCTCTAATTTACAACCATTTTATATCTGATCCATTTAGAAAATTGAATTTTCTTGACCACTTCTCTCTCTCTCTCTCATTTGTATCTATGTATGTGTGTGTGTGTGTGTGTGTGTGTGTGTGTGTGTGTGTGTGTGTGTGTGTATGCTGAGAACCCTGAAAATAGGGCTTTGGGCCAGAATCTGAGGAACTGGGAGCTTTACAAAGTAGGTCAGCATGTTAAAAACCAAGTGACTTTAGAAAAATTGTTCCCTTGTTTGAGGTTGAGCTTGATTCCAGAGGAAGCTCAGGGAAATGTGTGTCCAGAACCCGGGCAGGAGCAAAGCACCAACTCCTCTAGGTGTAGCACAGCCCCTGGGCTTGAGCTCCATGCCTGACCCTCGTCCCTTCCAAGAGTGACCTGTTCCAGACAAGTCATCAGAACTAAGGGCAATGGGGACCCAACCCTGGATAGGCCAAGATTTCTGTTCTCAATGTGCTGACAGTCAAGTTACAGAGACTAGCACGGAGATAAATAGAGCATCCTTTACAGTTGTCCAAACACTTTTATTTATTTTGTCTCATTTGGTCCTTACAACAATGTTGTGAGATAGCAGGTGAGGAACTGTTATCCCGTTTTACAGAGCAAAGGACTGAAAGTCAAAGATAGGAGATAATTCACCCTAGCTGAGTGGACAGCTGAGAGACAAACCCAGGTGTTTAATCTTCAGAGCTAGTGCACCCTCCAAAGCCTCATGCTCTCTCACATTTTCAATAACTTGATAATATAACCTTTCCGGGAAGCTACTAGAATAACTTCTTAATGGTGGCTAACTTGGAAAATGGGAGTGAAGATTAATGGGACTTCGGCTCTCTATTTTATATCCAGATATTCATTAAGGTTTTTCCTCTGAGAATGATTCCTAATCAGTATGTGAGGGAAATGGGTTTCCCTGGTAGCTCAGCTGGTAAAGAATCTGCCTGCAATGCAGGAGACCCCAGTTCTACTCCTGGGTTGGGAAGATGCCCTGGAGAGGGATAGGCTTCCCACTCCAGTATTCTTGGACGTCCCTGGTGGCTCCAAAGGTAAAGAATCCACCTGCAATGCTGAAGGAGGGCATGGCAACCCACTCCAGTGTTCTTCCCTGAAGAATCCCCATGGACAGAGGAGCCTTGTGGGCTATAGTCCATGGGGTCGCAAAGAGTTGGATGTGATTGAGCGACTAGGCGCAGCACAGAGTGTGAAGGAAATACCCCAGTAGATGGGGGAACTTGATCCATTCTCTAAGACAAATATACACAGTATGCAAGAGACTTAAAGATTGGAGGACATACTATTTGAATTGAGTTTCAAAGAATGGCAAAGGTCTGAACAGACTGAAATGGAAGTGGAAGTCTCTGAATCCGGAGGACCCCAGCAACACTCCAGCTCAGCAGCTGTCAGTAACTTCTGAGACAATCGTGCTGACTAGAAGGAATTCTTCGTGAACAATTAGGTACATAAAATGGGCAGGATTTCCTGTTTTCTTTCCTTTCTTCATTTTATATTGTGAGGTACCTAGGCCTGAATCCCAGCCTTGGGAAACACCTGCTTCACCCACTTTCCCCTCACCTGGAACATGATCACAAATGGCTCTGGGGGTGGGCCAGTCCAGCGAGACTTGAGCAGAAGGAGCCATGGGGACCAGAAGGCTTTACATACAGAAGGGTGCCCAGCCAGGCCTCCCACACTGCTTTTCTCTAAGGTCCAGGATCAGTGTCAAATTATCAGATGATCAGATTGCTCACATTTTTGGAAAAACAAGGTCAAACACCTATTCAATTAAGTGTCACACAACCATAGTGTGTAGGAGATGGAAGGGCCTTAGTGGCCGCTCTATCCAATTCCTTCATTTTAATGATTGGGAAGTCAGGGCTGAGAGGAAGACAGTTGCCCAAGGTCACAGAGCTGTTAGCCACCAAGCCACTGTGCCTCACTGCAACTTTCAGCCTACTGACAAACGACCCTTGTGAGCCAGGCCTCCAAGGGGCTCACTGGCCAATATGAGAAATAGCACATCTGGTCTTTGAAGACTGGGAGGTGAATAGAAGCACATCTGATACTTCCATCACTCCACCCAAAGTTGCCCTTTGGCCTCTACAAACTGGCTCCGTGGAGTGGGGGTGGGGGCTCCAGAGCAAAGAGTTAACCTGGGCCTTCTCCATCACAGAGGCCCAGGGGCTCATTCCTGAGGTCTCAGCTCCTGCCTTCTTTAATCTCAAATCAGACTTCTGGACTGGAGAAAACATCTCTCCCCCCCCCACTCTCTTGCTTGGACTGGTCATGGTGGTAATTTTCATAATCATTTAATAACTTTTATTTGTATATTGCCTGAGAGCAATCCTTGGATCCAGAAGATCCCCTGGAGAAGGGAATGGCTACCCTCTTCAGTATTCTTTCCTGGAGAATCCCATAGACAGAGGAGCCTGGCAGGCTATACAGTCTATGGGGTCGCAAAGAATCAGACATGACTGAGCGACTAACACTTTCACTTTGGGAGCTTATTGAGCTCTCCCACTCCCACTATCACACTACCACAACAAACCAAGAATTGGGTATTTGGATCTTTACTTTCAAACGGAGACAACTGAGGCTCAGAGAGGTGATCACATAGCTGATAAGTGAGAGAGTCAGACATCAGACTCAGAGATGTCCGAATTCTTCAGAAACCAAGCCCTTTTCATCAACCTTAAACTACCTTTTTCACTGGCATCTTGGGAAGGACGCATAAGTGGATGGGTGGATGGAAGGATGAAGCAAATAGCCCTTGAACATTGTCTCTGTGGCTGGCTATGTATTCAGTTCAGTTGCTCAGTTGTGTCTGACTCTTTGTAACTCCATGGACTCCAGCACACCAGGCCTCCCTGTCCACCACCAGCTCCTGGAGCCTACTCAAACTCATGCCCTTGAGTCAGTGATGCCATCCAACCATCTCATTTCTCTTGTCCCCTTCTCCTCCCACCTTCAATCTTACCCAGCAACAGGGTCTTTGCAAATGAGTCAGCTCTTCATATCAGGTGGCCAAAGTACTGGAGTTTCAGCTTCAGCATCAGTCCTTCCAATGAATATTCAGGACTGATTTCCTTGAGGATGGACTGGTTGGATCTCCTTGCTGCCCAAGGGACTCTCCAGAGTCTTCTCCAACACCACAGTTCAAAAGCATCAATTCTTTGGTGTTCAGCTTTCTTTATAGTCCAACTCTCACATCCATACATGACTACTGGGAAAAAACCACAGCTTTGACTAGATGGACCTTTGTTGTCAAAGTAATGTCTCTGCTTTTTAGTCAGGTGTCTAGGTTGGTCATAAATTTTCTTCCAAGGAGCAAGCATCTTTTAATTTCATGGCTGCAGTCACCATTTGCAGTGATTTTCAGTTCAGTTCAGTCGCTCAGTCGTGTCCGACTCTTTGTGACTCCATGAATTGCAGCACGCCAGGCCTCCCTGTCCATCACTAACTCCCAGAGTTCACTCAAACTCAGGTCTATCAAGTCGGTGATGCCATCCAGCCGTCTCATCCTCTGTTGTCCCTTTTTCCTCCTGCCCCCAATCCCTCCCAGCATCAGGGTCTTTTCCAATGAGTCAACTCTTCGCATGAGGTGGCCAAAGTACTGGAGTTTCAGCTTTAGCATCATTCCTTCCAAAGAACTCCCAGGACCAATCTCCTTTAGAATGAATTGGTTGGATCTCCTTGCAGTCCAAGGGACTCTCAAGAGTCTTCTCCAACACCACAGTTCAAAAGCATCAGTTCTTCGGCACTCAGCTTTCTTCACAGTCCAACTCTCACATCCATACATGACCACAGGAAAAACCATAGCCTTGACTAGACAGACCTTTGTTGGCAAAGTAATGCCTCAGCTTTTGAATATGCTATCTAGGGCGGTCGTAACTTTCCTCCCAAGGAGTAAGTGTCTTTTAATTTCATGGCTGCAGTCACCATCTGCAGTGATTTTGGAGCCCCCAAAATAAAGTCTGACACTGTTTCCACTGTTTTCCCATCTATTTCCCATGAAGTGATGGGACCAGATGTCATGATCTTAGTGTTTGGAATGTTGAGTTTTAAGCCAAGTTTTTCACTCTCGTCTTTCACTTTCATCAAGAGGCTTTTTATTTCTTCTTCACTTTCTGCCATAAGGGTGGTGTCATCTGCATATCTGAGCTTATTTATATTTGATATGATACGATATCAGTATGATATCTGATATGATATCAGATATGATATACATATCTGAGGCTATGTATTAGGCATGAGGATACAGAGGGGAATGAGACAAAGTTTCTACCTTCAGGGAACCTACCTGCTTCTCAAACTTTTGCACCACAGTACCCCCAAACAACTGAACAGGATGAACTCATTCCCTGCACAGCCCCGAGGAGCCATGGAAGCCCATGTAGCCAGTCACAAGTGAGAAATTTCCTGGATGTCTCTGTATTTATCTTACAAATTCATATGAATTTTGCATGGTATTCCATTACCTACATTTATGCTTGTTTTAATTTAAAAATGATGTTTCCGTTCCCTCAGATCTTTTAGGGAGAATAAGCTATTCCAAGCAGATGCTCTTGGAAACATCTTCTGGGATAATCTTCTGCTTACCTCTAGCCCAGGGGGACAGAGACAGCATTGAAAAGCAACAGACAGTAGTAGGCTTTTGTGTGGTGAAGGTCAAGATTTTGGTAAAGAGGTCATGTGTGTGCATGCATTCGCACACATGACACATATAGAAGCTCTGAGGCCAGGACCATTTGCTTTGCAGGACCATGTTTCTTTGGCGCCCTGGTGACCCACACTTCAACCCTGCCAACTAGCTGTGAACTAGGCATGTTCCTCAGCCTGGAAACCAGAACTGGAAAGGACACCAGGGATTCTCAAAGGTTTTTTACTTCCTAAAAGACCTTTTGGTGACTGTGATTGGGAAACAAGATGGCATCCACATCCCAGGAACAGAGAGCTGAGAGGGGAGAAAATCAGGCAAGCTTACAGCTGCTTATGTAGGTTGATGAGTAGTTATCCTGTGAGAGATATTTAGGGACTGGTAAAGTGCTTCCCTGTTTTTGACGGCTTTCTCAAGACAAGAAGCATGTATTTCATAAAATTTGAATGTTGTTCTGCCATTTGCATGTTCTGTTAATGGATTAATAAACTCATTATTCATTCTGCTTTTTTTCCTTTGTTTTAGAGAAAGGTTCTGAGTACCAGCCTACTTTGGTGATCCTCAGGGAAACAAGAAAAGGTGCTTCGACTTTCTCTGGGGCCATAGGTTAAAGGGAGCAGGGCATCTCTGGGGTCCAGATGTGCTGATAACAACAGTGAGGTCAAAGTATAATAGCACCAAGTGGCAGATGGGGGAGGTGGGGAGCATTGGATATTCTGAAACGATTTCTCCTCCACTCCTTAAGAGTCTCCTTTGGCCTTTTTCTTTTCCAAACCTTGAAGGGCTTTGTGTTTTGTTTTCAGTAAAGAGGCCATTCCCTTCCCTGGTGGAATGTATTCCCTGAAATATCCTGCTCCAGGGGCACATGACACAGAGTTGGAAGCCTCTGTTCTCAAGAGCCCTACTTCCTATGTTTCATTTTTCCTCTTGAAACATAAACCAAACCAACTCTTCCTGTTTCTGGTTTGGGGATGTGGAGAGTCACACAGCAGAGACCCTCTAGCAAACAGGTCAGAAGGGGCCTCTGAAAGCTGCCCCTTGGCTGCCCTGCCATGGGAGGAGGGCTGTTGGGATGGAATTTTAGTCCCATGGAGAGGAGAACAGCATCCAGGCTGTGATGAGGAAGCAGCCAACACTGATTCTGATGCCTGTTTGTTCTTCTTTGCCTTTGCCCTTACCCCAGGCTGACCAAAACCAGGTTGCCATGGAGCTTTTATCAGCTGAGCTACTGATCTTCAGCCCTTGGGTACTGTCAATCTGGAGCAAGTTTAGGGGAGAATCATCAGGACTGTGAGAAATTGGGAGCTGGTGCTGTTCACTCTCTGGAAAGACAGATTCTAGGAGGATATTATACAAGAATGGGGACTTGGGTTCTAGTCTCAGTTTTACTACTAAGTGCTGTCTTCTGTTTTTCAGATGACCTACCTACTCTGAGCTTCAGTTTCACCAGTTGCAGTGGGAGCATTAGACTGTATGAGCTACAAGGCTCCTTCCATCTCAGACTTTGGGAAATTCTAAGAGCCAGCAGGTTGATCATAGAGAGGAGGAGACTGCAAGGGGTGAAAACAAGACCACTGAGTGGAAGTTGTGAGAAAGATTCTGGCTTCTCATAAAGAAGGACTTTCAACTGAGTACAGAATGAAAAGGAATGCTTGACCATACCTGGAGTTTGGACTGAGCCTGAGTGGATATATAGCAGGAATGGTAAAAGGGAGCCTGTTAGCAATTGACCACATAACTAGAGCAGTGGTCACCAATATTTACTTTTATGTGACCAACTTCAGTCTCCAAATGAAACTATGGAACCTCCAAGAGGTGAAGTAGATTTGGTTGAGTGAAGCAACCTCACAGCTCTGTCTTCCCGTCATATCTCCCAATGAATCTCTGGGAACTCTAGAGTTTCTCAGAACTCAGTTTGTAAGCTACCAGTTAATATAAATATGGTCTTTAAGTGTCCTTCTTGTCTTGAGATGTAGGCAATCTCCAAGTTTCAAGGGTTTGGTGGAAATGTGTTTTACACGGATCTGTACCATTGACTGCAACTCTTAGCCCCTCAAAGCCCTATCTCAAGACAATTTGTCATCTGGAGCCAGTGGGGGCTCTGTGTTACTGTGTAATAGCTAGTTCAGAGCTGAAAAGATAAGGAAGAATGTCTGCTGAGAAAGAAGTCACTAGTCTAATTACCAGCAGTTCTTTCGCTATGCCATCAAAAATAAATGGCAGTCCTTGCAGATTCATTGTTTGTGTGAGGCCCTGTGCTTACTTAGTTCTGGGAATATAGAGGCCAGTCAGATGTAGCTCTTGTATACTAACAACTCATGATCCATGCGATATACAGAAAAGAAAAGAAGCAAATGCAGAACAGCATGTTGTGTTATAATAGAGATATGGACAGGATGGGCTTGTCCAGAGAACCAGAAGATGGCTTGACAAGCCAAGTAGGGGGCTGGCAAAGATACATGCAGTGGACAGTCCAATATGAGAGCTCACTGTATGTACAGGAAATACTGTCCCATGAGGCTCAGAATGTGTGAGTGTGGTGGGAGATGAAGAAAGATAGGTTATTAAGTTGTGAAGAACCTTAGTTGCCAGTGCAAAAATCTGGATTTTGACCAAAGATAGGCAACAATCAAAGGTTTTTGAGCATGACCAAATTTTTCTTTTAAAGAGAGAACTCTGACAGCAGTATGGGAGGTGGACTGGAAGGGAAAGGTGGACTGGTCAGAGAGACCAGTTAGGAACCATAGAAACCATCCATGACAGAGCTCTTAAGAGCCAAAATGGAGGACTATGACAGTGTGGGTGGAAAAGAAGGGACAGATTTGAGAAACATTACAGAGAAGTTTCATGGGCATGATTGGATGGTAGCCAGTAAGAGAGGGAGGAGCCCAGGCAATTTCCATGATTCTTGCTTGACTTACAGGGTGGATGATAGTATATTAACCAAGAAAAAGAATCCTAGAGAAGGAGGTTTCCAGGAGAATGATGAAGAACTATGACTTTTAGTGTTGAGTTTGAAGGATTCATGTGACTTCCTGGTAGAAGTGTCCAATAACACTTCTCAGGTCCTTTCCAGATCTGTCACTCCATTTGCAATTCCCATTCCTCCACCCAGCCTGTGGGTAGCTGTCCTGTGCCACACAGCCCTTATTCTGATCTTCCAGATTGGCCCAGGCTGCAAAAATGGTCAACTAAGCTGTGCCTCAGGACATCTGCCTGGCCCATCTGCAAGCCTGGCTTTTTATTTTGTATTCCTGAAAGCAAGCACTGGGGACCTGGAATTCCCATCCCCTTTGACCCCAAAAGAAGCTATTAAACTCTCCTCTATGGGTCTAGAAATCCTTTTCCTATCCAAAAACATCTTGAAATTGCCCTTTCCTCTGACCCTATCCCTGCCTCTCCCTTCTTTCAGTCTGACTCTGGCAGGAACAAGGGGTGGAGGATGACACAGAGTAGAGAACAGATGATCTTGAGACCTTCTCTTTCAACTTTCTTATTTTTCATACATGGAAATTGTGGCTCAGGCAGGGGAGACAACTAACTCAAGGTCACAGAAGGAGTTAATGTGGGATTTGGGATTAGATCTTGGAATTTTCAACTCATAGTCCAGTGTTATTTACCTTGGCTAAATTCACTGTAGACCACAGTTGAAAGATTTCCTGTTTCAAATGATAATCAATTCCAGGAACCCGCTAACTGAGTCGATTTTTATACTACTCCAAGTTGCTGGGTAAAATATCTGTCAATTGCTAGATAAGCTATGGCCTGCAAATGTTCTTCATCAAAAGGCAAATGTTAAATGGCCAGATCTGTCAAGAATTAGTTACAATAATGATTTGGTCATTTTCAAAAGAGAGGAAGTTAATTATTATTATTCTGATAATTTTCATAGGCTCAATGTTTCGGTATACTCTTCTCTTGAACCTTAGAAGTGATGTTTAATAACAACTTAAATAAATGTCTTTGTTTCTGTTTTCTCCCTTTTAAACTAGTCTCTGCTCTCCCAGAGCTGGAGGGAAGGGTCTGGGGCATCTGATGGATGTAGGCTGGTGTTCAAGCCAAACCTGCAGCCAGGTGGGTTGGGGAGCCAGGACTCTTGTTACAGGCCAACTATTACCCCCACCCCCTCACCAGGTCACCTCAGCCATTTCAACAGGAGCTTGGAGAGAAGTCCTGAATGGCTATAGGCAACAAAAGAAGTCTTGTGCACTGGGAACAAGGGGCCTCAGGGAGGATTTGGTGTAGGGCAGTGGGAGGGAAGGTCAGTAGGCTTCTCACCTCTGTGGGCTGCTGGGAAGGGGAGCTAATGGGTTAAACAGAAGTATAGGTTCTATAAGTCAAGAAGTCATTGAATTTCATCCAGAGCAGCAAGATACCTTAGAGGCCATTTGGAGCAAGCACTTCACTTTATAATTGGGAACACTAGGGCTGAGAGAGGCAGAGGGACAGGCCCAAGGTCACACAACTGGTCTAAGAGAGAGACAAAATGGGAGCCTAGAACTTCTGGTACTCTGGTCAAGTGTTCTCACTTCAGTACCTGTGAGGTAGTTCCGAATGGTTCAGGTCAGAATTTGTTTGGAGGGAAGGGGCTCCCTTTAGGCTCCAGAACTTCTTTCTATCTCAGGAGCAATTCATTCTTAAGTAACAGGAATAAGGAGTACAGAGTGCTGTAGGGAGCCTGGGAGCATTCAGCAAGTCTTGGAGTGAGCCACAAAGGCCCAAAGGCCCCTTTGACCTGCCAGTTTGTGTAACCACTACCTGTGGTTTCCAATGCTTGGTGTATATGCAAGGGGTAATTTGGAGTGATACATCAATATTTTGAATTATGATAGATATATGTGAATTCATTATGTATTAGGAAAGCTGTAGTCAGTATCTCAAGCCCTCATTTCATAGATATTTACAGCTTGGTGGTGGTTTAGTTGCTAAGTCGGGTCCAACTCTTTGTGACCTTGTGGACTGTAGCCCACCAGGCTCCTATGTGCATAGAATTTTCCAGGCAAGAATACTGGAATGGGTTGCTCTTCCCTCTTCCAGGGGGACCTTCCTGACCCAGGGATCCCGGGTCTCCTACACTGAAGTGAGGTTATAGTTTAAAATCAGGCTGAAGTAAAGAAACATAGTAAATACATACTGCACAGGATGAAACGATGGCAAAAACTGTGATGTTGGTTTACCAATAAGTGAAATTTGGAGAACATCGTGTTAGTGGATGCTTGGGCCATGATAGCAGGATCATCAAAGGTCATTCAAGCCATCCTCCTGAGCCTGGACAGCATTATATATGTTGAAGCCAGTTAGATGTTCCTAATGTTGATGCCTTTGAACTGTGGTGCTGGAGAAGACTCTTGAGAGTCCCTTGGACTGCAAGGAGATCCAACCAGTTCATCCTAAAGGAGACCAGTCTTGGGTGTTCATTGGAAGGACTGATGCTGAGGCTGAAACTCCAATACTTTGGCCACCTCATGTGAAGAGTTTACTCACTGGAAAAGACCCTGATGCTGGGAGGGATTGGGGGCAGGAGGAGAAGGGGACGACAGAGGATGAGATGGCTGGATGGCATCACCAACTTGATGCACATGCGTTTGAGTGAACTCCGGGAGTTGGTGATGGACAAGGAGGCCTGGCATGCTGTGATTCATGGGGTCATAAACAGTCAGACACTACTGAGTGACTGAAATGAACTAAACTGAGTGTTCTCCTGTGCTGGTGCCAAAGATTTGCTCTGTCCATGAAACCACTAGGAGTGAAGCAGTAACATAACAGAGAAACCTTTGATTGACTAATCTTAATAGGAAGAAGATTACATATGCAAAGCACACTCAGTCATCAGCTTTGAGTCAATGTCTTGGCTTTTTCTTCTCTAAGAGGTCCCTGGTCAGTCCTCCCCTTCACCATTTCCATTCTACTGTGGTGAAACTTGCAAGAATGGCATATGAAAACACAACAGGCTCAGTGTACAGATAGAACATTGAGAGTCAGAGAGGGGAAGGTTCTTAAGATCCTTCAAACATGAGTTGTGCAGTCAAGACTAGATCCCAGGCTTCTTGATTCCCAAATGCTTATTCCACATTTGCTGCCCTGCAATTCCTTCTTCATTGCCCTCTTGGCACATTCCCCTCAATCTAACCCCAAAGCAGGTATCTATAGCCTCCACTGAAGTCCTGGCTAGTACAGCTCACTTTCTTTAAGACCTTCTAAACTCATCAAGGGGCCAAGAAACTGGTAACATTGGTCATATCAGAGAGGACTGCTGAGTGAAGAGACAAGCATAGGGAGATTTTGTATTTTCATATCTCTTGAATTTTAAAACATGTTAAAGCATAACCTCATCCCCCAAATCAATAATAAATCAAGAGTTCTCTCCCTCCCTGAGCTATATCTCAAAAATAATCATATTTGCTCAGCACTTTGATGTTTTTAATGCACCATTTATTGTAAGAACCCCATGAAGTAAGCTCCATTTTATAGATGTGGACACTGGTCCACAGAGAGGAAGTTCCATGCCTGGGACCACACAGTGAATTGCTTATGAAGAAGGTCCTTTGATTTCTGGTGTCTTGCATGCTCCCATGCCATAGTCACATAAACTCTTAATTTGTTCCAGACTGGCTTTCAATCAGCCTAAGGCAATGTGTTCACATTTGTCCTTAAATGGACATTTTCAAACTTTAACCTAGAGAAGCAGCACAAAAGTCAGTTCTAGCTCAGTTCTGTAGGTGACAACTACTTCTGCCTGGCCCTGCCCTCTAAAAGACACTCCTCTTCCCTCCAGAAACCACAGGCCATTCAAGCCACCTGGTGCCCACCCTCCCAGGATGCAGCCTTGGCAACTCAGCCTGGCACAGACAATCTAATGAGGCAACCTGGCAACTTCTGCCAGTGCTTTTTTCTGGTAAGGGTCATTATTTCAGGACCTAAGGGTTTCTTTTTAGCCTTTGCAGCTGGTGTCTCTGAAATAGAGAAGTCTGTCCTTTCCCCACTATGCGCAGCCCACATATATTGTGCCCCCAGAAGTCTCTGTTGCAAAGTAGGAACTGTGTTCTGCAAGAAGCTCTGGAAGGAGATGGGGGAGGTTGGGGAGAGGGAGGCAGTGGAGAGAAACAGATGTATGCTACCTGCTGATCAAAGCAGTGATCCTGCTCCAAAATGGGTCCCCTCTCATCTGCTGTCAGAGCAATGCAAATAAACCCTCTCTCTGCTGGCTTTTCCTTTTGAGCAGCCACCACCCAATAACTCAGGGTCCTAAGGTGGAAAAGCCCTTAGAATGTCACCAGATCCTTTCTCTGCCTCCTTGTAAGACCAGTGACCTGGGGAGGTCCTCAGGAGCAAGGGCTCCAGTTGTCTATTCCAAGATCTTACCAAGATGCTCTGCGCAGGCTCTTAGCATCCCAGTTCTTAATTGGTGCCTTTCTGTTTCCTTGAGCCCCAACCCTAACTACCATCTAGCAACCATGCTCATTCAAGTCCTGAGCTCATCCTGATGAAAAACTGTAGCCAGTGGAAATGGCTGAGGTCAGGTTGGAGCCAAGAGGATGACCTAGATGACCTCAGAAAAGCCCAGTTGGTGCTAGAAGTCCAGGCTCTGGCAGCAAATTCATTCCTGGCCAATATCTTTCTTTCTTTTTCTCCCCAAAGCAGTCATCTCTAAACAACTGTGTCCTCTTCAATGGAAGGTAGGTGCTCCAGAATGTCACCCACTTGTTCACACCTAAGTGGAATATCAGAGGCAGAAGACAGTTAAGCAAAGAAATTTGCAGGAGAGGAAAGAGAGGGATTTTTCTCCCTCAAGGCTATGTATATCCCTTCAGTCCTAACTGACTCTCTTGGTAGATTTCCAAATAAAGTAAGCATTGGAAATATCACAGATATCGAACTCCAATGCCAAGTCTCTTTCCTTCACCTCTTCTTACCTGTTCCCTTTCCCAACCTATCTCCCACGCCTGATATACTTTCTTATGAAAAGAAAGCATCTGAGAAAAAGGGAAGCATATGGGTGTCTGCCACTTGCTGATAGCTCTATAGGGAGACCTTCCCCTGGTTCCCTGACTGGAGAAAATCATCCATCTGAGAAACACAGAAGTTCTGCATGCTCATTCACCTCAAAAGACCTCAGAAGTGGACCTTGGGCAAGGAGCTCGGGAAATGCCCACTGGAGGGAGACAGAGGACATCTCCAGCTTCGGCACTAGGACATCAGCTCCATAGACCAGGCATCTGATAAGCTAATCTGTGAGGATCACTGAGAAGCTCAGTGCTATTGCATGCTACATGTGAGCCCCACCTTACACACTTACCGGCATTCTTCCTCCCATGCAGCAATGGGAAGCACTGTAAAAGAAAGAGAGAAGAAATTAAGGCATTACAGAGCCCCACAGAATATTAGAATCAGAAGGAATCCTTGAAGTCAGCAAGTTCAATCTACCCATTTTACAGAAAAGCACATGGAAGCCTACAGAACAGGGAAATGAGGTACATGTCGAGAGCAAAGTGGAGCTTAGAAGCTCAGACTCCTGACAGCCCACTCCACACTACTTTCTCCCACTCCATTGACTGACTCCTCTGGTTCATGTCATTATCATAGAATAAGAGCACCTCCAAGTCAGGAGATTGGAGGCAGTCTGTGCAAGTCACAGTACTGTTCCAAGGCCTGACAGTAAGAATTCACATAGAATCAGTCAGCATATGCTTGGAACATACCATCTTTGGCATAGTATCAGCCAGGTTAGAAGTAAGGTATGTTGGTGGAAAAAGCAATATTTGGAATTGGAAAGCTCAAGTTCCAATAGGGCTCCCTTCCCCTATTTATTGATTATGTAACATTGGACATTACCCATAACCTTTCAAAACTCACTTTCTGCATCCATAAGACTAGGATAGTAATAATCCCAAGTTCACATATTTTGTAAGAAATTGCAATACACAAAAATATTTTAAATAATAAAGAATATTATAAATTAACTCATTGAAAATATTTATACAGCACCCTCTCCTCCATGGATCACAGCCTTGTGATGGTGAAGGGGCTTGTGAAACTCAATGAAGCTAAGAGCCATGCTATGCAGGGCCACCCAAGATGGATGGGTCATAGTGAAAAGTTCTGACAAAATGTGGTCAACTGGAGGAGGAAATGGCCACCCACTGCAATATTCCTGCCATGAGAACCCCATGAATAGTATGAAAAAGCAAAAAGACATGATACTGGAGGATGAGTCTCCCAGGTCAGAAGTTGTCCAATATGCTACTGGGGAAGAGAGGAGAGTAATTACTAATAGCTCTCCAGAAAGAATGAAGCAGCTGAGCCAAAGCAGAAATGACACACAGCTGTGGATATGTCTGGTGGTAAAAGTAAAGCCCGAAGTTGTAAAGAATGATATTGCATAGGAACCTGGAATGTTAAGTCCATGAATCAAGGTAAATTGAGCATGGTCAACCAGGAGATGGCAAGAGTAAACATCAACAATGTAGGAATCAGTGAACTAAAATTGATGGGAATGGGTGGCTTTAATTCAGATGACCATTATATTTACTACTGAGGGCAAGATTCTCTTAGAAGAAATGGAGTAACTCTTATAGTCAACAAAAGAGTCCAAAATGTAGTACTTGGGTACAATCTCAAAAATGACAGAATGATCTCAGGTCATTTCCAAGGCAAACCATTCAACATCACAATAATCCAAGTCTATGCCCCAACCACTGATGCTGAAGAAGCTGAAGTTGACTGGTTCTATGAAGACCTACCACACCTTCTAGAACTAACACACATAAAAAGATGTCTTTTGCATCATCGGGGATTGGGGTGCCAAAGTAGGAAGTCAAGAGATACCCAGAATAAAAGGCAAGTTTGGCCTTGGAGTACAAAATGAAGCAGGGAAAAGACTAACAGAGTTTTGTTAAGAGAACACACTGGTCATAGCAAACACCCTTTTCCAACAACTAAAGATACGACTCTATATATGTCAATACAGAAATGAGACTTTATGTTATTTGCAGCTGAAGATAGAGAAGCTCTATACAGTCAGCAAAAACAAGACCAGGAGCTGACTGTGGCTCAGATCATGAACTCCTTATTGCAAAATTCAGGCTTAAATTGAAGAAAGTAGGGAAAACCACTAGACCATTCAGGTATGACCTAAATCAAATCCCTTACTATTATACAGTGGAAGTAATAAATAGATTCAAGGGATTAGATCTGATAGAGTGCCTGAAGAACTATGGACTGAGTTTCATAACATTGTATAGGAGGCAGTGACCAAAACCATCCCAAAGAAAAAGAAATGCAAGAAGGAAAAATGATTTCTGAGGAGTGCTTGCAAATAGCTGAGGAAAGAAGAGAGGCAAAAAGCAAAGAAAGGGAAAGATATAGCCAACTGAATGCAGAGTCCCAGAGAATAGCAAGGAGAGATAAGAAGGCCTTCTTAAATGAACAATGCAAAGAAATAGGGGGAAACAATAGCATGCAAAAGATGGGAGATCTCTCAAGAAAATTGGGGATAGCAAAGGAACATTTCATGCAAGGATGGGCACAATAAAGGACAGAAATGGTAAGGACAGAGGCAGAAGAGATTAAGAAGAGATGGCAAAAATACACAGAAGTATACAAGAAAGGTCTTAATGACCCAGAAAACAAACCATGATGGTGTGGTCACTCACCTAGAACCAGACATCCTGGAGTGTGAAATCAAGTGGGCCTTAGGAAGCATTACTATGAACAAAGCTAGTGGAGATGATGAAATTCCAGCTGAGCTATTTCAAATCCTAAAAGATGATGCAATGTAAGTGCTACAACTCAATGTGTCAGTAAATTTGGAAAGCTCAGCAGTGGCCATAAGACTGGAAAAGGTCAGTTTTCATTCCAATTCCAAAGAAGGGCAATGCCAAAGAATGTTCAAACTACCATATAACTGTGCTCATTTTACATGCTAGCAAGGTTATGCTCAAAATTCTTCAACCAAGGCTTTGGCAGTATGTGGACCAAAAACTTTCAAATGTACAAGCTCCATTTAGATAAGGTAGAGGAGCCAGAGATCAAATTGCCAACATTCATTGAATCACAGAGAAAGCAAGGGAATTCCAGGGAAACATCTGTTTCATTGCCTACACTAATGCCTTTGACTGTATGGATCCCAACAAACTGTGGAAAATTCTTAAAAGAGATGGGAGTACTAGACCACCTTACCTGTCTCCTAGGAAACCTGTATGCGTGTCAAGAAGCAACAGTTAGAACTGGACATGGAACAATGGACTGATTCAAAATTGGGAAAGTAGTATGACAAGGCTGAATATTGTCACTTTGTTTATTTAATTTATATGCAGAGTATATCATGAGAAATGCTAGGCTGAATGAATCATAAGCTAGAATCAAGATTACCAGATGAAATATCATCAACCTCAGATATGTAGGTGATACCACTCTAATGGCAGAAAGTGAAGAGGAAGGAACTAAGGAGCCTTTTGATGATGGTAAAATGGGAGAATGAAAAAACTGACTTGAAACTCAACATCAAAAAACTAAGATCATGGCACCCAGTCCCATTATTTCATGGCAAATAGAAGGGGAAAAAGTGGAAGCAGTGACAGGTTTAATTTTCTTGGGCTGCAAAATTACTGCAGAAATTGACTGCAGCCTTGGAAGGAAAGCTATGATAAACCTAGATAGCATATTAAAAAGCAGAGACATCAATTTGCTGACAAAAGTCTGTATGGTTCAAGTTAAGGTTTTTCCAGTAGTTATACGGATGTGAAAGTTGGGCCATAAATAAGGCTGAGCACCAAAAAAAATTGATGATTTCAAATTGTGGTGCTGGAGAAGACTTTTGAGAGTCCCTTAGACTGCAAGGAGATCAAACCAGTCAGTCCTAAAGCAAATCAGTCCTGAATGTTCACTGGAAGGACTGATGATGAAGCTAAAGCTCTAATACTTTGGCCATCTGATGTGAAGAATTGACTCATTGGAAAAGACTCTGATGCTGGGAAAGATTGAGGGCAGTAAGAGAAGGGAGCAACAGAGGATGATATGGTTGGATGGCCTCACTGACTCAATGGACATGAGTTTGAGTGATCTCTGGGAGACAGGGAAGGACAGGGAAGCCTGGCATGTTGCAGTCCATGGGGTTGCAAAGAGTCAGCTACAACTTAGGGACTGAACAATAACAACAACATCAGTGCCCTACAAGACACTATAATAGATGCTAAGAATATAGCATAGATTTAGGTAGACATGGTCCCTGTCCTCATGGAGCAGGGAGAAATCATAAATAGGTAAATAAGACAATAAGTAAAGTATAGCTATCAGTAAGATCCAAGAAGGAGAAACCTTAAAACCAGGATGAGGTAGAGAGTGATAGGATAGATGGAATAGGCAGGGATTGCTTTAGAAAAGGTGACCAGAGAGTGTCTCTCAGGGGTGCTGAACTTTGAGCAGAGGCTTGAATGATAAGAAGGAGCCACAAATGTGACAATCTGTGTACAGAACATTCCAAACAGAGATTGAGAGAGTCAAGTGCCAAATTATGCAGGGTTTTGAAGGCCAGGGTGAGGATTTTGGCTTTGATTCAAATGATGTTAAGTAGCTATTGGAGGGCATAGAACAAGAGACTGGCAATATCTGACTTACATCATGGAGAGATCACTCTGGCTGTTGTACGCAGAATGGATTGTGGAACGAAAGAGGAAGCAGGGAGTCTCTCTTAGAAGGCCTTTACAGTAGTGCAGGTAAGCAATGTTGGTGGCTTAGGTTAAAATGATAGTGGTAAAATGTGAATACAATAGTTAAGGAAAGAAAGAAGGGTTCCTCTTAGAGGTGGAAGAGATTTCTTGCCTATGCTCCTGCCTTCAAGCAGCTAGTCTCTAAGCCAACCAAAATCTTATAAGGAAATGTGTTGCCATAGTACATTTCACCTCTTTTATCCTTGCACAGATTGCTATAGCAGGTGCAGACACTTGACCACAATGATTTCTAGTCCCAGGAGATTAATATAAGCCCTAGAGACCCTGAAATGAAAAAAGTCAGATCTACCTTTGTAGACTGAAAGACAAAATCTGGTGACTCTCCAACCCACAACTGGACACAAGAGATAGGGGTAAGCAGTGTCCTGCTTGAGTGTTCACTGGCAAGATCCTCAAGAGGCATTCAGAAAGTTCTAGAATGAGATAGGTATAAAGAGAGGGAAAAGCCCAGTTGAGAGAGACTAATGAAATTCTCCTACAAGGCTCCAAAGTGGACCCATGATTAAGCAAGTCAATATAATTTTCAGTGGTGGACAAAAAGGGCGTAAAAAGAAGGTTGAAGAGGTGGGAGGGAAAGTGGAAGCAGGGCCCCGTGAGATCCTAAATGTGACAGTTCTGGAAAATTAGGAGATGAACTGGTGGTAGGACACACTGTTACTCTGAAATCATATTCTATTCATATTAAATTCTCTCCTCTCCTACCCTAAACCACTAAAGGGGTAAGAGAATTAAGGATCATTCAGGAGCTAATTAGGCTTTAAAATTGCACAGGTATTTGCAGGTTATAAATAAGTGAGCTATCACAAAGTAGACTGTCATAAACAAGGTAGGTTTTCTTATGCTCATGTAACACATGAGGAAAATGAGGCCCAGAGAAGAGAAATTACTTATCCAAGGCCACACAGCAATAAATGACAGAACCAAGTTTATAGTTTAGGCTGATGGGACTCCCAGTTTTATTTTATCCTATTCTTTTCTCTCTGGGGTCCAGGATAACCTGGCCATGAAACCCACTCTTCTTTGGACCCTGATCCTGGCACTATTTTGGTAGCTGAGAGGCTTACAGGGGAAAATGGAGTATGAAATTTTACATCACAGAGTTTGTTACAGGGTGAAAATTCTTTTTGTTTCTTGGTTGTAAAACATATTCTTTTCCATGGAGATTCTGGACAGAGGAGCCAGGAGCCCAGCAGTTGTAGAGACAGGCACTCTGGAAGAAGACCAGGATTGGTGGTAACAATTGGTTCCCATCCAGTTGGTTCCCATCCAGTGACTCATTCAGTTATTCATTCATTCATTTACTCACTATGAGCCTCTAAGGACCAGGCCCTTTGATAGGTACCCAGGGCTTCAGATAAATTAGATATATTCCTTCCCCTTGAGGAATTCATGGGCCACAAGTACAGATCATCACAATTCCATGTAAATACTGGAAGAAAATCATGACAGGAGAAACAGAAATAAAATCAAGGAGGTATGAAGCATGAGATTTGAGGAACAGTGTATATCTGGCTGGAGAGCAGAGTGCCAGACAGAGAGTAAGAACTGGGGGTGGAGCAGCGGTCAGGGCCGAATCATGAAGAAACTTGTAGGTCAGTGTGATAGAACTTGAACTTTATCCAGAGCCCAGTGGGGAACTCTTGAAGGGGCCTAATCAAGGTTTATTTTTCAGGATGCTACTCTATCTGTTGAGTGAGGAATTGGGAATCCGAGTGGGAGAGGTTAGTAAAACTTGAGACAGGAAGGCTAGAGAAGTTTGGGTCAGTGGCCTTTGGAATCAGAAAAGAAGGGACTAATATATGAACTGTCTACATAGTGGGACCACAGTAAGTGACAGGGTGTGGGAGGTAAAGAGAAGCTGAGGATGAGTCCAAAGTTTCTGGCCTGGGCAACCAGTTAATAGCACCAGGTGGAGGTGCTATTAACTGGGGTTAGGAACAGAGGGAAAGGCCTGATTGGGGGTAAGTGGGAGGGTAATTTTCTTTTGTAATGAATCTCATTCTGAACCTCTCAGATTTGAAGCCTCTGTGGAACATCTGCTCGGAACTGTACAGTAGCCCCAGCAGGGACTGGCAGATACAAACTTACACAGAAGTAGACATGGTTCTTGTGTTTGAGGTGCTTGCCATCTAGTGGGAAGCAGAATAGCTAGACAGAAAGAGACAGATACAGAGCTTTTGAGAGAAAAAGAGAATTTTATTGAAAGAGTATAAAAGAGAGAGCCAGAGCCCAAAGGGGGATAGATACAGGAAGCTGGTCTCTGAGTGAGAAGTCAAGGGGTCTGAGAGGGATAGTTTGGAGGCCATCCACAAAGCCTGCTGACAGGCTTTGTCCAGACTTGAAGAGTTCTCAGCATCATTGGTGGATTCAGAGCTCAGCATTCCAGCATCCCCTCTGCTGGGCCTGCAGGCCCAGTCCTTTCCCTGCTACCTGAAGGCAAGTCAGCGAGGACTTTTCGTCTTTTCCTTGCCTGGCTTCCCTGCTCTGCCTCAACCCCTGGCCAGTCCTGTGCCACAGGCCCCAGCCTAGGGCTGGTCATGAGAGCACGTTCTTGACATTCCAGCCTCCCCCAGCCTTCTCAGCTGGCCCACACAGAGCCTTATTCACAGTCTGGGCCCCCCTCCTTAATGGGCTATCACCGCCCTCAGGCCCAGACTGTGTGTTGCCAAGAAAGACTGTGGCCATTGTGGGAAGGAGACTCCCTGATCCCTCCATAGTTGATTCCTCTGTCTCTTGGGGTCTCTCTGTCAGGAGAGGGTTCAGTGGCTTTGGTCACTTGTATGTGCATGAGAGTACAAGTGTGTTCTATGCACTCAGCCAACTTCCTTTAGGCTGGGCCTAAAATAGAGGCTGTGTTGGGCTGGACATAGGGGTGGATAAGACACAGGCTGGATCCTTAAAGGAGTTCACAGTCCAGCATGGAGGTAGCTGGGTACGTGGAGGGCGGTGTGCAGGTGAGGGCTCGATTGAGCCTGCCACCAGGTCTTCAGTTGGAACACTGGTGTCATGGTATCAATTTTAAATCCCATCCTAGTGGCCTGGGAACATGTGTTCATGGGTAGGGTGTAAAATCTGGGTGTGAGGTGGTGTGGTCCTGAGGGATGCCAATCTCTTCTCTGGAAAGAACAGAAGAGACATTTAAAGTGGGAGAGAGATTTAAAGTGGGAGAGAGATTTAAAGTGGGACTGAGCGATAGCAGGCATTCTGGTCACATGCCTTTGACCAGTTCTTTGCTAGACCTCAGACTTGTTGCCTATAATGATAGGCGGGTCCCTGATCATCTAATCCTTTCATCACAAGGAAGAGGGTGAAGGACAATTCCAGCTGGGAAAAGACACTGTAAGAAAGGATTTCAAGAAGGCCTTTGTAGAACTCAAACTAGGACAGCATTTTGAGGAATCCCAGAGGGTTGTTTTTTTCCTTTCTCTGAGGATGCAAGCTATCCCAGACTAGCTTGAAATGTGTGAGCCTCTCAGAAGTTCCGACTCTCCTTTCCCACCCACCAGAACTACCATGGTCGAATAATCCATCCACCCCTAAAAGGGATCCAACCTGTAGCCTCAGGGATGCTGATCTGTATATCATTTTCTAACTCACCCACTGACAGATATCCTGCTGCCTTGGGCTCTTTTTGCCTTAATTCCTTCTTGCCAGTCCTGGTGGAGTGTTTTTGCTCCTTCCCCACTCCCCCACTCCTCACTTGGCCTGCAAGGCCATGCCAGGTCTGGTTCCTTGCCTTTGGGCCCGTATCGCCCCAGCCTTCTCCAGCTTCATGCCCTCCTGCCCTCCCCACCTCCACAAGAAGCAGAGAGCTGGGCTGGAGAGGAGAGACAGCGAGAGGAAAGAGAGAGAGCACAAACAGCTGCAACTCCCAGGGGTTCTCTGGACAATCTCAGGAATGTTACATCCCAAAGATTTGATTTTCCCACCAGCCAACAGGGACCCTCTTTCCTGCCTAGAGCTTGGGAGTCCCTCTGGGAGAGGGGCCTTAGACAGAGTGAATGCAGTAAGGGACTGGAGAGGGGAGATGCAATGGTGCCACAGCAGAATGGGGCCTCTTTCCCAGATTCTGAACTAGTTTGGCCCAGAGTGGGAGTAAGGGTAGAGACAGGAAGAGTGAGTGGGATGGCCTAAACAACTCGCTTCCTGAGCCTGAGGGCAGTAACACCAGTGTTTCCTTCTGTCCTTTTATCTCCACAGTATGTCACCAATTCTAGGCTTTCTTTGGGCAGGTAGAATTTCACCCCATTCTATGGATGAGGAAACTGAGGGCCCAAGCCATGGGCCCAGGATCACAAGAACAACCCATGAACTATCTTCAAATTTAAGTCAAATTTTCTAAGTACGTACTATGCAGCAAGCCCTTTCACATGCAATCAATTTTGGAAGTGGAGACTACTATCCTCATATTGTAGATGAGGAAACTGAGGCTCTGAAAGGGGAAGAAAAGGCAGAATCTGGGCTAGCAGTTCCATTTCCAGCAGCTACTATATTGTATCATTATATTGCATTCTTCTCTGAAGCTCCCAGGGGGATCCAGGCCAGATTAGGTAAAAGGCCAGAGAATTTTAACTCACACCCATTTCCAAGGCCTCAAACCCCATTTTCCAAATGCAAAACTTCCTTTCCTCTGCCCCTTGGCAGTTGCAGCCTTGGAGCTGCTGGTCTAACTGGACTCCAAGGTCCCTAGTGGCAGAGGCTGCTCAGGGGTGGGCCAAAGGGATGGGATGGAGGAGTTCCACTCCCTAACTCCACTGTGAAACCTCTGACCCCACATCCCAGCACAGGCTGCCTGAGCTGCTGCTCTCTGTTATTGTTACTAGTGACTTGGAAATGCAGGCCAGGCCCTGGCTCCCAGAGCTTCTCAGGCTATTCTCCAGCCCTAGGGGCTGCTGGGAGGACTGGCCTTCAGGGCAGGCTCATTTGTCTGAGCCTGGGCTCAGCTCCACTCCCCAGGAACTTGAGTGGAAATCACTGACATTTGGGGAGCAGATTTTTTTCACTTAGCTTAAAAGTTCAGAGAAGTATATATTGTCAATTTGAAAAAAAATTGCACAACCTAAAACTTGAGAATTACTTGAGAAATTATTAAGAAAAACTTGAGAATTTTATTTGACAGTCTTTCTGAGGGCTTCAAGCCTGGAAGACAATCTCTCAGATAGCTCTGAAGGACTGCTGCAAAGATGTAAAGGAACAGCCAGGATATATGGAGATTTCAAAGACCAGAGAGTTGGAATATCAAAGGATTACTGTTAATTAAATAAAACCAGATATCTCAAGGTAATGAATGTAGCACTTTTCTGTGTATGGGAAGATGCAAGAGTCTTGCTTTTTTTTTTTCAGTCAATGATAATAAGTATAATGAGAGTTATTGAAGCTGGAAGGACTTTCAGAGATAAACCAATCTAACCTCCTCATTTTATAGTTGGAAAAAAACTGAGGCAGAGATTACATAAACATAGTGGAAAGAACATGGATTTTGGACTTTGATTACCTGTATTTAAAATCCCAAGTTTATCACTTAATAGCTGTGTGACCTTGGATAAATTTCCTAACTGTTCTGTATTTCAGTCAAATGAGAATGATGAGTGTAATAGCACCCACCTTGCAGAGTTGATTGTGATAGTGAAATGAGTTAATATTTGTGAAGGACTTGGTACAGTGTCTACCATATACCATGTGCTCTATAAATGTAGCTAATTGCTTCTTTCTGCAGTGCTTTGGGCTGGGATGGGGGTTGAGGGCACGGTGCAGGGAACTGGCATTGCCAATCTGCAGGTTTTCCCACTCTCTTCTTCCTCCACCAGCCATATCATCAGACATGTCCTCCATTCCCAGTAACCCCTACTTGTACTCTTTTTGGTACCAAAGAAGCTAAAGGCAAAGTAAGAATTTGTGTCCAAAACATGAGTCAGAGTCAAAGCTTTGATTCCTATTCCCCATCTTACCTCCTTAGTGTCCATAGGCACTTCTCCCACTCCCCAGAACAAATACTGTCCAATCTTAGATGGTTCTTGAGTAAACTTCACCAACTGTGCTGAGATGAGGCAACTGGAGGAGAAGGGGCAAATTCTGGAGGTCCTCAGCCCTATACCTTGATTTTTCCAGCTGTGCTGTTGCAGAAAGTACCCTAGTCTCCAGTTAAGCTTTTCCTTTGCCTTGAGAACTAGGCGGATTTGCACACAGAGAAGGGGGTGCTTGAGAGTGTGCTCTTGCGTGAACTCAGGAGAGCCCTTGTGCACATCTCCACTCATAGGCCTGGCTGTGTGAGTGTACAGTGATTGGGCAAAAGCATGGCATTGTTTGTTGGACCAAAACTGGATGGCCAACCTTGACAAAGCTTCCCAGTTTACAAGGGATTTTTCAGTCTGATTTGCTTTGCCTCCCATAGAAGCAGGTAGGTGAGACAAGATTATTACCACATGCATTTATGTGCATGTGTGTGGCAGTCCTGCCGGAATTGCTGTTATATTCTACCAGAGACAAGTGGTGTTTGGATTTTGCCACAGAGCAAATAGGAAGACTACAGACTATGTGTGGATCTGGTTGCCCTATGTATGACTTTGGACACATCTCTTCCCCTCTTTGAGCCTCCGTTTCCTCATCCATAGTTTGAAGAGGAAAAGGGAGGGAGAAACAGATGACCTCATTGAACCTTGTCATCCTTGATACTGTGTGATTAGCTATGTCTGTCCTAAGGGGAAAGAATTGAGGGCCAGCAGGGAGTACTGATCCTCTCAAAGTCACCTAGAAGTCATGGCTGATATGGAACTCCAGCTGTATTCTCCACCTCCCAGATCAGTGCCATCCAAGACCTAATAAGCTCGCCTGATACAAAGAGAGTAACATAAGAGAGGACCCATGTTCCGGGCACTCATGATGTGCATCACACCATGCTTGGTCTGGAATGGGGCAAAAGGACACATCAGAGAAATGGTCCTGTGTGTATGCATGTGAGTATGAGGCTGAGGGGACTCTCATACATACATAGTGCTGTGTTGAGAGGTCATGGATAACTTCTCAACCTTCACTGGCCTCCAGGGAAGATGCATCAGACATGTATGGAAGTATCTACACTGAGTTCATCTCACATCCAAACACCTTACCCTTTGGCTACTCCTAACCCCAGCATTCAAGGCAGTCCTGGACCCTGGCCTGACCTCTTCCCACCTTCCCAGTAACACTAACTTCTGAAATATCACCCTTCAGCTCCCAAACAGGTTGTTTCTGGTCCTAGAGTCAGACAGGGCCAGAGGAGAGGGCTGAAGAGGAGTTGTTGCAAAGGAGCCAGTGAGACTTGAGTTCTTAACCCTGGAGTTGCCAAACATGGAATAACCTTTGTTCTTTGCTCCAATGCTCCCAGTGAATAGTTCGGAAATCTACTGCCAATGAGTCATGTGTATTGACCACTTATTCCATACCAGGCACTTTAAAGACACAACCTTCTCAAATCCTCATAGCATCTCTGTGAGGCAGGCCCTGATTAATGTTATTTTGCAGACAAGGAAACTGAGGCTCACAGAGGACTTGCTTAAAAGCACACAGCTCAGGTGTGTGTGTGTGTGTGTGTGTGTGTGTGTGTGTATGTGTGTGTGCACATGCACACGTGCACATGTGATGGGGTGGGGGCTGGGATTCTAAGTTTTTTTGCTTCCTCCCTCTTCAAACATCCTCAGCTGATAGAGAGCTCCATGTGGTGCTGGATGCTAGGAGCTCAG
Source organism: Nanger dama (assembly GCA_917880005.1). NCBI lineage: Eukaryota > Metazoa > Chordata > Mammalia > Artiodactyla > Bovidae > Nanger > Nanger dama. Next base: position 4,491,736 of record CAKJTW010000073.1, on the reverse strand, counting down.
TTTCCCCATCAGGACCACAAGAAGGTCATCTGAGACATCTGAGATGTCCCTTTCTGAGATGTTCCATCTGAGATGGCCCTTTCAGCTATGGCAGGTTCAGACATGGTCACGCCCCTCCCTGTAGGCAGCTTCTGCGTCTGCCACAGCTCCCTCCCACAGAGCCAAGCCATTGCTCACAAGGGGCCCAGCTCAGAGAGGCAGGGTGGCTCAGGGCATCCCATACCCCTGACTGGGTTTACAAGCCCAGAAGTCCTGCCTATTTGACTGGGTCTACAAAGCAGTAGTACTGGAAAAAGAGACACAAAACTCAAGGTGTACATAGGTCTGGCAGGCCGCCTCTTATTCTGAGATCTGTGTGTTGTTTCATGTCTGCCACAACCCTGTGTGCACACGTGTGTCTTTATGCTGTATGCATGCTTCTGTATGTCTAATTGTGAGTGTGCCTGCAAGCTCATGCATGGGAGAGTATCTGTTTGTGTGCATGCATGCCTACCTCTGTATGTGCATGTGTGCATGTGTGTGAGTCTACATGCTTGTGGATATGTACTATCTGTGTGCGCATGTGTGACTGTGCATGTATTTGCCTCTATGTGTGTATGTGTGTATGTACACACTTGAATGGTGTGTCTATGCATATGTATGTGTAGCTGAGAGTATGCAGAAACACATGTATAGGCTCCATCTTTGTGGACACGCACATGAGTGAATGTGTGCATGTGTGCTAATGTCTAGGACCAGGGATAGAGGTTCCTGACTTTTTCTTGAGGGTCTCTGACCCCAATAGTCTCTGAGACTGTCATTGGTTGAGAGCATTTGCCGGGAGTCTGACAGATTGGGGTAATGAGTGCAACGGTATTTAAATCCATGCCAAACATCCAGAATGGTTCTCCAGGGAGTGGACAGTCATATCAGTCTGGTGTTCAACCTCATAGGTACTTTCACCTCCCCTTTGCCCTGTTCTTCTCACTGGATCCATCTCTCATCATCTCCTCTCCACTCCTTACTGCCATCGCAGCTACCTTCCTGGCTTTCACATCACTACTTGGGACCCTCCACACCATTTTTGCCCAAGGCCACTGGAGTGATTTTCTTAAAACTGTACGCTTAACTATACCCATACTTATTGAACTCCTCCATCCCCTAAAACAACAGTTCCCAGATTTTGGAATTTCATGGATGAGGAAAGCAATATTTAAATAAATGAGGAAGGGAACAGAGTATTGGAAACTTCATTTTCCTGAGGGCAATATTTTTAAAAATCTTACACTACTATTTCATAAAAAGAAATCATTTGAACCCCACCCCCATAAGAAGTAATAGTAATCTCTAAATAAAGAATAGTATTTTGACTTGAATTAATTTAGCTTTCTGAAAACTGCAATGCATTAGCCCTACCCTTCTATGTTTTACTGCAGATGAGTGAAAAGCTCATTTGAGAACCTCGCTAGGTGAGAGCCAGGAAACCACGGATCAATTCCAAATTCTATGGGAGGTAGACTCTTGTCCTCCATCTCCAGCTCCTCTCTCAAACCCTGCAATAAGGCATATGATGAAACCAGCCCTTCCTCCAACCCATCACTGCCTCCAGACTCTTGCTGATGAAGTTCCCTCTGCCAGGCATGCCTGGAATGCCCTTCCCCCATTTGGACTGACACACTTCTCTTCCTTCAAGCTCAGCCCAAATGTGACCTCCTGTGAATCTATTTCAAGCTTCTCCAAGGATGCCAGCTTGACTTTCATCCTGTCTTCTATGTAGTCAGGCTAGTTGTCAAAAGTTCTCCTTACTGGGTGCAGCTATGGGAAGCCATATAGTGTCAACAAGACTATGGATTTAGGAGTTCAGATCCCAACTCTGCCAATCATATCTGAGTGATCTTGTAAATATTTCTTGATCATTCATAGTGTCCATTCCCCATCTATAAAAGAAGGAAAACAATGGCTTGCTTATGGTGAAAATCACCATCACAGTTGACACACAGAAAGTGCCTGTCTGACACATACCATATATGAAATAAATATCAGTTCCCTGATTCTTCAAAGCAGAAATCATATCCTCTACATCCTCATGGGTCCTGCTGTGCTTGTGTATCCTGCATGTACAAGATATTGCAAGCACTCAACAACTATTTATTGACCAACTAACTATCTAGCATAGTGTCTGGCATATGTCTTGATAAAGATTTAACACTTTTCATACCTCTTCTTTGAGGACAAAAGCTATTTGGTTTTTTGTGTAATTCCTGTGGTGCCTAGCACAGAGTAGGTATTTAATATATGTTGAAGGAAATTAGTAGCAATAATCCTATGATAGTTACCATTACTTGTATGGTATGGATGCCAGGCATCACACTAGGAACTTTACACAGATTGTCTCTTATATTTCCATACATTTAATATGTAAACAATAACACCAACCTCACCCCCTATAAAGTTGGTGTCACTATTGTCTTTATTTTAAAGCTGAGGAAACGGAGGCTCAGAAAGGTTAAGAATCTTGTCTTTGTGGCAAGGCCAGGGAAGCAACAGAGGCAAGTTTTAGAAGGAGAGCCAGCCAGCTGTCTTATTTCTGTGAGAAAGCAGTAGAAGATCACAGAGCTGTTGTCAAAGGTAAGACTTGAACCCAAGCCTTTCTAGCTCCAAGGTAGTCTCAGAAGCCTATCTGCCTTCCAGCCAGCACTCAGTGGTCCCCAACTGCCTCCTTCAAACCAGAGCAGTAGAGTGGGCTGGGGCTAGGTAGCCTCTTACCTTCACTTTCCTGAAGCAAGCCCAAAACACGTCCAACAGAGGCATGGTGGGGCGAGGGGAACTGGCGGGGCCCAGCAGAGCTCTGCTGGGCACAGGTTTCTCCCTCTCTGGGGACCAGGCTACCCAGGACCAGGGGCTCAGCCAGAGCTAGCTCTGATCAGGCGCTCCATCAGCGGCTCATCTTGGGAAGAGGCGGAGAGCAGAGCAGCGGCCTGAGCTCAGCTCGCCTGCACTTTTCCCGGAGGGCCCGAGGGAGGGAAGGAGGGAGGGAGGGAGGGAGGAAGAGAGACTAGCTGAGGAGGAGGGGCCAGGAGGCGGGTCGCTGATTCAAACTCAGCACCGTTAACCAGTTGGCTGGTACTGGACAGCAATACCAACTGAAATTCCCTGAATTTCAGTTCCCAAGCCTGGAGCATCCAGCCTGCTGCAGCTTACCCGCCAGTCCTGCCACCTGCACGCTGGCCTGCTTGGCTCCTGCCACCTGCGAATGACACACCAGCCTTTCCTGGGGGCCTCTGGGTAAAACCGAGACCACACAGGGACACTGGAAAGAGTGCCAAGGAAAAGCACCCAGGGAGGAGAGCCCTCGACCTGAGCAGGACTCAGGTCAGTGTGGAGACACAGAAGGGGAAAGGCCTGGGCCCTGGGTCACAGGGTCATCCTCCTCACCCTGCATTAACGTCAGGAATCATGACTCACTCTGGTATTTTGGGGAGGCCCTCTCCTTTCTGGGCCTCAGTTTCCCAACTGTACAATGAGAGGCAGGCTCACAGGTCACTAAGTCTCAAGTCTGTTGTATGGCTCCCATTTGGAGTTAGCTACAGGGCAAGTCTGTAAGAAAATCCCTTCTGGTAATTACTACCCCTTTCAGAACTGCTGCGCTGCCCTTAGGCATCCATAGGAAGTCAGGGAATGCCCCAAAGAGAATCCCAGCTCTCAAAGATCATTTCCTCCATCCCCCTGCCTCAGAGCATCATAGCTTTCTCCCAACTCAGATATCCTGGCTATGTGTCCTTTTCTGAACATTGAAGCAAATGACAATTTCCCTTCTTTATCCACTCCCATGCTCCCATGCTCAGAACACTCCAGTTCCAGTTTAGCCTGGAATCTAGTCTTGAACTCCTGGATGCACTGAAGTCAGCTCTTTCCATGGAAACAGAGTTAGCACTAGCCACTTCTAGAGGCTTTTTGGGCAGGAAGCCATTAAGAAATAGCGATTCCCTTCCCCCACTCCAAAGCTTCAGCAGGCAGGGTGCCATGGCTGATGGCCAGAGGGTCCCAGGAACCGACCCCAGGCTTGGGTCTCTGGGGGAATATGTCATCACAAGTCCTAGAATAACTTACTCCCTCTGGCCTCACTTCCCTTTCTGAGATTCATGATGGTCAGGCAAAGGGCCAAATCCTGGGGCCCGAGAAGATCTTAAGCCTACTTTGAGCAAGCCTCTGCCTATGTTTGAGGACTTTCCTCATCTGTGGTTTGGTCCAGAGGTTTGTCTTGAGGGTCTCTAAGGATCCTTCCAGTCCTGCTTACAACTTACTCTGTGGCCCTCAGTTTCCTTATTTGTACTCTGGGGAGGCTGTGATAATGGATCTCTCACCTCTCTAGCCTCTGGGTCATCTCAGATGTTTGTTCTGCTGGGCTCTGTCAGAAGGATATTCAGACACAAGGCAAATGTTTCCTTCACACCCACCTCCAACTGTATGCATGCTCATGAGGGGAAGCCCCCTTCCTGGGGGAGGCAAGTAACACAAGAACCAAGAGTGGAGCAGTGTTTCCTCCTTTGAATGTATCTCCTCTTCCCCCTCAGCCACATGTTTGAGGATGGAGAGCCACGGAGGATGTGCGGCAAGAATGTAGGCCTCCCAGAATGACCCCCTTCTTTAGATTCAGGGCCCTGGGCAGAGGAGCACCAGTTGTGCCTTTGGACATTCATTCAGGAGGCAATAGTGCACAGCATACTGACTTGAGAGATCAGGAGTTTTCAGTTCAGGGCCTCTCACACTAGTTTAGCTTTGAGCTTGAGGATAGTAGCGTTCAACCACTAAGCCTGTGAACTGTGGTGCTGAACTGTCTGGATTCAAATCCAAGTTCTGTTACTCTTTAACTAGGTGACCTTGGGCTGCCTTAATTTTCTCGTCTGTTAAATGGGGGATAATAGTACCTACCTGGTTGGGAGGTTTAAATTAAATGAGTTAGAACATTTAGTACAGAGCCTGGCATACAGAAAGTTCTCAAGAAATGTTATTTCGTATTCCAAAAACTAAGGCTTTGGAACTTGACAGACTTAGATTTGAATACTGGTTCTGCTGCCTTTAGCAGTGTGCCCTCAGGAAAGTCACCTCATTTCTGTTTCCTCATCTGTAAACTGAGGATTTTCTGTTTATATGAGGGAACTACTGTTAGGAGTTGATGGAAGAGAACATTCATTTACACTCACCATGCTGGGCACATAGTAAGTGTTTAATAGATGTGAGTTTCTTTGCTCCCTCTTCTTTTCCTGGGTGCTCCTGACTCTCCCTGCTCTTGGTAAAGCAGAAAGAATGTTAATTTGGCATTCTTTAGACCCAAATTCAAATCCAGGCCCAGCTACTTTGGGGATATATAATTACCTTAGGCAAGTCATTTTCTCTCTGGGACCCTCAGTTTCCCTGGCTGTAACATGAGGATGCTGAAGCTGAAGCTCCAATACTTTGGCCACCTGATGAGAAGAGCCAACTCAGGAAAAGACCCTGATGCTGTGAAAGACTGAAGGCAAAAGGAGAAGGGGGGTGCAGAGGATGAGATGATTAGATAGCATCATCAGCTTAATGTATGTGCATTTGAGCAAACTCTGGCAGATATATAATTACCTTAGGAAAGTCACTTTCTCTCTGGGACCTTCAGTTTCCCTGGCTGTAACATGAGGATGCTGAAGCTGAAGCTCCAATACTTTGGCCACCTGATGCAAACAGCCAGCTCAGGAAAAGGACAGAGGAGGGACAGGACAGAGGAGCCTGGCATGCTACAGTCCATGGGGTCGCAAACAGTTGGACACAACTTAGTGACTGAAGAACAACAACAAACATGATGATGAGGGTAAAGATCACTACTTACCTTCCAGGCTTGTCATTAAGGAAGAAGCAACATGAAGAACCTGATGTATAGTGGCTTTTCTCAGTCAACACAGATTCTCCCTCCTTTCTTTCCTACTTCTGTCCTCCTTCCCTACCTCATGGGGGCTCTGAATCTGGGAGGGCCTCCCTTGCCTCATACCCAAGACCCCCATGATGGGCACAACAGGCTGCTTTTGTTTGGTGGCCAGGGTCCAGAGGGGCTGGTTATTGAGGGGGTGAAAAGTAGGGTATGGAGATCATAGCAATTAGGACAGGTGGACCCAGAGGGACTGGGAACTTGTAGACAGACAAGCAGGGAGGCTATCACATTAATCCTCAAGAGACTAGCTGCTTTCTTCCTCCACTCAGGAACTGGCACTGTCTGCCATAGGGTATCTTGTCTAAGGCACAAGTCACCAGTCTGTGCCAAGGAACCCAGGTGAGGGAGATAGTATATTATCTGGTATAGCTTAGATCTGTGAATTCGGAAGAATGGCCTAACTCCCGAGGTCACTGTGTTCTTCCTTCTGTCAGATATTGAGCAGATCATATTTGGAACCACTAAAGTGAAAAGGCTTTATAGAATGAGACAGGAAGTCAGAGACCTTACTAGAACCTTCTTAAACTTTTGCTCTCAATATCTCTTTATACTATTAAAAGTTATTATTAAATATCTAGGCATTCTTATTTATGTGGGTTGTATCTATGGATATGTATGGTATTAGAAATTAAGACTGAGATGTTTAAAGAGGATTGATGGATTTATTTATTTTAAAAAAACATGCTTCAGAATTAGACATGTTCACATATTTTTAATATATTTTGTGAAGAATAACAATATTTCCTAAAATAAATTTACTGAGAAGAATGGCGTGGTTTTAAGGTTTCTTGCTGCTCTCTTTAATATCTGGCTTAACAGAAGATAGCTGAACTCTCATGGTTGCTTCTGTGTTCAGTCTCTTGTGATAGGCTGTTTTGACTGAAGTATGTGAAGAAAATCCTGCCTCTCAAAGATACTTAATTTGAAAAGGAGACCTCATTGATCATTGAAAAGGGTCTCAGGGACCTTTAGGGATTCTTGGGTCACACTTTGAGAACCACTGTATTACGAGATCCTAATTAGACCTCATTAGAGAATTCTGTAACATTTGTGCTGGAAGAGTCTTACAGAGCATTCAGTTTGAAGTTTTTCACTGAGCAAAGAGGGAAACTGAGGCCCATATAAGGAAAGGAACTACCCAACTTCACACAGCAAGCCAATGATGGAGCTCATACTTGGACCCAGATCTCCTGCTTCCTAGGACAGTTCTCTTCCTACCAACGTTGTTAAATACAGGTTAGTCAGTAAAGAATCTGCCTGCAATGCAAGAGACTTGGGTTTAATTCCTGTATTGGGAAGATCCCTTAGAGAAGGGAACAGCTACCCATTCCAGTATTCTTGCCTGAAGAATCCCATGGACAGAGTAGCCTGGTGTCACAAAGAGCTAGACATGACTGAGCGACTAACACTTGCTAAATGCAGTTCTATAGTTCCAAGTGTACTATGGTGGAGAATACCCTAGTCTGGGTTATAGAGAGGTTTGTGTTCTAATACTAGATTTACATCATTGATGCAGCAGTCAAAGCTTTTCTAAGCATTCAAAGATTGTAGCATAGATCAAGAATGTAGTTAAGATTTTGAAGTAGTGAGCTCCCCCATCATTAGATGTATACAAGGGAAAGTTGGCCCAACTAACTTCTCATGTTCCTAACGTGAGAGCCTAACAGAAGTGACTATAAATGGTACATTGCACCAAAGTTCAGGCAGGATTCCTGTAGCAGGGCCTAATCAGTCCTTTTTCCAGGTTGAAACAGGAACACGGTAACTCGAAAGAAGTGTTTGAATAATTATTCCACACTTATTTTATTTAAAAAACTGTTTATGCATTTATTTGCTTATATTCTACCTTTCATTCACCAATGTCCATTCATTTGTTCAACAAATATTTACTTGACACCTATTACACAAATCTTGGCATTTGTATTTCATCTTTTTTTTTCCCTTGGTCTCTAAATATTTACCAATGTTTCAATCAGTGAAATCTACTATAACAGGGGGAGAGAGCAAAGCCCAATGGAAATCAAGTTTCCTAGCAGTCCATAGGCAGACAGGAATGGAGTGAAAGGTGCAAGTTTAGATTTCCATTTCTAATAATCACAGTAGAGAATGGAAGCATAGAAGTGTTCCTATGAGACAAATAGTTGCATTACAATCTCCAAACAGCTGTTTAGTCCCCTGAAAGAATATGCTATTACATAAGCTCCTGGAGGACAGAAATTTTCTCCCAAGGGAATATGGTTTTCCAGTGCTCGTGTATTTTTAGTACACAGCCACTCCCTTTGGCATCTAGCACTTTCCATCAGTGGGGCTCAGGATCTTATATCCATGCCTTTTATGCATGTATTCATTCATTCAGTAGATCTTACTGATCACCACACTGTGCTTGGCCCCAAAGATATAGAGATGATGACATATAAAAATAGCTGCCATTTATTGAGCACTTTATGTATACTCTGTTCTAAGCACTCAAAGCTTTATCACATTTAGTTTTCACAGTAACTCTCTGTAAAAATTACTCTTATAATTCTCATTTTACAGATAAGAAAATGGAGTCTGAAAGAGGTGGAAAATCTTGCCCAAGTTGGTAATTGGCAGTGCTAAAATTCAAGCAAAACCCATTTGACCTCAGGGCCCATGGACCTTAGGGCCCATGCCCATACACATTACTCTCTACTCAGATATGGTCCCCGTCTTGGTGGAGGGCTGGTTCATGCTCCATGGAAGGGTTAAGCCAATAGATAAAAGAACTCTGATTCAAGATAGAGCAGGGGAGGTGGAAATAGAGAGACAAGGAAAGTACTATCAAAGGATAGATCAAGGTCAGCTCAAAGAATAAGAACATTTGAAAGAAAAGATGTATTCAGCTTGAAGAATGCACAGGATTTGGGGAAATAATGGATTGAGTATTCCAGACAGAGGGGCTAGCATAAGTCCAGGCCTAGAAGTAGGAATTCAGAAATTACCTATTAATTACATGTGACAAAATTCATTCAGGTGGTCTGCTGTGTAGGTTGCATCAAGTTGCCACACTGAGCAAAATATAAATACAAGATGCTCAGTTAAATTTGGATTTCAAATCAACAATGAATAATTCCTTAGTACAAGTGTGTCTGAAATTCAAATTTAACAGGTATCCTGAATTTTAGATATTTTCTATTTTATGCAGTCCTCAGTTCAGTTCAGTTCAGTTCAGTCACTCAGTCGTGTCCGACTCTTCGCAACCCCATGAATTGCAGCACACCAGGCCTTCCTGTCCATCACCATCTCCCAGAGTTCACTCAGACTCACATTCATCGAGTCAGTGATGCCATCCAGCCATCTCACCAAGGGGGTATAAGTGAGATGCTAGAATAAGAAAAAGTAGATTAGAACCAGGTCATAGACAGTCTTCAATGTCAAGTTAGGTAGTTGCCATATGACCTTCAAAAATGCCTCACTGAGTTTCAGTTCCCCCATCGGCAATGTGAGGGCACTGAACTAGATCAGTAACTCCTAAACCTGGCTATACATCTGATTTTAAAAAGTGAGACTGCCAAGCTCCTTCCCAGATATCCTGAATCAGAACCTTAAGGAGTAGAGTCTGGTTCTCTGGTGATTCTGACGAATAGCTGGGATTGGAAACCAATGGGCCAAATGGCTCTAGGGGTCCTCTAGCTCCCATGTTTATTATGACCAATCCAATAATTGATTATAATGGAGAGGCAGAATATATCTTTATACCTTTAAATCCCTGAGCTCCTTCGGTCTCCTGATTTTCCTCATCAGGGAGGCCCGACACCAAAACTTTGGGAATTCCCTATCCATTCCTCTCTCAGAGACAGAAGATTACCATTTTAAATGAGGCATTCCAGCAGATGAAAAGCAGATAATCATTTCTACAAAATGCCCCTTGCCTTGGCAGGAATTTTCTCATGCCCAAGGGAGGGGGCCCAGGTATGGTTGGAAAATGGGATGGAGATTAGGGTTCTGTGTGTTACAGGATCATTAAGGCAAGCAGCCAGAGACTGAGGCAGGCCTGAATGTGATCTCTGGAAAAGACATGAGATGTCCCTTGGAGAAGTGAAATTCCTGCTTTTAGAAAGTCTGGTATCCCAGTCCCCGGGGCCTCAGGTGGGAAATGCAGAATTTCCAGTTCAGGAATGCAATGTCCCTGCCCACTGCCACAGTGGTCCTGCCCATAAGTAGGTCAGCTCAGCACCTCCTGGCTTCTGTGGCCCCTAGTCCAGGCAACTTGTTAGGCTGAGAGTCAGAGGCAGGGCAGGGGACATGAGATTCCCCAAGGATCAAGCTCTGCTATGTTTCCTAGACAGGCTCAGCACCGCTCACCTTGAGCCAACCCACTCTACCTCTCTGAGGAGGCCCTGGGCTTAATTTCTAAGTGTAACAGCCCCGAAGGGCCACTACTGGCTTGGCCTTACAGGAGGTGGTGGTAACCGAGGGCTGAATCCCTTGAGCATCTGTTTGTCAGCAGGATTGTTGGTCATTATCAGCCCAGCACATGAGCAATTTCCTGCATGAAGCATTGGCTCCAAATGCTCTGACAAAGGGGCTGCTGTCTCGGCCCTCACAGGCCAGAGAGAACCTGGCAGGGCTAAGTGCAGGGTGAGAAAGCTAGCCAACAAAGGGAAAGGAAATGGAGAATGTGTCACAGATGTGGGTAAGAGAACTGAGAAACAGGGCAGGAGAAAGAAGTAAACTAGCTTGGAACAAGTTCTGGGCCAATGACACAGCGGGGACCTACCTCCTCCTCGGGCTCCAGAATGGGCATGACTCAGGGAGACTTTGGGTTAGGGTAGCAAATGCTTGGGAACTTCTTTGCCAGGCTTGGTGGGTAGAATGAAATTCTTTGTCATAGGATAATGGCTTCAGGAAACCTGGATGCTCTGAGAGACGGCAAGCCCTAGGCAGGCACTACAGGGTAAGCCTTGCTACATTTGCAGGAAGGCAGGCAGAATAGGCTCTCTGGAGAGCCGAGGTGACAACCAAGAGTGGGGATGCTCAGGGGAGCATGTATGCCAAGATGTTTCAGTCATGTCCAACTCTATGCAATGCTATGGACTATAGCTCACCAGGCTCCTCTGTCCATGGGATTCTCTAGGCAAGAATACTGGAGTGAGGTGTCATTTCCTTTTCCAGGGGATCTTCCTGACTCAGAGGTGAAACCAAGGTCTCCTGCATTGCAGGCAGATTCTTTACCACTAGTGCCACCTGGGAAGCCCCATGGGGCAGTGCAGGTCATACAATGTCTTGGGGGAGAGTGTGGCAATTGATGAGTCCATGGACAGATAATGCCAAGTACTCTAGGAAGGGTTGAGGATATGGCACCTGGAGGGTCTCTGTCTGTGGGTGAAAGGATTCCAGCAGGGGAAAAAAGGCCAGATTCTACTTTACGAGGGGATCAGTAAGGGCAAAGCAGGACACTCAGGTCATCAAGGATGAAACTAGGGATCAAAGTGGGGACTTGGTCACCATTACTTGGTCACCATTACCAGTCAGAGCCCGGTGAACCAGGATGCAGGGCCAGGGCCAGGCCACAACAAGGTTCTGATGCTGAGTACAGAAGGTGGGCCTGGGCTGCCTAGTGTCAGGATGGATGCCAGAAATGGGGCTGGGCCATTAGGTAGGATCAGAGGTCTTAGCTATGTGGGAAAGAGATCAGCAGTGGCTGCATCCTAGGCAATATTAGATAATAGGCCCCACAGCACCAAGTTCAGTGCAGAAGTGTCTATCTTCTTGAGCTTGACACCACTCAGCTTAAACAACTTGACTCAGAGTCTGCCACAGTGGCCAAAAGCCTCCCCAAAGGCCCAGACTCAGGAAAAACAAACCTTGAACTAAGAAGCTGTGACTTTCTTGGTAATTTGGTGAACTCTGAGACAAGCCATTCTTGGGCTTCTGGGTCTTCATTTTTCTATCTACCATCCATCCTTAGGACTGGAGGAAGAAAAATACATACATGGAAGAAGAAGAAACCAAAAGAAGAATAATAATAACAGTGATGACGATGATGAACTAAACTGAACTGAAGAGGAAAGTATAATGATGAGTTCCAATAAAATAACCACAATCATAGCTAACATGCATTAAGCATTTGCTTTGTGCCAGATGCCTCTCTAAATACTTTCAATGGATAGCTTCATTAACCCTCACAGAATTCCCGAGTGGTAGCTAGAAACGAGGAAATCAGTCACTTTTGCCTGAGGTCCTAACAGTTGTCAAGTGGTAGAGTGAGCTTTCTAATCCAGGCAGGCTGGCTCCTGAGTCTGCATAAGTAACTCTCATACTCAATAGTCTCCAACAAGGAGGCTCATGGGGATAATAATAATAAAAAAATCAACCCCAGCTCCTCCCTGTAGCCCAGTTAGTAGGAGTGTCTCCACCAGTGGGCATGGCTTGGTTGTCCTCCATATCTGTCAACAATAAACAAATAAACAAGTAAATAAATGTGCAATAAAAATAAAGTAAAATTCCAGGTATTGACCAGAGCTATAAAAATACAACAGGAGAAGAAAATGAAAAATGAGGCCCAAAGCACAAAAAAAAGTGTCATCTGGCTGGAACTGGAGCCTTGATCTCTCTATGCCAGACTTCCTTGCATTGTCCTATTCTGTCTCCTCACTCTCCATCCCACATCTCATCAACCACCTGCCTCAACAAAGACTTAGGCTTTGTCAATTCTACCAAGGCCAGGGCTCAATGCATGTGGTGGGCTGGTTCTTCCAATGGGCAATGGGGCTCCCCTCCTTAGCTACTAGGAAAAGTGAAAGTGATAGTTGTTCAGTCGTGCCTGACTCTTTGTGACCCCATGGACTGCAGCTCACCAAGCTCCTCTGTCCATGGGATTTTCCAGGCATGGATACTGGAGTGATTTGCCTTCTCTAGGGGATATTCTTGACCCAGGGATCGAACCTGGGTCCCCTGCACTGCAGTCAGATTCTTTTCTGAACAGAAACTCCAATTTGTCATTGTCTTTCATCGCTAGCAATGCGGGAGACTTGGGTTCAGTCCGTGGGTTGGGAAGATCCTCTGGAGAAGGGAACAGTTACCCATTCCAGTATTCTAGCCTAGAGAATTCCATGGACAAAGAAGCAGGCTACAGTCCATGGAGTTGCAAAGAGTCCAACATGACTGAGTGACTTTCATCCTCAGTTTTCACTTTTTCATCACCCTGGACTCTGGGCTCATGAATAGTAGTGCTGACCCCTGGTAGCAAGGCTGGGCAATGGGAAGAGAGGCTAGTGTTCTAAATTCCTGGAATTCACTAGCAGTGAGCTCCTCAGCTTACAGATAGTGGTGAATCTGTACACTATTCAGAAAGTCAGGCAGTCAGCTCTTTTTTGAACATCAGCCACCACGTGATTACCCAAGATGAGAAAGATATAATCCTACCCTCAAAGAGCTTGTAATCTAGTTTCGGGAATAAAACAGACATTTCTATTGGAAGGAAGGAGCCCTAGACTGAGAGGAAGTATACATACCTTATAGTCCCAAGAAGCTGAGTAATCTTGGGTAAACCTGTGTGTGCATCACTCCATGCCTTGGTTTCCCCTTCTGAAAATCTGGATGACAATCTGTCTTGCTAGGGCTATTTTTAAGATTAAATGATAGGATGGATGTGAAAGTATTGGAGATCTGTAAATTGAAGGGGGTATTTATCCTGGCCTGAAAAGCTAAGCTGGATGTGGCCAAAGTTAACTTAGACAAGGAGAGTGTTGTGCTCTTCAACTCATTTACACTGTCTTAAGAAAATAAAAATGGAACTCTTTATGAATGCAGCTTGGCTTTTACAGCAACGTCTATTAAGTTAAATACTTACATCAAATGCACAACTTACACATGATTTTTAAATACACAGATACAATTTCATACTTTTCTCATTGGTTTTCAACTGTACTTAATCATTACAAAGAACAAGTAATGCATATGAAATGTTCTTTGTAAATTTGAAAACACAATGGAAATGTGTTATTATTACCAAATGTAGGCTCTGTTATATTTTCATCTACAATCCTCTAATTTTAAATTAGGCATTCCGGTAGGGCCTAATTTATCTGGCAGCTCAGGTCATTTTGGCATCAAAGGTGAGCATCTTATAATGTTGGGATGGGATGGGTTCCTTGGATCCAGCTGAGGTCCACAGAGCTGACAAAGCTGCAGTAGATTTGGCCACTGTGGGGAGGGGGACTGACTCCTTTCCCACAGACAGAAGCCCTCAGGAGACGGATTTTGATCTGGTAGCATAAAGAATGTTAAGACCTTGGCATTTGGAGTATAAAGACCAAAAGCTATAGGGGTAAAGACAGGGCCAGCAGGCTTTAGAGACACTGCACAGCCTCCTGTGTCCATGTCTGTGGGCACACTTTTCTCTTTGGGAAAAGGATGGGGAAGAAATAGAAAGAGATAGGTGAAATCTCAGGAGCTCCAAGGCTTCAGGAACTCCTCATTTCCTGCTCTGTTCTCTCTGTTGGCAACTTCCTCACTTCTGAGAAATTCTCCACTCTCCATTTTTTTAAAAAATGAAATCTGCCTAATTAAATATTAGATGATTCTAGAGGGAAATGTAAGGGAGTCTACATTTGATAGCAATAACACATTTCTGTCGTATTTTCCAATTTACAAAGAACATTTCACACGTATTAACTTGCTTAATCTTCACAATCAAGAATATCTGAAGGCAGTTCTATTTCCAGTTTTTTAAGGAATCTCCACACTGTTCTCTTAGTTGCTGTACTAGTTTGCATTCCCACCAACTGGTTTCTTTTTCTCTGCACCCTCTCCAACATTTATTGTTTGCAGACTTTTTGATAGCAGCCATTCTGACTGGCATGAGATGGTACCACACTGTGGTTTTGAGTTGCATTTCTCTGATAATGAGTGATGTTGAGCATCTTTTCATGTGTTTGTTAGCCATCTGTATGTCTTCTTTGGAGAAATGTCTGTTTAGTTCTTTGGCCCATTTTTTGATTGGAACTGAGCTTCAGGAGTTGCTTGTATATTTTTGAGATTAATTCTTTGTCAGTTGCTTCGTTTTCTATTATTTTCTCCCTTTCTGAAGGCTGTCTTTTTACCTTGCTTATAGTTTCCTTTGTTGTGCAAAAGCCTTTAAGTTTAATTAGGCCCCATTTGTTTATTTTTGCTTTTATTTTCATAACTCTGGGAGGTAGGTCATAGAGGGTCCTGCTTTGATTTACGTCAGAGTGTTTTGCCTATGTTTTCCTCTAGGAGTTTTATAGTTTCTGGTCTTACATTTAGATCTTTAATCCATTTTGAGATTATTTTTGTGTATGGTGTTACAAAGTGTTCTAGTTTCATTCTTTTACAAGTGGTTGACCAGTTTTCCCAGCACCACTTGTTAAAGAGATTGTCTTTACTCCATTGTATATTCTTGCCTCCTTTGTCAAAGATAAGGTGTCCATAGGTGCATAGATTTATCTCTGGGCTTTCTACTTTGCTCCATTGATCTAGATTTCTGTCTTTGTGCCAGTATCATATTGTCTTGATGACTGTGGCTTTGTAGTATAGCCTGAAGTCAGGCAGGTTGATTCTTCCACTTCCATTCTTCTTTCTCAAGATTGCTTTAGCTATTCGAGGTTTTTGTATTCCCATACAAATTGTGAAATTATTTGTTCTAGTTCTCTGAAAAATACCATTGGTAGCTTGATAGGGATTGCATTGAATCTGTAGATTGCTTTGGGTAGTATACTCATTTTCACTATATTGATTCTACCAATCCATGAACATGGTGTATTTCTCCATCTATTACTGTCCTCTTTGATTTCTTTCATCAGTGTTTCATAGTTTTCTATATATAGGTCTTTAGTTTCTTTAGGTAGATATATTCCTAAGTATTTTATTCTTTTCATTGCAATGGTGAATGGAATTCTTTCCTTAATTTGTCTTTATGTTTTCTCATTGTTAGTATATAGGAATGCAAGAGATTTCTCTGTGTTAATTTTATATCCTGTAACTTTACTATATTAATTGATTAGCTCCAGTAATTTTCTAGTGGAGTCTTTAGGGTTTTCTATGTAGAAGATCATATCATCTGCAAACAGTGAGAGTTTTACTTCTTCTTTTCCAATTTGGATTCCTTTTATTTCTTTTTCTGCTCTGATTGCTGTGGCCAAAACTTCAAAAACTATGTTGAATTGTAGTGGTGAGAGTGGGCCTCCTTGTTGTGTTCTTGACTTTAGGGGAAATGCTTTCAATTTTTCACCATTGAAGATAATGGTGGGTTTATCATATATGGCTTTTATTATGTTCAGGTATGTTCTTTCTATGCCTGCTTTCTGGAGGGTTTTTTTTTAATCATAAATGGATGCTGAATTTTGTCAAAGGCTTTCTCTGCATCTATTGAGATAATCATATGGTTTTTATCTTTCAATTTGTTAATGTGGTGTATCACATTGATTTGTGAATATTGAAGAATCCTTGCATCCCTGGGATAAAGCCCACTTGGTCATGATGTATGATCTTTTAATATGTTGTTAGATTCTGTTTGCTAGAATTTTGTTAAGGATTTTTGCATCTTTGCCCCACTTGCTGGGCATACACACCAAGGAAACCAGAATTGAAAGAGACATGTGTACCCCATCACAGCACTGTTTACAATAGCCAGGACATGGAAGCAACCTAGATGTCCATCAGCAGATGAATGGATGAGAAAGCTATGGTACATATAAACAATGGAATATTATTCAACTATTAAAAAGAATGCACTTGAATCAGTTCTGATGAGGTGGATGAAACTGGAGCCTATTGTACAGAGTGAAGTAAGTCAGAAAGAGAGACACCAATACAGTATATTAATGCATACATATGGAATTTAGAAAGATGGTAATGATGACCGTATATGCGAAATAGCAAAAAGACACAGATGTAAAGAAAAGACTTTTGGATTCTGTGGGAGAAGGTGAGGGTGGGATGATTTGAGAGAAAAGCATTGAAACATGTATATTATCATATGTGAAATAGATCACCAGTCCAGGTTCGATGCATGAGACAGGGTGCTCAGGGCTGATGCACTGGGATGACCCTGAGGGATGGAATGGGGAGGGAGGTGGGAGGGGGTTCAAGATGAGGAACACATGTACACTCATGGCTGATTCATGTGACTGTATGGCAAAAACTACCAAAATATTGTAAAGTAATTAGCCTCCAATTAAAGTATTAAAAAAAATATCTGAAGGCCAGTGAGAAAATACAGGGGCTTCTCAGGTGGCCTTAGTGATGAAGAACATGCCTGCCAATTCAGGAGACATAAAAGATGTGGGCTCAATCCCTGGGTTGGGAAGATCCCCTGGAGAAGGAAATGGCAACCCACTCCAGTATTCTTGCCTGGAGAATTCCATGAACAGAGGAGCTTGGTGTGCTGTAATCCATGGGGTTGCAAAGAGTCAGACATGACTGAAATGACTGAGCACCAGTGAGAAAATAGAATTGTATCTATTTGTGCATTTAAAAGGGCTTCCCTGGTGGCTCAGACGGTAAAGCGTCTGCCTGCAATGTGGGAGACCTGGATTTGATTCCTGGGTCAGGAACATCCTCTGGAGAAAGAAATGACAATCCACTCCAGCGCTCTTGCCTGGAAAATCCCATGAAATTGTGTGTGCTTTGCATTCTTAGACACCCAATACTACCACTGCCTCCCAAAACATACTTTCTGACCATAGTTTATCAATCCAGAGATGTATCTAGGTATGGTTAGCTGACTTAAGCCTAGGCCATCTAATTCACTTCATGTCAAATAGATGGGGGAGAAATGGAAACAATGACAGACTTTATTTTCTTGGGCTCCAAAATTACTGCAGATGGTGACTGCAGCCATGAAATTAAAAGATGCTTGCTCCTTGGAAGGAAATCTATGACAAACCTAGACAGCTTATTAAAAGCAAAGACATTACGCTGCCGACAAAGGTCCATATAGTCAAAGCTATGATTTTTTCCAGTAGTCATGTATGGATGTGAGAGTTGGACAATAAAGAAGGCTGAGTGCTGAAGAATTGATGTTTTTGAACTGTTGTGTTGGAGAAGACTCTTGAGAGACCCTGGGACTGCAAGGAGATCAAACCAGTCAATTCTAAAGGAAATCAATCCTGAATATTCATTGGAAGGACTAATGCTGAAGCTGAAGCTCCAATACTTTGGCCACTTGATGCGAAGAGCCAACTCATTAGAAAAGACCCTATTGCTGGGAAAGACTGAAGGCAGGAGGAGAAGGGGAAGACAGAGGACAAGCTGGTTGGATGACATCATTGACTCAATGCACATGAGTTTGAACAAGCTCCAGGAGATGGTGAAGGACGGATAACTGTCATGCTGTAGTCCATGGAGTTGCAAAGAGTTGGACATGACTGAGAGACTGAGCAACAACAACAAATCTAATTCTACCCTTTAAGTTTACTATCTGGAGGGATTCACTCACTCTCAGGTTATGTGAGGCACAGAGGCCACGTTATCATGTGAAGAGAGCCAGTTTTTTGCAGGGAGACTGAAGATGGCTTGCAGAGAGAAACTGATAGTGAGATACAGCTAGATTCAGGTCCTGGCAGTGTTCAAGGGCTCAGATCCAATGGTTCCTGAGGTGCTGCTATATTCCTGTCTCTTGAGTTTGGTTTTTCAACCATACATTACACTACTTTTGCCTAAGCTACTTTGAACTGAATTGGTCAATTTCTAACAAAATTCTCTATCCTTGGTTTTTCATCCTCAAATATTTTATAGGCAGTACTGTTAAAGAGAGAAACCGAGGCAACTCATTTTTGGTCATTTTCTTCTTATTTGACATATTCACTACATTTGACTATTGAGTATTTCCTCTTTCTTAAAACACTTCTCTTATGTTGAAGACACTTCATTCTCCTTAATCTCCTCTTCTGTTTTTGATTCTTCCCTTTCCCATCTCCTTCAGGGAGACATATTTCTCTGCCTCACCACTGCTTTTCTCTAAAATTATATCCTAGGCTCACTCTACTCTCCCTAGATGACCTCATTCATTTTCAAGATTTCAACCACATTTTATGTGCTGATGACTCCCAACCTTTGTTTTCAGGCCAGATCTCTCCTTCAGCTTCAGACCCATGCATCCAGTTGTCTGTTCAACACCTTTTGCTGAATGTAGCACATGCACCTCAAATGTAACACATCCAGCATTGAACTCCTCATTTTGTACTTTCATTTATCCTTCACCTTAATGAACAGCACCCACACACATTCAGTAACCAAAACCGGCTTCTTCTAATTTTCATTCACTATGTTCCATTGTTCCATCAGTCCCACCTGCTCTCTCAGTTTGTCAGTTGTTTTCCTTTACTTAGTGTTAATGGTAAGGGAGTTATTTGTAGCAAATTAGAATTAGAAATTCCAGTACTCTTGCCTGGAAAATCCCATGGACGGAGGAGCCTGGTAGGCTGCAGTCCATGGGGTTGCTGAGTCGGACACGACTGAGCAACTTCACTTTCACTTTTCAATTTCATGCATTGGAGAAGGAAATGGCATCCCACTCCAGTGTTCTTGCCTGGAGAATCCCAGGGATGGCGGAGCCCAATGGGTTGCCATCTGTGTGGTCACACAGAGTCGGACATGACTGAAGTGACTTAGCAGCAGCACCAGCAGCAGCAGAATTAGAAATGGCTACCCAAGTGCCCTTCTCACTGACAAAGTTGTAATGCTTTGTAATTATCTGAGTTATTATAATGACTAGTCTAGTAAACATACCACACATATACCTAATTCTAGAATCTTCTCATCCTCTCAATCCCTACCATCCTTAGGCTGGACCAGGCCTCAGTTTCTGCCTAGGGTAGGTGGAAGGGTTCAAAGTGCTCTGTGGAAGCATATCAGGCCACCATGAGAGGAGAGGAAAAGTGTCAGAAGCTATTGCTCTAGACCTTACCCCTTCCTCAACAGTGCTTGTAGATGTGTTGATTTCTTGATTTATATACTGGAATACAGAATAATTTCATTGGAATAGACACTGTCTAACCCCCTTTCACATATCTTCTGTAACTTGATCTTTACAACACCCACAAGGCAGAAAATATGCATGTTTTGACAAGTAAATTAAGGCTCAGAAAGCCTTATGTGAATTGCTTAAAATCACAACAGCTGAAAAGTAGTGGAGCCCAAATTTGAACCCATTTGTCTGCCTCTCAATTCTGCCTTTCCCCCACCATGCCATAATTCTTCCTCCCTTCTTTTCCTGGACATGCACATACCTCATTCTTCTAAGGTACTAGTTCAGTTTCAAGGACAGGCATTCACATAATGCCTAGTCAGGGAGCTGGAGAAGGGAACAGGCAGGGCAGAAATGTCTCCTTATATCACATACCAAATGGAAGAACTGGAAGAGACCTCCTATTTTGTAAGAAAGAGACATACTCCTGAGAGGAAAAAGACAGGCTGAGCATGGGCCATAGACTCAGAAAGGACTCAGACTCTTTTAATGAGTCTCACCAGTGGTTTTACATCTACAGAGCATTGAAGACTGGACTGATCTTGAGAGAACTGAAATTGCTTCATTCTGTGATCCTAAATTTTATGTATGCTAAGTCACTCAGTGGTGTCTGACTTTGTGACCTTATGGACCTTAGCCTGCCAGGCTCCTCTGTCCGTAGGATTTTCTAGGCAAGAATACTGGAGTGGGTTGCCATTTCCTACTCCAGGGGATCTTCCTGAAACTGCATCTCTTTTGTCTCCTACATTGGCAGGATTCTTTACCACTAGAGCCACTGCGCTGGCATGGATTCCTTATATATTCATTATCATTACTTAAAGTATACCTACATAAATATTTTATGACCAGAAAAATTTTTTTAATTTAGTTTAATACCTTTTCCTGTCACTCCCTTTTATAAACAAGAAAATAGTGGCCCAGAGAGAACTGACCGGTTTGACAAAGTAGGTTAAAGACAGAGCTAGGGCTTAAACCCAGGTCACCTTATGGATTCAAGACATGGCTCACTCTATAATTCCATTCTGATATCCTAGACATTCATTTTACATAACAAAAGAGGAGACCCCATCTATACCATAAGAAACAACTTTAAAAGTAGTCTTGCTCATTGCTCAGCATTAATCAGAAGAGAGCATTGCTGAAAAGTTCCTGGTAGGAGGAGAGAAAGAGAAACACACTTCACAGAGCCTTTCACTTTCCAACCCTTTGGAATTTTAAATCCATTTGAGCATGCCTCATTTTTATCATCATCTGGAATTTTCCAAAAGGGCATTTCACATTACAGTCAATTATATCACATTTAATGCCACCTTGTATAACAATCAGATCATTCCATTTTGCCTACCTGTTGAGAAATGCTGACTCTTGGAGAACTTGTAGCCTTCTTCCTTGATTTGTTTTTCATTCCTCTTTTTCTATCCTGCTTTCCTTCCCAGCGTGTAAGAGGCAGACCCAGAGTTGATCAAAGGAAAAGAGAAGGAAGGAGGAGGTATACAGATCCATAGACTCAACCTGGAACTTTCTTATAGACCCAAGCCCCCTAATCTACATCATAGGCTAAGAATTTTCAGATGGAAGAAGCAGCAAGGGCTCACAGGCAGCCACACAGTGTCAATCTCCCTCTAGTTCTGGAATCAAGTTCATATGGCCTTGCAAGTAATATCAGAGCTCTGCCACTCACATTCACCTCTCTGAGCTTCCATTTCATCATGTATAAAATACATGATGTAAAAATATGAGTAAAAATGTGCGTGGGGTTTCCATGTTGAGAAATGGAAATAGCATATATGAAAAACTATGTGGTGAACAGTATAAAGAAGTCACACTTCTGTAAGATGTGCCACATCTCTTGGTGTATATGTGTGTCTGCTCGCAGGGCAGTAGGATGAAACTGGGAGAAGATTCAGTGAATCTCTTAGTCCTGTTCCAGACTGACATAGATATGGAGCAGTACCTTGAAGCCTTACCTTACTGGGGTCACTGCTGCCCCTAGAGGATCACTCCTAGTCCTCTGAACCAGCTTGCCAGGGGTTTACATTTATATTTGGAGGAATGAAGGAGGGAAGGAGAGTCTAGTTATGCATCCCAGGACCCATTCTGAAACTAACACACACTGAAAAAATGGAGAGGGACATTCATCTGGCTAGGTTGAGGGCAAATGTGTGAGTTCTTTTATATCTCTCTCCAGGCTTCTTGTTTCAGGAATTCCCTACCACCCTTCTCCAGTCCCCTAGTTAGGCAGGAAGGAAACAGCACAGGAGGTAAGTATACAGAACAAAGTAGATGTGATATAAATATTATCAACATGTCAATGTAAAAGTTAAAGTACAGAGGGCAAAGTTTGGAAAGGAAATCTGAAGTAAAAGGTAAGAGTGGGTCTTCTTTATTATCCATCCATAGCTATAAGAAAATTTATTTTCAGTAACAAATATGATAATAATGGCCAGAAAGGAGACATAGAGTGAAACTTTGGCTTAACTTTTATTAATAATCACAATGATATCACTGTTTATTTCAAATACACAGTATGAATTGAGGAATAAACATAGGAATTGGAAACACAAACTTCACCTGAAGTGAGCTCAAGCAGTCCTGAACGGTTCTGAACCATTACAAACTTACTTTTGAAGAAATGCATGTTGCTGACCCTGCATGTTGTTGGGGGCTGTTTATGTAAATGGGAACTCTCAAAATTAACTTCCATGTACAACAAAATGTTTATTAAAGGTTAGGTAACAAAATTATGCTAATATGAAAAGTTGTAAAGCAATAAATTTCTTACATCATTGTTTCTTTGTATATTTTGTTCACTGAAGAGTCAAGTAGTATACTAAAACACATTTTTTTCTTTATATAACCTTTTGTTTTGTCCTAGTGCTTGCAATTGACTTTACCTTTCCCTCACTTTTAAAAAACTTATTTTCATCGTATTCTCAATAATTTTCTTCAAACTCTCTATCATATTACATATTCTAGCCAGTTTCTTTTTGTTCAGAGGTCTCCCCAGCAGAGGTTGTCTTCCTGTTTCTATCTGGGTTGTTTTGTCAGGACAAATGCACATTTCTTATCATCTTGGAACTTCAAGGTTTTCCTGGGTATGATCTAATGTTTACACTTTCTTGGTATATTCCTACATTTGGTGGAACACATCCTCAGGGAGTTTTCAATAAAAGGTGGGTGGAAGTTCAATTTTATGAGTTCTTATGAGTATGAATTTCAATTCCTGGGTCAGGAAGATCTGCTGGAGAAGGGATAGGCTCCTCACTCTAGTATTCTTGGGCTTCGCTTGTGGGTTAGCTGGTAAAGAAGCTGCCTGCAATGCAGGAGACCTGGGTTGGGAAGATCCCCTGAAGAAGGGAAAGGCTACCCACTCCAGTATTCTGGCCTGGAGAATTCTGTACAGTCCATGGGATCGCAAAGAGTCAGACATGGCTGAGTGACTTTCACTTTATAAGTTTGAAGATCCTTTAAAAATTCTATTATCATACTTAATCTGCAGTTCTGTTAGGTGTAGAATTATTGGTTTAAAACATTGTGTCATAATTATTTCACGATATTGCTTAATTATCTTCTAAAATGCAAAGGTTTTTGATAAGAAGCTCAAGGTTAGTCTGATTCTTATTTCTTTGTATGTGACCTGATTTTAACTGCCTGAA
Organism: Nanger dama; assembly: GCA_917880005.1. Lineage (NCBI taxonomy): Eukaryota > Metazoa > Chordata > Mammalia > Artiodactyla > Bovidae > Nanger > Nanger dama. The sequence continues at coordinate 4,468,188 of CAKJTW010000073.1, read as the reverse complement.
AGCTTTTAGGATCTCCTTTTCTTCCTTAATATTCTGAAATGCTGTCATAGTGTGATTAGTCATCACAGGATGATATTAGGCTCCTTTTCATTCCTTGGGGTGATATTCATTATGCCCTTTCAATTTAGACATTCATATTTCTTGTTCCTGGTAAAATCTTTTGGATTATTTTTCTGATGATTCTTTGCCTCTATACTTTCTTTCTTTCTTTATATTATCCCTAGTACTGGGACAATGAATCTCCTGGATTGATTCTCTTATATCTCTTATTATTTTTCTCCTATATTTTCTTTACTTTTGTCTTTTTGTTTTCTTTTCTGGAAGATTTTCTTGACTTATCCACCAATTCCTCCATCGATTTAAAAAAATTTAAGAATAGATATATTTTTAAATTCCAGTTCTCTTTTGTTCTCTGATTTTTTTCCTTATCAACCTGCTTTTGTTTTCTAAATCCAGTCTTCTTGAGACAAGTTATACTTAATGCACTTCTATCCCCTGGATTTTTACTCTTTCTTCCAAATTAATTTCTTCTTTTATTTATCTGTTCTCTATATATTTAGCATTGGAAACAATCATATATCTGGAGATCCTTGAGTTTCAATTCATATTTTATTATGAGGCATTAAAATCTGGTTAGGAACAAATAAAATCAACAAGGAAGGAAAGCAAAAATGAAATACAAACAGAAACAATTAAGCCTAACTGTATTTCAAATGAATAGCATAACTTCACTGAAAATAACAATAAAGTACCTTTTAAACACAGCATTTGACCATATAGCCTCAAGCTAGAGATAAAAACATATATATATATATATATATATATATATATATATATATATAAAGCAAATATCAAACTCTATAGTTAGTTGGGGTTTTTAAAAATAGAGATATGATTTATCATTTCCAAAACTAATATGTGTTCTAGGATTGAGCAAGTAGTAAATATTTTGTAGAAATGGGAACCATAACTTTCACTTTTTAAAAGGGAGTTGTAAAGTGAAAGTCTCTCAGTCGTGTCCAACTCTTTGCTACCCCGTAGACTATATAGTCCATGAAATTCTCCAGGCCAGAATATTGGCGTAGGTAGCCTTTCCCTTCTCCAGGGGATCTTCCCAACCCAGGGATCGAACTCAGGTATCCCACACTGCAGGCAGATTCTTTAACAGCTGAGCCACAAGGGAGGCCCAAGAATATTGGTGTGGGTAGCCTATCCCTTTCCAGGGGATCTTCCTGACCAAGGAATCAAACCGGGTCTTCTGCATTGCAGGTGGATTCTTTACCAACTGAGCTATCAGGGAAGTTACTAATAGGGAAAAAATGGTTAGAATAAACCATGTGGTTGGAATTGGAAGTATCAGCATGGCTTTTAATATATGTTTATATCTGCATTTATTCTAGCTCATTCTCTGAGAGGTCCATCTGTATTGTTTTCTTGCCATTGCCCATGACAAATGAAGAAAGAGCTAGTTTCAGACTAAAGCAAAAAAATACAAGATGAGCCTGGAAAATCTTGGTTTTCCAAAAACATGCTCAAAGAATGTTGGGGACATGTCAAAAGACACAGGAGCCTGTTTGAAGGGACTGAACCAGTCAATCTGGTACAATTTGAGTAACAAAACAAAGAATGTAACAGACTATAACTCACAGAATAAATAAGAATCCTTGAGTCCATGCAAGTACACATAAATGAATAAATGCATAATGGAGAGAGAAAACACCTCCTTATAGTGGAATGCTGGAATTAGGAAATTACCATTTCTCAACCACCATAGTAATGATTGTTTCAGACAAGAATTACCCATGGATGCTAAAACTAGTGAGTAAAAGTTTGATGAGAACTAGAATAGTTACACAGTCTCAGAGTATCTCCCTACAAGCCAGGTATTAATTACAAAGAAAATGTAGTAATGTTGTAGTGGATAGACTTGGCAAACAGGTGATTAAATCAGATGGTTAAAGTGAACTTAATCAGGTGATTAAAGTGAACATTACCAGTAATGGGACAAATGGACATCACATATCTGATGATATGATGCACTTAAAACATCACCTTCGTGAAGTGAAGTGAAGTCGCTCAGTCGTGTCCGACTCTTTGCAAGAGGAAGGAGGGGCATTCAGGATGGGGAACACGTGTATACCTGTGGTGGATTCATGTTGATGTATGCCAAAACCAATATAATATTGTAAAGTAATTAACCTCCAATTAAAATAAATAAATTAATATTAAAAAAACAAAACTGGCATTTCTAAACAACTACACTGAGGGACAGTAAGAGAAGATCCTAGTGAGCACAGAGAATGCATATGCAAAGAAGTGGGAGGAAAACTCATTAACATGAAGCTGTGCCTGTGGCTCACAGAGGAATCAAGTGCCAAGAAAGGAGTTATCAACAATGTTATGTCAGTGAGAGGCTGTAGGAAAATGAATATTGGCGAAAAGCCCTTGGATTATAAATCTAAACTAGGGTGTCAGTGACATGTGGAGAGAGGTGAAGGCACAAGTCCCATTGTAAGGGGTCAAAAATGACCTGCCTTCTCCCACCAAAGGTACAGACTTTTCTATCCTGGCCAGCACACAGTGTTTAGCTTTCCTCTCATTTCGGGCTCTGTTTCCCAGTATGATGATACAGAGGAAGAATGTGGTAAGAGGCTAGCTCTCACTTCAGTGCTAGTCACATGCCAGCTTTTCCCAGGCAGGATTATTCCCATCCTAAATGCTGAGAAAACCTGAAAACTGCTTTACCCAAGCCAGGATACTATTTCCCCTCTTCCAGACAGTCAGGTTTGAGTTCATAAGAATGTGCAGTCCACCAATCCAATAGAGGCCACATAGAAGGAAACAGGCCACGTAGAAGTACAGGGCTTCCCAGGTGGCACTAGTGATAAAGAACCACTTGCCGATACAGGAGACCTAAGAGACACAGGTTCAATCCCTGGGCCAGGAAGATCCCCTGGAGGAGGGCATGGCAACCCACTCCAGTATTCTTGCCTGAGAATCCCATGGACAGAGGGGCCTGGCGGGCTACAGTCCATAGGGTCTCAAAGAGTCAGCCACAACTGAAGTGACTTAGCACAAGCACGTACAGAAGCAGTATGGCAGAAAGGAAAGAGCATGGACTCTGAAATCATAAGTTTGCTATTACCACATGAATTACATTGGGAAAGTTACTTAACTTCTCTGAGATTTAGTTTCCTCAATTATATGGGAAAATAATGTCCATTCACTCACAAATATTTACTAAAGATCTACTAAATGACTAGTTCTACAAACAACATAGGCATGTCATTCCAGAGCTTATGTTCTAACAAGAAAGCAGACATTGCCAACATAATTACAAATGTTTAATTGCTAAGGGAACAAATAGAGGGAGGACTTAAACTTGTATAGGGAGAAGGGACTTACTAAAACATCTAGAATTAACCAGATAAAACGTGTGTCTAAAGGGAGAGAATCCCAATTGGTGGTGGTGGTGATGGTGGAGGTGGGGGTAGGATTCAGTGTGCAAAGACTCAAAAACAAAGGTGACATAATTTCAGTGTTGCTTGAGAAGAGAGTGCCAAGGGAAAAGAGATGAATTTGGAAAGATAAGAAGACACTAGATACTAGCAGGTCTTAAGGCAAAGCTAAAGATTTGGGGCTTTTCCCCCTTAGTATTGTGGAGGGAGCAAGGTAAAAGTTTTGTTTTGTTTTTAGCAGTGGTAAGAATAATGTCATTAAAAAGGCAGAGTAAGGAACATCCAAAATTTTTCCCTCCATAAAATCAAGAATGCTGGCAGAAATGATCAAAATTAGCTTTTTTCAGAACTTTTGGAAATTAACTAAAAGTTTTGAACAATTAGAGGAGTGTTTATTCAAGAAAAGGGCTGAATCTCAGTAACAGTATATTCTATGGTATTTTAACTTGCCCTACAGCTATACCCACTTCCTGGTTCCACAGTAGACTTGAAAACCTACAACTCACAATCACAGTGAAACCAGAAGCCTGGAAGCTAATGGAAAGTGCAGAATAGAGTTGGAGCTCTAGTCTCTATAGGAGTAATATTTTTGTATACGATTAAATTAAGTAGGAGTTTCCCAGGTGACTCAGTAGTAAAGAATCCGCCTTCCAATGAATATTCAGAACAGATTTCCTTTAGGATGGACTGGTTGGATCTCCTTGCAGTCCAAGGGACTCTCAAGAGTCTTCTCCAACACCACAGTTCAAAAGCATCAATTTTTCGGCATTCAGTTTTCTTTATAGTTCAACTCTCACATCCATACATGACTACTGGAAAAACCATAGCCTTGACTAGAATTTGTTACTAAAGGCAAATATATTGTAATGATAGAAGAGTTAATCTATCAAGAAGATATAATTGTAAATGTATATGCACCAAAAAAATGAAGCCTGCAAAACACATGAAGTAAAAACAGAAACAAATAAATAGACAATCCAACAATACTTGATGGAGACCTCAATGATTCCACTTTCAATTACACATAGAACAGCTAGATAGAAGATCAAAAGGCCTTAGAAGACTTAAACAATATTATATACCAACCAGCTTATAGAACACTCCATACAACAACAGCAGAATACAGGTTTACCTCAAGTGTACATGGAACATTCACCAGGATAGATCACAATGTTATGATATAGGAAGTCTCAATCAATTTAAAAGGATAGAAATTATACATATTATGTTCTACAACTACAATATGATAAAATTAGTAATTGATAACAGAAAGAACTTTTGGAAATTCATAAATGTGTGCAAATTAAGTAACATGATTGCAAATGACCAATGGACCAAAGAATAAATCATAAGAGAGATGAAAAAAATCTTTGAGATGCATGAAAAAATATTAAACACAAAACTTATGAGATATCCTCTTTGGGGTTTCTTTTACAAGAACACTAATCTCATTAAGTGTCAGTATTAATACTCTCTGTTCAATTTCTGATATTGGTAATTTGTGACCTAATTACCTCCCAAAGAACCCACATCTGAATACCATCACTTTGGGGGTTAAGATTTCAACATATCATTTTGAGGGGACACAAATACTCAGTCTATAGCATGAAATGAAGCTAAAGCAGTGCTTAGAAGGAAATCTATAGCTGCACAAGTCTATATCTAACAAATAACACAAATCAGTAATCTAAATTTCCACTTTAGGAAACTAGGAAAAGAAGAGCAAACTAGAATCTGGCCAGCAGAAGAAGAAAATAAATATTTGATAGAAACTAAATGTCATACTTTATTTTCTTGGGCTCCAAAGTCACTGCAGATGGTGACTGCAGCCATGAAATTAAAAGACACTTACTCCTTGGAAGAAAAGTTATGACCAACCTAGATAGCATATTCAAAAGCAGAGATATTACTTTGCCTGCTAAGGTCTGTCTAGTCAAGGCTATGGTTTTTCCAGTGGTCATGTATGGGTGTGAGAGTTGGACTGTGAAGAAGGCTGAGCATCGAAGAATTGATGCTTTTGAACTGTGGTGTTGGAGAAGACTCTTGAGAGTCCCTTGGACTGCAAGGAGATCCAACCAGTCCATTCTGGAAGGAGATCAACCCTGGGATTTCTTTGGAAGGAATGATGCTAAAGCTGAAACTCCAGTACTTTGGCCACCTCATGAGAAGAGCTGACTCATTGGAAAAGACTCTGATGCTGGGAGGGATTGGGGGCAGGAGGAAAAGGAGACGACAGAGGATAAGATGGCTGGATGGCATCACCGACTCAATGGACGTGAGTCTGAGTGAACTCCAGGAGTTGGTGATGGACAGGGAGGCCTGGCGTGCTGCAATTCATGGGGTCGCAAAGAGTCGGACACGACTGAGAGACTGAACTGAACTGAACTGATCTGAAATGTCATAAAGAATAGAGAAACAATAGAAAAAAATCAGTAAACCCAAAAGTTGATCCTTTGCAAATGCCAGAAATACTGACAGACCTTTTACCAGACGGATGAGAGAGAGAAATTAAACTCAGAAATGAGTCTTGTATGTTATTTTTCGCTTTTTCCTTGCTGCAAATGGGACCGAATTAAATTTTAAAACTTTTGCACAGCCAGGGAAACCATAAACAAGACAAAAAGACAATCCTCAGCATGGAAGAAAGTATTTGCAAATGGAGCAACAGACAAAGGATTCATCTCCAAAATATACAAACAGCTCATGTAGCTCAAAAAAAAAAAAAAAAAAAAAGAGTGGAGGACCTAAACAGACATTTCTCCAAGGAAGACATACAGAGGGCCAACAAACACATGAAAAGATGCTCAATATCACTAATTATTAGAGAAATTCAAACCAAAGCTACAGTGAGGTAGTACCTCACGCTGGTCAGGATGAACCATGCATGCATGCTCAATTGTGTCTGGCTCTTTGTGACCCTATGGACCATAGCCCACCAGACTCTTGTGTCCATGGGATTTTTCCCTGCATATTCTACTGGAGTGAGTTGCCATTTCCTCCTCTTGGGGTTCTTCCCGACCTAGGGATTGGTCAGAATGGCCATCATCAAAAAGTCTACAAACAATAAAATCTGGAGAGGGTATGGAGAAAAAGGAATCCTTACGCACTCTTAGTGGGAATGTAAACTGATACAGCCACTGTGGAGAACAGTATGAGGTTCCTTAGAAAACTAAAATCAGAGCTACTATATGACTTCCAAATCCTACTACTGGATATATACCCTGAGAAAACCATAATTCAAAAGGAAACTTGTACCCCAATGTTCATTGAGGCACTGTAATAGCCAAAACATGGAAACAACCTAAATGTCCATCAATAGATGAATGGATTAACAAGATGTGGTAGATATATACAATGGAATTATTACTCAGCCATAAAAGAAACAAAATTGTGTCATTCTCAGAGACATGAATGGAGCTAGATACTGTTATGCAGAGTGAAGTAAGTCAGAAAGAGAAAAACAAATGTTGTATATTAGTGCATATATGTGGAATCTAGAAAAATGGTATAGGTGATCTTAGTTGCAAAGTAGAATTAGAGACACAGACACAGAAAACAAACTTGTGGATACTACAGAGGAAGGAAGAGTGGGATGAATTAGGAGATAGGGATTGACATATATATACTACTATGTATAAAATAGATAATGAGAATCTAAAAAACTTATCTATGCTCCTCCCACAAGAAATTAGAAGTACAAAATAATTCCAAAGCAGGGCAAAGTAAGGAAATAATAAAGAGTATAAGTCAATGAAAATGAAAACAGAAAAACAATAGAGAAAATCAATGAAACTGTGTCAAAATGCTCAGTTGTGTCCGACTCTTTGAGACGCTATGGACTTAGCCCCCAGGCTCCTGTGTCCATGGGGATTTCCTGGCAAGAATACTGGAGTGAGTTGCCATTTCCACCTCCAGGGGATCTTCCTGACCCAGGGGTTGAACGCAGGTCTCCTGCATTGGCAGGAGGATTCTTTTATCACTGAGCCATGGAGAAAGCCCAACAATGAAACCAAGAGCTGCTATATTTTGAGTCCAACACAATTACAAATCCTTTGCTGAAACTGACAAAGAAAAAAAAAAAAACACCACAAATTACCAATATCAGGAATTGAACAGAGGGTATTAATACAAACCCTGGGACCCCAAAAGGATAATAAAAGAACACTACAAAACAACTCTACACACATCAGTTTGACAACTTAAGTGAAACTGACCAATTACTTGAAAAGAAATTATCCCAACTCATCTAATATGAAATAGATAATTTGAATCACTCTATAATTATTAAAGTAACTGAAATAAAAATTTTAAAACTAAAGTTCAGATTGTTTAACTTGAGAATTCTACCAAACATTTAAAGAATTAACAAGTCTACATATCTTCCAATAAATAGAAAATAATTTCCAATTCATTTATGAAGCCAGTATTACCCTGAATACAAAACCAGACAAAGTACAAAAAGAAAACTATAGACATATACACAAAAATTCTTAGTAACATATTTGCAAATAGAATTCAGTGGTATATAAAAGAAATTATGCATCTTGACAATATGAGGTTTAATTGAGGGCCACAGGGATACAAGATTGGTTCAGTATTTGAAAATAAAATAATTTAATTCAGCTCTTTAACAGGCTAAAGAAGAAAAATCACAGAATCTGAAGAGTTGATGCATAAAACTCATTTGACAAAATTCAACATGCATTCTTGATTAAAAAGAAAAAAACTCTCAGAAAAATAAGAATAAAGGGCAATTTCCTCAATTTGACACATATTTTCTACCAAAACCTAAAGCTAACATTATACTTAATGATGAGATCCTAAATGTTATCCCTCTAAGATCAGGAAAATTCTTACCACTTATTCAACATAGTTCTAGAAGTCCTAGCAATAAGACAAGAAAGAAATAAAAGATGTACTGATTACAAAGGAGAAATTAAACTGTCCCTATTTTCAGGTGGCATGATTGTCTACACAGAAAATCTCAAAGGATCTACAAAAAAATTCTTAGAATTAATGAGTGCAGCATGGTCATAGGACATAAGATAAACATAAAAATCAGTTATGCATCTGTATACTTGCAATGAACACATGGAAACCAAAACTGAAAAGTACAATACCATCTACAATTACTCAAAATATGAAATACATAGTCCAATAATGCATGCCTTTTTGTATAAGTTTTTTCCCCTATTCATCACACTGTATAGATTTATCCATGTCATTTCATATATAATTTCATTCCATTTTGTTGTTGAGTAGTGTATTATTGTATATTGTTGTGAATCATTTCTCATGTTACAGACACATGGATTGTTTCCAGATTGCAGCTACTATGAATAAGGCTACTGTGAGAATTCATATTCATATCTTTGTGTGGATATGTTTCAATTCTTTCTGAATACATACTTAGGTGTGGAATTGTTGTGTTATAGGGAATGCATATGTTCAAAAGAACTACCTATGTGTGCTAAGTCGCTTCCAGTTGATTTCAACTCTTAGCGACCCTAGGGACAGTAGCCCTCCAGCTCCTATGTCCATAGGATACTCCACGCAAGAATACTGCAGTGGGTTGCCATGCCCTCTTCCAGAGGAAAAAACAGCCTAACTGTTTTTAAGGTGGTTATAACATTTTCACTACCCATTTATAAGATTTATGGTTGTTTTACAGTCTTCAAAAGATTTGGTATTGCAGTGTTTTTAATAATAAATATTCTGGAGGGTATGTAAAACTGCCTTGTTGTTGTTGTTGTTGTTTTCTGAGATATAATTGACATATCTGGGGCCACTGGAGAAGGGAATGGCAAACCACTTCAGCATTCTTGCCTTGACAACCCCATGAACAGTATGAAAAGGAAAAATGTTAGGACACTGAAAGATGAACCCCCCAGGTTGGTAGGGGTCAAATATGCTACTGGAGAAGAACAGAGAAATAGCTCCAGAAAGAATGAAGAGGCTGAGCCAAAGCAGAAATGACACAGTTGTGGATGTGTCTGGTGGTGAATGTAAAGTCTGATGCTGTAAAGAACAATTTTGCACAGGAATCTAGAATGTTAGGTCCATGAATCAAAGTAAATTGGAAGTGGTCAAACAGTAGATGGCAAGAGTGAACATCGACATTTTAGGAATCACTGAACTAAAATGGACCTGAACGGGCAAATTTAATTCAGATGACCATTATATCTACTACTGTGGGCAAGAATTCCTTAGAAGAAATGGACTAGCCCTCATAGTCAACAAGAGTCCAAAATGCAGTACTTGGGTGCAATCGCAAAAAACGACAGAATGATCTGTTTCCAAGGCAAAAATTCAACATCACAGTAATTCAAGTCTATGCCCCAATCACTAATGCAGGAGAAGAAGTTGAACGGTTCTATGGAGGCCTACAACACCTTCTAGAACTAACACCAAAAGAAATGTCCTTCTCATCATAGGGGACTGGAATACATAAGTAGGAAGTCAAGAGATACCTGGAGTAACAGGCAAATTTGGCCTTGGAGTATAAAATGAAGCAGGGCAAAGGCTAACGGAGTTTTGCCAAGAAAATGCACTGGTTATAGAAAACACCCTCTTCCAACAACACGAGAGAACTCTGCACATGGACGTCACCAATCGTCAATATCAAAATCAGAATGATTATATTCTTTGTCAATGAAGATGCAGAAGCTCTATACAGTCAGTAAGAACAAGACCCGGAGCTGACTGTGACTCAGATCATGAGCTCCCTTATTGCAAAATTCAGATTTAAATTGAAGAAGTAGGGAAAACCACTAGGCATTCAGATATGACCTAAATCATATTCCTTATGATATACAGTGGAAGTGACAAGTAGATTCAAGGGATTAGATCTGATAGACAGAGTGCCTGAAGAACAGAGGTTTATAACACTGTAGAGGAGGCAGTGACCAAAACCATCCCCAAGAAAAAGAAATGCAAAAGGACAAAATGGTTGTCTGAGGAGGCCTTACAAACAGCTGAGAGTGAAAAAAACTGGCTTAAAACTCAACATTCAAAAAACTAAGATCATGGCATCCAGTCCCATCACTTCATGGCAAATAGATGAGAAAATGACGGAAACAGTGACAGACTTAATTTTCCTTGGCTCCAAAATTACTGTGGCTATTGATTGCAGCCATGAAATTAAAAGACGCTAGCTGCTTTATGACAAACCTTGGACAGCTTATTAAAAATCAGAGATTTCACTTTGCTGACAAAGGTGCATATAGTCAAAGCTATAGTTTTTCCAGTAGTCATGTACAGATGTGAGAGTTGGACCATAAAGAAGGCTGAACAATGAAGAACTGATGCTTTTGAATTGTGGTGCTGGAGAAGTCTCTTTAGAGTAATTTGGACAGCAAGGAGATCAAACCAGTCAATCCTAAAGGAAATCAACCCTGAATATTCACTGGAAGGACTGATACTGAAGCTAAAACTCCAATACTTTGGCCACCTGCTGTGAAGAGCCAACTCATAGGAAAAGACTCTGAAGCTGGGAAAGATTGAAAGCAAAAGGAGAAGGGGATGGCAATGGATGAGATGGTTGGATGGCATCACCAACTCAATGGAAATGAGTCTGAGGAAACTCCAGGAGATTGTGAAGGACAGGGAAGCCTGGCATGCTGTAGTCCATGGGGTCACTAAGAGTTGGACATGACTGAGCAACTGAAAAACAACAATAATTGACATGATATAAAATTCACAATCTTGAAGTTTGCACTTCATTTTTAATATATTCATTATGTGCAACTACCACCATCACTATATATACACAGAACATTTCTATCACCCCATACATGCTAGCAACTAGTCCCAATTTCCCCTCCCTATGTCCCTTGGAAACCACTAATCTGTGTTTTGTCTTTATGGATTTACCTGTTCTGAACATTTCATTTGAATGGAATCAAATAATATGTGACCTTTGTAACTGGCTTCATTTACCTGGCATAAAGTTTTTGAGATTCATCCATGTTGTAGCAAGTAACAATGCTTGATTTTTTTTATAATGGATGAATAATATATCATTGTATGGCTTTACCACATTTTGTTTATTCATTCATCAGTTCATGGACTTTTTTGATTGTTTCCACTTTTTGGCAGTTATAAATATTGCTGCTATTAACATTTAAATGTTTTGTTTGAGCATATATTTTAAATCCTCTTCATATATATCTAGGAGTAGAACTGTTGGGTCATAAGGTAATTCTGTATTTAATTTTTAAGGAGTTGTCAAACTATTTTACACAGTGACTACACTATTTTACATTCTTTCCAGCAATGTATGAGGGCTCCAATTTCTCAACATCCTCACCAGCATTTATTTCTGTCTTTATTTTTGATGATAACTAGCCTAATGGATACAAAGTAGTGTTTCATTGTGGTTTGTATTTGCACTTCCTTATTGGTTAATTATGTCAAGTACTTTTTAACACACTTATTGGTCATTTATATCTTCTTTGGAGAAATATCTATTCAAATTCTTTACTTATTTTTATATTGGGTTGCCTTTTTATTTATTGTTGAGTTTTAAGTTTTCTTTATATATTTTGGTCACTTGATACTGATCTATAATTTTCAAATATTTTCTCCCATTCTGTGGGTTGTTTTCTCACTTTCTTGATAGTTTGCTTTGACACACAAGTTTTTAATATCTACAAAGTCTAATTTATCTATTTTCCTTTGATTGCTTTTACTTTTGGAGGCATATCTAAGAAGTAGTTGCCTAATCCAAAATCACTTAGATTTACACTTATTGTTTAATCTAAGCGTTCTATAGTTTTAAATATTACATTTAGGTCTTTGATACATCATGGGTTAAATGTATAGGATGTGAGGTAGGGAACCAAATTCATTCTGGTTATCCAGAATATCCATTTGTGTCCACATCATTTGTTGAAAATACTATTCTTTCCCATTGATTGATCTTGGAACTCATTAAAAAAATCAAAATTTATATATTAAAGTCCTAACCTCCAGTACTTCAGAATGTGATTGAATTTCAGTTTTTAAAGAAGCAATTATGTTAAAATGAAGTCTAAGGGTGGGTCCTAGTCCAATATAACTGGTGCTCTTATAAGAAGAGATTGGATACAAATATACACAGAGAGAAGACCATGTGAGGAAATGCGTTGGAGGTGGCCATCTAAAAGCCAAGGAGAGCAGCCTCAGAAGCAATCAATCTTGACAAAATCTTTATTTCAGATTTCAAGCATCCAGAATCATGAGGAAATAAACTTTAGTTGTTCAATCCATGCTGCTGTCTCTGGTACTTTATTCTGGCAGACTAATATAATGATAAATATATAGATTTATTTACAGACTCCCAGTATTATTTCACTGGTCTATATATATATATCTTTCTTTTTATTCTAGTACCACAGTCTTGATTATTACAACTGTGTAGTAAGTTTTGAAACTGGCAAGTCAGAGTGCCTCAGCTTTTCAAGATTGTCTATTTGAAATTATTTGCTATTCCACAAAATTTTAGCTTTTACAATATTCTGTGTACATGAAACATTTTCTTTTTCCATTTATTGTACATGAAACATTTTCTTTTTCCATTTATCTGTCAATGGACACTTAGGTTGTTTCCACCTCTTAATTATTGCCTATAATGCAGCAATGAATATGGAAGAAAAATATATTTACAAGATCTTGTTTTCATTTATTTTGGAAAAATATGCAGAAGTAAGATTGCTGGATCATGTGTTAGTTCTATTTTTATTTTCTTGAGAAACCTCCATACTGTTTTTCAAAGTAGCTGCACCATTTTACATCCCCCACCAAGCAGTTTCTCTATATACACAAACACTCATTGTTTTCCATTTGTTTGTTTGTTTGTTTTACATAATGGACATCATAACAAATGTGAGATGATATCTTGTGGTTTTAATTTGCATTTCTCTAAATCCTGAAAGATGATGCTGTGAAAGTGCTGCATTCAATATGCCAGCAAATTTGGAAAACTCAGCAGTGGCCACAGGACTGGAAAAGGTCAGTTTTCATTCCAACCTCAAAGAAAGGAAATGCCAAAGAATGCTCAAACTACTGCACAATTGCACTCATCTCACACGCTAGTAAACTAATGCTCAAAATTCTCCAAGCCAGGCTTCAGCAATACGTGAACTGTGAACTTCCAGATGTTCAAGCTGGTTTTAGAAAAGGCAGAGGAACCAGAGATCAAATTGCCAACATCCACTAGATCATGGAAAAAGCAAGAGCATTCCAGAAAAATATCTAATTCTGCTTTATTGACTATGCCAAAGCCTTTGACTGTGTGGATCACAATAAACTGTGGAAAATTTTTAAAGAGATGGGAATACCACACACCACCTGACCTACCTCTTGAGAATCCTATATGCAAGTCAGGAAGAAACAGTTAGAACTGGACATGGAACAACAGACTGGTTTCAAATAGGAAAAAGAGTATGTCAAAGCTGTATATTGTCACCCTGCTTATTTAACTTATATGAAGAGCTCATCATGAGAAACGCTGGACTGGAAGAAGCACAAGCTGGAATCAAGATTGCCGGGAGAAATAACAATAACCTCAGATATGCAGATGACACACCACCCTTAAGGCAGAAAGTGAAGAGGAACTAAAGAGCCTCTTGATGAAAGTGAAAGAGGAGAGTGAAAAAGTTGGCTTAAAGCTCAACATTCAGAAAACTAAGATCATGGCATCCGGTCCCATTACTTCATGGGAAATAGATGTGGAAACAGTGTCAGACTTTATTTTTTTGTGCTCCAAAATCACCGTAGATGGCGACTGCAGCCATGAAATTAAAAGACACTTACTCTTTGGAAGGAAAGTTAAGACCAACCTAGACAGCATATTAAAAAGAAGAGACATTACTTTGCCAACAAAGGTCCGTCTAGTTAAGGCTATGGTTTTTCCAGTGGTCATGTATGGATGTGAGAGTTGGACTGTGAAGAAAGCTGAGTGCTGAAGAATTGATGCTTTTGAACTGTGGTGTTGGAGAAGACTCTTGAGAGTCCCTTGGACTGCAAGGATATCCAACCAGTTCATCCTAAAGGATATCAGTCCTGGGTGTTCATTGGAAGGACTGATGCTGAAGCTGAAACTCCAACACTTTGGCCACCTCATGCAAAGAGTTGACTCATTGGAAAAGACCCTGATGCTGGGAGGGATTGGAGGCAGGAGAAAGGGAAAACAGAGGATGAGATGGTTGGATGGCATCGCCGACTCAATGGACATGAGTTTGGGTAAACTCCGGGAGTTGGTGATGGACAGGGAGGCCTGGTGTGCTGTGATTCATGGGGTCGCAAAGAGTTGGACATTCTGAGTGACTGAACTGAACTAAACTGAAAGATTATTGATATAGAATATTTCCATATCATTATGAAATTATTCATAATTTCAATAATTTCAAGAAATAAATTCATAATTTCAATAATTATTCAGTATTTCATAATTTGGCCATTTGTATATTTTCTTTGGAGAGATGTCTATTTAATCCTTTTTAAGTATAAATTTATTTATTTTAATTGGAGGTTAATTACTTTACAATATTGTATTGGTTTTGCCACACATCAAGATGAATCCACCACAAATATACATGTATTCCTCATCCTGAACTCCCCTTCCTCTTCCCTCCCCATATCATCCTTCTGGGTCATTGCAGTGCACCAGCCCCTAGCATCCTGTATCATGCACTGAACCTGGACTGGCGATTTGTTTCATATATGATATTATACATGTTTCAATGCCATTCTCCCAAATCATCCCACCCTCTCCCTCTCCCACAGAGTCCAGAAGACTGTTCTATACATCTGTGTCTCTTTTGTTGTCTCACATACAAGATTATCATTACCATCTTTCTAAATTCCATATATATGCGTTAGTATACTATATTGGTGTTTTTCTTTCTGACTTACTTCACTCTGTATAATCGGCTCCAGTTTCATCCACCTCATTAGAACTGATTCAAATGTATTCTTTTTAATGGCTAATACTCCATTGTGTATATGTACCACAGCTTTCTTATCCATTCATCTGCTGATGGACATCTAGGTTGCTTCCATGTCCTGGCTATTATAAACAGTGCTGCAATGAACATTGGGGTACATGTGTCTCTTTCAATTCTGGTTTCCTCAGTGTGTATGCCCAGCATTGGGATTGCTGCATCATAAGGCAGTTCTATTTCCAGTTTTTTAAGGAATCTCCACACTGTTCTCCATAGTGGCTGTACTAGTTTCCATTCCCACCAACAGTGTAAGAGGGTTCCCTTTTTCTCCACACCCTCTCCAGCATTTATTGCTTGTAGACTTTTTGGATAGCAGCCATTCTGACTGGTGTGAAATGGTACCTCATTGTGGTCTTGATTTGCATTTCTCGGATAATGAGTGATGTTCAGCATCTTTTCATGTGTTTGTTAGCCATCTGTATGTCTTCTTTGGAGAAGCCATCTGTATGTCTTTGGCCACTTTTTATTTGGATTATTTTATTTTTGTGCTATTGAGTTGTAGGAGTTCTTTATATATTTCAGATATTAACCCCTTGTAAGATATATTGTTATTGATTTTCAGTCACTAAGCTGTGTCCAACTGTTTGTGACCCCACGGACTACAGCATGCCAGGCATCTCTGTCCTCCGCTACTTCTCAGAGTTTGCGCGAATTCATGTCCATTGAGTCGGTGATGCTATACAACCATCTCTGCTGTCCCCTTCTCCTTTTGCTTTCAGTCTTTCCCAGCATCAGGGTCTTTTCCAATGAGTCAGCTCTTCACATCAGGTGGTCAAAATATTGGAGCTTCAACATGAGTCCTTCCAATGAATATTCTGGGTTGATTTCATTCAGGATTCACTGCTTTGATCTCCTTGCAGTTCAAAGGGCACTCAAGGGGCTTCTTCAGCACCACAACTCAAAAGCATCAATTCTTTGGTGTGTAGACTTGTTTTTGGTTCCACTCTCACATCCATACATGACTACTGGAAAAACAATAGCTTTGACTATATGGAGCTTTGTCAGCAAAATGATGTCTCTTCCTTTTAATACACTGTGTTTATCATAGCTTTCCTTCCAACGAATAAGTGTCTTTTAATTTCATGGCTGCAGTCACTGTCTGCAATTATTTTAGAGCCCAGGAAAATAAAATCTGTCACTGCATTCAGTTTTCCCCCTTCTATTTGCCATGAAGTGATGGGATAGGATAGGATACCATGATCTTCAGTTCAGTTCACTTCAGTCACTCAGTCGTGTCTGATTCTTTGCGACCCCATGAATCGCAGCACGCCAGGACTCCCTGTTCATCACCATCTCTTGGCGTTCACTCAGACTCACGTCCATCAAGTCCGTGATGCCATCCAGCCATCTCATCCTCGGTCGTCCCCTTCTCCTCCTGCCCCCAACCCTTCCCAGCATCAGAGTCTTTTCCAATGAGTCAACTCTTTGCATGAGGTGGCCACACTACTGGAATTTCAGCTTTAGCATCATTCCTTCCAAAGAAATCCCAGGGCTGATCTCCTTCAGAATGGACTGGTTGGATCTCCTTGCAGTCCATGATCTTAGCTTTTTTTAAATGGTGAGTTTCAAGCCAGTTTTTTCACTCTCCTCTTTTATTCTTATCAAGAAGATATGCCAGGTATATAGTTTGCAAACGTTTTCTCTCATTTCATAGGTTGCCACTCTGTTGATTATTTTCTTTGCTGTGCAGAAGTTTTTAGTTTGATGTAATCCATTCACCTAATTTTTGCTTTTATCACCTGTGCTTTTCATATCATATCTAAGAAATAATTGCTGATACCAATGTGATAGGACTTTCTCCCTTTATTTTAGAATTTTACAGTTTCAGGACTTATGTTTAAGTCTTTAACTCATTTGAGATATGTCTTAGTCTGCTTGGGCTGCCATAGCAAAATACTACAGGCTGGGTGGCTTATAAGTGAAAGTGAAAGTGTAGTTACTCAGTCATGTCCCACTCTTTGCAATCCCCATGGACTGTAGTTGCCAGGTTCTTCTGTCCATGGAATTCTCTGGGCTAGAATACTGGAGTGGATTGCCATTTCCTTCTCCAAGGGATCTTCCCAGTCCAGGGATCAAACCTGGGTCTCCCCAAATTGCAGATAGATTCTTTACCATCTGAGCCACAGGGAAGTCTAGGGTGTCTTATAAGCAATAAAAATTTATTTCTCATAGTTTTAAAGACTGGAAGTCCAAGATCATGGTTCCAGCACAGTCACTGAGGGCCTCTTCTGGATTGCAGACTTCTTCTTGTATCCTTCCTGGTAGAAGAGAGCAAGGGAGCCCTCTCAGGCCTCTTTTCTAAGGACACTAATCCCATTCCTGAGGACTTTACACTCACAACCTGAATACTTCCCAAGGCCCAGCTTCCTAATACCATCACAGTGGCTACTAAAACTTTAACATATGAATTTTGAGGGGAAACATTCAGTCCATAATATTCTGTTCCTGTTCCCCACCCTCTGACATTCATGTCCTTATCACATGCCATCAATTCAAAACTGTAAATCCAAAGTCTCATCTAAAGCATCTAGAGGAGATATGGGTGAGACTTAAGGTAAAATCCATTTTAGGGGAAATTTCTATCTAGCTATGAACTTATAAAATCAAATAAGTTATGTGCTTTCAAAATACAATGATAAGACAGGCATAGGATAGACATTCCTATTCTAAGAGGGAGATATAAGAAAGAAAAAAATGGAAATAGGTTCAAAAGCAAGTCCAAAATTTTAGAGGAACCTTCTGGACACACTGGAGCAGCAGCCCTTCACAGTTTTGGCAACCCTGCCCCCTACAGCTTTGCTGGCCATAGCTCATTCTGCAGCTCTAATGGATTGGAGTCACATGCTTGCCACTCTCCCACGCTAAAATCACACACACACACACACACACACACACACACACACACACACCACGTCACCTGCCAGTCTGCAGTCGCAAGGATAGTCTGGCCCTAGAGTTCCATTAGGCATTGCCTTAGCAGGGTCTGTTCACATAGTCCTCTGACTGGATCATGCACCTGTGACTAAAAATGACATCGTACTTCAAAATCTAAGTAGGGGTACTTCCCTGGTGATCCAGTGGTTAAAAATCCACCTTCCAATGCAGGGGACATGGATCCAATCCCTGCTCAGGGAACTAGGATCCCCATTCTGTAGGGAAACTAGGCCCTACAGCACAATTGGTGCCACAACTTTCTGGTGCCACAACTAGAGAGGCCCATGTGCTTCAACTAGAGAAAGTCTGCATGCCACAACAAAGACCCAGCAAAGCCAAAAAAAAAAAAAAAAACCTAGGTGGAGGTAACCATGATCCCATGGCTTATGCACTCTGTACACTGGTAGAGATAGCACTGCACCTATGCAGCCAAATTACACCATCTGCACCTTTCAATGGAGAAGGAAATGGCAACCCACTCCAGTACTCTCGCCTGGAAAATCCCATGGAGCCTGGTAGGCTACAGTCCATAGGGTCACAAAGAGTCAGACACAATTGAGCGACCTCACTACACTACCACTATGTACCCTTCAAAGAGGTGGATGATTTTAGTACAGGAATGCAAGGAGCAGAGTTGTGAACTCATTCTGCACCATGGGCCCTTTCACTATGGGCTTATAATGGGAGAGGGCAGCCCCAGTGGCCTCTGAAATGCCTTTGAGGACATTTTTCCAATGTCTTAGACAACAATAAATCCTGATTTCTGTTTAGATGTCTGAGTAATCTCACCATTATTTTAATGGATAGCACCTGGCTTCCATTGATATGGTGATGCATACTAATCTTCTTACCAAATTTGGCCTTTGTGTTTTCTCTTGACAAGCTTTCTAATTTCTTTCATCAGGAATAGGGAGATCAGTTTGGGGAGAACCAGCATCTTAACAATATTGAATCTTCCAATCCATAGATGTGGTATATATCACCACTTACTTAGGTTTTCCTTAAGTTTTCTTAGCCATGCCTTGTAGATTTCAGTGTGAAGATCTTGTATGTTTCTTGTTAAATTTATTCCTAAGGATTTTATGTTTCTGATACTATTGTATATTTTAAATTTAATTTTCAAACTTATACTACTAGTATATAAAATCACATTTGATGTTCTAACATTAACCTTGTATCCTCCAAGCTTGTTAAATTCATTTATTAAGTCTAGTAGTTCTTCTGCAAATTTCTTAGGATTTTCCATGGAAACAATTATGTAATCTACAAATAGAAATAGTTTAATTTTGTTCTTTATAATCTTTAATCCCTTTATTTTTCCTGCTCAACTGTACAACACCCAGTTGTGGATGTGACTGGTGATGGAAATACTGTCTGATGTTCTCAAGAGCAACACTGCATAGGAACCTGGCATGTTAGGTCCATGAATCAAGGCAAACTGGAAGTGGTCAACTAGGAAATGGCAAGAGTGAACATCGACATTTTAGGAATCAGCGAACTAAAATGGACTGGAATGGGTGAATTTAACTCAGATGACCATTATATCTACTACTGTGGGCAAGAATCCTTTAGAAGAAATGGAGTAGCTATCATAGTTAACAAAAGAGTCCAAAATGCAGTACTTGGATGTGGTCTCAAAAACTACAGAATGATCTCTATTCGTTTCCAAGGCAAACCATTCAATACCACAGTAATCCAAATCTATGCCCCGACAAGTAATGATGAAGCTGAAATTGAACACTTTTAAGAAGACCTACAAGACCTTCTAGAACTAACATCCAAAAAGATGTCCTTTTCATTCTAGGAGAATAGATGCAAAAGTAGGAAGTCAAGAAATACCTGGAGTAACATGCAAATTTGGCCTTGGAGTACAAAATGAAGAAGGTCAAAAGCTAACAGAGTTTTGCAAACAGAAAGGACGGGTCATAGCAAACACCCTCTTCTACAAGAGAAGACTCTACACATGGACATCACCAGATCATCAATACTGAAATCAGATTAATTATATTCTTTGCAGCCAACGATGGAGAAGCTCTATCAGTTCAGTTCAGTTGCTCAGTCGTGTCTGACTCTTTGCCACCCCATGAATCGCAGCACACCAGGCCTCCTGTCCATCACCAATGTCCAGAGTCCACCCAAACCCATGTCCATCAAGTCAGTGATGCCATCCAGTGATCTCATCCTCTTTCGTCCCCTTTTCCTCCTGCCCCCAATCTTTCCCAGCATTAGGGTCTTTTCCAATGAGTCAGCTCTTCACATGGGGTGGCCAAAGTATTGGAGTTTCAGCTTCAACATCATTCCTTCCAATGAACACCCAGGACTGATCTCCTTTAGGATGGACTGGTTGGATCTCCTTGCAGTCCAAAGGACTCTCAAGAGTCTTCAACACCACAGTTCAAAAGCATCAATTCTTCGGCGCTCAGCCTTCTTCACAGTCCAACTCTCATATCCATACATGACTACTGGAAAAACCATAGCCTTGACTAGATGGACCCTTGCTGGCAAAGTAATGTCTCTGCTTTTTAATATGTTGCCTAGGTTGGTCGTAACTTTCCTTCCAAGGAGTAAGAGTCTTTTAATTTCATGGCTGCAATCACCATCAGCAATGATTTTGGAGCCCCCAAAAATAAAGTCAGCCACAGTTTCCTCATCTATTTGCCATGAAGTGATGCGACCAGATGCCATGATCTTAGTTTTCTGAATGTTGAGCTTTAAGCCAACTTTTTCACTCTCCTCTTTCACTTTCATCAAGAGGCTCTTTAGTTTTTCTTTCTTTCTGCCATATACAGTGAGCAAAAATAAGACCAGAAGCTGACTGTGGCTCAGATCATGAACTCCTTATTGCCAAATTCAGACTTAAATTGAAAAAGTAGGGAAAACCACTAGACCATTCAGGTATGACCTAAATCAAATCCCTTACAATTATACAGTGGAAGTGACAAACAGATTCAAGGGATTAGATCTGATAGACAGACTGCATGATGAAATATGGATGGAGGTTCATGAGGGAGGGATTAAGATCATCCCCAAGAAAAAGAGATGTAAAAAGGCAAAATGGTTTCCTGAAGAGGCCTTACAAATAACTGCAAAAAGAAGTGAAATGAAAGGCAAAGGAGAAAAAGAGATACCTATTTGAATACAGAGTTCCAAAGAATACCAAGGAGAGATAAGAAAGCCTTCCTCAGTGATCAATGCAAAGAAATAGAGGAAAACAATAGAATGGGAAAGACTAGAGATTGCTTCAAGAAAATTAGAGATACCAAGGAACATTTCATGTAAAGATGGGCACAATAGAGGACAGAAATGGTATGGACCTAACAGAAGCAGAAGATATTAAGAAGATATGGCAAGAATACACAGAAAACTGTACAAAAAGATCTTCATGACCCAGATAATCATGATGGTGTAATCACTCACCTAGAGCCAGACATCCTGGAATGTGAAGTCAAGCGGGCCTTGGGAAGTATCACTATGAACAAAGCTAGTGGAGGTGATGGAATTCCAGTTGAGCCATTTCAAATCTTAAAAGATGATGCTGTGAAAGTGCTGCACTCAATATGCCAGCAAATTTGGAAAACTCAGCAATGGCCACAGGACTGGAAAAAGTCAGTTTTCATTCGAACCCCAAAGAAAGGCAATGCCAAAGAATGCTCAAACTACCACACAATTGCACTCATCTCACATGCTAGCAAAGTAATGCTCAAAATTCTTCAAGCTAGGCTTCAAGAGTATGTGAACCATGAACTTCTAGATGTCCAAGCTGGATTTAGAAAAGGGCAAGGAACAAGAGAGCAAACTGCCAACATCCGTTGGATAACTGAAAAAGCAAGAGAGTTCCAAAAACCATCTATTTGTGTTTTATTGACTATGCCAAAGTCTTTGACTGTGTGGATAACAACAAACTGGAAAATTCTGAAAGAGATGGGAATACCAGACCACCTGACCTGCCTCTTGAGAATCCTGTATGCAGGTCAAGAAGCAACAGTTAGAACCAGACATGGAACAACAGACTGGTTCCAAATCAGGAAAGGAATACATCAAGGCTGTATACTGTCACCCTGTTTATTTAACTTATATGCAGAGTACATCATGAGAAATGCTGGGCTGGATGAGGCACAAGCTGGAATCAAGATTGCCGGGAGAAATATCAACAACCTCAGATATGCAGATGACAGAAAGCAAAGAACTAAAGAGCCTCTTGATGAAAGTGAAAGAGGAGAGTGAAAAAGTTGGCTTAAAACTCAATATTCAGAAAACTAAGTTCATGGCATCTGGTCCCATCACTTCATGGCAAATAGATGAGGAAACAAGGGAAACAGTGAGAGGCTTTATTTTGGGGGAGGGAGCCTCCAAAATCACTGCAGATGGTGACTGCAGCCGTGAAATTAAAAGACCCTTGATCCTTGGAAGAAAAGCTATGACCAACTTAGACAGCGGGTTAAAAGCAGAAACATTACTTTGCCAACAAAGGTCAGGTTAGTCAAAGTTATGGTTTTTCCAGTAGTCGTGTATGGTTGTGAAAGTTGGACTGTGAAGAAAGCTGAGTGCCAAAGAATTGATGCTTTTCAACTGTGGTGTTGGAGAAGACTCTTGATAGTCTCTTCGACTGCAAGGAGATATAACCTGTCCATCCTAAAGGAAATCAGTCCTGAATATTCACTGGAAGGAGTGATGCTGAAGCTGAAGCTTCAATACTTTGGCCACTTGATGTCAAGAATTGACTCACTGGAAAAGATTCTGAAGATTGAAGGCAGGAGGAGAAGGGGAAAACAGAGGATGAGATGATTGCATGGCATCACTGACTCAATGGACATGAGTTTGAGCAAGCTCTGGGAGTTGCTGATGGATAGGGAATCCTGGCATGCTGCAGTCCATAGGCTGAGTGACTGAACTGAACTGACTGAGATTATTGTGGGGAAGCAGCAAATTAGCCAAGTAGGCATGTTCAGGCTCTCTTGCCCCACATTTTGTAAATAATGACTATGTAACAGTTAAGATCCCTTATAGCACTTCACATCATGAGTTATTCATTTGTTCACGTGCTACTTTGTGTATGTATATATGTGAGCTCCATCCAAAAAAGTGGCGGCATTACTGCTGCGTCATGGCTGTGTCTGTTGGGTTAGCCACGAGAGGAGAGAATGGATGAATACTGCTATGGCTGTAGCATCAGCCAGGAGAGATTACTGTTATGGCTGCTGTGTCAGCCAGGAGAGAGGCCGTGTGCAGTCATGTTGTGTTATGCTATGTCTGCTGCTACAGCTGCTGTGCCAGCCAGAAGATAATTAACATGCCTGAAGTTCCTGTGGCTCCTCGCATCTTCTTCTGGCCTCTTTCCTCATGCCTTGCCTACCCTGGGTTCAGCAAATAGTGTAGAGAGTGTGAAAAGAGAGACAACTGGTGTCAGAAACAGGATGAGAAGCAATACGATTACCATATGATTTTTATCTTTTGTTAATTTATTAATATGGTGCATCACATTGATAGATTTGTATATATTAAAGATCTGTTGCATTCCTTGGATAAATCTGACTCAACCATGGTGTATGATTTTTTAAGGTGTTGCTGGGTTCTGTTTCCTAGAATTTTGTTGAGGATTTTTGCATCTATGTTCATCATACAGATATTAGCCTGTAATTGTGTGTGTGTGTGATGTCTCTGTCTGGTAGTGGTATCAGGGTGATGGTGACCAAATCAATTATTCATGTTTGAGAGAGCACTCACCCACCAAAATAAACTTTCTTGACTCTTAATTTTGTATTATGGAAAAAATTAAATGTATAAAAACATAGAATAGTGTAATAAAACTCCATGTAACCATTACCCAAAAGCCTGGGAGGAAAGGTTGAAGAAAGAATGAGAGATGAGAAAGTAGAGCCAGATGGTACAGATAACTCTTTGTAGTGCTTCACCATAGGGAATAGCAGAGAATTGGAGAGTAGTTAGAAGTGGATGTAGGGTAGAGAAGCATATTGGTAAGTGACGGGACTGATTTAATGGATAGGAAAATATTGATGATCATAGGAGAAAGAGAGGGTGTATTTACAGGAGCAAAGTCCTTGAATAGTCTGGAAGGAAGAATTCCAGTTCACAGTGGAAGGATGGTCCTATGATAAAGGCATAGAGAATTCATCCTTTGTGTTAAGAAAGCAGGCATATAGTACAAGGATGGATGTCTGAAGAAGGACCAATTTGGTTGTGGGAAAGTCAGCTAATTGTCTTCTGATTGCTTCTGTATAGACAAAAAATAAGAATTGAGGTTATTACTAAGAGTGGGGAGATAGAAAGATGTTTGAGGCTTGAGGAGAGAGGAAAAGGTGTGAAATAGTTATCTAGAAGAATGAGAGAGTAAATGGCTAAGAAAATGTATGATTGTTACGAGATTAGGGGCTCAAGTATTGTGGTTATAAACTTAAAGTGAGACTTGTCAACATGGTTGCTTTCTTTTTCTTTTTTTTTTTTCCCTTTCAGCCACGTTCAGATGTCTGAATGCAAGCACTGAGAAAGGGGAGAATTTGGTTGAACTAGGGCACAGTGTAAGTTTTATGGGGTCAGAGAGGGATGGGAGCTGGAGTTGGATTAGAGGGTATACAGAGCCAAGCAAAGAGAATGGTGCAGGTGACAATGGGAGGCCTGAGCTTCCTTCTTGTGGCAAATTAAACAGGAATGTAAGGCATGAGGAGTCAGATGGTCTTTTAAAGAGAATGTAACTCTGATCACTCTGGCCTTCTTCCTGTTCATCACACACACCACACTTTTCCATATCTCAGGCTGTTTGGCTTGTTGTCCCCTCTCCTAGAACACTTTCTCCATGCCTTGTTACCTTACTGCATTCAGGACTTCATTCAAATGTGAGCATCTCAGAGAAGGCTTTCCTGACCACTCTTCCTAAAAGAGCAATCCCTCTCCTAGTCACTCTTTGTGTTTTCACTCTGCTTAGTTTTCTTTCCAGCACTTAAACATCCATCTGACACATCTTTGTTTAATTATTTATTTATTGTATCTACCTCATTACCAGAGTTTCAGCTACATGAGGGATGAGAGAAGGACTTTTTTTTTTTAATCCACTGTGGTATCCCCAGTGCCTGGCAGAGTATCTGCAACATATTTGGTGCTCAGTTAACATCTTTTGAATAAATAAATGATTAGTTCTTATTATAGCCTCCTTTGGTTTGGTCCTTTGAGGTAGGTAGTATTGTGACAGCAACAAGCCAGGAGCTTAAGGTATCCTGTGGACCACTTTATATTCTGCTGTGAGTAAGGTTGAGGCAGCAGTTCAGTTCAGTAGTTCAATTATGTCTGATTCTTTGCAACCCCATGGACTGCAGCACGCCAGGCTTCCCTGTCCATCACCAACTCCTGGAGTTTGCTCAAACTCATGTCCATTGAGTTGGTGATGCCATCCAACCATCTCATCCTCTGCCATCCCCTTCTCTTTCTGCCTTCAATCTTTCCCAGCATCAAGGTCTTTTCTGATAAGTCAGTTCTTCACATCAGGTGGCCAAAGTATTGGATCTTCAGCTTCAACATCGGCATTGGAGCTTGCTTCAGCATTCTTTCCAACAAATATTCAGGACTGATTTCCTTTAGGATGGACTGGTTTGATCTCCTTGCAGTCCAAGAGACTCTCAAGAGTCTTCTCCAACATCCCAGTTCAAAAGCATCAGAAATCTGTAATAGAGCCAGAAAAAAGTCTTCTAGTTTTTATCATGGTCGCTTTGGGAAACGTGAGGTAGGACATGGGACAGGAGGAAAGCAAGATCAGCTATCTACCATACACCACCCCCCATTCCAGTGAGCAGTATTACTGGTTATAGGCAACCTAGAGTTCTCAAAGACTATAACCTGGAAGTACTGGGTAGTGCAGGAAAATAGCAGAGATTGTGTCTTTTGCTACTTAAGTGGTTAGGGGTTCTAGGCAGAGGTAAAGGTGTTCAGTTCACTTTAGTCACTCAGTCGTGTCCAACTCTTTGTGACCCCATGAATCGCAGCACGCCAGGCCTCCCTGTCCATCACCATCTCTCGGAGTTCACTCAGACTCACGTCCATTGAGTCCGTGATGCCATCGAGCCATCTCATCCTCTGTCGTCCCTTTCTCCTCCTGCCCCCAATCCCTCCCAGCATCAGAGTCTTTTCCAATGAGTCAACTCTTCGCATAAGGTAGAGGTGTATAAGATGTCAAACTTGGTTATCAGGGAGGTCAGAGAGGGACTCTGAGGGAGAGGGAGAGGGTGGGATGATTTGGGGGAATGGCATTGAAACATGTATACTATCATGTAAGAAACGAAGCGCCAGTCTATGTTCAATACAGGATACAGGATGCTTGGGGCTGGTTCACGGGATGATCCAGGGAGATGATATGGGGTGGGAGGTGGGAGGGGGCTTTGGCATTGGGAGATCGTGTACCCCTGTGGCTGATTCATGTCAATGTATGGCAAAACAAATACAGTATTGTAATGTAGAATAAAGTATTAAAAAAAAAAAAAGAGTCCTGTGTGTGGCAGGCAGAATGCCAGAGCATTTGAGGGTCTGGTTTAGCATATTTCAACTGACAATTTATCCGAAGGAGATGAGCAGTGGACAGGGAAAGTAGTAATTGAAAGCCTTGGGAAAGGCACAAGATAGATGGATTCTTGGTTTTAAAAAAATATGGCAGTGCAAGTCAAGGAGTTGGAGTATGTCCTGCAGGCACCAATGAGGCAGCAGATAATGGCACTGAAGTGGCAAGTCAAGAAATAGACTATCTTATTCAGGGCATCTGCCCCATAGCAAATGTGGGATTGTAGCCATAGGAGTGGAGGGATAAAAGCATGAAATAAATCTCAGGCTTTCCTAGTTTATCCTTGGTCCTATATG
Organism: Nanger dama; assembly: GCA_917880005.1. Classification (NCBI taxonomy): domain Eukaryota; kingdom Metazoa; phylum Chordata; class Mammalia; order Artiodactyla; family Bovidae; genus Nanger; species Nanger dama. The sequence continues at coordinate 4,440,956 of CAKJTW010000073.1, read as the reverse complement.
TTTTTTTCTATGTGTGTCATTCAGAACACTGGGCATTATGCAGGCCTTCGAAAAGCCTCAGCAAGCAAGTTTATTGTCAGGCTGTTTGTCAGGGTAGCAGTGACGCCTTGGCAGAATATCCTTGCTAGGGTCTCCCAAAGGCTATGCTAGTGTTGATGTGCACTGTGAAATCTGCCAAGGCAGAGAGCTTCTGAGGCTCTGCCAGACTCTGATCTTCTTGAGCACTGAATCATTGCTGCCTCCTAATAGAGCCTGTCAGCACAGTAAGAGGTGGGGAATTCAAAATATCACTAAATGAAGAATTTCCTAAGGTGGAAGACACAGTACCTGATTTCCCTTAGTTTTTGACTTGTACCAGGGTTACTCAGTCCAGGGGCTCACTGGAAGCCAACTTTGAGGGAAACAGTGTCTCAGAGATAGACAGCCACTCCTGGGTCCAAGAGGTCACAGAGGACTATAACCTCAAGGCCCTATGATTTGACCGGAGTACTTAACAGGCCAGAGAACATGTATTAATCACTAGCTGCAATAACAAACAACTCCTACATCTCAGGGGCTTAGCACAAAGGAAGCTTATTTATCTTTCGAGTCAATCTGTTGGAGAATCTGTGACATATCTCCAAGTGGTCACTCAAGAATTCAGGTATTTCCATCTTGTAGCTCTATCCCACATTGTGGCTTCAAGGTCACCCTAATGCTCCAACAGTAGACAGGAAAATGAGAGTGAAGAATCACCCACTACTTAACCATATTGACCCTGAAATGATACATATCATACCTACTTATTGTACTGATAAGAACTAGTCAAATGGCCCTGCCTAGAGGTAGGTGGGGCTGGGAAATGGCTGGGAAGCCTCCTCTCAGAAACAAGTCTACATCATGGAAAGGAAGCTTGGACCTTTGGTCACCAGTTAGTGCTCCCTGCAACAGGACAGCCCTTGGGTTCTTGAATTGCCCCAGTTCAACTTGAAATGCTGTATTTCCCTATTCCTTCTCAAGCATTAAAAGATAAATGGCCCATTGAGTTCAAATTTTGAAAATTCCTGAATCTGCTTCAACTGTTCAGCAAGATGTAATTAAACAGAAGTATGCACCAAATCTTCTGTCCTCTTTTATAAATAATGGGGATGCCACCAGAAGAATCTGAGTGCCAGAGGACCCTACACAAAAGTTCTGCTTGAGGTATTCCCCGAATCTCAAGATTCTAACTTTGAAACAATACCTCATTTTGCAAGGGCTGGTGACCTTGTAATGAGATCAATTACATTTTTGTGGTTACTGTGTGGAACGGCTATTCTCCATACATCTCAGGCAGTTCTTTTACAGAATGTCTATTTGCTGGGTGAGGCAGACTGGATATGACCCACAGTTTGCCCTAGGTGAAGGACATGACAGGGTCATTCTGAGTCTGGGATGCATGAATGATTGACAGCACCCATGGCCCTGTATAGTACCTATCCTGACCTGCAAGGGTAAATAGGATTACATGGGCTCCTTCCAAGAGATTTCTATTTATCCCATCCATTCAGACTTACTGTAGTGTCAGGAAAGTTGCCTAGCTAAGTCTCTTGAAACAGGTTTCATTTTAAAAGTTGTGAAATACCACAGAATCCACCCTTGCCTAGATCCACAGGTGGGCCCCAGGCAGAGGTATGCTGCTAAATGTGTAATAAACAACTCTCCTAAAAAAAAAAAAAAAAAAAGCTTTCCATGGTGCAAATATTCACTATGGCTGATTTCAAGCTATCAATATTATACTACTGAATACAAAGTTGAGGAGGAAGGAAAAGTTATGACCAACCTAGATAGTATATTCAAAAGCAGACACATTACTTTGCCAACTAAGGTCCGTCTAGTCAAGGCTATGGTTTTTCCAGTGGTCATGTATGGATGTGAGAGTTGGACTGTGAAGAAGGCTGAGTGCCGAAGAATTGACGCTTTTGAACTGTGGTGTTGGAGAAGACTCTTGAGAGTCCCTTGGACTGCAAGGACATCCAACCAGTCCATTCTGAAGGAGATCAGCCCTGGGATTTCTTTAGAAGGAATGATGCTGAAGCTGAAACTCCAGTACTTTGGCCACCTCATGCGAAGAGTTGACTCATTGGAAAAGACTCTGATGCTGGGAAGGATTGGGGGCAGGAGGAGAAGGGGACAACAGAGAATGAGTTGGCTGGATGGCATCACAGACTCGATGAACGTGAGTCTGAGTGAACTCCGGGAGATGGTGATGGACAGGGAGGCCTGGCGTGCTGTGATTCATGGGGTCGAAAGAGTCAGACATGACTGAGCGACTGAACTGAACTGAACTGTACAGTATGTCTAATAGTAATATATATGCTTAGTATTTCTACCATACAGATTGCATGGATGTAAATAACTTGAGTGTAAATAACAGTAAAAGGTAGTAAAATCATTAGGAAGTGTTTAGCTTTGAGTATTTACTACCTATGTTTTAGTATAACATATTTAAGAGTAAGTTTAATGTTTAATAATGGCTGTGATTAATAACCAGCAAGCAAGATTTCTGAAAATTTATCAGTCAGCTCTTGTGAACTGGCTTGAGTACATCACTGATCTCAGTCCTCTCACCCCTGTACCATGGTTAACCAATCAGAGTAGAGAAAGAAGAGGAAGAGTGAGCCTAGAAATGGACAATTTCTTCTCCCAGTGGACTGAGAAATTTCCCAGCAGTGATAACAGGGTGCCCAGGACAAACCATATGATCTGTCACAGGGAAAAGCACAATTGTACATGGTGGCATGTGTGTTTAAAAGCAGATTTTAGCGGGACATGGCCTACATAGATTTGTGAGCTCATTTGCAGCCTTGAAGGTGAGTCATGTAAAAGTCTGAGTCATGGGTTGTACTGAATGGCTGCCCATAAACACACTGAGTCACCAGTTTAGCTAGGCTTCCATCCTACTTGTGGAATGGCTTGAAAAGTCCTAGGATTGTCCTCCATTGGAGTCATTATTCTAACACAGGACCTATGCTAGTTAATCTATGCCTTACCCTGGAAAAAGTAGAAAATAGATGTCTTGATGCCCTCTAGCCAAGATAGCAGAAGTTTGGCCATCACATCCCTGTTCCCCATCACCTTCACACACACAGAAATGACAGAAAACGTATAGAGTTTTGAAGAAAAAGAGTTGCTAGTCTGCACAGACAGAAATGTCATCTGTCAATTCTGCCACTTGTTTATCCTCTCAAAGAGCTGGGAGACCTAGGTCTCCATGAAGCATTTCAATTGTATGAGAAAGTATGCTTCATTTAAAATCACTTGAGCAGAAAGCAGAAAGGTTATGGTGGTAGTGTAGTACTGTCTTAAGCATGTATAAGAATTATCCAATACTGCATGTTCCTCTATGCTTGTGTAGAAGGTACCTTGGGAATTAAGGGCGTATTGCCTGGCACTCACTTCTTGCTTCTACATTTTTGATAGTTTTCCATTCTAGCCCACCACTTCAACTCAAGCCCTATATTAGTTATCAACTGAGTGAGTGAGTGAGTGAGTGAAGTAGCTCAGTCATGTCCAACTATTTGTGACCCCATGGACTGTAGCCTGCCAGGCTCCCCCATCCATGGGATTTTCCAGGCAGGAATACTCGAGTGGTTTGCCATTTACTTCTCCAGTTATCTATTACTGGATAACAAATTACCACCAAAACAAGAAACAAAGCATCTCATGGTTTCTGTGGATCAGGATATAAGGAGCAGCTTATCTGATAATCAATCTGATTTTGCTGTTGACCATCTGGTGTTGTCCATATGTAGAGTCTTCTCTTGTGTTGTTGGAAGAGGGTGTTTGCTATGACCAGTGCGTTCTCTTGGCAAAACTCTATTAGTCTTTGCCCTGCTTCATTCTGTATTCCAAGACCAAATTTGCCTGTTACTCCAGGTGTTTCTTGACTTCCTACTTTTGCATTCCAGTCTCCTATAATGAAAAGGACAACTTTTTGGAGTGTTCTAGAAGGTCTTGTAGGTCTTCACAGAACCATTCAATTTCCGCTTCTTCAGCATTACTGGTCAAGGCATAGTCTTGGATTACTGTGATATTGAATGGATTGCCTTGGAAATAAACAGAGATCATTCTGTCATTTTTGAGACTGCATCCAAGTACTGCATTTTGGACTCTTTTGTTGACTATGATGGCTACTCCATTTCTTCTAAGGGATTATTGCACACAGTAGTAGATATAATGGTCATCTGAGTTAAATTCACCCATTCCAGTGCATTTTAGTTTGTTGATTCCTAAAATGTCCATGTTCACTCTTGCCATCTCCTGGTTGACTACTTCCAATTTGCCTTGATTCATGGACCTAACATTCCATGCAATATTGCTCTTAATATCATCGCACCTAATATTCCTATGCAATATTGCTCTTAATATCATCGCACTTTGCTTCCATCACCAGTCACATCCACAACTGGGTGTTGTTTTTGCTTTGGCTTCATCTCTTCATTCTTTCTGGAGTTATTTCTCCATTGATCTCCAGCAGCATATTGGGCACCTACCGACCTGGGGAGTTCATCTTTCACTGTCTTATCTTTTTGCCTTTTCATACTGTTCATAGGGTTCTCAAGGCAAGAATACTGAAGTGGTTTGCCATTCCCTTCTCCAGTGGACCACATTTTGTCAGATCTCTCCACCAAAGATGGAGAAGCTCTATACAGTCAGCAAAAACAACCCAGGAGCTGACTGTGGCTCAGATCATGAACTCCTTATTGCCAAATTCAGACTTAAATTGAAAAAAGTAGGGAAAAGCACTAGACCATTCAGGTAAGAACTAAAACAAATCCCTTACGATTATACAGTGGAATTGACAAATAGATTTAAAGGATTAGATCTGATAGACAGAGTCCCTGAAGAACTATAGATGGAGGTTCGTGACATTGTACAGGAGACAGAGATCAAGACAACTCTCAAGAAAAAGAAATGCAAAAAGGCAAAATGGTTATCTGAGGAGGCCTTACAAATAGCTATGAAAAGAAGAGAAGTGAGAAGCAAAGAAGAAAATGAAAGATATACCGATTTGAATGCAGAGTTCCAAAGCATACAAAGGAGAGATAAGAAAGCCTTCTTCAGTGATCAGTGAAAAGAAATAGAGAAAAACAATAGAGTGGGAAAGACTAGAGATTGCTTCAAGAAAATTAGAGATACCAAGGGAAAATTTCATGTAAAGATGGGCTCACTAAAGGATAGAAATTGTATGGACCTAAGAGAAGCAGAAGATATTAAGAAGAGGTGGCAAGAATACACAGAAGAACGGTACTAAAAAGATCTTCACGATCCAGATAATCATGATGATGTGATCACTCACCTAGAGCCAGACATCCTGGAATGTGAAGTCAAGTGGGCCTTCTTAGGAAGCATCACTATGAACAAAGCTAGTGAAGCTGATGGAATTCCAATTAAGCTATTTCAGATTCTAAAAGATATGCTGTGAAAGTGCTGCACTCAATATGCCAGCAAATTTTCAAAACTGAGCAGTGGCCACAGGACTGGAAAAGGTCAGTTTTCATTCCAATCCCAAAGAAAGGCAATGCCAAAGAATGCTTAAACTATCACAAAAGTGCACTCATCTCACACACTAGTAAAGTAATGCTCAAAATTCTCCAAGCCAGGCTTCAACAATATGTGAAACGTGAATTTCCAGATGTTCAAGTTGGTTTTAGAAAAGGCAGAGGAACCAGAGATCAAATTGCCAACATTCACTGTATCACCAAAAAAGCAAGGAGTTCCAGAAAAACATCTACTTCTGCTTTACTGACTATGCCAAAGCCTTTGACTGTGTGGATAATGACAAACTGTGGAAAATTCTTCAAGAGATGGGAACACCAGACCACCTGACTTGCCTCTTGAGAATCCTGTATGCAGGTCAGGAAGCAACAGTTAGAACTGGACATGGAGAAACAAACTGGTTCCAAATCAGGAAAGGAGTACGTCAAGGCTGTATATTGTCACTCTGTTTATTTAACTTATATGCAGAGTACATCATGAGAAATGCTGGGCTGGATGAAGCATAAGCTGGAATCAAGATTGCCGGGAGAAATATCAATAACCTCACATATGCAGATGACACCATCCTTATGGCAGAAAGTGAAGAGCTAAAGGGCCTCTTGATGAAAGTGAAAGAGGAGAGTGAAAAAGTTGGCTTAAAGCTCACATTCAGAAAACTAAGATCATGGCATCTGGTTCCATCACTTCATGGCAAATAGATGGGGAAACAGTGGAAACAGTGGCAGACTTTATTTTGGGGGCCTCCAGAATCACTGCAGATGGTGAGTGCAGCCATGAAATAAAATAGAGGAAAAGAACAGAATGGGAAACACTAAAGATCTCTTCAAGAAAATTAGAGATACCAAGGGAACATGTCATGCAAAGATGGGCTCGATAAAGGACAGAAATGGTCTGGACCTAACAGAAGCAGAAGATATTAAGAAGAGGTGGCAAGAATACACAGAAGAACTGTACTAAGAAGATCTTCATGACCCAGATAATCATAATGGTGTGATCACTCACCTAGAGCCAGACATCCTGGAATGCGAAGTCAAGTGGGCCTTGGAAAGCATCACTATGTACAAAGCTAGTGGAGGTGATGGAATTCCAGTTGAGCTATTTCAAATCCTGAAAGATGATGCTGTGAAAGTGCTGCACTCAACATGCCAGCAAATTTGGAAAACTCAGCAATGGCCACAGGACTGGGAAAGGTCAGTTTTCATTCCAATCCCAAAGAAAGGCAATGCCAAAGAATGCTCAAACTACCACACAATTGCACTCATCTCACATGCTAGTAAAGTAATGCTCAAAATTCTCCAAGCCAGGCTTCAGCAATATGTGAACCGTGAACTTCCAGACGTTCAAGCTGGTTTTAGAAAAGGCAGAGGAACCAGAGATCAAATTGCCAGCATCTTCTGGATCATTGAAAAAGCAAGAGAGTTCCAGAAAAACATCTATTTTTGCTTTATTGACTATGCCAAACTAGCCTAGACAGCATATTAAAAAGCAGAGACATTACTTTGCCAACAAGTCACAGCAAACAAGCAACAAGCAAGGTATTACTTTGCCATTTAGTCAAGGCTATGTTTTTTCCAGTAGTCGTGTATGGATGTGAGAGTTGGACTATAAAGGAAGCTGAGTGCCAAAGCGTTGATCCTTTTGAACTGAGGTGTTGGAGAAGACTCCTGAGAGTCCCTTGGACTGCAAGAAGATACAACCAGTCCATCCTAAAGGAAATCTGTCCTGAATATTCATTGGAAGGACTGATGCTGAAGCTGAAATTCCAATACTTTGGCCACCTGATATGAAGAGCTGACTCATTTGCAAAGACACTGATGCTGGGAAAGGTAGAAGGCAGGAGGAGAAGGGGATGACAGAGGATGAGATTGTTGGATGACATCACCAACTCAATGGACATGTGTTTGAGTAAACTCTGCAAGTTGGTACTGGATAAGGAGGCCCAGTGTGCTGCAGTTCAGGGGGTCGCAAAGAGTCGGACATGACTTGAGTGACTGAACTGAACTGAACTGAACTATCTGATAAGTTCTGACTCAAGATCTCTAATGTAGTTGCACTTAAGATATTGGCAGGAGTTTTAGTCATCTGAAGGCTTTCATAGGGCTGGAAGATTCACTTTCAGAATGGCTCAGTCACTTGACTTTTGGCAGGAGTCCTCAGTTCCTCACCATGGCCATCTGAGTGCCATCATAATATATCAGTTGACTCACTCCAAAATGAGTGATCCAATACAGAAGGAGCTCAGAGGAAGGTATGCTGACTTTTTATGACTAATCTCTGAAATGACACGGTCAATTCTGCTTTATTCTGTTCATTAGAAGCAACTCACTAATGAATATTCATCCTATTCATTGGAAGCAACATATTAACAGGCACTTGACCTTTAAGGGGACAGGAATAGGGTCTGCCTTTGAAGGAAAGAGTAGCAAAGAATTGGTGGACATATTTCAAAACTACCACGGTTTTGCCTTTGTCCACAAATTATTGATATTCCTCACACATGCAAATTACATTCACCACTCCCAAGGATCCTCAAAGTCTTATCCAACTATAGCATCAGCTTGAAGCCCAGAATATCATCATATAAATCAGATCCAGGTGTACTTGAAGCTCCCCTCTTGTAGTTCTTTAAATATAGTTTCTCAATTACTGTTCCTCTCAACTTGGTGACCATGAACTACAGAGACAAACTATCTGCCTTCATCACTCCACCCTACTCCCATCAATCAACATACAGTGGTTAGAAAGCACAAGATAACCTATAAAAATATTGCTCTACAAAAAGAGGGGAAATAGAGGCACAAGGGAGTCATTGCTTCATAAACAATTCTGAAATCTACCTGTGAAAATGTTGGAAGTTTCTTGATTCAGTCCTCCTATCTGGGAATAATTCTTCATGGCTCTTGGCTCTACCTCCCCCTGGAGTCTTGTTTCCACTTTCCAGATAATCTTTCCTTTTCCTTGAAAGACAGTCTATGTTTACACTTGCAAAGTTTTCTCATATTTTTCCTGGCAGAAGAGTTTTGGGGGTCCAAACGTCTCATTTCATTTTGTACTGTTTCTGCCCACTTCATTCCAAAATGATAGTGTTTCTCTAAATATAATTATCTTTAAAACTTTGCAAGTCTTCTGTGAATCTTCTTAATGTTTACTCTATTACATCAAAGACTCTCCCCAAAATATCTGTGAATTAAGTTCTTCCTAACATTGAACTTCTGAGAGTACTCAAGGAGGGTACCCTTAAGCTTCTTAGAAGTTCTATTGCTTGACTGGCTGCTCTTTGAGCCATGACCTTGAATCTTTCTGAAGTCTTAATAAAGGATTTTACAGTCTTACCTTACTTAGGCTTTATCTCTGGAACATGCTATCCTGAGAAAGCCCTGTTGTAAAGCCATTTCTTAATTTTAGCATTATTTATCACTTAGACAACTAGAAATCTTCAAGAGCAGCAAATCTGGACTCCTTTCACATTTCACTATAAGCAGCATTAAGAAACCAGGCCAGTGCCTTCAATACTTAAGCTGAGAGTTTTCCTAGCTGGACCATCCAGTTCATTGTATAGATTTTCTACTTTCCAAATAAGTTTAGGTGAAAGTGTTGCTAAATTTTCTGCCACTGCATAACAAGGATTCCCTCTGCCTTCATTTTCCAGTAACATTCCTTACTTCTATTTAAATATTCATTGGAAGCCTCCTCAAAATTTTAGATTTCTACTAACAATATGCCCATAAAATAGAGGGGGGGATGATTTGGGAGAATGGCATTGAAACATGTATACTATCTTGTAAGAAAAAAAAATAAATATTTAACATTAAAAAAATATATATTAGCTTTTCCTTCCAGTTTTTGACTGATTCTCAAGTCTTTCCCACAGTTTTGGATATCTGTTATGTTGGCATCCCACTTCCAGGTATCAAAGTCTGTGTTAGTTATCTAAAGCTGCATGACAAATTACTCCAAAACCCAATGACTTAAAACACACAGACTCACAAAATGTATTATCTTATAATTTCTGTAGGTCAGGAATTTGAGAGTGGCTTATCTGGGAACATTGGCTCAGGGTCTTTCACATGGCTGTAGTCAGGATATAAGCAAGGTTGCAGTCATCTGAAGGCTTGAATGGTGATACAGGATTTACTTTGAAAATGATTCACTCACATAGCTGTTAACAAGAGGCCTCAGTTCCTCACCATATGGGTTTCTTCTTCAGCTGTTTGAGTGTCCTCATGATGTAGTAACTAACTTCACCCAGAGTGACTGATCAATGAAAGAAAGCTCAGAAGAAGCCACAGTGCCTTTAAGACCTAGTCTCTGAAATGTGACACTGTTACCATTGCTTTATGCTATTCATTAGGAGCAAATCCTAAAGGAAAGGGGACTTAGGCTTCATCTTTTGAAGAAGAGTGTCAAAGAATGGCTGACACATTTTAAATCATCATAATCTTTTGTTCCCAGCATGTAATGACTGAGATAGGTGGGCAGAGTACTCTAACTTAAGCAAGAAAGAAGGAATACTCAGAGAAATTAAATGGCTTGACTGATACTCCACAATAGTTCTCATGGAACGCTCAATCTAGATACTCGGAGTCAGCCAAAATAGAAGTAAATAAACAGGAATCAGACAATTCTACATCTTCTGAGAATGATGCTGTATATTTTCTACCTTCTTAGCCAGAAAAATCTCATCTTTATTATATGCTTTTTTTTTTTTAACTATATGCCAGTGTCCATGATCAGTGCTTTACATGCATTAGCTTAGTTAAGGTTCATAAAACTCTATGAAGTAAACACTTTTATCGTATCAGTTTAGAGGTATGAAATCTGTGGCTCAGGTTAAGGAAGAAGGAAGTAACATGACTGCAGAGCTACTGGCACAAAAGCCAAGAATACAAAGGTTTGTCAAACAACTAGACTGCTTTAAACAGCACACAAGATAAAAAGTTTCCATCTTAAAGCTCCAAGAGAAGTAAAGATGAAGACTATCTGTGATTAGTCTAACTAGCAGTAGTATTATCAATGTATTTTCAGAAAATATGGCTTTAAAAGAATGAAAGCTACCATTTATTGAGCACCTGTTATTCTCTAGATGCTTGACTCATGAAAGCTCATTTCATCTTCAAAACAGATGTGTGTGTAGAGTATAAGTAGCCCATTTTACAGAGGAGGAAACACTCTTTACAGATGAGAAAACACAAAGAGATGAAATTACTTGTTTTAAGTAGCACGAATATAGTCAGGTGTGTTTACAAAGCCTGGGTCCATGATAGTGATTTTTTTTTATGAACTCCACATAGGCTCAATATGGCCACTAAGGCTTAATGAGGCACTGGAAGGTGCTCAACAGAGCCGATTCTCTTGTTTTAATCCAGTTTACATAGTGAGCATCTGTATATTTGAGTCAAGGGCATCTTGGTTTAAAAAGAGGGGAAAAAGCCCACAAAGCCATTGTCAAGTACATCATAAAGCTTTTTTGAGTCTACAGTTTTATGAAAAATTTGTATTTATAGTTAATTCACTCTCTTCATTTCTTTTTTTAATTTATTTATTTTTTTTTACTTTACAATACTGTATTGGTTTTGCCATCCATCAACATGAATCCGCCACGGGTGTACATAAGTTCCTATTCCTGAACCCCCTCCACCATGTGTAACCCAATGTTAATTGCAGCATTGTTTATAATAGCCAGGACATGGAAGCAACCTAGATGTCTATCAGCAGATGAATGGATAAGAAACCTGTGGTACATATACACAATGGAGTATTACTCAGCAATCAAAAAGAATACATTTGAATTAGTTCTAATGAGGTGGATGAAACTGGAGCCAATTATACAGAGTGAAGTAAGCCAGAAAGAAAAACACCAATACAGTACACTAACACATATATATGGAATTTAGAAAGATGGTAGTAATTACCCTGTATGCGAGACAGCAAAAGAGACGCAGATGTACAAAACAGACTTTTGACTCTCTTCACTTCTAAGATTGTTTTTAGGTAGAATCGTGACAAACTTTTCCAAAGGAAAGACATTAAACATGAGTTTAAGGAAGACTAGGTCTTCAGAGAGTAATTCAGATGTTGGTTTGCCAGTAATTTAATAATTCTTAGTCTGTGTTTATGACACTGTAATAACCATCATTCTAGAGGAGGAAATGGCAACCTGCTTCAGCATTCTTGCCTGGGAAATCCCATGGACAGAGGATCCTGGCGGGCTACAGTCCACAGGGGTCACAAAGAGTTGGACATGACTTAGCAACTGAGCACACAATAACCATCACTGTCTATTTCTGGAATAAGATTAATTATTTTAAGTAAAAATCATCTTGAAATGTAATAATTAGGAATTCTAGTTCTGGATAAGCACATTTTACAATGTCTGTATCATTCAATGCAGTTATAAGGCATGGTGGCATGAATGGAGCAGATAATTGAGGACTCTGAAAAGTAAACAGTAACAGGAGGATTGGAGGATTGGAAAAGAAAGTTGGAATTTGAAGTACAACTTCCACTGGCAATGAGTTTACAGTTTTCTTTCCTCGAGCATTCCCTAACCTGAATTCAGTACAGCCCCAAACCCAGAACTGGGCATTAGTGAAGATATAGTTCCAGGAAATCTCTAGTTTTAGTGTAAGGAGCTGAAAAGGGATCCCTCTAATGCTTAAAAACAGTATAAAAATTCCCTATTTTCCTTTTGTGCTTTTTTCTCCACTCTCTTGTGCTCCAGTCCCGTTGCAGTCCTGGTAGTGGTGGCAGCAGTAACAAATAGGAGGCAACATACACCGAGAGGGAAATATTCCTCAGGTGAACCCCCTTTGCATGTTTTCCTCTCTGTTCTTCTGTCACTTGGCCCTGAATACGGGCACAGTTGCTGAAAGTGCATGACAGAACAGAGTACCGAAAGTCCTAGTTTAATGGCTAGAGGACCAAAAGAAGAGCTACAGAAGCAGAAAGTACCAGGGAGGATCATGGAGAGGGAGAAATTCAGAAAAGTGATCTTTAAAACTCTTTATGAACTCCCATGCTTGCATTTCCAATTGTATGTGCATGATCCAAAGTAACATACATAGATTTTGAAAAGTAAGTTAAGGGATAAAATACTAGCAAATTTCCAAATTGGTCATTAAGTAGAACACACTTGGGCAGATCTGATTAGAACTGTAAAATATTTGAATGAGCAAAAACTAAAATAATACAGCATTACTAAAACTATCCTAAAATAAATATCAAAAAGTCTCCTCTAAAAGAAAAGAACCATCATTAGAAAATGTAAAATCACAACAGGAAAGGCAAATATATAAAAGAATTGAAAATCACTTAAATAAGTTAGCACATAGGTTAAAAAACAATAAAAAATTTGTAAAAGCAATTTACAGGAAAAGGATAAGCACGAAGATGTAAAAATAGGACATCAAAATCTGTGGGAGGGGAGTATAAAAATGTAGATCTTTTAGAGTAAGTTTGAACTTACTTGACTATCACATTAAAGCTAGTAGATACAGTTATGGGTCGACATATTTGAATTCCATGGTAACCACAAATAAAAAATACACAACAGATTCACAAAAACCAAAAAGAAAGGAACTCAAGAATACTACAAAAGAAAATCATCAAATGTCAAACAGAAAAGCAAAAAGAATTTAAAATGAGCAAAAGTAAATTATAAAAACAATTGGAAAACAAGATTTAAAATGGCAATAAGTACATACCTATCAAACATTATTTTATATGTCAATGGATTGAGTGCTACAATCAAAGACATAGAGTGGCTGAATGGATACAAAAGCATGACCCAAATACAGGTTCCCTACAAGAGACTCCTCCTTCATGGATCACAGCCTCATGAAGAGGCTTGCATAACTCAGTGAAGCTATGAGCCATGCCAAGCAGGGCCATCCAAGATGAACAAGTCATAATGAAGTTCTGACAAAACATGGTCCATTGGAGAGGGAAATGGCAGCCCACTTCAGTATTCTTGCCTGAAGAACCCCATAGACAACATGAAAAGGCAAAAAGATATGACACGGGAAAATGAGCTCCACCCCCACCCCCACCCCACTGCGGGTCAGAAAGTGTCCAATATGCTACTGGGGGAAGAGTAAGAGGGCAATTACTAATACCTCCAGAAAGAATGAAGCAGGAACAACACTCAGTTGTGGATGTGTCTGTTGGTGAAAGTAAAGTCTGATGCTGTAAAGAACAATACTGCATAGGAACCTGGAATGTTAGGTTCATTAATCAGGGTAAATTGGACATGGTCAAGCAGGAGATGGTAAGAGTGAACATTGACATCTTAGGAATCAGTGAACTAAAATGGACAGGCATGGACAAATTCAATTCAGATGACCATTATATTTACTACTGTGGGCAAGTATCCCTTAGAAGAAATGGAATAACCCTCATAGTCAACAAAAGAGTCCGAAATGCAGTACTTGGGTGCAATCACCAAAATGACAGAATCATCTCAGTTTGTTTCCAAAATCCATTCAACATCACAGCAATCCAAGTCAATGCCCCAACCACTGATGCCAAAGAAGTTGAAGTTGAAAGGTTCTATGAAGACTTACAAGACCTTCTAGAACTAACACCAAAGAAGATGTCCTTTTCATCATAAGGGATTGGAAAACAAAAGTAGGAAGTCTAGAGATACCTGGAATAACAGGCAAGTTTGGCCTTGGAATATAAAATGAAACAGGGCAAAGGCTAACAAAGTTTTTTTCAGGAGAAACACACTGTTCCAAGCAAACAGTCTTCTCCAACAACCCAAGAGATGACATGAACATCACCAGATGAAGCAGGATAAAGGCTAACAGAGTTTAAGTAGATACAGGGTAACAAGAGCTCTGTTGTTGCTATTGAGTCACTCAAGTCGTGTCTGACTTTTTGGGACCAACTTGGACTGCAGCACGCCAGGCCTCCCTGTCCTTCACCATTTCCCAGAGTTTGCTCAAACTAATGTCCATTGAGTCAGAGATGCCATCCAACCATCTGGTCCTCTGTCATACCCTTCTCCTATATTGAGTTCTATACTGAACTATATTTGAGCCTGAGGCAAATATTAAGGGAAAAATCTTCTCAGGCTTCTAGCAAGAGGAGGGAAAAAGGAAACATTTAAAAATAGCCAGAGCACTCTGCCCTTAGAAAGGCCTGCCCTTAGGGGAAACTAGAGCCTAACCAGCTGGGGCATTATGAGGGCCCAGTTGTCAGAGGGAAGGGAAATACCCAACTCCAGCCAACTGTAACCAACCTGTGCCACCAAAAGGGGGAGGAAAAAACTGAGAAACACTTGTGGAATATATAGTTCAGAAGCACAGGCTCACTTAAAGACTGAGACCCAATCACAGGACTACAGAATGCTTCCCCTCTTCCCTCATTTTACCACATTACTAAAGGTCTATTAACAGCAATTCTTTTTTTTATACCTGGTACATCATGTCTGGCTATCAAGAAAAACATATAAGTACACCAAAAGGCAAAAACACAATATGAAGAGACAGAGCAAGCATGAGAGTCAGACATTGAGGAATGTTGGAATTATCAGATGAGGAATTTAAAACAACTATGATTAATATGTTAAAGGTTACACAAAGAGACATATTTCCACTCCACTGATCTGATGCTTTCTACGGACTTGCCAAAGGAGTAAAAGTAACATGTTCCACTTCTAAGAATACTGTTTACCAGGAGCCATTGGGTGATTCATCCCACGTTATCTTTTCCCTTTCACACAAGACCAAAAACATTCCACATAAGCAAAGCTCCTTCAGTCTGAGCCCCTAATTAAAATACAGTAGAGAAGTGCCACCAATGGCCTGCAAAGGATATAAGTGTGAGTGAGAAATAAACATTTTTTGTGGTAAAAATATATATTAAGGATACCAATGGATAAAATACATAACATGCAGGAACAGATTGGCAATGTAACCTGAGAGATGGAAGTCCTAACAGCCAAAAAGATATCCCAGAGATTAAAAACAAACAAACAAACAAAAAAACTGTAACATAAATGAAGAAAGACTTTGAGGGACTTATTACTAAACTGCACATGGTTGAAGAAAGAATTTTCTGAGCTAAATATATATCAATAGAATCTTGAAATACAGAAAAGCAAAGAGAACAAAGACTGAGGGAAAAAGAACAGACCATCCAAAGACTGTGGGACAATTACAAAATGTGTAACATATGTTTAATGGGAATACCAGAAGGAGAAGAAAGAAGAACAGAAGAAATATTTGAAACAATAATGCTGACAATTTCAACAAATTAATGTCAGACACCAAATCACAGATTCAGGAAGCTCAGAGAACCCAAGCAAGATAAATGTAATAAACAAACAAATTACACCTATGCATATCATTTTCAATTTACAGAAAATCAAAGACGGATTTTAAAATCCAAAAGAAGTCAGAGGAAAAAACCCAGCTTAACTATAGAACAAAGAATTACATACAACTTCTCCTCAAAAACCATGCAAGCAAGAAGAGAGTAGAATAAAATATTTAAATATTTAGAGATAAAAAACCACCAACCTATATTTCTGTACCCTGGAAAGCAATCCTTCAAAATGAAAGAAATGAACGCTTTCTCAGACAAGCAAAAATATGAGGAAATGTGTTGCCATGAGAAGTGCCATGCAAGAAATATTAGAAGTTCTTTAGAAAGAAAGAAAATAATATAGGTCAGAAATTCAGACTTATGTAAAGAAAGGAAGGAAGGAAGTGTTAGTTGCTCAGTCATGCCTGACTCTTTGTGAACCCACGGACTGTAGCCCACCAGGCTTTTCTGTCCATGCGATTTTCCAGGCAAGGATACTAGAGTGGGTTGCCATTTCCTTCTCCAGGGGATCTTCCCAACCTAGGGATTGAACCCGGGTCTCTTGCACTGCAGGCAGATTCTTTACCGACCAGGTAAAGCCATGTAAAGAAAGGAAGAGCACTGAAAAGCAAATAAATGGCACTTAAATAAAATTTTTATTTTTCTTATTTTTAATTGATCTAACAGATAAGAATGTTTAATATAATAATAGCAACAATAGACTCTATTATAGATACTGATGTATATGTCTCATGTACATGTACATACATTTATGTATACTTATATATAATTGAGATAAATGACAGCAATGATACAAGGGATGGAAGAAATTAGGATTATTTTGTAATTCTAAGGAATTCACACTACCTGTGAAATGGTATAATGTTATTTGAAAGTGGAGTTGGATTAGCTATAAACATATACTGCAAACTCTAGGGCAACCACTAAGAAAAGTTTAAAAGAGAATTATAACTAATATATTAAGAGAGGAGAGAAAAAGAAATCATATAAAATTCTTGATTAAAACCACACATACAAAAAAAAACAGAAAAAGAATGAAAGCTAAAATTAGGGGGAAAAGAAGGGCAACAAATAGAAAATGGTAATGAATATGATAGACATTATTCCAACTACATAAATAATCATTTTGAATGTCAATGGTATAAATGGATCAATTAAAAAACAGATTGTCAGAATAGATCAAAAATCCCAACCCAACCACAAACCCAATACTTTAAATATGAAGACACATACGCATTGAAAGTAAATAGAGGAAAATATGCCACAGTAACACTAATCAAAAGAAAGCAGGAATAGTTATATTAATTTGAGGCAGAACACACTTCAAAGTAAGAAAAGTTATCAGGGATAAGAAGAGGCACTATGTAATGATAAAGGAGTCCACTCTCCAAGAACACATAAAATTCTTTACATGGATGTTCCTAACAACAGAACATCAAACTGTTGAGGGGAAAACTGGTAGAACCTCAAGGAGAACTAGATGAATCCATTATCATAGTCGGACGCATCAATCTCCTTCCCTCAGAAATGAACAGATACAGCAGACAATAATCAGTAAGGACATAGTGGAACTCAACAATGAAGTTAAAGTCACTCAGTCCTGTCTGACTCTTTGCAACCTCATGGATATACAGTCCACAGAATTCTCCAGGCCAGAATATTGGAGTGGGTAGCCTTTCCCTTCTCCAGGGGATATTCCCAACCTAGGGACTGAACTCAGGTCTCCCACATTGCAGGAGGATTTTTTTACCAACTGAGCCACAAGGAAGCCCAAGAATACTGGAGTGGGTGGCCTATCCCTTCTCCAGCAGATCTTCCTGACCCAGGAATTGAACTGGGGTCTCCTGCATTGCAGGCAGATTCTTTACCAACTGAGCTATGAACTCAAAAATACCATCAGTCAACTGGATATAACTGACATCTACCCACTACTTCATTGAATAACAGCAGAATATACATACTTCTCAAGCTCACATGGAACATTCACTAACACAGACAACACTCAGTCAGTTGGTTGCTCAGGTGTGTCCAACTTTTGTGACCCCATGGACTACAGCATGCCAGGCCTCCCTGTCCATGGAATTTACCCACACTCATGTCCATTGAGTTGGTGATGCCATCCAACCTGCTCTTCCTCTGTCGTCCCATTCTCTTCCCACCTTCAATCTTTCCCAGCATCAGGGTCTTCGCAAATGAGTCAGCTCTTCACATCAGGTGGCCAAAGTACTGGAGTTTCAGCTTCAGCATCAGTCCTTCCAATGAATATTCAGGACTGATTTCCTTTAGGATGGACTGGTTGGATCTCCTTGCAGTCCAAGGGACTCTCAAGAGTCTTCCTCAACACCACAGTTCAAAAGCATCAATTCTTCAGTGCTCAGCTTTCCTTATAGTCCAACTCTCAAATCTGTACATAACTAGTGGAAAAACCATAGCTTTGACTAGCCTGACCTTTGTTGACTTTAATATGGTTTTTAATATGCTGTCTAAGTTGGTCATAACTTTTCTTCCAAGGAGCAAGTATCTTTAATTTTATGGCTGCAGTCACCATCTGCAGTGATTTTGGTGCTCCCCCAAAAAAAATGTCTGTGACTGTTTCCAATGTTTCCACATCTATTTGCATGAGGTGATGGGGCCACATGCCATGATCTTAGCTTTCTGAATGTTGAGTTTTAAGCCAACTTATTCACTGTTATTCATCAAGAGGCTCTTTAGATCTTCTTCACTTTCTGCCATAAGGGTGGTGTCATCTGCGTATCTGAGGTTATTGATATTTCTCTTGGCAACATTGATTTCAGCTTGTGCTTCATCCAGACCAGTTTTTCTCATGATGTACTCTGCATATAAGTTAAATAAGCAGGGTGACAATATACAGTCTTGACATATTCCTTTCCCGATTTGGAACCAGTCTTTTGTTCTATGTCCAGTTCTAACTGTTGCTTCCTGACCTGCATACAGATTTCTCAAGAGGCAGGTCAGGTGGTCTGGTAGTCCCATCTCTTTAAGAACTTTTCACAATTTGTTGTGATCCACACAGTCAAAGGTTTTGATGTAGTCAATAAAGCAGAATTTGATGTTTTTCTCGAACTCTCTTGCTTTTTCAATGATCCAACAGATGTTGTCAGTTTGATCTCTGGTTCTTCAGCCTTTTCTAGATCCAGCTTGAACATCTGGAAGTTCACGGTTCAACTACTGTTGAAGCCTGGTTTGGAGAATTTTGTTTATTACTTTGCTAGCGTGTGAGATGAGTGCAATTATGCGGTAATTTGAGTATTCTTTAGCATTGCCTTTCTTTGGGATTGGAATGAAAACTGACCTTTTCCAGTCTTGTGGCTACTGATGAGTTTTCCAAATTTGCTGGCATATTGAGGGCAGCATTTTCACAGTCTCATCGTTTAGGATTTGAAATAACTCAACTGGAATTCTATCACGTCCACTAACTTTTTAACTGTGATACTTTCTAAGGCCCACTAGACTTCACATTCCAGGATGTCTGGCTCTAGGTGAGTTATCACACCACCATGATTATCTGGGTCATTAAGATCTTTTTGTATAGTTTTCTGTGTATTCCTGCCACCTCTTCTTAATATCTTCTGCTTCTCTTAGGTCCATACCATTTCTGTCCTTTAGTGAGCCCACCTTTACATAAAATGTTCCCTTAGTATCTCTAATTTTCTTGAACTGATCTCTAGTCTTTCCCATTCTATTTTTTTCCTCTATTTCTTTGCATTGATCACTGAGGAAGGCTTTCTTATCTCTCCTTGCTATTCTTTGGAACTCTGCATTCAAATGGGTATATATTTCCTTTTCTCCTTTGCCTTTTGCTTCTCTCCTTTTCACAGCTATTTCTAGGGCCTCCTCAGATAACCATTTTGGCTTTTTGTATTTCTTTCCCATGGGGATGGTCTTGATTCCTGCCTCCTGTAAAATATCATGAACTTCTGTCCGTAGTTCTTCAGGCACTCTGTTTGTCAGATCTAATCCCTTGAATCTATTTGCCACTTCCATTGTATAATCATAAGGAATTTAATTTAGGTCATACTTGAATGGTCCATTGGTTTTCCCTACTTTCAGATTTCAAGATAGACCACATTCTAGGCCATTAAACACACTTTAAAATCTTTAAGTAACAAAAGTTATCCATTATCCGTTCTTCAAATACAGTCGAAGTAACTAGAAACCTATAACAGGAAAATAACTATAAACTGTTTTGATGGAGAGTAAACAACACATTTCTAAATACTGCAAGAGTCAAAGAAGAAATCTCTGTAGAATCTTTTTAAATGTTTAACTAAATAAAAACAGAACACAACTTATCAAAATTTTAGGAATGTAGTGAAAGCAGTTCTTAGAAGGTAATTTATAGTACTGAATATATATTTTAAAATAATAAAGATCAAAAATTACAGAATGATCTCTGTTCATCTCCAAGGCAAACCATTCAGTATCACAGTTATCCAAGTCTATGCCCCAACCAGTAATGCTGAAGAAGCTGAACTGTTTTATGAAAACCTACAAACTTTTAGAACTAACACCCCAAAAATATGTCCTTTTCATTATAGGGAACTGGAATCCAAAAGTAGGAAGTCAAGAAACACCTGGAGTAACAGGCAAACTTGGCCTTGGAGTACAGAATGAAGCAGAGCAAACTAATAGAGTTTTGCCAAGAAAATGCACTGGTCATAGCAAACACCCTCTTCCAACAACACAAGAGAAGACTCTACACATGGACATCACCAGATGATCAATACTGAAATCAGATTGATTATATTCTTTGCAGCCAAAGATGGAGAAGCTCTATACAGTCAACAAAAGCAAAACCAGGAGCTGACTGTGGCTCAGATCGTGAACTCCTTATTACCAAATTCAGATTGAAACTGAAGAAAGTAGGGAAAACAGCTAGACCATTCAGGTATGACCTAAATCAAATCCCTTATGATTATACAGTGGAGGTGAGAAATAGATTTAAGGGCCTAGATCTGATAGATAGAGTGCCTGATGAACTATGGAATGAGGTTCGAGACATTGTACAGGAGACAGGGATCAAGACCATCCCCATGGAAAAGAAATGCAAAAAAGCAAAATGGCTGTCTGGGGAGGCCTTAAAAACAGCTGTGAAAAGAAGAGAGGTGAAAAGCAAAGGAGAAAAGGAAAGACATAAGCATCTGAATGCAGAGTTCCAAAGAATAGCAAGAAGAGATAAGAAAGCCTTCTTCAGTGATCAATGCAAAGAAATAGAGGATAAGAAGAGAATGGGAAAGAATAGAGATCTCTTCAAGAAAATTAGAGATACCAAGGGAACATTTCATGCAAAGATGGGCTTGATAAAGGACAGAAATGGTCTGGACCTAACAGAAGGAAAAGATATTAAGAAGAGGTGGCAAGAATACACAGAAGCACTGTATTAAAAAGATCTTCATGATCCAGATTATCATGATAATGTGATCACTCACCTAGAGTCAGACATCCTGGAATGTGAAGTCAAGTGGGTCTTAGAAAGCATCGCTATGAACAAAGCTAGTGGAAGTGATGGAATTCCAGTTGAGCTATTTCAAATCCTGAAAGATGAGGCTGTGAAAGTGCTGCACTCAATATGCCAGCAAATTTGGAAAACTCAGCAATGGCCACAGGACTGGAAAAGGTCAGTTTTCATTCCAATCCCGAAGAAAGGCAATGCCAAAGAATGCTCAAACTACCGCACAATTGCACTCATCTCACGCGCTAGTAAAGTAATGCTCAAAATTCTCCAAGCCAGGCTTCAGCAATAAGTGAACTGTGAACTTCCTGATATTCAAACTGGTTTTAGAAAAGGCAGAGGAACCAGAGATCAAATTGCCAACATCTGCTGGATCATGGCAAAAGCAAGAGAGTTCCAGAAGAAACATCTATTTCTGCTTTATTGACTATGCCAAAGCCTCTGACTGTGTGGATCACAATAAACAGTGGGAAATTCTGAAAGAGATGGGAATACCAGACCACCTGACTTGCCTCTTGAGAAATCTGTATGCAGGTCAGGAAGCAGCAGCTAGAACTGGACATGGAACAACAGACTGGTTCCAAATAGGAAAAGGAGTACGTCAATGCTGTATATTGTCACCCTGCTTATCTAACTTCTATGCAGAGTACATCATGAGAATCACTGGACTGGAAGAAACACAAGCTGGAATCAAGATTGCCGGGAGAAATAACAATAACCTCAGATATGCAGATGACACCACCCTTATGGCAGAAAGTGAAGAGGAACTAAAAGCCTCTTGATAAAAGTGAAAGAGGAGAGTGAAAAAGTTGGCTTAAAGCTCAACATTCAGAAAACGAAGATCATGGCATCCGGTCCCATCACTTCATGGGAAATAGATGGGGAAACAGTGGAAACAGTGACAGACTTTATTCTGGGGGCTCCAAAATCACTGCAGATGGTGACTGCAGCCATGAAATTAAAAGACGCTTACTCCTTGGAAGAAAAGTTATGACCAACCTAGATAGCATGTTCAAAAGCAGAGATATTACTTTGCTGACTAAGGTGTGTCTATTCAAGGCTATGGTTTTTCCTGTGGTCATGTATGGATGGGAGAGCTGGACTGTGAAGAAAGCTGAGTGCCGAAGAATTGATGCTTTTGAACTGTGGTGTTGCAGAAGACTCTTGAGAGTCCCTTGGACTGCAAGGAGATCCAACCAGTCCATCCTAAAGGAGATCAGCCCTGGGATTTCTTTGGAAGAAATGATGTTGAAGCTGAAACTCCAGTACTTTGGCCACCTCATGCGAAGAGTTGACTCATTGAAAAGACTCTGATGCTGGGAGGGATTGGGGGCAGGAAGAGAAGGGGACGACCAAGGATGAGATGGCTGGATGGCATCACGGACTCGATGGACGTGAGTCTGAGTGAACTCCGGGAGTTGGTGATAGACAGGGAGGCCTGGCGTGCTGCGATTCATGGGGTTGCAAAGATTAGGATACGACTGAGCTACTGAACTGAACTGAACTGAAAATTAATAATTAAATGTTCATCTTAGGAAACCATAAAAAGAGCAAGTTAAATCCAAGATAAGCAAAAGAAGCAACAGTTAGAACTGGGAACTGGACATGGAACAACTGACAGGTTCAACATTGGGAAAGGAGTATGACAAGTGACAATTCACTTTCTGTATTTAACTTTTCTGCAGAGTACATCCATCATGCAAAATGGCCAGGTTGGATCAATCACAAGCTGGAATCAATATTGCTGGGATAAATATCAACAGCCTCAAATAGGCAGATTATATCACTCTAATGGCAGAGAACAAAGAGGAACTAAAAATCTTCTTGATGAGGGTGAAAGAGGTGAGTGAAAAACTGGCTTAAAACTCAACATTCAAAATAGTAAGATCATGGCATCTGATCCCATCACTTCATGGCAAATAGAAGGGGGAAAGTAGAAGCAGACAGGTTTTATTTTCTTGAGCTCCAAGAAAATAAAATCTGTCTGGGGAGAAAAGCTATGACAAACTTAGTGTATAAAAATGCAGGGATGGAGAGAACAAGATGGCAGAGGAGTAGGTGGATGTGGAGTACATCTCTCTCCACAAATATATCAGATGGCTGGATGGCATCACTGACTAGATGGACATGAGCCAGAGTAAGCTCTGGGAGTTGGTGATGGACAGGGAGGTCTGTAGTGCTGCACTTCATGGGGTTGCAAAGAATCAGACACAACTGAGTGACTGAACTGAACAATTAGTGATGTTGAACATCTTTTCATGTGCCTCTTTGCCATCTGTATATCTTTTTGGAGAGATATTTGCTTAGGTCTTCCACCCTTTTTTCTTTTTTTTTTTTTTTTGATTGGGTTGTTTGGTTTTTTGGATATTGAGCTGTGTGAACTATTTGCATATTTTAGAGATTAATCCCTTGTCAGTTGCTTCATCTGCAAATATTTTCTCCCATTCTGAGGGTTGTCTTTTTGTGTTGTTTATGGTTTCTTTTGCTGTGCAAAAGGTTTTGACTTTTATTAGTTTTATTTTTCTCATTTGTTTATTTTTGTTATTCTCATTACTCTAGGAGGTGGATCAAAAAAAGATCTTCATATGATTTATCAAAGATATTTATCAAATATTTATCAACACTCTTGCAAATGGTATTCTGCCTATGTCTTCCTTTAAGAGTTTTACAGTGTCTGGCCTTCCATTTAGGCCTTAATCCATTTTGAGTCTATTTTTGTCTATGGTGTTAGGGAGGGTTCTAATTTCATTCTTCTGTATGTAGCTATCTAGTTTTCCCAGCACCACTTATTGAAGACATTCTTTTCTCCATTGTATGTTCTTGCATCCTTTGCTGTAGATTGACCATAGGTGTGTGGGTTCATCTCTGGACTTTATATCCTGTTCCACTGATCTATATTTCTGTTTTTGTGCCAGGGCCATATTGTCTTGGTTACTGTAGCTCTGCAGTATAGTCTGAAGTCAGGGAACCCGATTCTTCGAGCTCTGTTTTTCTTTCTCAACATTGCTTTGGCTATTTGGGGTCTTCAGTATTTCCATACAAATTGCAAATTTTTTTGTTCTAATTCTGTGAAAAATGCCATTGGTAATTTGATAGAGATTGCAATGAATTTGTAGATTCCTTTGAGTAGTACAGTCATTTTCATAATATTGATTCTTCTAATCCAAGAAGATGGTATATCTCTCCATTTGTTTGTGTCATCTTTTATTTCTTTCTTTCATCAGTATCTTCCACTTTTCAGAGTATAGGTCTTTTGCCTCCTTAGGTAGGTTTATTCAGAGGTATTTTATTCTGTTGTGGTGGTAAATGGTATTGTTTCCTTAATTTGTCTTTCTGATCTCTTGTTGCTAGTGTATAGGAATGCAAGAGATTTCTGAGTGTTAATTTTGTATCCTGCAAATTTACTATATTTAATGATTAGCTCTAGTAGTTTTCTGGTGGCATCTTTAGGATTTTCTATGTATAGTATCATGCCATCTGCAATCAGTGACAGTTTTACTTCTTCTGTGCCAATTTGGATTCTTTTTCTTTCTTTTTCTTCTCTGTTGTGGCTAAGACTTCCACGACTATGCTGAATAGTAGAGATGAGAGTGCTGAATAGTAGAGGTGAGAGTCGATACCCTTGTCTTGCTCCTGATCTTAGAGGAAATGTTTTTAGCTTTTTAACATTGAGAATAATGTTTGCTATGTGTTTCTCATATAAGGCCTTTATTATATTGAGATAGGTTCCTTCTATGTCCACTTTCTGAAGTTTTTTTTTTTTTAATCACAAATAGGTATTGAATTTTGTCAAAAGCTTACCTATTAAGGTGATCATATGGTTTTTATTCTTCAATTCGTTAACAGTGTATCACATTGATCAATTTGTGTATATTGAAGAATCCTTGCATTCCTGGGATAAATCTCATTTGATCATGGTGTACGATCTTTTTAATGAGTTGCTGGATTCTGTTTGCTAGTATTTTGTTGAGGATTTTTGCATCTATGTTCATCAGTGATATTGGCCTGTAATTTGTGTGATGTATTTGTCTAGTGTGGTATCAAGGTGATGGTGTCCTCATAGAATAAGTGTGGGAGTGTTCCTTGCTGTAATTTTTTTTGGGAAGAGTTTGAGAAAGATAGGTAGGTGTTAACTCTTCTCTAAATTTTTGATAGAATTAGCCTGTGAAGTCATCTGGTCCTAGACTTTTGATTGTTGGAAGATTTTTAATGATGGTTTCAATTTCATTACTCGTGACTGGTCTGTTCATATTTTTTTATTTTTTCCTCTTTCAGTCTTAGAAGATTGTACTTTTCTAAGAATTTGCCCATTTATTCCATGTTATCCATTTTATTGGCATATAGTTGTTTGTAGTAGTCTCTTATGATCACTTGTATTCCTGTGATGACAGTTTAATTTCTCCTTTTTCATTTTTAAGTTTGTTGATTTGAGTCTTCTCCCTTTTTTTCTTGATGAATCTAGCTAAAGGTTTATCAATCTTGTTAATCTTCTCAAAGAACCAGCTTTTAGTTTCACTGATCTTTGCTATTGTTTTGGAGAAGGCAATGGCAACCCACTCCAGTATTCGTCTGGAAAATCCCATGGACGGAGGAGCCTGGTAGGCTGCAGTCCATGGGGTCGCTAGGAGTCGGACATGACTGAGCGACTTCACTTTCACTTTCATGCATTGGAGAAAGAAATGGCAACCCACTCCAGTGTTCTTGCCTGGAGAATCCCAGGGACAGGGGAGCCTGGTGGACTGCCGTCTCTGGGGTTGCAGAGAGTCGGACACGACTGAAGCGACTTAGCAGCAGCAGTTGCTATTTTTTTGTTTTTACTTCATTTATTTGTTTTAATTTTTAATATTTCTTTCCTCCTACTAACTTTGGGTCTTTTGTTCTTCTCTCTAGTTGATTTAGGTATAAGGTTGGGTTATTTTTCTTGTTTCTTGAGGAAGGATTATATTGCTATAAACTAATGCTTTTGCTGCATCCCATAGGCTTTTAGGTCATAATGTATTGGTTGTCATTTGTTGCTAAGTATTTTTTTTTATTTCCTCTTTGATTTCATCAATGATCCATTAATTATTTAGTAGCACACTGCTTATTTAGCCTCCATGCATTCCTGTTTTCTATTTTTTTCCTGTAATGTACTTCTAATCTCATTATGCTGTGGTCAGAAAATATGCTTGATATGATTTCAATTTTCTTAAGCTTACCAAGGATTGATTTGTGACCCAAGATGTGATCTATCCTGGAGAATGTTCCATGTTCACTTGAGAAGAAACTATATTTTGCTAATTTTGGATAAAATATCCTATAAATAGCAATTAAGTTTATGGTATAATGTGTCATTTATGGCTTGTATTTCCTTACTGGGGCTTACTTATGGCTTCCCTGGTGACTCAGTGGCAAAGAATCTGCCTGCAGTGCATTTTCTGTGTGAATGTTCTATCCATTGGAAAATGGGATGTCCAAATCCTCCACTGTTGAGTACTGTCAATTTCCCCTTTTATGGCTGTTACCATTTGCTTTATGTACTGAGGCACTCCTACATTGGGTGTATGAATATTTACTATTATCTTTTCCTCGGATTGAGCCCTTGATGGCTATGCAGTGTTCTCCTTGTCTCTTGCAATAGTCTTTAAAGTCTATTTTGCCTGATATGAGTATTGTTACTCCTGCTTTCTTTTGCCTGGAATATCTTTTTCTATTCCTCCACTTTCAATCTGTATGTCCCTAGGTCTGAAGTGGGTTTCTTGTAGACAGCACATATACTGATGTTTTTGTATCCATTCAGCCAATCTGTTTCCTTTGGTTGGGGCATGTAATCCATTTACATTTATCAATATATATGTTGCTATTACCATTTTTTAAATTGTTCTTGGTTTGTTTTTGTAGGTCATATCCCTTTGTGTTACCTGCCTAAAGAAGTCCCTTTAACATTTGTTGTAAAGCTGGTGTGGTGGTACTGAATTCTCTTAGCCTTTGCTTGTCTATAAAGTTTTTTTATTTCTCTGTCAAATCTGAATGAGATCCTTGCTGGGTAGAGAATTATTGGTTGTAGGTTTTTACCTTTCATCACTTTTAATACATCAGGCCACTCCCTTCTGGCCTACAGAATTTCTGCTAAAAAATCAGCAGATAACCTTATTGGGATGCCTTTGTATGTTACTTGTTGCTTTTCCCTTACTTTTGCTTATTCTCTGTATTTCACTTTTGATAGTTTGATTTTATGTGTCTCAGTGTGTTCCCCCTTGGCTTTATCCTGTATAGAACTTTCTGTGCTTCTTGAACTTGGGTGACTATTTCCTTTCCCATGTTAGTTTTCAACTATAATCTATTCAAATATATTCTCAGACCATACTTCAAATATTGGTATATTTAATATTGTTCTAGAGGTCTCTGAGACTGTCATTTCTTTTCACTCTTGTTTATTCTGCTGATCTGCAGTTATTTTCACCATTCTATCTTAAAACTCACCTATTTGTTCTTTCTCATTTATTCTCCTATTAATTCCTTCTAGTGTTTCATTTAAGTTATTGTTTGTTCTCTAGTTCTTCTAAGTCCTTGTCCCTCTAGGTTTCTTGGATCATCTTGATCCATACATCTATTTTATTTCCAAGGTCTTGAGTCATCTTTACTCTCATTACTCTGAATTCTTTTTCAGTTATATTATCTATTTCACCTTCATTTACTTTTTTCTTGTGGGTTTTTACCTTGCTCCTTCATCTGAAACATATTTCTCTATCATCTTATTTTGTCTAACCTACTGTTTATGGTATCCATTCTCCAAGTTGTAGGGTCATAGTTCCTCTTGCTTCTGTTGTCTGCCCCCTGGTGGGTAAGGTTGGTCCAGAGGCTTGGGTAGGTTTCCTGGTGGGAGGGACTGGTGCTTGCACTCTGAGGGACAGGGCTGCATCAGTTATGTGTTCTGGGGTGTCTGTGAGCTTACTACAACTTTAGGCAGCCTGTCTGCTAATAGTTGGGACTGTGTTATTATCTCTCTGGTTGCTTGGAGATAGGTGTCCAGCACTAGTACTTGCAGGCAGTTGGAGCTGGGTAGTGATGTCTTTGGGGAGCACATGCCAATTAATATTCCCTGAGTCAGGCACTTCTCCAGCACTCCAGTATCTTAGGCTCAGTGTTCCCACCCTGGAGACCAAGGCCCAACTCCTGCCTAGGGAACCAAGAGCCTGCAAGCTGCATGGCATGACTGGAGAAAAGGGGAAAAAGTAAATAAAGAAACAAAGCCCAAGACAAATTATAAAAACAAACTCAAACAAACAGAAACAAGTCAACAAACAAAACAAAACAAACAAAATGAAACAAACAAACAAACATAAAAACAAGAAAAAACCCAAGAGAACCAAAACCTGATCTCCAAAACGAAAACAATCAATAAAGACTAAGCTAACAAAACAAAATATAAAAAAAAACATAATAACCAAAAAACATAAAAGACACATTTTTTTAAAAAGACATATTAAATATCTTTAAAAGAATAAGTAAGAATAAAACACCACCACCAAACAATCAAAAACGATAGTAATAATATTTTCCTGTGGCTTCCACTACCAGTGTCCTTGCTCCCATAGTGAGTCACAGCCAACCCTCATCTCCCCAAGAGGCTCTCCAATACCTCTATCTAGTTCTCTGGACCTGCTGTGGGTATTGTGGGGTAGCTTAGACTCTGAGCCCTGGGCTTATCTTTGGTTTTGGCCCCACCTCTGCATATACATTACCCTCAAGTGTCTGTTCCCCACCCAGCTGAGAGGGAGTGAAACCAGGGGCTGATTGGGGCACACTTACTTACTCAGGAGAGGCATGGAACCCACAACTGGGGTATGTACGTAGTGCCAGTGGCAGCAGACAGTGGCATGCAGTTGCAACAGACTGGGGCATGCTCTCTCTGGTGAAAGTTTCTCCCAGAGCCCACAGAGGCAGGAGCTGTCATGTGGTGGTGGTGGTGGTGGTGGTGGTCCAGCCCTTTGTGCACCACTCAACAACGGCTCCTTGTTTCCTAGGCAGACCACACTTCCTCTAGGAGCATTCCTGGCCATGGAGCCCTTCACTCCTAGTCCCTCTGTTGTATCCATGCAGCCAACAGCAGTCTCTTCCCCAGATTTGATCTCCTAACCCCACATTTTAGCACTCAGTCCCCTCCAGCATTGGCTGAGTTTCCCAGGGCTGATTTCTGAGAAGTCTTTGGCATGGGTGGTACTCAGGACCTCAGAGTCTACATGGGTAGAGGCTTTGCTTGAGGGGTGGATGAGCCTGCTCAGGTGAGTGCCCTTCCCAGTGCCTGCAGAGGCAGAAGCCAGCAGGTGGGAAAGGGGGTTGCAATAGTGGCTCCAACCTTTGCATGCCACTCAACAATGATGCCTTGGCTCTATGGTGTTCCAGGCATCTTCCACAAACTTCTCCTGTTGTGGTGCTCCTCATTCCTGTCCCTGTAGGCTGTCTTTTCACACCCAACAGCAGTCCCCTCCCTGGATTTGCACTCTAAATCCCACTTTCCAGCACCCAGTCCCCCTCCATAGGAGGAGACACATTACTCAGGCTGGGGTGTACTGGGCTGTGACCCAGACCATGCACACAGTCCTTACTTAGCCCAGCCTTCCACATAGCATTCACTGCATTCCTCCAATCCCCAAAGGTCCCAGTGGATTTCCCCACTGTGAGGGAGTTTTTCTGAGTGCAGGGACCTCTCCTCATCTTCAGCTTCCTGCCAGGCATGCTGGTCCCTTCCCAATTCCTCTTTTCTTTTTTTCTTTCTTGCATCCTATCTGGTTGCAAAGGAATTTTTCTTATTCTTTGAGGTGTCTGAAGTCTCCTGTTAATGTTCAGCAGGTGCTCTGTGAGAATTTTTCCATTTGTAGATGTATTCTTGATGTATTCGTAAGGACAGCTGAATACTGCATCCTCCTATTCTGCCATCTTGACTGAAAATGGGTTTTTTAAATCGTGGGGTATTTATACCATACAATACTGCTGCTGCTGCTGCTGCTGCTGCTGCTAAGTCGCTTCAGTCATGTCCAACTCTGTGTGACCCCATAAATGGCAGCCCACCAGGCTCCCCCATCCCTGGGATTCTCCAGGCAAGAACACTGGAGTGGGTTGCCATTTCCTTCTCCAATGCATGAAAGTGAAAAGTGACAGTGAAGTCACTCAGTCGTGTCCGACTCTTCGCGATCTCATGGATTGCAGCCTACCAGGCTCCTCCATCCATGGGATTTTCCAGGCAAGAGTACTGGAGTGGGTTGCCATTGCCTTCTCCACCACACAATACCACTCAGCCATAAAAAGGAACAGACTATGGATACATACAACAAAAAAGAATCAACTTATAAAACATGCAGAGTGAAAGAAATCAGACACAAAAGATTACATGAAATTCTACTGGGTTGGCCAAAAATTCACTCAGGTCTTTCCCAAATGAACTTTTTGGTCAACCCAACAGAATGGGAAAAGCTAAAGTAACAGCAAATCACTGATTGTCTGGGACCAGTGATTGGAGGACATTGTTTACAAGGGGACACAAAAGGCCTTTTAGAAATGATAAAAAATATTTAATATCTTGATTGTGGTGCTGATTATACAACTGCTTACATTTGTCAAAACTCATCAGCTTGCACATTTAAAATGAGCCCTTTATTATATGTAAGTTATTCCTAAAATGCACTGAAACAATATTTTTACAGAAATTGCGTGGTGCACTCAATTCCTAGTCCCTCTTTTTCTTTAATAGCAATGAAAGTGAAAGTGAAGTCACTCAGTCGTGTCCAACTCTTTGTGACCCCATGGACTGTAGCCTACCAGGCTTCTCCGTCCATGGGATTTTCCAGGCAAGAATACTGGAGTGGGTTACCATTTCCTTCTCCAGGGGATCCTCCTGACCCAGGGTTCGAACCCGGGTCTCCTGCATTGGAGGCAGGCACTTCACCCTCTGAGCCACCAGGGAAGCCCGTGGACTAATAGCAATAGTCCACCTTTATTTGGGACAGCAAATTCACTTAGCTGAAAGAGTGCATTTCTCTAACCCCCCTCCCCACCCCAGCTATATACACCTGATATAAGCTTCCTAGCAAGGAGATATAACCTTCCTAGCAAGGAGATATAAGCAGAAGTGCTGTGTTTAACTTCTCAGAAGATAGCTTAAAGGGAGCTGACTTGCCTGGGGAAAAAAAGTACTCTTTTGTTTTCCCCTACTTCTAACTGCTGCCTGGTATGCATATATAGCAGACTAGGCTCAGCAGCTGTCTTAGACCATGAGGTAACCTCAGGGAAGGAAACTAATACTGAGGATGGTGGCACCAAGAAATTGGAGCTTAGGTCCTAGGTGGTGCCAAGGAATCACCATACCAACTCCAGACCTCCCACCTCCTAAACTTTTGTATACGAGAGGGAAATAAACCTCTATTTTATTTAATACATTCTTATCTGGACTTTTTTTCTATTATATGCAGTAAAACCTAATAACTGATTATGCTGTTTAGAATCAGACCTGGGCTCAAGTCCCAGCTCTGCCACTTACTGTGTGGCCTTGGATAAATAATTTCACCTCTGAGTCTCTGCTTTCTCATTAGTAAAATGGTACTAACACAGTTTGTAGGGCTAGTATGAGGGAGGACTCAAAGAAAGCATACACTGAATGTCAGCATATAATCTCTCCCTTTTAGTAGAGCAGCAGGCTTTCCCCTTTCCAGAAAAGATTGCTAACCATACAGAGTGAATAGCCTCATGGGTCACCAACTGCTTCAATACCCTGTATAAAAACACATCTCTGGACTCCCCTAGCCTCTACTAATATGCTTTCCACATTGTAGTCACATTTATCCCTTTATCTCTCTCTCCAGTCTCTCTTTCCCTGTCCCCACTGAAATCAGACCTAACTCTCCTCCTCTTTCCCTCCTACCCATCTTCTGGAATGATCCCCCTGAGTCTAAATCAGTCAACAAATACTGAGTGTCTATCATGTGCCAGTTTCCCGGCCAGATTCTAAAGATAAAAAGTTAAATTGGCCATGATTTTTGTCCTGTTATATCTCATGATCTAGGAGAAAAGTCAAACAGGTGAGTATAATTCAACTTAATTCAGTGTAAAGTGCAGTGACTGATAATAACTTTACCACAAGGCAAGAAAATGTTACCTCCATGAAGGGAGAGGCTATCTTGTTCAATTTAATCAGTACTCAATAAATATTTATTGATGGAATGAAGGGTATTATGGTAGCACAGAAGACAATACCTAAACCAGGTGTAATAGGGCAGGAATTAGAAACTGCCCAGGAGGAGGGTAGTTAATTTCCTGGAAGAAGTAAGGCCTGGCTGATTTTTTTTTTTTTTTTTAATTACAATACTGTATTTGTTTTGCCATACATTGACATGAAACAGGCCTGGCTGATTTTTAAAGGAAAAGGCGGGTATGGAGAGGAGACAGCATGAGCAATAGCACAGAGGTGAGAAACAGCACAGTGGGTATTTGGGGACAAGTAGTTCATTTTTGCAAGAGCATAGAATTTAAGGCCAGGAACTGAAGCTAGAAAGGAAAGCTGGGTCAGATAACAGAAGAGCTTATAATCCATGTTATAAAGACTTTCAGCTTTATCCTAGAGAAGATGGGGAGGCAGTGGAGAGATTTAAACTGAGGAGTTGTTCAGTTGCTCAGCTGTATGACTCTGCAACCCCATGGACTGCAGCATGCCAGACTTCCCTGTTCTTCACCATCTCCCGGAGTTTGCTCAAACCCATGTCCATTGACTTGGTGATGCCATCCAACCGTCTCTTCCTTTGTCATCCCCTTCTCCTCCTGCCTTCAATCTTTCCCACCATCAGGGCCTTTCCCAATGACTCAGTTCTTTGCATCAGGTGGCCAAAGTATTGGAGCTTCAGTTTCAGCACCAGTCCTTCCAATGAATATTTAAGGTTGATTTCTTTTAGGATTGACTGGTTTGATCTCCTTGTTGTCCAAGGGACTCTCAAGAGTCTTCTCTAGCACCACAGTTCAAAGGTATCAATTCTTTGGCACTCAGCCTTTTTCTTAATATATATATATTATTGAAGTATATTGACTTACAATGTTTCAGGTGCACAGCAAGGTGATTCAATTATATAAATACAGATATATAATTTTTGAAGTTATTTTCCATCATAGGTTATTGCAAGATATTGACTGCAGTTCCCTATGCTATACAGCAAACCTTTGTTGAAACCTTTGTTGCTTATTGAATACATATATATTTTTAATTAGAAATCTAGCATTCTATTCAGACTAAGTCAAACAAGTGGAATCAAAATGTCATAATTTTTAGGCAAAAATTCATAAGTTTTCTAAAATATATACATATTTAGATCTATGTATACAAAAGCTGTTTTACTATACTTGATAAAGGCTTGAGAAAGAACATAAAAAAGAGATGGAGCAATTGGAGAACATGAACTAAATGAAATGGGAGCACCGAACATGAAATAAAAAATGTGAAACAAACTAGATAAAAGTAAAAGATCATCATATAGTCCAGTTGTTTTTAAACAGGACTGTTCATTAGAAACCTATCTGGAGCTCTGGAGAAAAAAGCCTTTTATTGCCCAGCTCTCACATCTGTGCATGACTACTGGGAAAACCATAGCTTAGACTACATGAACCTTTATAGGCAAAATAACATCTCTGCTTTTTAATATTTTGTCTAGGTTTATCACTGCTTTTCCTCCAAGGAGTAAGCATCTTTTAATTTCATGGCTGCAGTCACCATCCACAATGATTTTGGAGCCCAAGAAAATAAAGTCTGTCACTGTTTCCCCATCTATTTGCAGGGGAGATGTGGTCAAATCTACAAAGGAGGTAACTCTGACAACAGTATGACAAATAGATTTGAGCAGGTCAACTACATAGAGGTTTCTTGCTATAGTCCAAACAAGAGAAAATGAGGACTGAAACCAAACTGTAAGTGACGATAGAGAGGAAGAGATGGAGTTGAGCTGGGTTCACTGAGTAAAACTAGCAATACTGTTGAGACTAAATATAGGGAAGTAGGAAGAAATTTAGGGCAAATTTTTAGATTTTTAACTTGGGTAACTGGATATAATGGTAATGATGTTCTCTACAATAAGGAATGTAGGAGGAGGAGCAGGCTTTTGGAGGACCAGTCAAATCCAGTTAAGACATGACAAGCTTAGAGACCATATGAGACTTTCAAGTGACCATCCAGCAGGCAACTACTTCTATGTCATGTTAGATATCATACATCAAAGTTCTGGATAAGATTTCAGAGTTATCAGAATTCCTCAAACTAACTATTGGCTCATCCATCCAGGAGTAGAGCTTGCTATGTTTGGAAACAACTAAATTCAGGGCTCAAGCCTCCTGAAGTGTTCCTCAGTTGTCAGATTCTCTTTCTATAACTCATACTCTTTAGCTGTTTTCCTCCAGGTGGAGAAAAAGTTGGCCACTGACCACCCTAGGTCTGTATCTTTACAACTCACTATCCAAAAGGAAGACAGTATTTCCTACTATTTCTAGCAGAAAAGACTAAGGAGGCCTCTGATTAGGCCAACTTGAACAGATACTCATCCTTTCATTAATTAATTACTGTGTTGAAGAAAAAGAAATAACATGATTGGCTCATTTGGGGCTTCCTAGGTGGTGCTAGTGGTAAAGAATCTGCTTGCCAATGCAGGAGATATAAGAGACGTAGGTTCCATCGTGGGTCAGGGAGATCCCCTGGAGGGTATGGTAACCCACTCCAGTATTCTTGCCTGGAGAATCCCATGGACAGACAGCCTGGAGGGCTACAGTCAGCAGGGTTACAAAGAGTTGGGCACAACTGAAGTGACTCAGCAAGTGCACGCAGGTCTCACGTCTACTTCTATGGCAGGGAGGATATAAGCACCACAGATGATACCTCACAATACCAGTAAGGGAGGAATTCTTCAAAAGAACTAGAAAGAGGATGGAAACGCACACTGAACAGGCAAAAGCCTACTGTGGCAGTTGAAATTATGAGAGTAGATTTCACTATGTAGAAAGTTTGTAGATGGAGAAGAGCAGGAGGCAGAGAGGAAGAGAAGCCCATTAATAAGAAATAGATGAATATGAGAACACACAGTTTGATATCATGGACAAGAGGAAATTATTTCCAGGAGAAATTAGGAGTGAATGATGGATAGTGTCAGTGCAGAAGAGTAATGTAAGGACTTGGCAATTAGGAATGAGAACACTAAAGTGAGCATAAAAGCCAGACTGCAGTTAGTTGAGGTGTTTGTTAGTTACATGTGAATGCAGACAAGTTTTTTTGAGAAGTTTGGATGACAAGCTCTAAAGCTTAACCTATCAACTATATTCTGAGTCAAAGTCCTTTTCATCTTTGAGGTGTTGCTCCCTCAATAAACCCTTTTCCCTGGAGCCTATAACTCTCATGTGCTCCTTCCTATTTCACTGTTAAATATGTACCTATCCACTGACGAAAGAAAGTGCTGGTTTCCTTTTTATTTTTTGATATCAGGTTACAGTCCTATTTAGGTATTCTACTCTCTGATGTTATAGAAAGAACAGAGGACCAAAAGTGAAGAAAACTATGTTATATTCTGATTCCTTTCAGTAACGTTGGATAAGTAACTTTCCCTCTCTGGGACTTAGCTTTTCATTAGTAAAATGAGCAAACTGAAATCAGTTACCTCTTAAATTCTTTTCATGTCTAATGTTCTGTGTCTGAAAAGACTCTCCTTCCTTCTCATCTTTCTTTTGGCAGCCCTGCCCTCTATCAACTATGCTTGTCACCAAGACTGAGACAACACATTCTCTCAACATGCATCACATCTGTCAGCTCAAACCTACATATCTATGATTTCTACAACTCTCCAGACTATTTCCAGTTGTCTCCAGGATATAATCATTTTGACAGCCAAACTTGGCAACTCTACAACTGTTCTCAGAAACATGGCATTTTCCCATATGTACAGAAGAGCATCTTTCTTGCTCTTGGCACTTCCTTCTATCTTTCTCCCAATCCAATTTCTCATGTTCTCACTTATTCCTTCAAAGTCACTCTCATCAAGATATTACCATTTCAGAACATTTGGAGATGCCTGATTTCTTACCATGAGACCTAGCTTATGATTTCCTAGTTTTCAATACTTTCAATAATTTGGCCTCACCTTATTCTACTAACTTCATTTCCCCAATTCAGTTGAATTCACTACATTATATGAGTTATTAGAAAAATCACTGTATTAACAACTTTCCAATTGTGTTCTTAAGAGACTGGCTGGCTTTGTAACCCAAGGTGTATTATTTCATTTCCCAAGCCTATTTCGACAACTACAAAATAAGCTTAGTTTTACCTACCTCACAGAGTGAAGGAAGATGTATAAAGACAGCTAGAAAAAGTGTCACAAAGCACTGTGATTGTGTACAGGACAATGTGCCACACTCACACGTACACACAGATGGCTTTACAGGCTTGCCTTCTCCCTCTCACCTTTGCTCATGAATATTCTCTGCCATCTGGAATGCTCTTCCTCCTCTCCTCTTGAATGAAACATTCTCAATATTTCAAAGACTTTCTCCTATTCTTACTGATGACTATGACATCTTATGTGGTACCAAAAATAAGAATCACCATTTATTTCAACTATTATATGTGTCAGTGAAGTAGAGAATATAGTTTCTCCACACAGACTGTAAACTGAGAGGGGGGGATAGTCTACAGCACAAAGCTGAAAGCTGTTTTTCACCACACGCTTTTAAGCTGCATGACTGATCTGGTTTAATTGGGTAAGCATGATTTTAGTTTGGCAAGAAACTGATATAGGGGACTATGGAGTCATAAAACGTGAGTCTGAATCCTGGTTGCACCACTATATCCTTTTGGGAAACTTTATTTTAAATATAAATTTATTTAATTGGAGGTTAATTACAATATTGTATTGGTTTTGCCATACATCAACGTGAATCTGCCACAGGTGTACACGTGTTCCCCACCCCTGAACCCACCTCCCACCTCCCTCCCCATACCATCCTTCTGGGTCATCCTGGTGCACCAGCCCTGAGCATCCTGTATCATGCATCTCCTTGAGTCCTGGTTTCCTCAACTGTGAGATTAACGATAATACCATCAACCTCAGAAGACTGCTGTGATTAAAGATACTGTGGCAGCAGGCAGGTAGCTAGATATGAGCAGAGAAATGAGGGCAGGAACCAGGGTGCAAAAGATCATGCAGCTTGTAAACAGCAGGGGTCCATGGACAGACAAAACAGACTGACATGAAACCACACCTTTGGGTTATAAGTGTTGGGGAAGCAAAGAAAGAAAGGTGGGGAATCTCCTATGTTCAAATGTGACCTGTTGCTCATTAGGCTCTCATTACATAAAATTGGCCTTATACATAAGGACCCAACAAGAGCCAACATCATGACAATTACAAGCTAAATAAGGACAAAAATCCCTCCCACCCTCTGGAAGATGAAGCTGGGATGAAAATCAGGGAATACTACCCCCAAACCCCTCTTTCCCCAGTGATTATTCCATCCCTTCATTTGTGTACCTCTCATAACTGGCTCTCCAAAGAAACCCAGAGCAACAGCTCTGTCTGCCCACTCTTCTCCTGAGAGAGTATTCTTGCTCAAAGTCACTTTGCTTTCTTAACTTCCCTGCTTGTCTCCTAATTCTTTTGCAATGAGGCAAGAACCTTAACTTCACTGGGAACAACGGTGATTATAAAACAGCTATTATGGAACATCCCTGGCGGTCCAGTGGTTAAGAATACATGCTTCTAATGCAGGAAACATAGGTTCCATTCCTAGTCAGGGAATTAGTTCCACTTGCCCGTGGAGTGGCAAAAAAATAAAAATAAAAAATAAAAACAAACAACAACAACAAAAACAGCACCTGGAAAATATTCTTTGCTCAGTAAATGTGACTTCCTAACTTGCTGGCTGTGCAATCCTACACAGCATTCAATATTTTCTGATGACAGTATATCTGAAAATACTATGCAGCAAATATTCCCCTGCCTTTCAGCACAAGAAAGGCATATGCAAATTCTCCTTTTCCAGTGTTTTTTATTTGTACATTTAATATTCACAAATCATTTTACAGATTTATTCTTTTCACAGGTTCTTTATAGGAAAGATAAGGATTAAAACAGCATATTAAAGAGGACCAAGAAATACCAGCAGTGATGATGCAGAGTACAAAGGCTCTGAAAGAGAACAGAGTGAACAAGAGCAGAATGTGGCCACTTCCTAAGAGGCTGGAACACTAACTTCATTAAGGCAAAACCTTTATTTACTGTGTTATTTCTCCCTCCCACCTAGTTTACCCAAGTAGAAAAGCATTCTATTCTCATACTACCACTGCTCTCTGAGGTCTTAGGAATATAGCTGGTACTATATGTAACCAGCGGCATCTCTTGACTATAAACACATGAATAGACAAGTTAAATGTTGATGTGTTAACTATCCCTCTAGAAGAAATAAAGAGGCAGAAGCTGCTTGATTCTTAAGATGCTTAAGATCCCTTAATGGGGAAGGATATATGTGTGGTGCGAGGAGGGGAGGGGCTCAAGGAGTGAGGGCAGCAAACCTAACTCTTCCCAATGTACAACTGCTCTTGTGTTTTTCTCAGATGCTGCTAATGGACTGCTCTAGTACTCAGGAAAAAAACAAGTTATTGGCCACCTACAGCTGTAGGTTGTAACTGCTAATAATGGGGAACATACCCTGGGGAAGGGGTATATTTATTTCATATGCATAACAATGCAATTCAAAACTATTGTCCTACTATGATCTCAGATAATGTGTTTTCCTATTTTAAATCAATTTACTGTGTGACCTTGGACAATTTACTTAATCTTTCTGTCCCTCAATTTTCTACCAGTAAAGTGAGGATTTTTGTAAAAGACCCTGATGCTGGGAAAGACTGAAGGCAGAAGAAGAGGGTGACAGGATGAGATGGTTGGATGGCATCACCAATTCAATGGACATGAACTTGGGCAAACTCCAGGAGATGGAGAGGGACAGGGAAGCCCAGCATGCTGCAGTCCATGGGGTCATGAAGAGTCGAATACTATTTGGTGACTGAACAACAACAACAAAATGAGGATTGTACCACTTTATGTGGAAGATTGGAGGAGACGCACTGGCCAAATCAACAGACACAGAAAGATTGATGGCTGCCAGGGGGTGGGGAAAAGGGAAAAAGGGAGTGACTGCTAAGGGATATGGGGTTTCTCTGTGGAATGACAGAATGTTCTAAAATGAGATAATGGTGATAGGTGCACTATTATGTGAATATACTGAAAAATCACTGAACTGTACATTACTTTAAAAGGGTGAATTTTGTGGTAAAGTGTATCTCAATGAAGATGTTATAAAAATTCTTAAAAAATAGAAGTGTCTGGTACACAGTAAGTGTCCAATAAATATTAGCTATTATTAGTAGTAATATTATTGTCACATTATTATTTAGCCATCCTATGGCCTAAGTAAATCCCTAGAAATTATTTTAATAAAAGCCCACAGAATCAAGAAAAGTATTTCTATTTTACATATATGATATATGCATTAACATTCACACATTTATTTCTATCCAAATTGTCTGAGAAATGAACAGTTTAATTAAGAATCACAATTTCAATATTCTACTCTGGAATAAAACAACTGCATGCAATGGATGTCTGATCATATCGTGATAGGTTTTAGGTAAATTTCAATGACTTGATGTTAACCAAGAATCTGAAATGATGGGAGATTTTCATTTTCATCTCCAGGAATAAACAAGAAGTCCAAACACAGTAAGTGCTTAGATTATGTGGCGCACACTGTTAAACTTTCAAATATATGCTTACTAGCCTTCTAATCACTTTTTGGGGAACACTTTATAAAAAAACAAATAAACAGTAAAATGTTTACCATGCCCTGTGATTCCCCTCACCTTGCCCAAAAGAAAATCCCCAACACAACAAAAAGATACAACTCAACTCATGCAATAAGTCACTTAAGAGGCAAAAGGCAAAAGATCTGACAATTAGTCACTGAATTTTAACACTACTGCATAAAGATATTTGCATCAATTGAGTTTTTTATAATCTGAACAGCAATTAAATCCAGTCTTCATCTTTCCTATTGCTAAAAGAATATGACAACAGTCAATCTCAGAAGTAGGAGCAGCAAGTGATAAACCACAATGGCAGTAATGCACCACATTAGGCAATGATGCTCACACGCTTGAATTTCATCTAAAACATGAAACCTTCCAATTCTTGGAACAGAGTTTCCTTTGTTCGAGTCCTTTTCCCTTCTGGTCTTGCTTTCTATAATTATCCATGTGCCTCTGCAGCAAATCAGGGAAAGTTGTTTTGAGGGTTACAACTTTCAGATATTCAGGTCTTCTGTGACAGAAAGCAATGCACTTTTTTTTTGCATATATTAATATTTATTTTACCCTCAAACTGACCACTCATTTTCAGAAAGATAATTTCAAATAAAACTATTCCCTAAGTCACCCAAAACCAACAGATTAAAACAAAACAAGTTACCTTAACAACCAATATGTGTAATACCCTCCCTCTACCCACAACCACACACAGACCCCCACCAAAGCTGTGGCCTTAGGAATTTCTGATCAAATACTTAGCCTGAATAAAATTCAGTAAATATTTAATTCCCTTTTAAGAAGCAGGATTATTTCTTTAATTTTACATTATAATCATTGGGACAGATTACAAAACAACTTTGGAAGAGAGTGTGTTTCGTGAGAAGTTAGAAAATTTCAGACAGTGGAAATAGATGACAAGTTAGGACCAATTTCAAACTTAGAACCAGTTTCAAAATATTTCAAAATATAAATATTTACCAGTTCAAGAATGAAATATTGGCTTTGTCCTAACAGAATGTATTTTGAAATTGTAAAGGGAAATTGAAACAAATACATAACCAAAATATCTGGACAAGACTGGGACATAGAGACCCAACTTTGCAATGCTCTGTAACTGAATATCATTCCAAGGACTCATTTGTCCTAGCACTGTTCACTTGGTCTTGGTTAATCTAGGGATGGGGAAAATATGCTTTACAATTACATATTTATGTGTAGGTCATCTTCAAATACAAATGAATAAATATTTAAATTCCATGATAAAGAAAAAAATGTGGAATAAGAAATTGCTATCTTTATAAGTAACTGTATATTTACAATGAATGTTTTCTGCCTGACTCCTAATCTTTGTCTATTAAGAGTTCTTCACTGTGCAATTTACAGAAGGCAGCAGCTCATATTACCTTAAAGGAGCCCCAATTAGCTCAGAATCAGCCTGTCTCAAACACTCTGCTCCCTTCAGACTTGTGTGCATAAACAGCTGAGAATACAAGTAGGTGCACATGTGCAAAAAAGTAGCTGTCTGAAAGAAATCTAACTGGTTTTACAAATAAAGTCTAAAACCAAGAAAATAAACTGCTATTTCCCAACCTGAAAAACACACCTAATCAAAAATTGCTAAGCTAAGCCCATTAGTAGAAAAGGTGGCAGCTGTAAACTCAACTCATCCTATGTAATGCTTTAAGCATCTAGCTGTTCTGTCAATCAGCCATTAGAATACTAAATCTCTCCACGTTCATATGGCTGAGTGCAGCCTTCTTTTTTTGTTTATTTATTTATTTTGACTTTTTTAATTTTTATTTTTACTTTATTTTGCTTTACATTTAGCTTTACTTTCTAGTTAGAGGCCAGACTACACAGAACAGTAAGAAATTCCTTACAGCTTTGTTATATCCAAACTGCCTCGTTCTACCCTGAATAGAAGGTGCCCACATGATAATATGCAATAGGGACCTACCAATCTAAATTTCTGAGGTCTTCTACTTGGGTAAGTTCAAGCATTGGT
The DNA here is from genome assembly GCA_917880005.1 of Nanger dama. Lineage (NCBI taxonomy): Eukaryota > Metazoa > Chordata > Mammalia > Artiodactyla > Bovidae > Nanger > Nanger dama. The sequence continues at coordinate 4,398,773 of CAKJTW010000073.1, read as the reverse complement.
CCACTAAGAGCTTCAGTTGAAGAAAAATTACATGTTCACTGCTAATAGCTTGCAAATGCAGAACTTGGGAGTAAGACTGAAAATTAAAGTGTCACTGAGCTGCTATTTAACACAGCAGAGAGGTGACTATACAGAGAGACTAAAAAACTTATGCTTTAGATGTCCTTTGATTTTTTTTTTTTTTTTTAGCAACAAGTGCAGAATTGTCTCTAATCAAAATCTGAATTTTGGTTAGTGCATGTTTTCTTCTCCCACATCTATGAACCCCCTTCCCAACCTCTGTCATTGTCTTTTTAAGCTTAAGAGAAGTAAAATAGACAGACTATCCCTTCTTATTTATGAAAAGAGAAGGAATATTCTAATAGTCATAAGGCAATATGTTTAAGAGCTGCACCTGAACTGGTATTCTCAAAACTGAAAATATAGTTACCAACTCTATTCAACTTGCAGAATGAATCCATGTTGCTTTCCAAGTCATCGGCTGTCACCCAAATGAACCACAGTGATCCCATCATGCCTTAGGAGGCATTATATTGTGTGTACTATGCACACATATTTTAAAGAAATAACATTAAGAGGGAAAGGACAGCTTTTCAAACATTAGTTCCTTACATAAATGGTGACAGTGCTTTATGGTTCCTTTTAATCACCTCACACACCCAGTTACCAAGTAACTCCAAAATAGACAAAAGAGGGCCAGAGGCAAAGCTTCATGGTGAACTGCATCTTTGAGATGAGTTTTGAATTCCCTGGTTTTAATTTCCATTTACTGAGGAGTGAAGGTGAGAATCATCCAACTGATGACAAAATAAAACAAGAAAACAGGGTAAACGGCAAGGGCTTTGCGGTTTGGAGGCTGGCTATCAGCAAGAAAAGCTGTAGAAGCTAAACAAAACAAAACAAAAGGAATATTTAATATGAGTGTCACAACTATTAACATTTACTAAACTTGAATGTGCTTGGCATAGTCTGGGACACAGAATTATATACTACAAGTTCAGTTATATTTGTGACCTTAAAAGCGCATTTGGCAGCAGCTGAGAGCTGCTTGGTTCAAGTATAGAAAGCTTCTTTCCAACCATTTTAGATAGAAATCTTTCTAAAAGGGGTTTCTTACACTTTTATGAGAAGCTACTGAACTGTACTAAAAGGATTACAAAGCTCCTATGGCAAATGATCTCACACTGTTGTATTTTTTAAGTAATTGTTCTTATTATAAACTCTTTTTATTGTTTATCTATTTCTCTGGCTGTGCCAAGTCTTAATTGCGGCACACTGGATCTTCATTGCCACGTGTGGGATCTTCACTGTAGCATGTGGGCTCTTTAGTTACACTATCCAGGCTCCAAGTTGTGGCATCTGGAATTTTGTTCTTTGACCAGGGATCAAACCCCAGGCTCCCTGCATATGGAGCATGAAGTCTTAACCACTGGACCACTAGGGAAGTCCCTATCAGCTCTTTTAGACGTCAACCCTCTTGACCATTCAGGAAACACCTACTCACCTTTTTATTCAATAATGATCCTTCAAGGAAATCTTTCCTGAACAACTCCTACTACCCCAGGTAGAAATGCCCACTTACGTCTTCTGTGTCCCCACTATACCTGGCACAGACTTCCATTGCCCACCTGGAACACTTCATGGCCCTTAAGTATTTACATGCCTAGATTGTGAACTCAGAGGATAGACACCATGCCTAGCACAGTGCCTGACACATAGTTTTTGCTTAATACACTTTAGCTAAATTATAGGTACCTCTCTCTCTTCTAAGATTCTACTTGCTGAACCCCTGTGGGCCTGGACACTGGATAACTAAGCTATTTAGAACTACATGTACAATAAATCATCAGACTCTAAGTGAGGGAATGAGGGGTTCTTCCATCGGCAGTTTTAAACAGTATTTGGGAAAGCAATTCTGGCATTCCCAAACCTTAGTCTGGATCACTTCTTGGCTTTTAACCATTTTCTAAAACAAAGAGATGTTACTGCACACAAAAATATTAGGCAGCCTATCTATCCCATTAAAAAGAAGCTAGTAAACACTTTCAGTTTAAGGTGGGATTTCAAGAGAATTTTAGGGATGTACAAATAATGAATAAATAGCATTCATTGCCAATGCTATAGGCTCTCCTTAATCTTTAGCAGAATTTTCTACTGAAGCAGAAAAGCACTATGTAATGATATTTAACAACCTATACTGGGTGGTGCTACAGTACAGTTCTAAAAAGGTATGTGATCTACTTGGGTTTAACACTTAATTCCCCTGTTCTCTAGTTATGTGTCCTAGGGCAAGTTGCTTAACCTCCCTGTGTCTGTTTCTCATCTATAAACATGGGACCAATAATAACACAGTTTTTATTTATTACAGTTGTTGTGAGGGTTAAATGAGATGACATATATCAAGTACTTCCGACAGTGCCTGTCCTACAATAAGTAATCAGTAAATGTTAAATATTATCATGATTAGTTTGTCTGGAAAAGGCTCAAGTCATTTCTCAAGTCACCTATGCTTCCTATATGCCAGGACTAAGCTAGGTCTAGTGTAATCTCCTTTCCCAACCCTATCCATTATTTAAAGATTGAAGAAACAAGAAAGATGTGACTTTACATCTCAGAAATCCAGACAGCCAACTCAGATAAGATAGACATTATCCCTACTGAGAGCAGATGGTTCTATGGGTAACATTAGCAAGAATCATATCACTAACGTGACTTGTAAGTTACACTGCTCCTCATCTGGTCTTTGTCTCTAATCCATATTTTCAGTCTGCTCTGCTACCACAGAGATAAGTACATTCTTACCTACTATAGACCAGGCAAACATGATGATCACCACAAAAAGCCGGACCATGAAGTTTATTGGTCCTGGCTCAGCCAAAAGTACCAGCCGGCAAACCAGCATTGCCATTGTCAGGGGAAGTATACAGTATCCCAGCACACAAAGGCTCTGAAAAAAAGATCTAAAAAACAACATATATCCATAAAGATCATAAATATAGTTGATCTATATCATGATACAATTTATTATACAGATTTCTATGTATCATGGATCATTACTTTCCTCCAGATAGATATTACCTATACCCTAATGTTGATTTTATGAGGATAGACCTCTGTATTAAACATATGCTTTAGTTTTTCTCTCACCATACTCTCCTTCTCTCTACTTAAATGCCTTAACAGTCAGCCATTTAGGACCTAGATGATCTACTCTAATTCCTACAGACCTCTTTCTCCCACTAAACCACTAAGATTTTGTTTCTTAATCTTTTCTGGTTTATAGACCTATTTGAGCATTTGTTGAAAGCTATGGGGCATCTGTTCCCAAAAACAAATGTAATCTTCTAACACAAAATGTTCTGCACATAATTTCAGGGGCTGGAGAGAGAACATCTGAAGCTTATCAAAGGACCCCAGATAATTTAACATAATTTAATTCAACTAGGTTATTTCTGTTCAGTGTCTTTAAGAGAATTTTCTTTTTGCTCTCATTTATTTTGATTTTTCTTTTTGAAAATATACATAACAAGCCAGACTTCCTTAAAAATCTAAGATATGCAACCTGAAATGGAAAAAGGATGTATTTAAATAATACTCACATGTTTCCTCCAAGAAGTTTTGAGTTGAGGGTGATGGTAACTGCACCAAACCAGACAATGACAAACACTTCTGCAAACTGGGGCCCTCCATCTTTTTCGCTATCTACAGAGCCTCTTTGAAGCATTCTGTGACAAGGAAATGGCATGAGAATTGCCTAACCTTATTTAGAGCAACACAGTTAAGGTACGGGTTCTCTAACTTTGAATCAGGGTGCTGCTCTATATCTTACCTGAAGATCTCTTATAGGGTGTACAAAAGGAAAATGCCTCAAGTATATGGCAAGCCTCCCTTATTTCAAATTCCAAATCCTCAGGACTACAAGGGATGCTCCTTTGATCCTGTGGGAATGTTTAAATGGATTACTGAAGACCTTTTTGGTTAAGCAGAGGATATAAACTGAAGGGCTAAGTGTGACTCATGGACATGAGGTTGCTGGTCCATATAATACTTTTAAAAGGTTTTAAATTCAAGTTGATATTATTTTAAAATTGGGAGATTTCACATAAAAATATGTATTTCTGGATTTTCTTAAAAAATCAGAAGAGGTTCTATCACCGGGCCTGCATTTCTACATGGCAATAATCAGGTGCAGGTGACACAGCAGCAGATTCTTTCACAAGGGCTTTTGGTCACCAATTTGCAATACATGAATATACACATGTGAATTTGTAATTCTTGGGTTAAGGTTATAGTTCTGGCATTAAAAAATGCAAACAGCCTATCTATTTAGTTGTTGATCTTTTAAAAATCAAAACATACAAATTACCACTAAAAGGCTTTCTTTGAAACTGAGTAATTGAACAGTCATTTAAATATTAAGAATTTAACACATAAACTGTTTTGAATTTTGGACTTACACTTGTACTCTGTGTCATTTTCTCAGTAACAGAATAACATCACCTCGAAACTTCTTCTTTTTAACAACCTTTTCTTATTACAAAGTATAGACAAATCACACCGTAAGTCTTGCGCTGCTATGCTATTTGCCAGTAGAGGCTTTTTGTATTCTATGGTTCTGCATACTCCATTCCAAGTCCTGGCAATTTGATGAGAAGAATGCTGGCCCTGATCACGTGTTCTCTGGAACTCCTATTATTTCAGCATGGTATGATAGAAAGAGGATTAACTGGCCTGGAAGGCAGGAGACTCAGATATTGATCCTAATTCTGTCACCAGATATGTAAACTGGAGCAAATCACTTGATGTCTTAGGACTCTGATTTTCTTCTCTGCAAATAAGCAGGATTAAATTCCATAATCTCTAATCTTTCAAAACTAAAAAGGATATGCTCAGAGCTTTTAATATAAACACTTACATCAAGGCACTGGATTATATCCCTTGATATGGTTATTAAAAGCATAAGATAGAGCACTCCACGTTTTTACCTAAATTGCCACGCACTTGACTTTACATTTAGAAAGGGTTAGGGAAGCCAGTAAGAAATTTGAATCTACAGTCACAATAGGTTGGGCCTGGAAAGGACCCTCAACCATCTACTTTACAGATACGGAAAAGAAAACCCAGAGAGGTTAGGTAGGAAGACATGTGTAATAATCACAGAGGTAGAGAATGGGCAGTCAAGGAAACCTGAAGTGGAATTCCAGGTCTACCACTGATTGATTATGTGATGTTTAGTTCAGTCCTCAATCTTTTGAACCTGAGCTTGTCTGTCAAAAGAGGAGAATAATATTCACTTCTTGTTATGGGGATAAGAGAAGGTATTTAAAAGTTTTTTTAGAGGCCCAAAGTCACTCTGCTGATAGCAAAGTTAGGATCAGAACCCAGAAGTGGATTCTAGTGTAGTATTTTTTCTACTCTACCAGTGGTTATATTACCCTCTCCAGTAGAACTTTTATTTTCCTTCTTCTGTCCTCTTCCCCTTTACATACAATGAGTATGGAAAATATAACACTTTGTGAAACATGATCAACCACTTCTAATTTAATCTCACTTGTACTTTTAGTAAAATTTTAAAAGAATTATGTTTGTAAATAAATACTATTTTAATTGTTTAGTACTTAAACCTTTAACATACTTAATTCACTTAGCTTAATGATGGGGGAGGTAAATGAGTGTGAATAACTGCTGAAATGACTAAAACATAGTAATGACTATAGAAATGACTAAAACAGGGTAAGAACTCACTGATAAATGAGGGTGGGCATAATTTTCATATCTTTAATTCCATCACTCTTTGAACTGATCTAGAAAGCTACTTGACTTTTTAGATTTAAATGCATAAAGAGTATAATTTGTCAAAGAAGTCCAAAATGAAAATTCTGAAAATGAAATGCAATAGAAATAATGCAGTTGAAGTTAAAGTCTTCTATGGACAAGATTGATAAATCATTTTGATACCATGAATCATAAGTAACTTAATAAAAATCGGAGTATCAAAAAATATCCCCTTCAATTTTGAAACTCCATGAAAAAGTTTAGTCTATCTCAAATGACAAAGAAAGGAAATATAAGTACTTACAATGCAAGTGTCACACAAAGGATCAAAGGGCCCCATAAATCCCCTACAAGAAAAGAAAAGACAGAAAATTGTTAAGACACAAGCATATAGTATTTTCTGTCTTTTATTCTGCCATTCTTGGCATTCAGACATCAAGGCTTTCTCTGTCTGCCCAAACCTTCCACCTCTCCTATCCCTCTATTGGCCTTCTCTGCTCCCCAATTCTGAATGCTTCATATATCCTTTAAATTTTGCTCATTTCATACAACACAAATCACCCCTCTCCTCAGCTACTACAGTAAAGACTCTGCCTGCAATGCAGAAGACCACAGTTCAATTCCTGGGTCAGGAAGATCCTCTGGAGAAGGGAATGGCAATCCACTGCAGTATTCTTATCTGGAGAATCCCATGGACAGAGAAGTCTGGTGGGCTACAGTCCATGGGGTTGCAGAGAGTCAGACACGACTGAGCGACTAATACACACACCACCTACTAAGCCACATTCCAGCAAGCTATCATTAAAGACCAATAGGCAAGGAGTCAGAAGACTTAAATGCTCCACCCTGCACAGTCGGAAAGAAGACTAAAGCCAAGTCACTTCACCAATCTGAGACTACGTTAGACAAGGCAGGTATAATCAGGCTTATCTCAAAAATATGAAAAATGAAGTTGAGAAGAAGTGATATGCCCAAGTTAACATAAACAGTTAAGTGTGGGGGTAGGATCAGAACCTAGAAACAAAACCAGAATCTTCTGAGTCTTACTATAAAGTCCTTTCTACTCTACAGCACAGCTTCCCTTTCATAATTACTACACTGAACTAGTACAGAACTGCTGTTCTTATAAAGTGAGAAACCAGCCCAACATTGGTAATTTCATAGGGTTAAATATTAACAAATAACATGAAAACTTTTGAAAACTATAAATGCTTTGCCAATATCAGATCTAAGCATGGTGGTTCTCAACCAATAGCTGTAGAGTGATTAATACACCAATAGTTCAGAAACATAAAGCTTAAAGCACAATTATCTTCCTCAAACAATATGAAAAAAGGTACATACTACTTCTAACTTTAACTTCACTTGTACATAACTTTACCTGAAACAGTAATTTTGACACCACTGTGGAAAGTTTGTAAAAGATGTAAAAAAAGAAAAATCAAAATCCTAACACTCTAATAGACTACGTTTACTAGGTAAACAATAAAATTTTCATCTCCCAAACTGAAACTCCAACCTATTAAACAATAACTCCCCAATATCTCCTCAGTCCCTGACAACCATTTTACTTTCTGTCTCTATAAATCTCACTATTTTAGGTACCTAAGTAGAATAATATATATTCTTTTGTGTATGGCTTATTTTACTTAGCATAAAGTCTTGCAAGGTTCATCAATGTTGTAGCATATATTAGAATTTCACTCTTTTTAAAGGATAAGTAATATTCCATTCATATATGGTACATACCATGGTGTATATAACATACTTCATTTACTCATCCATCCACCAATAGACCTTTGAGTTGTTTTCATCTGCTGCTATGAACATGGGTATACAAATATCTCTTTGAGTTCCTGCTTTCTAGTCTTTTGAGTATTTACCCAGAAGTGGAAGTACTGAATCATGTGGTAATTCTCTACCTAATTTTCCAAGGAACCACCATGCTCTTTTTCACAGTGGCTGTACCATTTTACATCCCCACCAGCAGTGCACAAAGGTTCCCATTTCTCTACATCCTTACCAATATTTGTTATTCTCCATTCCTTTGATAAGAGCCATCCTAATGGATCTGAAGTGGCATCTCATTGGATAAGACAGCTTTTGTGAGGAAGAAACTTCAACCTCAGAAAAGTTACCTGTCTTATCCAGGATCACACAGCTTGTGATGGAATCACTATCCAAAATCACACAGCTAGTGATGGAATCACTGTTCAAAACCCAGATTTGTCCATGCTCTTTCCACTATATACCAGCTATAAGGCGATGGTACCCCACTCTAGTACTCTTGCCTGGAAAATCCCATGGATGGAGGAGCCTGGTGGGCAGCAGTCCATGGGGTTGCAAAGAGTCAGACATGGCTGAGCGACTTCACTTTCACTTTTCACTTTCATGCATTGGAGAAGGAAATGGCAACCCACTCCAGTGTTCCTGCCTGGAGAATCCCAGGGATGGAGGAGCCTGGTGGGCTGCCGTCTATGAGGTTGCATAGAGTTGGACACGACTGAAGCGACTTAGCAGAAGCAGCAGCAGCAGCAGCAGAAAATCATCTGTCAGCTTCAACCCACAATATACTTTGCTTAAAAAGTATTCTGACACTGCATCCAATCACCACACAGTGATGGCACATTTGCCACATATCTGACATCCCTATGTTACAGCAGAAATGCTGCCAAAATAGAAGGTACACTCATATCCAATATCATTGTTACTATTCTCAAACAACTGAGTCTTTTTTTTTTTGATAAAGGGTACTAAGAAAAACCAAGAATGTTTGAAAAGAAAAACTAATAGTCTAACAATTTTGAGAATAAATTCTAAATAATAGCATAATTTTCTGCAAACACTGTTTTGGAATTCTTAAAGCAGTCAACAATGATTATTCTGAAAATAGAAATGTCAATAAAGTACTATTAATTTGTTAATCCTTAATGGGTATTAGCTATTACTCTAATGTAACATTTAAACATTTTGTCTTTCCCTTGGAGATCATTAAGTTTCTTGGCTAACAAAGTCACTATGTGTTTGCCATTTACAGAAATACTTTTTGCAGTGTCTATTGCAGCAGGTGAAAATATAGTCTATATTTATTGATGAGGACAATATATTAAGCAAAATCTTCCAATCTCAGAAATTCCATCCTCAATTTTTAACTTTTTCAAAACCTTCCTCTATAATATATTCACTTACATATTTTTCATCCTGCAAAATATCAGTTTTATTATCACAAAGCCTTATAAATGCTTATGATAAAGTATGATGAAAAACAGCAAAGCCTCAAAAAAACCACACATACTTACAATCTCTCAAAAGAGTATTACTTTTCCTTGGGTACAAAACATGCATGAATTTTTTCCCAACAGCTTTTAGATCACGCATCTGAAAGATAAAAACAATATGCTGTACTGTAATGCGGGGAAGGCAATGGCACCCCACACCAGTATCCTTGCCTGGAAAATCCCATGGATGGAGGAGCCTGGTGGGCTACAGTCCATGGGGTCGCGAAGAGTCGGACACGACTGAGCGAGTTCACTTTCACTTTTCACTTTCATGCACTGGAGAAGGAAACAGCAACCCACTCCAGTGTTCTTGCCTGGAGAATCCCAGGGATGGGGGAGTCTGGTGGGCTACCGTCTATGGGGTCGCACACAGTCGGACACGACTGAAGCAACTTAGCAGCAGCAGCAGTACTGTAATGACCAAGGCTACAAAGTAGCCCCTTGAATTTGCTCAATTTTTTTTTTTTTTAATTTCAATCCCCCTAGGAGCCCTTCATTGAATTTTAGAGCCATAACTCCAGTCTAACTCCTTCACCATACAAACAAACCAGAGAGGTGGGGTTTTTGTACTAACTCCTTTTCTATTAACTTTTCCTTTAACTCCTAAAGCCAACATCTAACTCTTTACTATATTCATCAGTTCTATTGATTTTGGTTTTTTAAACTCTGCAAAAGAGAAATATAGCCCTCTTAATATGCTACTTAAAGAAATGAAAATAATAGCACTAGTAAAATCTGTTCTGCAAAACACAGCATCTAACTTTCAGTTCAACATGATAAGGCCACAAGAGCCAAAGGGCCTGCTCCTAAGCTACCACACTCTTCATGATATGTAAAATCAATTAATTTTCAACATTTCCATTCATTCTGGCAAAGAATCCTAGAAGTCAGATTTTTAAAAAATCAAGACATTTGAAGAAGGATATAGTCATTTAACTTCTCAAAATATAGTTGAGGTAATTCTGCCCTAAGTTTTTCACCTAAAAATTTCTTCATGTCATTAATAGTTACTTGAAAACATAATTTTTAATGGTTGTTACCATTCTACCACATAGCTGTAACATCATCTACTTAGCCAATTACTCTTCTATTCAACTTTTCTCCACTATAAAGACTGCAGTAACAAACATTTTTGTATAAATATTTTTCTTTTAAAATTATCTCTGTATTGAATTTTTTCTCCTTATACTATACCTAGAGAAACAGAATTATCATCTTAAAAAAATGAGAACGTTTTAAGTTCCTTAATATCCATTACAGCCAAAATGATTTCCAAAAATTATTCTCTAGGAGAGAATCTTAAATTTCAATAAATAAAACACACTGAAAATTAGTGAACCAAACAAAAATATTACAAAGTGCTATTAGTTATTTAGCCCATGACACTGAACAGAAATTCTCTCAACTCGTTTAACTTACAATGGTATTCTGAACAGACTCATTTAATGTAGAGCTGTCAAATTCCCGAACGCGCGATCTCACAGGAATGGTGATTTCTCCTTCCACAGGGATGTCTTGTGAGATAGATATATCAGAAAGGCCTGCAAACTGAGAAGAGTTAGGGAAAAAAAATTTAAAGTTTGTAATAAACTGCAGGATTCCCCCAAAGACATCATTTCCCAGTGAGCAGGACTGTATCTTTTATAGGGTTTTATACAGTTTTTAAAGGTGTTAGTTCACCAAACACTGAACAGTACAGTTAATTAAAATTCTCAAATACTTGTTTCTTTTAAAGGAGATGGAATATGATGAAAAATATTATAAGTAAATGGCATAGATATTTTATGGGCTTTCCTAGTGGCACAGTGGTAAAGAATCTGTCTGCCAATGCAAGAGACGCAGGTTTGATTCCTCAGTCAGGAAGATCCCCTGGAAAAGGAAATGGCAACCCATTCCAGTATTCTTGCCTGCGAAATCCCATGGACAAAGGAATCTGGTAGGAGGTCAGTCCATGGGGCCACAAAAGAATCAGAGACGACTTAGCAACTAAAACAACAACAACAGATATTTTCTGGGCCTCAAATAGTTTCTTTCAAGCATGAAATCTTAACAGGACATAGCTAGTAAGATTGCAGAACTATTGAAAAAAGTGACCTTTCAGTGATCACATCTTAGCACTGTCATTCTTTTACACTTCTGCTCTTTAGTGGGCTCTAGTGGCCTCTGCTGGCTAAGAAGGAATATTATGCAAAATCTAAAAGAAAATTGGGAAGAACATAGAAATAGTAAAGCACATTATTTATCCTCTTTTTTTTTTTTTACCAGATTGTTGGCAACCACAGAACAAATAACATTTCCAAAGTGAACTGCAAGATTGCAAACTTTTAAACTCTTACATTCATATGTCAAAATTGATTATTGTGACTGAAACTTAGAATCTTCAAGTTCCTAAGAAAAGAGAAGCAATCCCTCCTCATATGGTTCTTGGTCCAATGGGTCTAATGTTTAGTGTGAAAAGGTTGCAGGTAAATGAAAAACAAGAAAGTACAGTAAAATTTTAGAAAAATGAAGTTGTTCAAAAAACTTATAAAAAACAACTTTTTGATCACAGTTTTATTAAAAGTACTTGAAAATTCTTCACCCATTAGACTGGCAAAAACCCAAGTCTGACAACACACTCTGCAAGTAAAGCTGAGGGGAAAGAGCACTCACTCTTGGTGGGAAGGCAAAATGGTACTAGGCCCTAATGAAGATGAATCTGGCAATATCTAGCAAATTTACATATGGATTGCTCACCATTTTTAGGAGTCTAAAGCAGTAAATATACAAAAGACAGATACACAAGGCTCCTCGTTACAATACTACCTGTAAAAGCAAAAAAATAAAAAATAAAAACAAAACCAAACCCTGAGAATAGCCCAAATGTCCATCAACAGAGAACTAGTTGAATAAAGCATGGTATGTCATAATGGAATGCTATGCAGCTGTAAGAGGAATAAGGATATCTCTAAAGAACCATCTGGTTAGCCAAAAAGTTCCTTCAGTTTTAAAGTAAAAATAAAAGACACATTTTTCATCTTCACCAAGAACTTTTCTGAACAATGTACTCACCATCTGTTCTACTACCTTCTGTCATTTTTCAGGCAACTACGTAATTCCATCTTCCCAAAACTTTTTATCTTTTTGAGCAAAGAACTCTTCTAGGTGTCTTTTACAATCTTCTAGGGAATTAACATTTTTTTCCATTAAGAGAATTTTATAAAGACCAAAATAAATGGAAATCTGAAGGTTCAATGTCTGGTGAATACAGTGGATGAATCAGAACTCCCCAGCCAAGCTATTATGTTTTTTGCCAGGTCATCAAAGAAATCTGAGGTCTTGTGTTATCCTGTGGAAGATTATGTATCTTCTGTTGACTAATTCCAGACACTTCGCCAAGTGCTGCTTTCAGTTGGTCTCACTGGGAGGAGTACTTGTTGGAAGTAATCTGTTGGTTTTCAAGAAGGAGCTCATAATAGAGGACTCCCTTCCAATCCCACCAGGTACACATCATCTTCTTTGGATGAAGACCAGCCTTTAGTGTGGTTGGTGGTGGTTCAACCTACTTGCCCCATGATCTCTTCTGTGGATACTGTCCAGCAGTGTGGAACTTTTATTGCCCAACACAATTTGTTTTTAAAAATGGAATATTTTCGTTATGTTTCAGTAGACAATCACATGTGGAAATACGGTCAAGTTTGGGGTTTTTTCCTGCGTAACGTATGTGGAATTCAAACATCAATTAACATAACCAAGCTGGTGCAAATGATTTTCAATACCTGATATGTATATTTTGAATAGGTCAGTGATTTCCCGCCTGATAATATAACTTTGATTGTTCTCAATTAATGTATTGATTTGATCGCTATCAACTTCAACTGTTCTACCCAACCGTGGAGCATCAACCAGCACACGAAACTTCCCAAAGCACTTTTGACATGTTCTATCAGTCACAGCACTTTCTCCATATACTTTACAAATCTTTTTGTGTTTCAGCATTTTTACCCTTCTTGAAATAATAAAGCATGATATGCCAAAAATGTTGCTTTTTCCTCCCATCTTCAATATTAAAAATGGCTAAACAAAAATTCACCAATTTTGGTAAGTTTTTAAAAAATGAATGTGATATGACAGCTGTCACAAGCTAACAAAATTGGTTCAAATGAAGTTAAAGACAACTAAGCATTTCTTCTCAGTAATCACCCTCTCTGCTTTTTTCAGTCTAACCTTATTGAAATTTTGATGGCTAAATCTAAGTAATCTCTCCTGGTAAATGTCACAATGCACTTGAAAAATGTGGGTTATTTTCAAATATCTTTTGATATTGATTTCTAACATAATTCCACAGTGAGTGAAAATGGCAAGCCACTCCAGTACTCCTGCTTGGAAAATTCCATGCACAGAAGAGCCAGGAGAGTCTATAGGGTTGCAAAGAGTGAGCCACAATTAAGTGAGCACAAGAGAACAGATTCTGTATAATTTCAATACCTTTAGATCATGAAAATTTTGCACTTTATGTCCTTAGATATGTTCCAGTGTCTCTGAGTCTACAGTCTATGGGAACATGAATAGAATTTGTATCCTACTGTTGTGTGAACTGGTTCACAGTGCTTTTCAGATCTACTATATCTCTGTATATTCATTTATTAATTTTTGAGAGTTTGATATTGAAACTCCAAATAAAAATCTTAGTTTATCTACTTAAAAATAATTGTAATATACAGTGGAACTATATGCAACCTTTGCTATATATGCTGCACTTTGCTGGAGCAGCCGTAAAGAGAGACCCCACGTCCAAGGTATGAGAAACTCAAGTTAAGACAGTAGTCACTGAGAGAGGGGATCAGAGGGCAGACAGAAATTACAATCACAAAAAACTAGCCAATCTGATCACACAGATCACAGCCTTGTCTAACTCAATGAAACTAAGCCTTGCCAATGGCTGGGTCATGGTGGAGAGGTCTGACAGAATTTGGTCCACTGGAGAAGGGAAAGGCAAACCACTTCAGTATTCTTGCCTTGAGAAACCCATAAGCAGTATGAAAAGGCAAAAAGAGAGGACACTGAAAGATGAACTCCCCAGGTCGGTAGGTGCCCAATATGCTACTAGAGATCAGTGGAGAGATAATTCCAAAAGAATAAAGGGATGGAGCCAAAGCAAAAACAATACCCAGTTGTGAAAGGGACTGGTGATGGAAGCAGGGTTCGATGCTGTAAAGAGCAATATTGCATAGGAACCTGGGATGTCAGGTCCATGAATCAAGGCAAATTGGAAGTGGTCAAACAGGTGATGACAAGAGTGAACATCGACATTTTAGGAATCAGTGAACTAAAATGGACTGGAATGGGTGAATTTAGCTCAGATGACCATTATATCTACTACTGTGGGCAGGAATCCCTCAGAAGAAATGGAGTAGCCATCATGGTCAACAAAAGAGTCCGAAATGCAGTACTTGGATGCAATCTCAAAAATGACAGAATGATCTCTGTTCATTTCCAAGGCAAACCATTCAATATGACAGTAATCCAAGTCTATGCCCCAACCAGTAATGCTGAAGAAGCTGAAGTTGAATAGTTCTATGAAGATCTACAAGACCTTCTAGACTAACACCCAGAAAAGATATCCTTTTCATTACAGGGGATTGGAATGCAAAAGTAGGAAGTCAATAAACACCTGGAGTAACAGGCAAATTTGGCCTTGGAGTACAGAATGAAGCAGGGCAAAGGCTAATAGAGTTTTGCCAAGAGAACGCACTGGTCATAGTAAATATCCTCTTCCAACAACACAAGAGAAGACTCTACACGTGGACATCACCAGATGGTCAACACCAAAATCAGACTGATTATATTCTTTGCAGCCAAAGATGGAAAGCTCTATACAGTCAGCAGAAACAAGACCAGGAGCTGCCTATGACTCGGATCATGAACTCCTTATTGCCAAACTCAGACTGATACTGAAGAAAGTGGAGAAAACCACTAGACCATTCAGGTATGACCTAAATAAAATCCCTTATATCTATACAGTGGAAGTGAGAAATAGATTTAAGGGATTAGATCTGATAGAGTGTCTGATGAACTATGGATGGAGGTTTGTGACATTGTACAGGAGACAAGAATCAAGACCATCCCCCTGGAAAAGAAACGCAAAAAAGCAAAATGGCTGTCTGGGGAGGCCTTACAAATAGCTGTGTAAAGAAGGGAAGTGAAAGCAAAGGACAAAAGGAAAGATATACCCACTTGAATGCAGAGTTCCAAAGAATAGCAAGAAGAGATAAGAAAGCCTTCCTCAGCGATAAATGCAAAGAAATAGAGGAAAACAACAGAATGGGAAAAATTAGAGATCTCTTTAAGAAAATTAGAGGTACCAACGGAACATTTCAGGCAAAGACAGGCACAATAAAGGACAGAAATGTTATGGACCTAACAGAAGCAGAAGATATTAAGAAGAGGTGGCAAGAATACAAGGAAGAACTGTACAAAAAAGATCTTCATGATCCAGATAATCATGATGGTGTGATCACTCACCTAGAGCCAGACATCCTGGAATGTGAAGCCAAGTGGGCCTTAGGAAGCATCACTACCAACAAAACCAGTAGAAGTGATGGAATACCAGTCGAGCTGTTTCAAATCCTGAAAGATGACGCTGTGAAAGTGCTGCACTTAATATACCAGCAAATTTGGAAAACTCAGCAGTGGCCATAGGACTGGAAAAAGGCCAGTTTTCATTCGAATCCCAAAGAAAGGCAACGCCAAAGAATGCTCAAACTACCACACAATTGCACTCATTTCACATGCTAGTAAAGTGATGCTTAAAATTCTCCACACCAGGCTTCAGCAATAAACAAACTGTGAACTTCCAGATGTTCAAGCTGGTTTTAGAAAAGGCAGAGGAACCAGAGATCAAATTGCCAACATCTGCTGGGTCATTGAAAAAGCAAGAGAGTTCCAGAAAAACATATATTTCTGCTTTATTGACTATGCCAAAACCTCTGACTGTGTGGATCACAATAAACAGTGGAAAATTCTGAAAAAGATGGAAACACCAGACCACCTGACCTGCCTCTTGAGAAACCTGTATGCAGGTCAGGAACCAACAGTTAGAAGTGGAAATGGAACAAGAGACTGGTTCCAAATAGGAAAAAAGAGTACGTCAAGGCTGTATACTGTCACTGTGCTTATTTAACTTATATGCAGAGTACATCATGAGAAATGCTGGGCTGGAGGAAGCACAAGCTGGAATCAAGATTGCCAAGAGAAATATCAATAACCTCAGATATGCAGATGACACCACCCTTATGGCAGAAAGTGAAGAATAACTAAAGAGCCTCTTGATAAAAGTGAAAAAAGAGAGTGAAAAAGTTGGCTTAAAGCTCAACATTCAGAAAACAAAGATCATGGCATCCAGTCCCATCACTTCATGGGAAATAGATGGAGAAACGGTGGCTGAGTTTATTTTTCTGGGCTCCAAAAGCACTGCAGATAGTGACTGCAGCCATGAAATTAAAAGACACTTGCTCCTTGAAGGAAAGTTAAGACCAACCTAGACAGCATATTCAAAAGCAGAGACATTACTTTGCCAACAAAGGTCCGTCTAGTCAAGGCTATGGTTTTTCCAGTGGTCATGTATGGATGTAACAGTTGGACTGTGAAGAAAGCTGAGCACAAAAGAATTGATGCTTTTGAACTGTGGTGTTGGAGAAGACTCTTGAGAGTCCCTTGGACTGCAAGGAGATCCAACCAGTCTATCCTAAAGGAGATCAGTCCTGGGTGTTCATTGAAAGGACTGATGTTGAAGCTGAAACGCCAATACTTTGGCCACTCCAATACTTTGTGAAGTGCTGACTCATTGGAAAAGACCCTCATGCTGGGAAAGACTGAGGACAGGAGGAGAAGGGGACAACAGAGGATGAGATGGTTGGATAGCATCACCAACTCAATGGACACAGGTTTGGGTGAACTCCAGGAGTTGGTGATGGACAGGAAGGCCTATTGTGCTGCAGTTCATGGAGTTGCAAAGAGTTGGAGATGACCAAGCAACTGAACTGAACTGATATCCAAACTTGTTCTGTATTTTCCAAGTCTCCTATAAATGTGTTATCATTACTTTCATAATTAAAAAAATAAAAATTAAAGACAACTAAGCACTTCTTGCGGCCATCTTACAGATAAAACCAAACAAACTTTTTCACCACCTCAATATTATGGCGTGTTAAAGAAGAATGTGAAGAAAAGTTTGCATACATGCTACATCTATGAAAGGAAGGGATAGAAATATATATTATATATATACACATACACACACACATCTCTCAATGTTACCTTTTAAAAATAAATAAATCATGCAATATGACTTAGAAATGATCCCTGAAAATATAGTCTTCCCTCATGGCTCAGACGGTAAAGAACCCACCTACAATGCAAGAGACCTGGGTTGGGAAGATCCCTTGAAAGAAGAAATGGCAATCCACTCCAGTATTCTCGCCTGGAGAAACCCATGTACAGAGGAGCTTGGCAGGCTACAGTCCACTGGATCACAAACAGTCAGAATGACTGAGACTGAGCATGCACACACAAAGTGACTTAAGTCACATGTAATGTAAGTAGTATTTATAGATTTTTTTTTTAAGCTTCCTATTTAGGAAACAAGGGCAAAAGGTGGAGGAAACAAGGAGAGAAGTTAGGCTTCTTAGAATACACACTGTTCTGTATTTATGACTTGCATTTATGACAGAATTATTAAACAAAATTAAAATTTTAAAGTAGTCCCTAAAACTGAAAGAAAAATGGAACAAATGAACCTGCTAAATTAAATACATAACCACACAAAGAGCAACTATCTCAAGTGAGTTTACAGCACTGTAGTTTGATTTCTAATCAGGATATAGAAAGCTGGAATGAGCACTCCATCCACTAGAACAATGAGAAAAAGCCAGATTAATTACAAAATCATAATTTTCCTTGAACCCGTCAGAGCTGAGGTTTTAGGGCAACCAAGTATCATGAAAGAAATCTAAGGAAAAACAGGCACTTCCAAGAAGAGATGGGACATGAGCACTGGCTCATCTGCAGCAAAGCTTGAGAACAACACTGGGCATCACAGATGGTAAAGAATACAGCTAAAACTTAAAATGAGCTGCTAAAGACCACATGTGGACCGTTATGACAGGATAGCACCCTTTAAAGCATTAGACATAGGAGGAGTTCACATCCACTTGCAGGCTCTTCTCCACAGACTTCCACTGATCCAGGTGTGGTAGTGGGAAGCAGCTGCCTCTTCTGAGAAAAGCAGACAGCCCAACTCATACCCTTCTCCCCTACAGAAAAAGAGCCTTAAAGCTGCTGGGGGAAGATCAGCAAATCCTGTTGCTTTCAGAGCACAGGTGAAGACCCACTGTGGCTGGGGAAAGGGAAAAGACAAACCTCGCTACTCCTAGGGGAAGGATGGGAAATCATCCTAATGCCAGGCTATTAGAGTCTCCTTCAGCTATGGGCTTTCCTTGCAGCTCAGCTAGTAAAGAATCTGCCTACAATGTGGGGAGACTTGGGTTCAATCCCTGGGATGGGAAGATCCCCTAAAGAAGGGAAAGGCTACCCACTCCAGTATTCTGGCCTGGAGAATTCCATAGACTGTATAGTCCATAGCGTTGCAAAGAGTTGAACAGGACTGGGCAGCTTTCGCTTTCAGCTAGTGGAAGAGACAGGACCACTGAGAAAGTCTCACCCAGGAGACTGAGGGACACAGGGAAGAGGGTGGATCAAAACAAGAATTCCCTACCTCCCAGGTCTCCACCAACAGGCTAGCAAGTATGGAGTAATAAAAGCCAGCAATCAAGTGCTAAGGGAGGGGCTGGAGCTTAAAGAGAAACCCACTATTTTATGCAGAGGCAAACAGAATGCAGAAAACGAAACATGAAGAAGAAACATTACGAAATCACTGGGCAAACCTACTGCCCTCCTTATGCACAAAGTAATAGGAGAGAAATTTAAAGCTGATGATGCATTTGACAGTTCCCCTATCAAGGACAAAAGCCAAATACAGGTTCAACTCCTTATTAGATTGACTTAATCCCTATAGTAACAACTTAACAGAAAAGATGTGCCATTTCCAGGCAGTCTCTACTACTAAATATGATAGCCAGCAATCAATAAAAAATTACCCTTTCCCCATAAACACATACACGGAAAAACAACACACTCTGACAACACAAAGCAATTAGAACAAACTCTGAGGTGACTCAGACGTTATAATTTCAGCAGAAAAAGTTACTATATGATTAATATGTTAAAAGGATCTAGTAGAAGATATATGCAAAAATGATGGTGAATTTCTGCAAAGAGATAGAAACTGTAAGAGTCAAAGGATAATACTAGAAATAAAAGAACATAGTAAGAGACTCAACAAGGTCAAATAAAGAAATCAGTGATAAGTCAGTGAAAATTATCTAAACAGAAACAAGAGCTGGAAAAGAAAAAAAAAAAACATGTATCAAATCATTCTATTGTATACCTTAAATTTATACAATGTTATATGTCAATATTTCAATAAAATAGGAATAAAAACATAAGACCACCCCAAACAGAATACAGCATGCAAGAACTGTGGGGTTGATATTAAATAATATAATTTATATATTATTGAAATCCCATGAGAGAGATAATGGATCTGAAAACATATTTGAAAAGGTAAAGGCTGAATTGTTTTCCGGAATGACAGAAGACCTCAAATGATAAATGCAAGCCCAGAAAACCCCAATCAAGATAAATACCTAAAGACAAAACAAAAGCAAAAATCCACAAACCGAGACACATTCACACTACTGAAAACCAAAGATAAAGAGGAAAACCTTAGAGACAAACAGAGAAAAAAGACTTTGCAATCAGGAGAAAAACACAATAGACATCTCACTCAAAATAATGTAAGAAAGAAGACAAACACACCTTTAGAATGCTGAATGAATAAAACTGTCAACCCACAATTCAAAAAACAACAAAAATAGCTATTAAAAATGAAAGGCAATACATGTCTCAGGTTTATGGGAGACCACCAGCTACATCCATGGACCATGGGGCCCGTGCAAGACACATCCGCCTGTGCCTTTGGCCTCCCTCCAGAAAGAGGAAAAAAAATGGATCAGAGGGAAAAGGCCCTGAGGTCATCCATACTTAACTCAAAGGCTCAGAAACTTGGAGCCCTCCAGAATATCCTTGACTTCCTGTTCCTGATGTCCCAAGGAATAGGACATCAGTGAAAGTTGAAATGACAGCTGTCTTTTCAGACATATGTGATTTTGCCATGCAAAGGAACCAGAATCACAGATAACAAAGATGCTTCTTAGGATGGCAAACTCCAAACACGTTTATTCATTCTCCCAGTATGATCTTAGAATCAAGTACGTTTTGAAAACCATCTACATACTTAAAATGGCTGAATTTTACTGAACAGGCATTATACTGCAGTAACATTGATTGAATTAAAAAGCCATTTAAAGAAGGACTAGTTCTAACTTCTTTGAAACGACAATGCTGCTGTAAAGCAATGATTGACTATTTCCTGCCTTGGATGAGGGAGAACTGCTTTCCCTTTTGGTTTCTCAAAGAAAACTGTAAACCTCTCCTGCTCCCTAAAATAAAATGAAATAAAATTAAAGTTTAACAGCATCAAAACATGAATTATTACTTTATACACATAAAACATACTCTAACCAACTTTCAAGGTAACACTGTCTTTGCTGAATAAAAGTCTTATAATAACCCCCCAAAAAAAAGGTGGCAAAATAAAGACTTTTCTGAGATGAGCAAAAAGCTGAAACATGCACTCCAAGAAATATTAAACGATAATCTTCAGAA
The DNA here is from genome assembly GCA_917880005.1 of Nanger dama. Classification (NCBI taxonomy): domain Eukaryota; kingdom Metazoa; phylum Chordata; class Mammalia; order Artiodactyla; family Bovidae; genus Nanger; species Nanger dama. Next base: position 4,377,894 of record CAKJTW010000073.1, on the reverse strand, counting down.
AGGAATATGGTATCAGAAGGAAGTTTGGATTTACACAAGGAAATGAAGATCTCCAGAAGTGGTTTAAATGAAAGTCAACATAAAAGCATTGTTTCTTATTTTTAATGATTCTAAAAGATAACTGCCTAAAGCAGAGGTCATCAAACTTTTTCTGTGAAAGATCCAAATGTAAATATTTTAGGTTTTGAGAGCTAAATGGTTGCTGTTGGAACTACTCAACTCTGCTTCTGTAGCATGAAAGAAGTCAAAGACAATACATAAAAAATGAAGTGCAGCTGTGTTCCAATGAAACTTTATAAAAATAGGTGGTGGGTCAGATTTTAAATTATAAAAATACATCATTTAGGAGAGAGCTGGAAATTTGAACACTGACAAGATATTTGATATTAGGGAATTATTGATTTTTACATCTACTAATGATACTGTGGTTATGTTCTTTAAAACAGAATTCTTATCTTTTAGAGATACATATTAAATATTTATTAATGTAATGATGCTTGGGATTTGTTTTAAAATAGTATAGAAGGGAAATGGGTAGGGCTAGGTCAGTTTTCATTCCAATTCCAAAGAAAGGCAAGGCCAAAGAATGCTCAAACTACCACACAACTGCACTCATCTCACATGCTAGTAAAATAATGCTCAAAATTCTCCAAGCCAGGCTTCAGCAATATGTGAACCGTGAACTTCCTGATGTTCAAGCTGGTTTTAGAAAAGGCAGAGGAACCAGAGATCAAATTGCCAACATCTGCTGGATCATGGAAAAAGCAAGAGAGTTCCAGAAAAACATCTATTTCTGCTTTATTGACTATGCCAAAGCCTTTGACTGTGTGGATCACAGTAAACTGTGGAAAATTCTGAAAGAGATGGGAATACCAGACCACCTGACCTGCCTCTTGAGAAATCTGTATGCAGGTCAGGAAGCAACAGTTAGAACTGGACATGGAACAAGAGACTGGTTCCAAATAGGAAAAGGAGTACGTCAAGGCTGTATATTGTCACCCTGCTTGTTTAACTTATATGCAGAGTACATCATGAGAATCGCTGGACTGGAAGAAACACAAGCTGGAATCAAGATTTCCGGGAGAAATATCAATAACCTCAGATATGCAGATGACACCACCCTTATGGCAGAAAGTGAAGAGGAGCTAAAAAGCCTCTTGATGAAAGTGAAAGAGGAGAGTGAAAAAGTTGGCTTTAAGCTCAACATTCAGAAAACGAAGATCATGGCATCCGGTCCCATCACTTCATGGGAAATAGATGGGGAAACAGTGGAAACAGTGTCAGACTTTGTTTTTGGGGGCTCCAAAATCACTGCGGATGGTGACTGCAGCCATGAAGTTAAAAGACGCTTACTCCTTGGAAGAAAAGTTATGACCAACCTAGATAGTATATTCAAAGGCAGAGACATTACTTTGCCGACTAAGGTCCGTCTAGTCAAGGCTATCGTTTTTCCAGTGGTCATGTATGGATGTGAGAGTTGGACTGTGAAGAAGGCTGAGCGCTGAAGAATTGATGCTTTTGAACTGTGGTGTTGGAGAAGACTCTTGAGAGTCCCTTGGACTGCAAGGAGATCCAACCAGTCCATTCTGAAGGAGATCAGTCCTGGGATTTCTTTGGAAGAAATGATGTTGAAGCTGAAGCTCCAGTACTTTGGCCACCTCATGCGAAGAGTTGACTCATTGGAAAAGACTCTGATGCTGGGAAGGATTGGGGGTAAGAGGAGAAGGGGACGACCAAGGATGATATGGCTGGATGGCATCACGGACTCGATGGACGTGAGTCTGAGTGAACTCCGGGATCTGGGATGGACAGGGAGGCCTGGCGTGCTGCAATTCATGGGGTTGCAAAGAGTCGGACACGACTGAGTGACTGAACTGAACTGATTCTCTCTTCACTACTACGACACTGTCCTTTCAAACTCCAGGATTTCATGTTTTGAGTTTTCTTGTTGCTGGCTACAGCTCGGGTAGGCAAGGCAGTGCAGAACGAATGGGCTTTGAAGCCGAATGGCCCTCCCTTGGAAACAACACTGCTATAAGAATTAGGTAACACCTGCAAGTCATGTAGCACACAATCAATGCTCAACATGTGGCATGTGGAGAGCCTTGATTAAGGGTGCAGTTCTCCTGTAGGCTGCCGCTGCTAAGTCACTTCAGTCGTGTCTGACTCTGTACAACCCCATAGATGGCAGCCCAGCAGGCTACCCCATCCCTGGGATTCTCCAGGCAAGAACACTGGAGTGTGTTGCCATTTCCTCCTCCACTGCATGAAAGTGAAAAGAGAAAGTGAAATTGCTCAGTTGTGTTCGATTCTTAGCAACCCCATGGACTGCAGCCTACCAGGCTTCTCCATGCATGGGATTTTCCAGGCAAGAGTACTGGAGTAGGGTGCCATCGCCTTATCCGAGCATAGGGGGCTAACCACTCCTAAAAGACCAAAAGTAAGATTAGAGGATTGAGGTCAAGTTTGAGTCCATGAGGACTTTCCTGGTGGCTCAGACAGTAAAGCGTCTGCCTACAATGTGGGAGACTGGGTTTGATCTCTGGGTTGAGAAGATCCCCTGGAGAAGGAAATGGCAACCCACTCCAGTACTCTTGCCTGGAAAATTCCATGGATGGAGGAGTCTGGTAGGCTTCAGTCCATGGGGTTGCAAAGAATAGGACACGACTGAGTGACTTCACTCGAGTACTGTGACACAAACCTGGTCTCTTGGGAGTGGAAGAAAAAATGATCCAGTCAATCACACCTATGTAATGAAACCTCAATAAAAACTAGATATATGGGTGAGCTTCCCTGGTCGGCAATATTCTACATACTGTCTGTCATACATCAACGTATCAGGAGGGTAACAAGGTCCTGTCTTTATTCCACAGAGAGACAAGGAAGCTTTGTATTACAAACTACCTCAGACCTCAACCTACAGATCTCCCCTCTTGCTGGTTTGGGCTGTACCCTTTGCTATAAAAGTGTAATTTTAAGTATACCATTGTCTTGAGTTCTGTGAGTCATTCTAGTGAATTACAGAGCCTGACCACAGGAACCCTTGACTTTGTAGGCAATAGTTCAGAAGTGAGAGTGGTCCTGAGAACCTCCAAACCTGTGGCTGGTATATGAAGTGGCCAATCTTTTGGAAGACTGGGCCCTTAACTGGGGAGGTTTGGCCTAACTTCAGTTATTTGGTTTTGGAAGTGACTGTACTCACTAACAGGGAAGGAAATGGCAACCCACTCCAGTACTCTTGCCTGGAAAATCCCATGGGCAGAAGAGCCTGGTAGGCTCTAGTCCATGGGGTCACGAAGCGTCAGACACAACTGAGCAACTTCACTTTCACTTTTCACTTTCATGCACTGGAGAAGGAAATGGCAACCCACTCCAGTGTTCTTGCATGGAGAATCCCAGGGATGGCATAGCCTGGTGGGCTGCCGTCTATGGGGTCGTACAGAGTCGGACACGACTGAAGCAACTTAGCAGCAGCAGCAGTAGTCACTAAAGTGCCATGTGATTCCCACTCAACCCTGATCCCAACCCTTCCTCAATCTCTCTTCTCCAGAGAATCACTAACATTGCTCAGTGAACTGAGCCAGGATCTGAAGCTCTCCAGCCCCATATATGAGACAGTGCTACCAGGCCCTCAGCTAGTGGACCTTGCTCTCTGACTAGCCCCTTGGTGAGGATAAAAGGTGACTTGGACCTCATGTTCCTTCCCTTTCTCTGTGCTGGCAGGCTTGTGCACATACATACATATGTGTGCATATAAACACATGTGCACACTTTGCTGCCTGACTTGGGCCAATGAGGGGAGCAAGTAAAGGCAGGGCCAAGAACACACAGTAAATGTGGGGACTGCAGCCTTAAGAAAGCAGTTGGGAACAGATGACCAACTATTGACCAAAATTCTGAAGAGAAAAAGAAGTCAACAAGGTCAACAAGTGGGCTGCGGCGGATGAAATCAAGCAGGAAAACAACTTGGTCCAAGCAGGCGGGTAGGGGCTTAGTGTCATGGTCCACCTGGGACCAACATCCTTCCAGATCCTAGGCCATAGCGATTATTATGGCTCTTTTTTCTGCTCCTTAAATACATAGGCAATAGACAAGCATTACCCAAGATTCTATATTCTCAACTCTATACAGATGATTCCAAATCAATCTCTCTAGTCCTGACCTCTTGTGAGCCCTGAAGTCCAGATTTTAGTGTCCAACTACCTGCTGGATATCTACTGGATGGCCTGCCAATCAGTATCTGGAACTAAACATTTCCAAAAGTGAATGAATCAACATTTAGGGCCCTCATCCTCTTCTGTATTTCTGTTCAGGGTATCATTTTCCTCCCACTTATCTATAGCCTCGTTTTTCAAAATGTGATACTGGGAGCAGCAGCAGCACCATCTGGGAGCTTATTAGAAACGCAGAATCTTAGGCCTCATCTCAGACCTACTAAAAGAGAATCTGCAATTTAATAAGATTCCCCAGATGATTGCTAGCATGTTAAAGTTTGAAAAACACTAAGACACATTCTCCCTAGAACTGCAAACCCTCGAGGATTCTGCCTTTCTCAAATCTTCCGCTGCTATAATCCAGGTAGCCATCACTTCATTCCAGAACTACTGCAACAATTGCATGGTATTCTAGATTCCACACATTTTCCATGGTAACTTTTCCTTTGTTATGTTGTCAAATTCATGATTTAAAACCCTTCCCTCCTCAAAAATTTCCATTGACTCATTGTTGCCTGCTAAACCTCCCAGCATAGTAGTCAATAAAAGGAAATAACACTTATTGCATGATTATTATGTGCCAGGCACTCTACCAAGTGTTTTACGTGTATTAACTTATTCAGTCCACTGAACAACCCTGTATTACTTTATCTCCATTTTACAGATAGGGAAACTGAGGCATGGAGAGATTTTTGGTAATTTCCCCAATATCCCACAGCTAGTTAAATGACAGAGCATAGAACCAAACCTAGACAATTTGAACCCCAGAGCACACAAAGCCACTGTTCTATACTGCCTCTCTACTACAGTAGCTTCGTCTTTTAAGGCTTCTTTTCTAATACCTCCCTGTGCTTCAACCAAAGTAATCACTCTGTTGTTCTACAAATACATTAGTACCTCCTAACCTCTGTATCTTCACCAATGAGAGTCTGTGTAGCATTAATGGTAATAGTCTTGGTTTCAGAAGCAGACCCAGGTTCAAATTTCAGCCTGGTCACCTTAGGGAAATCATCAAATCTCTCTGAGTCTCATCTCACCTGTAAGTAACACACAGTCTAAAAACCACCTAACTGAAATAGTTGCTATGAAGTTTAGAAAATATGCAAAGGATGTCTAGCACAATCCTGGCACATATCAGGTAATCAATCATTCGTAGCTTTATGCTCACATCCTACCCATCCTTTGAGGCTCCCTCAAATATAACTTCTACCATGTTGCCTGCTTTATCACCTCAACAAGACATGATAGCACCTTTTAAATTATGTTAAAATGTTATGTGTAACTTTCTTACATACTGCCTTACGTTGGCATTGTATGTTTGTCTTATGCCTAAAATCAGACTGTAAGCACCATAAGGACAGGACTCTTGTATTTCTTAAAGCAACTAGCATAGTGTATTACACTTTGTGGGAGTTCAACACTGCTGAATAGAAGTGTATTGGATACTGAGTAATCAGAACCACTAAAATTAATTGGGGGAAAGCTTCATAAAAGAGAAGTGGGACAGTTTAGACGAAAAACAGGAACTAAAAACATCTAAACTCCTGTAACTATGGCATACCATGCCCTATGCTTATATTAGTTCATTTAGTACTCTCTGTGGTGACTTACTATCACTTTCCAAAAGGCAAAACTGGGGTTCAGAGTGAGTTTCTCAAGGTCACAAATACTCCATGAGAACTTGGACCTACTCACTCTCTTTCACTGTTGAATCCACCATGCCTAAAAGAGTGCCTGGATCATAGTGGATGCTCAATAAATATTTGTCAAAAGAATGAAGAGATGAACAAATAAAGCTGGTAAGCAGAACCATAACTAGAATTAGTTTCACCTGACTCCCAGGTCAGTCCTCTACTATGTTGACAATTTAAAACAGAGAAAAGGAATGTACTATTTATTGAGCACCTACTCATAAACACTATTTGGGACATGACTAAATGTTGTTTGGGAGGTGGCATGGGGGCAAAATGTTGAGTTGACACTACTCAGTTATGGTACTAATTTTATTAGACATTTCACATAAATTATGTCATTTCAACTTCCTAAAAACTCTTTGAGGGAGGTACTTTTATCTCCATTTTACACATGAAGAAATACTCTCCATTAAATGACTTAACCAAATTCACACAAATGCCAGAATGGGTGATTCCAGGTCAAGTAACATTAACTCCAAACCCTGTGTTCTTAAATTCATGTCCAGGCTTTGGACTTGTAGTACTTGCAATAGAAATTTTGTCCTCTGCAAAGACAGGAGCAAGAGATCATCATGAAGAGGACTGCAAGAGCTGTGACAACGGAGGGCAGGGATTAAAACAGGACGACTGGGGTTCACTGAACAAATAATCAAGTTATAATGTCCCATGAGAATCAATCTCTCATTAATCCTAGAATCCTGCTACTCCCTCAAGGACTAGTGGCAAGTCTCAATAAAATAGGGGACAGCAGATGCAAAGATACCTAAATCGCCTAAAGCTCGGCATTTAACAAAATGAAGGGGAGGAGGGCAAGTGGTGAGAGCCTGTGAAAGGACAGTGAATGAGTTTCACAAGAAGGCGTGGAAAGGAGGGGGCGGCGGCGAGAGGAATGGGGGTGGGGCAGTTAGCCCAAAGAACAGGTAGACGGTTGGGACTGGATCTGGCAACTGATACAGGAAGGGCCTGTCGGGAGGAAGGAATTCCAGTACTCTCAAGTACAAGCCCGTCACCCTACTTCCTTAAGGGGCACTTTGCCTCACCCTCGGTCCCCTTTGTCGCAGATCCCAAGCTCACCAGGGGCCTGGGCGCTGTTGTCCCCGGGTCTCCAGGAGACTCCACCGCTTCTGCCATCCTGGCCCTCCTCCCGGTCGCTCCCACAGGCCTTTGCGCAACCTGAGACGTGGAGGCCACGGCCCGTCAGCGCGTCTGCGCGCGGCGGTCGCGTCACTAAAAAGCGTCTAACAGCTGCTGGCGGCCCTGGCACTCGTCTCTCGTCTTCTGGGTGTTCGACAGGGGATTCGTGTCGCCTCAGTTCCTTTCTTCGGGGCCAGGAGTGTCGCTAAATACGCTCTCTTTTAACATTCGACCCTGATTTTCAGCCAGCTCCGTATGCCAGGGGACTGCCGTTTCCTTCTCTTACTCCTCCCCCGGCTCAGCGCCACACCCCCTCCAGTGCCTGCTTCCGGCTCTCAGGCGGAGGCTCAGTGTGCCGCCCACAACCTCACCCCACAACTGCACCTTAGGGGAAAATCCTGCTCCTCCCCCAGCGGCCGAGCGACTGTTTACCAGCTGCTGAATAAAAAGATGAAGCCTTCCCTACCAACTGCTCCTTCTACTGTTGCCCTTAAACGATCTAGGGCAAGTACTGAAGATGTTCAAGGCTGAAAGAGGGTGAATATTAAAGTAACTTTTTAAAGAATACTCCTGCATGTACCTATCTGTTTTTCTGTCTCATCTCGGGACTTTCTCAGTGTTTCAGAACGCCAGTTCACCTCTCCCCAGGCTAAAATGAGATCAGGCAATACATCCATTGTTGATGTGAGCAATATATGCTAGAGTGCCAGTTGAGGCAAATAAATACAAGTTTTCCACTTTTAACAAACAGGGTAAGAGATGATGGGAAATAGGGAGCTTTATTTTCTTTTTGGTTGGGCAATCTAGGAAAGCACACAAGTAGTAAAAGTAAAAGAATGTGGTTGTAGTGTGATAGAATTCCCAAACTAATGAGGTGTGTGTGTGTGTGTTGTTCTGTTTTGTTTAAATATTCTTATAATTCACCGTGTCAGACCAAGCACATTTTCAGTACTTGTGCAAATACTGATGGGAATAATATGGAAAATTAGGCCCGTAGATATGAAACTTAAAAAAAAATGTTACAAGAGAATATTATGTACAATTCCCCAGGCTCAGCTTCAGCCTTCCATACATCCTCCACCATCCCTGCTAGTACCATTCTCACCCTCAATGCCACCCCTACCCTGTCCTGACCTCAGCACTCTTATCAGGTTACCAAGTCCCTTCTGGCTTCCCTAAGGCTTTTAGTAACCTTCTCTGTTTCCTTGCCAACCTCCAAAGTAAGTTATCTCTCTCCAACTGAAAACCACAACTATAACACCTAAGCTTATCTCTTGGCCTCTTTGCCACTAATTTCAAGATGGCCTTGGTGCTGGCTTAAGAGGAGGACAGGCCATACAACAATTGTTGAGAAAGTCAGTGTTTGGCTTACCTAGGCATTATTTCAATCTAAAAATGCCAGTGTTCCTCATTTAACTAATAGGGTACAAGTTGAATGTGAGATAATATGCTGTGAAGAGAGAAACTCAGGAAAGAAAGTTGAAGAGGAAGGGGGTGGCATAGGGCTACACTCCTAAAATAGTAATTATTTTATGTTCTTAATTGCAATCATATCTCACAAAATTTCCAAACTGATTCATTACTCTTTAATATGCTACACTCATTACCCTCTGTGAACATTTACCCCACATCAGGAGTCACAGGACTTGCCCCAAATAGCTTAGAAACTTTGTTAAGTGGTGGAAGTGGGATTAAAAGACCCATGGGTATGAAGAACTTTGTTAGTTGTCCTAACTCTGAAAACTGCTGGAAAATATTGAGGAAACAGGCAGTTTCCTGAAGAAATGGTCAAACTCAAAAGGAAGCAGCATATTTCATTAGGACAAAATTTTGGAAGAAAATAAATTTTAATATATAAAAAGCAAGGTGCTGAACAGTTTACATGGTATGCTATCATCTCTGTAAAAAGTACAAGGGAATGTATATCCATGTATTTGAATATTCAGACTATGTCCCCATGGCTACAAAGAAACTGGTTAACAGTGGTTGCCTCTGAGGGAGAAACTGGTGGACTGGCAGTAAAGTGGGAGGGACTGTTTATTGACTTTCAAGGGAAGGCTATTCATTGTATGACCTTTCATCCAGTTTGAAATTTTCATATATACATCTGTTCTGTGTTACTTTAAAGAAAAAAAAGTTGACAAAGAGTTATCCTCCTCTCCCACCCCCAAGGTACTGAATGGATTTGAAGGCTACTGTTAGGGAAGAAGAAATTTTCCTCTATTCATCTACATTCTTCTGGCTTGTCTAAGAATTAAATTGACGGAGAAAGATTAACAGGAGAAAATCAAACAAGGTTTAATAACATTTCTGGGAAGAGACCAAGAAAAACTGGTAACTCACAAAAATGGCCAAAACCCTCACCTTAATTACCATCCTCGGCTAAAGACAAAATAGGCTTTTGAGGGTAGGGAGATTCAATTATGGGAGGTTACCAGGAAAAGCAACAGTAAACAAGGGTGATTAAGGAAAATTTAAGTAATTCATATTTATGACCATGGTCAGAACAAGTATGATTGGTTGGCCAAGTGAAGGCCTCCAATCTAGCAATATCAAAAGTGGCTCAAACAGAAATATAACTTCTTTCTTCTAGAATAATTTTTCTAGGACCAAGTGACCAAGTGAAGTTGCTCAGTCGTTTCTGACTCTTTGCGACTCCATGGACTGTAGCCTACCACGCTCCTCCATCCATGGGATTTTCCAGGCAAGAGTACTGGAGTGGATTGCCACTTCCTTCTCCAGAGGACCTTCCTGACCCAGGGATCGAACCCTGGTCTCCTGCTTTGTAGGCAAAGGCTTTACCGTCTGAACCACAAGGGAAGTCCTAATTTAGGGTTGTCCAATTAGAGCCTTGGAGAAATCCACCAAGAAGTGCTTTTTTTAAAAAATAATTATTTATTTTACTTTACAATATTATATTGGTTTTGCCATATATTGACTTGAATCCACCATGAGTGAAAATGTGTTCCCCATCCTGAATCCCCTCCCACATCTCTCCCCGTCCCATCACTCAGGGTCATCCAAGTGCACCAGCCCTGAGCACCCTCCCTCATGCATCAAACCTGGACTGGTGATCTGTTTCAAATATGCTATTTTACATGTTTCAATGCCATTCTCCCACATCCTCCCACCCTCACCCTCTCCCACAGAGTCCAAAAGACTGTTCAATACATCTGTGTCTCTTTTGCTGTCTCACATACAGGGTTATCGTTACCATCTTTCTAAATTCCATATGTATGTGTTAGTATACTATATTGGTGCTTTTCTTTCTGGCTTACTTCACTCTATATAATGGGCTCCGGCTTCATCCACCTCATTAGAACTGATTCAAATGCCTTCTTTTTAATGGCTGAGTAATATTCCATTTTGTATATATACCACAGCTTTCTTATCCATTCATCTGCTGACGGACATCTAGGTTGCTTCCATGTCCTGGCTATTATAAACAGTGCTGCGATGAACACTGGGGTACACATGTCTCTTTCGATTCTGGTTTCCTTAGTGTGTATGCCCAGGAGTGGGATTGCTGGGTCATATGGGAGTTCTATTTCTATTTTTTAAGGAATCTCCACACTGTTTTCCATAGTGGCTGTACTAGTTTGCAGTCCCACCAACAGTGTAAGAGGGTTCCCCTTTTCTCCACACACTCTCCAGCATTTATTGCTTGTAGACTTTTGGATAGCAGACATTCTGACTGGCGTGAAATGGTACCTCATTGTGGTTTTGATTTGCATTTCTCTAATAATGAGTGATATTCAGCATCTTTTCATGTGTTTGATAGCCATCTGTATGTCTTCTTTGGAGAAATGTCTGTTTAGTTCTTTAGCCCACTTTTTATTGGGTTGCTTATTTTTCTGGAATTGAGCTGCATATTTTTGAGATTAAATTTTTGTCCGTTGCTTCATATCCTATTATTTTCTCCCATTCTGAAGGCTGTCTTTTCACCTTGCTTATAGTTTCCTTTGTTGTGCAGAAGCTTTTAAGTTTAATTAGGTCCCATTTACTTTTGCTTCTATTTCCAATATTCTGGGAGGTGGGTCATAGAGGATCCTGCTGTGGTTTATGTCGGAGAGTGTTTTGCCTATGTTTTCCTCTAGGAGTTTAATAGTTTCTGGTCTTATGTTTAGATCTTTCATCCATTTTGAGTTTATTTGTGTGTATGGTGTCAGAAAGTGTTCTAGTTTCATTTTTTTACAAATGGTTGACCAGTTTCCCCAGCACCACTTGTTAAAGAGATTCTTTTCTCCATTGTATATTCTTGCCTCCTTTGTCAAAGATAAGGTGTCCATAGGTGCATGGATTTATCTTTGGGCTTTCTATTTTGTTCCATTGATCTATATTTCTGTCTTTGTGCCATTACCATACTGTTTTGATGACTGTGGCTTTGTAGTAGAGCCTGAAGTCAGGCAGGTTGATTCCTCCAGTTCCATTCTTCTTTCTCAAGATTGCTTTGGCTATTCAAGGTTTTTGTATTCCCATACAAATTGTGAAATTATCTGTTCTAATTCTCTGAAAAATACTGTTGGTAGCTTGATAGGGATTGCATTGAATCTATAGATTGCTTTAGGTAGTATACTCATTTTTCTATATTGATTCTTCCGATCCATGAACACAGTATATTTCTCCATCTATTTGTGTCCTCTTTGGTTTCTTTCCCCAGTGTTTTATAGTTTTCTACATATAGGTCTTTTGTTTCTTTAGGTAGATATATTCCTAAGTATTTTATTCTTTTCATTGCAATGGTGAATGGAGTTGTTTCCTTAATTTCTCTTTTTGTTTTCTCATTGTTAGTGTATAGGAATGCAAGGGATTTCTGTGTGTTAATTTTATATCCTGCAATTTTACTATATTCATTGATTAGCTCTAGTAATTTTCTGGTGGAGTCTTTAGGGTTTTCTATGTAAAGGATCATGTCATATGCAAACAATGAGAGTTTTACTTCTTCTTTTCCAATCAGGATTCCTTTTATTTCTTTTTCTACTCTGATTGTTGTGGCCAAAACTTCAAAAACTATGTTGAATAGTAGTGGTGAGAGTGGGCACCATTGTCTTGTTCCTGACTTTAAGGGAAATGCTTTCAATTTTTCACCATTGAGGATAATGTTTGCTGTGGGTTTGTCATATATAGCTTTTATTATGTTGAGGTATATTCCTTCTATTCCTGCTTTCTGGAGGGTTTTTATCATAAATGGATGTTGAGTTTTATGAAGGGCTTTCTCTGTATTGAGATAATCATATGGTTTTTATTTTTCAATTTGTTAATGTGTTGTATTACATTGATTGATTTTCAGATATTGAAGAATCCTTGCATCCCTGGGATAAAGCCCCCTTGGTCATGATGTATGATCTTTTTAAATATGTTGTTGGATTCTGTTTGCTAGAATTTTGTTAAGGATTTTTGCATCTATGTTCATCAGTGATATTAGCCTGTAGTTTTCTTTCTTTTTTTTTTTTTTTGTGGCATCTTTGTCAGGTTTTGGTATTAGGGTGATGGTGGCCTCACAGAATGCATTTGGAAGTTTATCTTCCTCTACAATTTTCTGGAAAAGTTTGAGTAGGATAGGTATTAGCTCTTCTCTACATTTTTGGTAGAATTAAGCTCTGAAGCCATCTGGTCCTGGGCTTTTGTTTGTTGGAAGTTTTCTGATTAGAGTTTTAATTTCCGTGCTTGTTACCAAGAAGTTCTTGATGTAGGTAACTGACCATAAATACAACAATTGGATTAGTTTTTAAACTCTACATGGGACTTGTCCCCCTGAAAAACATTTTGAGTTATGTGCAAAAGTCAAAGAAATGAAAAAAAAACACTATAAATAATCATGTGGGTCTGATCCAGCATCTGGGCGTAGCTATCTCCTTCTAATGTCTTCTTCTTATCCTGGAGTGGAAGTAGTTTCTCCTCTGTTTGAGTATTATATTAAGGTGAGTTTGGGGTCAGCAGTCTTCTCTATTGACAAGTCCAGTGCAGGGGCCCTTTCTAAGTGGGAAACAAGAATCCAAGAATCAATTCTCTTTATTATGCTGTGCATAACTGGGGCTTCCATGGTGCCTCAGATGGTAAAGCATCTGCCTGCAATGTGGGAGATCCAGGTTTGATCCTTGGGTCAGGAAGATCCCCTGGAGAAGGAAATGACAACCCACTTACAGTACTCTTGCCTGGAAAATCCTATGAACAGAGGAGCCTGGTAGGCTACAGTCCATGGGGTTGCATAGAGTCAGACAGGACTGAGCCACTACTTAAGTAAATAAGTAAGTAATGCTGTGCAAGAGTTAATTAAGAGAATCTGACAAAGGTCCTTTAATCTAGGTTAGAGAGAGTCGTTTTAATGATATCTTTTATATTATACATCATCATCTGGTTGTAGGCTATAGGTCACCCAGTCTTCATTCAAAAATAGATCCATGTGATAAACTTCAGAAACAATCTTAGCATCTCCTTCTAACAATTGGACTAAACTTTTGTCACAATGCAAGATAGTAACAAAGACATCCATGAAGGGAATCTTGGGCAGTAAATACAAAATCTCAAAGACAATTAACATTAGAACTCAGCGTTCATAGAAACAATCATTTTCTCTCTAAAATTATCCTCATTTCTACAAAATATACCCAAATGCAGATTAACTTGTTTGCAAAAGAAGTCTGGTTTCAGTAAATTTTGCCTGATTATTTGCATAAGTATAACTAATCATGCAGGCTTTTTTAAGTTGGCTGTGCTGGAACCTTCCATGAGAAATCTCAGATTGAATTTTAATAAAAGGCCTCTCAAGGTCAGAAAAGTAATACCAAAGACTTGTCATCAGATCTGCCTGTACTATTTATATCTATAGATACATATAGACCAGGTGAATACCCCTCTGCTTGGGATCCTCAAAATATTTTGAGGTTCTTGGACTTCAAGGAAGTAACCTTCCTTATTTACCTGGTAAGGCTGCTGGGCTCCCTGTAAGTAAGGTAACAGGTTGTTTTCCCAAGGGGCTTTGTTATGGTTGTTGTTCAGTCACTCAGTTGTGTCCAACTCTGCAACACCGTAGACTGCAGCACACCAGGCTTCCCTGTCCTTCACCGTCTCCCAGAGTTTGTTCAAATTCATGTCCATTGAGTCAATGATGCCATCCAACTATCTCCTCCTCTGTTGCCCTCTTCTCCTGCCCTCAATCTTTCCCAGCATCAGGGTCATTTCCAGTGAGTCAGCTTTTCACATCAGGTGGCCTAAGCACTGGAGCTTCAGCTTCAGCATCAGTCCTTCCAATGAATATTCAGGGTTGATTTCCCTTAGGATTGACTGGTTCAATCTCCTTGCAGCCCAAGGAACTTGCAAGAGTCTTTCCCAGTACCACAATTCAACAGCATTGATTCTTTGACATTCAGCATTTTCCATAGTCCAACTCTCACATCCATACATGACCACTGGAAAAAGCACAGCTTTGACCATATGCTCATACTCATTGGTCTTTTCCAGTGAGTTGGCTCTTTGCATCATATGGCTGGAGTGTTGGAGCTTCAGCTTTAACAACAGTCCTTCCAATGAATATTTAGGATTCTTTTATTTTAGGATTGACTGCTTTTCTCTCCTTGCAGTCCAAGGGAATCTCAAGAGTCTTCTCCAACACCACAATTCAGGGGCATCAGTTCTTCAGTGCTCGGGCTTCTTTGTGGTCTGGCTGTCACATCTGTACATGATGACTGGAGGAACCACAGCTTTGACTTTGTGGACCTTTGACAGCAGGGTGATGTCTCTGCTTTTGAATATGTTGTCCAGGGAATATAGCTGAAGATGTCAAAGAAATCAGAAGAGAGTGAAAAGAAGTGGAAACAACGTTTTAAATGTGTGGATTAAAACTTCATATAAAAATTTTTAAGTAATGTGAATTAACAAACAATAATGGGAATCCTTGTGCACTGTTGATAGGCATGTAAATTGGTGCAGCCACTATGGAACACAGTTTGGAATTTCCTCAAAAGAGGAAAAATAGAACTACCTTATGATCCAGCAAGCCATTCCTGGGTATATATCTAAAGAAAATGAAAACAGATATAAAAAGATATCTGTATTTCCATGTTCGTTGTATGTTCACAACAGCTAAGGGAGGTTTATAGGTGTAACAGTGCTGGACTTTCTCTGCTCTCAGTGTAGCAACTTATCTGATTCATAATCCTCAAGATGGCAGAGTAGAAGGATGTGCACTCACCTTCTGTGAGAACACCAAAATTGAAACTAGCTACTGAACAACCATCAACAAGAGGATGTTTGAACCCATGAAAGAAAGATACCTCATGTCCAAGGACAAAGGAGAAGCCACAATGAGATTATAGGAGGGGTGCAATCACGTTAAAATCAAATCTCATACCTGCTGGATGGCAACCCACAAACCGGAGAACAATAATACCAAGGAAGTTGTTGCACTGTTGGGAAGGTTCTAAGCCCCACATATCAGACTTTCCAACCTGAGGATATGGCAAAGGGACTGGGAATCCCCACGGAATCTGATTTTGAAGGACAGCACGATTTGATTACAGAACCTCCACAGGACTGGGGGAATCAGAGACTCTTGGAAGGCACAAACAAAACCTTGTGTTCACCAGGACCCAGGGGAAAGGAACAGTGATTCCACAGGAAACAGCCAGACCTGCCAGTGAGTGTTTGAGGGTCTCCTGCAAAGATGTAGGTCGGACTTAGCCTGCTGCAAGGACAGGAACTCTGGCCGCCACAATCCAGGAAGGTGCATGTTAGCATAAATCCTTTTGGAAGTTGCCTTTAGACTTACCATGCTGCTGCTACTGCTGCTAAGTTGCTTCAGTCGTGTCCGACTCTGTGCGACCCCATAGACGGCAGCCCACTAGGCTCCCCCGTCCCTGGGATTCATCAGGCAAGAATACTGGAGTGGCTTGCCATTTCCTTCTCCAATGCATGAAGAGCCTGTCAACTCCAGTACTGGAATGCTGCTGCTGCTGCTGCTGCTGCTGCTGCTGCTGCTAATCACTTCCTCAGCCAAACAACTAACTAGGAGGAAGCACAGCCCCACCCATCAGCAGAAAACTGAATTAAAGATTTACTGAGCATGGCCCTGCCCACCAGAGCAAGACCCAGTCTTCCCCACAGCCAGTCCCTGCCATCAGCAAGCTTGCACAATCCTCTTACCTTCTTCTTTCATCAGAGGGCAGACAGAAGAAGCAAGAACTAAATCCTATGGGCTTTATGTCTCCATAAAGTTCACCTTAGTTCTTTAAAGCTATCTGGTCATATCTGATTCTATGGATTTTCTCAAATATGACATTCCAGTCAAAACCATGGTAATATAATCCCAATGTTTCCAGTATGTCCTGTTGTAAGAACAGATTCTTATCAAACTTATGCAAATAATTATATTGCCATAAAAATATGAATACTCACTAAGTTTCTAACTTCTGTAGAAATTTAGAGAGAAAAGATGAATGTTACAATTCTGCTTACAAAGTTAAAATGTAAAATTGCTGTAAGTCATAGTTAAGGGGAACAGTTTCCTTATATTTGGACAACAAAAATTAAAAGTGAGAGGAAAGGTGGATAAAAATAAAGGTTAAAGTTTCACTAGAGCCTTAGGGAAACAGGCCCTCCTGTTAATCTTAAGACAAACCTTTATCTCAAGAATGTGTTAGGGGCTCATATCTAAGGCATGCAACCTCTGGGGGATGTTTATCTCAAAAACCATTTCAGGAAATTATTTTCCAGAGAACGGGTTAACAGTAAAAATGCAGCTCGTCCAGCCATGTCGACCTGATAACAAATAAACCTATCCCTGAAAATGTCAAGACCTGTAAACCAATCAGGTCGCTCCACCCTAGCTGTACCCATTTGTGGTTTTTCTGCTTAAAAACTGCTCTGTAACAAATGTTCGGGGTTCGTTCTCCCCTGGTGGTGATCGAACCCGGCGCGCGCCGGCCTAATAAATCCTCTTGCGGTTTGCATCGAGTCCGAGTCCTGGAGATTATTTGGGCGATGGTTCCCTGAAAGAGGCCGAGAGGTCTAACAAAAGCTAGTAATATTTCAGACAAAAAGTCATACAAACTTTCAGCCTATGTAATTCTTGTTGATCGTGATCTGTTAACAGTTTTATGAAGTCATCAGGGTTTCCATTAGAATTATTTAATTTCTTAACTAGTTCACTGGTATGAGCTGAAAGTTATCAGAAACCTGATGTGTCAAAAGTTCTGTCTATGAATATTTTTGAAGATGAAACATTTTTGCAAAAGCATCTGAGTACAAAAATAACTGTTTATTGAAGACAAAAGACTTAAAAAGCAAGGTTAAAAACCTGTTTACAATGCAATTGTCAAAGAAATTTGCTATTGTAGTGGCATATAATATTAAAATAACAGCTAGAATTATGATTGATGACATCACACCAGGACATATTTAAATTTTAGAAATTTTATTTGATTTCTAGAACATTTATATTAATGACATTTATCTATACAATGCAACCTAAAAAGGTTTATCACTACTCATTTAACAATGCTTCCCATGTAATTTAACTTACAAAATAAGTCTTAATCAGTTTAATGTCTTTCTTTGATAAGACAAAACATCTTCAGGTGCTCCATAGGTGTTCTTGAAAACCTCAAAGTTAGCTAGAGGTCAAAAGAACTTCATTTAGAATTTGATTTAGGGGAAGTTTGTCAACTATATTAAAAAGGTTTTAAAACACTTAATCAAATAGGATCATAGGTCACTATGTAACAATACTTAGTTATCCACCCAAAAGTGATGAAAGATTTCAAATGCAAATACAGGAATTAAAACAGTTTACTCAAAAGATAAAACAAAACAAAATAAAACAAAAACTTTACAATCTATTATCAAGAACATATCAATATCTGTTATCAGTTCAGTTACTCAGTCGTGTGTGTGTGTGTGTGTGTGTGTGTGTCTCTCTCTCTCTCTCTCTCTCTCTATATATATATATATATACACATTCTTTTACATGTTCTTTTTCATTATGGTTTATCACAGGATATTAAATATATTTCTCTACACTAGACAGTAGGACCCTATTGTTTACCATTCTATATATAATAGTTTGCATCTGTTAATAAAAATATAGAATGCTTCTGAAATTTGTGTGTAATCCTTGCACAGGGGTCATGCTAATCTTCTCTGTGTGATTCCAATTTTAGTATATGTGCTGCCAAAGCCCGCACTCTCTCTCTTTTAAAAATACCTTTAGGACAAAATTACTTTATATTCCTGGAAATAAATGTGTTTCCATTCCTCATATCTTCTTTTTCTTGAAAGCAAAGATGTTTTCTTTATCAATTTTAGTGGTTTTAATTACATATTTTAATTAGAATTCTCAACTCTTAAAAACATTCATTTCTAACAAAAACTAAGAAGTAAGCCATTATGAATATTAGCATTCTGTAGATTGGCAAACTTCCAAATACTACTTATGATTTTTAAAACTATGTGTTTTTTTTTATAGAAGATATCTCCATGTGGCACCAAACGTATTTACTAAATAGTCCTCAATATCTTTAGTTTCTCTGTAAAAGGAAGCTTATGTTTAGTAATTAATGTTTCAGTTTTTTATTAGGGGATGATCTAGATATTCAATAAACTTCAATCATTTACCTTAAATTAGCAAAACTCTAAAGTTTGAAGTTGCCAAAAGATTTAGAGGAACTCTCAAGTAGACACACCATAAAACATGATTATTCTTAAAGAGTTCACTTAAAAACTCTGAAGAAGTGAAGTGAAGTGAGGTCACTCAGTCGTGTCGGACTCTCTGTGACCCCGTAAACTATAGCCTACCAGGCTCCTCTGTCCATGGGATTCTCCAGGCAATAGTACTGGAGTGGATTGCCATTTCCTTCTCCAGAGGATCTTCCCAACCCAGGGATCGAACCCCGTCTCCCGCATTGTAGACAGGCGCTTTACCGTCTGAGCCACAACCATAATCTTAAAAACTCTGAACATACACTTAATTTACTACTAAAAATTTTATTATATCAAGTCATTTTTCTGGCTGACAAATTTTCAACAGAGGTAATAAGATCTTATTTAACTTCTTATAAATCTAGGTACAACAAAAGTATTATATTTAATGCTGATAAGTCTAAAGACATGTCTGTATTAATAAAGAACTAAACTATCTTTAATACCAAACATTAATTCAGTACTGAATATTTCCCAAATCTTGTGAAACTGAAATTCATTTTAGTTTCTTTTATGTTTCTGAGAATTTATCTAAGTGCTTAATTTTCTTTAAACCAACTAAATAGGACTCTTACAAATTAATTTTGACTATACCACACATCTACAACACTGATGCATTGTGCTCTGCACGTGTGGGTTCGTATCCCATCCTCATCGTCCTGTCTGTCCCCTCCCACTGTAGTGTGGGAGTGAGGTTTTAGTGCCTTGTGAACAAGGTATAAATTGGTGTTCCGTTACAGATGAACTGTGTAACTTTCACACATATATGTAGACACACACAAATAAAGATCCCTTAGTTCCTATTCCAAATTTTCAGCCTTGTCAAGTACAATAAAACAATACCCATTCATTATAGAAAAGGTCGGATTTGAACTGGGTTTCTGGCAGATGGGCACTTATTTAGGTGGCCAAACCCTTTTTTTTACTAGACATTGAAGACTTATATTTGTCCTTGACAACTCAGGTTCCAAATGACCTATCTCCCTATTCATTTTCTTTCCATAAAAATTACATTCCTGAAATTTGCACTTAAAAGATGGTCTAGATAAAACTTTCTGGAGAAGACCAGGTAGAACATTTACATCTCAAAGGCTCAGGGAGAGAAATGCAAGATCCTTCTAGGAGGGCTTTGTTCCCGTAAGGTCAGAATTTTTTTCTTTTAATACTTACAAACCTCTTAAGATAGATAGGGGAAATTTGGGTTAATTAGTGTTGTTTGTTGCTCAGCCATGTCCAACCCTTTGCGATCCCATGGACTATAGACCACAAGGCTCCTCTACCCATGGCATTCTCCAAGCAAGAATACTGAAATGGGTTGCCATTCCCCTCTCCAGGGCATCTTCCCAACCCAGGGATCAAACTCTCGTATCCTGCATTGCAGACCGATTCTTTTTTTTTTAACCATCTGAGCCACCAGGGAAGACTAGAGGATGTTTGAGGGAGAGAAAACAACAACAACAAAAAAGGATTGATGGGCTTTGAATTGTTTCTCAAGCCATACCTCTGGTCCTGGAAAGAGTAGATTTGTAAAATTGAGTACTGCTGTTTTTTAATTCCTCAAGGAATTAAGTCCATGCGTCCTTTGCCCAGCCACTTCAGTTGTGTCTGACTCTTTGCAACCCTATGGACTGTAGCCCACCAGGCTCCTCTGTCCATGGGATTCTCTAGGTAAGAATACTGGAGTAGGATGCCATGCCCTCCTGCAGCAGACCTTCCCAACCTGAATCTGCCTGCATCTCCTGCATAGCAGGCAAATTCTTTACCCACTGAGCCACCTGGAGAGCCCATCAAGGAATTGAGTAGCCACATCCTTGATGGCTCAGCTGGTAAAGAATCTGCCTGCAAATGAGGGAGATTGGATTTGATCTCTGGGTTGGGAAGATCCCCTGGAGAAGGGCACACCCACTCCAAGTTCCTTATCAGGCTGTGAATATCAGCTGTGTTCACTGGTTTAGTCAGACCAATGGCCTCCCATCAAGATAATCCATTTACAAAAACTTTTGAGGATCTTCTCTGCATTTAAGGAATTCTTTAACTATGGCCCTCAGTTCACCCTTTGACCCAAAGAGGATTGATTGCCTACAGCCTCAAGTGGTCCTATTTCTAAAGGTAACTGCTTAACAGTCTCTTCAGAGTGGAAAAGCAATTCATACAGAGGATTATAAGAATGAGTACTCGAATAAAGGAGGATAGAGGGGAGTAGGAGCTATGTCAATCTTACAGTCTTTTGTTTTAGATACTTTTTATATTTTTAATCATTCATTAGCCTTATACCACAAATCCTTCAAAGAAGCTGTTTTGGAAATTAGAAGTCTTTGGGGACTTTGCATACCAATTAAAATAGGTACAAGTGTTTAAGATGAGCACTTTCTAAAATTTTAACAATTTCAAAGTCTGTCAAATTCTGAGGATCCATCATTTGCCTATTGATGTTGTTCAGTCAGTAAGTCATGCACACCAGAGGCTCCCCTGTCCTTCACTATCTCCTGGAATTTGTTCAATTTCATGTCCATTGAGTTGGTGATGCTATCTAACCATCTCATCCTCTGCCAAGCTCTTATCCTTTTGCCTTCAATCTTTCCCAGCATCAGGGAAATGAGTTTTCCACTGAGTTGGCTCTTCGCATCAGGTGGCCAAAGTATTGGAGCTGCAGCCTCAGCACCAGTCCTTCCAATAAACTTTCAGGGTTGATTTCCTTCAGGATTGACTGGTTTGATCTCCTTGCAGTCTGAGGGACTCTCAAGAGTCTTCTTCAGCACCACAAATCAAAAGCATCAATTCTTCAGCTCTCAGACTTTTTTATGGTCAAACTTTCACATCCATACCTGACTACTGGAAAAATCATTAGCTGTGACTGTACAGACCTTTGTTGGCAAAGTGATGTCTATTGATGAGTATGATCTTAATAGTGACTCAACTCAATAAGCCTTTTTGTGGCTAAACCAAGTATGTAAGAGGCTTCCTGCAAGAGATCACAAAGGATGCAGCCCTCACAAGATGCAGAAATTTCACTCCCAAGGATGTTCTAAGTAAAGGCTTTCATTGTACAAATGGAAACAACAAAGTTTGAGATGACAAAGGTTGCTTATGGACTGAGATCCGTTATGGCAAACTCTCCTGAGAGCTGACTCTGTCAGACAAAGAATTTCTCAGTTTGGAATTCCAGTATACTGAGTGACTGCCAAATGTACATGCACCTTCTGTATGTTAGAGACAAGTTTTCAGGATATATAATAAGACTAAAGGAAAACCTAATCAGACCAATAATTTTCTTCCATATGACCAAAGGCACAAAAGACAGAAACAACAACAAGAAAACCTGACCATGTCTGGGAGGAAAAGGATTAACAAACCTAGAGTACTCTTCCACATTTCAAACCAAAAGTCACTGAGTTCAAGGAGCTAACTCTACAAAAATTTATTCCCACTAATTAATTTTAGAAATAAGAAGAACTATTGCCATTCTAATTGCCAGCAAACCCTGCAGGCAGAGGTCAAAGAAACTGACAGATATGGTAAGAATTCTTACCTTCTGCCAGCTTTCTCTAACTGCATGCATAGAAACTAAATTTGGAATGTAAAACGAGTCTCATCTTGGTCATTTCGGGGCAAGAGTTCCTTTAATTCACAGTGTAAAAGGACTTGTGAATATAAATTCTCTAAACTGGGAAAATCCTCTTCAATGTTTGTTAACTGAGGAGTCAGGTACATTTTTATTCACAGTCAGATAAAACTCAGGATTGTCAACCAATAATTGGTAGAGCTGAGAATAAGAGACACGTATTCAATTTCATCTGGACATATATAAACCTGGTTGGGGTATTAAGTCAGAGGTTTTCTGACTCCCCTCATTTCACTGTTTGGGAAACTTACCCACTTTAAAGTTGGTTTGTTGGAATGAAATTGCTAATGAAATTATATGGTGGACCGTGTGCTGTTTGTGAGTTGAACTCCTCTAGATGTCACCCTAGAGTCGTTTCAGCTCTTTTATGTGTCTCAGCTTCTCCCTCATTCAGTCTAAAGCCACAATGGGTGCTTAGAGCACTGCTTGGTCAACTTTTACATTATGTGTCACTGGGTGAGCAAGTTTTTAATTAATGAGTTATTTTCCCCATTGGACTACTGCATGGTATGAGGACTTGCCTTCACCACTCCCATAAATTTCTCAATTGTGGAAAAAGCCATAATTGTCCAGAAAGAGCTGTGTCCCCCCTCCCCCCTTTTTTTAAAGCAGAGAACTCTCATATGGTATCTTCACTTTAATTCTGACAAATTCTATTAAGGTAGTCAAACTGAGAAAAGATGTTAGGCCTGTCTCCTACTTAATCACCAAGTCCAATCTCTTTCAACTGAGCAAATCTTTCCAGTGTTTCTCAACCATGCACTTTTCCCCAGTGTCTCTAAACTGGGAAAATCCTCACTGGTCTGGACTTGCTGAGGTGTAGGATGAACATAGGACCAGGGCTCCTAGTATAATATAGTTCAGGTGGGAAGTATGCCTTGTGTCCCTTCATGGTTGCCAAAATCGTCAACAACCAAAAATCCCCAAACAATGTGAGAACTATAAATTTCAGTTTTCTTTTGGAACTTAACTGAGTACTATTGCCTGGGAGAGACAGCCTCCCAGATAGCTGTGAGGAACTGCTCCAAAGAATTAAGGGAGGAGCCAGTATATATATGATTTGGGGGAAGGCTGAGAAATACACATAGCTGTGGTCTGAGGAGGACTTACAAATAGGTGAGAAAAGAAGAGAAATGAAAAACAATGGAGAAAGGGATATACCCAACTGAATGCAGAGGTCTAGAGAATAGCAAGGAGAGATAAGAAAGTTTTCTTAAGTGAACAATGCAAAGAAATAAAAGAAAGCAATAGAATGGAAAAGATGAAAGATCTCTTCAAGAAAATTGGAGATATCAAGGGAACATTTCACGCAAGACTGGTCATAATAAAGGAAAGAAACAGTAAGAGCCTAACAGGGGCAGAAGAGATTAAGAAGAGATGGAAAGAATACACAGAAAAACGGTATAAGAAAGATCTTAATGAACCAGATATCCATGATGATGTGGTCAACTTATCTAGAACTGGACATTATAGAGTATGAAGTCAAGTGGGCCTTAGGAAGCATTGCTATGAGCAAAGCTAGTGGAGGTGGTGGAATTTTAGCTGATCTATTCAAAGTACTAAAGGGAGCCTGGAGGGAAAAAAGATGGTGGAGGAATAGGATGGGGAGAACACTTTCTCCCTCTCTACCTCATCAAAAGAACATTTCAACGCTGAGCAAATTCCACAAAATAACTTCTGACTGCTGGCAGAGGACATCAGGCATCCAGCAAAGCAGATCATTGGCTTCAAAGCCAGGTAGGAAATATTTTATTTTAAAGAACGAAGATAGAGACAAAGGAGGTAGGGGAGGGAACCCCGGCACGGGAAGGGAATCCCGTCCCAGGAAGAGACTCGTAAAGAGAGAGTTCCCTAAAATTGGGGAACTTTCTCACAGCTGTGCATGGGGCGAGCCCTGGAAGCACAGAGGGCAACATAACAGGAAGGAAGAATAAATAAATAATTAAAACCAACAGATTACGAATTCAACAGTATAACCCCCCAGCAGATAAGCAGCGCAAACGCCTGCGTCCGACAGCAGTGGGGGGTTGGGCAGGGAGGAGCACTCCAGCGACAGTGCTTTCTAAGAATTGGGCCACGGGAGACGTAGGCTGCAGGGCTTTTCTCGAGAATCGGGGCTTAACAGGGCCAGAATCGGGTCCGCGCGTGGATAGAATGAATTATCCCGGACTAGCAAACCAGACTGGGGGATAACTAACACACGAAATGCCCGAACATAAGACACTGACAGGCCCGCACACAGAAAAAAGGACGGATTGGAAATAACCGGCTGCAGACCATCCCCCACCGGCGACAGGCAGCCAGAGCCTTAAGCGCTGGAAGAGGGCAGTTGCAGCTCAAGAGAGACATTACCTACCAAATTGCAAGCAAGCTTCTCTATTGAGACTTCTGGGGTCTCTGAATAGTCATCATCTGCCTGAGAAAGAGCCCCGGCGGAGA
Source organism: Nanger dama (assembly GCA_917880005.1). NCBI lineage: Eukaryota > Metazoa > Chordata > Mammalia > Artiodactyla > Bovidae > Nanger > Nanger dama. The sequence continues at coordinate 4,353,097 of CAKJTW010000073.1, read as the reverse complement.
TCCCAGAAAATTGAGCGACCCGGAAAGCCCAGAAGACGCAACAATAGTGCGCACCAAACTCCCTAGCCACTCGGACTTGGAACCAAACCCGGCACCCGGAGGGGACTTCCTGAGCGCCAATCCTGAGCGGCTTAAACCAGGGAAGTGCATGAAACATAGGGCAGGCCCCACACGGTTATCCCGCGGATTGGGAAGGGGCAAGCCCAGTGCAGAGCTCACCACGACCCTCCCTGTGGCAAGACAGAAATCAGACACGGAAGAGACCAGCAAACAGAGGAAGTCAAAACAGAGGGAACTGCCTTGGTAGCGACCCCACACAGTCCTCAATGACAGAGAAAGCACCAGATACACCGTTACTACTTTTATGATCAAAAAAAATTTTTTGGGGGGATGATGTGGAAGCGTGATTTCTTTTTTTTTTAAGAATGTTTTTCTTTCTTTAAAAATTATTTTTTTTCCTTTTTAAATTTGTTTATCCTTTTCTTTTTCATCTTTTTTTCCCTAAACTTGCTTAAATTTTTAAGTCTTCTATATTTCTAGTTATTATTTTTATAACCTAATATTACTTTTCAAAAAAAAAAAAACCTATCGTTTAAGCAAACGCCGTATATAGTCTTATTGGTGGAGGAAGTTGTCTTTTAATAATTCTGGAATCTTTTATTATATTTTACTTTTTTTTTTTTCTCTATTTTTTTTTAAAATTTCTCTCTCCTTCTTCTTCTTCTCTTCAATAATCTATCTTTGAAAATCCAATCTATACTCCAGATTTTTAATCTTGGCATTTTGGTATTTGTTGCCAATTTTGTACTTTTAAAAACCTAATCCTCAGTACCCAGTTTTACATGAGTGCAAGACTACTGGCTTGACCACTCTCTCCACCTTTGGAATCTCTCTTTTATCCACCAGGTGGCTTTTGTCTCCTCCCTCCCCCTCCCCCTCTCTACCCAACTCTATGAATCTCTGTGTGTTCCAGAAGGAGGAGAACTCTAAGGGAACTGGTCACTGACCGGATCTGTATCCCTCCTTCCCATCTCCCTCTTTTATCCTCCTGTCAACCTCTATCTACTTCCTTCTTCTCCTCTTCCATGTATAACTCTGTGACCACCTCTGAGCGGTCCTGACTTCGGAGCGCACACAAGAAAGTGGTTACAGGCTAACTTGCTTTTCCCTCTTTTGATTCCACCTCATCCCATTCCACTCACCTCTAACTACTCCCTCCCTCTTCTCTCCTCCAAGTAACTCACCGATCCTCTAGGGACGACCCTCAAGGTGGAGAAACCTATCATCATTAACCTAGATGTTTTAACATTAGTGCTGAATAGATGGAGAAATCATGAGGCTATTGTAAAAATAAATCTGAAAACCAGAATCAGGAGGCATAATTCCAAATCCTGAGATCATCAAAGAATTCCTGAATACAGGGAACATTATCCAATTAGAGCTCATCAAACGCCTTCGTACCTATACTGAAATTGAGCACTGCCCAAGGGCCAACAAGCTCCAGAGCAAGACATACCACGCAAATTCTCCAGCAACACAAGAACAAGCCCCTGAGCTTCAATACACAGGCAACTCAAAATACTCCAAAACCACTGACGTCTCATAACCCATTACTTCACACGTCACAGCACTCCAGAGAGAGGAAATCCAGATCCACCCACCAGAACTCCAACACAAGCCTCCTTGATCAAGAAACTTTGACAAGCCAATGATATAACCCCAATCACAGAGAGGAAGCTCTATAATAAAGAGAACTCCACAAATTCCCAGAATATAGAAAAGCCACCACAAACGCAGCAATATAACCAGGATGAAGAGACAGAGGAATACCCAGCAGGTAAAGGAACAGGAGACATGCCCACCAAACCAAACAAAAGAGGAAGAGATAGGGAATCTACCTGAGAAAGAATTCCGAATACTGATAGTGAAAATGATCCAAAATCTTGAAATCAAAATGGAATCACAGATAAATAGCCTGGGGTCAAGAATTGAGAAGATGCAAGAAAGGTTTAACAAGGACCTAGAAGAAATAAAAAAGAGTCAACATATAATGAATAATGCAATAAATGAGATCAGAAACACTCTGGAGGCTACAAATAGTAGAATATCGGAGGCAGAAGATAGGATTAGTGAAATAGAAGATAGAATGGTAGAAATAAATGAATCAGCGAGGAAAAAGAAAGACGAATTAAAAGAAATGAGGACAACCTCAGACACCTCCAAGACAATGTGAAACGCTCCAACATTCAAATTATAGGAGTCCCAGAAGAAGAAGACAAAAAGAAAGACCATGAGAAAATACTTGAGGAGATAATAGTTGAAAATTTCACTAAAATGGGGAAGGAAATAATCACCCAAGTCCAAGAAACCCAGAGAGTGCCAAACAGGATAAACCCAAGGCGAAACACCCCAAGACATATTTTAATCAAACTAACAAAGACCAAACACAAAGAACAATTATTAAAAGCAGCGAGGGAAAAACAACAAATAACACACAAGGGGATCCCCATAAGAATAACTGCAGATCTTTCAATAGAAACTCTTCAGGCCAGGAGGGAATGGCAAGACATACTTAAAGTGATGAAAGATAATAACCTTCAGCCAAGACTACTGTACCCAGCAAGGATCTCATTCAAATATGAAGGAGAAATCAAAAGCTTTACAGACAAGCAAAAGCTGAGAGAATTCAGCACCACCAAACCAGCTCTTCAACAAATACTAAAGGATAGACTTTAGACAGGAAACACAAAAAGGACGTATAAACCTGAACCCAAAACAATAAAGTAAATGGCAACAGGAGCATACTTATCAATAATTACCTTAAATGTAAATGGGTTGAATGCCCCAACCAAAAGGCAAAGACTGGCTGAATGGATACAAAAACAAGATCCCTATATATGCTGCCTACAAGAGACTCACCTCAAAACAACGGACACATACAGACTAAAAGTGAAGGGCTGGAAAAAGATATTCCATGCAAATAAAGACCAAAGAAAGCAGGAGTAGCAACACTCATATCCGATAAAATAGACTTTAAAACAGGCTGTGAAAAGGGAAAAAGAAGGCCACTACATAATGATTAAAGGATCAATCCAAGAAGAAGATATAACAATTATAAATATATATGCACCCAACATAGGAGCACCGCAATATGTAAGACAATTGCTAACAAGCATGAAAGGGGAAATTAACAATAACACAATAATAGTGGGAGACTAATACCCCACTCAACCTATGGACAGATCAACTAAACAGAAAATTAACAAAGAAACACAAACGTTAAATGATACAATTGACCAGTTAGACCTAACTGATATCTATAGGACATTTCACCCCAAAACAATGAATTTCCCTTTTACTCAAGTGCACACGGAACCTTTTCCAGGATAGATCACATCCTGGGTCATAAATCTAACCTTGATAATTTCAAAAAAATTGAAATTATTCCAAGCATCTTCTCTGACCATAATGCACTAAGGTTAGATTTCAATTATAGGAGAAAAACTATTAAAAATTCCAACATTTGGAGGCTGAACAACACCCTTCTGAATAATCAACAAATCACAGAAGAAATCAAAAAGAAATCAAAATATGCATCGAAACGAATGAAAATGAAAACACAACTACACAGAACCTTTGGGACACTATAAAAGCAGTCCTGAGAGGAAAGTTCATAGCAATAAAGGCATACCTCAAGAAACAAGAAAAAAGCCAAATAAATAACCTAACTCTACACCTAAAGCAACTAGAAAAGGAAGAAATAGAGAACCCCAGAGTTAGTAGAAGGAAAGAAATCCTAAAAATTAGGGCAGAAATAAATTCAAAAGAAACAAAAGAGACCATAGCAAAAATCAACAAAGCAAAAAGCTGGTTCTTTGAAAGGATAAATAAAATTGACAAACCATTAGCCAGACTCATCAAGAAACAAAGAGAAAAAAATCAAATCAATAAAATTAGAAATGAAAATGGAGAGATCACGACAGACAACTCAGATACACAAAGAATCATAAGAGACTACTATCAGCAATTATATGCCAATAAAATGGACAACTTGGAAGAAATGGACAAATTCTTAGAAAAGTACAATTTTCCAAAACTGAACCAGGAAGAAATAGAAAATCTTAACAGACCCATCACAAGCACGGAAATTGAAACTGTAGTCAGAAATCTTCCAGCAAACAAAAGCCCAGGTCCAGACGGCTTCACAGCTGAATTCTACCAAAAATTCCGAGAAGAGCTAACACCTATCTTACTGAAGCTATTCCAGAAAATTGCAGAGGAAGGTAAACTTCCAAACTCATTCTATGAGGCCACCATCACCATAATACCAAAACCTGACAAAGACACCACAAAAAAAAAGAAAACTACAGGCCAATATCACTGATGAACATAGATACAAAAATCCTCAACAAAATCCTAGCAATCAGAATACAGCAACACATTAAAAAGATCATACACCATGACCAAGTGGGCTTTATCCCAAGGATGCAAGGATTCTTCAATATCCGCAAGTCAATCAATGTAATTCACCACATTAACAAATTGAAAAATAAAAATCATATGATTATCTCAATAGATGCAGAAAAAGCCTTTGACAAAATTCAACATCCATTTATGATAAAAACTCTCCAGAAAGCAGGAATAGAAGGAACATACCTCAACATAATAAAAGCTATATATGACAAACCCACAGCTAACATTATCCTCAATGGTGACAAATTGAAACCATTTCCCCTAAAGTCAGGAACAAGACAAGGGTGTCCACTTTCACCACTACTCTTCAACATCGTACTGGAAGTTTTGGCCACAACAATCAGAGCAGAAAAAGAAATACAAGGAATCCAAATTGGAAAAGAAGAAGTAAAACTCTCACTGTTTGCAGATGACATGATCCTCTATATAGAAAATCCTAAAGACTCGACCAGAAAACTACTAGGGCTAATCAATGAATATAGTAAAGTTGCAGGATATAAAATCAACACTCAGAAATCCCTTGCATTCCTATACACTAATAATGAGAAAGTAGAAAAAGAAGTTAAGGAAACAATTCCATTCACCATTGCAACGAAAAGAATAAAATACTTAGGAATATTCCTACCTAAAGAAACTAAAGACCTATATATCGAAAACTATAAAACACTGATGAAAGAAATCAAAGGGGACACTAATAGATGGAGAAATATACCATGTTCATGGGTCGGAAGAGTCAATATAGTGAAAATGAGTATACTACCTAAAGCAATCTACAGATTCAATGCAATTCCCATCAAGCTACCAGCAGTATTTTTCACAGAACTAGATCAAATAATCTCAAGATTTGTATGGAAATACAAAAAGCCTCGAATAGCCAAAGCAATCTTTAGAAAGAAGAATGGAACTGGAGGAATCAACTTGCCTGACTTCAGGCTCTACTACAAAGCCACAGTCATTAAGACAGTATGGTACTGGCACAAAGACAGAAATAGAGACCAATGGAACAAAATAGAAAGCCCTGAGATTAACCCACACACCTATGGACACCTTATCTTCGACAAAGGAGCCAAGCATATACAATGGAGTAAAGACAGTCTCTTTAACAGGTGGTGCTGGGAAAACTGGTCAACCACTTGTAAAAGAATGAAACTAGACCCCTTTCTAACACCATACACAAAAATAAACTCAAAATGGATTAAAGATCTAAATGTAAGACCAGAAACTATAAAACTCCTAGAGGAGAACATAGGCAAAACACTCTCCGACATAAATCACAGCAGGATCCTCTATGATCCAACTCCCAGTATACTGGAAATAAAAGCAAAGATAAACAAATGGGATCTAATTAAAATTAAAAGCTTCTGCACAACAAAGGAAACTATAAGCAAGGTGAAAAAACAGCCTTCTGAATGGGAGAAAACAATAGCAAATGAAACAACTGACAACTAATCTCAAAGATATATAAGCAACTTATGCAGCTCAACTCCAGAAAAATAAATGATCCAATAAAAAAATAGGCCAAAGAACTAAATAGGCATTTCTCCAAAGAAGACATATGGATGGCTAACAAACACATGAAAAGATGTTCAACATCACTCATTATCAGAGAAATGCAAATCAAGACCACAATGAGGTACCATTTCACACCAGTCAGAATGGCTGTGATCCTAAAGTGTACAAGCAATAAATGCTGGAGAGGATGTGGAGAAAAGGGAACCCTCTTACACTGCTGGTGGGAATGCAAACTAGTACAGCCATTATGGAAAACAGTGTGGAGATTCCTTAAAAAATTGCAAATAGAACTGCCTTATGACCCAGCAATCCCACTGCTGGGCATACACACCGAGGAAACCAGAATTGAAAGAGACACATGTACCCCAATGTTCATTGCAGCGCTGTTTATAATAGCCAGGACATGGAAGCAACCTAGATGTCCATCAGCAGATGAATGGATAAGAAAGCTGTGGTACATATACACAATGGAATACTACTCAGCCCTTAAAAAGAATAAATTTGACTCAGTTCTAATGAGATGGATGAAATTGGAACCGATTATACAGAGTGAAGTAAGCCAGAAAGAAAAACACCAATACAGTATACTGACACATATATATGGAATTTAGAAGACAGTAATGATGACCCTATATGTGAGACAACAAAGAGACACAGAGGTATAGAGTGGACTTTTGGACTCTGAGGGAGAGGGAAAGGGTGGGATGGTTTGGGAGAATGGCAATGAAACGTGTATATTTTCTTGTAAGAAACGAAGCGCCAATCTATGTTCAATGTAGGATGCAGGATGCATGGGGCTGATACACAGGATGATTCAAGTAGAGGATGTGGGGTGGGAGGTGGGAGGGGGCTTCGGCATTGGGAGATTGTGTTCACCTATGGCTGATTCGTGTCAATGTATGGCAAAACAAATATAGTATTGTAATTTAAAAAATAAATAAATTTAATAATAATAAAAATAAATAAAATTTTAAAAAAAGAAAGTCCTAAAGGGTGATGCTGTTAAAGTGCTACACATACTGTCATCAAATTTGGAAAACTCAGCTGCCGAGGTCCAGCCCGGTGGATCCAGGGTAATTCAAAGGGGAGACGGAGTAGGCGTCCTAAGAAAGAACTTATTTAATTACAGATATAAAGAGAGATTAGAAAAGAATAGTGTAGTAGGAAATATTAGTGGAGAAAAAGATGCTGAATAACTTGGTTTACGTGGAATACCAATACAACTCCAAGACAAGTAATTTGCACCACCTATGTAGGCCACAGGCGTTTTTCTGTTCTCCTGAAGGAGAGGAGACACTGAGGCCTCCCCAGTCAGATCTTAGAAACCCAGGCAAAATTAGCAGGCTTGGTGAGTACCCATGCTCCAGATGGGAATTCAGCCAGAAGGGGAAAGAAAGAATGACACGGGGAATCAGTCTTTCCAGAAATTGATCCATTTTCTTTATTTTCAGGTTTGCTTATACATAGGGATGAATACAGAGTCACGCAGCATCAGCAGACTTGACCCTTGTGAAAATCAGGTGCTTCATATAAAAGTATACAAAGGTCTTAGGGGTTTTACATCATCTTCTGGCCATGAGGCCTGCTGACATTTTATGGCCCTTTCTGATAACAGTCAGTCAACCAGAAAAATTATTTTTTCCAGAGATGATTTTTTTCTTAAACCAGGTGCCACCCTCCGAAGGTACCAGATAAAGTTGCATTCCTATAGGGTGAGGGTGCAGGAGGTTATAATCAAGAAAAGGAATTTACTTAGCCTAAGGTTTAACATGATTAATATCAAAGGTTAATACTTATTTCTCCTATATGCTAGTTATATTCATTATAAGGGCAGGGAATATGGAGAGTTAGCAGCAAATATTGGCTCAACAAATGAAAAACCCTTCACTACTATAATTTCTAATCAACCCACTATACTATACTAATAATTTTCTAACTTCTCAAAAGAGTCTGTATTTAGAAACTTTTAAAGCATCTTGTGCCTCTCACAATTGGGAGGCTGTAAACAATCACATGTGGCTGGACGAACCTGCTCAGGCAGGCTAGAGAACCTTCAGAGGAGTTTGTAAGTTGAAACACTCTCGTCACACCCAGGAATTTTTATTAACTTGGAGCTTTAAGTTAACTCCCTCTCTGAGAGAGGTGGTGAGGGGTCATCCCCCATAAAGTCAGAGGTGTAGGTGAGAGCATAAAACAGTGAAGTAGGCAGACTCTGGTTTTGGGGGTAGATGCTTGGGAACAGAGGGTCTCCTGAGAATCGATCCTGACTTTGCGTTATACTAAGCCTCCTTCCTCATGACTTTTGCCATGGACAGAGTTCCTCACACTGGCTCCCGGCACTCAGCAGTGCCCACAGTACTAGAAAAGGTCAGAAAGAAGGGCATTGCCCATCACAAAGAAGGGCAATGCCAAAGAATGTTCAAACTACCATACAGTATTGCTCATTTTACATGCTAGCAAGGTTATACTCAAAACCCTTCAAGCTAGTCTTCAACGTTACGTGAACCAAGAACTTCCAGATGTACAAACTGGGCTAAGAAAAGGCAGAGGAACCAGAGATCAAATTGCCAACATTTGCTGGATCATAGCAAAAGCAAGGGAATCCCAAGGAAAATCTAATTCTGCTTCACTGACTATGCTAAAGCCTTTGACTGTGTGGATTACAACAAACTGTGGAAAATTCTTCAAGAGATGGGAATACCAGACCACCTTACCTGTCTCCCGAGAAACCTGTATGTAGGACAAGAAGCAACAGTTAGAAATGGATGTGGAACAATGGACTGGTTCCAAATTGGGAAAGGAGTACACTAAGGCTGTATATTGTCACCCTGCTGTTTTATGCAGAGTACATCATGTGAAATGCTGGGATAGTTGAATCACAAACTGGAATCAAGATTGCTGGGAGAAATAATCAACAACTTCAAAAAAGCAGATGATACCACTCTGGCAGAAAACAAAGAACTAAAAAGCTTCTTGATGAGGGTGAAAGAGGAGAGTGAAGAAGCCGGCTTGAAGCCCAACATTCAAGAAATGAAGATCAGGCATCTGGTCCCATTACTTCACAGCAAATAGATGAGGAAACAATGGAAACAGTGACAGATTTTATTTTCTTGGGCTCAAACATCACTGCAGATGGTGACTGTAGCCACGAAAATAAAAAGACACTTGTTCCTTGACCGAAAAGCTATGACAAACTGATAGAGTATATTAAAAAGCAGATACAATTACTTTGCCAACAAAGGTCCATATAGTTGAAGCTATAGTTTTTCTAGTAGTCATGTATGGATGTGAGAGTTGGACCATAAAGAAGGCTGAGTGCTGAAGAACTGATGCTTTTGAATTGTGGTGCTGGAGAAGACTGTTGGCAGTCCCTTGGGCAGCAAGAAGATGAAACCAGTCAACCTTAAAGGAAATCAACCCTGAATGTTCATTGGAAGGACTGATGCTGATGCTGAAGCGCCGATATTTTAGACACCTGATGTGAAGGGCTGACTCATTGGAAAAGTCCCTGATGCTGGGAAATTTGAGGTCAAGAGGAGAAGGGGGCAGCATTGGATGAGATGGTTAGATAGCATCACTGACTCAATGGACATGAGTTTGAGCAAGTTCTGGGAGAAAACGAAAGATGGGAAAGCCTGGCATGTTGCAGTACATGGGGTTTCAAAGAGTTGGTCACAACTTACTGACTGATCTACAAAGCATACATATTGGTAAAATGTTACTGCTAGTCGTGAGGTTCAGGTATCTAAATTATTTTAGTGCTTTTTTATGTATGGGAAGATGCAAGAATCTGGAGTCAGTGAAATTCTTCTTTAGATATGCATTGCATCTTAACTATCTAGGGTCCTATATATACAAAACACAGAATACTTCATCCTAAATTCCTTTCAGTGTGTGCTGTGTCAGTGACTGCAACAGCTAATGACTTGGTACTTGAGAACTTGAATGGTGGGTGTTTTTTGTTTTTCAAATTAAGTGTATTAATAAAGTATGAATAGAAGTGTGCTTACTTAACATGGTAAAGAAATCTGTATCAGACCAAAAGCAACCTCTTCCTATACCTGGCATTCCCATGAAACCCAAGAACAGGAGAAGAATGCTTATTATCACAAATATTTGATACTTTTCTGGAAGTGCTAGGCAATGCAATTAGACTTTCCTCACTTTGGGGCCAAAGCCAGCCTTGCTGATTCTCTCTGAGGCCATTGGTCCCCATGGACATCCTCATCCATTAACCCCATCTTAACCCTCTCTCTCTAATATACAAGCAATCTTCCAGCTCTATAAACTTTAGCCATGTTTCCCACTTTCAATATTCTCCTTTCTTGGCACTTGCCTCTTCCAACATATAGCATTTCTCTGTATAAACACTCCTCCCTCCCTAGTGTAAATATAGTTTCTCTTTTATCCTGTTGTAAAAATTAGTGATAAACCTTCCCTAACCTCTCTATTTACCTCCATCTCTTTTCTTGTTGCTGTCTTGCCCCAGCCCTTCCCTTATTCCATTCTCTAGCCATTTACCCCTTCCATGAGGTTTTTATAACTTTTATCACTACCTCAGTCTCCAAAATAAGTTATCTCTCTAATTCCTCCACCGTGTACTTTATCCCCGAACTTTCCAAGAGCTTCTGACAGCTGGGCTAGGAAGAGGTCAGGTTATAGTACAGTTGTAGATTTAGTCAGTATTCAGGTTACCTGAATGCCTTTTCAGACTACACACCTGTTCTCTATTTAACAAATAGGGTAGAAGACTGATATAGGATGTAGTAGAGTACTTTATGTTTTTGGATAGGTGATCCTTAAAAATCCACAGTTACTCTTAAGATAAAATGTTGTGAAAACATGAACAAACTCACAAAATAGCAATTGACATACTTTTTCAGGTAGAAGTATATCCAGCAATATTTATAATTGTGTAAACCTATATTAATTATTCTGTTTCAAACCATGATACTTTCATTAGAGCAATTGATATGTTACTTCTTTAATCCATAAAATTACATTCAGATACTTAGTGTGTGTCTTAGCTGTAATTTTATATCAAAAGAGATTGTTTCCAACTTATTTTTCATACTTATACATTTTTATATATTATTATTTTTGACTAATACTTTCCCCAGCATTTTAGTATGAATATATTCAAATATATAAACATGTTCAAAGCATAATAGAGTAAAATGTGAAAAAATAGTACAGTGAGCAACCATATACACACCACCTGCATTCTACAATTCACATTGAGCTGTATCTGCTTTATCAGATCACTATCCATATATCCATTTATCAATCCATTCATGCATCATTTGTTTATAATATGCTTCAAAGTATGTTTCAGACATTAGTATACTTCATGCCTAAACATTTCAGCTTGCAGTTTTGAAAGGAAAAGACAGTTGTTTGTGTATTGATATATAAAGATGTCCATGATACAGTAAATTGAAAAAAAGCAGCTTATGAAAAACATTATTTATGTTAACTTCAAGGATTATGTAGACATAAGAATTTAATTGCCTAAACAATAGACATTTATACCTTATTCCTTATCAGAACTCCACTTTTGTTCAGTATGGCAATGTGTCCAGGCCCAAATATTAAGTCATCATTGATTCAAGTCAATCATGGCAATCTTATTTTCTGATTTTCCAGCTTCTTTCCTGACAGGGATAGCCATATGATCCAGTTCTGGCAAATGAGAGCAAAAATGGAGTCATTTAGGGAGCTTTTTTGGAAAGTGTTTGCTTGATTAGATAAAAGAGAGAAATTCGGCTTGTGTGGCTTTCCCCCTTCCCAATAATCTTCTTGCCTTGAATGTAGACATCATATCTAGAGGTGCAACAACCATTTTGCAACCATGAGAAGAAAAAGATGAGGACAAAAGCCCATGAATGAAGGATGGTCTTCTCATGTTCTGTGTAATTTTTAAAATAATCATTCACATACATTATTATAATATATGAAAAAGAATGTCTTCATTAAAATGGGGATACAATATCAGCACTAACTTAATTCAAAGCCAATTTTGGAGGCTTAACTGAGAAAGTGTGTGAAAAAGTAGTGAAGTGTGAAAAATTAAGTTAACTACATCTTATTGGATTAGCAGTTGGTCTAATCCTGAAAAAACAGAGCCTGAGACAAGGACTTTCATATATGTTGAGGTTAGGAGTTGATTGCAGGACACAGGAGTAGGAAACCAGTAAGAATGAAGCAGAAATGGTAGGAAGGTCATTGTTGTTGTTCAGTTGCTCAGTCATGTCCGACTCTTTGCGACTCCATGGACTGCAGCATGCCAGGCTTCCCTGTCCTTCACCATCTCCCAGAGCTTGTGCTCTGTGTCCATTGAGTCAGTGATGCCATCCAACCATCTCATCCTCTGTCATCCCCTTCTCCTGCCTTCAATCTTCCCCAGCATCAAGGTCTTTTCCAATGAGTTGGCTTGTCTCATCAGGTGGCCAAAATATTGGAGCTTAGAAGGTATGTTTTCAAGCTGTAAAACTGGGGATCGATCTCACTGAGGAACCACACAGAATGTACATGCAGAATCATCCTTTGGAGGGACAGAAGACTATAATGTTTCTTTGCAGCCCCCGTATCTCATTGTTCAAGGGTCACTACATGGAGCATTCAACTCACTGCACTTCCAAACTTATGAATGCTTCAAAATGGCAGAACAGATTCCAACAGGCCTATGACAGAAAGTGAGATACACCACAGTGTAGACAAGTGATATCAGGTTTGACATGCTTACAGAATATTAGGGTTAGGAGGATGTGAGGCAGGGCGTGAAAGGTGTTTGATGCCCAGTCCACACACACAATAATAGAGATCTGAAAAATAGTGGTGGCACTGGGAGTGCCAAGGAAGCAAATTTTCTTTCATTTTTCTTTACATTTATAAAAGAGAGGCAACTTTGAGAAGTGAATAAGAATATAAATTTTGGACCAGAATACCTGCATATGAAACTCAACTCCACCATTTACTTCTCATTTGACTTTTGTCCAGTTACAAAACTTCTCTGTGCCTCAGTTTCATTATTTGTGAAACAGAGACAATAAGAATCCCTTCCTGATAGAGTTGTGAGGACTACAGTTAAATGTTAGCTACTAATACTTATAACAGAAATACAGGTTTGCTATAAAGAATCAGAATATATAAATATATAAAATACAAAGTTGTGTCCTTTATTTGTTAGAATACTTTTGTTTTCAAGTAAGAGAAAATCTACCCACACTGCCACTTAAGCACTGGAGATTAAAAGTCCCATAAATGGGATATTGAGATCGGAGGCTTTGGGCTCACACAGTTGAAGAGGGATATACAACTATTCTGTCAGCAAAGTCAGGTCAAATGGCCAAGGGAGACTGAGGTGTGAAATGGAACTCAGATAAACTAAGTGGTGAATGTTAGTATCTGGCTAGCCAAGGGGAGGTGGTCCTTCCCTTACCTCCTTCTTTATTACTTCTGCTTCTTTTTCTGGCACTTTACTATCTTGCTTTTAGCAGCAATACCTCCTTTTTTGTAACTAGGAAATGGGAAAATACAGGGCTGCTGTGGAAGAATGATTTTGGCTCAGTTGACAAAAAGAACTAAACAAATATGATATTTAGTCAATGTTTGCTCTGAATAAATTCATCTGAAAAGTGCACTTTTGAAAAGAAAACAAAACCTATGCAATTAGATTGTCATTAAAATTACAACAGAACAAAATGTGCCTGTAGAACTCTATTTCTTCCCACCTTTCCCTAACATCTAATTTTAGAAAGGAAGATTGTGAATCAGGAGAGAAGGAAGGATAGAAAAGGATACACTGAGGAATGAAAAATAGCACCTCTCCTTTTACTTTAAGTAATCTACAATATGAAAACACCATATAGAAATCATTTTAAAGTAAGTTTCCTCTATCAATCAGATTGGGAAAAGGGAACAGTGTGAGTGGACATAACAAAGGTAGGCAGAGGGCACTAAATTTCTTAGACTTTGTTGTCCCTTAGGATGAGTACATGATTAACTAATATCTGAGTTACTTGTGTGTAAAATTAGTCCAGCTCTCCAAATTATTTTCTACCTGTTCGTGTATGAATTATTATAAAACCCCACTTCTTTAATATATATGCAATGCGTAAGAAATTAAAGCTCAGGAAGAAACAAGACCACCTCACTTCTTCTATGCTTTGATCCTCTTGGGATATATAATTCATTGATCTACCAATATTTTACTGGCTTGCCTTCATTCAACTGATGTCCTCCCTTCCCTCCTTATTCAGTTTAAATTCCATTGATAATTGCTACTCACTCCTTTTCAACACTCTCAACTCACTTGCTCTACTTTTACTTTAACATTGTTGTTGTTGTTCAGTCATTAAGTCATGTCTGAATCTTTAAAACCCTATGAATTGTAGCACACCAGGCTCCACTATCTCCTAGAGTTTGCTCAAACTCATGTCAATTGATTTGATGGTGCTAACTAATCATCCCATCCTCTGTTGCCCTCTTCTTCTTTTGCCATCAGTCTTTCCCAGCATTAGGGCTTTTTCCAGTGAGTGGGCACATAGCATCAGGCGGCCAAAGTATTGTAGCTTCAGCTTCAGTAACAGTCCTTCAAAATGAATACTGAGGGGGATTCAGGAAGATGGTGGAAGGGTAGGATGGGGAGACTACTTTCTCCCCAACAAATTCATCAAAAGATCATTTGAATGCTGAGCAAATACCACAAAACAAAACAATTTCTGAATGCTGGCAGAAGACATCAGGCACTCAGAAAGGCGGCCCATTGTCTTCCAAAGGAGGTAGGACAAAATATAAAAGATAAAAAGAGAGACAAAAGAGTTAGGGATGGAGACCCAGGGCAGCTGGGCGGTGGGGGTGGGGGGGTGTCTTAAAGAGAAGTTTCAAAAACACCAGGAGACCCTGTGGGGAGTTTTGGAATCTCAGAGAGCAACATAACAGGGAGGAAAAAATAAATAAAACCCACAGATTACAGGTCTAACTACAACTCCCAGAGGAGACGCAGCCCAGACTCTCATGTCTACCACCAGCAAGTGGGGGGCTGAACAGGGAGGCGCGGGCTACACTGCTTAGGGTAAGGACTAGGCCTGAATGCCCTGAGGACAATCTGAGGGAGCTAATGTGAGATAGCAACCTAAACTATGGGATAGCCAGAGAGGAAAAAAAAAAAAAGGAGAAAAGAGAGAACTTTCCCTCGTAAAGCTGAAAGCTCTAACCTAAGGCACTACCAGGCCGCTCACAGAACAAAGGACTGAGAGAATACCAGAGGAGAGCTCGCCGCTACGGACCAGCCCATCCCCCACCAGAGGCGGGGAGTAAGGCGGGTGCTAGCCAGAGCTGGAAAGAAAGGGGCAAACTCAGCCCCAGAGACAGCATCCCCTACCAAACTGCGAGCAGGTTCTCAGTTGCTAACCAAGTCTTCCTGGGATCCTGGACTGTTGACATCCATCAGGAGGGTTGCAGCCAGAGATCAGCTCCCCAGAAGAGACACACAGCACACCTGAGATGCAGCTGCTCACCCAGGAAACCTAGTGGCTGGGACCAGGGAGGTGATAAGATGCACCACACCTGGGGAGTGTGCACTCGCCAAGCACCTGGTCACCTGAGCTGCTCAGACGTGGGAAGGGTACAAAACGCAGGACCAACTGAGTCTGTGCCTTTGTAGAGTACCCAAAAACCTGGACCTGAGCAGCATAGATCTGGGAAGTGCACACAACCCAAGGCCCACCCCAGAAAGTTCCCTGGCAGAGTAACCTGAAGCCTAAGCAGTGTAGACTGGGAAAGCACACACGTCATGAGCGGGGGCAAACCTAGTGTGATCCAGACACTGTGAACACTCCCCACACATGCCAGTGATATTTGTTTGCAGTGTTCCTCCCTCTCCGCAGCACAGTTGAACAAGTGATCCTAAATAAATGACCACCTTCGCCTCCTTGTGTCAGGGTGGAAGTTAGATACTGAAGAGACTTGCAAACAGAGGAAGCCAAAATCAAGAAGAGGAAACGGCTCTGGATGTGACAGGGGCCAACAGGTTAAAACCCTGTGGTTAACACTGACTACAATGGAAGGGACCTATAGACTGAGAAGAAGTATAAGGTAGAGCAAGGAACTATGTGAAACTGAACTGACCACACATTGCCCTCAACAGCTCCAAAGAGATTTCTAGATATATTTTACTATTATCATACTTTAATTTCTTAATTTTTTAAAAAAATTTTGTTTTATTAATCCTATACTTTTCATATTTTAAAACCTACTGTTACCTTGAAAAAAAAACCCTATGTTAAAGCAAATCCCATATTTTTTATATAACTTCAGCAATTTTCTTTCTTTCTTTTTTTTTAATATTGTATTTTTGAGAGTCTAAACTCTACCCTAGATTTTTAATCTTTGCTTCTTGGTTATTGTTATCAATTTTTTACCTTTAAGAATCCAGTCTTCAGTACCCATTTTTTACTTAGGAGTGTGATTACTAGCTTGATTACTCTCTCCCCTTTTGACTCTCCTTTCTCTCCCCAAGGTCACCTCTATCTCCTCCCTCCCCCTTCTTTTCTCTGCTTAACTCTGTGAACCTCTTTGGGTGTTCCAGACTGTAGGGAAAACTTAGGGAACTGATCACTGGCTAGACTGGTTTCTCTCCTTTTGATTCCTCCTCATCTCCTCTTGGTCACCTCTATCTTCTTCCTCCCTCTTCTCTGTTCTATGGAATTATGTGAACCTCTCTGAGTGTTCCAGACTGTGGAGAGCAAATAGGGAATTGATTGCTGGCTAGACTGCTCTCGCCCCTTTTGATTCCCCCTCTTCTTCTCCTGGTCACCTCTATCTCCCTCCTCCCTCTTCTCTTCTCCATGTAACTCTTTGAACCTCTCTGGGTGTCCCTCACTGTGGAGAATCTTTTCACCATTAACCTAGATGTTTTGTCACTGGTGCTGTATGGATGGAGAAGTCTTGAGGCTACTGTAAGAATAACACTGAAAACCAGAGGCAGGAGGCCTAAATCCAAAACTTGAGATCACCAGAAATCTCTTGACTCCAGGGACCATTAATCGACAAAAGCTCATCCAAAAGCCTCCATGCTGCTGATGCTGTTGCTAAGTCGTTTCATTTATGTCCAACTCTGTGCGACCCCATAGACAGTAGCCCACCAGGCACCTCCGTCCCTGGGATTCTCCAGGCAAGAACACTGGAGTGAGTTGCCATTTCCTTCTCCAGTGCATGAAAGTGAGAAGTGAAAGTGAGGTCGCTCAGTTGTGTCTAACTCTTAGCAACCCCATGGACTGCAGCCCACCAGGTTCCTCCATCCATGGGATTTTCCAGGCAAGAGTACTGGAGTGGGGTGGCATTGCCTTCTCCAAAAAGCCTGCATACCTACACTGAAACCAAGCTCCACCCAAGAGCCACAAGTTTCAGAGCAAGACATATCAAGCTAATTCTGCAACAAAGCAGGAATATAACCCTGAGCACAAAAAATACAGCAGCCAAAAGTCACACCAAACCCATAGACACCTCAAAACTCACTACTGGACACTTAATTGCACTCCAGAGAGAACAGATCCAGCTCCACCCACCAGAACAAAGACGCAAGCTTCCCTAACCAGGAAACTTTGATAAGCCATTCATCCTACCCCACCCACAGGGAGGAACCTCCACATTAGACAGGAACCACAAACTTCCCTCACGAAGCAAGGCCACCCCAAACACAGCAACCTAAACAAGATGAAAAGGCAGAGAAATATTCAGCAAGTAAAGGAACAGGATAAAAGCCCACCAAATCAAACAAAAGTGGAGGAGATAGGGAGTCTAACTGAAAAAGAATTCAGAATAATGACAGTAAAAATGATCCCAAATTTTGAAAACAAAGTGGAGTTAAAGATAAATGGTCTGGAGACAAGCATTAAGAAGATGCAAGAAAAGTTTAACAAGGACCTGCTGCTAGGCTGCTAAGTCACTTCAGTCGTGTCCAACTCTGTGCAACCCCATAGACGGCAGCCCACCAGACTCCCCCATCCCTGAGGTTCTCCAGGCAAGAATACTGGAGTGGATTGCCATTTCCTTCTTCAATCCATGAAAGTGAAAAGTCAAAGTGAAGTTGCTCATTCGTGTCTGACTCTTCGCGACCCCATGGACTGCAGCCTACCAGGATCCTCCATCCATGGGATTTTCCAGGCAAGAGTACTGGAGTGGGGTGCCATTGCCTTCTCTAGGACCTAGAAGAAATAAAAGGAATAAGTCAATACTAAACAATGCAAGAGCTGAGATCAAAAGCACTCTGGATGTAACCAATAGTAGAATAACTGAGGCAGAAGATAGGATAAGTGAGATGGAAGATAGAATGGTGGAAATAAATGACACAGAGAGGAAAAAAGAAAAAAAGAATTAAAAGAAATGAGGACAACCTCAGAGACCTCTGGGACAATGTCAAACACCTCAACATTCAAATCATATGAGTCCCAAAAGTGGAAAACAAATAGAAAGGCCATGAGAAAAATACTTGAGTTGAAAACTCCCCTAAAATGGGGAAGGAAATAGCCATCCAAGTCCAAGAAACCCAGAGAGTCCCAAACAGGATAAACCTAAGGCAAAGACCCCAAGACACATTAATCAAATGAATGAAGATCAAACACAAAGAACAAATATAAAAAGCAGCAAGAGAAAAACAACAATTAACCCACAAGGGGATCACCTTAAGGATAACAGCTGATCTTTCAATAGAAACTCTTCAGGCCAGGAGGGAATGGCAGGGCATACTTAAAGTGATGAAAGAAAATAACTTACAGCCTAGATTACTGTACCCAGCAAGGATCTCATTCAAATATGTAGGAGAAATCAAAAGCTTTACAGACAAGTAAAAGCTGAGAGAATTCAGCACCACCAAACAAGCTCTCCAACAAATGCTAAAGGATATTCTCTAGACAGGAAACACAAAAGGGTGTATAAACTCAATCCCAAAACAATAAAGTAAATCACAATGGGATCATACTTATCAAAAATTACCTTAAATGTAAATGGGTTGAATGCCCCAACCAAAAGACAAAGACTGGCTGAATGGATACAAAAACAAGACCCCTATATATGTTGTCTACAAGAGACCCACCTCAAAACAGGGAACACATACAGACTGAAAGTGAAGGGCTGGAAAAAGATATTCCATGCAAACAGAGACTAAAAGAAAGCAGGAGTAGTAATACTCATATCAGATAAAATAGACTTTAAAACAAAGGCTGTGAAAAGAGACAAAGGAGGACACTATATAATAATCAAAAAACCAATCTAAGAAGAAGATATAACAATTATAAATATGTATGCACCCAACATAAGAGCACCACAATATGTAAGACAAATGCTAACAAGTATGAAAGAGGAAATTAACAATAACACAATAAGAGTGTGAGACTTTAATACTCCACTCACACCTATGGATAGATCAACTAAACAGAAAATTAACAAGGAAACACAAACTTTAAATGATACAATAGACCAGTTAGACATAATTGATATCTATAGGACATTTCACCCCCAAATAATGCATTTCACCTTTTTCTCAAGTGCACACGGAACCTTCTCCAAGATAGATCACATCCTGGGCCATAAATCTAGCCTTGGTCAATTCAAAAAAAAAATTGAAATCATTCCAAGCATCTTTTCTGACCACAATGCAGTAAGATTAGATTGCAATTACAGGAGAAAATCTATTAAAAATTCCACATGTGGAGGTTGAACAACATGCTGCTGAATAACCAACAAATCACAGAAGAAATCAAAAAAGAAATAAAAATATGTATAGAAATGAATGAAAATGAAAACACAACAACCGAAAATCTGTGGGACACTGTAAAAGCAATGCTAAGGGGAAAGTTCATAGCAATACAGCCATACCTCAAGAAACAAGAAAAAAGTCAAATAAATAACCTAACCTTACACCTAAAGCAACTAGAAAAGGAAGACATGAAGAATCTCAGGGTTAGTAGAAGGAAAGAAATTTTAAAAATTAGGGCAGAAATAAATGCAAAAGAAACAAAAGAGGCCATAGCAAAAATCAACAAAACCAAAAGCTGGTTCTTTGAAAGGATAAATAAAACTGACAAACCATTAGCCAGACTCATCAAGAAACAAAGAGAGAAAAATCAAATCAATAAAATGGAGAGATCACAACAGACAACACAGAAATACAAGGATCATAAGAGACTACTATCAGCAATTATATGCCAATAAAATGGACAATGTGGAAGAAAGGGATAAATTCTTAGAAATGTACAACTTTCCAAAACTGAACCAGGAAGAAATAGAAAATCTTAACAGACCCATCACAAGCACGGAAATTGAAACTGTAGTCAGAAATCTTCCAGCAAACAAAAGCCCAGGTCCAGACGGCTTCCCAGCTGAATTTTACCAAAAATGCAGAGAAAAGCTAACACTTATCCTACTCAAACTCTTCCAGAAAATTGCAGAGGAAAGTAAACTTCCAAACTTATTCTATGAGGCCATCATCACCCTAATACCAAAACCTGGCAAAGATGCCACAAAAAAGAAAACTACAGGCCAATATCACTGATGAACATAAATACAAATATCCTTAACAAAGTTCTAGCAATCAGAATACAACAACACATGAAAAAGATCATACATTATGACCAAATGGGCTTTATCCCAGGAATGCAAGGATTCTTCAATATCCACAAATCAATCAATGTAATACACCACATTAACAAATTGAAAAATAAAACCCACGTGATTATCTCAATAGATACAGAGAAAACCTTTGACAAAATTCAACATCCATTTATGATAAAAACTCTCCAGAAAGCAGGAAGAGAAGGAACATACCTCAACATAATAAAAGCTATATATGACAAACCCACAGCAAACATTATCCTCAATGGTGAAAAATTGAAAGCATTTCCCCTAAAATCAGGAACAAGACAATGGTGCCCACTCTCACCACTACTGTTCAACATAGTTCTGGAAGTTTTGGCCACAGCAATCAGAGCAGAAAAAAGAAATAAAAGGAATCCTGATTGGAAAAGAAGAAGTAAAACTCTCACTGTTTGCAGATGACATGATCTTCTACATAGAAACCCTAAAGACTCCACCAGAAAATTACTAGAGCTAATCAATTAATAAAGTTGCAGGACATAAAATTAACACACAGAAATCCCTTGCATTCCTATACACGAATAATGAGAAAATAGAGAAATTAAAGAAACAATTCCATTCACCATTGCAATGAAAAGAATAAAATACTTAGGAATATATCTACCTAAAGAAACTAAAGACCTATATATAGAAAACTATAAAACATTGGTGAAAGAAATCAAGGAGGACACTAATAGATGGAGAATTATACCATGTTCATGGATTAGAAGAATTAATATAGTAAAAATGAGTATACCACCCTAAGCAATCTATATATTCAATGTAATCCCTATCAAGCTACCAACGGTTTTTTTCACAGAGCTAGAACAAATAATTTCACAATTTGTATGGAAATACAAAAAACCTCTAATAGCCAAAGCAATCTTGAGAAAGAAGAATGGAACTGGAGGAATCAACCTGCCTGACTTCAGGCTATACTACAAAGCCACAGTCATCAAGACAGCATGGTACTGGCACAAAGACAGAAATATAGATCAATGGAAAAAATAGAAAGCCTAGAGATAAGTCTATGCACCTATGGACACCTTATCTTTGACAAAGGAGGCAAGAATATACAATGGATTAAAGACAATCTCTTTAACAAGTGGTGCAGAGAAAACTGGTCAACCACTTGTAAAAGAATGAAACTAGAACACTTTCTAACACCATACACACAAATAAACTCAAAATGAATTAAAGATCAAACATAAGACCAGAAACTATAAAACTTCTAGAGGAGGACTTAGGCAAAACACTCTCCAACATAAATCACAGCAGGATCCTCTATGACCCACCTCCCAGAATATTGGAAATAAAAGCAAAAATAAACAAATGGGGCCTAATTAAACTTAAAAGCTTCTGCACAACAAAGGAAACTATAAGCAAGGTGAAAAGACAGCCTTCAGAATGGGAAAAAATAATAGCGAATGAAGCAACTGACAAACAACTAATCTCAAAATATACAAGCAACACCTGCAGCTTAATTACAGAAAAATAAATGACCCAATCAAAAACTGGCCCAGGGAACTAAAAGACATTTTTCCAAAGAAGACATACAGATGGCTATCAAACACATGAAAAGATGCTCAATATCACTCATTATTAGAGAAATGCAAATCAAAACCACAATGAGGTACCATTTCACACCAGTCAGAATGGCTGCGATCTAAAAGTCTACAAGCAATAAATGCTGGAGAGGCTGTGGAGAAAAGGAAACCCTCTTACACTGTTGGTAGAAATGCAAACTAGTACAGCCACTATGGAGAGCAGTGTAGAGATTCCTTAAAAAACTGGAAATAGAACTGCCCACTGCTGGGCATACACACTGAGGAAACCAGAATTGAAAGAGACATGTGTACCCCAATGTTCATTGCAGCACTGTTTATAATAGCCAGGACATGGAAGCAACGTAAATGTCCATCAACAGATGAATGGATAAGAAAGCTGTGGTACATATACACAATGGGGTATTACTCAGCCATTAAAAAGAATTCATTTGAATCAGTTCTAATGAGATGGATGAAACTAGAGCCTATTATACAGAGTGAAGTAAGTCAGAAAGAAAAACACCAATACAGTATACTAACATATATATATGGAACTTAGAAAGATGGTAATGATAACCCTGTATGCGAGACAGCAAAAGAGACACAGATGTACAAACAGGCTTTTGGACTCTGTGGGAGAGGGAAGGTTGGGAGAATGGCATTGAAAGATGTATAATATCATATATGAAATGAATCGCCAGTCCAGGTTCGATGCATGATACTGGATGCTTGGGGCTGGTGCACTGGGACAACCCAGAGGGATGGTATGGGGAGGGAGGTGGGAGGGGGTTCAGGATGGGGAAGACGTGTATACCTGTGGTGGACTCATGTTGATGTATGGCAAAACCAATACAATATTGTAAAGTAATTAACCTGCAATAAAATAAAAAATTTATTTTTTAAAAAAATTAAAAAATAAAATAAAAACAAGTTTTGACATGTTAAAAAAAAAAAAAAAAAAACCCAAGGCGAAAGACCCCAAGATACATATTAATGAAATTAATGAAGATCAAACAGAAAGAATAAATATAAAAAGCAGCAAGAGAAAAACAACAATTAACCCACAAGGGGATCCCCTTAAGGATAACAGCTGATCTTTTAATAGAAATTCTTCAAGCCAGAAGGGAATGGCAGGACAGACTTAAAGTGATGAAAGAGAAAAACCTGCAACCCAGATTACTGTACCCAGCAAGGATCTCATTCATATAGCAAGGAGAAATCAAAAGCTTTACAGACAAGCAAAAGCTGAGAGAATTCAGCACCACCAAACGAGCTCTACAGCAAATGCTAAAGGATCTTCTCTAGACAGGGAACACAGGATAGGTTTATAGAATCAAACCCAAAACAACAAAGTAAATGGCAACGAGATAATACTTATCAATAGTTACCTTAAATGTAAATGAGTTGGATGCCCCACCCAAAAGACAAAGATTGGCTGAATAGATACAAAAACAAGACCCCTATATATGCTGTCTACAAGACACCCACCTCAAACCTAGGGACACATACAGACTGAAAGTGAAGGGCTGGAAAAAGATATTTCACTGAAATGGAGACCAAAAGTAAGCAGGAGTAGCAATACTCATATAAGATAAAATCAACTTTGAAATAAAGGCTGTGAAAAGAGACAAAGAAGGACACTACATAAAGATCAAAGGATCAATCCAAGAAGAAGATATAACAATAGTAAATATATATGCACCCAACATAGGAGCAGCACAATATGTAAGGAAACTGCTAACAAATATGAAAAGGGACATTAACAGTAACACAACATTAGTGGGAGACTTTAATACCCCACTCACACCTATGGATAAATCAGCTAAACAGAAAATTAACAAGGAAACACAAACTTTAAATGATACAATGGACCAGTTAGACCTAATTGATATCTATAGGATATTTCACCCTAAACAATGAATTTCACATTTTTCTCAATTGCACACGGAACCTTCTCCAGGATAAATCACATCCTGGGTCATAAATCTAGCCTTGGTAAATTCAAAAAAATTGAAATCATCTTAAGAATCTATTCTGATCATAATGATGTAAGATTACATGTCAACTACAGGAAAAAAATATGAAAAATACAAACATATGGAGGATAAGCAACACACTTCTGAATAACCAACAAATCACAGAATAAATAAAAAATAAGTCAAAATATGCATAGAAATGAATGAAAACGAAAACACAGCAACCGAAAAACTATGGGATTCAGTAAAAGCAGTGCTAAGGGGAAGGTTCATAGCAATGCAAGCCTACCTCAAGAAACTGGAGAGATATCAAATAAATAAACTAACTCTACACCTAAAGCAACTAGAAAAGGAAGAAATTAAGCACCCCAGGGTTAGTAGAAGGAAAGAAATGACTAAAATTAGGGCAGAAATAAATGCAAAAGAAATAAGAGATACTACAGAAAAATCAACAAAGCTAAAAGCTGGTTCTTTGAGAAGATAAATAAAATAGACAAACCATTAGTCAGACTCATCAAGAAACAAAAAGAGAAGAATCAAGTCAACAAAATTAGAAACAAAAATGGAGAAATCACAACAGACAACAAAGAAATACAAAGGATCATAAGAGACTACTATCAGCAACTATATGCCACTAAAATGGACAACGTGGAAGAAATGGACAAATTCTTAGAAAAGTACAACTTTCCAAAACTGAATCAAGAAGAAATAGAAAATCTTAACAGACCCATCACCAGCACAGAAATTGAAACTGTAATCAGAAATCTTCAAAGAAACAAAAGTCCAGGACCAGATGGCTTCACAGCTGAATTCTACCAAAAATTTAGAGAAAAGCTAACACCTATCCTACACAAACCCTTTCAGAAAATTGCAGAGGAAGGTAAACTTACAAACTCATTCTATGAGGCCACCATTAACCTAACACCAAAACCAGACAAAGATGCCACACACAAAAAAGAAAACTACAGGCCAATATCACTGATGAACATAGATGCAAAAATCCTTAACAAATTTCTAGGAAACAGAATCCAACAACATATTAAAAAGATCATACATCATGACCAAGTGGGCTTTATCCCAGTGGTGCAAGGATTCTTCAATATTCACAAATCAATCAATGTGATACACCACATTAACAAACTGAAAAAGAAAAGGCATATGATTATCTCAATAGATGCAGAGAAAGCCTTTGACAAAATTCAACATCCATCAGGGTCAACAAAAGAGTCCAAAATGCAGTACTTGGATGCAGTCTCAAAAACGACAGAATGATCTCTGTTCATTTCCAAGGCAAACCATTCCATATCACAGTAATCCATGCCTATGCCCCAATCAGTAATGCTGAGGAAGCTGAAGTTGAACGGTTCTATGAAGACCTACAAGACCTTTTAGAATTAACAACCAAAAGAGATGTCCTTTTCATTATAGAGGACTGGGATAAGATGGCTGGATGGCATCAGTGACTCGATGGACATGAGTCTGACTGAACTCTGGGAGTTGGCAATGCACAGGGAGGCCTGGTGTGCTGCAATTCATGGGGTTGCAGAGTCGGACACGACTGAGCGACTGAACTGACTGAATGACTGACATACATAAGAATGAAATTAGATCACTACCTAATGCCATACACTCAGATAAAC
The DNA here is from genome assembly GCA_917880005.1 of Nanger dama. Taxonomy (NCBI): domain Eukaryota; kingdom Metazoa; phylum Chordata; class Mammalia; order Artiodactyla; family Bovidae; genus Nanger; species Nanger dama. Next base: position 4,327,315 of record CAKJTW010000073.1, on the reverse strand, counting down.
TCAAAATGGATTAAAGACCTAAATGTAAGACCAGAAACTAATAAACTCTTAGAGGAGAACATAAGCAGAACACTCAAAGACTAAAATCAAAGCAAGATCTTCTATGACCCATCTGCTAGAGTAATAGAAATTAAAATGAAAATAAACAAGTGGGACCTAATTAAACTGAAAAGCTTTTGCACAACAAAGAAAACTACAAACTGGGCAGATCTTTGGTCATTTTTTAGTGGAATGATGTGCATAAATTAGGAATTCAGAGACCTACATTTCTAATAATGAGAGATGTTGAGTAACTTTCATGTGTTTGTTAGCCATTTGTATGTCTTCTTTGGAAAAATATCTCTTTAGGCATTCTGCTGCTGCTGCTGCTGCTGCTAAGTCACCTCAGTCGTGTCTGACTTTGTGCGACCTCATAGACGGCAGCCCACCAGGCTCCGCTGTCCCTGGGATTCTCCAGGCAAGAACACTGGGGTGGGTTGCCATTTCCTTCTCCAATGTATGAAAGTGAAAAGTGAAAATGAAGTTGCTCAGTCGTGTCTGACTCTTCGCGACCCCATGGACTGCAGCCTACCAGGCTCCTCTGTCCATGGGATTTTCCAGGCAAGAGTACTGGAGTGGGTTGCCATTGCCTTCTCTGCACATTGGATTATTTGTTTTTCTGATTTTGAACTACATGAACTGCTTGTATATTTGGGAGATTAAACCTTTGTCAGTTATTTCATTTGCAGTTATTTTCTCCCATTCTGAAGGTTGTCTCTTCATCTTGTTTATAGTTTTCTTTGCTGTTCAAAAAGCTTTTCAGTTCAGTTCAGTTCAGTCGCTCAGTCGTGTCCAACACTTTGCGACCCCATGAATCACAGCACGCCAGGCCTCCCTATCCATAACCAAATCCCGGAGTTCACCCAAACTCATGTGCATTGAGTCAGTGATGCCATCCACCCATCTCATCATCCATCATCCCCTTCTCCTCCTGCCCCCAATCCCTCCCAGCATCAGGGTCTTTTCCAGTGAGTCAACTCTTCGCATGAGGTGGCCAAAGTATTGGAGTTTCAGCCTCAGCATCAGTCCTTCCAATGAACACTCAGGACTGATTTCCTTTAGGATGGACTGGTTGGATCTCCTTGCAGTCCAAGGGACTCTCAAGAGTCTTCTCCAACACCACAGTTCAAAAGCATCAATTCTTCCGCGCTCAGCCTTCTTCAGAGTCCAACTCTCACATCCATACATGACCACTGGAAAAACCATAGCCTTGACTAGGCAGACCTTTGTTGCCAAAGTAATATCTCTGCTTTTTAATATGCTATCTAGGTTGGTCATAACTTTCCTTCCAACAACCAGTAACACTGAAGAAGCTGAAGTTGAACAGTTCTATGAAGACCTACTCGTTTAGAACTAACACCCAAAGAAGATGTCCTTTTCATTATAGGGGATGGGAATGCAAAAGTAGGAAGTCAAGAAACAGCTAGAGTAACAGGCAAATTTGGCCTTGGAATGCGGAATGAAGTAGGGCAAAGACTAATAGAGTTTTGCCAAGAAAATGCACTGGTTATAGCAAACACCCTTTTCCAACAACACAAGAGAAGACTCTACACATGGACATCACCAGATGGTCAACACTGAAATCAGGTTGATTATATTCTTTGCAGTCAAAGATAAGGTGAAGTTGCTCAGTCGTGTCCGACTCTTTGCAACCCCATGGACTGTAACCTACTAGGCTTCTCCGTCCATGGAATTCTCCAGGCAAGAATACTGGAGTGGATTGCCATTTCCTTCTTCAGGGGATCTTCCCGACCCAGGGATCAAACCTGGGTCTCCCGCATTGGAGGCAGACTCTTTAACCTCTGAGCCACCAGGGAAGCCCACAGTCAAAGATGGAGAAGCTCTATACAGTCAGCAAAAACAAGACCAGGAGCTGACTGTGGCTCAGACCATGAACTCCTTATTGCCAAAATCAGAATGAAATTGAAGAAAGTAGGGAAAACCACTAGACCATTCAGGTATGACCTAAATCAAATCCCTTGTGATTATACAGTGGAAGTCAGAAATAGATTTAAGGGCCTAGATCTGATAGAGTGCCTGATGAACTATGGATGGAGGTTTGTGACATTGTACAGGAGTCAGAAATCAAGACCATCTCCATGGAAAAGAAGTGCAAAAAAGCAAAATAGCTGTCTGGGGAGGCCTTACAAGTAGCTGTGAAAAGAAGAGAAGTGAAAAGCAAAGGAGAAAAGGAAAGATATAAGCATCTGAATTCAGAGTTCCAAGGAAGAGCAAGGAGAGATAAGAAAGCCTTCCTCAGTGATCAATGCAAAGAAATAGAGGAAAACAACAGAATGGGAAAGACCAGAGATCTCTTCAAGAAAATTAGAGATACCAAGGGAATATTTCATGCAAAGACGGGCTCAATAAAGGACAGAAATGGTATGGGCCTAACAGACATAGAAGATATTAAGAAGAGTTGGCAAGAATACACAGAAGAACTGTACAAAAAGATCTTCATGACCCAGATAATTATGATGGTGTGATCACTCACCTAGAGCGAGACATCCTGGAATGTGAAGTCAAGTGGGCCTTAAAAAGCATCACTACAAACAAAAGCTTTTAAGTTTAGTTAAAACCTCAAGGTCCTATTTGTTTAATTTTGCTTTTATTTCCATTACTCTAGGCTGTGGGTCAAAGAGGAATTTGCTGTGATTTATTTATGTCAAAGAGTGTTCTGCCTATGTTTTCATCTAAGAGTTTTATAGTGTTTAGCCTTAGATTTAGGCCTTTAATCCATCTTGAGTTTATTTTTGTGTATGGTGTTAGGCTTGAAATTTTCTTATCTCATTCTTTTACATGTAGCTGTCCAGTTTTCCCAGCATGACTGACTTAAGATGGTATCTTTTCTCCACTGTATATTCTTGCATGTTTTGTTAAAGATAAGGTACCCATAGGTGCGTGGGTTTATATCTCTAGGCCTTTTATCTTGTTCCATTGCTCTATATTTCTGTTTTTGTTTCAGTACCATACTGTCTTGATGACTGTAGTTTTGTAGTATATTCTGAAGTGAGGATGGTTGATTCCTCTAGCTCCATTTTTCTTTCTCAAGATTGCTTTGTCTATTCAGGGTCTTTTGTGCTTCCATCCAAATTGTGAAATATTTTGTTCTAGTTCTGTGAAAAATGCTACTGACAATTTGATGGTGAAATTAGCTTGTAAAAGAATATGAACCTAGAGATTTATGAGAGGGAAAAGTTTTTACTACTACTTCTTTGTCTATATAAGTTATCTTTCTTTTTGTGCCAATTTTGGCATTTTATAGATATATATGAGGTTATCTACTTCATTTATGTTTTCAAATCTATTAGCATATAATACATTTTTATTGTTTTTATCTCTATTGTATCTTATTTAATCTTCATCTTATTTATCTTATCCTAATCCTTCAAAAAATTAGTTTTGCCAATTTCTATCTTTTTTTTTGAGAACCAGTTTTCATTTTGTAAATCGTATCTATTGTTCTTTCTCTTCTTTATTTCATTTTCTCTCATTCTTATTCTTTACACTTTCTTTATGCACTTTTTTCCCAGTTTATGAGTTGAATGTTTAACTTTTTTTGTTTCTACTATTTCTTGTTTCCAGATCAACTAATACCATAAAATTTGACATATATGCTTGTATAACATTTCTGAGTGTGGTCCCCAAATTCTGGCATGTGTAGCTTTATTATCCATTCTATTCTAGCACTTTTAATTTTTTTTAGATTTCCTTTTCAAACAACGGGATTATTTTTTAAATTAATTTTTGTTGAAGTATAGTTGATTTACAATGTTGTGTTTCTGCTGTATGGCAAAGTGAATCAGTTATACATATATCCACTTTTTAAAAGTTCTTTCCCATATGGGTCATTACAGGATGTTGAGCAGAATTCCCTATGCTATACAGTAGATTCTTGCATATTATCTATTTTAAATATGGTAGTGTGTACATGTCAAATATAAATTCCCAATCTATCCTCCCCCTCACATTTCCCATAAACAAAGGAATTATTTATATATATGTAATTTCATTCCCAAATATATGTGAAGCTGTTTGTTGGCTTTTTTTTTTTTTTTTTACTAATTTCTCATCTTACTGAATGAATTTTCATAGCAGCCTTCCTCATCATAATCCCAAAGAGGAAGAAATCCAAATGATCATCAACTGATGAATTGAAAAACAAAATGTGATGTATTTATACAATGGCTTTTTATTTGGCAATAAAAAGGAATAAAATGCTGATTCATACTATAAAATGGATGTGCCTTGAAAACATTATGCTATGTGAAAGAGGCGAGGCACAAAATTTCACATAGTTCATGATTTTACTTATAGACAATGTCTGGGATAGGTAAACCTACAGAAGAAGCATGGTAGATTTATGGATGATGGAAGCTGTGAAGTGGTGGGTTTGGAGGGAAATGGAGAATGAGTACAGGGCATTTTTTTTTTTTTTGAGATGGTGAAAATATTCTAAAATTTATTATGATGATAGTTGCTCAATTTTGTGAATGTACTGAAATACATTGAATTGTATGTTATAAATGTATGGTATGAGAGCTGTGAAAGTGAAAGTCACTCAGTCGTGTCCAACTCTGCAACCCCATGGACTATACAGAATTCTCTAGGCTAGAATACTGGAGTGTGTAGCAGTTCCCTTCTCTTGGGGAACTTCCCCACCCTGGCATCAAACACAGGTCTCCCACATTGCAGGCAGATTCTTTACCATCTGAGCCAACCAGGAAGCTGAAACCAAAACTAAGAATAAAATAAAATAAACAAACAAAAACAACAACAACAAAAAAACTCCAGAGCTTCCCTAGTTGCTTGGATGGTAACGAATCTGCCTGCAATGCAAGAGGACTTTGTTTGATCCCTCGGTCAGGAAAGTCCCCTGGAGAAGGAAATGGCTCCCCACTCCAGTATTCTTGCCCAGAGAATCCCATGAACAGAGGAGCCTGGCATGCTACAGTCTGTGGAGTTGCCAAGAGTCAGATGCAATAACACATTCACTTTTCATGAAATCATTTTAGCAAGTAGTGACAAAAGTTTTTAAAACAATGAAATAAAGTAGAATAGAAAATAGTAGGACACAGTCTATGCTGTATTTTGTGAAACTTATTTTCACTATTTATATGCACATTCTGATCTCTGGTGTACTATATTTCTTATTGTGTTCATCATAAAAAGTTTAAATTGTACTGAATTAAATGATGCTCCTTGAGGTTTTGATTTTTTTTTTTTTGTCTTAATTTCAATGAGAGTCCCAACCAATCCATTCTGAAGGAGATCAACCCCAGGATTTCTTCAGAAGGAATGATGCTAAAGCTGAAACTCCAGTACTTTGGCCACCTCATGCAAAGAGTTGACTCATTGGAAAATACTCTGATGCTGGGAGGGATTGGGGGCAGGAGGAGAAGGGGACGACTGAGGATGAGATGGCTGGATGGCATCACGGACTCGATGGACGTGAGTCTGAGTGAACTCCGAGAGATGGTGATGAACAGGGAGGCCTGGTGTGCTGCGATTCATGGGGTCACAAAGAGTCAGACATGACTGAGCGATCGAACTGACTGAACTGACTGAACAATTCAAACTGTTCAGAAGGTTGTAAAATGAAAGGTCCTCTCTCTCTTAATCCCATTTCCACTTCCACAGATCAAGACCTTTAAAATTGTTTGTGAATAAGTACATATACAAATGTACCGAGTCCAATTTTTATTGATTAAATTTATATATATTACCAATTATAATATATAATATAAAACACATGAAATGATCATTTTCTAGATACTAATATGAAACTAGTTTTCAGTTTTATTCAGTTATATGCCTTGAACCATAATAAATAATATTTTTATGTTTGCATAATCTCTCATTGCATGGGTGTACATTGTTTGTATATTCAATTCCGTAATTGTCATTTCAAGGATTTCCTGATTGGCTACTACAAAATAATGCTATAGTTAATGTGATTGTCCATATCTTTTCATACTTTGATGAAATCTATAGCACAAATTCCTAAAAGTAGAACTACTTGGTCAAGGGGGATATGCGTTTAGAATTGTGGTGGATATTACCAAATTGCTTTCCAAAACATTCATATCAGTTTATATTTCCACAATCTGTCTGTGAGACCTCTTGTCTCTCCTTGTTAGCATCAGTGTTCAGCAAGACCTTAAAGTTTGCCCAGTGTAATGAAAATTATATCTCAGCACAGATGCAAGCTATCATAATAGTTAAGAGTGAGGTCCTGGGGTCCCAGCAACTAGATTTAATTCCCCAGGTCAACCACTTCCAAGCTGTGTGACTTTGGATGAATTAGTCCTTTTTCTAAGCTTCAGTTTCCTCATCTGGAGAATGAGGAATGACACTCCTACTTCAAAGGATGATTGCTGTTATAATGGTTAGGTAGGCATCTTGAATATAATAAATGATAATGTTTTCTTTATCTTTCAGAATTTACATTAAATTAAATTCAAAGTTGTTCTTCTTAAGACTAAAAGTAGAGTAACATAGTGGCCTAATCAAGACTTTTGGAAATTGAAATGGGAATTCACCCACAATTCATTTTTAGTAAGTTTTGAAACTACTTTCCTTCCTGTGGTAATGTTGGTTTAACAAAGAGAGGAAAAATGATTGGCAGGTACTGGGTCCTTGTTGAGCATTGCCAACATACTGTCGCCTTCCTTAGACGACCATCTTGGTGTCCGCTGTGGGCAGTGTCCATTTATAAAATCACTAATATTACATTATTGCTAATTTTGGGAAAAGGACAAATTTATATTGTTCTGGAACACTTTATTAAAGTATTTTACTTTAAGTATGAATGCATATTCATTTGCAGTCACTGACAGATTATTCTGAACATTTGTGTACTGCTTCTTTTTGATGAAAAGAAAAGAGACTCAAAGATTCAAAAGTATTGCATGTTTTATCTCACATTGCTTACTTAAAGAGAAACTAAAAGAACTTTGCTAGGCTTGATTGTCTGAAGGCTTCTTCATGGCATATAACACTTGAGACCAGAAACCTGCTGAAAAATATTTTGTTTTATTTTTCCTAATTTATCATTCTAGCAATTCTGTTAAATTGTATGTAACATGCTATATGCTATGAGCAAAACAGACCACATATAAAATGTTACACAAATACAATGATCTTACACAAATGCCATGGTTATTTAATGACATTAACTTAAACATTAGCTTAGAATCAGATGTAAGTGGAATTAGTATGGAATCCAGAAAACCTAACTATTGCCAAAATGAGTAGAAACTTCTACTCATGTTATTAATCAAAATCGTTATTGTATGAGGGCTCTCATTTCTTAGCCAGTGTTTAATAGATAAAACCTCATATCAATGCATAAGATTGGATGACTGGATTGTGGACCCCTTTCATCAGAATGTTTAAAATTAAGTACTTGTTTAAAATTAAGATTTCTCAAAGATTCACTTACATTAATCCCCACTGCTCCCTCCCCCCACTCTGGTTTTCTTCTTCCTTATTGTTCCTAGGCATCAATCTGTACCACCTAGCCTCAGCCCATACCTGAATCTACATCATGTCATCAGATTTATTGTGAGAGAGGTATAGGAAAATCTATATTTTCAAAAAGTACCATACATGATTCTTAAGCAAGCCAAAATTCAAGGATCATTAGTACAACATTATGATTTAGGTTCCACTATGCACTGGTCATAGGAAACACCCTCTTCCAACAACACAAGAGAAGAATCTACACATGGACATCACCAGATGGTCAACATTAAAATCAGATTGATTATATTCTTTGCAGCCAAAGATGGAGAAGCTCTATACAGTCAGCAAAAACAAGACTGGGAGCTGACTGTGGCTCAGATCATGAACTCCTTATTGCCAAATTCAGACTGAAATTGAAGAAAGTGGGGAAAATCACTAGACCATTCAGTTATGACCTAAGTCAAATCCCTTATGACTATACAGTGGAAGTGAGAAATAGATTTAAGGGCCTAGATCTGATAGACAGAGTGCCTGATGAACTATGGACAGAGGTTCGTGACACTGTAAAGGAGACAAGAATCAAGACCATCCCCAAGAAAAAGAAATGTAAAAAAGCAAAATGGCTGTCTGAGGAGGCCTTACAATTAGCTGTGGAAAGAAGGCAAGCAAAAAGCAAAGGAGAAAAGGAAAGATATACCCATTTGAATGCAGAGTTCCAAAGAATAGCAAGGAGAGATAAGAAAGCCTTCATCAGTGATCAACGCAAAGAAATAGAGGAAAACAACAGAATGGGAAAATATAGAGATTTATTCAAGAAAATTAGAGATACCAAGGGAACATTTCATGCAAAGATGTGCTCAATAAAGGCAGAAATGGTATGGACCTAACAGAAGCAGAAGATATTAAGAAGAGGTGGAAAGTATACACAGAAGAACTACACAACAAAGATCTTCACGACCCAGATAATCATGATGATATGATCACTCACCTAAAGCCAGACATCCTGGAATGTGAAGTCAAGTGGTCCTTAGGAAGTATCACTACAAACAAAGCTAGTGGAGGTGATGGAATTCCAGTTGAGCTGTTTCAAATCCTGAAAGATGATGTTGTGAAAGTGCTGCACTCAATATATCAGCAAATTTGGAAAAATCAGCAGTGGCCACAGGACTAGAAAAGGTCAGTTTTAATTCCAGTCCCAAAGAAAGGCAATGTCAATAAATGCTCAAAGTACTGCACAATTGCACTCATCTCACACGCTGGTAAAGTAATGCTAAAATTCTCCAAGCCAGGCTCAGCAATATGTGAACAGTGAACTTCCAGATGTTCAAGGTGGTTTTAGAAAAGGCAGGGGAACCAGAGATCAAATTGCCAACATCTGAGGGTCATTGAAAAACAAGAGAGTTCCAGAAGAACATCTATTTCTGCTTTATTGACTATGCCAAAGCCTTTAACTGTGTGGATAACAATAAACTGTGGAAAATTCTGAAAGAGATGGGAATATCAGACCACCTTACCTGCCTCTTGAGAAGCTGTATGCAGGTCAGGAAGCAACAGTTAGAACTGGACATGGAACAACAGACTGGTTCTAAATAGGAAAAAGAATACATCAAGGCTGTATATTGTCACCCTGATTATTTAACTTATATGCAGAGTACATCATGAGAAACTCTGGGCTGGAGGAAGCACAAGCTGGAATGAAGATTGCCGGGAGAAATATCAATAACCTCAGATATGCAGATGATACCACCCTTATGGCAGAAAGTGAAGAAGAACTAAAGGGCCTGTTGATGAAAGTAAAAGAAGAGAGTGAAAAAGTTGGATTAAAGTTCAACATTCAGAAAACAAAGATCATGGCATCCAGTCCCATCAGTTCATGGCAAATAGATGGGGAAACAGTGGAAACTGTGGCTGACTTTATTTTTCTGGGCTCCAAAATCACTGCAGATGGTGACTGCAGCCATGAAATTAAAAGATGTTTACTCTTTGGAAGGAAAGTTGTGACCAACCTTGACAGCATATTAGAAAGCAGAGACATTACTTTGTCAACAAAGGTCCATCTAGTCAAGGCTATGGTTTTTCCAGTGGTCATGTATGGATGTGAGAGTTGGACTATAAAGAAAGCTGAGCACTGAAGAACTGATGCTTTTGAATTGTGCTGTTGGAGAAGACTCTTGAGAGTCCCTTGGACTGCAAGGAGATCCAACCAGTCCATCCTAAAGGAGATCAGTCCTAGGTGTTCATTAAAAGGGCTGATGTTGAAGCTGAAACTCCAATTCTTTGGCCACCTGATGTGAAGAGCTGACTCACTGGAAAGGACCCTGATGCTGGGAAAGATTGAGGGCAGGAGGAGAAGGGAATGACAGAGGATGAGATGGTTAGATGGCATCAACGACTTTATGGACATGGATTTGGGTGGACTCTGGGAGTTGGTGATCGACAGGGAGGCCTGGCATGCTGAGTTCATGGGATAGTAAAGAGTCAGACATGACTGAGCGACTGAACTGAATTAATTCAGTAGGTGCTCCCAGGAACTGTTGGGGCATTTCTGATCCCTCAGAAGATCACACTACCTTCTAAGATGTTGGAAAATGGGGTGTACAGCAGGCTGTATTGGAATGATAGTATAAAAGTATAGAAGTTTCTGGGAGAATAAAAGTAAACAGCCACACTTTCACCATCATTATAATATGGGTATTTTAGAATAAAAAGGACATCAAATGTTGCCACAAAGGAAAATCTTCAGGTTCTTACCAACAAGGAGCTTTGATGTAGACTTGGTAATATGAAAGTGTGATGAAATAGTGAATCCTATGAATAAAATTTTGGTGGGTAATATATAGATTAAATATATTTCAAAACTGAAATTAATGGCTTTTTCCATCAAAAGCCATCATGAAAGGAGACCTGAAGGGGAGGATAAGTGGAGAGTTGGATGTCCAGAAACAAACCATGGAAAAGGAGTTTTCCATTCCTTCAACCATTTGTCACTTATAGCTCCTAAAATCTTGGCTTAAGCTAAGTAAAGAAACTAGGCCAAGTTCAATCAAAGCACAGGATGGACCAGAGTTAAGTATAAGGCTGGGAATGGTGTCAAAGTACAAGATTTATGCTAGGCTGGAACTATGGGCAAGGTTAGCCATACGGTGGGGTTGTGGGGAGCTGATATGCTTAAAATGTTATATTCTATGCATCATAAATCTAGAAATTCTAGAAGGTTGGGCATATGTGGCATGAGAGCCTGAGCTGTCAGCTAGCTCTTCAAAAAAGTTCAACATAACACCCTTGTTAATATTAAACCTGGGATAATTTAAAATAATTTGTTGCTCTTATGTATAAATGACCCTGAACTATTTTTTCCATATTGTATTACTAAGTGCATTCAGTCACATAAGCAGGAGGTAATGAAGATTAGATATTGATGTATTAGACTGGAAGGCATGGTAAAAATGGCTTCAGATTCAGACCTGGATTTAAATCTCTGGTACATCATTTATTTTCTGGGTGATTTTAGCCAAGCTGCTTAACTTCTCTGAGTTTCAGTTGCATTATCTGTAAAGTTAAGATGACAATAGAACCTTCTCCACCGAGTTGTTATGTAAAGTAAACAAGATCGCATATGTGACATGCTTGGTTTAAGAGAATGCAATCAAATCGTGCTGCGCCTATCCATCTACTTATCATCCCTATTTCCCTTCAGTTTCTTTTCTTATTATGGACATAAATTCAATTAGCTTCTATATCTTCTTCACCTTTTTGTGAAAGGATTGTAACATTTTAAGACAAAGATCTTCAGGATTTGTTATACGAAGCACAGGGGTTATAATATATTACCTTATCTCTTTAGAATAAAACTCATATAAAACACATCTTATAAATTACTAAAGTCTAAAAGTTTCATTTGGAAAATTGCCTTTCTTTGCAAGCTCCCAGACCATTTCCAGGAGACCTGAAGATGGCGGAGTAGAAGGACGTGTGGTCATCTTCTCATGTGAGAACTCGAAAGTTACAACTCGCTGCTGAACAACCATCAACAGGACAATGCTGGATCCCACCAAAAAGATACCACACATCCAAGAGCAAAGGAGAAGCCCCAGCGAGACAGTTGGAGGGAGAAATCATGTTTAGAATCAAACCCCATACCCGCCAGAGAAGATCAGAGGGCTCAAACAAAACTTGTGCACACCAGGACCCAGAGTTCCCACAGAGACTAAAGCAGAACTGTGTTTAAGTGTCTCCTGCAGAGGTACAGGTCAGCAGTCACCTGCCTCAGGTGCAGGGGCTCTGGGTGCAGTAGACCTGAGTATGGCATAACCCCACCATAGAGCCCCCAGAACTTACACAGGACTGGGGAAACCGACTCTTGGAGGGCACAAACAAAACCTTGTGCATACCAGGACCCAGAAGAAAAGAGCAGTGACTCCACAAGAGACTGACCCAGGCTTGACTGTGAGTGTCTAGGAGTCTCTAGTAGAGACATGGGTTGGTCTGCAGCATGCAGTTGCTTGCTGCAGGGTCGGGGGCCACTGAGTGCAGCAGCACATGCATTGGACCTCTTGAAGGAGGTCGCCTTTATCTTCATTATCTCCACGATAGTTTGGCCTCAGATCAATCAACAGGGAAGAAACACAGCTCCTCCAATCAACAGAAAATTGGATTAAAAATTTACTGAACATGGTCCTGCCCATCAGAACAAGACCCAGTTTCCCCCACAGTCAATCTCTCCCATCAGGCAGCTTCCATAAGCCTCTTATCCTTATCCATCAGAGGGCAGACAGAATGAAAGCCATGATCACAGAAAACTAACCAAACTAATCACATGGACTACAGCCTTCTCTAACTCAATGAAACTATGAGGTATGCTGTGTAGGGCCACCCAAGATGGATGGGTCATGGTGGAGAGTTCTGACAAAACGTGGTCCACTGGGGAAGTGGCTTGTCTTGAGAACCCCAAGAACAGTATGAAAAGGCAAAAGATAGGACACTGAAAGATGAACTCCCCAGGTCAGTAGGTGCTCAATATGTTACTGGAGATAAGTGGAGAAATAACTCCAGAAAGAATGAAGAGATGGAGCCAAAGAAAAAACAACACCCAGTTGTGGATGTGACTGGTAATGGAAGTAAAGTCCTATGCTGTAAAGAATTGCATTGCATAGTAACCCAGAATGTTAGGTCCATGATCAAGACAAATTGGAAGTGATCAAACAGGAGATGGTAAGAGTGAACATTGACATTTCAAGAATCAGTGAACTAAAATGGACTGGAATGGGTGAATTTAACTGAAATGACCATTATATCTACTACTGTGGGCAAGAATCCCTTTGAAGAAATGGAGTAGCCCTCGTAGTCAACAAAAGAGTCTGAAACGCAGTACTTGGATGCAATCTCAAAAACAACAGAATGATCTCTGTTCATTGCCAAGGCAAACCATTCACTATCACAGTAATCCAAGTCTATGCCTGAGCAGTAATGCTGAAAAAGCTGAACTTGAATGGTGTCATGAAGACCTACAAGATCTTCTAGAGCTAACACACAAAAAAGATGTCCTCTTCATTATAGGGGATTGGAATGCAAAAGCAGGAAGTCAAGAGATACCTGGAGTAACAGGCAAATTTGGCCTTGGAGTAAAAAATGAAGCAGGACAAAGGCTAACAAGATTTTGCCAAGAGAATGCACTGGTCATAGCAAACACCCTCTTCCAACAACACAAGAGAAGACTTTACATGTGGATATCACCAAATGGTCAACATCAAAATCAGATTGATTATATTCTTTTCAGCCAAAGATGGAAGGCTCTATACAGTCAGCAAAAACAAGACTGGGAGCTGACTGTGTCTCAGATCATAAACTTCTTATTGCCAAATTCAGACTTAAATGGAAGAAGGTAAGGAAAACCACTAGACCAGTTATGACCTAAATCAAATCACAAAGAGACTATGTGGGTAAGTATTTAACTACTTACCAGTCAGAGAAAGCAAAGAGAGAAAACAAAGAATGTATTTGAGGACCAGGAGGAACTCCAGTGTATTTGGACACAAATTCAAATTAGTTAGTGTTAATTGCTCAGTCGTGCCCGACTCTTTGCGACGCCATGGACTGCAGTCCACCAGGCTTCTCTGTCCATAAGATTTTCCAGTCCAAGATACTGGAGTGGGTTGCCATTTCCTTCTCCAGGGGATCTTCCCAACCCAGGGATCGAACCCAGGTCTCCTTCACTGCAGGCAGATTTTTTACAGACTGAGCTACAAGGGAAGCAGATGGTAAAGTGTCTGTCTACAATGCAGGAGACCGGGGTTCGATCCCTGGGTCGGGAAGATCTACTGGAGAAGGAAATGGCAATCCACTCCAGTACTATTGCCTGGAAAATCCCATGGACAGAAGGAGCTGGGGTAGGCTACAGTCCATGAGGTCACAAAGAGTTGGACATGACTGAGCTACTTCACTTACTTACTTACTTATGATTATACAGTGGAAGTGACAAATAGAATCAAGGGATTAGATCTGATAGACAGAGTGCATGAAGAACTATGGATGGAGGATTGTGACATTGTACAGGAGGCAGTGATTAAGACAATCCCCAAGAAAAGATATGCAAAAGGCAAAGGTGATGGATTCCAGTTGAACTATTTCAAATCCTAAAAGATGATCATATGAAAGTGCTGTACTAAATATGCTAGAAAATTTGGGAAACTCAACAATGGCCACAGGATTGGAAATGGTCATTTTCATTCAAATCCCAAAGAAAGGCAATGCTGAAGAATATTCAAACTACTGCACAATTGCAGTCATCTCACACACTAGCAAAGTAATGCTCAAAATTCTCCAAGTGAGGCCTTAACAGTATGTGAACAGTGAACTTGCAGATGTTCAAGCTGGATTTAGAAAAGGCAGTGGAACCAGAGATCAAATTGCCAACATCTGTTGGATCATCGAGAAAGCAAGAGAGTTCCAGAAAAACATCTACTTCTGCTTTATTGACTACCAAAACCTTTGACTAGTGGATCACAAAAAACTGTGGAAAATTCTGAAAGAGATGGGAATACCAGACCACCTGATCTACCTCTTGAGAAATCTGTATAATAAACAGAACTGCATGTGAAACAACAGACTGGTTCCAAATTGGGAAAAGGGGTACATCAAGGCTGTATATTGTCACCCTGCTTATATACAGAGTAGTACATCATGCCAAATGCTGGGCTGGATGAAGCACAAGCTGGAATCAAGACTGCTGGGAGAAATATCAATCACCTCAGCTATGAAGATTACACCACCCTTATGGCAGAAAGTGAAGAAGAACTAAAGAGCCTCTTGATGAATGTGAAATAGGAGAGTGAATAAGTTGGCTTACTCAACATTCAGAAAACTAAGATCATGGCATCTGGTCCCATCACTTCATGGCAAATAGATGGGGAAATAATGGAAACAGTGAGTGACTTTATTTTATTGGGCTTCAAAATCACTGCAGATGGTGACTGCAGCCATGAAATTAAAAGTCACTTGCTCCTTGAAAGAAAAGCTATGACCAACCTAGACAGCATATTAAAAAGCAGATAATTACTTTGCCAACAAAAGTCAGGCTAGTCAAAGCTATGTTTTTTCCAGTAGTCATGTATGAATGTAAAAGCTGGAATATAAACAAAGCTGAGCACCAGAGTATTGGTGTTTTTCAACTGTGGTGTTGGAGAAGACTATTGAGAGGCCCTTGGAGTTCAAGGAGATCAAACTAGTCAATCCTAAAAGACATCAATCCTGAATATTCATCGAATGGACTGATGCTGAAACTTCAACATTTAAGCCACCTGATGCGAAGAAGTCACTCATTTGAAAAGCCCCTGATGCTGGGAAAGAGTGAAAACAGGAGGAGAAGGGGGGCAACAGAGAATGAGATGGTTGGATGACATCACTGACTCGAGGGACATGAGTTTGAATAAGCTCTAAGTGTTGGTGATGGACAGGGAAGCCTGGCATGCTGCAGTCCATGGCACATTTGATGAACTTACATTGAAACCACATCATAATCACTCAAAGTCCAAATTTTACACTAGGGTTCACTCTTGGTGTTGTGCATTCTATGGGTTTGGACAAATGTATAATGAAATGTATCCACCATTATTATATTATACAGAGCATTTTTACTGCTATAAAAATCCTCTGGTATTCTACCTATTCCTTTCTTTCTTCCCTCCTCACAATCCTGGCAACTGATCTTTTTACTGTCTCCATAGTTTTACCTTTTTCAGAATATCACATAGTTGGCATCATTTAGCATGTAGTCTTTTCAGATTGACTTCTTTCACTTAGTAATATGTGCATGTGTTTCCTCCATATTTTTCATGTCTTAATAGCTTATTTCTTTTTCTTTAAATTTTTATTGGAGTATAGTTGATTTACATTGTTGTGTTAGGTTCTGCTGTACAGCAAAATGGATCAGTTATACATATACATTCCTTGCCTGGAGAATCCCAGGGATGGCGGTGCCTGGTGGGCTGCCGTCTATGAGGGTGCACAGAGTCGTACATGACTGAAGTGACTTAGCAGCAGTAGCAGTAGCACACATATACATCCACTCTTTTTTATAGATTATTTTCCCATGTAGGCTATTACAGAGTACTGATTAGAGTTCCCTGTGCTATATTATATACCCCAGGCCAAGTTCCCTGTCCTTATTTTATATATAGTGGTATGTATATGTCAATCCCAATCTTCTAGTTTATTCCCCCTCCTACCCTCCACCCCACTCCTGTAACCATGTTTGTTTTCTACATCTGTGACTATGTTTCTGTTTTTTAAATAAGTTCATTTTTATCATTTTTTTAATATTCCACATATAAGTGATATCATGATAGCACATTTGTTTTTAGCTCCGAATGATATTCCATTCCATAGATGTATCATAGTTTATTTATCCATTTACAAATTATGAATAAAGTTGAAAGGGAAGCAATTTTCAAGTCACTAAATTCATTTAGTACTATTTGCTAAATGATGTTTGCTAAATATTTGCTAAAAATGATTTGTCTTTCCCACTCCTTTTCCCCACCTCTTTTCCCCAGTCTCTAAAAAGAAAAGCATACCTTTCAAATGTCAGGAATCTTACTGTGATACTTTGACTCAGGCTGCATAAACCCTTGAGGCTAAGTAAAACAACAATTCAAATATTCACATCCAGGAATTTTCTTTAACTCAAGACCCTGTAATCTACCTCTTTCTCATCCATCTCACTAACAGATGCATTTCAAATAAAATTTTATATTTTATTTTTAATAATAATCATGATGTATAATATCTTCATGCTATTCTTTCCTATTGTATATGTATAACAATTGCAACTATAACTCAATCTAGAAGATTTTTATAATTAGACACTTATGGCTACAAGGAGATAAAAATAATTCAATTTCTATTTATGTACCTATTTTGTTTCAGAAAAATTCAATATGGAGTTCAGTAGAGGACTTTCAACTACAAAAATATATTATGATAGGCTATGACTCTGTAGGAAGTATGTAATGGATATTTGATTTCAAGGAGAAAAAAGAAACAATGGATTTTTCCTGATGGTTAAAGAAAAGTTAACACTTTCAAGTTTAATGTTTGATGATAGACATCAATTGCCTTGTTTTCTAGAATCAAATGAATATCTTTAAATATGTAATGTAACAGTTTTATTTTAAATTGTCAGTATTTATAGTATGCTAGAAATTATACCTTTTGCAACTGTTTAAACATGATGAAAAAATTTAGATGTTAACTTAGAAATGAGTGAGGGAGTAAATAGCTTCTCATAAAAAGTTTAGGAATTATATGAACAGACATTTGAAGATCCCAATACTATAGGGGTGTTGTCAGGGTTAGGTTTAGTGTGTGCAAAGCATCTAGGATAACAATTAATACTGCTATTAACTGAAGGACTAAGTTCTAATTTTAACCCTCTTTCTTCCTTGGTATTTGGTCCAGGACACTTTTATTTCTCTGCACTTTAGTTTCATTGTCTAGATAAAGGACAACACAGATGACTGTAAAATACTTTGAGTGCAGGGATTAGATGATAGCTAAACATTAGTAATGTTAATGATAATTTTCATCATGATGAAAATATAGGCATAGGCTCTGTAAATCAAGAAATAAAGTAGGTGTTCAATAAATGTTTGTTTAATTAGTTGATGAATGTTCTAGGGAATCTTCTTAGAATGAAAGACCATTTACCCATTCCTTGGGCATCTTCCCTTAGTATCTGCATTGGTGTTTTTAAAGAAAATGGACATTTTTTTCATAAAGAAAAATGAGTAGGAAATAAAATCTTTTCTTGGGATGTGGCTACCTATTAATTCTCAGAAAGTTTTCTCATTGGACTCTTGTCCATTACTGTGATATAGTGTAGTGGTTAAGAGCAAGGTAGGTTCCACATGTAGGTCAGATGGCTAGTGGGAAGCTGCTATATAGCACAAGAAGTTCAGCTTGGTGCTCTGTGATGGCCCAGAGGGGTGAGACAGGTGGCAGGAGGGAGGTTCAAGAGGGAGGGAGCTCAAGAAGGAGTATATATATGTATACCTACAGCTCATTCACATTGTTGTACAGCAGAACTGTACACATGGCACTCTAAAGCAATTATGCTCCAACTGAAAAAATTTAAAAAAAGATTAAAAAAAAAAGCAGGGTAGGTTCAAGTATAAACTAGTTGAGGTTAAGTCACTTAACCTCTCTTCAACTCAGCTATCTCATCTTTAAATGGGCATAATAATAATAATACTAACTTCATAAGATTGTTTTGAGGAATCATGAAATCAGTTATGGGCTTCCCAGGTGGCTCTAGTGGTAAAGAATCTGCCTGCTGATGCAGGAGATGCACGTTTGGTCCCTGGGTGGCGAAGATCCCCTGGAGTAGGAAATGGCAGCCCACTCCAGTATTCTTACCTGGAAAATTCCATGGATAGAGGAGTCTAGTGGGTTACAGTCCATGGGGTCCCAAAGAGTTGGAAATGACTGAGCCACTGAGCATGCATGCCCCCATACATGCGCAAGTTGGGTTATGGGATTATAGACTGTGTGGAAGGTAAAGAATATTTCTCCCATAGACATCCATGTCACAATCCATAGAATGTGTGACTGTACTGTCTTACATGACAAAAGGACTTTGCAGGCTTAAGTATCTTGAGATGGAGAGATTATATTGGGTTATTGATGGGTCCTTATAAGAGAAAGAGGGAGGCAGGAGGGTCAGTGTCAAAAGTGATGCAGTGGGAGAGAGACTTGACTGGCTACTACTGGCTTTAAAGATGGAGGAAGGGGGCTATGAGCCAGGGGATGTGGACAGCTTCTAGAGGTTGGAAAAGGCAAGGAAATGGATTCTCTCTTAGAGTCTCCAGAAAAGAACACAGCCTATTTGATATCTTGATATGGCCCACAGAGTTGTATTTTTAATTTCTGACTTCCAAAAGTGTAAGATAATAAATTTGTGCTATTTCAAGTCATCAAAGTTGTGATAATTTGTTACAGCAGCAATAAGATACTAATACAGGTAGAGAAGCTGTTACTACTCTATTTACAATCTCCTTTAGTTCTGGCTTTCTTCACAAGGCAATGTAATCTAAACACTTTCCCAAAATTAAATTCAATCTTTTTTTGCTCATGTACACACTATTTTCCAACCGCTAGTTACTGTTAGTCTAAAGGCAGCCACCTGTTAAGAGTAGCCCTAGTTCTCCTACAATAGACAATGGACAAGAGGCCTCTCAGGGAAGCTGCAAGACAGTTCATAACATCCTCTTTATAGCTTTTCTACTTACACATGGAAAATCACATGCTTTAATCAACAGCCAATGCGATGAGCTGGATCACAAAAACCACAGTGTGTGGTCCTATTCAGGGAAAAACGAATTCTTAATTTCTGGCAGGGGGTTCTGAGCTTAACACAGAGGTCTAAGAGCAGGAGTCAACCCTTCAGGTAGAAGGCACATGAGAATTAGAGCTCATAGAAATGGGAAAGGGAGGAGAAATAGAAGTGGGTCAGTCAGAGGGAAGCTGGAAAAAGGAAGGAAAACAACAAAAACAAACAATCCAGCCAAATAAAGAGAAGTGAGAGACATCATCCCACAGTTGCTCTCTCCTGGGTTCTCACTCCCTCCCATTTGGAAACTTTCCAGGAATACTCTAGGTGCTTCCCAGGTGGCTTAGTGGTAAAGAATCTGTCTGCTAATGCAGGAGATGGTGGAGAAGATCCCCTGGAGAAGGAAATGGCAACCCACTCCAGTATTCTTGCCTGGGAGAGCCCATGGACAGAGGAGCCTGGTGGGCTCTTCCGTTGAGTCGCAAGAGATTCCCACACGGCTTGGCGACTGAAAAACAACAACTAGTGCGGGCGCACCTGCCTCTGGAGGCTGCGCTGGGACAGCTATTAGCTGGGGTGGGCTGAGAATACTCTTTGTGAGAGCGGGCGCCCAGGCGGGATAATGCGGAGAATGCGGAGATAGCAGGAAGGAGTCACAGGGCGCGAAACGGAAAGACTACATCTCCCAAGCCGCCACGCTTTCCAACTGGAGTCTAGGGCGCTGACTGCTCCCCAGTTTCCGTAGGGAAGCGCCGGGCTACCGCAGCTATTGTGCGTCGCGCTGTTGCCCTCCTCTTCCCGTTCGGGCGTCTTTGGAGGAAGGCTACGTTTCATTGTCGCCCGGCTTAACACCTCTGGCGCTTAGCAGGACAACAGGCCGCTCCCTCGGACCAGGAAGAACTTTAGGAGACGGCAGATTCTGGTAAAGAGACCCTAGGGTCCAAGTAAGATACAGTTTAAGGAACCCGAGTACCCTGCCTCGGTACATGGGCTTCGCCGGGGAAGGGCGGAGGCGCTGGCTTTAAGAAGGGGGAGGGGACAGTGCACTCCGGGTTACCCGCGGAGCTCGGCAAAGGAAATCTTGGGCTGGCTCGGCAGCTGGGAGCAAGGAGAGGCACCTCCCACTCTCAGCGCTCACCCCCGCCTACACCCTGGGCGGGCCAAAGTGTCACGTTTGCAGTTGCTCGGGAAGGATCCAGCCGCTCTCCGGAGAAGAGACGAGTTGGTTTCTGCTGCCTGTAAGGGGAGCTATGACTAGGGGGCATGTTGCTAGTTAAGCAGCACCCCGCCGGGATCCAACTGCGTTAGTTAGCTCCCCCGTCACCTGAAGCAATCGCCGGGCCGCCCGTTTCCGGTACAGACCAGCCAGCTCTCCCCAGGAATCTCATCTGAACAGGTATCTGTCCACTAAAGGGAGGGAGGTTGCAGCTTCCTAAATGGGTCCTGCACTCTGTGCAACCCATCTTTTCCTCTTACTGTGCCACTGATGCTCTTGGTCTTTATGTCTTTCCTTTCTCCTTCCAATCCCTGTCATCAGAACCATGGGGCATCCCCCGCTGGAGTTCAGCGACTGCTACCTGGACAGTCCTGATTTCCGCGAGAGGCTCAAGTGTTATGAGCAGGAACTGGAGAGGACCAATAAATTCATCAAAGATGTGATCAAAGATGGCAACGCGCTTATCAGCGCAATGAGAAGTAAGTGGAAGACTTCGATGAGCAGTTTCCGTGAGCCGGTGGTTCTGGCCTTTGGAGATCTTCCACACCCCAGCCCAAGTGTCTGAGGCTCATGGTTTTCCGGATATTTTGGAAGTGGGGTCAGTAGAAGTGGAAGTTGGTGGCTACAACTAGAATTGGGGTTTTCCCCTTTAGTGGTTTTGGTTTTATAAGACAGGATCTGTAGCTGAGGGACTGTCTTGTTCAGCAGCTATCCTTTCTTGTCAGATTCCTGTTCTAAAGGGACAGGCCACTTGTATTGTCAGGCATGTTTATACCCATGTATGAAAGGGACATCTAAGCTGACCAAAGAACTGCCCCACAACCTCCTAAAGAATTGGGTATTCAGGCCAGCAGCTTGAGCCAGGGTTTTGTTCCTGCTTGGCCTCTGGTTGTTGCAGATAAATATGGGGGTAGTAAAAAATTGCCAATGGCAAGTTATTTTCTAAGGAAAGCACCTTTGCTCTTTAAGTTACTGAGTTATGGTTGTGTTCAAGCTTGGTCTAAGTTCAGAATTATTAAATGACCTCACGTGCCACTGAATTCTCCTCGCAGGTGGAACAAAGACCTGCCTAGTCCCCTATTAGGAGGAGCCCACATCCCTGGGAGCATAGAGAGCTCAGGTTGGGAGTCACCAGGTTGAAGGAACCTTACCTAGCTTGGCTTTCCAGGTCCTCAGAACTAAGAACTCTGGGACCCTCCCCTGCTTCGCCACTGTGTATAGATTTTTATTTCTGCTAGTTGGCAGAAGGTTTGGAGTAAGAGAAAGAATAATAAACATCCCCAACAAGAGTGCAGGCAGATCAATCCATTGTGCCAAATTATATACCCAGAAGAATGGAAGATAGGGAATGGGTGGTGATAATCCATTTTTTCTCTTCTTGGTTGAAGGATGATTATGAAAAATAAAGTCAAAGTCACTGGCAAATATATTCTGTATACCTGTAATATATTTTTTTTTTCTGAGTGGATTTGTCCCACAGATAGTGTGTCTGGTCCAGCATGGGGACCTTCTTAAGGCAAATAAAGCCAACCAACAGCAAGGAGAAAGCCTTGGGGGCCACAGCGCAGTGGTTTTTGTTGCTCAGCTCTCCTGATTTGGCCCTTGGAGTCTGGGCTTTCCCTGTATATGTTGTCTGCCTACTTTGCTCATAAGTGTTGCAAGTTCCTACTTGTTGTTTCATTGAATTGGATCATGTGATGGTGTGTCTTATTTTAGTCTGAACAAGAGTAAACTCTTGGTTGCATCTTAAAGATGGGGTATTTGAAATGTTGATCTGTAGAGACTTTAGCCCAGGATTTGGGATGTGTTGCGACTTAATAGACTTCATTGAGAGGTTAAAGATATGTTGGTTGTGCTACAAAAGTAGTTAGAAAGGTGAGGGTTCCTGAAAGGAAAAGTGGGAAATGTTTGGATTTTTTTGTTTTGTTTTACTTGTTACAGTAAACTACTTAGTGCAGTATTCATAGTTAAATGAAGCTCATCTAAGCCCCCAGAAGGTACTGGCTTTGTGAAGTATAGGATAAGCTGAAAGCATTTGTGAAAATACAGTTAATAAAATGGTGGAGGAAGGGCAAAAGTTTTCTAGGCAAGTGGTAAGTTGCGGTTTTTTTTCTTTCCTTTTGGGGGATTAAAAGTGGTGAGAGTCGACAATTATGCAGGTTTAAACCTTTGCATATGGGCAGAAGATCCAAGAGTTATTCTGGCTCAGGGGTTCTTGGTATTTATGGTGGTTTTCCTTTCTTGAGTATACAGAAAGCCAAAAATAGGACAGTTAGGAAATAAAACCCAGCAGCTAACCCAGACTCCATTTCTTTTCTTTAAGTTACATGATTCTAAAAACATGATTTGCTAGAGGCAAAGACAGGATGTTTCCCGCTGTCTTGACCACAGTAATGTTTATATTCCTACTCTGCTTCCTCAAAATGGGCTAGCTGGGCAACTTTTTCAGAGTAAGTGAGGTAGACACAAAATAAAGGTATACTTTTGCTTTGTATGGAGGAAAAGGAAGGGGGAACACTGGAATTAGATTAGAAGACCTGGGTTACAATCTTGGTTTCACCATTTTGGGATAGGAAGGCACATATCATATATTTCAGATACAAAATGGAGGTAATTATATGCACCTCACAGAGTTGCTTTGAGGCTCAAAGGAGTTAATGGATTGTGAAAGTATTTTGTAAATGGAAATGGCTAAATATTTCAAGTTGTTGATAATACGTCTTCAGGTTAATAATACACTGGCTGAATATACTTTTGGTAGGTTTCTAAAGGGAAATCCATAAACAAAAGTAGTTGGAAACATTTTTTTAGCTGTCCTCTTGTTGGAAAATTCATTCCCTATATTGGCATGTCTCAGTGATTAATTTTGTATATGTGTGTGGATTCATTTTGTCATTTGGAATCTGGTATTAAAAGTAAAGAGGAATTATTGGCACTTTTTCATTTAATTTATTAAATTGACCATCAAATCAACTGGTTAGTATTTCTGGTAACCAATGAAACCTGGTGCTTCACGCTGCAAAAATCAGCTGCAGTTTTTGTTTAAGTTGTTAAGCTAGTTGGAACTTGATTTTCAGCTTGTGTTTGATTTTGTACAGAGCTCTAGATAAGGTTTTAGTCACAGCTGTGTGTGATAATTAGTTTATATTTTCTTAGATCTGTGCTCAGAGGTAATTGATGTTATGAATGATATTAAGTATGTCTTCTTTGGGAAGGTGACTGATTTGCTCCCTCCCCTGGCTCAGAGGTTAAAGCATCTGCCTCCAATGCAGGAGACCCGGGTTCGATCCCTGGATCAGGAAGATACCCTGGAGAAGGAAATAGCAATCCACTCCAGTATTCTTGCCTGGAGAATCCCATGGACAGAGAAGCCTAGTAGGTTACAGTCCATGGGGTCGCAAACAGTCAGACACGACTGAGCGACTTCACCTTCACCTTCACCATCACCTTAAATGTGATCTATTCATAATCGTTGGGAGTAAAAAAATGGTGATTATAATTTAAATCAATGACAAATAAAAACATTGGCACTCTGAAAGGTGAATATATTGCTCACTTTTCTTTTTGTTCTATTTTAAAAAATATTTATTTATTTGGTTGCTTTGGGCATGTGCGATCTTTTGTTGTGGCTTGCAGGCTGCCCCATGGCATGTGGAATCCTAGTTCCCCCACCAGGGATTGAACCCATGTCTCCTGCATTGCAAGGTGGATTCTTAACCACTGGACCACTAGGGAAATCCCTGTTCTTTGTTTTTATATTGGCAGCTTTGGTCTTTGATGTTGTATGAATATTTTCTATGCACTTAGGCTAGGTATTTACAACAAGTGAACATGATACCCCTAATAAATGTTATATAATTCAGTGAACATGTATCATTCATTCAGTAAATACTCATTCATATACTAAATTCAAGCCATTGTTCTCAGGGTTGTTAAAATTTTACAGAGTAAGTCACAGATGGGATCCTGCCCTCAAGGAGGTCCTAGATTGGTAAAGGAGATAAGATATATGTAGAGATCACTGAAGTATAAGGTAGTAGATATGGATCAGAGCCATAGAATGGGACAGGTGGATACCATGGTATACAACATGACGGAGAGGTCATTTCCCTGTGGAAGGATAAGGGAAAGCAAAGGAGAAAGTAGCATTGTAATTGGGGAGAATTGACTTATCACTTATTTAGCTGTTCCTATATGTTGTTGTTGTTCAGTTGCTCAGTTGTGTCCTACTCTTTGCGACCTCATGGACTGCAGCAGACCAGGCTTCCCTGTCCTTCACCATCTCCTGGAACTTGCTCATACTTGTGTTCATTGAATCAGTGATGCCATCCAACCATCTCGTCTTCTGTCATCCCCTTCTCCTGCCTTCAGTCTTTCCTAGTATCAGGGTCTTTTCCAATGAGTTGGCTCTTTGCATCAGGTGGCCAAAGTATTGGAGCTTCAGCTTCAGCATCCATCCTTCCGATGAATATTTCCTTTAGTATTGACTGGTTTGATCTCCTTGCAGCCCAAGGGACTCTCAAGAGTCTTCTCCAACACCACAGTTCAACATCATCAATTCTTTGGTGCTCAGCCTTCTTTATAATCCAACTCTCACATCCATACATGACTACTGGAAAAACCATAACTTTGACTATGTGGACCTTTCTCAACAAAGTAATGTCTCTGCTTTTTAATGTTCCTATATGCCAAGAATTAAAATCATATAATAGACTTATGAGGCAAGGATTATTATTTCCACTCTTTATGTGAGAAAACTGAAGTTCAGGGAAATTAAGTAACTTTCTCAGTTGATAAGAGCAGGAGTCTGAATTAGAGCCCAGATCTGACTCTGAGGGCCCTGCATTGCACTATATTCAGGACAGGGAATTTCATGTAGTAGGAATGACATAGAGAATGTAAAGGGATAGCAAATAATTCAGGTCATCTGGATTATATGGCGCAAGAAGAGAAGTTTGGGAGATGACCTTGGAATGGAAGGTTGAGGGCCTTGGGTGTGCATGACCTGTTAAGTACTTTAGGCTTTTCTTTACAGGCAGGGAGTATTAAAAACATTTTTGGTAGCACAGAGGCATGGTCTGAACTGTGTTTTAGGAAGATTCATCTGCGAGTGATATAAGATGTTCCAATTCTAAACAAATATTTGTGACTTTTCTGCAGGTTATTAGGAACTTTAAATTTTCTTTGATATAGCTCAGGAGTCAGCAGACCTTTCCTGTAAAGGGCAATATTTTAGGCTTTGAGGGCATGTAGTCTCTGTGGCAATTACTTGTCATTGTTGCGAGAAAGCAGCTATAGATAATACGCACGTGAAATGAGAGTGGCTGTGTTCTAATAAAACTTTATTTATTGATATTGAAATGTAAATTTCCCATAATTTTCATGTCACAAAATATTATCTTCCTTTGAATTTTTCAGCTGTTTAAAAATATAAAAACCATTTTCACCTTAGCTAGAGCAGGGGCATACAGAAATAGCTATGGGCTGGGTTTGATTCAGTGGTTGTAGTTTGCAGAACTTTAATATGACTAGTTAACCTAAATGGACTTTTTTATTGGTAAGGCTGTGAATATAGTTATTGGTAAAACATAATGCCATATTTAATATTTTCCATTAGTTTATTTTACTTTGGTGTACTGTTAATTATGCCTGCACTGGATTCAGGGTTCACAGGTTCCAGTGCTGTCTCCGTGGCCAAAGAGAAAACAGAAAAGTATGAAACTATTGGAAGTGGGTTAATAGGACTGGAGTGATTGGGGTAAAATACAGCAGCTTCATCTCATTACAAAAGCTTTCACTTACTTTAAAACTGTGATAGCTAAATGAAATGTATTCACAGCCTGGATTCAATCAGGTTTCAATTCCTGAGCTAGATGATATACTTCTAACAGTCTAGGAGTATTGGAAATGGGCTAGGAAAATGAAAAGTGATAGTCTCCAGAAAGAGATTTCTCTGGGGAAGCACCACTAGACACTGCAAATGGAGAGAGGCAGAATGATGGTATAATGGGAAAAAACCCTAGATGTGATGGGTATGGTGATGGTTCTGCTACTAATAGGATCTATGACCTTGGTAAGTTTTTTTGCTGGGGTTCTTGGTCTGCAGCTTTACATAAGTGAGGATGGATAGGGGATATGTAAGCCCATTTTCAGATCTAACATTCCATGACTTTTTCATTGCATATTATAATTTAATCATTTGGGAAAGGAATGAGTAACTTAATTATAGGATGTTATTTTATACCTACATAAATTTTCACATTATATTAGTGTACTGACAGTATTTAATTAAATACAAAAAAATTAACAAAAATTTACAGTAATCTTTCAAAAACCAAGGATAACGTACTTTATATGTATAAAACATGTCAGAAAAAAGAATTATATCATTAAGCTCACTCATATACATGCACAAACCACAAACATATAGGCTGTCTTGGACTAATGGAAACTTATGTTTTAAAAGATTGCAAAAATGTGACTTTCTTACATTCTGTACTTTTAAAGATAAAGTGTTTTAGATGTTTACATTAAGGTGATCTTTTGGGGTACCTGTTCAGCTCTTGCTTTGGCAACTGGGACACCTATTTGGTAAATTTTTGTTTTCCTGAAAGGATGGGTCAGTTCCATCTTTGAGGCAAATTTCATATTGAATATACTTTATGGAACCATCTCTAGCTTTACACACGGAGAACCTGGGTGCTAGTTCCAACTGTGCCACCTCGTACCTATATGACTCTGAGTAAGTCTTTGGTTTCATGAACCTGAGTTTTCGCATTTCTAAAATTAGAGGTTTTGTCAGTGAGCTTTAGGGTTCCTCCTGGTTTCCTCATTCTGTTTTCTGGGCTGCTACTATATTACACAGTCAAGCAACCTAAATTGATTCCATTGTAAACTTTGGAGCAAATTCGCCTTTCCTCTAAGAGAACGGGCAAAAGGAAAATCAAACTGATATGTTCGATGTGAATAAATGTCATAAATCATGCTAGCCTATTTGTTATCCTCTTGATGAATGCTTCTTGAGAGGTCCCAACCCGGTGCCTTTCAGTTCTGTCCTGAATAGCTCTGTGCTGAGGGAGACCGAAGCTTTTAATCCCTTTGGAGTGAGTGTAGTGCTGTATGGTGTGCAGGGAGGAGTTGACGATGATAATATATACATTCTCAGTCAGCAGATATCCTGACATTATCCTGGTGATAGTTAATCAGTGCCTTGGAGGACATGTTGTTACAGTCGGCTCTGTATCTACAAGTTTTGCCTCTCTGGATTCAACCAACTGGGGATAGAAAATATTTGGAAAAAATTCCAGAAAGTTCCCCAAAGCAAAACTTGATTTGCCACGTGCTAGCAACTATTTACATAACATTTACATGAGATATTATAAGTAATAGGAGGATGTGGGTAGATTATATGTAAATACTACACCATTGTATATAGAGACTTGAATATTTTGTGGATTTTGGTATCCACCGGGGTTCTGGAACCAATTCCCCACAGATACTGAGGGAAGGACTATATTTTAGATATTCTGAAGAGTAGCTCAGATCAATATAATGAGTATTTTATATGGTATTGCTCTTAGTAGGTATGAAGCAAAGTCAAATGGAATTTGCGGGAGGCAGTATTACTATATTCATAGAAAGCCCTCGGAAGGCTGGATTCCAAAGTAGCCAGATGAGTGCTGTGGGGACTAGGGTGCAAAACTGAACCAAGCCAGCCTTTCAGTGTGTGACCATTTACAAGAAGCGGCTTTTTAAAAATGGATGGTGAATGGTACAGGGAAGATTATGCCTTGATTTGCTTATTAAGAAAAGTTCTTCAGAGTTTAAAGTGATGAAGAAAAATTACTTTTCAGCTTCATTTTACGGCCTTGTTTTGTAAAGCATAACCCAAACCTTCTGTTTAATCTGACATGTTTCTCTAATCAGTTACTATAGAAATTTCCTAAAAGTTCATAATGATCTGGAAAGATACATGCTTTTCCAGAGGAGTTTTCTGGAAATCTAGAGCTGAATTTTTCACCTCCTACCTCCATCGGGTGGAGGGTCCTCATGATGCTTTACTGGGCTTGTATCAAGTGCTAAAGCCTTACACAATGTAAAGGTAATTAATTTTAATTCAAAAAGGATTTACGAAGCACCCACTCTGTGTCCGGCAACTGGGCAACTGGAGATACAATGGTGAATAAGGCTGATACGGGCTTTGCCCTCTTGGAGCGTACATTAAATGTCTGATTACTCACATAATTTAATTACAGTTGTGAGAAGAGCTATGAAGAAGTTCAGGATATGATATATATTCTATCACATATTATAAAAGTGGATCATTGTAGGGGGAAAATGAGCTAGACCATGGGGATACAACTGTCCATAGCAAAAAGAATAAACTGAGGGAAAGAATTAAGTCAAAGATATCTGCTCTATTGCTGTGGCAGTTAATGGTCCTAATAATGAGCAAGACTTTTTAAGTGAATGAAGAGTGCCGGTTAAACTCTCAATAGGGTGTAGTATATCTCATGGTGTCTTTGGGCACATTGCATGGCTTGTGGGATCTCAGTTCTCTGATCAGGGATTGAACCTGGGCCACAGCAGTGAAAGCATGGAATCCTAACCACTAAGCCACCAGGGAACTCCCCTCCTTCTCCTTTTATAATTATATTAAAAATGTTTTTGAGTAAGTAACACATGAACATGGTAAAAATTTCAAAATGTACAAAAGGGTAAACCTTTTCTTGTCTCCTGTGTCCCAGTTCCCCAGTTCTTCACACTAGAGGTAACAACTGGCAATTTTTGCTTACCTTTTGGAAAGACTTTTCCTAGTGCTTTTTCAGCTTCTAAGTACTCAGGAATGTGTTCACTGTAGGCAAATTGTTAGTCATACTGGAGCAAGATTTCTTTAGGATTGTACTTGGAGGAAATGGTAAATTAAAGATCTCATAAAATCAACTCCTCCATAAAAACAAAAAGGGCACTGGCAAAAATTGTTAAAATCAACTTTTTCAGAACTCTGTAAATGAACCAAAAGGCTCATGACAATCTGAAGAGTGTTTATTGATGGAAACCCATAGAACCTTCGTAGCAGCAGATTTTGTGGCATTTTAACTTAACCCTGCCTCTCATTCCCTTCTCCAGAGCTTTGTGGTAACCTTGAAAACTAACAGCCCTTTGACCACAGTAGCTATGGAAACCAGTAACCTTTTAACACCTTAGTGGGGGAGAATGGGTTTGTAGTTCCTCAAAAACTCACAGACCTATAGTCTTGTCATTATCTAATATGTCTTAAAGCTAGCTAGAGAAGCCTCATTCACACAGCTTCTCATTACTTTACCTGACTTAGAGCTACCTCAGTGGGAAAAGTTATGTACCCAAGATGTTTAACATCTCAGGTGATTTAGACTAACTGAAACTAACTAGGGCAAACAAGAGCCTGGCCAAAAACATAAAAGGAGAATGAAACATATACTCGGGGCTTTGAAAAGATCTGACTTATTCCTGGGATCTAGATGGCCACGTGCATGCCCTGGGCTGTGCATGTGCCTAGAAAAGACCTGAGAAGGCCTTTTAATAATTTCTTTCCTATGGCTGAACTTGAGGTAGTTATAAACTGTTTGGCTAAATGTTGAAGAAATGATCCAACATGCAACACAGAGCACCTCAGAAAAAAGTAGAAGACTTAATGGTTCAAGACATTTAAGGAGATCTGTGAACAATTATTAGCTGGCCACTTATCTAACCAGGCAGAGATTTCAGGGGACATGCTCCAAGGAATACAGACATTATAGAATCTAAGAAATATGTCTAAACAAACAGCGACAATGACAAAAACAATAACAAAACCTGGGGGAAATCCGATTTCCAGAAGAACCATATTATATTGTGTCTAAACGTCACATTTTCTACAAAAGTGATCAGATATGCAAAAATACAGAGAAGTATGGTCCATACATGGGAAAAAAGCTGTCAATAGAAACTGTCCCTGCTGGAGTCTAAATGTTGGAATTTAGACAAAAAAATGAAATCAGCTAATATGTGTGTTAGTCTCAGTCATGTCTGACTCTTTGTGACCCCACAGACTCTAGTAACCTGCCAGGCTCCTATGTCCATGGAATTCTTCAGGCAAGAATACTGGAGTGGGTAGCCTGTTCCCTTTTCCAGGGGATTTTCCCTAGCCAGGGATCAAGCCCAGGTTGCCTGCAATTGCAGGCAGATTCTTTATCATCTGAATCACCAGGGAGAGAACTAAAGGAAACCATGTCTAAAGATTTAAAGAAAAGCCTGAGAACGGTGTTTCACCAAAGAGACAAGGAAAGCCTGAGAACAGTGTTTCACCAAAGAGACAAGGAAAGCCTGAAAACAGTGCTTCACTGAGACAATATAAAGAGATGAAAATAATAAGGAAGAGTCAGATAAAAATTCTAGAGTTGAAAAATAAAATAGCTAAAATGAAAAATCCATTAGA
This sequence comes from Nanger dama, assembly GCA_917880005.1. Classification (NCBI taxonomy): domain Eukaryota; kingdom Metazoa; phylum Chordata; class Mammalia; order Artiodactyla; family Bovidae; genus Nanger; species Nanger dama. The sequence goes on along the minus strand of CAKJTW010000073.1, from coordinate 4,296,313 downwards.
GAGGTTCAACAGCTGATTTGAACTAGCAGAAGAGAGTCATAGAACTTGAAGATAATCCAGTCTGAGATTATCCAATCTAAGCAAAAGAAAGAAAAGATGAAAAGAAAATGAACAGAACCCCAGAAATTATGTGACACCATCAAGTGTATCAACATAGGTGTAATGAGGATCCCAGAAGAAGAGAGAAAAAGACCAGAAAGAATATTTGAAGAAATAATGGCCAAAACTCTCCAAATTTGATGAACAACACTAATATCCAGATCCAAGGAGCTAGAAAAACCCAAGTAGGATAAACTCAAGAATATCCATACCTAAGATGCATTATAGTCAAATTGATGAAAACCAAAGGCAAAGAGAAAATCTTAAAAGAAGCAAGAGAAAACTAACTCATCAGTTGAAAAGCACCCTCAATAGGATTGAGAGCTGATTTCCCATCAGCAACCATGGAGACGGGAAGGCAGTGGCTTGGCATATTTAAAATGCTGAAAGAAAAATGATGTAAACTAAGAATTCTTTATCAAAACTATTCTTTTAAAATAAGGGAGAACATTCAGAAGAACATGTACTTCTGCTTTATTGACTATGCCAAAGGCTTTGACTGTGGATCACAATAAACTGTGGAAAATTCTGAAACAGATGGGAATACAAGACCACCTTTCCTGCCTCCTGAGAAATCTGTATGCAGGTCAAGAATCAACAGTTAGAACCAGACATGGAACTACGGACTGGTTCCAAATTGGAAAGGAGTATGTCAAGGCTATCTATTGTCACCCTTCTAATTTAACTTCTATGCATCAGGAGAAATGCTGGGCTGGATGAAGGACAAGCTGGAATTAAGACTGCTGGGAGAAATATCAATAGCCTCAGATATGCAGATGACACCACCCTTATGGCAGAAAGCAAAGAGGAACGAAAGAGCCTCTTGATGAAACTGAAAGAGGAGAGTGAAAAAGCTGGCTTAAAACTCAACAATCAGAAAACTAAGATCATGGCATCTGGTCCCATCACTTCATGGCAAATAGATGGGGAAACAATGGAAACAGTAACAGACTTAATTTTCTTGAGCTCCAAAATCACTGCAGATGGTGACTGCAGCCATGAAATTAAAAGACACCTGCTCCTTGGAAGAAAAGTTATGACAAAACTAGACAGCATAGTAAAAGCAGAGACATCACTTTGCCAACAAAGGTCCATATAGTCAAAGTTGTGGTTTTTAGTCATGTATGGATGTGAGAGTTGGACCATAAGGAATGCTGAATGATGAAGAATTGATGCTTTTGAACTGTGGTGTTGGAGAAGACTCTTGAGAGTCTCTTGGGCTGCAAGGAGATCAAGCCAGTCCACCCTAAAGGAAATCAGTTCTAAATATTCATTAGAAGGACTGATGCTGAAGCTGAAACTCCAATACTTTGGCCACCTGATGTGAAGAACTAACTCATTAGAAAATACCATGATGCTGGGAAAGATTGTAGGCAGGAAGAGAAGGGGATGACGGAGGGTGAGATGGTTGGATAGCATCACTGACTCAATGGACATGAGTTTGAGCAAGCTCTGGGAGATGATGAACGATGGTGTGGTCTGTGGGGTTGCAAAGAGTCGGACAGGACTGAGGGACTGAACTGAACTGAAGACATTCTCAGAATAACAGAAACCAAAACTGAGCTAGCAAGACTGCTTTACAGGAAATACTAATGGGAGTCCTTCAGGATGAGTTAAATAATGATGTATGATAACTTATATTTGCACAAAATAGGAAGAGTATCAGTAAATGTAACTACATAGGTATATATGAAAGATGGTATAACTGTGTGTGTGTGTGTGTGTGTGTTTAGTAACTCCTTCTCCATCTGGTTTAGATGACAACTGCATTGTGCAGTAGTTAGAAAACTTAATCAGCTTATAATATATAAAAATGCAGCATGCACAAAGGAGGGGGATGAAACAATTATATTGTAGTAACATTTCTGTTGGGTTGCTCCCTGTATCTCAGATGGTAAAGAATCTACTTGCAATGGGGAGATCCCAGTTTGATCCCTGGATGGGGAAGATCACCTGAAAAAGGGAAAGGCAACCCATTCCAGTATCCCTGCCTGGAGAATTCCATGGAAAGAGGAGCCTGGGGAGCTACAGTCCATGGGGTCACAGAGTCAGACACGACTGAGCGACTAACACTTACTTATTACCATTTCTGTATGTTTTCCAAGTTAAGTTAAAATTAATCTAAACAATATTATAATTTAAATTCTGAGGTCAGTCACTAAGAAAATTAAAAAAAAAAAATATAGTGAAAGTAGTAATGAGAATCAAAGTAGTACAGTAGACAATATTTAACAAAGTTAGTAATGGGAAAGTAGAGGAAAAAAGATGACATATAGAAAACAAACTAAATGGCAGACATAAATCTTATCAGTGAGATAAAATGTAAATGAAATGCACACTTTCAATAGAAAGGTACAGATTGGCAAAGTGGATAAACTGATCAAAAATGGATTAATTGATTGACATGCATGCTGTCTTTTAAGATACACATTTTGTGTTCAAAGATACAAATAGGTGGAAAGAAAAAGGATGGAAAAATGTACCAGGCAAACAGTAACCAAAGAGAATTAGGATGACTATATAAACATCAGACAAAATATATTTTAAGACAAAATTTTCATGACATACAGAAAAGACATTTTATAATGGTAAAACCATAAATATATCAGGAGGGTATCCATTATAAACATATGCACCTAACAACAGTGCCCCAAAATTCATGTAGCAAAAGTGGGCAGAAGTGAAGGGAGAAAGAGATAGTCTAACAGTAATAGTTGGAGACTTCAATACTGTACTTTCAGTAATGGATAGAACTACTAGACAGAGCTCAATGAGTAAATAGAGGAATCGAACAGCACTATAAACCAAGTAGATCTTCTGTAGACATCTGTAGAATACTCGTACAGCAGCAGAATACACATTTTTCTTAAGAGCACATGGAACGTTTTCCAACACAGACCGTCTGATAGGCCATAAAACTTGCCTGAATATATTTCTTTATACAAATTATGTTCTGTAGCCACAGTGGGATGAAATTACAAATCAGAAACAGAAGAATATTTATGCAGTTCAGAAATATGTGCAAATTAAATATCACACTCCTGAATAACCAGTGGGTCAAGGAAGCTATCACAAGGGAAATTAGAAAATATTTTGGAATGAATAAAAAAGTGAAAACTCGGTGTGCCAAAACTGATGGGATGCAGCTAAAGCAATCCTTAGGGGAAATTTTTATAGCTTTAAACACAACTATATTAGGAAAGAAAAAAGATCATAATTCAATAACTTGACCATTAAGAAACTAGGAAAAAACCAAACAAATCTGAAAGCAAGTAGAAGGAAAGAAATGATAAAATTACAACAGAACTAAATGAAATAAAGAATAGGAACATCTCTTTTCTCTATTTAAAACAGAAAATTTTAAAAATCAATAGTTGGTTTTTAGAAATAACGACACTGAGAAAACATTAACTAGACTGACAAGAGAGAAAAGACTCAAATTATTAAAAGCGTAAATGACGGAGGAGACACTATTACCAAACTAAAAAAATTAAAAAGAACAAATGGGAATATTACAAATAACTGTATGCTAATAAATTATATAATTTAGATAGAATGGACAAATTTCTAGGAGGACCCAAACTACCAAAATTGACTCCACAATAAATGGAAAGTCTGTATAAACCTATAACAACTAAAAATTAGTGGATAGTATTTTGAATCAGTAATCAAAATACTGCCCACAAAGAAAAGCCCTAGGCTTAGATGGCTTCAGTGATGAAGTTTTCCAACCATTTAAAGGAAAATTAATACCCCATCCTTCTTAAACTTCCAAAAGTTAGCAGTTTCCTAACACATTGTTTGAGGCCACTCTAATTAAGATACCAAAACCCAAAGACATCACAAATGAACTATTGACCTAATTCCCTTAAGAATATAGAAGCAGACTTCCCTGGTGGTCCAGTGGTTGAGAGTCCAGCTGCTGGTGCAGGGAACATGGGTTGGGTCCCTGGTTCAGGAGGATTCCACATGCTGTGGGGCAACTGGGCCCAGGCACTATTACTGAGCCTGCACTCTAGGGCCTACCAGCTGCAATTACTGGGACTGTGTGCCACAGCTACTAAAGCTCTTGTGCTCCACAACAAGAGGAGCCATAGCAATGAGAAGCCCACCCACCACAACGAAGAGTAGCCCCTGCTCACCACAATTAGAGAAAACTCGCATGCAGCAGTGAAGACCCAGTACAGTCAAAAATACATAAATAAATATATTCAAAAGAATATAGATGCAAAAACCCTTAACAAAATACTAGCCAAACCAAATCCAGCAGCATATGAAAAGAATTACACATCATAAGTAGGTTAAATTTATTCCAGGAATGCAAAGTTAGTTTAATATCTGAAAATCTGCCAGTATAATAGTGTAATATTTTTATCATACATAATAATTGGAATACGGGGAAAACATTATTATATCAACAGATGCAGGTATTTTTAAAAGTCCACTACCTTATTATGCTAAAAACATTAAACAAACTATTGACTGGTTGTCTCGGGCTGAGAGAGAGGGTTAGGATTATTTTGACTACTAATGGGTAAAGGATTTATTTTGGGGATTGTGAAATTTTTCTAAAATTAGATTGTGATGATAGTTGCACAACTCTGAGCATACTAAAAACCACTTAATTGTACACTGTAATACATGAATTTTATGGTATGTGAGTCATATCTCAAAGCCATTGTTTTTTTAAAGACTGTGCTTGGAGAAACAGAGGTCCTTGGCTTATGTACCTATATCTTCCTTTGGCTCTTCCTTATAGAACAAAAGACCTGGGAAGTTGTTTAGAAAACTTCACATCCATTCTGTTGAGTTTATATCTAGAGAAAGGAAGTAAAGAGAGAGAACTGCCAGGGATCTAGAGCTAGAGTATGAATTGGGATGAGAATCAGGTTTTCTGGTTTCCCATTCCAAGGCTCTTTCTGTACTGTACTCTAAAGTAGGTACATTGCATTAAAACTCTGGATGTTCTTTATTGGGGCTGGGGGTGCTTTTGTTTGAAGTGATTCTCTTGGCAGTGAAGAACTGTGCTAGTGGAAAGTTTCCTCTCATTTTTTTCCCTCCATTATAATGGCTGTGATCAGGTGGTGTCCCTGTTGAACAATCTAGCCCCAATTTAATTAGGGCCTGGTTATGTTTTCTTTTTGTCCGAGAAGAATGACAGTATATTACATCTTGGTAGTGTGCCACCTGTTCCCTTTGTTTCCTGCTCCAAGAGCCTACACCAGCTGGTTGGGCAGTTCCAGAGGCCTCTCGTCTTTCCTGCTCATCTGTTGGCTTTTTACAGCAAATGCAGCTGCTTTTCATGTAGAATATAAGCGTCTCTTGGAAAATGTGTGGCGTTACTAAAGGCTGACAAAGTCCTCCCCCATGTTATTTTTATCCCTAGGCTGCATGGAATTTCTCACGAGAGGCAAGCAGTAGGCCCAGCCCTATAGTGCCATATTAGGAATTTCAAGGCAGTTCTTTGCAAAAGGTTTTCATTAAGGACTTCCCAGAAGCAGGAGAGCCACATTTCAGCTTCCAACTCTCTTTCCAGAGTCAGGCTATTGTGGAAAGAGCCTTTCCCTGTGATTAAAAAAAAATATGTATTATGCATGTGGCAGTTGACAGCTGGAGACTAATCCTGAACTCATCTATCCTGAATTCATTAGGTGGGGGGAGGAGGGTGGATAACAAGCCATTGAGGTATTTTATAGCTGCCTCTTACAACTTTTGCTTAGAGCAGGAAAAAAAAAAACCAAAAAAAAAAAAAAAAACACACCCAAAACTGAGGAGAGTTCATAAGAGAATGTCTCTGCTACCATTATCACTATACTGAATTTCTCTTGCTCTTAACGTTGGAAATATTGGTATCTTTCCATATTTGGTTTATCTGGAGTGATTTGTTTTCTAGATTCTAAGCCCAGTGTTCCAGGATTTGTGGAAGTGAATGTTCTGTTGTGGTACCAAATGGGAAAGCAGTTGGGTAACAACTCAGTCCGGGAGTATATGGCTGAATCAGCAGAATGAAAGGGGAGGGAAATCTGGGGTTTCTTGGCATTTTGTTTGCATTTCCTTTGTGAAAAGCAGATGCTGTGTAAACTGTTCCTTTTTCTTTCTGATTAATGGGCAGTATCTTGCTGGAAATGGACTCATAGAATTCTAAGGGAATTAAGAGAACATTTCGTTTAACTCTTCCATATTTCAGATGAGGAAACAAACCTAAGAGGGAATGTTCATTGTATAAGGTCACTGAGACAGTTAATCACAAAGTCAGTATGGGGACCCAATAATCAGTCCCACTCTTGGGCTCTGTGCAGTGTCACTGTGCTTTTCGAAAACAGTCTCTACCCTTCACAAACCTCCTTTTTGCCGAGCCTGTGATTTTTTTTTCAGAGTCAGTTTCAGCTTGTGAAAGAAAATAATTATTTCCTCTTCACTGCTTCTTGCCAAGAATGCACCTCCAGTGTTGATCTGAAGGCAGCCAAGCATTTCACAGACCTGCAAGAATGGAGTAGGGGGAGGTCAGGAAATCTGAAGTCACTGATGTACTTTTTCTGATTGGCCCTTGCTTAGTAGGAATTTGATGAAATGGAAGATGAAAAAACAGACCTTCTCTGATAGAACATATGCCCCCAGATATGTGGAATTTAGAGAATCCAATTATGAATGAGGAAGAAGCAACTCTAATACAAATTGAGTTGAGATTTAGGATTGGTCATGTTCGTACTGGGCAACAGCAAGGTTGGGATCCATGAACATGATCTCACTCAGTTGACCAATTATCTGGATGTGGGCAATAGATATAGATATGGGCATAAGCTAATATTTGCAGAGCACTTTATAATGTACAAGGCACTTTCACATACATATTTAACTTAATCTGGGAAGAAAAGTGTTACTTCTGTTTTACAGATGAAGAAACTAAGGCTTACAGAGTTTAAGAACTTTCATGCTGCTAGTCAGTAGTAGAACTAAGACTTAGATTTTCTGAATATTTGCACTGTTGCATTTTTATTTTATTTCCTTTAATAATGAAAGAGAATATAAGTGCTGTTCAGAGGAACATGTGGTTCAGAAAGTAGAGTTTTGAAGACGAGACATAGGGCCTTCTGTAGAGAAATGGGAGCAGCCATTTCCAGTACACACCTCTACAGGAAGTAGCCACTAGGATAGGCTTGTAAGCTGGAGAACAGCAGTAGATGAATGGTAGCGAATAGGACCAATAGACCAGAGCTTGTGGTAGAGTTTCTGGCGTCATCAAACTTGGGCTGTTCTGTGAAGGTTCCTGTCCAGAAGACTGTCTAGACCAAAGTAGAGGCCTTAAAAGGAGAATTCTCTGAACCATTCTCAGTGGAGGTGGTTAAAAGGAATTAGGGAAGCTTCATACTGGATGGGAGAGAGGGTGATCCTAGGCTTTTTTGATTATATCTTTAGGATGGAATATAAACCTAAAATTTTAAATTAGTTAATAAGGAAGAAAAATAGGGACATATTTTAATAGGCTGTTTGGTTTTTGATTCTGAAAGTTTCATAGGTGGTACAGACATTTTTTTAGCCCAAGTTATCTGTGAATATTGAATTTTGGGGCTAATACACATCTTGTTTAAAACCAGCTTAATTATTTGTTTAAACTGTTGCCATAAATAATAACATTTCATATGAATAATAAAAGTATAACATCTTTCTTCATATTTTACAGTTCACCAAACAGTTTGATCTCTACAACAACCCTGTGAACCAATCAAGCAGGGTACTGTTAATGTTCTTTTTATATAAATAAATTAACAAAAGGAAGATAATGGTTTCACAGTTTTATAGATGAGGAAATTGAAATTCAGAGTAGTTAAGTGATTTTCTTAGAGCTACTCAGCAGTGTGTGGCAAATAAGATCAAAACCCAGATATTCTGGTTCCTAAGGGATGCAAATTTTCTACTATGTTCTGATGTATGCTCTGTAGAAAGGGGTCAGTACTTATACCTTACAGGATGTGTATGGAAAGTTTGTGTCTCTGGCCTTTCCTGTATGGTAAATTCCTGTAATAGTTACCTTGTTGCAGGAAGGGAGAGCCCTTCCAGGGCCTGAGAGTGAACTCTTGTCTAACACTTGGAAATAAATTGTCTGAGGGTGCAAATGTGCTGACAAAGCAAGAGACTTTATTGGGAAGGGGCGCTCTGGCAGAGAGCAGTAGATTAAGGAAACCCAGGAGACTACTCTGTCACGTGGCTCACAGTCTCAGGTTTTATGGTGTTGAGATTAGTTTCTGGGTTGTCTCTGGCCAATCATTCTGACTCAGGGTCCTTTCTGGTGGCACATGCATCGCTCAGCCAATATAGATGGCAGCAAGGAGGATTCTGGGAGGTGGTAGGACACATGGCATCTCCTTTTGACTTTTCCTGAATTCTTCCAGTTGGTGGTGGCTTGTTAGTTCTGTGTTCCTTACCAGGACCTCTTGCCATGAATTAACTCACACAAATGGTTACTATGGTACCTGGCCAGGGTGTGTGGTTTTAGTCAGTGTGTTCCTGTAACAACTTCCCTTGAGAGACTTCTTGGGAATTGGGGTGGAGGTTTCTTTCATCTGTAACTACTTAGAGCTGAGAGTTGTTGTAGTCCTGCCTAGTAGAACAGAAGTCTCCCTCTACCTGATCTAAATCAAGGTATTCTGTGCCTGAAACCAGTTTTCACCCATGTAGTAACAGCAATTCAGCCAGAAACTGTTGGACCCTGTCAGAGATGAAAAGATAGGGGCCAAACAGGAGGCCTAACAGGATAGTCATCACCAGGTCTAGAAAAGGAAGGCAACATTTGGAATGAGGGATGCAGGATATGTGACTTTCTTCTGATTGGTTGGTGGTGAGGCAGCAGTGTAGTACTCCAGGAATCTTGCACTCAGCTTGGTTACCATACTCCACTTGGGTGGGGACTCCAGTTCTGCAATGAAATCAAAAGCATTGCTGTGGATATTCCTTGAACAGGAACCAGGACCTTGCCCCAAGTCTGTACCACCACTTTACTGCTCCTCCCCTGTTTCTGTATCCCCTCCCTTCCCTGACCAGCAGTGGTTTGAGTCTGCACTTTGGAACTCAGGGAAGGTCAAGGATGCTGAACAGAGCCTATATCCTACAAACAAGAAACAGGGGACAGAGAAAGGATTTGTACTGAAGAGTCCCATAATCCTGCTCAGTTTTAATTCAGGGAACTGGGCAACTATGGCTCTGACAACTTCCTGTCAAAATGGGGCATAGTGCTGCCTTCAGTTTGGAGAATAGACACTGAATTGGAAGTATTCGAGTTCCAAGTCCTGGGTGTGAGTCTCGTATGATTAAAACCTCAATCCCTTGGTGTACCATTTTGTTGTAACAGACCCAATTAGAAGTAGTCAGAGGAGCGACAACTAGAATTTTAATAGACAAAATAAATCTCATTTCTTTTCAGAAGAATAAGCCTAAAATCCAGTCTGGACCTGCCATTTTGGAGGGACTTATAGCCAGTTAGCCAGTTGTTTAGTTTTATCTGCTGCTGCTGCTAAGTCTCTTCAGTCGTGTCCGACTCTGTGTGACACCATAGACGGCAGCCCACCAGGCTCCCCATCCCTGGGATTCTCCAGGCAAGAACACTGGAGTGGGTTGCCATATCCTTCTCCAATGCATGAAAGTGAAAAGTGAAGGTGAAGTTGCTCAGTCGTGTCCGACTCTTAGCGATCCCATGGGCTGCAGGCTACCAGGCTCCTCCATCCATGGGATTTTCCAGGCAAGAGTACTTACTGGAGTGGGGTGCCATTGCCTTCTCCGTTAGTTTTATCTAAGTAGGTTTTAACATTTAAAGTAGTGTTGACATACAGATAACAGGTGCTACTGGTCATCATACATGTCTCTTCTTTTGTTAATGTATGATCTAAAGCAATTTCCTTGTCTAGAAATGTAATACAAGAAGAAACTTTTAAAACATAAGGATGCAGTTACTAGCTGCCAGCAGACATTGTTTTGAGAATATCCAGGGACATATGGTGGGATCCACAAGTCTGACACAGCTCAGAAAACTCAAGTTCCTTTAAAAAACTTGTCTGAATTATACCCATAATGTCACCTAGGTATTTCCTTGGACGTCTGAACCATAACTACTCCATTTTGACTTCAATTTTCCTTAGTAGCCAAGGCAGATGTCGCCATTAACAATGATAGTGTTTCTCTAGGTATGAGAAGATGCAAGAATTGGGACTCATAAAATCTGAAAATATCTAGCTATGTGAAGGCCTGTTCTGCCAGTGTTTCCCAGAGCACAGAGTGCCTCATTCCTGATCTCCACCCTGAACTTCTTTCAGGGAGTGTTGCAGGTCAGAAGTTGCAGTGGCTGTGGTCTAATCTTTGTAGAGGTAGATGGCAAGTGCCAGTTTCCAATTGGCAGGGCTTATTCATGGTCAGAAGATATTAAGAAGAGGTGGCAAGAATACACGGAAGAACTGTACAAAAAGATCTTCTCGACCCAGATAATCATGATGATGTGATCACTAATCTAGAGCCAGACATCTTGGAATATGAAGTCAACTGGGCCTTAGAAAGCATCACTATGAACAAAGCTAGTAGAGGTTATGGAATTCCAGTTGAGCTGTTTCAAATCCTGAAAGGTGATGCTGTGAAAGTGCTGCACTCAATATGCCAGCAAATTTGGAAAACTCAGCAATGGCCACAGGACTGGAAAAGGTCAGTTTTCATTCCAATCCCAAAGGAAGGCAATGCCAAAGAATGTGGTGTTGGAGAAGACTCTTGAGAGTCCCTTGGACTGCAGGGAGATCCAACCAGTCCATTCTGAAGGAGATCAGCCCTGGGATTTCTTTGGAAGGAATGATGCTAAAGCTGAAACTCCAGTACTTTGGCCACCTCATGAAAATGGTTGACTCACTGGAAAAGATTCTGATGCTGGGAGGGATTGGGGGCAGGAGGAGAAGGGGACAACTGAGGATGAGATGGCTGGATGGCATCACTGACTCGATGAACGCGAGTCTGAGTGAACTCCAGGAGATGGTGATGGACAGGGAGGCCTGGTGTGCTGCGATTCATGGGGTCACGAAGAGTCGGACACAACTGAGCGACTGAACTGAACTGTACTGATTCATGGTCATAAATTTGATCATGATTTGGGTGGTGCATTTCATGAGTATTTCATCCCATGATGCTGAGAATGCTCATTCTCAGGTCTGGCAAAGAATTTGCTGATAGGCCACTCAATGTGTTGTTACTGGATTAGGTCCTAAAACAGTATCCAAAATTCTCTGGACCACCTCTCTATATTAGCCTCTTATGTACGAGGAAAATAAGAGTGGGCTCTTGTCTAACATTCAGAAATGAATTGTCAGCGGTGACACATGGGCTGACAAAGTAAGAGAGTTTATTGGAAAGGGGCACCCACATCAAGAGCAGTAGCATAAGGAATCCCAGGAGAACTGCTTTGCTACATGGCTCACAGTCTTGGGTTTTATGATGATGGGATTAGTTTCTGGCCAATCATTTTGATTTATGGATCCTTCTTGGTGGTGCACACATTGTTCAGCCAAGATGGATCCCAGCGAGGAGGGTTCTGACAGGTAGTAGGACACATGGCATCTCTTTTTGACTTTTACCAAATTCTACCGTTTGGTGGTGGCTTGTTAGTTCTGTGTTCCTTACCAGGACCTCTTGTCATAAAATAACTGACATAAATGGTTACTATGGTGCCAAGGTGAGTGGTTTTAGTCAGTATGTTTCCCCTAACAGTCTGATTCTTCCTGATGTCTGTCTCAGCTATGACCTGGCTTTGCTTCCAGCCTTCTGCTGTTCCTTGAGCCTTTCCTCCTAACACCATCTCCAAAGCAAATCATTCTCTGTAAAACCCTCAGTTACCTGTTGCCAGCTGCCATTTCCTTCTCCCTCCCTTTCAGAGACCTTGCTTTAATGTTCCTTGTTTTTATGTCTGGTTACCTGTCCTTACTCTGATGTGTCACCTGCCAACCTCCAAATTGTGATTTAAATTCTATTGGACCCTCTCATGCCACATGTTAGCCCCCTTTCAAAGGAGCTCAAAATATTGGTGTGCTTTGGTGCTATTTAGGACCAATTCTTTTACCTTTCTCTTAACCCTGTACCTTTAATCAGCTTCTGCTTCCCTGGCAGTATGGGGATAATTGGCTTATTTCTTAGTCAGAGCCCATTATATAGATTTCTCTGACAGCAGGCAATTTTGCTGTAGTCCATATCTGGCATTGAGTGAAAGTCACTCAGTCGTGTCCAACTCTTGGCAAACACATGGACTATACAGTCCATGGAGTTCTCCAGGCCAGAATGCTGGAGTGAGTATCCAGTCCCTTCTCCATGAGATCTTCCCAACCCAGGTATTGAATCCAGGTCTCCCACATTGCAGGCGGATTCTTTACCAGCTGAGCCACTGGAGAAGCCCATATCTGGCGTTATTACCAAGGTGATTGCTATTGTTTTATCACGTCTAACAAGTCCAGCAGGTTTTGCTGATCGAAGCATTGCAAGGAGTCACTTGCTTGGCAAGTCTCTCCAGAGAGAATTCTTTTCTTCTGGTAGTGGTCTCACCTGCAAGGAGTTAGTAGCCCCCTTCAGGACTGACTTTCTCAATCTGGCCCTCCAGGAATTTTTGGGTGTTCTGAAGGCTGCTGGCCAGTTGTAGCTTTGATGTTTCTTATGGGATGTTATCTGAATTTCTGCATCAGGCTGGAATTACTAACATGATATTTAATAAAATCCATGTGTCCTCCCATTGGCACACCAGAGAAGGTATCTCTGATCTGTCCATTGGATCAATTAAGGTTTTTATTTTCTAATGGTGATAAGTACAATTAAGTAGAATGGATACTCATAGGCCTTGTTTACTTTGAAGTACTTTATAGTCTCTAACTTTGAGAGTAACTGATTGAGGAGCGTTCTAGCCTTGCACCTTTGGTCTTTGTTCCTTCTCAGGAGTTCTGGCCAGAAGGGCAAGGGAGGAACAAAGAGTAACGTGATTTCTCAGAGGTCTCCTTACTTAATTTGCACTAAAGAAGGGTCAGCATACTAGGGCCTATGAATCTAATTCTGCTCACCACCTGTTTCTGTAAATAATGTCTGTTTTTGTTTTTTTTAGATTTTTTAAAATTTTATTATTATTTTTAAAATATAAATTTATTTATTTTAATTGGAGGGTAATTACTTTACAATATTGTATTGGTTTTGCCATACATCAACAATTATCCACCACAGGTATACACGTGTTCCCCATCCTGAACCCCCTCCCTCCTCCCTCCCTGTACCATCCCTCTGGGTTGTCCCAGTCCATCAGCCCCAAGCATCTGATATCATGCATTGAACCTGGGCTGGTGACTCTTTCATATATGATATTATACATGTTTCAATACCATTCTCCCAAATCATCCCACCCTCTCCCTCTCCCACAGAGTTCAAAAGACTGTTCTATACATCTGTGTCTCTTTTGCTATCTTGCATACAGGGTTATCATTACCATCTTTCTAAATTCTATATATATGTGTTAGTATACTGTATTGGTGTTTTTCTTAACATTTTATCAGCATGTAGCCACACTCACTTGTTTACATATTGTCTACAGGTGCTTTTCCTCTAGAATGGCAGAGTTGAGGGCCATTATATTTCTCAAAGACTAAATTAAGCTGTGAATTTATTGGCTATTGTTGGATAGGGCAGGACATTGAGTTTGTTGAGTGTTTCCTGGACCTTATTGTTCTTCATCTTGAGCTGAGTATGTGAAGAGAGATATGCAGGGAAGTGGTTTTAGAAATAGACTACTTCCTTGTAAATAATGAAGATTTTTAGAATCCATATGATGCTACTAGGTGTTTTCTTGTTTGAATAGGCAAAATCTCCATTATCAGTGATGCATTCCTAGTACCTACCCCAGGGCCTGACACAATTTCAGCTCTGGTATCAATAAACTATCATTCAGGGGTTCTGTTTTTCCCAGTGGCCAGTCAGAAACATACTACTTCTTCAGTGTAGAAACAGTTTGCTCTTTTTGATTGTCTGTTGTTATTTCGTCATGAACCCCTATTTCTTTCCCATTATAGACAGTCATTGGATTTTTTTACAAAAGCCCTGCATAGTTTGTATACATTTATTGATTTTGAATTTTAAACTGATCTATTAAATAAATATTAAGCCCTAAGGTATATGGTGTATGTGTGTGTTACTAGCTCAGTCGTGTTTGACCGTTTGTGACTCCATAAACTGTAGCCCACCAGGTTCCTGTGTCCATGGAATTCTCCAGGCAAGAATACTGGAGTGAGTAGCCATTCCCTTCTTCAGGAGAACTTCCAGACCTGGGGATTGAACCCAGGTCTCCTGCATTGCAGGCAGGTTCTTTACCATCTGAGCTACCAGGAAAGCCCAAGGTATATGAAAGTGGAAGTGAAAGCACTCAGTTGTGTCTGACTCTTGGTGACCCCATGGACTATACTCCATGAAATTCTCCAGGCCAGAATACTGGAGTGGGTAGCCTTTCCCTTCTCCAGGGGATCTTCCCCACCCAGGGATCGAACCCAGATCTCCCGCATTGCAGGAAGATTCTTTACCAGCTGAGCCACAGGAGAAGCCCAGTATATGCTACAACTAAATAACATATAAATAATGTATGGCTCTGCTGGAAGGGAAACCCATGATTTCTGATGTATTATTTATCATAAGAGATAAATAGATGACAGGAATCTCCTTCTCTTTCTGACAAATTTGAAACTGCTAGTTCATTAAAGGGGCTAGACCAGCATTTCCCTTTATAGTTAGCAATGATGTAATATACCAAGTAGTGAAGGTAACAGGACAGGAACCACAGAAGTCACAACAGGGCATGTTGCCTAGTCATACTTTCTCCACTGGTCAGATAATATTTCACTGAGGTCTAAAGAAATGAAATGTCATGAACAGGAGTATCTCTCAGCTTCATGGTACTTATTCATTCCTTGTGATTGATTGGTATGATTATGGTATTTTGCTGTGATTATTCTGACGTGATTTAAAAGGAATTTTTAAAATGTGACAGTTGCTGGATACAATTTCATATTATTGGTGATACTTTACTAAAATGGACCAATTAGACATCTAAAACCTGGTTGTATAGACTAACCTATATTTTATTCTCCTATATAAATAGGGCAAAGAGAATAAGAGCTATAGTGTTGGGGTGGGGGTCTTGAGAGTTCATGGAGTCCACTGGAGTGGGAGTGCTTTGTTTTCCAGGCATCAAAACCAACCAATATAGGTAAGAGCTAGAGAAGGAATTAGACTGTTGCCTTGGTGATGTTTTTCATCATTAATTTCTGTCCTTTGGGAACACTAGAAACTAGTTTGTTAGGAAAAATATAACTTTTGGACCCCAAGGCTTTATAATTAACTCTTGTTTTTTTTTTTTTTTTTTTTTTCTCACATAAATGACATTTGGGACTAAGTGTTCAAAGATACAGTTTTGGTTGAAGTTATGGTATTGAGTTTAGGTATTTCAGCATATTCTCTGTCTCGGAAAGAGAGCGAGCTTATCAATAAGGCAGCATGGTGAGGCTTAGCACAGTGGTTGCTCTTGTGGGAATAAGTGTTGTCACTGAAAGAACACAGACCTATGTTTGTATTCCATATCTGCCATGGACTAGTTGGGTGACATTTGGCAAGCTACCAAACTCTTCAAGTATTAGTTTCCTCAACTGTAAATGGAGATAGTAATACCAACATTGGATCATTAAGTGTATTAATAAAATAACATTTAAAAGTAGCATGCCTTTAATAAATGTTTGTCTCTGTTAGATAGGAATTTTCTTAAAAAACATTTTTTATTGAAGTGTAGTTGATTTACAATATCATATTAGTTTCAGGTGAAAAACACAGCAACTCAGTTTTGTAAACACACACACACACACACACACACACACACACATTCCTTTTCAGATTTTTTTCCCTTATATATTATTGCAAAATATTGAGTATAGTTATCTGTGTTATACAGTTAAAAAACATTTATGGCTTTACTTGTGGCATGAATAAACTTTAATTTAATTAGCAACTTGGTTCGAGTTTGGATATGGGCCATTTCTCCAGAAGTCAAGAACATGTTTTACAAAGAGAAGAGCAAAGAATGTGAGTCATATTGCTTTCTGTCATACAGCTCTGCAGTTACTCTAGTGACAGTAAAGTAGAGACTGATCAGAAAACCTTCTAGGCTGGCTTATAAAAGCAACTTCATTCACAAAGAAAGTATGGGTATGCCTGGTCTTGGTCTCTTTTTTTATAATAACCATTTGAATAAGATTAACATTGTTACTTGTAGTGTCCTTGAATGTGATGTTATATAATACCTTTGCTTTGATTCTACTGGCACTGAGAAAGAGAACACTTGGTAGGTCTGGTCAAAGTGCCTAATCCTTAGTATTCTCTAAATGTTTTATTTGAATTGAATAGTGAGACCTTATTTTACAGCAGATGAATTGAGACACAGAGCAGTTAAATAGCTCATCCAGGAATTAACACACAGAGACTGTGGCCTTGTCCATATGGGACCTGGTTTCCTTCCCTGGTTTCTTAACACAAATCCTTCTGTTTCTAGCCTGTCTTTCCTCTTGCTCAAAGCATATTTTGCAGTATGAAGACTTCCTTACCCTTTCCAGCTGGTGATTTGCTTTTATCTACATTAGGGGAGTGGGTTAAAAATGCAGTCAGAGTGCATATGGCAATTCAAATGTTTTAAATAGGATTTTGCAGTTGAAATCACAACAAATAGGGACAACTCTTTTTGTCTGTTTCATCACAGCTGAGGTTGAACAAAGGGTCTTGGGTGGGGCTGTGGAAAAGGATAGGTGGTCATGGCATAGATTTTTATAGACAGATGGTGTTGGCATGGAAGAAAAACAAACTAACAGTGGTGTGTGGGGGGATTATAGAGAGTATATCTCCTCCTACAGCCTGAATCTTTGAATCTGATTACATTCCCCAGGGACTTTGCATTGATTTACTTAAAGTTGCTTATTCTGATAGAGAAAGTCATAGGAGGAAGGCTAATGTACATTAAAGGAGCTGTGTGTAGAAATCCTCTCTTTCAATATGCAGACATCCTCTGTCTCTAGAAAGCTGGCCTCTGTTTGAACTTATTACTATGCTCTAGTTGTTGCAGAAGTAATTTAGAAGCCCCAGAAGAAATACGTTAACAAGGTCTATTACACACCAGGCTTAAGTTGGAGAGGAATAGTTTCACATTTAATGACAGACTGTTTGGCCTGTTTGTCTTTCCTCTCCCTTTGCTTCCTGTCTGATGTTGAGTCATTGCAACAGCTCTTTATGATTGTAGGGAGCCTTGGCCAAGAAGGGAATGGAACCCAGGCATTTTGATTTCTGATCTGACATCTGGACTACCTTCAGAATGCTCCTGGAACTTGTATAAAAGAAGAAATGCTTTTAGGATTGAAGTCAAGTGAAGTGAAGTCACTCAGTCATGTCCGACTCTTTGCGACCCCATGGACTGTAGCATACTATGCTCCTCTGTCCATGAAATTTTCCAGGCAAGAGTACTGGAGTGGGTTGCCATTTCCTTCTCCAGAGGATCTTCCTGACCCAGGGATCGAACCCAGGTCTCCCACACTGTAGGCAGATGCTATACCATCTGAGCCACCAGGGAAGTTCAAGCTTTTAGGATTAATACTAGACAAAAAATTAAACACTTCTATATGAAAAGCCAGACTTAGTTGCTTAGTTGTTTTCTTTCCCTTTCAGGTCCCAAGTACACAGCTGAGATGGGCTTATTATCTTTTTTCATATACTGTTTTAGACAAATTTTTCTCTGTTCATAGAAGTTCCTTCTGATTATCAGTACTCCTTATGAGGTCAGGAAAGAGGTATGTTTAATAGAGTCTGATGAATAATTTAATAGTGTTTCTAATTATGGGAAATATATATAACATAAAATTTACCAGTGTAAACATTTAAAGGGTTCAATTCAGTGGTTTTAATAAATTCATATTGTGCAACCATGACCACCATCCATCTCCAAACTAATTTTATCTTTCAAACCTGAAAGTCTATCCTATTAAATAATAATTCCCATTTTCCTTTGCCTCAGCTCCTGGTAACGATCATTCTGCTTTCTGTCTCTGTGAATTTGACTCTTCTAGGTACTCCATATTATGGACTCACACTATTTGTCTTTTTGTGACTGGCTTATTTCACTTAGCACAATGTCCTTAAGGGTTTATTCGTGTTGTAACATATATCAGAATTTCCTTTCTTTTTAAAGCTGAAGAATAATTGACTTACAATATTATATTATATTACTTTCAGATATACAGCACAATTACACATTACAAAATGATCATCATAATAAGTCTAGTTGCCATCTGTCATCATACAAAGTTTTCACAATGCTGTTGACCATATTCCCTATGCAAAATAATAATTACTTCTCTGTGATTTATTTTATAAGTGAAACTTTCTGCTTCTTAATTTCCCTCACCTATTTCACTCATCCTCCCCACCCCACTCTCTTCTGTCAACTGCCAGTTTGTTCCATGTATCTATTAATCTTTTGTGTTGTTTTATTATGTTCATTAGTTTTGTTTTTGAGATTCCAGCTGTAAGTAAAATCATGTGGTGTTTGCTTTCTCTGCTTGACTTATTCCACTTAGTATAGTACCTCTAGGGCCATCCATGTTGTTGCAAATGGCAAAATTTCATTCATATTTATGACTGAGTAATGCTTCACTGTCTGTATTTCTGGATGTGTGTTGTTCAGTTGTTCAATCATGTCTGACTCTTTGCAGCCCCATGGACTGTAGCATGTATGTGTGTATGGATGGATAAAGATATCTTCTTAATCCGTTTGTCTGTTGATTGGCACTTGGGATGCTTCCATGTCTTGGCTATTGTAAATAATGCTGTAATAAAGATATATTCTCTATCCATTTGTCTGTTGATCGGCACTTGGGTTGCTTCCATGTCTTGGCTATTGTAAATAATGCTGCAATAAATATAGGCGTGCATATAGCTTTAAAAAAATAAATTTATTCATTTTAAATGGAGGCTAAGTACTTTTCAGTATAGTAGTGATTTTGTCATACATTGACATGAATCAGCCACAGGTGTACATGTGTTCCCTATCCTGGATCACTCTCCTACCTCCCTCCCTATCCAATCCCTCTGGGTCATCCCACTGCACCAGCCCCAAGCACCCTGTCCCAAGCATCAAACCTGGGCTGGCAATCCATTTCATGTATAATAATATACATGTTTCAATGCCCTTCTCCCACATCATCAAACCCTCGCCCTCTCCCACAGAGTCCAAAAGACTGTTCTACACATCTGTCTCTTTTGCTGTCTCGCATATAGGGTTATCATTACCATCTTTCTAAATTTCATATATATGTGTCAGTATACTGTATTGCTGTTTTTCTTTCTGGCTTACTTCACTCTGTATAATAGGCTCCAGTTCCATCCACCTCATTAGAACTGATTCAAATGCCTTCTTTTTAATGGCTGAGTAATACTCCATTGTGTATATGTACCACAGCTTTCTTTTCCATTCGTCTGCTGATGGACATCTAGGTTGCTTCCATGTCCTGACTATTATAAACCGTGCTACAGTGAACATTGGGGTGCATGTGTCTCTTTCAATTCTGGTTTCCTCAGTGGGTATACCCTGCGGTGGGATTGCTGGGTCAAATTTGCAGGTTTTTAAGGAATCTCCACACTGTTCTCCATAGTGGCTGTACTAGTTTGCATTCCCACCAACAGTGTAAGAGGGTTCCCTTTTCTCCAAACCTTCTCCAGCATTTTTTGTTTGTAGACTTTTGGATTGCAGCCATTCTGACTGGTGTGAAATGGTACCTCATTGTGGTTTTGATTTGCATTTCTCTGATAATGAGTGATGTTGAGCATCTTTTCATGTGTTTGTTAGCCATCTGTATGTCCTCTTTGCAGAAATGTCTGTTTAGTTCTTTGGCCCAGTTTTTGACTGGGTCATTTATTTTTCTGGAATTGAGCTACATAACTTGCTTGTATATTTTGAGATTAAATCTTTGTCAGTTGCTTCGTTTGCTTTTATTTTCTCCCATTCTGAAGGCTATCTTTTCACCTTGCTTATAGTTTCTTTCATTGTGCAAAAGCTTTTAAGTTTAATTAGGTCCAGTTTGTTAATTTTTTCTTTTATTTCTATTACTCTGGGAGGTGGGCCATAGAGGATCCTACTGTGATTTATGTCGGAGAGTGTTTTGCCTATGTTTTCCTCTAGGAGTTTTATAGTTTCCAGTCTTACATTTAGATCTTTAATCCATTTTGAGTTTATTTTTGTGTATGGTGTTACAAAGTGTTCTAGTTTCATTCTTTTACAAGTGGTTGACCAGTTTTCCCAGCACTACTTGTTAAAGAGATTGTCTTTTCTCCATTGTATATTCTTGCCTCCTTTGTCAAAGATAGATGTCCATAGGTGTGTGGATTTATCTCTGGGCTTTCTATTTTGTTCCATTGATCTATATTTCTGTCTTTGTGCCAGTACCATACTGTCTTGATGACTGTAGCTTTGTAGTATAGCCTGAAGTCAGGCAGGTTGATTCCTCCAGTTCCAGTCTTCTTTCTCAAGATTGCTTTGGCTAGTGGAGGTTTTTTGTATTTTCATATAAACTGTGAGATTATTTGTTCTAGTTCTGTGAAAAATACTGTTGGTAGCTTGATAGGGATTGCATTGAATCTATAGATTGCTTTGGGTAGTATACTCATTTTCACTATATTGATTCTTCAAATCCATAAACATGGTATATTTCTCCATCTATTAGTGTCCTCTTTGATTTCTTTCATCAGTGCTTTATAGTTTTCTATATATAGGTCTTTTGTTTCTTTAGGTAGATATATTCCTAAGTATTTTATTCTTTTTGTTGCAATGGTGAATGGAATTCTTTCCTTAATTTGTCTTTCTGTTTTCTCGTTGTTAGTGTATAGGAATGCAAGGGATTTCTGTGTGTTAATTTTATGTCCTGCAACTTTACTATATTCATTGATTAGCTCTAGTAATTTTCTGGTGGAGTCTTTAGGGTTTTCTATATAGAGGATCATGTCATCTGCAAACAGTGAGAGTTTTACTTGTTCTTTTCCAATCTGGGTTCCTTTTATTTCTTTTTCTGCTCTGATTGCTGTGGCCAAAACTTCCAAAACTATGTTGAATAGTAGTGGTGAAAGTGGGCACCCTTGTCTTGTTCCTGACTTTAAGGGAAACTCTTTCAATTTTTCACCATTGAGGATAATGTTTGCTGTGGGTTTGTCATATATAGCTTTTATTATGTTGAGGTATGTTCCTTCTATTCCTGCTTTCTGGAGGGCTTTTATCATAAATGGATGTTGAATTTTGTCAAAGGCTTTCTCTATATCTATTGAGATAATCATATGGTCTTTATCTTTCAATTTGTTAATTTCGTGTATTACATTGATAGATTTGCAGATATTGAAGAACCTTTGCATCCCTGGGATAAAGCCCACTTGGTCATAATGTATGATCTTTTTAATATGTTGTTGGATTCTGTTTGCTAGAATTTTGTTAAGGATTTTTGCATCTATGTTCATCAGTGATATTGGCCTGTGGTTTTCTTTTTCTGTGGCATCTTTGTCAGGTTTTGGTATTACGGTGATGGTGGCCTCATAGAATGAGTTTGGAAGTTTACCTTCCTCTGCAGTTTTCTGAAAGAGTTTGTATAGGATAGGTGTTAGCTCTTCTCGAAATTTTTGGTAGAATTCAGCTGTGAAGCCGGCTGGTCCTGAGCTTTTGTTTGCTGGAAGATTTTTGATTACAGTTTCAATTTCCATGCTTGTGATGGGTCTGTTAAGATTTTCCATTTCTGGTTCAGTTTTGGAAAGTTGTACTTTTCTAAGAATTTGTCCATTTTTTCCAGGTTGTCCATTTTACTGGCATATAGTTGCTGATGGTAGTCTCTTATGATCCTTTTTATTTCTGTGTTGCTTGTTGTGATTTCTCCATTTTCATTTCTAATTTTGTTGATTTGATTCTTCTCACTTTGTTTCTTGATGAGTCTGGCTTATGGTTTGTCAATTTTATTTATCTTCTCAAAGAACCAGCTTTTAGCTTTGTTAATTTTTGCTACGGTCTCTTTTCTTTTGCATTTATTTCTGCCTTAATTTTTAAGATTTCTTTCCTTCTTCTAACCCTGGGGTTCTTCATTTCTTCCTTTTCTAGTTGCTTTAGGTGTATAGTTAGGTTATTTATTTGACTTTTTCTTTTTGTTTCTTGAGGTAAGCCTGTTGCTGTGAACCTTCCCCTTAGCACTGCTTTTACAGTGTCCCATAGGTTTTCAGTTGTTGTGTTTTCATTTTCATTCATTTCTATACATATTTTGATTTCTCTTCTGTGATTTGTTGGTTATTCAGCATCCTCTTGTTTAGCCTATATGTTGGAAGTTTTAATAGTTTTTCTCCTGTAATCGACATCTAATATTATTGCATTGTGGTCAGAAAAGATGCTTGGAATTATTTCAGATTTTTTTTTATTTACCAAGGCTAGATTTATGGCCCAGGATGTGGTCTGTCCTGGAGAAGGTTCCGTGTGCCCGTGAGAAAAAGGTGAAATTCATTGTTTTGGGGTGAAATGTCCTATAGATATCAGTTAGGTCTAGCTGGTCTATTGTATCATTTAAAGTTTGTGTTTCCTTGTTAATTTTCTGTTTAGTTGATCTATCTGTAGATGTGAGTGGGGTATTAAAGTCTTCCACTTTTGAAATTAGTGTTTGTTTTAATATTCAGGAATTTCTGTATAGTGTGGTAGTTCATTTTTAAGTTTTTGAGGACTCTATTGTTTTCCATAGTTGCTGCACCAGTTTACATTTCCATTAAAAGTACATGAGGGTTCCTTTTCCACCACATCCTCGCCAGCACTTTTTTTTTTTTTTTGTTTTGTTGATAGCCCTTCTGACAGGTATGAGGTGGTATCTCATTGTCGTGTTGAATTGCATTTCTCTGATAATTAGTGATGTTGAGCATTGTTACATGTGTCTATTTGCAATCTGTGTATCTTCCTTGGAAAAATGTCTATTCAGGTCCTCTGCCCATTTTTTAATCGTGTTATCTGCAGGTTTATTGTTGAGTTGTGAGTTTCTTGTTTATTTTGGATATATCCCCCATCAGAGTTATTGTCTTCAAATTTCTTCTTCCATTCACTAGGTCACCTTTTCATTTTGTTATTTCCTTCAATGTGCAAAAACTGTTTAGTTTGATGTAGTTTCATGTGTTTATTTTTGTTGTCTTTGCTTGAGGTGACAGATCTAAAAACATTGCTAAGAATTATATAACAAAGTGCCCATGCTTTCTTTTAGTTTTATAGTCTCAAGGCTTAAGTTTTTAATCCATTTTGAGTTCAGTTTTGTAAAGGTGTATTTTATGTATGGTGTAAGATTAGTTTTTACGATTAGTTTTTAAGATTAGATTAGTCCAGATTAGTTTTTTTACATTAGGTATTATCCTTCCCTGGAGGCTCAGATGGTAAAGTGTCTGCCTATAATGCAGGAGACCCGGGTTCAATCCCTGGGGAGGGAAGACCTCCTGGAGAAGGAAATGGCAACCCACTCCAGTATCCTTGCCTGGAAAATCCCATGGATGGTGGAACCTGGTAGGCTACAGTTCATGGGGGTCGCAAAGAGTTGGACACGACTGAGCAACTTCACTTTCACTTTCATCCATTTTCCCCAACATAATTTTATTGAAGACACTGCCTTTTCCCATTGTATATTCTTGTCTCCTTTGTTACAGATTGACCATATGTGTGAGTGTGTTTAATTTTGGGCTATTTTGTTCCATTGGTAGGTGTGGAACAAAAGGCCAGGTGTGGAACAAAAGGTGTGATTTTCTGCCAGTACCATAGTGTTTTCATTATTATAACTTTGCAGTACAGTTTGAAGTGATTCCTCCAGTTTTGTTCTTTCTCAAAATTGCTTTGACTATTCAAGTTTTTTTTTTTTTTTTTGTGGTTCTGTACAAATTTAAGATTATTTGTTCCAGTTCTGTCAAAAATGCCGTTAATATTTTGATAGGGATCACATTGAATCTGCAGACTACTTTGGGCAATATGGACATAATAGATAGTAATCCTTCTAGTTCATGTGCATGGAATAGCTTTTAATTTCTTTGTATCTTCTTTAATTTGTTTCATCAGTATCTTACAGGTTTCAGAGTACAAGTCTTTAAAAAAGATGTTAGTTGCTCAGTCATGTCTGACTCTTTTGACCCCATGGACTGTAGCCTGCCAGGCTCCTCTGTCCATGGAATTCTCCAGGGAAGAATAGTGGAGTGGGTAGCCATTGTCTTCTCCAGGGGATCTTCCTGACCCAGGGATCTAACTTGGTTCTCCTGCATTACTGTCTGAGCCACCTCTTGAGTTAAATTTATTCCTAGGTATATTATCCTTTTTGATGCAATTGCAAATGAATTGCTTTCTTCATTTCTGTTTCTGATAGTTTGCTATTAGTACATAGAAATGCAATAGATTTCTATATATTAATTTTATATCCTACAGTTTAACCAAGTTCGTTGATGAGCTCTAGTAGTCTTTTTGTGGTATATTTAGGATTTTCTATGTATAATGTCATCTTCAAACAGAGACAGTTTTACTTTTCCCTTTCCTATTTGGATTTCTTTTTTTTCTTGTCTGACTGCTGTGTTTGATTCCAGTACTTCCAATACTGTGTTGAATAAAACAAGTGAGAGTGGTCATCTTTGTCTTACTCTTGATTTTAGAGGACATACTTTCTTCAGCTTTCACTATTGAGTATGAGGTTGGCTGTAGGCTTTTCATATATGGCCTTTATTATGCTGAGATATGTTTCTTCTATACCAAATTTTGAAAGAACGTGTATCATGAGAGGGTACTAAATTCTGTCAAATGTTTTATTATGCATCTATCAATAGGATCATGTGATTTTTAACCCTTATTCTATTAGTGTGCTATATCAAGTTCATTGATTTGCAGGTGTTGAGCCATCCCTGGAATAAATCTTACTTGGTCATTGTGTATGATCCTTTTAATGTGTTGTTCAATTTGTTTTGTTTATCATTTGTTGAGGACTTTTGCATCTATGTTCATTAGGGATACTGGCCTATAATTTTCTTGTAGTAATTGGCCTGTGATGTCCTAGTCTGGTTTTGGTTTGGGTCAGGGTGATGCTGGTGTCATAAAATGAGTTTGGAAGTATTCCCTTCTCTTTAATTTTTTGAAAGAGTTTGAGAATGACTGGTATTATTTCTTCTATAAGGGCTTGGTAGAATTCACCAGTGAAGCCATATGATTCTGCACTTTTTGCTGGGAGATTATCAGTTACTGATTCAATCTCCTTACTAGTAATCAATCTATTTAGATTTCTTTAAGATTCAGTCTTGGAAGGTCCTATGTGTCTAGGAACTTAAGACACTTCTTTTGGGTTGTCTAATTTTTTGTCATATAATTGTTCATAGTATTCTCTTACAATTTGTGTATTTCTGTGGTGTCAGTTTTTAATGTCTCCTCTTTCATTTCTGACTTTATTTTTAAAAATTTTATTTATTTATTTATTTATTTATTTTTACTTTACAATACTGTATTGGTTTTGCCATACATTGACATGAATCCACCATGGGTGTACATGAGTTCCCAATCCTGAACCCCCTCCCACCACCCTCCCCATATCATCTCTCTGGATCATCCCAGTGCACCAGCCCCAAGCATCCTGTTATTTGAGCTATATCTTGATTTCTTGGTGAGTCTACCCAAAGGTTTGTCAATTTTTGCTTATCTTTCAGGTCTTGGCTTCACTGATATTTTCTGTTGTCTCTTTAGTCTACATTTCATTCATTTCCACTCTGTTCTTTGTTATTTCCTTCCTTCTACTGACTTTGGGTTTTGTTTATTCTTCTTTTTCTATCCTGGAGGAGTAAAGTAAGATGTTTATTTAAACTTTTTTCTTACTTCTTTATGTAGGCGTGTATCACTATGAACTTTCTTCTTAGAACTGCTTGTGTTGTATCCCATAAAATTTTGTATATTTCCATTTTCATTATTCTGAAGATATTTTCTGATTTCCTTGTTGACCCGTAGGTTGTTTAGCAGTATTTTATTTCGCTGTACATGTTTGTATTTCTTCCATTTCTCTTCTTTAAAAATTTTTTTTTAAAAATTTATTTCTGGTTGTGCTGGGTCTTTGTTGCTGCACAGGCTTTTCTCTAGTTGCAGTAAGTGGAGGTTACTCTCTAGTTTCAGTGCACTGGCTTCTTATTGCAGTGGCTTCTTTTGTTGTGGAACAAAGGCTCTAGGGTGTGTGAGCTTCAGTAGTTGTCAAAAGTGGGCTCAGTAGTTGTGGTTCCTGGGCCTGAGAGCACAAGCTCTGTAGTTGTGGCACATCAAATGCGGGTCTCCTGCTTGGCAGGCGGAGCCACCAGGGAACCCCCATTAGGTCTGTTAATACTTGTCATATATTTAGGTTCTCCTATGTTGGGTGCATAAATAATTGTTACATTTTTTTGGATTGATACTTTTATCATCATGTAATGTTCCTTCTTGTCTCTTGTTACAGTCTTTATTATGAAATTTGTTTTGTCTCATATAAGTATAGTGATCCCAACTTTCTTTTAGTTTCCATTTGCATGGCATATCTTTTTTTCCATCCCTTTACTTCATTCTTTGTTTGTCCTTACACCTGAGGTGAGTCTCTTGTAAGCAGTATATAGATGGGTCTTGTCTTTTTATCCATTTAGTCACTATGTCTCTCTTGATTGAAGGTTCATTTCTCGATTTAGTTCATTTACACTTGAAGTAGTTTATTGATACACATGTGTGTATTGCTTCCTGGCTGTTTTATAGTTTCTTTCTTTTATTTTCTTCTCTTGTTCCCTTCCTTTATGGTTTGATGATTTTCTTTAGAGGTATGCTTAGATTCTTTTCTCATGTTTTTTGTATATACTATAGAATTTGCTTTGTGGTTTTCATAAAGCTTACATAGAACAATCTATTTTTATAGCAGCCTGTTTTAAGTTGATAACATTTTGAACACATTCTGAAACTATATTTTTACTCCCCCAACATATTATGTTTGTGATGTCACATTTTACATCTTTTTATCTTGTGTATCTTTTATTTTACCTATAGTTATCTTTACTACTTTTGTCCTTTAAAGCTTCATATGTTGTGCTTAGTCATTCAGTTGTGTCCGACTCTGTGCCCTCATGAACTGTAGCCTACCAGGTGCCTATGTCAATGGGGATTCTCCAGGCAAGAATACTGGAGTGGGTTCTTCCCAAACCAGGGACTGAACCCAGGTATCCTGCATTACAGGAAGATTCTTTATTGTGTGAGCCACCTAGGAAGCCCTTAAAGCTTCATATTTGGTTTATAAATGATTAATCCACTATTATGACTATCTTTATATTTACCAGAGATATTTATAATTTCATATATTTTCTTGTTAGTAATTTATACCCTTTTTTCATCTTAAAGGAGTCCCTTTAACATTTCTTATAAGACCAGTTTAGTGGTGATGAAATCCTTTAGCTTGCTTCTACCATTTCACTATTGTGAATAACACTGCTGTGAACATGGAGGTACAAATATCTCTTGGAGACCACACTTTCAGTTCTTTTGGACATATACCCCAAAGTGCAATTTCAGAATTATATGATAGTTGTATTTTTATTTTTTGAAGAACTTGATAAATAATTTAAAATCTTTCTTCAGGATCTGTAATATTTGCATGAACTAGTCATAAAAGCATTAGTTACACCACTTTGATTCAGACCCATGATCTGTTCAGCCCAAGGTTTTTGGACATTGGACATTTGTTTTGATTAAAACCCATTATAAATGGTTTATGGGTGGAGTGACATCACCTCACAGAGTTATTAGATACTAAAAAAATATGATTTCTCTGTCTTGATTCCATATTAAGTTTTCTTACAATTGCATTCCACATACCTTGAAGTAAACAATTCTATGAGTCTAACATGAAAATATTACATTCTTTAATTTGTCCTTAAATTGATTCTTTTGAAACTTCAAGAGGATACCTCCTTAACTTTTGTGTTTTTCAGTTCAGTTCAGTCCAGTAACTCAGTTGTGTCTGACTCTTTATGACCCCATGAATCGTAGCATGCCAGGCGTGTCCATCACCAACTTCTGGAGTGCACTCAAACTCATGTCCATTGAGTTGGTGATGCCATCCAGCCATCTCATCCTCTGTTGTCCCCTTCTCCTCCTGCCCCCAACCCCCCCAGCATCAGAGTCTTTTCCAATGAGTCAGCTCTTCGCATGAGGTGGCCAAAGTATTGGAGTTTCAGATTTATCATCAGTCCTTCCAATGAACACCCAGGACCGATCTCCTTTAAGATGGACGGGTTGGATCTCCTTGCAGTCCAAGGGACTCTCAAGAGTCTTCTCCAATACCACAGTTCAAAAACATCAATTCTTCAGCACTCAGCTTTCTTCACAGTCCAACTCTCCCACCCATACATGACCACTGGAGAAACCATAGCCTTGACTAGATGGACCTTTGTTGGCAAAGTAATGTCTCTGCTTTTGAATATGCTATCTAGGTTGGTCATAACTTTCCTCCCAAGGAGTAGGCTTCTTTTGTCTTCATGGCTGCAATCACCATCTGCAGTGATTTTGGAGGCCCCCAAAACAAAGTCTGACACTGTTTCCACTGTTTCCCCATCTATTTCCCATGAAGTGATGGGACGAGATGCCATGATCTTAGTTTTGTGGATGTTAAGCTTTAAGCCAACTTTTTCACTCTCCTCTTTCACTTTCATCAAGAGGCTTTTTAGTTCCTTCCTCTTCACTTTCTGCTATAAGGGTGGTATCATCTGCATATCTGAGGTTACTGATTTTTTTGTTGTTGTTTTTAGACTTGCTAAAAAAATATATTAACATTTTCTTACCCTGTGTGACTCTAAAGTTTTCTATTTTCAGCCATTAGCCCTTAACTTTTCATACAAAAGAACTGTAATTTTTCTATTTGCACCTTATTTTTAAATACATTAGTTTCTTGGCCAGTTTATTTTGGTCATATCTCTGGATTATCTCCAGCTTGCATATGAGGTGTTGAACATTGTCCTTAGCATTCCAGCTCATTACCAAGCCTTGGAAAGAGATT
This sequence comes from Nanger dama, assembly GCA_917880005.1. NCBI lineage: Eukaryota > Metazoa > Chordata > Mammalia > Artiodactyla > Bovidae > Nanger > Nanger dama. The sequence goes on along the minus strand of CAKJTW010000073.1, from coordinate 4,267,085 downwards.
TTAGCCTTCAAAGTTTATAATCCTCTGCCTGGTGATGATCCCCGTTTACTTTGGCTTGTATTTTGGGAGAAAGAGTCCATACTTTCTCTTCTCTAGAACTGTAGCTGATAAAAAGTTCCTCAGAGATACTGCACTTATAGAGGTGCCCAAGAATGCCCATCAGAGTCAGCAGCATGAGCACTGGCCTGGGATTCCTAGAACCAGAATTCAAGTCCCAAATCTTTGGTAACCAGATCTTCAGTTCAGTTCAGTTCAGTTGATGAGTCGTGTCCGACTCTTTGCGACTCCATGAATCACAGCACACCAGGCCTCCCTGTACATCACCATCTCCCGAAGTTCACTCAAACTCATGTCCATTGAGTCGGTGATGCCATCCAGCCATCTCATCCTCTGTTGTCCCCTTTTCCTACTGCCCCTGATCCCTCCCAGCATCAGAGTCTTTTCCAATGAGTCAGCTGTTCGCATGAGGTTGCCAAAATATTGGAGTTTCAGGTTCAACATCATTCCTTCCCATGAATACCCAGGACTGATCTCCTTCAGAATGGACTGGTTGGACCTCCTTGCAGTCCAAGGGACTCTCAAGAGGTTTCTCCAAAACCACAGTTCAAAATCATCAATTCTTCTGTGCTCAGCTTTCTTCACAGTCCAACTGTTGCATCCATACATGACCATTGGAAAAACCATAGCCTTGACTAAATGGACCTTTGTTGGCAAAGTAATGTCTCTGCTTTTGAATATGCAGTCTAGGGTGGTTGTAAGTTTCCTTCCAAGGAGTAAGCATCTTTTAATTTCATGGCTGCAGTCACCATCTGCAGTGATTTTGGAGCCCCAAAAGATAAAGTCTGACACTGTTTCCACTGTTTTCCCATCTATTTCCCATGAAATGATGGGACCAGATGCCGTGATCTTCATTTTCTGAATGTTGAGCTTTAAGCCAACTCTTTCACTCCCCTCTTTCACTTTCATCAAGAGGCTCTTTAGTTCCTCTTCACTTTCTGCCATAAGGGTGGTGTCATCTGCATATCTGAGGTGATTGATATTTCTCCCGGCAGTCTTGATTCCAGCTTGTGCTTCTTCCAACCCGGCGTTTCTCGTGATGTACTCTGCATAGAAGTGAAATAAGCAGGGTGACAATATACAGCCTTGATGTATTCCTTTTCCTATTTGGAATCAGTCTGTTGTTCCATGTCTGTTTCTAACTGTTGCTTCCTGACCTGCATACAGATTTCTCAAGAGGCAGGTCAGGTGGTCTGGTATTCCCATCTCTTTCAGAATTTTCCACAATTTATTGTGATCAACACTGTCAAAGGTTTTGGCATAGTCAGTAAAGCAGAAATAGATGTTTTTCTGGAACTCTCTTGCTTTTTCCATGATCCTGTGGATGTTGGCAATTTGATCTCTGGTTCCTCTGCCTTTTCTAAAACCAGCTTGACCATCTGGAAGTTCACGGTTCACGTATTGCTGAAGCCTGGCTTGGAGATTTTTGAGGATTACTAGCATGTGAGATGAGTGCAATTGTGCGGTAGTTTGAGCATTCTTTGGCATTGTCTTTCTTTGGGATTGGAATGAAAACTGACCTTTTCCAGTCCCGTGGTCACTGCTGAGTTGTCCAAATTTGCTCGCTTATTGAGTGTAGCAGTTTCACAGCATCATTTTTCAGGATTTGACATAGCTCAACTGGAATGCCGTCACCTCCACTAGCTTTGTTAATAGTGATGCTTTCTAAGGCCCAGTTGACTTTACATTCCAGGATGTCTGGCTCTAGGTGAGTGATCACACCATCATGATTATCTTGGTCTTGAAGGTCTTTTTGTATAGCTCTTCTGTGTATTCTTGCCACTTCTTAATATTGTCTGCTTCTGTTAGGTCCATATGATTTCTGTGCTTTATCGAGCCCATGTTTGTATGAAATGTTCCCTTGGTATCTCTAATTTTCTTGAAGAGATCTCTAGTCTTCCCCATTCTGTTGTTTTCCTTTGTTTCTTTGCACTGATCACTAAGGAAGGCTTTCTTATCTCTTCTTACTATTCTTTGGAACTCTGCATTCACATGCTTATCTCATTCCTTTTCTCCTTTGGTTTTGCTTCTCTTCTTTTCACAGCTATTTGTAAGGCCTCCTAAGACAGCCATTATTCTTGTTTGCATTTCTTTCCCATGGGATGGTCTTGATCCCTGTCTCCTGTACAGTGTCACGAACCTCCATCCATAGTTCATTAGGCACTTTATCTATCAGATCTAGGCCCTGAAATCTATTTCTCACTTCCACTGTATAATCATAAGGGATTTGATTTACGTCATACCTGAGTGGTCTAGTGGTTTTCCCTACTTTCTTCAATTTCAGTCTGAATTTGGCAATCAGGAGTTCATGGTCTCAGCCACAGTCAGCTCCTGGTCTTGTTTTTGCTGACTGTATAGAGCTTCTCCATATTTGGCTGCAAAGAATATAATCAATCTGATTTTGTTCTTGACCATCTGGTGATGTCCATGTGTAGAGTCTTCTCTTGTGTTGTTGGAAGAGGGTGTTTGCTATGACCAGTGCATTTTCTTGGCAAAACTCTATTAGTCTTTGCCTTGCTTCATTCCGTATTCCAAGGCCAAATTTGCCTGTTACTCCAGGTGTTTCTTGACTTCCTACTTTTGGATTCCAATCCCCTATAATGAAAAGAACATTTTTTTTTTTTTTTGGGTTTTCTAAAAGGTCTTGTAGGTCTTCATAGAACCATTCAACTTCAGCTTCTTCAGCATTACTGGTTGTGGCATAGACTTGGATTTTGTGATATTGGATGTTTTGCCTTGGAAACGAACAGAGGTCATTCTGTCATTTTTGAGATTGCATGTAAGTACTGCATTTCAGACTCTTTTGTTGACCATGATGTCTACTCCATTTCTTCTAAGGGATTCTTGCCTGCCATATTAGATATAATAATGGTCATCAGAGTTAAATTTACCCATTCCAGTTCAGATTTTAGGTACAGCTAATCTTTTAGAATCTCAGTTTCCTTATGTGTGAAACAGGATTAAAAACAGTTGCACTCTTCACCCCACAAATTATTCTGAGAATCTAGTGAGATCATAGAAGTTAGACTATTTTCTTATTAAATGTTTGTAAAAATGTTGTATAATTGAGACTTAAGTACTGTGTTGTTTAGTTGCTAAGTGTATCTGACTCTTCTGTGGCCCCATGGACAGTAGCCTGCCAGTCTCCTCTGCCCATTGGAATTTCCAGGCCAGAATATTGGAGTGGGTTGCCATTTCCTCCTCCTGGGTATCTTCCTGACCCAGGGATCAAACCTGTGTCCCTTGCATTAGCAGGTGGATTCTTTACTTCTGAGCCACCAGCGAAGCCCCTTAAATACTAGCATCCGTGTGTAATAAATCACTTCAGTTGCGTCTGACTCTTTGTGACCTCCTGGGCTGAAGCATGCCAGGCTCTTTCATGCATGGGATTCTCCTGGCAAGAATACTGGAGTGGGTTGCCATTTCCTTCTCCAGGGGATCTTCCCTACCCAGGGATTATACCTGCATCTCTTAGTCTCCTACATTGGCAGGTGGTTCTTTACCACTAGTGCTGCCTTCAGAGCTCCCTAAAATACTGGAAGGTGTATCAGATAATTTTGCTTCCCTGGCTTAATTTATTTTGGCCCATGGACCAGTTGCTAAGAATAACCAGCTTATCATTCATAACACTGATCTCATTGCTTCATTACAATAATAACACTATGCATTTGGACGTTGTTATTCTAACCTTAACATCTATAATACAACTGGAACTCTATAGCAGTTCGCCCCCAAAGGTCTCATAGACATAAAGTGATTTTCAGTGGGCACTCTAATTCATGGTAGAGGATATGTTTCCTACTCCTGAGAAATTTAGAAGTAGAAAATAGAGATATGAATGTGAAGTGGGAAGAAGTATAGAAACAGAATTTTGAAATAAAAAGTTATTGGCAATTGAAGTGAAATTCAGAAAGAGACTGGAAATACCTGAAAAACAAACATAAAGTATCTAAATCATTGTGCTTTGGGCACATTTTTTGTAGGAGTCACTAGTTCTACATACTTGAACACTCAACAAGTCTATGACAAATTCAAATTAATTTTTGATGTCATTATGATGAAATTGAGTTATGTAAAATTCATTTAAGAAGATAGGAAAGTATTAAATGTTAGCTTTCCATTAAAATGGCTAAAATAAAAAAATTCTCAGTGCTTAACAGGATAAGCTTTATTTATATTGATAATTAGTTTTCTTTAAGTTTATTATCCTACAATGCTAAATAAATAGGATATCACTGTATTAATATTTTATTAGTCATTATATGAGTATTTTTATTTCTTGCAGTTGGATAATTTTTTATTTTTATTCCTAATGTATAAGTAGAGGGCATTGACAGGGTATTATTATGCCAAGCTTATAGCATCACTTGGAGAGGAGAGGAATATATGGTTCTTTCTTCTGATGTATTACCAAGCTCTATAAATTATAAATTGTATAGAACTTTCCTATAGGCATCGTCTCATTTTACCTCCATCATGATCCATTGAGGTACACGTTGTTACCCTTGTTTTACAAATGAGAATGCTGAGGCTTCTAGGATCAATACAGTCTGATCATAGAAGTGGTAAAGCACTGGATTTAAATTTTGTTTTTGACTCTATAGCTTTGGTTTTACCAAGTCTTCCACATGGGTATCATCTTTTGCTTTGTGTTTTAGAACACTTCTGGAAAGGAAGTTAGGACTTATAGGCATCCTTACTTTTGTTTTGTTGTCTGAGGAGATTGAATGGGAAGATCAATCCATGTGAATTGCCAAGGGTCACATGATGGCTAGAATCCAGGTCTACTGATTTCTGGGACATTAGCTATTTAAAAAATAGTTTATTTTGAATTATCAATACTTTCAAACTTACAGTGAAGTTTAAAAATAATACAAAGAACTTCAGTACATCATTCATTCAGATTCACTGATTGTTAACATGTTGCTAATTCTGTCCCTAAATATTTCCATATTATTATTTTTTCTCAGCCATTTGAGAATAAGTTGCATATATCATTAGCCTTTCCCTTGAATTATTCAACATGTATTTCCTAATAACAAGTATGTTTAGAATGGAATCAAGATGGTGGAGGAGTTGTTGGGTATGGAATATATCTCTCTCCATGGGTGCATTACAAATTTATCTACAGATACAACAGTTCTCCAGAACACTGGCTGAATATTAGTGGGAGTCCCTGACCACTGGAAAGGATTATATGAATCCACACATGGCTGGGTAGGACAAAAGAAAGAAGGGAGAAGGAGGAGGAGAGCAAGTAGGACTGGACTTGCACTTTGGGGTGGAGGACCTGAAGTAGGGCAGAGACTCCCATAACCAGGGCAATTGGTTGGGACAGAAGCAAAGCATTTAAGGCTATCAGAGGAAGGTGAAGCAGCTGATCTGTGACAGTCTGAATAGAGTGAGAATCACACAGATAATCTGTGCCATGGTCCTACACACCTCGGACAAGGTTGTGGGTCTACTGATATACGCAGGGGCTGGGAGCTGGAGCGTGGGGTTTGGAGAGAAATCCTGGGGCGAAGACTGCTGTTGACCATGGGGAGATGGCTTGAGGGGACTGGAGGGAGGAAATCCACAACAGGAAATGCCTTTGAAGAGAAACTGGGTAGCCATGGAAGCAGGGAGCTACTTCTGAGTCATATGCAAGGGGTAGATCCACCACTATAGCCTCTTTCTGTCTATATGCAGGCACAAGTAGCTGCAAAATAGAGAAGGATCCCATCAAGGGAAGACCTTTGAGTGCCTGCTGCTGGAGGCTAGAAAAGGCTCCTAATAGAGTCATATCTCTTGTGCCTATGGCCACTGGCTTCCTGTGCACCTGGTCCTGCTGAGTTCTCTGCAGTTCAAGCAGGCATGCCACCTCATTGCTGTACCTTTACTGGAACAGACCCAAGTTCTCTAGGGTATCCTCTTGGAGCAGACTCCTGTGGGTGGCCCACACACAGAGGGGGAGATAAAACCACAATGAGCTCCAGGGGTGGAGCAACTAAGGAAGAGGATTGAAAACTTTTCTATCAGCTGCATAAGCTGGAGATTAAATCCACGTGATTAACTAAGTAGACTGTATCTATGGAATATATGAAAGGACAATGAGTGTTCCTCAAAAGAAAACACTCTAGCTCTGGAAGCTGTGGATATTGGAGGCAAACACATGTGGAAGTAGGGCCAGATTAGAGTCTGAGCTGTCCCCATGATGCCTGGAGACCAGCCCTCCCCAGCACTGGAAGGACTCCTAGGGAGACAGAGGCGGGCTATGGCTTAGAGCAGGAGCAAGGGCCTTGAAAGCTGGAACCCTAAGAAAATACATATTAGTTTTTTTCATTCATTCTGTTGTTGGCTCTGTTTTTTTTCCTTCCTCTTTTTCCTTGTTGTTGTGGTTGTTGTTTTTATTATTATTTTTTAGGCTTTGGGGATTAAAAAAATCATACTTTTGATTTTCTTTATATATTTCTACAACTTTGGCTGTTGTTCTGTGTCTTTTAAATATATATATATATATATATATATATATATTTTTTTAAGAATATACTTCTATTTTAACTTTTCTTTTTTTATATACCATTTTTGTCTGTTTGTCTTGTTTGCTTTATTCCTCAGCTGGCACTCTGGTTAGGTTTTGATTTCTAATTTGTGCTTTAGTATGATTTGTGTTTAATCAGTTGATTTCATTTTTGGTTTATTTTGTTCTCCAGGTTGCTCTCTTGTAATTTGTTTTCTTTTGTCTGTTTTGGTTTCTTTGGTGTGTGTATGTGCCTTCATTTTTGTTTCTGTTTGTCTGGTTTTGTTTTTACCATTTGTCTGGGTTTTGTTTTTTTTTGTGTTTTTTTTTTTTTTTTTGGTATTTTTTTAAAAAAGTTTTTATTGAAATGACAAACGGCTGGTGGGGTCTTGGTTTCCTGACCAGAAGTTGGGCCTGAGCCTCTGGTGTGGGTGCACTGAGTCCAGAACTGTAGACGGTCAGAGAATTCCTGACCTCAGTGGGTAATGGTCAGTGAGAACTCCCATGAAGGCCTCCATCCAAATCTAAGACCCAGCACTACCCACCTGCCAGCAGCACTCAGCACTGGATGCCTCATTCAAACAACAAACAAGACAGCAACACAGACCTAACCATCAGCAAGCAGACAGACTGTCCAGATACCCCAAAACACAGCATGTCATAGGGCTCTGCCCATTAGACAGAAAAAAACTCACTTTTACCCACCAGAATGCAGAAAAAGTTCCTCTCAACATGAACCTACACAAGCCATTGAAACACACTCACCAACTAGGGGCAGAGGCCAGAAACAAGAACTACAACTCTATAGCCTGGGGAAAAGATACCTCACACATAGTAAGTTAGTAAAAATGAAAAGTCAGAGAAATATGATGCAGATGAAAGAACAGGGTAAAAACTAACAAAACCAAATAAATGAAGAGGAAATAGGCAAATTACCTGAATAAGAATTCAGAGTAATGACAGTAAAGATCATCTAAAATCTTGAAAATAGAATAGAGAAAATGCAGGAAATATTTAACATATTTATCAAGGACCTGAAAGAAATAATGAACAAACAGTGATGAAAAACACAAAACTACTGAAATTAAAAATATTCTAGAAGGAATCAATAGCAGAATAACTGGGGCAGAAGAACAGATAAATGAGCTGGAAGATAGAATGGTGGAAATAACTGCTGAAGAGCAGAATAAAGAAAAATAATGAAAAGAACTGAGGACAGTCTTAGAGACCTCTAAGGACAATATTAAACACACCAACAGTTGAATTATAAGGATCCCAGAAGAAAAGAAAGAGAAAGGGTTTGAGAGAATATTTGAAGAGATTATAGTCAAAAACTTTCCTAACATGGGAAAGGAAATAGTCAAAGTCCAGGATGAGCAGAGAGTCCTATTAGGATAAACCCAAAGAGAAACACACTGAGACACTTATTTATCAAACTAAGGACATTTATTAAAAACCCACAGTATATCTATTAAAACCAGGATATTTAACACTGATATACTACTACTGTCTAATAAAAAGTCCATACTCAAATTTCACTAATGTTCTAATATTGACCTTTATGGCTGTTTGTCCAGGTCCTAGTCTAAGATTATGAATTGCTTTTATTTCTCAGTGGATTATTTCTCTTTATATAATACCTTGTTGCTTTCCTTAGCCCATTTTCTCCTAAAACTTTATGAAACATGTCTTGGATGAAAGATGTACATAAAATGAATTAAAAGATAATAATGGGAACATGGGCACACTTTACTTTGTACTCACCTCAGGTTGCTTGAGGTTCCTCTCTGGAACCTCACCTACCACCTAGACCCGATGAAAATGTTTGTGCCATCCCTCCAGTGTTCTTGAGATGTGATTATGGCACTTCTCTTTTAGAATTTTCCTTGATCCTATGTGGTACAGCTGTATCGTTTGCTCAAGAAATGCTCTATTAATCAGGCATTGTTTCTGGTGCAGTTCCTGATATCATAGTGGTCAGAATGCTACTTAAGTTGAGACTTATCATTTATCCTTTGCATTGTGCTCTTGAGCCTGGGAATGCATAGAGGGCATATATGAGGAAGCTGCCAACTGGTACAGCTCTTTCAGTGATAGCGAGTTTTCCATTTTTAGAGTTAAAAGGCACAATTGGTTTTTTATTAAGCTGCTGAGCACCGAGTCTCTCTTTAGATTTTAAAGATTTGAAGCAGATATCATTTCAACATAAATTTCTCCAAATATAACACACTCCTGCACTCATGTAAAATGATTGCTAATCTGTAGAGATGAGTGACAGTTTTAAAAAAAAGCAAATCATTTTTATATTCCAATTGTAATAATAAACACTATCATTTTCTCTAGGATATTTTCTATCAGGAGTTGTTTCTCCCTGATTTGAATTTTTTAAATTTGGTTTCCATTTTATTTGGTGCCTTTTCCTCTTTTCATAAGGATCATCTCAGTAATCTATTGTGTTAAAGTTAAAAGCATTTGACTGTGTTTTTTTTTTTTTTTCTTTTAAACTGGGCTCTGATGCAGTGGTGTGAAGGCTTCTAACATGAGACCTCTGACTTAAAGATTCCTGAATAAGGTGTCCTATTGGAGTCTGCAAATTAAAATATTTGGCATTGTTCTCCTTTTCCTATTCAGCACACAGGAACAGTTGGCAGCTGGAACTGTGTTTTAATTCTCTGTCCTAGGCTTTGTTTCCTTCATTATCTTTCCAGTTCACCCACTTCATGCTGGCCTGTTAAAATTCTGTCTTCTAGGAAGTTATCATTTTTTCTAGGCAGGATATCAAAAGGTTAGATTTTTATTTCAAATACTTCTGAATAACTCTTTGTAGAGTTTTGTAGAAATTCCTTTCAGTTTTATATTTTAACATGTGAATAAGTACTAATGTATGTTTTTCTCAAGGAATGAGTCTATAGTGTTCAATTCCCAAAGTTTAAAAATCTGCTGGCCATATTCAGAAGTGAGTGGTATGATATATGTAAGTGATGAGAGAAAAAACATACAACCAAGAATATGTACCTGGCAAGGTTTTCATTCACTTTTGAAAAATAAATCAAGAGTTTTACAGGCAAGCTAACATTTTAAAAAGCCAGTACCATAAAAGCAGCTTTATAAGAAATGTGAAAGAAATTTTTCTAAGTAGAAATGACAAGGCCACAACTAGAAATATGAAAATTATAAAAGGAAAAATCTCATTGGTAAAGGCAAATATACAATAAAGGTAGGACATCAATCACTTGTAAAGGTAGAAGGAAGGTTAAAAGACAAAATGGTAAAGTCATCTATAGCCACAATAAGAAGTTAAGGGATTTATAAAACAGAAAGATGTAAAATATGATGTCAAAAATGTTAAATGTGGTTGAGGGTTGTAAAAATGTAGGGTTATTAAAATGCATTCAAACTTAAGAGATCAGCAACTTAATCACACACACACACACACACACACACACACACACATATATAGGTATATGTAAACCTTATGGTAATCACAAACCAAAAATTTATAGTAGATACATATACAGAAAAAGAATAAGGCTTTTAAGTATAACACTAAAGATAGTCATGAAATCACAAGGTAAGAGAGCAAAAGAAGAAGAAAAGAACAAAAAGTATCAAAATAATTCTCAAACATAATAAAATGACAATAAATACATACCTATCAATATTTGCTTTAAATGTAAATAGACTTAATGCTATAATCAAAAGACATGTATTCACTGCTATATTTTAAATGGATAACCAGCAATGACCTACTGTACAGCATAGGAAACTCTGCTAAGTGTTATGTGGCAGCCTGGTTGGGAAGGGAGTTTGAGGAACAAAAGATACATGTATATGTATGGCTGAGTACCTTTGCTTGCCACCTGAGATGATCACAGGATTGTTATTTGTCTATACAGCAATATAAAATAAAACGTTTTTAAAAAATAGAGTGGCTGAATGGATAAAAAGCAAGACCCATCTATATGCTGCCTGCAAGAGACTCACTTTAGGGCCAAGATACATACAGATTAAAGTAAAGAGATGGAAAAAGACATTCCATGTAAATGAAAACTAAAAGAATGTTGGGATACCATTACTTATATAAGACAAAATGAACTTTTAAACAGAACTGTAACAAGAGATAAAGAAGGTCATTATATAACTCTAAAAGGATCAATCTAAGAAGATATAACAATTGTAAATATATATGCACCCAATATAGGAGCACTTAAATGCATAGAGCAGATATTAGTAGATACAAAGGGAGAAAATAAGAGTAACAATAATAGTAGTGGACTTTAATATTCCACTTACATCAATGGACAGATCATCCAGATAGAAAATCAGTAGGGAAGTACTGGCCTTAAATGATACACTAGATGAGATGGAATGCACATACACATAGACATACATAATATTCCATCCCAAAGCAGCAGAATGCACATTCTTTTCAAGTGCACATTGAACTTTCTCAAGGATAGATCACATGCTAGGCCACAAAACAGGGCTCAGTACATTTAAGAGATTGAAATTATATCACACATCTTTTCTGAACCCAATGCTGTGAGACTAGAAATCAATTATAAGAAAAACTTGGAAAAATATAAACTTTGAGGCTAAAATATATGCTATTAAACATCCAGTGGGTCACTGAAGAAATCAAAGAAGAAATAAAAATAAATGTAGACAAAAACACAAAGATCCAACATCTATGGGATGCAGCAAAATCAGCTCTGAAAGGAAAGTTTATGATGATAGAAGCCTAACTCAGAAAAGGAAAAAATTCAAATAAAAATTCTAAAGCTACATCTAAAGGAGCTAGAAAAAGAAGAACAAAGGAAACCTAAAATTAGTGGAAGGAAATAAATAATAAGATCACAGCAGAAAAAAATGAAATAGAGACTTAAAAAATAAAGGTGAGGTCAATGAAACTAAGAGCTTGCTCTTTGAAAGGTAAAATTGAAAGTATTTATCAGACTTATCAAGGAAAAAGAGAGAGGGCTCAAATCATACTTTCAGATGGTATATTTGACAATAGGTTAGCATCCAACATATACAAAAACCTTATATAACTCAACATTAGAAAACAAAACCCACTTAAAAATGGACAGAAGAATTGAACAAAGAGTAAATCATTTAGTAAATCCAAATAATTATCACAAGGAGAAATACTTTTTCCATTTTAATTTTCTATCTATATGAAATGATTGATAGTCATTAAACTTATTATGGTTATCATTTCATGATGTATAAGTCAAATCATTATGCTGTACCATTTAGCTTATACAGTGCTGCATATAATTACATTTCTTTAAAACTGGACCAAAAACCATAATACCAAAAAAACCAAAAACAAAAACCCTCCTGGCTATATGTTGAACCTGTCTTGGTCCTTTTCATTATGGAAATGTGTGGAATTATTTGAAAACTTGATTTTATAAGAACTCATCTGAATATATTATCAGGGCTTATTTCTTTGGTCTCTAGTTCTTGGTATAGCACTATCTATAACTGCTATTGGGCAGTTTGAAGAGAACAGATAACGATACCTGTCAAAATAAGATATGCAACAGGATTATTTATACTTGGGCTTTAATGTTTTGATTTATGCTGACATTTAGTAAGCATTTACTTTGTCTTTGTTTTGAGTCAAACCCAGCTATGCATTTTCCCCACATCCTGCTGACTTCTTTATTTGATTCATGGTGTCCTCAATTTTGTGAGTTGGCCAGACTTGAAACCTCAAAGACAGCTTCTCTTTCTTTGTGCCAAGAACCTCACATCCAATAAATGGCAAAGCCTGGGAAATTTACCTCCAGCAACGTCTTTTGCATATCGCTCTATCTTTCTTTCTCCTTCCCCCTCACACCGCATTTCAACCAACCCTTTTTCTTTTTGCCTGAGCAAAAATTGTTCCCCAGCTGTTCCTCTCTTTTTCATTTACTTCATCCTTTACAATTCCAGATGAAGTATTCCGAACCAAAGCATCTATCATATCCCTTCTTGTGTAGGTAGGCTAAGTGGCTTATCATTCTGTGAACATCTGTTTTTTTAAAAGGAATATTCAGCCTGACCTTCAGGAATTTCCAGATTATGCACTCAGCTGTCTTTCTCCGTCTTGTTTTCTGCCACTTCCATTTCTATCCTTTGCTTCCAAGCTAAATTGGATTCCTCAGTGTTCTCCAAAACTGTGCTCAGCTTTGTTCCACTTCAGTCCTTTTACTCAAGCCACTTATTTTTCGTGGAATGTTGTTACCTCCATCCATCTCTGTTTGTTGTAATCCTTCCATCTTGCAAGGCCCATCTCAAATCTCACCTTCTTGTATTCCTCCCAGGTACTCTCAATTGAATATGATTTCTTCCTTATTTGAATTGTTATCTGTGTCACGTGATGCTTGTGTAAGCTTTGATGTTAGATATTTATACACTCATTTCACTGCTACATTGGATGCTGTCTTTGGAAGACAAGGGATGTTTCTTAATAATCATCATGTTATTAAACAATATGAAGCCTGAAACCTTGGGACTATACAGTTTTCAGTTTCTTTGCACAACCAGAGTTGTTTTCTTTCTTTCTTTTTTTTTAATTGCTCCAAGTTTATTTCCAGTCTTTGTAGACCAGTCCCAAATACCACCTTCTGAGTTAGAATTACCATTCCCCACTTGATTGTGACTTATATATTGTTTATATAGCCATCTATCTTATTAGTCATATTTGTGAATATCTTCCCTACCTTCATGAGAGAGGCATTGGTTCTGACTAATCTTTGTATATCTCATGCCACTTAGTACAATACCTGGCTCGCAGAAAACATTGTTACCCTTAGGTGAATTGAGTAACTCTTTCAATACGATTATCTTAAAGTTCTTATGTTGTTTTCACTTTTTTCCAAGGTAGGTATTCTTGTAACCAATGAATTCAGGTGAAAGAGTTACTTATTGTGGCCTTGATGGTTTGCCCTTAGGTGGGAGCATCCCTATGCAGACTGCACGTGCTAGAGCCTATGGTGGGAGAGCTGTATTTGATGAGGACACAAGTCATGTTTTTCTTCGGGTTGTGCTGACAGCTATCACCTTTGTAGGCTATGGGACTGAAGATGGAGGGACTATAGCTGGATCTCGGTGTGAAGTGTGACTTCCCCTCTTGTCAGTGGCCATCACCACCCTAGTGGGAGTGCACTGTAATCCCAGGTTGCTGGAGCAGTAGTCCTGAGGGCCAGTCCTGAGTGGGCTCTGTTTCCTTTAAGTGTGTAATTCCTGTCTCAACCCTGGAACTTTCGCCCGAAAGTGAGTAGTGCTGAAGCAAAGGGGACCCAGGTGGGTTCTCCACTTGTGTCGTCTGCAGACAGAGTTTTGAGGTATCTCTGATGCGTTGCCTGTGCAGGCACTGGTAGTTGTTCCCCTCACTCTGTTCCGATGCAGCCTTGAGTCAAAGTTCCCTTTGTCCGTCATGGCTAATCACTATACCCACCGTACTCCTGTCATCTCTGCCCTGTTTTGGAGCCAAACCACAAGGCAGGCAGACACTGCGTGGACTCTGGGTATATCATGGGTTATGAACTGAGGTGACAGGCCACAGCCAGTGTTCTGGGCTATTGTGAGCACTGTTTGAGTATGTGCCAACAATGGCGGCTGCCTCCCCGCCCAGATGCTGCCCCAGTACTGACTTGCCTCTGCTTTCAACAGCTGACATTTTTGCTTAGTCATTGCAGTCTTAGATCCAGTGTTATGCTGTCTTGTTAAGTTAGTGGCAATGCGGTGTTTGCTGGGGTGTGCAGTGAGGCAGTCACAGGCACCCTGGCAGCCAGTAGAGCAGTCTTCAGTCTGCCCTCTATGTTCTGCTTCAGGGGGAAAGCTAGTATGTGCATTTTCCTCACAAGTGGAGTCCAGTCTTCCACAGCCCTTCTGGTAGTCCCAGTGACTCTCCATCTTCCCTGTGGAGGACCACAGGACTGGGATGCTCAGTCACACCCTAGGGCGTGTCTCTGCCTTTTCCTCCCTTTTCCTCCCAGATCTTTCCAGACAGAGCAGAGTTGCCAACTTGATCACTTTTTTCATCTCCCTACCTGATTATGTGTGGATTTTTCTTACAGCCTTGGTTGTACAGGAGTCCTTCTGCCAGTTTCCAGTTAGTTTTCAGTGAGAATTGTTCCACATGCAGATGTACTTTTGATGTGTTTGTGGAGAGAGGTGAGTTCCATATTCTCTTACTCCACTATCTTGATAAATCTCAAAGGTTTATTTATTTATATTTTTATTATCATGCATGTCCTTGGAGGTTTGGCTGCACACTCTACTTATCATATATTCTCAAACTGAGGTTCATGGTGCTTCATTTTTATACATGCTTTCAGGATCACTGGGGAAGGGGAAAAAGAACATGAGGGATTTCTTTGTGGCTCTTAGAGCTTTTATTAGAAATGACACATATCACTTCTGGTCATATTACAGTTGCTAAAGTAACTCACCTGGGCATAGTTGCCTTTATGGGAGGTGGGGAAGTGCAACCCTTGTAGATGCCTTGATAGAGGAATCAGCAATATTTGGTGAGCAGCACTAATATTTACCAGGGCTTCCCAGCTGACTCAGTGGGTAAAGAATCTACCTGTAATCAGGAGGTATAGGAGATGCAGGTTCGATCCTTGGGCAGGGAAGATCTGCTGGAGGAGGGCATGGCAACTCACTCCAGTATTCTTGCCTGGAGAATCCCATGGACAGAGGAACCTGGCAGGCTACAGTCCATAGGGTCACAAAGAGTCAGACATGACTGAAGTGACTGAGTATAACATAGCACAGCCCACTAATATCTACCACACATGGTAGTAACTTCATGAAAGGAATATCTCAACAATCAAATTCAGGATGCTTAGGAAGGGTAGGCGAGAGGGATAAGGAAGTGTTCAGCTCAATCAGAACTCAAGTCCTTAAGAAGTAGTTAGCAATCACCTTTTATATACTAGGCACTGGATAGTGTGGTGAACAAGACTAACATGGTCTCTGCCTTCAGGGAATTTATATTCCAGAGGCAGGCAAACAACAAGTAAGCAGACAAATAAAATGATTATAAGTTATGATAAAATTGTGAGGAGAATAAACAAAGCCTGAGAGAATAACAGAGGGAGGCCTTATTTTGGTAGTGTGGTCATGAAAGTCTTCTTAAAAGAGGTGATATTTAATTTGAGAACTGAATTATAAGAAGGCACCAAGCATAAAGATCTGGGTAGGATATTAGGAAGAACATTTCCAGCATAGGGAACAGTAATGCAGAGACTCTAAGCTTGCTTTTTCCCCCCTTCAGGATACTAAAAGAAGAGCAGTATGGTTGGAAGGTATTGAGTAGTTGCCTGGTCATTCAGGGCCTATAGGCCAGATAGGGAGATACAGTATGAACCCATCAGAAAATAGAACATTTAAAGCAGGAATGTTCAAGTGATATGATTGATATTCTGAGCTTACTCTGGCTGCACTGTGGAGAATTACTTCAGGATGGACATTAGGTGGTAGCTGCAGTAGAGAGATGATGATGGCTTAGACTAGAAATGGAAAAAAAGTGTGTTAAAGACATATTTGTGAGTTTAAATCAATGGGATTTGGTGATGGATTAGATATGGAAGGTGATGGAGAGAGAGAGATCATGGATGATTACCTGGTTTCTAGATGGATGGCAGGGCTATTCTATGAGATGAGGGATTCCTGGAGAGGACCAGTTGTTTGAGGGAAGATTGGATGTTTGATTTATATATACTGAAGAGTCTTCAAAACTCACAGTCTGAGTAAGCACACTGCATCTTGGTCAGTGCTCTAGCTTGCTGATTCTGTGTAAGTGTTACCCTCATTTAAGGCAGGAGAACCAGAGCAAGTGGTGTCTTCTTTTTTAAAAAAATATTTTTTAATTGAAGGATAATTGTTTTACAGAATTTTTTGTTTTCAGTCAAACATCAACATGAATCAGCCATAGGTATACGTATATCCATTCCCTTTGAAACTGCCTCCCATCTCCCTCCAAATCCTACCCCTCTAGGTTGATACAGAGCCTCTGTTTGAGTTTCCTGAGACATACAACAAATTCCCATTGCCTATCTATTTTTCATATGGTAATATAAGTTTCCATGTTAGTTTCAACATACATCTCACCCTCTCCTCTCCTCTCCTCATGTCCACAAGTTTATTCTCTATGTCTGTTTCTCCATTGCTGCTCTGCAAATAAATTCTCCGGTGCCATTTTTCTAGATTCCATACATATGCATTAGTATATGATATTTATCTTTTGCTTTCTGACTTACTTCACTCTAGGTTCATCCACCTCATCAGAACTGACTCAAATGCATTCTTTTATATGTCTGAGTATCACTGCAGATGGTGATTGCAGCCATGAAATTAAAAGATGCTTACTCCTTGGAAGAAAAGTTATGACCAACCTAGATAGCATATTGAAAAGCAGAGACATTACTTTGCTGACTAGGGTCTGTCTCGTCAAGGCTATGTTTTTTCCAGTGGTCATGTATGGATGTGAGAGCTGGACTGTGAAGAAGGCTAAGCACCGAAGAATTGATGCTTTTGAACTGTGGTGTTGGAGAAGACTCTTGAGAGTCCCTTGGACTACAAGGAAATCCAACCAGTCCATTCTGAAGGAGATCAACCCTGGGATTTCTTTGGAAGGAATAATTGTAAAGCTGAAACTCCAGTACTTTGGCCACCTCATGCGAAGAGTTGACTCACTGGAAAAGAATTTGACGCTGGGAGGGATTGGGGGCAGGAGGAGAAGGGGACAACCGAGGATGAGATGGCTGGATGGCATCACTGACTCTATGAACGCGAGTCTGAGTGAACTCTGGGAGTTGGTGATGGATAGGGAGGCCTGGTGTGCTGCGATTCATGGGGTTGCAAAGAGTCGGACATGACTGAGCAACTGAACTGCTCAATATTCCATTGGGCATATGTACCACAAGTTCTTTATCCATTCATCTGTTGATGGACATCTAGGTTGCTTCCATGTTCTAGCTATTGTAAATAGTACTGCAGTGAACACTGGGATACATGTGTCTTTTTCAATTTTGGTTGCCTCAGGGTATATGGCTAAGAGTGAGATGGCTGGGTCATATGGTAGTAGGAGACTTTAGCACCCCACTCACACCAATGGATACCTCATCAAAACAGAAAATTAATAAGGAAGCACAAGTCTTAAATGATACATTAGATGAGCTGGATCTCACTGATATCTTCAGGACATTCCATCCAAATACACAAGAATACACCTTTTTCTCAAGTGAACATGGAACATTCTCCAGGATAGACCACATCTTGGGTCACAAATCAAACCTCAGGAACTTTAAGAAAATTGAAATCATATCAAGCATCTTTTCTGACCATAATGCTATGATATCAGATATCAATTACAAGAAAAAAAAGTGTAAGAAATACAAACACATGGAGATTAAACAATACATTTGTAAATCACCAACAAGTCACTGAAGAAATCAAAAGGGAAATAAAAAAAATTTCTAGGAACAAATGATGATGAAAACATGACAACTCAAAACCTATGGGATGCAGCAAAAGTAGTTCTAAGAGGGAAGTTTATAGCATTACAGTCCTATCTCAAGAAACAGGAAAAGCGTTGAATAAGCAACCTAACTTTACACCTTAAACAACTGGAAAAAAAGAAAAAAAAACCCACAAAATTAGAAGGAAAGAAATCATAAAGATCCAAGCAGAAATAAATTAAAAAGAAATGAAAGAAACAGTAGTAAAGATTAATAAAACTAAAAGCTGGTTCTTTGAGAAGATAAATAAAATTGACACTTAGCTAGACTCATCAAGAAAAAAGAGAATAATCAAATCAACAAAATTTGAAATTAAAAAGGAGAGGTTACGACCGACAATGCAGGAATACAAAGGATTATAATAGACTATTATGAACAACTATATGGTAATAAAATGGGTAACCTGGAAGAAATTGACAGTTTCTTAGAGAAGTTCAATCTTCCAAGACTGAACTAGCAAGAAATAGAAATTATGAACAGCCCAATTACATGCAATGAAATTGAAACTGTGATCAAAAGTCTCCCAAAAAGCAGGACCAGATGGCTTCACAGGAGAATTCTATCAAGCATTTAAAGACGAGCTAATACCTAACCTTCTAAAACTCTTTCAAAAATTTGCAGAAGAAGGAACACTCCCAAACTCATTCTACGTGGCCACCATCACCCTGATACCAAAACCAGATGACACAAAAGACTATAGGCTAATATTACTGATGAAGAAAGATGCAAAAATCCTTAGCAAAATTTTAGCAAACAGAATTCAGCAACACATTGAAAAGCTCATACACCATGATCAAGTTGGGTTTATTCCAGGGATGCAGGGATTCTTCAATAAATGCAAATCAATCAATGTGATACACCATATTAACAAATTGAAAGATGAAAACCATATGATCATCTCAATAGATGCAGAAAAAGCCTTTAACAAAATTCAGCAAGTGATTTCTTTACAAGCCTGGCAGCCCTGTGTTCCTGTGTAGTTGTTTTTCTGCCATTAAATGCATGGTCAAAAGTGTTGGAGACATTTTTGTGGGTTTGAAAATTTCAAGTGAAAAATGTTTTGGCTTGAAATCTTTGGAAACCATTCTGTAGGATTGTTAAAGCTATAGCTGACATCAATTAACGGAACAGCCAATGAAAATCCAAAACATCCAAAGATTATTCAAATGCTGGGGCACTGTTGAAGTGACCTTTGAACTGTCCAACACCCCACTCTCCAACTCTCCCACTCTCAGTTTATTCTCATGTTACTCTAGTGTTTCTTGACATTATAGTAGCCATCTTAATGGATATGAAGTGGTATCTTCTAGTTTTTATTTATATTGTCCTAAATGGCTAGTGATGTTCAGAGTCTTTTCATTTAGTTTTTGGCGATTTCTATATGGGAGAAATATCTATTCAAGTCCTATGCCCATTTATTAATTGGATTGTTGTTTTGAAAAATTTTTATTGAAGTATAGTTGATTTACAATGTTGTGTTAGTTTAAGGTATACAGAAAAGTGAATCAGTTATACATATATATGTATATATATATCCATTGTTATTTTTTAGGTTATTTTCCCTTATCAGCCCTTAGATAGTATTGAGCAGAGAGGTCCGGTAGGTTCTTATTAATTACGTATTTTATATATTGTAGTGTGTATATGTAAATCTCATTCTCACAATTTATTCTTTCCCCCCTTATCTCCTGGTAACCATAAGATGGTTTTCTACATCTACATTTGGTTGACTCAAATTCCATATTGTAAATCAGTTCATTTGTACCCATTTTTTTAGATTCCACATAGAAGTGATATGTGCTATGGCTTTCTGTGTTGGACTTACTTTACTCGGTATGACAATCTCTGGGTCCATCCATGTTGCTGCAGATAGCATTATTTCATTCTTTTTAATGGGTGGGTAATATTCCATTGAACATATGTACCACAACTTCTATATCCATTCATCTGTCATTAGGCATTTCAGTTGTTTCCATGTCCTGGCTGTTGTAAACAGTGCTGTAGTGAACACTGGGGTGCTTGTATCTTTTGAATTATGGTTTTCTCCAGGTGTATGCCTAGAGGCGGGATTGCTGGATCATATGGTAGTTCTATTTTTAGTTTTTTAAGGAGCCTCCATATAGTTCTCCATCGTCTCTATTAGCAATTTACATTCCCACCAACAGTGTAGGAGGGTTCCATTTCTCTTCCCTCTCCTGAATTGATTGGTTGTACATTGTTTGATGATGGCCAGTCTGCCTGTTGTGAGGTGATACTTCATTGTAGTTTTGATTTGAACTCTAATAATTAGTGATGTTGAATATCTTTTCGTATGCTTTTGGAAATATGTATGTCTTCTTTTGGAGAAGGAAATGGCAACCAGTATTCTTGCTTGGGGAATCCTATGGACAGTGAAGCCTGGCAGGCTACAGTCCATGGGGTCACAAAGAGTTGGACACAGCTAAACAACTAACACACATGCACACACACACATACACACACACACACACACACACACACACACACACACACCCCTTCTTGGGAGAAATGCATGTTTAGCTCTTCTATCCATTTTTGATTGGGTTGTTTTCTGATATTGAGCTGCCTTTTTATATTTAGAATTTTTAAAAAAATTATCTATTTTGAGTTCATTTTTGTGTATGGTGTTAAGATGTGTTGTGATTTCATTCTTTGACAGAAGCTGTCCAGTTTTCCCACCATCACTAATTGAAGTGGGTATCTTTTCTCCATTTTATATTCTTGCCTCTTTTGTCAGAGATAATGTGCCCATAGGTGTGTGAGTTTCTCTCTGGGCTTTCTATCCTGTCCTATTGATTTATCTATATTTCTGTTTTTGTGTCAATACTATACTGTCTTGCTTGCTGTAGCTTTGTTGTATCATCTGAAGTCAGGGAGCCTGATTCTTCCAGCTCTGTTTTTCTTTCTCAGGATGGCTTTGGATTTTTGAGGTCTTTTGTGTTTCCAGAGATATAAAATTTTTTGTTCTAATTGTGTAAAAAATCTCATTGCTAATTTGATTAGGATGCACTGAATCTGTTAATTGCTTTGGGTGGTATAGTCATTTGCACAGTATTGATTCTTCAAGTCTAAGAATGTGGTATATCTGTTTGTGTCATCTTTGATTCCTTTCATTAGTATCTTATATTTTTCTGAGTACAGTTTTGCCTCCTTAGGTAGGTTTATTTCTAGGTTTTTATTCTTTTCATTGCAATGGTAAATGGGATAGTTTCCTTAATTTCTCTTTCTGATCTTATGTTGCTAGTGTAGAGGAATACAAGAGATTTCTATGTATTAATTCTGTATCCTGTGACTTTACTAAATTCATTGATTAGCTCTAGTAGTTTTCTGGTGGCATCTTTAAGATTTTCTGTGTATAGCATCATGATATCTACAAACAGTGACAGTTTTACTTCTTTTCTAGTTTAGATTCCTTTTATTTCTTTTTCTTCTCTGGTTGCTGTGGCTAGGACATTAGAACTATGGTGAATAATAGTGGCGAGAGTGGGCACCCTTGTCTTGTTCCTGATTTTAGAGGAAATGCTTTCAGTTTTTCACTATTTAGAATAATGTTTCCTATGTATTTGTCATATAGGGCCTTATTATATTAGGGTAGGCTCCCTGTATGCCCACTTTCTGGAGAGTTTTTTTTTTTATCATAAATGGGTGTTATTTTCCCCTTGCTGCTTTTAATATTTGCTCTTTGTGTTTGATCTTCGTTAATTTGATTAATATATGTCTTGGGTTGCTTCTCCTTCCGTTTATCCTGTTTGGGACGCTCTAGGTTTCTTGGACTTGGATGGCTATTTCCTTCCCCATTTTAGGGAAGTTTTCAATTATTATCTCCTCAAGTATTTTCTCGTGGCCTTTCTTTTTGTCTTCTTCTTCTGGGACTCCTATGATTCGAATGTTGTGGCGTTTAACATTGTCCCAGAGGTCTCTGAGATTTTCCTCATTTCTTTTAGTTCTTTTATCCTCTCTGCTTCATTTCCACCATTCTTTCATCTCACTTATCCTTTCTTCTGCCTCAGTTATTCTACTGTTGGTTCCCTCCAGAGTGTTTTTGTTATCAGTTATTGAATTATTCATTATTGATTGATTCTTTTTTATTTCTTCTAAGTTCTTGTTAAACATTTCTTGCATATTCTCAATGCTTGTCTCCAGTCTATTTATCTGTAACTCTGTTATTCTGAATTCTTTTTCAGGTAGACTCCCTATTGCTTTTTTTTTTTTTTTTGGTTTGGTGGGCATTCCTTTATGTGTTGAATATTTCTCTGCCTTTTCATTTTGTTTAGATTGCTGTCTTTGGGGTGGCCTTTGTGTAGCCTGGAAGTTTGTGGTTTCTCTTGATTGTGAAGGTTGTTCCCTCTGGGTGGGCTTGGACTAGTGTCTTTTCAAGGTTTCCTGGTTAGGGAAGTTTGCATCTGTGTTCTGGTGGGTGGAGCTGGATCTCTTTTCTCTGGAGTGCAATGAAGTGTCCAGTAGTGAGTTTTGTGGTCTCTATGGGTTTGGCATGACTTTTGGCCATCTGTATTTTAATGCTCAGGGCTGTGTTCCTGCATTGCTGGAGAATTAGCATGGTATGTCTTGCTCTAGAACTTGTTGGCTCTTGGGTGGAGCTTGGTTTCAGTGTAGGTGTGGAGGCTTTTGGGTGAGCTCCTGTTGAATAATGTTCCCTGAATCAGGAGTTTTCTGGTGTTCTCAAGTTTTGGATTTAAGCTTCCTGCCTCTGGCTTTCAGTCTTATTCTTACAGTAGCCTCAAGACTTCTCCATCCATACTGCACTGATGATAAAGCATCTAGGTTAATGATAAAAAGATTCTCCACACTGAAGGACACCCAGAGAAGTTCACAGAGTTACATGGAGAAGAGAAGAGGGAGGAGGGAGATAGAGGTAACCAGGAGGAGAAGATGGGGAGTCAAAAGGGGAGAGACCAGTCTAGCCATTAATCAATTCCCTAAGTGTTCTCCACAGCCTGGAACACCCAGAGAGATTCACAGAGTTAAGTAGAGAAGAGAAGGGGGAGGGAGGAGATAGAGGTGATTTAGGGGAGAAATGGGAGAGTCAAAAGGGAGAGAGCAATCAAGCCAGTAATCACACCCCTAAGTGAAAATAGATACTGAAGATTAGATTCTTATGGGTACAAAATTGATAAAAATTCCAAAAAGCAAAATTGAAAAATCTAGACTAGAGGTTAGACTCTCAAAGATAGAATATTGAAAATACAAAACAAAATCAAGCTCAAAAATTATAAAAAATATATGCATGAAATTTGCTTTAAAAATAGGGTCTTTTTTGGTAAGATAATAGTAGCATATAAAAATGAAAATTAAAGGCATAATAAAGAACTTAAAAATAAAAAATAAATTAAAAATGATAATAGTAAAAATATATCTAGAAATTCTCTGGAACTGTTGTGGGCAGTGTGGGGTCAGAAAGCTCCTTGTTCCAGCTTATTTTTCTCCAGGTCTTTAGGCCCCTTCCAATGCTTGCTGCTGCTGCTGCTAAGTCGCTTCAGTCGTGTCCAGCTCTGTGCGACCCCATAGATGGCAGCCCACCAGGCTTCTCTGCCCATGTGATTTTCCAGGCAAGAGTACTGGAGTGGGGTGCCATTGCCTTCTCTGTTCCAATGCTTAGTCAATGTTAACTACAGGGTTTTAATCTGTTGCACCTGTCACTTCCAGCGTGGTTCCCTCTTTATTTATTTTGACTTCTTTTGTTTTCAAGTCTCCTCCGTGTTTAATTTCCACCCCTAACACAAAGGGGCAAAGGTGGTCACTTATTTAGGGTCACTTGTTCAGTTGTGCTGTGGGGAGGGAGGAACACTGTAAATAAATATCACTGGCATGTGTGAAGAGTGCTCACAGTGTATGGACCACACTGGGTTTGTCCCAGCTCATGGTGGTTTGTGCTTTCCGGGTCTATACTGCTCAGGCTCTAGGATGCTCTGCAGGGGTACTGTCCAAAGTGGGCACTGCGTTTCGTGCACTTCCAGGGTCTTAGCTGCTCAGTTTCAGATTCTTGGATACTCCACAAGGGCACAAACTTGGTTGGGCGTGCGTTTTTTGCCCTTCCCAAGTCTGAACAGCTCAGGTGACCAGGTGCTGGGTGAGCACACTGTCCCAGGTGGGCTGTGCATCTTAATCACATCCTTTGTCCTGGCCGCTCGGTTTCCCAGGTGCACCGCAAGAGCACTATCTCAGTGTGCCATGTGTCTCTGGGGAGCTGATCTCAGGCTGTGACCCTCCTGGCCTGTATTCTGTGTCTGGAGAAACTCCTTTAGCATTTGTTGTAATGCTGGTTTTGTGGTGCTGAATTTTCTTAGTTTTTGCTTTTCTATGAAGCTTTTGATTTCTCAGCCAATTCTGAATAAGATCCTTTCTGTGTAGAATAATCTTACTTATAAGTTTTCCCCTTTATCGCTTTAAATATATCTTGCTACTCCCTTCTTGCCTGAAGATTTTCTGCTGAGAGACCAGTTGTTAACCTTATGGGATTCCCTTGTATGTTATTTGTTGTTTTCCCTTACTGCTTTTTTTTTCTTTGTGTTCACTTTTTTGTTACATTGATTTACATGCGTTCTGCATGTTTTTCATTGGCTTTATCTTGTATTGGACTCTCTGAGCTTCCTGGACTGGGTGACTGTTTCTTTTCCCACATTTGGTAAGTTTTCAAATATAATCTTTTCAAAGATTTTTCAGAACCTTTCTCTTGCTCTTCTTCTGGGACCACAAGAATTTGAATGTTTGTATGTTTAATGATGTCCCAGATGTTTCTGAGACTATCATCACTTCTTTCCAATTTTTTTCTTTTTCTAGTCTATGGTAGTTATTCCACCATTCTGTCTTCCAGCTCACATAGCTTATCTTCTGCACCAGTAATTCTGCTTTTGATTCCTTCTAGTGTATTTTTAATTTTAAGATGTTGTACATCATTCTTTGTTTCTAAGTGCTTCTAGTTCCTTGTTAAATGTTTCTTGTATTTTCTCCATTCTATTTTCAATATTTTATATCATCTTTACTCTCGTTACATTGAATTCTTTCTCAGACAGATTGCCTGTTCCCTTCTCATTTATTTGGCCTTAAGCATTTTTTTTTTTTTACCTTGCTCCTCAGTGGCAACACATTTCTGTGTCTTCATTTTTTTTTAACTTACTGTGTTTGGGATCTCCTTTCCATAGGCTGCAGGGTCTTAGTTCCTCTTCCATCTGTTGTGTCTTCCCCCTCTTGGTAAAATCGGTCCAGTGGCTTGGGTAGGCTTCCTGTTGGGGGTCACTGATGCCTGCATTCGGGTGGCTAGAGATTGATCTTGTTCCTCTGTTGGGCACGGCCATGTCAGGTGGTGTGTCTTGGGTATCTCTGAGCTTTGTATGACTTTAGGCAGCCTGTCTGCTAATGTGTGGGATTTTGTTTCTGTCTTGCTAGTTGATTGGTATGAGGCATCCAGCAGTGAAACTTGCTGCCAGTTGCATGAGGCTGTTGTCTTGGTATTGATATGGAAACCTCTGGGAAATCTCTTGCTGATTAATAGTCCCTGGTGCTGGGAGATTGCTGGCAGTCCAAGGTCTTACACTTGGCTCACACAGCTCAGAGGCTCAGGCCTGACCTCTGGTCAGAGAACCAAGACCTCACAAGCATCTGAGCGTGGAAGAGGAAGAAAATAATCGTTAAAGGAAAAGAAAAAGAAACAGAAAAAGGAAAAGAAAGCCAAGAGACAAGTCCCCCAAGACAAGTGGTAAAAGTAAAACCAAAGAAACAAAAACACACAAAGAAACACCCACAGACACACAAACTGACAAAAAAGAAAGAAAAAAAGAAAATGAAGGGAGTAAACAAGCAAATAAACCCCAAACCAAAAACGAACTATAAAAACTAAAGAAAAACAAAGCAGCAAGCAAATTAATAAAAAGAAAAAGATAAAATCAGAACTAATGAAAGAAGAAAACAGCAACAAAACACAAAACAAAAAGTATGTAAAGATGGAAAATTATAGAATATAGTTTAAAAAGGTGATAAAAACAAAAGAAAAAATGAAAATAAGGAAAAACTGCCATATAGAAAGAAGTAAAGTAGAAAATAAAATAAGATATATATTACAAATAGAAGCATAAAAATAAAAATAAAAGAATAATAAAGGAAAACAACAATAGAACAGAATGAAACAAAAAATAGAACTACTACTATTAATATTATTGCCCTCGGCTGTCAGTTTCTTCATCCCCACACTGAGCCACAGCCAATCTTCACCTCCCCAGGAAGTCCTCTGATAGTTCTAGGTAGGTCTCTCAACATGCTGTAGACATTGTGGTACCAGTTCAGAATCTGACCTAGCCCAATTCCCCCATGTACTTGCCCCCAAATTATGGGAGCCTCCATTTGTTCAGATACCACAGCTGTAGGGTTTATTAAGCCAATTGTGAGGATTTAATCTATTGCACTTGCTGTTCCTGTGCTCTCTTCTCACTGAGAGAATTCCTTCTTTTCTTTGGTTTTACCATCCCTGGGGCTCAGCAGGCTGATTCGAGCACACTTAGGCAGGCTGAGGTGAGGGATGGATATTGCAGCCACAGTTGGGATGTGTGGGGAAAGCCTGCAACCTTTAGAGGATGGCAGGAAGTTGCAACAGTCTGGGGCATGTCACGTGCTCTCCCAGGGATGTTGTCCCTGGATTATGGGACCGTTGGCAGTGGCAGACTGCAAACCCTCCCAGGAAGGTGTAAGCATTGTCTTGTGCTTGCTCACAGGACCCTTGGAGGGACTGGTGGCAGTAATAGCAATCCCTATCTTCATTCTTTTGTAGGTGGATGTCTAATTTACATAGCATCACATGTTGAAAACCCTGTTAGTTCCCCATTGAATGATCTTGGCATTTATATTGACAATCAATTGATCATATATGCAAAGGTTAATTTCTGGGATCTCTATTCTATTCCATTGTCCTATATGTCTGTCCTTATGCCAATACCACATGGTTTTGATTACTATACCTTTGTAGTAAGTTTTGGAATCCGAAATTATGAGTACTCCAACTTTATTCTTCTTTTTCAAAATTGCTTTGGCCATTTTGGGGTCCAAATTGAGGCCATTCAGATTTCTTATGGGGTTTTTCTGTTTCTGCAAAAACTGCCATTGGGAATTTTATAGGGCTTAATCTGTTGATTACTTTGGATAGTATTGTCATCTTAGCGATATTAAGTTCTTCAATCCATGAGCATTCTTATTGGGCTTTAATCTTTTTCAGCAAATTTTAGTTTTCAGTGTGGAAATCTTTCACCTCCTTGGTTAGATTTATTCCTAAGTTGTATTATTATTATTTTTTTGATGTTATTGTAAGTGGAATTGTTTTCTTACCTTCCTGTATGTTTT
Organism: Nanger dama; assembly: GCA_917880005.1. Taxonomy (NCBI): domain Eukaryota; kingdom Metazoa; phylum Chordata; class Mammalia; order Artiodactyla; family Bovidae; genus Nanger; species Nanger dama. Next base: position 4,239,641 of record CAKJTW010000073.1, on the reverse strand, counting down.
GTGTATTACTAGTATTTAGAAATACAACTGAGTTTTGCATGTAGGTTTTGTATCTTGCCACTTTGGTGAATTTGTTTATTAGCGTTAACATTTTCTTGTGTGAAATCCTTAGGATTTTCTAGACATAAGATCATGTCGTCTGTGAACAAACATAATTTTACTTTTCCAATTTGGATGCTTTTAATTTCTTATTATTCCTTTAATGCTCTGGCTATAACTTCCAATATTATGTTAAATGAAGGTAATGAAAGCAGACATCTTGGTCTTGTTCCTGGACTTAGAGAAAAGCTTTTGTGTTTCACCATTTAGATATTGTTCATGAGGAAAGAATACTGAAGTGGTTTGCCATTCCCTTCTCCAGTAGACCACATTTTGTCAGAACTCTCCATCATGACTCGTTTGTCTTGGGTGGCCCTAAATGGCATGGTTAATTATTTCATTGAGTTAGACAAGGCTGTGATCCATGTGATCAATACATTAGCCATCATTAATTTTGTTGGAGGTCTGGTTATACATTAGGTAATGCAAGAGGCAACAATCTTAGAAAATAGATATAAGTAATATAGCTGCTGCTACTGCTAAGTTGCTTCAGTCATGTCCAACTCTGTGCGACCCCATAGATGGCAGCCCAATAGGCTCCTCTGTCCCTGGAATTCTCCGGGCAAGAATACTGGAGTGGGTTGCCATTTTCTTCTCCAATGTATGAAAGTGAAAAGTGAAAGTGAAGTCGCTCAGTCATGCCCGACTCTTAGCGATGCCATGGACTGCAGCCTACCAGGCTCCTTCGTCCATGTGATCTTCCAGGCAAGAGTACTGGAGTGGGTTGCCATTGCTTTCTCCAAGTAATATAGCTATTAACATTAATAAGATTATTGTACAGCAGAGAGAGACACAAGGCATAAATAATTTGAAAACAACAAAAATATAACAAATTTTCAATAATTGTTATCATTTCAGTTCAGTTGCTCAGTCATGTCCGACTCTTTGTGACCCCATGAATTGCAGCATGCCAGGCCTCCCTATGCATCACCAACTCCCAGAGTTTACTCACACTCACATCCATCGAGTCAGTGTTGCCATCCAGCCATCTCATCCTCTGTCGTTCCCTTCTCCTCCTGCCTCCAATTCCTCCCAGCATCAGAGTCTTTTCCAGTGGGTCAGCTCTTCTCATGAGGTGGCCAAAGTACTGGAGTTTCAGCTTTAGCATCATTCCTTCCAAAGAAATCCCAGGGTTGATCTCCTTCAGAATGGACTGGTTGGATCTCCCTGCAGTCCAAGGGACTCTCAAGAGTCTTCTCCAACACCACAGTTCAAAAGCATCAGTTCTTCGGTGCTCAGCCTTCTTCACAGTCCAAATCTCACATCCATACATGAGTACTGGAAAAACGATAGCCTTGACTAGACGGACCTTAGTGGGCAAAGTAATGTCTCTGCTTTTGAATATACTATCTAGGTTGGTCATAATTTTTCTTCCAAGGAGTAAGCGTCTTTTAATTTCATGGCTGCAATTCAGTCATGTCCAACTCTGTGCAACCCCAGAGACGGCAGCCCACCAGGCTCCCCCGTCCATGGGATTCTCCAGGCAAGAACACTGGAGTGGGTTGCCATTTCCTTCTCCAATAAAATTAGCTAGGAAGTGTTATCTCCTTTTCTGTTTTTGATGAGCTTAAAACTGATTGGTCAATGAGAATTTTTAAAGCTCCCCAGGTGATTCTAATTGGCAACCAGTGTTGATAGTTATTGCTCAGCAAAGTGTGGTTCCTGTGCCTGCTGCAATGACATCACATGGGAGCTTATTAGAAATATAGAATATTGGGTTCCTCCCCACACCTCCTGACACAGAATCAGCATTTTAAACAAGATACCTTGACTCCTATGCACATTAAATTTTGGGACATGTTGGTTTGTGTTAGAATTGTGACAAGTGACTGAGATTACTTGATAAGGCTTATCTGGGGTAATTGTTTCCCAGGTTCAGATAAGATCGACTGAGTCAAACCCTGAGGGTGAGGAACCTGCTAAGCTGTCTTGTAAAAAAAAAAAAAAATTAAAAATTCTTATTTTCTGTGAAAGAAAGCAGTGCAGTGATTCTCAACCTTGGGCATTCTGGAGCAAAGGGACCTAGTTGAACACCAGGGTGGTAAGTGATCATGGGGGAATGGTTGTAGTCCTTGATGCAGGAGGTAGGATGAGAGACTGTTTTTAACTCATACTCTTCTGTACAGGTTGAGTTTTTCTTCCCACGAACATATATTGTTTTCAAAGATTAAAAAAAAAAAAAAAAGAAAGAAACCCTAAAAGGTGATTTACATTCTGACAGATTTAGATTTACTAGTTCTGGGGTCGGAGGAGGCAATGGCACACCACTCCAGTACTCTTGCCTGGAAAATCCCATGGATGGATAAGCCTGGTAGGCTGCCGTTCATGGGGTCGCTGAGTTGGACACGACTGAGCGACTTACTTTCACTTTTCACTTTCATGCATTGGAGAAGGAAATGGCAACCCACTCCAGTGTTCTTGCCTGGAGAATCCCAGAGACACTGGAGCTTGATGGGCTGCTGTCTATGGGGTCACACAGAGTCGGACACAACTGAAGCAACTTAGCAGTTCTGGGGTGTGGAGAAGGCAATGGCAACCCACTCCAGTACTCTTGTATGGCAAATACCATGGACAGAGGAGCCTGGTGGGCTGCTGTCTCTGGAGTCGCACAGAGTTGGACACGACTGAAGCGACTTAGCAGCAGCAGCAGCAGCAGTAGTTCTGGGGTGGGACTAGGAATCCATGATGTTTAAAAATAATTTCTTAGCTGAACTGGTAGCAACTGGGCTTTCCTTGTGGCTCAACTGGTAAAGAATCTGCCTGCAATGTGGGAGACTGGGTTCGATCCCTGGGTTGGGAAGATCTCCTGGAGACGGGAAAGGCTACCCACTCCAGTATTCTGGCCTGGAGAATTCCATGGACTGTATAGTCCATGGAGTCACAAAGAATCAGACAGGACTGAGTGACTTTCAATTGCTTTGCCTCTCTCCAGTTTGTTCCCTACTTTAGTGCACTTATGCCCCCGTTGCCTGGGTTATCTTCCTAAAAAACAGATCTGATCAGTAGATATTTCTTGGATGGTTGAATCCCTTTTACTCTTTGATTCCAGTTGACCGCTGCCCCTTCTAATACCAAACTTCTTAATAAGACCTGCTTAAGATCCTTTATAATCTGACTGCAGCCCATATCTTCAAGCTTCTTTTTCTATCATTTTCTTCTCTCTATATATGTATATTCTCTATTCCACATACCAAACTAATTACTATTTTTTGAACATTACTGGAAGTCTTGTGCCCATATCCTTGCTTAAGATGCCATTCTTTGCCTGTGCTCTTCTCTTTGTCTGCCATGCCCTTCACACATTTTCTCAGTCTGGAAAATGCACTCACTCTTCAAATTCCAGTTCAACTTGGTTCTCACCTGTGAAGCTTTATGCATCTCACCCAAACATGGTCAGGAGATTACTCTATATTGTTCCAGTGACTTTCAGTGATTTATCCTTTTTAAAATTGCATTCACAGCATTGTGTTATAATTATTTATAACACAGGATGTTAAAATCCATCCTATGACTTCTCCAGGTCATGGACCATATCTTCTTTGTTGCCATTGCACATAACACCTAGCAGAGTTTTGTCAGATAAGAGCTCACTGACAGTTGATTGAATAATCATTTATTTATTCATTCTGAAAATATTTATTGAACATATCCTATAATCCTATATGCCAGGAATAGTTCTAGGTTTGTAGATATAGTAATGAAAAAGACTGAGTCCTTTCTCTATAGATCTTGAATTTTAATGGGGAGAGACATAAAATACACTAGTAAACAAGATATTTTATGATAGTTATTAGTTCTATAAAGAAAATATAACAAGATAACAGGTTAGAGAATATTATGTATATTGTATTTTTAAAAGAGAATTCTGGCTTCTGCAAGTTTAATGGATTGTAGGAGTAAGAGTGGAAGCAGGGAAATCAGTTATAAGTCTATTGCAATAATCTGGGCAAGAGATGATGATGGCCTGGACTAACATGGTGGTGGAGGTGATGAGAAGCACCTTGGGATTCAGGATATACTTAGAAAATGGAGCCATTATTGCTTATTTCTTGTCAGTGTATTAGATGTGGGGGGGGGGAGTGGTAGGGAGAAAAATCAAGGATGAGTCATAAGTTTATTTGGCTTGACACCTGGATCATGTGTGTGTGTGTGTGTGTGTGTGTGTGTGTGTGTGTGTGTGCGTGCGTGCATGAGTGTATGTGAGAGTCAGAAACAGAGACAGAGAGATACTGAGAGTTCTGTTTGGACATAATATTGGATTAGCTAAAAGATTCATTCAGTTTTTTAGTAAAAATAAAAGACACATTTTTTATTTTCACCAAGAACTTTATTGAACAATGTACTCACCATTTGGTTCCACTACCTTTTGCCATTTTTCAGACAACTTTTTATTCTATCTTCCCAAAACTTTTTATCTTTTTGATCAAAGAAGTGTTCCAGGTGCCTTTACAGTCTTCTAGGGAACTGAAATTTTTTTCCATTCTGAGAATTTTGTAAATACCTAAATAAATGGAAATTCGAAGGTTCAGTGTCTGGTGAATATGGTGGATGAATCAGAACTTCACAGCCAAGCTGTAACAGTTTTTGTCTGGTCATCAAAGAAACTTGAGATCTTAAGTTATCCTGATGGAAGATTATGTGTTTTCTGTTGATTTATTCCAGTTGAAAAATTCCAGATACTTTTCATCAAGTGCTGCTTTCAGCTGGTCTAATTGTGAGCAGTACTTGCTGAAAGTAATCCTTTGGTTATCTTGAAGGAGCTCTTAATAGCGGACTCCCCTTCCAATCCCACTGTGTACACATCACCTTCTTTGGATGAAGGCCTTTGTTGTAGTTGGTGGTGATTTATTTCACTTGCTTCATGATCTCTTCTATTTCATGGTTTTGTACAGACAAGATTTCCCATCACAATTTGTTTTTAAAATAGAACATTTTCATTATGTTTCAGTAGAGAATAACATGTGGAAATATGGTCAAGATGTTTTTTCTCTTTTGCTTAATTTACATGGAACCCAAACATCAAAGTGATGAACATAACCAAGTTGGTGCAAATGATTTTCAGTGCTTGACTTGGACATTTTTAGTATGTCAGCTATCTCCCATGTAATATAAAAGTTGATTGTTCTCAATTAATGTCTTGATTTGATCCCTATTAATTTCGACTGGTTTATCTGATTGTGGAGCATTGTCCAGTGAAAAATCTCTAGCACAAATCTTCCTAAACCACTTTTGGCATGTTCGATCAGTCACAGCACCTTCTCTATATGCCGCACAACATTTTTTTAGCCTTTTCAGTTGAGTTTTTAACTTTCCTGAGATAATAAAGCATAAAATGCTGAAAATGTTTTTCTTCTATCTTCAGTGTTAAAATAGCTACAAAAACTTCACCAATTTTGTTGTTTTTAATGCACACTGATATGACAGCTGTCACAATACAATCTAACAAAATTGTTTCAATGAAGTTTAAAGACAACTAAGCACTATTTTACTCATCTCACATGCTAATAAAGTAATGCTAAAAATTCTCCAAGCCAGGCTTCAGCAATACGTGAACCGTGAACTCCCTAATGTTCAAGGTGGTTTTAGAAAAGGCAGAGGAACCAGAGATCAAATTGCCAACATCCACTGGATCATGGAAAAAGCAAGAGAGTTCCAGTAAAACACCTATTTCTGCTTTATTGACTATGCCAAAGCCTTTGACTGTGTGGACCACAATAAACTGTGGAAAATTCTGAAAGAGATGGGAATATCAGACCACCTGACTTGCCTCTTGATAAATCTGTATGCAGGTCAGGAAGCAACAGTTAGAACTGGACATGGAACAACAGACTGGTTCCAAATAGGAAAAGGAGTACGTCAAGGCTGTATATTGTCACCCTGCTTATTTAACTTCTATGCAGAGTACATCATGAGAAAGGCTGGACTGGAAGAAACACAATCAAGATTGCCGGGAGAAATATCAATAACCTCAGATATGCAGATGACACCACCCTTATGGCAGAAAGTGAAGAGGAGCTAAAAGCCTCTTGATGAACATGAAAGAGGGGAGTGAAAAAGTAGGCTTAAAGCTCAGCATTCAGAAAACGAGGATCATGGCATCTGGTCCCATCATTCCATGGGAAATAGATGGGGAAACAGTGGAAACAGTGTCAGACTTTATTTTTTTGGGCTCCAAAATCACTGCAGATGGTGACTGCAGCCATGAAATTAGAAGACACTTACTCCTTGGAAGAAAAGTTATGACCAACCTAGATAGTATAATTCAAAAGCAGAGACATTACTTTGCCGACTAAGGTCCGTCTAGTCAAGGCTCTGGTTTTTCCTGTGGTCATGTATGGATGTGTGAGTTGGACTGTGAAGAAGGCTGAGTGCCAAAGAATTGATGCTTTTGAACTGTGGTGTTGGAGAAGACTCTTGAGAGTCCCTTGGACTGCAAGGAGATCCAACCAGTCCATTCTGAGGGAGATCAGCCCTGGGATTTCTTTGGAAGGAATGATGGTAAAGCTGAAACTCCAGTACTTTGGCCACCTCATGCGAAGAGTTGACTCACTGGAAAAGACTCTGATGCTGGGAGGGATTGGGGGCAGGAGGAGAAGGGGATGACAGAGGATGAGATGGCTGGATGGCATCACGGAGTCAATGAACGTGAGTCTGAGTGAACTCCGGGAGATGGTGATGGACAGGGGAGGCCTGGCGTGCTGCGATTCATGGGGTCGCAAAGAATCAGACACGACTGAGTGACTGAACTGAACTGAACTGAAGCACTATTTATAGCCATCTTACATAAAAAAAATGGATGAACTTTTGGTTCAACCCAATAAAATTTGAGATGCCTATTTGATATGAATAAAGCAAGATTACTTTTCTTCAGTGTAAAATTTCTGAAAATCAGTTTGCTGAGGCATGAAAGTTGCTACACTTTACCCAGGTTTCTTTAATATTGTACATTTTGCAAATGTTAGATGGAGGCAAGATGTTGTTTTCCCGTCCCCTTCCTTATTCATTTTACAAAATAACCTGACCAATACAACCAGCCTTTAACAAGGGCTATTTAGGTCTATGAAGGTTGTGGGTAGAAATGGCCAGGATAGGTTAACTTGTCAATGGCAGGGAAAATAGCTGATTTGTCAGAATCAAATATGGGTATTTGTTCCCCCAGAATAGACGAGAATTTACTGGTAGCAAAATATTCTTAGATATAAGATACTGCTAAACAGTAAGGATTATTGTTCAGTATTGGGTTTGGCCTTATTTGAAACATTAGACCCTAGAGTTTGAACAGCAGCCTAGTGAGGCCATTGGCGAAAACTACTAGCACAATTTAGGATTTTTATATTTCTGCAATTTGAGGCTACATTGTAGGAGACTGCTGCCAAGATGGGGCTGGCCACAGAGGTTTGCTTTTTCTCCCACAGAAAATTACTGCTGTTTGAAATACACCCTTAAAAGGAAAGGGGTTTTTCATTATAGCCTCTTGTCTAGTTTCAGGAAAAGATTAAATTTGGCTTAGATAAGCCGTGGGTTTGGATGGAATTATTACCATTTGTGTCCAGAGAAATCAGAAGAGTGATTTTTTTCTCAAAGCCATCTTCTCAAAAGATTCTATTTAACAGTTTACCCTTCACTGGGGTGTGAGAGGCTTTGATTTTCTCTCTCTGGCTGCTGGTATTGTATTAGTGAGTTAACTGCCCATTTATAAGTATGTGGTTAAAACCATGGGATTATAATTTTTATTCCAACTGATTTACTTTCTGATTGATAAGTAGCAGACACAAAGAGTTCATTGTTTATAATCCATAAGGCAGAGTATACCATGCAAATTTGTGGGAAGAATTTCAGAGCAGACATTAAAAATAGTAAATTATTAAGCAAAGCTTCTTCAACTCCATCCTCTTAACTCTTGGGATGCAGCTGATAAAGAAGCAATCATGCTTTTATGTTATTTTATTTTATTTTATTGGACTGAAACACATGAATCCAGCAGGGTGAACATTTTGCTGTTTTATGAATTCTTTTCCAAACTTCTCTTACTTGCCCCTAACTCAGATGTACTTGGATTTCAAATGTGAACAACAGCCTAATGGAATTCACTGTTTTTTTTTTTTTTTTTTTAAACAAATGGTTGTTAAAGAACATCTGGTTACAGTTAATAAAGTTCCTTCTATATGTGTGTGACTGTGTGTAATATGTCTCCACTTGTAAGGTTCATTTCATTGCAGATTTAGATCTTCTTATTGCAAAGTGGGGAAATCTACTAGACCATTCAGGTTTGACCTAAACCAAATCCCTTCTGATTATACAGTAAAAGTGACAAATAGATTTAAGGAACTAGATCTGATAGACACAGTTCCTGACGAACTATGGAATGAGATTCATGACATTGTATAGGAGACAGGGATCAAGACCATCCCCATGGAAAAGAAATGCAAGATAGCAAAATGGCTGTCTGGGGAGGCCTTACAAATAGCTATGAAAAGAAGAGAAGTGAAAAGCAAAGGAGAAAAGGAAAGATATAAGAATCTGAATGCAGAGTTCCAAAAAATAGCAAGGAGAGATAAGAAAGCCTTCTTTAGCGATCAATGCAAAGAAATGGAGGAAAACAACAGAATGGGAAAGACTAGAGATCTCTTCAAGAAAATTAGAGATACCAAGGGAACATTTCATGCAAAGATGGGCTCGATAAAGGACAGAAATGGTCTGGACCTAACAGAAGCAGAAGATATTAAGAAGAGGTGGCAAGAATACAAAGAACTGTACAAAAAGAGCTTTACAACCCAGAATATGATGATGGTGTGATGACTCACCTAGAGCCAGACGTCCTGGAATGTGAAATGAAGTGGGCCGTAGAAAGCATCACTATGAACAAAGCTAGTGGAGGTGATGGAATTCCAGTTGAGCTATATTTCAAATCTTGAAAGATGATGCTTTGAAAGTGCTACACTCAATATGCCAGCAAATTTTGAAAACTCAGCAGTGGCTACAGGACTGGAAAAGATCAGTTTTCATTCCAATCCCAAAGAATGCTGAAACTAGCTCACAATTGCACTCCTCTCACACGCTAGTAAAGTAATGCTCAAAATTCTCCAAGCCAGGCTTCTGCAATATGTGATCCATGAACTTCCAGATGTTCAAGCTGGTTTTAGAAAAGTCAAAGGAACCAGAGATCAATTTGCCAACATCTACTGGATCATGGAAAAAGCAAGAGAGTTCCAGAAAAACACCTATTTCTGCTTTATTGACTATACCAAAGCCTTTGACTGTGTGGATCACAGTAAACTGTGGAAAATTCTGAATGAGATGGAAATACCAGACCACCTGACCTGCCTCTTAAGAAATCTGTATGCAGATCAGGAAGCAACAGTTAGAACTGGACATGGAACAATAAACTGGTTCCAAATAGGAAAAGGAGTACGTCAAGACTACATATTGTCACCCTGCTTATTTAACTTCTATGCAGAGTACATCACGAGAAACGCTGGACTGGAAGAAACACAAGCTGGAATCAAGATTGCCGGGAGAAATATCAATAACCTCAGATATGCAGATGACACCACCCTTATGGCAGAAAGTGAAGAGGAGCTAAAAAGCCTCTTGATGAAAGTAAAGAGGAGAGTGAAAAAGTTGGCTTAAAGCTCAACATTCAGAAAATGAAGATCATGGCATCCGGTCCCATCACTCCATGGGAAATAGATGGGGAGACAGTGGAAACAGTGTCAGACTTTATTTTTGGGGCTCCAAAATCACTGCAGATGGTGACTGGAGCCATGAAATTAAAAGACGCTTATTCCTTGGAAGAAAAGTTATGACCAACCTAGATAGTATAATTCAAAAGCAGAGACATTACTTTGCTGACTAAGGTCCGTCTAGTCAAGGTCCCGTCTAGTCAAGGCTCTGGTTTTTCCTGTGGTCATGTATGGATGTGTGAGTTGGACTGTGAAGAAGGCTGAGCGCCGAAGAATGGATGCTTTTGAACTATGGTGTTGAAGAAGACTCTTGAGAGTCCCTTGGACTGCAAGGAGATCCAACCAGTCCATTCTGAGGGAGATCAACCCTGGGATTTCTTTGGAAGGAATGATGCTAAAGCTGAAACTCCAGTACTTTGGCCACCTCATGCAAAGAGTTGACTCATTGGAAAAGACTCTGATGCTGGGAGGGATTGGGGGCAGGAGGAGGAGGGGACAACCGAGAATGAGATGGCTGGATGGCATCACTGACTCGATGGATGTGAGTTTGAGTGAACTCCAAGATATGGTGATGAACAGGGAGACCTGGCGTGCTGTGATTCCTGGGGTCACAAAGAGTCGGACATGACTGAGCGACTGAACTGAACTGAACTGAATCCATGATGCCATCCAGCAATCTTATCCTCTGTTATCCCCTTCTCCTTCTGTCTTCAGTCTTTCTCAGCATCAGGGTCTTTACAAATGAGTTGGTGTTCACATCAGGTGTCCAAAGTATTGGAGCTTCAGCTTCAGCATCAGTCCTTCTAATGAATATTAAGCATTGATTTCCTTTAAGATTGATTGGTTTGATCTCCCTGCACTCCAAGGGACTCTAAAGAGTCTTCTCCAGCACCACAGCCCAAAGGATGGACATGATAAAGGATAGAAATGATTAGGATGTAACAGAAGCAGAAGAGATTAAATAGCGGTGGCAAGAATACACAGAATTATCCAAAAAGATCTTAATGACCCAGATAACTGTGATGTTGTGGCCATTCACCCAAAGGTAGACATCCTGGAGTGTGAAATCACGTGGGCCTTAGGAAGCAGTTCTATGCACAAAGCTAGTGGAGGTGATGGAATTCCAGCCGAACTATTTAACATCCTAAAAAATGATGCTGTTAAAGTTCTGCCTTCAAAATGTCAGCAAATTTTGAAAACTCAGTAGTGGCCACAGGAGTGGAAAATGTCAACTTTCATTCTAGTCCAAAAGAAGGGCAATGCCAAAGAATGTTCAAACTACTGTACAATTGTGCTCATTTCACAGGCTAGCAAGGTAATGCTGGAAATCCTTCAAGCTATGCTTAAACAGTATGTGAACTAAGAACTTCCAGATGTACAAGCTGGCTTTAGAAAAGTCAGAGGTACCAGAGATCAAAGAATAGTATATTCTAATCTTATTCAACCAAGAAATTTTGTGCACATCTGTTGTGTGACAGTTGGAAAAATGGACCTCTCAGAAGCCTCTGCTCTTGACGTAATATGAATGAAAATGGATGATGATATGAAGGAAATTTCCTTAAGCATCTAGAGAGTGATCTATTTTAAGTTGATATGCAATGAAACGCTTACAATCCATTTTCTCCTTTCCTCTGTATAGTTCCTTCCCAGTATTCAGTAGGAATCATCATCAGCATTTTTTTTTTTCTTCAGTCACTCCTCCTCCGTCAGTTGTAGATGATGTACAGATTTCTCCTCATTTTCTAGTTACTTTATCCAGATCAGAGTGTAAACTGATCAGGTACCTGGGAAAGACTGTGACTTCTGGGTCTTGGCTTTGTCACCAGCAAAACTAAGGCAAACGAGAGAAGGAATTGAAAGTACAAGTTGGAGCTGTCTGAGGATCTTTGGGCCTTATACCCTCTGGACAGCCTATTGTTTTTCCGTTTGTTTTTTTCCTTGCTTTCCATGTTGAGCTTCCCTTTGGAGGACTTTTCCCCAACACTTCTGTATAGTTACTTTTTGATCATGGCAAAACTTTTTGTGAGTGGACTTTTCCAATCTGTAGCTTATCTTTTAAAAGTCCTCTTATAAGGGTCTTTCATAGAAGAAAATTTTTACTTTTATGGAGTCCCATTTATTTAATTATCTTTATAAATCTTTCTTATGGAGTCATGTGTAAGATGTTATATAACCCTATGTCACTAAGATGTTTTATTTTTTGTAGAAGTTTTATAATTTTAGGTTTTATATTTAGATATATGATATATTTTGAGTTTATTTTTATATAAGGTTGTTGTTGTTCAGTCTCTCATTTGTGTCTGACTCTTGACAACCCCATGGACTACATACAACACACCAGTCCTTCACTATCTCGTGGAGTTTGCTCAAACTCATGTCCGTTGAGTCAGTGATACCATCCAACTATCTCATTCTCTATTGTCCCCTTCTCCTCCTGCCTTCAGTCTTTTCCAACATCAGGGTCTTTTCCAATGAGTCAGTTGTTCACATCAGGTAGCCAAAGTATTGGAGTTTCAGCTTCAGCATCAGATCTTCCAGTGAATGTTCATGGTTGGTTTCCTTTAGGATTGACTGGTTTCATCTCCTTGCTGTTCAAGGGACTTGCAAAGAGTCTTCTCTAGCACCACAGTTTGAAGGCATCAGTTCTTTGGCTCAGCTTTTTTATTGTCCAGCTCTTATATCTGTACATGCCTACTGGAAAACCATAGCTTTGACCACATGGATCTTTGTAGGCAAACTAATGTCTCTGCTTTTTAATACACTGTCTAGGTTTGTCATCGTTTTACTTCCAAGGAGCAAGCATCTTTTAATTTCATGACTGCAGTCTCCATTGCAGTGATTTTGGAGCCCAAGAAAATAGTCTGTCACTGTTTCCGTTTTTTCCCCATTTATTTGCCATGAAGTGATGAGAGTGGATGCCATGATCTTAGTTTTTGAATGTTGAGTTTTAAGTCAGATTTTCCACTCTCCTCTTTCACCTTAATCAAGAGGGGCTTTCCTTTTTACTTTGTGCTGAAAGGGTGGTGTTTTTTGCATATCTGAAGTACAAGGTACAAGGTTTAAGTTGAGCTTTTAAAATATTTATTTGGGCTTTTTGACCTATGGATGTCCAATTGTTCCACATTATTTTTTGAAAATCTCTGCCACTTCTTAAGTGTAATATCTTGGGAAATGACTTAACTTCTCATGGATTCAATTTTCTAAAAACTGAGGATACTAATCGGTCCTACCTCCTAAGGTTGAAGTGAGGATTTTAGACTATATGTTTAAACACCTAGTGCACAGTAGATAGTCATAGCCATTATAAATCTTGCAATTTTACTTTATGATTTAGAAAATTTGAGAACGTATGATACATTATTCCTTTTAATCCCTTCCAAGAGTGTTAGGGTGTATGAATAAGTGCTGAGGTGGGGTTCTGATGGATTCTATTGAGGTGATGACTGAAATAATTTATAATCAGGAAGTGATAGCAATTTCTAATTGGGAAGGGAGCTGAGTCCAAGGCCCATTCAATAAGGCAAGAGTGTGTAGCCAAAAGCAGGAAATGAAAAGTGAATTCAGATGCTGTGGAAGTCAAGAAGAATGCAAAAATTCTTCCTCATTAAATAGGTGAAGGCAAAAGAGTTTTACACCTCAGGTATGACCAAAGCAGGGTATTGAGGTGTATGGAGTACTTGCCTCATAGCTTTGTTTAATGTTTTGGCCTTGGTTTTTAGCTTTAGGATGGATTTCACTAGCTGTGTATGAAGTGTTTTGCTCTCTGTTCTCCAAACAGATCTAGTCCAAGACTGTTTTACTGTGAGCACTGCTGTTTTGGTGCCAATAGCCTGGGGATGTGCCAGGTTCTCTTTGGGTAGTCTTTCTAAAACATACTGCTCAGGAGAGCTGAAAAGGCTGAAGAACCCTCTCAGCAAGCTGATTATGCCTGTGGTAGGTCTTCATCTGGGAGCCATTTCACAAGTTGAATACCACTGCCATTTGATTGTTCCTTACTATGCTCTCTGGCATTTCATGCTGTGTCAGCTCCCCTGGAAGTCTCGTTAGCCTCCCTGAGAAAGAGCTATCACCTTCAACGTGTGTGTGTGTGTGTGTGTGTGTGTGTGTGTGTGTGTATTTTACTTTCTTTCTGATCAATGTTATGAGATCCTTAGATGAATTAATCTTTTGTGACAAGCATGTGCAAGATACCTTAAAAGGTATCTTGTGCTCTTAAATGGAAAAGTTATAGTTACAACCAGTCTGACTAGAGATCCTTATCAGGCTTGTCAAGTGTAAAGTTTTACCACTTGGAGTGTTGTCATTGGAAACTTAGAATGCTGTTGAAATTGCCTGAGCTTCAGGATATGTCAAAACACATATGTTTTATTGCACAGTGCTGAAAAGCAGCTTAATGTTGTAATTTAGGTATAAGTCTTCAAGATAATAATGGCAGTTGACTTCAACGCTTTGCAGTTTAGAAAGCCCTGTACTATTCTTTAATTAATTTGATTCTTACAAAAGTATGAGAGAGAGAGTACAGGGATTATTATTAGATATTGTACAGATACAGTGCTGTCAGTGTATTCCAGCTGGCAGGGCCTGGGATATCATCCATGGTGGTCAAAACATTTATTTTCAATTTTGAACATAAGTGTACAATTCAGTGGCATTAATTACATTTGACATGTATAACTATCACCTCTGTTTCCCATTTGTTTCATCACCTCAAACAGAAACTCTGTAAGTATTAAATAACTTCCCATTGCTTTCTCCCCCTCAGCCAGTAATAACCTCTGATCTACTTACTGTCTGTATGAATTTTCCTGTTCCAGATATTTCCTATAAGTGGAATCATATGCTATTTATTTTTTTAATCTGGCTTATTTCACTTAGCATAATGTTTTTAGGGTTCATCCATTTTGTAGCACATATCTTCTTATTGCCAAAAAATGGATATTTTATACACACATACTCACACACCACGTTGTTTATTTATTTACCTATTGATAGGCATTTCACATACTGGCTATTGTGAATGAATAGTGCTACTATAAACATCCATGTACAAGTTTTTATTTGAATATGTTTTAAGTCCCTTTGGGTATATACCTAGGAGTATATTTGCTGGGTCATATGATGATTCTGTTTTGCTTTTTTTGAGGAAGTTTCAAATTGTTTTCTAAGCAGCTGTAGCATTTTACATCCCCCAGCAATGTATAAGGTTTCCAACTTCTCAATATTCTCACCAACACTTATCATTTATTTATTTTATAATTACTATATTAGTTATGAAGGGGGTATATTGTTACAGTTTTAATTTCAGTTTCCTTAATGATTAAAGATGAGTGTTTTTCATGTTTATTGGCCATTTGTATATCTTTTTTGGAGAAATGTCTATTCAAGTCCTTTGCCCATTTTATTGCAAAATTGAATTATTTACCTATTTGTTATTGAGTTGTAGGAGTTCTTTATGTATTCTGGATATTAACTCTTACCAGAAACAGGATTTCTAAATTTTTTTCCCATTCTGTAGGGTACTTAGTGTACCTATATCCACTCTTTTTAGATTTCCTTCCTATTTAGGTCACCACAGAGCATTGAGAAGAGTTCCCTGTGCTTAACAGTAGGTTCTTATTAGTTATCTATTTTGTATATAGTAGTGTATATATGTCAATCCCAATCTCCCAGTCCATGCCACCCTCTTTATCATCTTGTTAACCATAAGTTGTTCTCCATCTGTGACTCTATTTCTGCTTTGCAAATAACTTCATCTATACTACTTTTCTACATCCCATACATAAGCAATATTAAATGATGTTTGTCTTTCTCTTCCTAACTTAACCTCACTTTGATGATGTCTAGGTCCAGTCGTGTTGCTGCAAATGGCATTATTCCATCCCTTGTTACGGCTGAGTAATATTCCATTGTATATATGTACCACATCTTCTTTATCCATTCCTCTGCTGATGGATATTTAGCTGATGCTGATGCTTCCATGCCCTGGCTATTGTAAATAGAGCTGTAGTGTACATTAGGGTCCATGCATTCTTTCAGATTATGGTTTTCTTTGGATATATGCCCAGGAGTGGGATTCTTGGACCATATGGTGGCTCTATTTTAGTTTCTTAAGAGACCGCCATAGTATTTTCCATAGTGGTGCTTACCAATTTACATTACCACCAACAGTGTAGGAGAGTTCCCTTTTCTCCATACCCTCTCCTGCATTTATTGTTTATAGATTTTTTTTGTTGATGACCATTCTGATTTGTATGAAGTGATACCTCATTGTAGTTTTTAATATAAATTTATTTATTTTAATTAGAGGTTAATTATTTTACAATATTGTATTGGTTTTGCCATACATCAACGTGAATCTGCCACAGGTATACACGTGTTCCCCATCCTGAACCCCTCTCCCCCCTCCCTCCCCATACCATCCCTCTGAGTCGTCCTGGTGCACCAGCTCCAAGCATCCAATATCATGCATCAAACCTGGACTGGCGATTCATTTCATATATGATATTATACATGTTTCAATGCCATTCTCCCAAATCATCCCACCCTCTCCCTCTCCCACAGAGTCCAAAAGCCTGTTCTATACATCTGTGTCTCTTTTGCTGTCTCTCATACAGGGTTATCATTACCATCTTTCTAAATTCCATATATGTGCATTAGTATACTGTATTGGTTTTTTTCTTTCTGGCTTGCTTCACTCTGTATAATAGGCTCCAGTTTCATCCACCTCATTAGAACTGATTCAAATGTATTCTTTTAAATGGCTGAGTAATACTCCATTGTGTAGTTTTGGTTTGCATTACACTAATACTAGTGATGTTGATCATCTTTTCATGTATTATTATTATTTTTTTTTTTGCCATCTGTATCTTCTTTGGAGAAATGTCTATTTAGGTCTACTGCTCATTTTTTTTTAATTGGGTTGTTTGTTTTTATATTGAACTGCATGAGCTGTTTAATCCCTTGTAAGCTGTTTCATTTACAAATATTTTTTTCCTATTCTGAGGGTTATCTTTTTGTTTTGCTTATGGTTTCCCTTTGTTGTGCAAAAGCTTTTAAGTGCCATTTATTTTTGTTTTTATTTTCAATACTCTAGGCAGTGGGTCAGAAAAGATTTCACTGTGATTTATGTCAAAGAGTATTCTGCCTATTTTTTCCCCAAGAGTCTTATAGTATCTGGCCTTACACTTATGTTTTTAATCCATTTTGAGTTTATTTTTGTGTATAGTGTTAGGGAGTGTTCTAATTTTATTCTTTTACATATAGTTGTCCAGTTTTTCCAGCATCACTTATTGAAGAGATTGTCCTTTCTTCCACTGTATATTTTTGCCTCCTTTGTCATAGATTAGGAAGCCATGGTGCATTGGTTTATCTCTGAACTTTGTATCCTGTTCCACTGATCTATATTTCTGTTTTTGTGCCAGTGCCATACTGTTTTGATTACCAAAGCTTTATATTGTGAAGTCAGATAGCCTGATTCCTCCAGCTCTGTTTTTCTTTCTTAAGACTGCTTTGGATTTTGGGGGTCTTTGTGTTTCCATATGAATCATTAAAGTTTTTGTTCTAATTGTGTGAGAAATACCATTGATAATTTGATAGAAATTGCATTGAATCTGTAGATTGTTTTGGGGTAGTATAGTCATTTTCACAATATTGATTCTTCCAATCCAAGAACATGATATATCTCTCCATCTGTTTGTGTCATCTTTGATTCCTTTGATCAGTATCCTATATTAATAGTTTACTGAGGTCTTTTATCTTTTTAGGTAGATTTATTCTTAGGTATTGTATTCTTTCTGATGTGATTGTAAATCGAATTGTTTTTTAATTTCTCTTTCTGATCTTTTATTGTTACTGTACAGGAATGCAGTAGATTTTTGTATATTAATTTTGTATCCAGCAACTTTATGAAATTTATTGATGAGCTCTAATAGTTTTCTGGTGGTGTCTTTAGGATTTTCTGTGTAAGAGTCATGTCATCTGCAAACACTGACAGTTTTACTTCTCTTCCAATTTGGATTACTTTTACAGGATTCTTTCAGCTCTTCACCATTGAGTATGATGTTAGCTGTAGATTTGTCATATACATCCTGTATTTTTATATTAAGGTTACTTTCCTTTAAGCCTACTTTCTGAAGACTTTTATTTTTTAAAAATCATAAGTAGGTGTTGAATTTTGTCAAAAACTTTTTCTGCATTTATTGAGATGATCATACAGTTTTTAATCTTCAATTTGTTAATGTCATGTATCACATTGATTGAGCTTCCTCAGTGGCTCAGTGGTAAAGAATCTTTCTGCAATGCAGGAGCCGCAGGAGAAGAGGTTTTGATCTCTGTGTCATGAAGATCTCCTGGAGGAGGTCATGGCAATCCATGCCAGTATTCTTGCCTAGAGAATCCCATGGACAGAGGAGCCTGGCAGGTTACAGTCCATGGAGTCACAAAGAGATGGACATTACTGAGTGACCCAGCACAGCAAAGCACCCACAGTATAAATTGTAGACCTGGTGATATTATTTCTTTGCAGAGAGGTTAAAGCCTGTGAGAAATGCATGCAGAGCAAATTAGTGGGATCTGGTGATTATCTAGTTTCTATTAAATAGTAATGTGACTTGGAGATGGCTTTTTTTTTTTTTTTCATTTTGTTGATCATATTCATTCAGTTTCCCTGATCACTGTTTTATAGTTTTCAGTGTATAAGATTTTCATCTCCTTGGTTAAATTTATTCTGAGGTATTTCTTTTTGACACAATTTTAAAAGGACTTTTTTTTTTAACTTTCTGATACGTCATTACTATTATAAATAAATGCAAGAGATCTCTGTATATTAATTTTACATCTGCTACCTTGGTGAATTCATTAATTAGTTCTAATAGTTTTTGTGTGAAGTCTATAGGATTCCCTGTATCATGCCATCTGCAAATAAGGACAGTGTTACCTCTTCCATTCCAATTTGAATGCCTTTTATATCTTCTTCTTGCCTGATTACTGTGGCTAGGACTTCCAATACTACATTAAAGGAAAGTGGTGAGAGTGGGCATCCTTCTTTGAATTGTTCCTGAATTAAACGGGAAGGCTTTCAGCTTTTCATTATGTTGGCTGTGGGTTTGTCATTAAATGGCTTTTATTATGCTTAGGTATATTCTCTCTATGCCCACTTTAGTGATAAGTTTTTATCATGAATAGCTGTTGAATTTTATCAAATCCTTTTTCTGTGTCTATTGAGATGATAATATGGTTTTTGTCTTTTCCTTTGTTAATGTGATGCATCACACTGATTGATTTGTATATGTTGAATTATTCTTGCAACACTGAAATGAATCCAACTTGATCATGATGTATGATCCTTTGTTTTTGTGCTGTGGGATTTGGTTTGCTAATATGTTGTTGAGGATTTTTGCATCTTTGTTCACCAAAGATGTTGGCCTGAAACTTTCTTTTTTTGTAGTGTCTTTGTCTGGTTTTGGTATCAGGATGATGATTCATAGAGTGAACTTAGGAGTGTTTCCTCCTCTTGTATCTTTTGGAATAGCCTGAGAAAAACTGGTATACGTTCTTTGTATGTTTGGTAGAATTACCCAGTGAAACTGTCTGGTCCTGGACTTTTGTTTGCATGGAGCCTTTTATTATTATTATTGTAGAGTTTGTTTCACTTCTGGTGATCAGTCTGTTCAAATTATGTTTTTCTTGACTGAATTTTGGCAGACTGAATGTTTCTAGAAACTTGTCCATTTCTTCTAGGTTGTCCAATTTTTGGCATATAACTGTTCATATTATTTCTTACATGTTTTGCATTTATGTAGGGATAGAACATTTAAAATTGGTGCTTTCCCTTACTTTCTGGAACTATATACAGATAAATTGGAATTTTGTAATTCTCTTTTGAGAGCACTCTTGAATGTACAGTCATTGGAGAGAAGAGAGAAAATAATGCTACTGACTTCCTAGCCTATGTCTTCCCCTTCCTGTGACATAGTCATGTAGCTGAAATCTGCTTAAGGGAAACACAAAAGAAACACTGATAAATAAAGAAGTCACTTAAAGATAATATGTGGGCTAAGAGATTTGAAGATATGGCAGAGGCAATCTTCAATTTTACTCAACAGTAACACTTGGCATGTTAAAGGCTTTTCCTACCATGAAAATATGATTCGGTTATTTTTGGTTCATGAAAGTTTTTGTAAGTTGAAATTTAAATTTCTTTGTGTGGCATTCAAGGCTTGTCAGTTTTTCTTCTATTTATAATACTTCTTCAGATTTATTTCCTGTTGCTTCTCTTCATATCCCCTACTTGTCCACTGTGTTCTCAGAATCTTTCTATTTTTCCACCCTAGATTCGTTGTCTCTTTATTTGATATTTTCTCTGCCTGTAATTTCACTTTCTTTCTCACTTGGGTGAATATCTCTTTATTTATTTATTTATTTATTTTTAACCATACATTCCAGGGGTATGTGTGGGGAGCTTTTGTTTGTTTTTACATTTATGCAGTTTATATTGCTTGACCCATAGGTCAAGCAAGATTAATAGGGCCATAGTTTTAAAGAGTATTTACATAGCCCCACTGTGCATATGGGCTTCTTAGGTGGCTCAGTGGTAAAGAATCCACCTGCAGTGCAGGAGTTGTAGGAGATGCAGGTTTGATTGCTGGATCAGGAAGATCCTTGGAGGAGGGAATGGCAACCCACTCCAGTATGCTTGCCTGGAGGATCCCATGGGCAGAGGAACCTGGCGGGCTACAGTCCATAGGGTCGCAAAGAGTTAGACATGACTGAAGTCATTTAGCACGCACACATGTTCTGTGCATACTGAGCCTTTTTAATACTGAAAAATAAAGAAAAATGAACTTTCCATCACTAAGAAATATAAATTTGACCATCTAAACTTATAAACCCTGACTAAAATATAAGTGACCATTTCATCCATTCCTTGGCTCAGCCTGTAAAGAATCCACCTGCAATGCAGGACACCTGGGTTCAATCCCTGGGTTGGGAAGATCCCCTGGAGAAGGGAAAGGCTACCCACTCTAGTATTCTGGCCTGGAGAATTCCATGGACTGTATAGTCCATGGGATCTCAAAGAATCGGACATGACTGAGCAACTTACATTCACTTTCATCCCTAAATGCTGTTTTTGGTTCCCTAACAAATCTAGTACTACAGTGTAACAAACATCTTACATTTCAGGGATATAAAAATATCAACTTTAAAATCTGAACTGTATAGTATGTATATTAATATTTGTACCATTAAATTAGGAATACACAAGTCTATGAAGTACATCATTATAAATAGCAATGTTCTTTTCAATCTGTAGTTGGAGCTAATACAATATAATGTTTACTTGGCTAGTGAGGGTTGGAAGGGATGAGGTGGCTTCACATGATGGGATGCACAGTGTTGGCTGGGTCACATGACTACAACTGCATGCATGCCACACAACAGGACAAGCCATTAGTACCTGTACCAACCAGGCACCGATGAATGACAAACACCATTGCTTTACAAAGGCAGCTCAGATTCTCCATTGTCTGAAATCAACACTCCCATCCAATCACTTCTCAAAAGCTTCTTGAAGATCTCTTGAGGGTTGGAGATCAAAGCACCTCTGATGTACCCAACAGGCACGAGAGATTCTCTTTATCTTTGAAATTACAGTCAAATATAAATCATTATTTTATGAAACCTCTCCTATTGCCAAAATAGTTGCCCTCTTGTTTGTGTTTTTAGCCCTATACCTGTCACAGTTCCTGACACAAAATAGATGCTGAGTAAATAAACATTTTCGGGAGGTTTTTTCTTCTCCTATTATAATAATAACAGTATATATTCACTAAGAAAATTTGAAAAACACAGAGGAGTGTAAATAAGAAAGCAACACTCATGGACAGTCTCAGTGAAAACCACTTTTTGACATTTTTCTCCAGTCTTTTCCTCTATGCATATCATATATTTTGTAAACTGCTGATGATTGTTTTGGTAAATGTTTAATAAACTGCTCCTTTTCTATTCTTTTTTCAGTCTCATGTTTCATTATTCCTGTAATAAGTTTCTTGCTCTGGTCCTGTTCATACAGCTACTATGTTTCCTTTCCATCATCCACTTTCACACTTGCTAGTTCCCTTTTCAAAACTTGATTAAATTCTCTTCTCTCTGCCAGCTATGCCCTCCAGTTATAAAACTGCATATAAAACCAACACTCAGAATATGAGTTTTGCATGACTGAGTGCATCTGCTTCTATATTTTGTTTTACTAGACAATACATCTGAATGTTTAAGTTGGAAAAAATCTTGGGGAAAGTAGTTCTCCCTTGTCATTTTGTATTACTCATATGCCTGGCACATAGTAGATGCCCAGTCAGTGTTACTGCCCTCCCTAATCCTAGCCTCTTGTTCCTATTAAAGTCACACAACTGGTAATTGGCAGCCTCAGAACTAGATTCCAGGTCTACTGATTCCCAGGCCAGTGTGTATTTCTTGACAGGTTACTCTTTTAAAGTGTTGTTTAAGATCTCTTTTATCTCTGAAATTCACATCTCCTCCCTCACCAAAATTCTTGAAAAATTTGTATTCCTTACGTCATAGCTTGACCGATCCACTGACCCTGATTAGAATGGCTCCTTCCTTTGGAACGTACTCAGGTATATCCAGAGAACTTTTAGCAGAGTTAGTGATAAAATCAATAATTTTGGACTCTTAAGTTTTGAATTTAGGCCATTGGACCAACTGGTTTCCCAGAGGAGAGTTCCTAATTCTCATAAGGAAATATACATTTGAATATATTCAATATATTCCAACTCTCTATAGGTGTTAGGAATTTGATTATGGCAGTGTTAATTTAGTTTTCACAAAATCATAGTATGTTAAAGGTGGGAGAAACTTTTGAAGTCATCTCACTGTAGCCCCCTCATTTACTGATGAAGGAAATTGGGTGCAATATTACTTAGCTGTGAATAGCTGAGACAGTACTAGGAGATCAGGCCTCCTGTCATTTGTTCTAAAAGACACTAGAGGATATGCGTAGGTAGGAGCCAGGGGATAGGTGAAAGAGGTGGGCTTTGGATACGTGTCCTTCCTCTGACATAGCAAGTATCATACTGACAAATGTCAAGTGGTCTACAGTTCTGTACTTGCTTCTTATACTCTGGGCCTGTCTTGTATATACATATGAGAGATTATTGAAGGTAGTTAAAGAAACTAGATTGTTTTCCCAGAAGAATTCTCTGGAGAGCAATTGAGATTACATTGCCTGATTTTTTTACAATGAACACAATTTGGAATATAATGATTTGGAGGCTTTTGATTTCCCTTGTAAAAAATAGTAACATTCTAAGCATACAGAGCTTTGGAGAAAACAGTTGGTTTTTGTGGAAAGAGATCTGGCTTGGTATTAATTGTTAGAATACATTGAGCCAGAACTCATTGTGGACTTTTCACAAGGTCCTTCTTTTCTCGGCCTAGGTTTCCAACTGTGTAAAATCATAGGTTACATTGGTTCCTCTCATGGGTCTTCCTGTACTGATATTCTAGGTTCTAGGGGCATTTTTAGCATTCTGCTGAAGCAGCCACTTCTCTCAGCCACCTGCTGTATTCCAGCAAGTGTCCCCATTATCTCCTTATTGCCTAATTAGATTGTTTCATGTTACAGACTAATGGATATGTTGTGCTTGTCATTTCTGCAGATCTCTTTGTCTTCTCTTGAATCACTGTTGTTTCTTTTTCTTACTCATTTCTCTTTGGACTCTGTTGTACTCCTATTAATACTGGTTTGTCTTCATGGTCACCTCTCTGTTCAGCTCTTCAGTTATGAGAATTACACCTTTCATTTAGTGCTCAGGGTACTCCACTCCTTTATTGTTTCAGCTGGTTTGGCTCCACCTATAACAGTGTGTGTGTTTCAAGGTCGTTCAGTTGGCACTTCTGCTAATAATGGACTCTATACCTTCTTGAAAAGAGGTATTTATTTACTATTAAAATACTCTTGTAATAAGAATGAAAACTAATTTTACCCATAAGGTAAGCTTTAAAAATTTTTATGTACTTATTTTACTCATATGTGTTTATATACTTGTTTTTTAATCCCCCCAAATAAGTCAGTACTGCCACATAAAAATCCTTGAAATAAAAAGAGGAAAAGAAATCACCTCAGAATGATACCACTCTAATTTTCTTGTTAATTAAGATATTGTTTTATTTATTTCTGATTTTCTCCTTCCTTTGTTTTATTTTTAATTATTTTAATTGGAGAATCATTATTTTACAATATTGTAGTGGTTTTTGTCATACATGAACATGAATCAGCCATGGGTGCACATGTGTCCCTCCCATCCTGAAACCCACTCCCTCCTCCCTCCCCACACCAACCCTCTAGGTTGTCCCAGAGCACTGGCTTTGGGTGCCCTGCTTCATGCATCAAACTTGAACTGGACTTCTATTTCACATATGATAATATATATGTTGCAATGCTATTCTCTCAAATCATCCCACCCTCACCTTCTCCCACAGAGTTCAAAAGTCTGTTCTTTACATCTGTGTCTCTTTTGCTGCCTTGCATATAGTATCATTGTTACCATCTTTCTAAATTCCATATATATGTGTTAATATACTTTGTTGGTGTTTCTCTTTCTGACTTTCTTCACTCTGTATAATAGGCTCCAGTTTCATCCACCTCATTAGAACTGATTCAAATGCATTCTTTTTAATAGCTGAGTAATATTCCATTGTGTGTATGTACTACAACTTTCTTATCCATTTATTTGCCAGTGGACATCTAGGTTGCTTCCATGTCCTAGGTATTGTAAACAGTGCTGCAACGAACATTGGGGTACATGTGTCTCTTTCAATTCTGGTTTTCTCGGTGTGTATGCCCAGCAGTGGGATTGCTGGGTCATAAGGCAGTTCTATTTCCAGATTTTTAAGGAATCTCCACACTGTTCTTCATGTGACTATACTAATTTGCAATCCCACCAACAGTGTAACAAGGTTCCCTTTTCTCTACACCCTCTCTAGCATTTATTGTTTGTAGACTTTTTGATGCTGGCCATTGTGACTAGTGTGAGATGGTACTTCAAGATGGTGGAGGAATAGGATGGGGAAACCACTTTCTCCCCCACAAATTCATCAAAAGAACATTTAAACGCTGAGTAAATTCCATAAAACAACTTCTGAATGTCAGCAGAGGACATCAGGCACCCAGAAAAGCAGCCCACTGTCTTTGAAAGGAGGTAGGAAAAAGTATAAAGAGAAAAAAAAAAAAAAAAAAGGGAAAGACAAAAGAGGTAGGGATGGAGCTCCGTCCTGGGAAGGAAGTCTTAAAAGAGAGAAGTTTCCAAACACCAGGAAACACTCTCACTGCCGAGTCTGTGGCGAGCCTTGGAAGAACAGAGGGCAACATAACAGAGAGGAAAAATAAATAAATATTTAAAACCTACAGATTATGAGCCCAACAGTAACTCTCTGAGGGGAGAAGCAGCACAGATGCCTGCATCTGCCACTAGCAAGCAGGGGGTGGGCTGGACAGGGAGGCACGAGCTGCATCTCTTAGAGTAAGACCAGGCCTGAATGCCCTGAGGGCAATCTGAGTGAACTAACTTGGGCTAGCAAACCAGACTGTAGTATAGCTACCACACGGAAAGCCCTAAGACACCAACAGGCCCACACACAGAACAAAGGACTGAACAGAAATAGCCAGCTGCAGACCATCCCCCTACAGTGACAGGGAGCCAGAGCCGGAACGGGGCAATCGCAGCCCCAGAGAGACATTATCTACCAAACTGCAAGCACGCTTCTTTGCTAACTAAGACATCTGGAGGTTCTGGACAGTCAACATCCTCCTGAGAAGGTGTGCCGGTTGTACACCCAGAAAACCGAGTGGCAGGGATGGGGGGAGGCGATAAGTCACAGTAAATGGATTGTCCAAACACCTCATCACCTGAGCTGCTCATCACCTGACCTGGGAAGGGCACAAAACGCAGGCCCAACTGAGTCTGCGCCTCTGAGGACTACCCGAGTGCCTGAACCTGAGCAGCTTAGACCTGGGAGGTGCATGCAGCCCAGGGCTGGCCTCAGACGGTTCCTGGTGGAGCAATCTACAGCCTGAGCAGTGTGGGCAGGGAGGGCGCATGTGCCGTGAGCGGGGGCAGGCCCAGTGTGGCTGAGGCACTGCGAGCACACGCCAGTGTTATTTGTTTGCAGCGTCCCTCCCTTCCCACAGCATGACTGAACAAGTGAGCCTAAAAACAGTGTCTACCACCGCCCCCTTTGTGTCAGAGTGGAAATCAGACACTGAAGAGACCAGCAAACAGAAGAAGCTAAAACAGAGGGAACTGCCTTGGAAGTGACAGGTGCAATAGATTAAAACCCTGTTGTTGGTACCGACTACATAGGAAGGGGCCTATAGATCTTGAGAAATAGAAGCCAGACCAAGGAACTATCTGAAAATGAACTGACCCCACAATACCCACAACAACACCAGAGAAAGTCCTAGATATATTTTTACTATTATTATGATCATTGTTTTTTTTAAATTAAAAAAATTTAAGTCCTTTATTACTCCTTTAACTTTCACTTTTATAACCTACTATTACTTTGCAAGAAAAAGACCCTATTTTTTAAAAGCAAACTTCATATATATATATATATTTTTTTAAAATAATTTTTGTGACTTTTTTCCTCTTTCTTTTTTTCTTCTTTTCTTTAATATTGTATTTTTGAAATTCCAAACTCTACTCTAGATTTTTAATCTTTGCATTTTGGTATTTGTTATCAATTTTGTACCTTTAAGAACCCAGTCTTCAGTACCCATTTTTACTTGGGAGCAAGATTACTGGCTTGACTGCTGTCTCCCCCTTTGGACTCTCCTGTTTCTCCACCAGGTCGCCTCTGTCTCCTCCCTACCCCCTCTCTTCTCTACCCAACTCTCTGAATCTCTGTGTATTTCAGATGATGGAGAACGCTTAGGGAACTGATTACTGGCTGGATCTGTCTCTCTCCTTTTGATTCTCCCCTTTTATCCTCCTGGCCACCTCTGTCTCCTTCCTCCCTATTCTCTTCTCTGTATAACTCCATGAACATCTCTGAGTGGTCCAGTTGTGGAGTGCACATAAGGAAGTGATTACTGGCTAGCTTTCTCTCTCCTCTGTTGATTCCACCTCATCTCATTTGGGTCACCTCTAACTCTCTCCTCCCTCTTCTCCATGTAACTCTGGAACCTCTCTGGGTGTCCCTCACTGTGGAGAAACTTTTCATCTTTAACCTAGATGTTTTATCAACAGTGTTGTCTAGAAGGAGAAGTCTTGAGACTACTGTAAAAATAAGACTGAAAACCAGAAGCAGGAGGCTTAAGTCCAAACCCTGAGAACACCAGAGAACTCCTGACTCCAGGGAACATTAATTGGTAGGAGCTCATCAAAGGCCCCCATACCTACACTGAAACCAAGCACCACCCAAGGGCCGACAAGTTCCAGAGTAAGACATACCACACAAATTCTCTAGCAATACAAGAACACAGCCCTGAGCTCCAATATACAGGCTGCCCAAAGTTATTCCAAAACCATTGACATCTCATAACCCATTACTGGATACTTCATTGCACTCCAGAGGAAAGAAATACAGCTCCACCCACCGGAACACCGACACAAGCTTCCCTAACCAAGAAACCTTGACAAGCCACCTGTACAATGCCATGCACAGTGAGGAAACTCCACAATAAAGAGAACTCCACAAACTGCCAGAATACAGAAAGGCCACCCCAAACTTAGCAATATAAACAAGATGAAGAGACAGAGGAACACCCAGCAGGTAAAGGAACAGGATAAATGCCCACCAAACCAAACAAAAGAGGAAGAGATAGGGAATCTACCTGATAAAGAATTCCAATAATGATAGAGAAGATGATCCAAATCTTGAAATCAAAATGGAATCACAGATAAATAGCCTGGAGACAAGGAATTGAGAAGATGCAAGAAATGTTTTACAAGGACCTAGAAGAAATAAAAGAGAGTCAGTATATAATGAATAATGTAATAAATGAGATCAAAACCACTCTGGAGGCAACAAATAGTAGAATAACAGAGGCAGAAGATAGGGTTAGTGAATTAGAAGATAGAATGGTAGAAATAAATGAATCAGAGAGGAAAAAAGAGAAATGAATTAAACGAAATGAGGACAATCTCAGAGACCTCCAGGACTGCCCCAACATTCGAATCATAGGAGTCCCAGAAGAAGAAGACAAAAAGAAAGACCATGAGAAAATACTTGAGGAGATAATAGTTGAAAACTTCCCTAAAATGGGGAAGGAAATAATCACCCAAGTCCAAGAAACCCATAGAGTCCCAAACAGGATAAATCCAAGGTGAAACACCCCAAGACACATATTAATCAAATTAACAAAGATCAAACACAAAGAACACATATTAAAAGCAGCAAGGGAAAACAACAAATAATACACAAGGGGATTCCCAGAAGGATAACAGCTGATCTTTCAGTAGAAACTCTTCAGGCCAGCAGAGAATGGCAAGACATACTTAAAGTGATGAAAGAAAATAACCTACAGTCCAGACTACTGTACCCAGCAAGGATCTCATTCAAATATGAAGGAGAAATCAAAAGCTTTATAGATAAACAAAAGTTGAGAGAATTCAGTACCACTAAACCAGCTCTCCAACAAATGCGAAAAGATATTCTCTAGACAGGAAACACAAAAGGGTGTATAAACTTGAAACCAAAACAATAAAGTAAATGGCATTGGGATCATACTTATCAATAATTACCTTAAATGTAAATGGGTTGAATGCCCCAACCAAAATGAGATGGTACCTCATTGTGGTTTTGATTTGCATTTCTCTGATAATGAGTGATTTTGTTAGCCATCTGTATGTCTTCTTTGGAGAAATGTCTGTTTAGTTCTTTGGCCCACTTTTTGATTGGGTTGTTAATTTTTCTGGTATTGAACTGTATGAGCTGCTTGTATATTTTGGAAATGAGTTATTTGTCATTTGTTTCATTTGCTATTATTTTCTCCCATTCTCAAGGCTGCCTTTTCACCTTGCTTATAGTTTCCTTCATTGTGCAAAAGCTTTTAAGTTTAATTATTTCCCATTTGCTTATTTTTGTGTTTTTTCCATTACTCTGGGAGGTGGCTCATAGAGGATGTTGCTATGATTTATGTCAGAAGGTATTCTGCGTATGTTTTCTTCAAAGAGTTTTATAGTTTCTGGTCTCACATGTAGATCTGTAATCCATTTGAAGTTTATTTTTGTGTATGTTGTTAGAAAGTGTTCTAGTTTCATTCTTTTACACGTAATTGACCAGTTTTCCCAGCACCACTTGTTAAAGTGACTGTCTTTTCTCCACTGTATATTTTTGCCTCCTTTGTCAAGGATTAGGTGTCCATACATGTGTGAATTTATCTCTGGGATTTCTATTTTATTCCATTGGTCTATATTTCTCTCTCTGTGCTAGTACCATACTGTCTTGATGAATGCATCTTTGTAGTATATTCTGGAGTCAGGAAGGTTGGTTCCTCAAGTTCCATTTTCTTTCTCAAGATTGATTTGGCTATTCAAGGTGTTTTGTGTTTCCATATGAACTGTAAAATTATTTGTTGTAGTTTTGTGAAAAATACTATTGGTAGCTTGATAGCAATTGCGTTGACTCTATAGATTGCTTTGGGTAGTATATTCATTTTCTCTGTATTTATTCTTCCAATCCAAGAATAAATGGTATCTTTCTCCATTTATTTGTGTCATCTTTGCTTTCTTACATCAGTGGTTTATAGTTTTCTATATATAGGTCTTGTTTCTGTAGGTAAATTTATTCCCAAGTATTTTATTCTTTTTGTTGCAATGGTGAATGAGATTGTTTCCTTTATTTCTCTTTCTTTTTTCATTGTTAGTGTATAGGAATGCAAGGGATTCCTGTGTATTTTATATCCTGCACATTTACTATATTCATTGATTAGCTCTAGTAATTTTCTGGTGTCTGTTGTGTTTTCTATGTAGAGGATCATATCATCTGCAAACAGTGACAGTTTTACTTTTTCTTTCAAATCTGAATTTCTTTTATTTGCTTTTCTTCTCTAATTGCTATAGGTAGACTTCCAAAACTATGTTGAATAGTAGTGGTGAGAGTGGACACCCTTGTCCTGTTCTGATTTTAGAGAAAATGTTTTCCCCTTTTTGCCATTGAGGATAAAGTTTGCTGTGGGTTTGTCATATATGGATTTTCTTATGTTCTGGTATGTTCCTTCTATGCCTGCTTTCTGGAGATTATTTTTAAAATCATAAATAGGTGTTGAATTTTGTCAAAGTCTTTCTCTGCATCTATTTATATATATCTGTGTGTGTGTGTGTGTGTGTGTGTGTGTGTCTGAGGTTTCTAGGATTTTTTTAATTCCCTTTTGATTTCTTCAGCAAGCTGTTTATTATTTAGAAATGTATTGTTTAATCTCCCTGTGTTTGTGTTTTTTACAGTTTTTTTCTTGTAATGAAAATCTAGTCTCTAACGTTGTGGTCAGAAAAGATGCTTGATTTGATTTCAATTTTCTTAAATTTACTGAGGTTTGAGTTGTGCCCCAAGATGTGGTCTATCCTGGAGAATGCACTTGAGAAGAGGTGTGTTCTGCATTTGGGTGGAATGTCCTGAAGATATCAATGAGATCCATCTGGTCTAATATATCATTTAAGACTTGTGTTTCCTTATTAATTTTCTGTTTTGATTATCTGTCCATTGTTGTAAGTGGGATGTTAAAGTCTCCTACTATTATTGTGTTACTATCAATTCCTCCTTTTATGTCTGTTAGTGTTTATCTTATGTATTGATGTGCTCCTGATAGCTTATGGTGAACGATGTTGGATTCGTGATCTCTGAAGATTTAGTTTTAGGACCAGGGAGCAGGCTTGATCACTCAGGAGCTTTTGTGTAGCAGAGTTTTAATAAAGTTCCCCCTTATTTTTTATAATATTTGTAAGAAAAGTTCTGATCATTAGAGTTTGTTTAGTTTTAACAATCTTTGCATAAAGGCAATGGTAGATGACAAATATAATTATCAAGACAATCATTAAAATTACAGTTCCAGACCCGATGTTATGAGTAATGCTTTGAGACCATCCGCGTGGTTCTAGCTCAGATAATTGATTAGCTAGTTGTTCAGCTAAAGTTTTCAAATTAGTGAAAGAGGGCAGATTATTAGAAAAGGTTTCAAATATTTTTAATAATAATTGTATATTCAGAGAGACATTATCATGTATGTTTTGTAAATGAAATTTGATTTGTTCCCTGTTATAGGCATTATTATTTAAATGAACAGGAGTAACATAAAATTGAGTAGAATTCCAATCACATTTTAACATTACCTGTTTTTGTACATCTGTTAATTGATCTCCAGTCCATATGATGGCTGTTTTTAGTTCCTGTATTTCCTCTTGAATATCCTAATCTATCTGAGACTTAGTGGCCCACACAGTATGGGCATCTTTAGTCCAATTTTGAATAAAATGATGTGTTTGAATCGAGGTTTTTAAAGCAACACCAGTGACAGCAGCAGTGGTGCAAACAACTGTTGATCTCAAAATGCCAAAAATTAGTTATCCAATGAATCGTTTAGATCATTGGAGCAATTTAGTAAGTAACTGGGAAGCAGGTCCAGCCATGGAACATTCTTCCTAGGGCCGTTGGAGATTTTGGTAACCATAGATTATGTTGAATTGAAGAATCAAAAGGGAGTCATTTCTCAAGGAAATAGAGGAGTTAAGACAAGTATATAATTTACAGTTATGCAAGTTACAGAACATAAAGTCTTATCGAATTGTAAGTTTCTTATAGTTACAACAAAAGGAAGTGGAACACAGGCTTGTATAAAATATGATTAATTATAGTGAAAGAAATAATTGCTATGGCTATGATTAGTCCTTGTGAAATGTCCAGTCCAAGTTCCAAGTTCCTCGATGCTTTCAGCAAGTTTCCAGATGTCCCATTGTTCAGGCCCAATCTGTTTATCAAGAATGATTTGAGAATGATGAGGCGGCCATTCCATCGTCAAGCCATCCAAGAAGTCCTCTGTCATGGTAATGCTCCATTGTAATATTAGTAATCTTCTATGTTATTTAAGTTATATTATCATATATAGTGTTATTAATATCTGAACAGTTCAGTGAAATCAGTGAAGTCGCTCAGTCATGTCTGATTCTTTGCGACCCTATGGACTGTAGCCCACCAGGCTTCTCTGTCCATGGGATTTTCCAGATGAGAGTACTGGAGTGGGTTGCCATTTCCTTCTCCAGGGGATCTTCCTCACCCAGGGATCAAACCCAGGTCTCCCGCATTGCAAGCAGACTCTTTACCCTCTGAGCCACATACCATGGAGTCCTCAATCAACAATTTTATGATTAGCCATAAGCATTAATTTTCTTGATTTGGCCTGACATTTGCCCCAGTGGACAGGAATATATTTAAAGTTCTTATTAGTAAACCCTTTGCATAGTGTTCTTTGTTTTTCCTTAACTCTTTCCCTAAAGTTTTAGTAGTATAAACATGGTTCATGGATAAAGAAAGGGTAGTAAATAATCCAAGCAGTGTCTCAAAGTCCTCTTTTAGAGGCAGGGTGAAAGCCCAAGTTTGTCGGCTAACATTTATGCATAATTCTGTTGGGCCCATATACAAAGAAAGGACTTTATAACCTAGAGAGATATTAATTATGTTTTCTTCTTCTTCAGGGTGAGAGGTCCCCTCCAAGTTCCATCAAGGGGGCATATGTGTTGAGTCATTAGTGGATATGATTAGTCTTATATCTGTCTATTTTATAACCTAAAATAGAAAAGGGAGTTAGGTATATATGCCCATTAAGTGTGATCAAGCAAGTC
Organism: Nanger dama; assembly: GCA_917880005.1. Lineage (NCBI taxonomy): Eukaryota > Metazoa > Chordata > Mammalia > Artiodactyla > Bovidae > Nanger > Nanger dama. The sequence goes on along the minus strand of CAKJTW010000073.1, from coordinate 4,207,006 downwards.
AGCCTAAGCAGGGGAAGCAAAAGCAAGCAAAGCAAGCATAGCAAAGAAAAGTATTTTCAGGATTCTGAGGCATTCCCGGTTGAGAAATCAGATTTTCAGCTTGATTAGTAAGGGTATTTATCTGTCCTCAAGTAGGGAGATCATAAGGTCTGTGACGTCGAGTGCAGCGTTTTTTGGAAATTTTTAAATTCACCATGGCTTGTATTGGAATTCCTTCTTCCTGAGTTTTTCTCTTTGCATTGTCTCTAGTCTGAATGTTGGGAGCCCCCTTAGGTCGAATCTTCTGAAGAGGAAGTCCTATGAGTTTGTTGGATCCATCTGGAGAAATAGAAGCATATCCCTTTCCCTGTAAGATGAGTTTCTTAGATTTCCATGGATTAGTTAACCCATCTTGATATCAAATGGGCAAAGGAAGGGAGGTGACCTTTAATGTTTCAAAATGCTTTTCTGCTTTTGTCAAAATATCTTCTTGCGGTAAGTTTAAAACAAATAAAGCTATATTAACAATAGTTATAGAAAGAAAGGAAAGCGATAATGATGAAAACATTCCTAGGAAATATTTCAGTCCAAAGATAATCATCTAGAGATCTGTTTGGGGATTGGTAGATAATGTCCCCCAAGGGGACATTGAGAAGCTTTTATTTTAAATTGACCTTGACTCTTGACTACTTAAAACTTTCTTCTTGAATGTTATTTCCATGAATTTGTTTATTTCTGTGTCAAAGGTATGAGTCATCATCTTGTTCAGCCAATGCTATTGTTCTTCTTTTGCATATATGTAAATCAAATAGACCCAATTTTGGTTTTAAGTTAATTTCTTGGTCTTTGGGTATTTAGGGATTGAAAACATTGATGTTGTTAGAGGTAGGTTTTTCTGGTTGATATAGTTTGTGCCTCATGTTTAACAGATGGGACAGTCAGTGGCTTAAAGCAAGCTTTTGTAGATATATGTATTCATTTAAAAATATTTTTTCATTAGGCCCAGGTTTTAGTGGCATAGTCTGTCTAATGCAGAGTTGATCAGTTCCAACCAAGCAACGTGTCAGTAAGTTTGCCTTAATTTCCATGAGGTACTATAGTCTTGTTGTCATCACTAACTAACCATGAAAATTTGGCCATGATTTTGAAATAATGGGTAGATTTCTTTCTCATTTAGCATATATGTTTTTTCTGATATAAAAAGAAATGGAATCTGACTATGTTTGAAGTGATTTGTGTTATTTGGGGCAAAGGATTAGGAGCAAACATTCAAATATTTTTTCTTAAGTGAAATTATTGAAAAGCTGATGCAGAACAACTTGATAAATGAAATGTTGCTCATACGCAAATATATTTGACCTTGTCCTTGGAAAAGAAATGAAGCCTGGCAGTTGTTGAATCTCTCTGTTCAGTGTGTCAAAGAAGATGATTATACTTTTAAGATATACCTGAAAAGAAGGTGAATATTTTTCCCTCTTGATATTCCTAGGAACAAACAATCTTTTTGGCAAATGGTGTCTTTTTATGTTGTTTGTGTTTTGCATTGTGAAACAGGCATTGAAGTTGATGTTATTTTGTTTTAAGAATCTTACAGATTGGAAATAGAAATAAAGCTATATTAATAATAGTTATAGGCTTAAAGACTATATTGTATTAGAATCTAGTAAAGTCTGTTTTGGATAAGGAAGATAAAAGTGTTCCTGCGTAGTTTTCTTTATTTAATTTTCTATTTGTAGTTACAGTGTATAATGTGTTTGTTTAATTATGTCTTGTGTTTGTGGATTATAAGGAAAGTCTGTATTCTGTTTGCTAGAGAATGAATGTAAAAATTGTTTGAATTTGCTTAGAAATATAGGTAGGGCCATTGTTTGTTTTTATAGAATTATGTATTCTCATTATTGTAAAGTAAGCTAATAGGTGGGTTACAACACATTGTGTAGTTTCACCTTGGAGAGGTGTGGTCCATATAAAGGAAAACGTATTTGTATCGATTGAGACATGTAAGAAGGAAGAGGAAGAAAGTTCAGGGCAATGAGTTATACCCATTTGTCATGAAATTTTCTTTCATTTGTCATAAACTCTTTTTTATATTTTTGTATTCATCATTTTATTTGCCATTTCTTATATCCTTTTATCAAAAGCATATATCTTACTTTTCTTTAGCAACTATGACGTGTCTTGCATGTTAGTATTTTATAGATTGGTAAATATATTTATTATATCATATTATATATTATATATATTTTTATATAAAATATATTTTTATATATTTATTAATAATTTAAAATTTCTTTAGTTTTTCTGTAAGAAAAATTTTATGTAAGAGGAAGTTAACATTCAGTGATTAATGTTTTAAAATCTTACTTCATTTGGAAATGACCTAGCTATTTAATAAACTTTTATTATTTAGTATAACTCCAGAAACTTAAGTTACCCCAATCCTAAGATTATTTTAGATTACAATAACATATTATTCTATTAAAATACAATTATTTTTAATAAAGTTTATTTAAAAGTTTTCATCATATATATATATATATATAAGTTACACTTTTGTTGACAAATTTAATTTACCTTAAACCTAGGTATAATAAAAGTATTATATAATGTTGATGACTTAAGACATGTCTTAATTAGATTAGCAAACAAAATTTAAATAGAGCTCATTAACTTCATATTATTCAAAAACAAAGACATATTTTGAGGCATAGATAATGTTAGATAGATAGGCATAGTTTTCTTCTTGAAATTTAAAAATCTTTTTGTTTTATTTTTTAATCTTAATATTTTTATATATTAAAATAATTTTTTTTTTAGTTTCACCAATTCGTTTATGACTGGAGTCCTAGATAGAGTGGGCTGTGTATCCCAAGGACATGATAAGAGTTAACTTTGGGTTTTTTCTTAGGCCAGTTTTTGTTTTCCAGGCAGAATTGGAGCTCCAAAAAAGTATTTTAAGGAGTTAACCTTTTCCTAACTGCATGTGTAAAAAGAACCGGTTTTGCAATTTCAAAAAGATTTTATTTTAATCAGTTTTCTCTGTAGTCTAAAGAATATCATGACCATTCAGTATCAAAAATATCATTTCTCCTTTTTGTAGTTACAGTATATTATTAATGATATACGCATAAGGGAATTGCTGTCACATAGGAAGTAAAGCCTTGGCTATAAAATTTTGATAAATATTATGATTGTTAAACATATCTTGAGGTAACATAGTCTATTGAAATCTTGTATGAGTCTCGATATGATTAGGATAAGGGAGAGAAAAAGTGAATCTTTCCCGGTCTAAAGGGTGTAGAGGTATATTAAAAAAGTTATCTTGTAAATCAGTAACAATAATCTGCCAATTTTGAGGAATAGTAGTAGGTGATGGGATCCCTGATTGTAATGTATTCATAGGTTTCATAGATGCATTAACTTTTCTAAGGTCTGTTAAGAGACACCATTTGTTAGATTTCTTTTTATAACAAAAATAGGAGAGTTCCAAGAAGAGCAAGATTCCTCAATATGTTTCAATTCTAATTGTGTGTCTATAAATTCTTTAGTAGCCTGTAATTTATCTTTCATAAGGGGCCATTGCTCTGTCCAAATAGGTTCGCCATTCTTCCAAGTTATTTTAATAATTGCTTTGTTTGTTAAATGAGCAGTGGCCTCTAGGAAAAATGTGGAATGCATATCTGAGTTTGCCATTGCATAAGTCTCTTTCTATTAAATTAAGGGTTGCATTTATCATATAAGGTATTAATGTTGTAGGCTAGCCTTTTGGTCCTTCATATGAGTAGATTTGAATATTTTGATAAATTTCTGGTACTTTGGTTTGAGAAATTTCTGCAGTTTGGTAAGATACTTTTTGTATAGGCTAGGATTTGGGCAATAAATGTTTGGAAATAATAGTAATATCAGATCCAGTATTGAGGAGACCAGGAAATCTTTTATCGTTAATTTTGATATTTACATTTGTTCGGGCATATTCAGATACCAATGATGTCCATAAGGATTGTTTTTGATCTGCACTGCCGAACCTGTGTGTCTGTACATTATTAGAGGAGTTAATAGAAACGTAAAGCAAAAGAAGTAATTGAGCAATTTTGTCCCCCCTTTTGAATTGCCATAGAATCTGAGATGACATCATAATTTGAATCTCTCCTTTATAATTTAAATCAATTATTCCAGGGTGGACAGTAATTCCCTTTGAAGCCAAACTAGATCAGCCAAATAAAAGACTGAAGTTTTGTGGGGGCAGGGGTCCAAAAGTCCAGTAGGTATTCTAGAAGGGACTGCCTGAGGGTAAAGGAAAAAAATCATTTAGGGCTGGTATATTGACGGCAGCACTGCCAGATGTTGAGGGTTTGAAGGAAAAGATAGAATTTGCCCCTGGTTTTTGTTGTAGGGGACCGAAGGGGTCCCCTGTTTGGAGTTTCTTGGAATACGCTTTCCTTCAACATCAAATTTAGATTTACAATCTTTGGCTCAATGCATGCCTCTACAGCAGCGAGGGCGAATTCTTGGAGGTTTTTATTAGCCTTTTTAGGGTAGTACCGTTTTTAAATGGTTTTTATCTTCACTTGTAAAGCATCCTTCTTTTCAGTTTTTAAAGGTAGTAGCCATTGTTTCAGCTAGCATTTGCATCTTTTGAGGTTCTGATCCTAGATTGTGACAAGCCTTCAAATAATCTATAATAGTCCCAGTCTTATGAATTGCAGTGATAGCTCTCTGACATTCCTGATTTGCATTCTCATAAGCAAGTAATTTCTCTAGCTGTTTCTTGGTTTCTTCTCCAATTACAGTACAGGAAATAGCAGTTTTTAATCTAGCTAAAAAATTAGTATAACTTTCATTAGGTTCCAACAAAGGAGAGACTTTTGGAGTTGTGCCTGTTGGCAGGCGAGAGCATTTGGAGCAGCTGGGGCAGGGCTAGTAAGAAAATTTTGGAATATTTTATGTTGTTCTAATTGGGCCTTTTGTAAAGTTTTATCATCTAATTCATATTCATGCAATAAGTGTTCTGTCTATTGCCAAATATTAGGAGGGTTAGAATTTACCTTGAAATGGCCAGAAATCAATTGGAATATTTTTTCCTTGCTTGGTGGCTTGTTCAACATTTTCTGTGATCTGGTGCCAAATTTCTAAATCAAAACTGCCTTTATCATGGAACCAAGGATTACATTTAACCAGTGTTTGAAAGTAAGCCTCTATTCATTGGCTTGAAACCAAAAGTCCCTGAGCTTTAAACAAATGGTGAAGTAAAGTAGAGAAATGATGGAGCTTTCCAGCCGTATAACCCATGTTTTAGTACTTACTGACCTCAATAGGTCCCGACCTCAATAGGTCCTGAATCCCTCAGCTGTTTGACCCATGTCTTAATACTTACCGACCTCAATAAGTCCTGACCTCAATAGGTCCTGAGTCCCTCCGACCAAAATGCCACGTACACTAGTGTCCCTGTTCAGGCGCCACTTGTTGGGGTCCTTTAATGGACCAGGACCTGGCGGTCTGGAGGCGATGATAAGAAAGTGAAAGAGAGAAAGACGCTGATACTCCCTGGTTTATGCAGAAAATCAATAAAGTCCTTGACACAGGACTTATGTCTCTCACAAGGCACTGGGTGCCCTCTCGAAGCGGGGTGAAGGCACAGGGCACCTTCTCTAGAGGGTCTTAGAAGCTTAGGCAGGAGAGTGAGCAAGACGGGTCTTTGCGCTCCGAAGAATCAGCTGAAGAGAGAGAGAGAGGGAGAGAGAGAGAGAAAGAAAGACACAGGGATCCAAGCTCTGATGGAGCAAAGGTGCTTTAATGATTTTTCTGTGAGTATATATGGGAACAAGGGATGATGATGGTCACAAGGTCAGGAGACAATCCATAGCTCAAGAAAGGGGATCGAGACTAAGCAGTTTTGTCATAAAGAGAATGTTTACTAAAGGAGATTCAAGCCTGTCTCACACAATGACCCCAGTTCCTGGGAGCAGCGTGCTGTTCCACTTAAAAATAAACAAAGGATTTGTGAGAAAAAGCACGTAGGCATCGTCCTGTTAAAACATACCCTGACAGTGAACAATGTTGGATTTGTGATCTCTGAAGATTTAGTTTCAGGACCAGGGACCAGGCTTGATCACTCAGGAGCTTTTGTGTAGCAGTTTTATTTAAGTTAAAAAGGACAGAGAAAGCTTCTGACATAGATATCAGAAGGGGGATGGAGACTGCCCCTCTCTCTAGTGTTAGCAAGGGAGTTATATACTTTTTCTATTGTTTATTAACAACAAATCAAGAGAATGTCTCAAGGTGGTAAAGGTCTTTCAGACCCATTCCCACAACTTACATTTTGAGATAATGGGAGTAAACATAACAATAGAAAGATCTTACTAGACCTCCTCCCACAATATACATATTAAGATGACAGGATTAGTCAGAAAGTTCTTAAGAAGGAGAAATGTGTCCTAGGGCAGGATACATTGTTGCTATATAATCATTGGTACAGAGTTTAAGGAAAATCATATACATGAGCAAGATGAGCTGTTTTGTTGTGTAATCATTAGCTCTGGGATTAAAGAAAAAAACCTTTTATGTGACTAATAGGAGGGAGTGTAGGAAAAAAATGCTCTTTTCTCCTTCTCAAGAGCCCCACACCCCTTTCTCCTCCTTGGGGATCCCGGACTTCTTATCAACCTACCAAAGCATTAAGTCTCATGTCCCCCATTTCTTTTAGAAGTATGTTGCCAAGGGTCGGCATTTTCATTCTATAACTACTTCCTCCTGGGATGTGGTGCTGTCCCTAAATTGTTGAGGCAAGATATTTTCCTAACCCTCGTATTGAGGGTTTCTGATCCAGGAGTCCCAAGTAATAGTTGGAGGAGGCTGTGGCATTGCTAGAAGCCTGGACAACCATTTGTAACTTAAAGCTTTTGAACAGTTAGAAACAAATCCAGTTACACAGTTACAGATGCAGGGAGCAAACAGTTAAAACCAAACAATTATAATTATTACAATTAAGATAGTTTTCCACCATGGGGAGTTAGTTAATGTTTCCCAAAGTGAGGTGACTGAGGCTTCAGGAGTATCCATAGCCTGAATCATCTTGTTACAAATGAGTAACATTTGTGCTCATATCTGGTATATATATACAACATTGCATATGAATAATGACACAAGTTCCTCCTTGTGCAGCCATTAGAATATCTAAGGTCAATTTGTTTTGTAAAATCATCTTTCTAATTTGTATTTGTTTAGCATTAAGGGCTGAACTAGCTTTTTGAGAATCTTGTAAAGCCTGTTGGGTAAAGTTAGAGCATCAACTCTTAGCATAATGTCTGTAGTTCCTAGAGAGGGAGCGAATATTTTGAAATACAGACCTTGCCAAGTGAGTTTTAAGGTGTGACAGATTAGCAGCCTTCTCTGGAAGCTTTGAAAATATGAGGCCATGAGTAAAACTAGACCTACAGTCGATCTCCCTATCCAGCCAGAGGGAAGCCATGCCCATAGGTAAAAGCCACATATCTAATAGGTCCTGTTTGGAGCAAGTCAGACTGAGGGATCCAGTCCCAATCAGTGCCTGGCCAGCCAAAAGGAGGAACTGAACTGGGATTGGAAAACAGGAATGGTTACATTGCTTATTTCCTGAGGCAACAATCTCAATTGCTTCCTGTCATAATTAATGTAAGAAACGCCGCGGGAAGAAAGAGCCACATCTAAGGACCGTTGATGAAGGCCTTTATTGGGCGGTCGCTCTCGGGCAGAACTCCCGGGGCGAGGGGGGGAAGGGAAGGGAGTCTGCAAGGTATGCAAGGTGGGGCGAGGTTTTTATAGCCAGGGCTGGCGTTCAAGCCAGGTCTCCCCATATAGGGGAAAAAGCGTGGGCTACAGCGGTGGTTGGTGTCTAAGGGCTCGGTGTCGGCACCTGGTTGGGCCAAGATACAGGGGTTGGCCCCCGGAAGTCTGGTCTGCTCTCGGTTCCTGTTTGGGCATTGGCCAACTGCCGGTGTTGGCCTGATGTCTTTTTGTGGTCATGTGTCTATGTCGGCTGGCCCGACCTTTCATCCCGGCCTTTTTGATATAGGACAAGGGGCACCGATTCTCTCTGGCTACTTCCTGCTGAATAGGGGCGACGAGGGGGTAGGGTGTGGCCAGGATGACAGGGGGAGTCTGCCGTTAGGTTGGTCACAAGTCGTTTGTTGGAAGCCCTTGGTACTGCTGTCACAGCACCATCAGCTGGACCGTGTTGAGCCGTTGTTTGATAAAGGCCAAAAACTTATTTAGGATACAGGGCCCAAAAGTCCAGAAGCAGCAGGAGGATAATGAGTGGTCCCATTAGAGAGGATAGTAGAGTCATCAGCCAGGGGGCTCTGGATCCAGGACTCGAACCAGCCCTGCTGTGCCTCCCGTTCTCTCTTTTTGCATTCGAGTCCCTCTCTTACCTTGGCCATGGATTCCCTTACCACCCCCCGTATGGTCAGTGTAAAAGCAACATTTTTCCTTGAGGGCTGTACAGAGGCCCCCTTGTTGTAGAAAAACCAGTTCTAGTCCTTGTCTGTTTTGTAGCACTACCTCTGACAGGGGGTTAGAGATTTTTCCAGGGCCATCATAGATTTTTCTATCTGGGCAATATCTTCATCAATGGCAACTTTTAGGGAGGTCAAACCCTGGTTTTGCATGGACAGTGATGCAATCCCAGCACCCGTCCCCGCTGCTCCCAGGACAGACAGTGTTGCCAGAGTGACTGCTGTGACTGGCTCCCTCTTTTCCCAGGCAGGTGAGGTACCCCTATCCCAAAAATTGTATAGAACTTCTTCAGAATGATAGATAATTTTAGGCATCACTGCTACCAGAACGCAAAATTTCCTGCTCTGATTGAAGATGGCAAGGTGTATGCAGGGCGTCAACCCGGTTTGTGAACAAACCCACCAGCCCCCAGCTTCGGGGGCTTGTCGTGTCTAGTCTAGTGAGACTGGCATTCTGAGTGCACAGGATTGTCTTTCTTGGCGGGACGGCCCCCAGGCAGGTTCCTTGTCCCCACACCTCTGGCATGGTTAGGCCCATTTTGCGGTTTCCCCAGTGGCACTGGGGCGGGTTAGGGCTGACTGACAGATTGTAGGAAGCATTTAAGCCTATGGCCTCGTAGAAGGGAGGATGAAGAGAATAACAAAGCCAGCAGGATTGGGTCGCTTTAGGGTTGGAATGGTTTAGGGCACCATACGTCTCTTTTATCAAGGACCACAGGGGGTCTTGGTTTTTGTTGGGGCCTGAGGGCCCTGCGTCTGGGGGTAGGGGCTGCTGGTGGAGATTAAGGGGTGCAGTGGCACGCCCCCAGGGCCGGATTGGGGCCCACAGCATGTGTCTGTAGAGGTTCTATTGTTTGGCTAATAATCAGAATTCTTCTGAAATATGGGCCATTTCACTGGGTACTTGTTTGCATCCCCCAGGCCAGACTGGAAACCCAAGACCTCTCTCTTATAGCTGCCTCTTGATTGAACCTTACCCTAACTTGTGCATGGTTACTGATGTTCATACGGTCCCAATTAGGTCTCCAGGGTTGTGAAAATGAGAAATTAAGCAAGTCTCGGTTTTCTACCTTCCAATGCCAATTTCCATCATTGGAGCTTCCAGGTGATTCTGAGAGGCTGGTGAGAACTAGAGCAGTTACCCCCATCCAGGGCCCAAAGCACTCCCAAGGTCGCCCACACTATTATTTGTAACCCGCGTTGGGTTCCTCGCTGTATTGTGGGATTGGGGGCAGGGGTTTCCGTGTGAGGATCGGCTCGGTAGGCCCTGCAGGAGTGGGGGCAGTACGAGTGGCTCTGGGGCTTGGTCGGGGTTGAGGCTGTCAAGGTGCCCTGAGGGAATAGCACCCCAGGAGTAGGGAGCAGATGGCTAGGTAAGCAAGGGCCAGCAACAGCCGAAGTGCAAATGACCAGTCTTGGGGAGCTGTGGCCGCCAATCCAATGGCAAAGAGTATGGCCAGAACTGTGATTGCCAGCAGCCACAGCGGATGGTACCAGGCAAACATCGAATGGGGACGTGTTTGTTCCTGGTGGGAGGCGGTGCCTTGATTACTCTGAGATTGGTGGAAGAGGGGTTTGGGTTAGTTTGGTGGGCCCAGTTAGGATGGAGTGGTAAGATCTGCCCCCCTTCAGGGAGAGCCGGGGGTGTGAGTTTGAGTCGGGTCAGGTGGTACCAGGGCTCGTGTCACAGAAGTTTGGCTGCCATAGGAGTGGTGAGGATTACCGTATGGGGTCCCATCTAGCGAGGCTGTAGTGGGTGGGGACTGAGGGCTTTTAGCAGTACCTGATCTCCCGGGGCCAGAGGCCGAGTTGGCCCCTTGCCGTCTGTTGGTTGTGGCAAGGCTCGGTCAGCGTGTTTTTTCAGCAAGGATCGTAGGAGGGAGAAGAGGGGGAGGTACCCTGCAAGTTGGGGGAGCCTCTCCCTCTGGGAGGTGGGTCAGGAGGTAGGGCCTGCCATAAAGCAGTTCAAAGGGGGTCAAACCTGTTTTTGAGTGTGGTGTGGTGTGAATATGAGTGAGCGCCAGAGGAAGGAGGTCGACCCAAGACAGTTGCAGTTCCGAGGCAAGCTTGGTCAAGTGCATCTTGATGATGCCGTTTACCCGATCTACCTTGCCTGACGATTGAGGCCGATAGGGGATGTGGAGATGCCAGGCGATGCCCAGGGCCGTAGTCGCCTGCTGGGAGATCTGCTACCTGGAGCGTTACCCTGGGCTCGGCTTGGGTTATCGGGGTCCCCGAGTCTGGGCGGCGTCAGTCATCATCGAAGCTCAGCAGCTCCAAAGCTGGAGTAGGGCAGGAGGTCTCCTGGTGTGCTCTGGTCCCCGGCCCCTAGAGGTCGGGGCCTGAGAGGCCTGGGGACAGTCACTAGCCCAGTGTCCTCATTGTTTGCACAACGGGCACGGCTTGGAAGGAGGCCGCGGATTGGGGCACATCCTGGCCCAGTGTCTTTTTGGCCACACTTGAAGCAGGCCCCCGGAGGAGGTTTCTGGGGCCCCAAGCCCACTGCCGGCTGCAGGGCCGCTACCAAGGCCTGGGTCTGCTGGTTTAGGAGGCTTGCCTGAAATTTGGCCTTCTGCTTGAGCCTTGCCTTTTGGCTAGCCTCAGCAGTTTTCTCGTGGGCATTGTAAACCTTAAAGGCCATTGTTACCAGGTCTCGGATAGGGGTCTGAGGGCCGTCCTCGGCCTTGGCCAACTTTTTCCGGATGTCGGGGGCAGACTGGGAGATAAAACGATTGGCCAAGGTGGCCGCCCCAATGGGGGAATCAGGGGACAGCCTGGTGTATTGGACAAGGGCCTCGGTCAGCCGATTAAGGAACATGGCTGGGTTTTCGTCGGGCCCCTGAGTCACCTCATCTAATTTGAAGAAGTTTACAACTTTATGAGAGGACACCTCCATCCCATCAAGGATATACTCTATCATATAGTGTACCCACAGCTGGCCGCCACCCCCTTCCTGGTAGTTTCAATCAGGGTCAGTGTCAGGAACCGCCTGAGCCCCGGGGGCGCTCGGGAGAGGGGCTGGCATAGTGTCGTCGATCGGCCTGGGCTTTGGCTGCCGTCCAAATGGCCTGTCTCTCTTCAGGGGTGGTGATAGACCCGAGGATGACATATATGTCCTGCCATGTCAAGGCATAGGCACCGGTCAGACTAGTAAACTGCTTGATGTACTGGGTGGGGTTGGAGGAGAAGGAACCCAGTTTGGCCTCTATCTGTGCTGAGTCTTGGAGAGAAAAAGGGACATGGACTAGGGCTAGGCCCTCAGCTCCGGCTACCTGCCGCAAGGAAATAATGAAGCCGAAGCCGGGGCTGAGGAAGGAAGAGCGGAGGGAGGGTCCTCCTGTGGGTTACTGTGAGAGTGAGTGTGAGAGCTGACCGGAGAGGGGAGGGAGTGATGGAAGGAAGAGGAGGAAACAAGATAGGGTTTAGAGCTGGAGGATCTGGGGCCTGCGGTGGAGTCTCGGGGGCAGAGGTAGTAGGGGCCAGAGTGGAGGGGGAGGGGGCAGGGACCGGAGCGGAAGGAGTGGGAGCCGTGGAGGTGGTGTAGGGAGGAGGGGCCACCAGATATTCTGGGGGAACAGAGAAAGCAGAGGACTCAGAGACAGGAGGAATTGGCTTGGCCAAGGAAGGTGGAGTCGGCAGAGCCATGGTGAGTAGAATTTGGCTGGGAGTGCACGTGGTGCACGGGGGTGGGTGGGGGGCGAGAGCACAACGCCCAAAAAGCCTGAACATAGGGGACCTCAGACCATTTTCCCGTTCTCCGGCAGTAATTATCTAAATCACGGAGGACGTCAAAGTCTAATGTCCCTGTGGCTGGCCAGTGAGAGCCATTATCTAGAGGATATTGTGGCCAGACCTGTGAGCACAAAAAGGTGAGCTGCTTGGGGCAAATGTAGCGCATTAGCTGTAAGGTCCGTAGGTTAGCCAATAAACATTTTAAGGGAGGTGGACCAGTTGGACTCGGGTTTGGAAGCCGTCAATCCCATAGCGACCACGTGGCGTGGAGGCTACCCCTGCCGTGTCCGAATGTCTTCGGGCGTGTCAGGGGAGCCGGCGTGGGGCCTCAGAAGAGGCCGGGGATCCCCACAGCCGTTTGGGACGTCTCCCTCACGAGCTGGGGACCGAGGAAGGCTTAAGCTGGAGGTTTACTCAGCCGCTTGGGACGTCTCCCTCATGAGCCGAGAACTGGAAGCAGGTTCTGAACCTGCCGTGGGAGGGCCCAGTAAGTGCGCACCCGTTACAGGGCCCTAGGAGGTGGTCACCAGGGAGGGTGGGTCCCAAAGCCGAAGGGACTTACCCCGTATTCTGCCATCCGGGAGGTTGGTCAGCTGCCTGGGTCCGGGGCTACCGCGGTGGTGGAGCTCGAGGGGCCTCAACGGCGAGTGCCGGGGGCCCTCACCTCGAGCCCCACGTTGGGCACCAGATGTAAGAAACGCCGCGGGAAGAAAGAGCCACATCTAAGGACCGTTGATGAAGGCCTTTATTGGGCGGTCGCTCTCGGGCAGAACTCCCGGGGGCGAGGGAGGAAGGGAAGGGAGTCTGCAAGGTATGCAAGGTGGGGCGAGGTTTTTATAGCCAGGGCTGGCGTTCAAGCCAGGTCTCCCCATATAGGGGAAAAAGCGTGGGCTACAGCGGTGGTTGGTGTCTAAGGGCTCGGTGTCGGCACCTGGTTGGGCCAAGATACAGGGGGTTGGCCCCCGGAAGTCTGGTCTGCTCTCGGTTCCTGTTTGGGCATTGGCCAACTGCCGGTGTTGGCCTGATGTCTTTTGTGGTCATGTGTCTATGTCGGCTGGCCCGACCTTTCAATTAAGTTGTTGGCTAACTTCTAGGAATGGCTCTGTTTGTTCCTAGTATATGGGGTTGTTAGATAGTAGGTGTCCATTTTCAGGAGGTAGCCATATGACCTCATCTCTTATTTGATAAACATCAGGTAGAAAACCACTAGATCTAGACATGTTTGCCTTCTTATATGTAGCAAAATAGTTATTAAACCAAGATAATGTATAAGCAAAGTTAAAAGTCATATTAAGTCCATAGTTAAGGTACAATATGTTATACCAGCCCCTCTTAGGATTCATAGATGTCATCGCAGAGTTGAATAAAGTCTTTTCCTTGAAGGTGAGAAACCCACCATGGGAAGCTTTCAAATGATGAAGAGGGGGTACTCCACAGACTCAGCAATTAGACCAATTGTGGACTGCGGAGTAAGAATGAGCCTAGGACAGGAAGGTGTTGTCTTGAGGGTCAAATGGCAGACTCAGGACTTTTGGAGTCAGTAGAAGCAAGCTCATATATGTTATCAGACCAATCTCTGATCCTGGCTCAAACAAACAGTGGCTTGCTTGACTCAGCAGCTGGGTCAGGAGTCACCTCCTGGAGTTCCTCTAATGTCTATTGAAAAGCTAAAAGCTGAGTCACATAGTTATTTCTGAGGCTTCAGGATCTATAACAATATCTGTATGGAAAAACAGTCTGTCATAGAGACAGTCCCTTCTTCTTAGGGGCAGTTCAAGCCCTCATTAAAACTATGGGTAAAACTTTAAACCAACTGTCTTGGGTTTCCTGAGTTAGCTTATGCAGATGCCTCTTAATAATGTCATTAGCCTTTTCAACCTTTCCTGAAGATTGGAATGTCCAGGAATAGTGTAAGTGATAATCTATTCCTAGAGTTTTGACACCCCTTGAGTTACAGCAGCTTTAAAGGTGGAGCCATTGTCACTCTGAACTTTAGAGTTTAAGATTCATGAGAAATCGGTACAGTAAGATTTTGCCCACTAGTAAACTTAAGAGCTTCAGGCACTGCATGGCAATAGAAACTACAGGTTGTCGGTGAGAGCCTTGGGGTTGTGTCATAACTCCCAATGCCATGCCTTTTCTTTCAGTAACAAACAGATTAAACTCTGATCCTGTAAGCAGGTTTAAAGCAACCTAGATCATCTTTACTATCATTTTTCTGGATTATTTTTCAAGTAGTTTGCTTATTTCATCTTCATTGATTTAGACTTGTGTATTTCTGTGTTGTTCCTTCATTTGTGCAGTGTTTCTTTGCCTTTTCATGATTTTTTAAAAACTTATTGTGTTTGAGGTCTACTATCCCAGGGTTTGAGGTTGAATTCTTTCTTCCTTTTGGTTTCTGCTCTTGTAGGTTGGTCCAGTGGTTTGTGTAAGTTTCATGTAGGGTGTGACTTCTTCTGGTGGGAGTAACTGAGTTTCTTTTTTTCCTCTAATGGGAAGGGCTGAGTGAGGTGGTAATATTGTCTACTGATGACTGAGTTTGTATTTTTGTCTTGTTTGGACGAGGCATCCTACACAGGGTGCTATACACACGAGGCATCCTATACAGGGTGCTACTGGCAGTTGGGTGATGCTGAGTATTGTATGGAAGTGGTTGCCTTTGTGGGAGTTCTCACTATTGGATACTTCCTAGGATTAAGAGTTCTCTGGCAGTCTAGGGATTGGAGTCAGTGCTCCCACTCCAAAGGCTCAGGGCTTGATCTCTGGTTGTGAATGGAGATTCCAAAGGTGGTGTTATGGCATTAAATGAGATTAAAACAAAGACCCAAAAATGAGAAACAAAAGACTCACCCCAGGCAAATGGAAATTACAAAATCAGGCAAATAATAAGTAAAATAATGGAATATACACAGATACATGCACACCTATAAGCAAAATCAAAACAGTCCAAAAAAAAAAGTACAATAGATTGACCTGGCAAATAAATGAAACCAAAAATGATATTCACCTGTTAAGAACAAAACTATCAAAAGCACAGACCAGGAAACAAACTAAAGCAATGTACTGAATGGGGAACAAAGCAACAAAAACAAAACAAACTAACAAATATGGTGAGAAAGAGAAAGGAAAGAAAGAAAAGAAAGACTAGAAATGCAAAGTTAAATAGAGGTAGATAAGGGAGATTTATATATATTGAAGATTATCTGCAAGGGGAAAAGAACAGTAGTAAAAGGAAACAAAGTAATAAAAGTAGAAAAATTAATAACTTTAAAAATTCAAAAATTAAAATTAAAAGAGAGAGAGAAAAAGGGAAAATTCCACAGAACTTCAAAAGACCAACTAGATATAAAAATGTGATTGAAAAAAATTCTCAAAAGCTCAATTAGATTTGATAATACTAATAAATGCAACAACTACAACAACAGAGGGGGAAAATGGGAAAAAAATCCAGAATAAATTACAGAATAAGTAATAATATAATATATAATATAATATAAGAATAATAAATGTTTTTCTTGAGTCTCTGCTGTCAGCGTCCTTTTCCTTGCTGGGAGTTACAGTCCACCTCACCTCCCTAGAATGCTCTCCAAACTTCTAGGTCTCTGGATCTGCTGTGGGGGCAGCTCAGACTCTAATCTGGTCCTACTCCTGTGTGTTCTTGCCTCCAATGTCCACAGTTGTCAACAACTAGTGTGTTTTCTTTTGTGAGAACTCTAATTGTCCTTTTATATATTCCATAGACACAGTCTGCCTAGTTGATCATGTGGATTTAATCTGCAGCTTGTACAGCTGGTGGGAAGATTTTGGTTCCTCTTCTTTAGCCACACTGCCCCTGGGTTTCAATTGTGGTTTTATCTCCACCTCTGCATGCAGGTCGTCCACAGGGGTTTGCTCCTGAAGCTGCCCTGGAGGACTTGGTTCTGCCCCAGAGAGTGCCAGGTGTGGAGATGGTATAGCTGCTTGGGTAGCAGGGGCCCTAGCAGCACCAGGTACTCAGGGGAGTTAGCAGCTAGGGCAGCAGTAAATTTGGTGCTCTAGAAGGATATGGTTACCCATGCCAGTATTGCTGCCTGGAGAATCTGCCAGACAGAGAAGCCTGACAGACCATAGTCCACAGGGTTGCAAAGAGATGGATACGACCAAAGCAACCCAGAATGCACAGAACTTTTTCTCGCCTGGGTCACCTCCCCCAGTGAGGACTGAGTGTGAAGGTGGTGCAGCTGCTTGGGTTGTGGGGACCTTGGCAGTGCCAAGTGTGTGGGGACACGGACTGCCTCAGCCACAGGAGCTATGGCCCTATCAGAGTCTTTTTTCTAGCCTCTGGCAGCTGGAGATCAGAGGGTCTGTTTGGATAGTCCTCCGTTGTTCTGCCTATTCAGGCATTTAGAGGGCTCTCCTGCCTGTGGTCCTTCTCTGTTACTCAGCTCGGCAGGTACATAAAGGGCCACCCTGGCTGGGGTCCTACTCTGCTGGTGTTTGACAAGTCAGGCACTAAAGTTCTCCCCCGACTGGGGTCCTTCTCTGTGGTTTGGTGCGTCAGGCACTTAAAGGGGCACCCTGGCTGGTGTCCTACTCTGTTGCTCAGGCCACATCAGGTGCTTGAAGAGCCAGCCTTTGTTGTTCAGCTGTGGATGCTGGTATGTGAGGAGAGGAGTATCACCTTGCTTCCATGGCTGCCTGGCTTTCTTCTGCAGGCATTTCCCACCACAATCACCTTCCTCATGTCCCCTCAGGCTGTCTTCCTTCAGTCAACAGCAGACCTCACCCTTGGATTTCTCTACAGTCCCTATGCTCTAGCTCCCAATTGATGTGCCTTGTATGGGACAGGGTATGTATGACTGTGGCAAGGAGAGTCTGTGTCATTCTCATTCCATTTAGGTTGCTGCAGATCAGCTGCTTCATTCTCAGCCTCAAATGTTTCTGCTCTGACCAAAACAGTTTCCTTGATATGGGGACTGGACCACTGCTTCAGTTCCCCAACCCACCAGGGGCAGGTCTAGTCCTGCTAACTATTTTGTTTTTCTTCCTAATTCCTTCCTGCTACCCAGTTTTAAAAGTGAAAGTCAGTCACTTGTGTCCAACTCTTTGCAACCCCATGGACTATACAGTCCATGGAATTTTCCAGGCCAGAATACTGGAGTGGCTAGCCTTTCCCTTCTCCAGGGGATCTTCCCTAACCCAGGGATCCAACTCAGGTCTCCTGCATTGCAGGCAGAACCACAATGTGGTTCTTTATCAGCTGAAACACAAGGGAAGCCCAGGAATACTGGAGTGGGCAGCCTATCCCTTCTCCAGATCTTCCTGACTCAAGAATCGAACCGGAGTCTCCAGCATTCCAAGTGGGTTCTTTACCAACTGAGCTATTAGGGAAGCCCACCGAGTTTTGCATGGCGATGGTGATGGTGAAATAGCTCAGTCGTGTCTGACTCTTTGCAACCCCATGGACTGTAACCTACTAGGCTTCTCTGTCCATGGGGTTCTCCAGGCAAGAATACTGGAGTGGATTGCCATTTCCTTCTCCAGGGGATCTTCCTGACCCAGAGATTGAACCCGGGTCTCCCGCATTGGAGGCAGATGCTTTAACCTCTGAGCCTTGCATGGTTCTATATATTCTTTTCTGGTGGCCAGGTACTCCTGACCACTCTCAGCTGGTGTTCTGCAAGCACTTCTGTGTCAGAAGGTGTATTCCTGATGTATCCATGGAGAGAGATATACTCCACATCCACCTACTCCTCTGCCATCTTGTTCCTCTCCAACTTTTATTGTTGAATTGTTTATTTCTCCCTTCAATTTTGTCACTATTTTCTCCATGTATTTTGATGACTCTATTGTTAGGTACACATAGGTTTATAGTTTTTATAACTTCATGATAGATTAGGCCTTTTATCATTGTACAGTGTTTTTCTTTATTTCTAGTATCATTTTTTTTTTTTTTGCTTTGAGATATGCTTTATCTGATACTTATATAGCCACTAAAACTTTTGTGTATCTATTACATCTTTTACTTTTGACATATTTGTATCTTTGAATGTGATATGTGTGTCCTATAAAGAGCATACAGATTATTTTTTTAAAATTCATTTTGTCACTATCTTTTATTTTATTTTTTGATGTATAGTTTATTTACAGTGTTGTGCCTGTCTCTGCAGTACAGCAAAGTGACTCAGATGTACACATATAAGATGTTCTCTTTTTATATATCACTCAGCATCTTTTGATTCAGTTATTTAATCAATTTACATTTAATGCTGTTATTGAAATAGTTGAATTTCTACCTGCCATTTTACTTTTTAAATATACTTCATATCTTTTTGTTAATATATTTCTCACTTACTGTTTTTTTTTTCTGTTTTAAATGCCATTTTTGATATATGTGTTGCTGCTAAGTTGCTTCAGTCGTATCCGACTCTGCGTGACCCCATAGATGGCAGCCCACCAGGCTCCCCCCGTCCCTGGGATTCTCCAGGCAAGAACACTGGAGTGGGTTGCCATTTCCTTCTCCAGTACATGAAAATGAAAAGTGAAAGTGAAGTCGCTCAGCCGAGTCCGACTTTTTGACCCCATGGACTGTAGCCTACTAGGCTCCTCTGTCCATGGGATTTTCCTGGCAAGAGTACTGGAGTGGGGTGCCATCTCCTTCTCCAATATGTGTGTTACATCTGTATATTTAGAAAACTAACAATTCATGTTATAATTACCTTTTAAAGAAGTTGAGAGAAGAACGGAGAATAAGCATACATTTATGGAGTTTGCTTTATTGACTTTCTTCAGTGTAATTTCTTGTTCTATTCATTTGTTTTTTGTTTTTGAAAGTTACCATTTTGTGTCACACTTTATTAAAGCTTTGCTTTCACGTTCCTTCTTTGTGATTATATTCTAAAAAATATGTTTTTGTATGTTACAGTCCCCCAAATTCAATCATATGTATAAAGTTTTATGCAAATGCCTTTCATATCAGATAAGAGAAGAGAAGATATGCATGTTATTATTTATTTATAATTATTTATAATTGCAAAATTACTGTTGCAAGCAATCTCAGTTTTTCATGTGAATTTAGATTACTCTCAATTGTCTATTGCTTTTTAAAATCTTATTTCCTAAAATTTAACTAAGATATGTGTGTATATATATTTTTTCTTCTGGTTTTATTGAAATATAATGTATATATAGCACTCTAAATTTAATGTGTACAGCATAAAACATGTATAGCACTTGCACACATCATGATGTGATGGTCACAGCATGTTTAGTGAATATTTATCATATCATATAGAGGCAAAATTAAATAGTAAAAATCATTTTTCCTTGTAATGAATGTTCTCAGGATTTGCTCTTTTAACTACTTTCATATATAACATACAGCAGTGTTAATTATATTTATCATCCCACACTTTACATCTCTACTACTTATTTTTGTGCATGTGTGTGTGATAGTAATTAAAACTTTATTTGTAGAACCATCATTGTTTTATTAATATTGCAGTGACAGAGCATACAGTAAATAGTATTAATTATAGACTAAACATAAAGTATTAGTACTCAGATATTAAACGTCTTCTTGACATACTGTGGAAACTGGCCATGAATCACTTCCCATGGACATAAAAAAATAAGCTCACATTCATTTATTTTTGTTAATTTTATTGGAGTATAGTTGATTTACACTTTTGTATTACTGTTTGCTGTTCAACAGTTAATCAGTTATACATACACTCTTTTATGGATTCTTTCCCCATATGATCATTACAATGTATTGAGTACAATACCCTGTGCTATACAGTAGGTTGTTTTTAGTTTATCTATTTTATTTGTGTGTGTGTGTGTGTGTGTGTGTGTGTGTGTATATACGCTTAGTCACTCATTAATGTCTGACTCTTTATGATTCCATGGACTATAGCCTGCCAGGCTTCTCTGTCCGTGGAATTTTCCAAGCAAGAATACTGGAGTGGGTTGCCATCTCCTACTCCAGTGGGTCATCTTGACCCAGGGATCAAACTCATGTCTCTGGCATCTCCTGTATTGGCAGGCAGATTCTTTACAACTGCACCACCTGGATAGCCCTATTTTATATATATTAGTATGTATATGTTGGGATCTCAATCTTCCATTTATCTCTCCCCCACCTTCCCCTCGGTAAACATAAGATTGTTTTCTGTATCTTTATTTCTGTTTTATAAATATGTTCATTTGTACCACTTTTTAAGATTTAACATATAAGCAATATCATGCAACATTTGTCCTTCACTGTCTCATTTCACTGAGTATGACAATCTCTAGGTCCATCCATGTTACTGCAAATGACATTATTTCATTCTTTTTTTTTCAAGTGGCTGAGTGATACTGGGCTTCCCTGGTGGCTCAATAGTAAAGACTCTGAATAATATTTATGGCTGAATTATATTGGGCTTCCCTGGTGGTTCAGTAGTAAAGAATGTGCCTGACAATGCAGGAGATATGGGTTTGATCCCTAGGTTGGGAAGATACCCTGGAGACAGAAATGGCAACCCACTCCAGTATTCTTGCCTGGGAAATGTCATGGACAGAAGAGTCGGGGTCTCAAAAGAGTCAGAGATAGCAACTAAACAATAACAGCATATACACTTATAATAATATATATGTTATTCAACCATAAAGTATTACTCCACCATAGAAAAATAATAAAACAATGCCATTTGGAGTAACATGTATGGATTTAGAAATTGTCATACTGAGTGAAATACAGAGAAGGACAAATACCATGTGGTAACATGTATATATTTATATACCACATCTTTATTCCTCTGTCAGTGTACATTTAATTTGTTTCCATGTTCTGGCTATTACAAATACTGCCACAATGAACATTGGAGCACACATATATTTTCAAATTGTGGTTTGCTCTGGGTATATGCCCAGGACTGAGATTGCTGGTACGGTAACTCTATTTTTAGTTTCTTAGGAATATCCATACTCTTGTCCATAGTGGCTGTATCAATTTACATTTCCACAAGCAGTGTAGAAGTGGCAACCACTTTTTGTTCTCTGAATGTATGACTGTTTATGTTTTGTAATTTCATTTGTTTTATAGATTCAACATACAGATGAAATCATGTAATATTTGGGTCTCTGTCAAACTTATTTCAGAGAAGGCAATGGCATCCCATTCCAGTACTCTTGCCTGGAAAATCCCATGGATGGAGGATTTTAGTATAATACCTTCTAGGTGTATGCATGTTACTGCAAATTGCAAGATTTCATTATTCTGTGGCTGAGTAATATTCCATTGGATGTATATCCCACATCTTCTTTATCGGTTTACTTATTGATGGGCACTTAGGTTGCTTCTTTATCTGGGCTATTGTAAATAATGCTTCAATGAATATAGGGTTGCATATATCTTTTTGAATTAGTATTTTTGTTTTCTTCAAATAAATTCCCATGATTAGAATTAGATCATATGCAACTTTCATTTTTTGAGGAATGCTCATACTTTTTCCATAATGACTGCACGAATTTACATTCCTGCCAAGTGCATGAGGTTTCCATTTTTTTCCCACATCATTGCTGACATTTGTTGTCTTTTTGAAAACAGTCGTTCTGATAAGTGTGAGGTGTAAGGTGATACCTCCGTTTGGGTTTGAATTGAATTTCCTTGATGATTAGTGATGTTGGGCATCTTTTCATGTGGCTATTGCCCACCTATATGACTTTGTTAAAATGTCTACTCTTCTGTTTTTTAAATTGGGTGGTATTTTTTTTTTTTTTTGAGTTGTATGAGTTCTCTGTGTGTTTAAGGTGTTAGCCCTTAGATTGGTGAGAATGGGCATCTTTGTTTTGATTTTTAAAGGAAATGCTTTCAGCTTTAATCATTCTTTATGTTGTTGTTTGTGGGCATATCATATATGGTCTTTGTTGTATTGCTGTGTATTACTTGTATACTCACTTTGTTGAGAGTTTTTTTTTTAATCATAAATTAATATTGAATTTTGTCAAAAACTCTTTCAGTGTCCATTGAGATGATCATATGATTTTTATTCTTCAATTTGTTAATGTGATGTATCACACTGATTAATTAATTTGTGGGCATTGAACCATCCTTGCATCCATGGGATGAATCCCAGTTTATCATGCTGTAGGATCCTTTTACGGAGAAGGCAATGGCACCCCCACTCCAGTGCTCTTGCCGGGTAAGTCCCATGGATGGAGGAGCCTGGTGAGCTGCAGTCCATGGGGTTGCTAAGAGTCGGACACGACTGAGTGACTTCACTTTCGCGTTTCACTTTCATGCATTGGAGAAGGAAATGGCAACCCACTCCAGTGTTCTTGCCTGGAGAATCCCAGGGACAGGGGAGCCTGGTGGGCTGCTGTCTATGGAGTCGCAGTGTCGGACATGACTGAAGCAACTTAGCAGCAGCATGATCCTCTTAATGTATTGTTGAATTCAGTTTGCTAATATTTTGTTGAGAATTTTGTGAATATGTTCATCAGTGATTTTGAGCCCTAATTTTCTTTTTAGGTAATATCTTTGCCTGATTTTGATATCAGGATGAGGCTGGCTTCATGGAATGATTTCATGAACATTCCTTCCTATACATTCTTTGGTAATAATTTCAGGATAGGTGTTAACTTTCCTTTAAATGTTTGGTAGAAATTATCTGTATTGAAATTGAGTCAGTAATAAAAACAACTCCCAACACACAAAAGTGAAGGTCCTGCACTTTTGCTTGCTGGGAGTTGTTTCTTATTACTGTTTCAGTTTCATTACTGGAAATAGATGTGTTCATATTTTCTATTTTTCCTGGTTCAGTCTTGGGCTACTGGACATTTCTAGAAATTTGTCCATGTCTTCTATGTTGTCTATTTTGTAAGCCTGTAAGTATTGGTAGTTATTGGTTATGACCTTATGTATTTATGTGGTGTTGGTTGTAATGTCTCCTTTTTCACTTCTGATTTTACTTATTTAGGCTTTCTCATGCTTGTAGCCAAAAGTTTATCAATTATTTTTACACTGAAAAAACTAGCTTTTAATTTCATTGTTCTTTTCTATTATTTTTTTAGCCTCTATTTTATTTATTTTTATTCTGGCCTTTATGATTTTTTTCCATCTACTAACTTGTGGTTTTGTTAGTTCTTTTTTCTCCTAGTTCCTTTAGTTATAAGGTTAGGTTGTTTATTTCAGCTTTTTCTTGTTTCTTGTGGTAGCCATGGTTTCCTGTAAACATTCCTTTTAGAAATACTTTTTCTGTATCCAATAGATTTTGGACCACTGTGTGTTCCCTTTCACTTGTCTCTAGTTATTTTAACTTTTAATTTCTTCAGTGATCATTCACTTGATTAACAGCATATTGTTTAACCTCCGCATGTTTATGTTTTCTGAAGGTTTTTTTCTTCTGCACGTTTTTTCTTACTGTTGTGTTCTAGTCTCATAAGGTTATGGTCCAAGAAGATACTTCATGTGCTTTCAGTTTTCTTAAATTTATGCAGACTTGTTTTTTGGCATACCATGTAATATATTTTGGGGAATGACCCATGTGCACTTGAATGTAAATGCTGCTACTTTTGTATGGAATCTCCATACTGAGTCCAATGGTGTCAGTTCAGTTTAGCTCAGTTCAATCGCTCAGTCGTGTCCGACTCTTTGCAACCCCATGAATCACAGCACACCAGGCCTCCCTGTCCATCACCAGCTCCCAGAGTTCACTCAGACTCACGTCCATCAAGTCCGTGATGCCATCCAGCCATCTCATCCTTGGTTGTCTCCTTCTCCTCCTGCCGCCAATCCCTCCCAGCATCAAAGTCTTTTCCAATGAGTCAACTCTGCGCATGAGGTGGCCAAAGTACTGGAGATTCAGCTTTAGCCTCATTCCTTCCAAAGAAATCTCAGGGTTAATCTCTTTCAGAATGGACTGGTTGGATGTCCTTGCAGTCCAAGGCACTCTCAAGAGCCTTCTCCAACATCACAGTTCAAAAGCATCAATTCTTTGGCACTCAACTTTCTTCACAGTCCAACTCTCACATCCATACATGACTAGTAGAAAAACCGTAGTCTTGACTAGACGGACCGTAGTTGGCAAAGTAATGTCTCTGCTTTTGAATATGCTATCTGGGTTGGTCATAACTTTTCTTCCAAGGAGTAAGCGTCTTTTAATTTCATGGCTGCAGTCACCATCTGCAGTGATTTTGGAGCCCAGAAAGATAAAATCTGACACTGTTTCCACTGTTTTCCCATCTATTTCCCATGAAGTGATGGGACCAGATGCCATGATCTTCGTTTTCTGAATGTTGAGCTTTAAGCCAACTTGTTCACTCTTCTCTTTCACTCTCATCAAGAGATGTGCTCATTTTTAGTTCCTCTTCACTTTCTGCCATAAGGGTGGTGTCATCTGCATATGAGGTTATTGATATTTCTCCCAGCAATCTTGATTCCAGCTTGTGCTTCTTCCAGCCCAGTGTTTCTCATGTTGTACCTGTATATAACTTAAATAAGCAGGGTGACAATATACAGCCTTGATGTACTCCTTTTCCTATTTGGAACCAGTCTGTTTTTCCATGTCCAGTTTTAACTGTTGTCTCCTAACCCGCATACAGGTTTCTCAAGAGGCAAGTCAGGTGGTCTGCTATTCCCATCTCTTTCAGAGTTTTCCACAGTTTATTGTGATCCACACAGTCAAAGGCTTTGGCATAGTCAAGAAAGCAGAAGTAGATGTTTTTCTGGAACTCTCTTTCTTTTTCTATGATCCATCTATTAATATTGTTTTGTGTATTTAGGTGCTTCTATGATGGGTGTGAATGTATTTACAATTGTTTGTTTTCTTTGATGAATCCCTTGATTATTATATAATGCCCTTCTTTTGCTCTTGTTACCTCCTTTGTTTAGAAATCTTTTTCTTTTTCTTAATGGTAGCATTATTGCAACTCTGGCTTTATTTTTATTTCCAATTGCATGGAATTTATTTTTCTTTTTCTCACTTTTAGTCTGTGTGTGTTGTTAGATCTGAAATGAGATTCTTGTAGGCAGCATATATATAGATCTTGTTTTTGTATCTATATAGATGGGCCTTGTTTTTATATCCATTCAAGTACTCTTTATCTTTTGATTTGAACATTTAGTCAATTTACATTTAAGATTTTTTTCTTATTGCCATTTTGTTGTTTTTAGTTGCTTTTGAGCTTCTTTTTGTTTCTTTTTTGTTTTTTCACTATATTCTCTTATGATTTGATGACTGTCGTTAGTATTATGGTAGAATTCGTTTCTACCATATTTGTGTGTGTTTATGTACAACAATCTATATGTGTATCTCTACCTATATATGGGATTATTTTAAATTGCTGATATTTTAAATTCAACTGCATATTATAACTATATCTTTTTGCTCCCCCACCCTGTTTACTGTGGCCTTACCACAGTGGGCCTTACCCAGTGACTCAGTGGTAAAGAATCTGCATGCTAGTGTAGGAGATGTGAGTTCAATTCCTGGGTCAGGAAGGTCCCCTGGAGAAGAAAATGGGAACCCACTCCAACATTCTTGCCTGGGAAATCCCATTGACAGAAGAGCCTGGCAAGCTAAAGTGTATAGGGTTGCACAACAGTCAGACACAATTTAGCAGATAAATAACAAGAACCCCATTTACTGTTTTTGACATCATATTTTGTATCTTTTTCTTTTATGTTTCCTTTATACACTTATTGTGGATATAGGTTATTTTACTGCTTTACTTGTAACTGTCTTACTCGCTTTATAGATCCATGATTTACAAACTTTACTATGTATCTGCTTTTATCAATGAGATTTTTGATTTCATAATTTTCATATTTCAAGTTGTGGCTTTTCTATTGTTTGTAGAAATCCCTTTAACGTTTCTTGTAAGGCTGGTATGGTGGTGCTGAAGTCTTTTAACTTTCACTTGTCTGTAAAATTTTTTAATATCTCCATCAAATATGAATGAAAGCCTTGCTGGGTAAAATATTCTTAGTTGTAGATTTTCCCCTTTCATTCCTTTACATATATTGTGTTACTCCCTTCTGATCTGCTGAGTTTCTGTTTAAAAGTTTTTGTTGTTCTGTCAATAAGATGTGTCCAACTTTTTGCACCCCCATGAATATAACATGCCAGGCTTCCCTGCCCTTCACCACCTCTTGGAGTTTGCTCAAAATCATGTCCACTGAGTCGGTGATACTATCTTACCATCTCACCCTGTGTTGCCCCCTTACTCTTTTGCCCTCCATCTTTCCTAGCATCAAGGTCTTTTCCAATGAGTCTGTTGTTTGCATCAGATGGCCAAAGTATTAGAGCTTGAGCTTCATGCATCAGTCCTTCCAATGAATATTCAGGGTTGAATTTTCTTTAGAATTGACCGGTTTGATCTCCTTGTTGTCTGAGGGACCCTCAAGAGTCTTCTCCAGCACCACAGTTGGAAAGCACCAATTTGTCAATGGCACCCCACTCCAGTACTCTTGCCTGGAAAATCTCATGGATGGACGAGCCTGGTAAGCTGCAGTTCATGGGGTTGCTAAGAGTTGGACATGAGTGAATGACTTCACTTTCACTTTTCACTTTCCTGCATTGGAGAAGGAAATGGCAACCCACTCCAGTCTTCTTTCCTGGAGAATCCCAGGAATGGGGGAGCCTGGTTGGCTGCCATCTATGGGGCTGTACAGAGTCAGACACGACTGAAGCGACTTAGCGGTAGCAGAAGCAGCCTTCTTTATGGTCCAATTCTCACATCCTTACATGACTACTGGAAAAACCATAGTTTTGAATATATGGACCTTTGTCACAAAAGTGATGTCTTTGCTTTTTAATATACTCTCTAGGTTTGTCATAACATGCCTCCTAAGGAGCAAGTGTCTTTTTATTTCATGGTTGCAATCACTATGCTCAGTGAGTTTGGAGCCTAAGAAAAAAATCTGTCACTGTTTCCACATTTACCCCATCTATTTGCCATGAGGTGATGGGACCAGAACCACGATCTTAGTTTGTTGTGTTGAGTTATAAGCCAGCTTTTTCACTGTCCTGTTTCAGCCTCATTAAGAAGCTCTTTTCCATATATGTGCATTCATATATGTTATTTATCTTTCTCTTTCTGACTTACTTCACTCTGTATAATAGGCTCTAGGTTAATCCACCTCATTAGAAGAAACTCAAATGCATTCCTTTTTATGGCTGGGTAATATTCCATTGTGAGAAGTCAAGTGGGCCTTAGGAAGCATCACTATGAACAAAGCTAGTAGAGGTGATGGAATTCCAGTTATGCTATTTTAAATCCTAAAAGTGCTATATTAAATATGCCAGCCAATATGGAAAAGTCATCAGTGGCCACAGGACTGGAAAATGTCACTTTTCATTCTAATCTCAAAGAAGGGCAATGACAAAGAATGTTCAGACTACCACACAATTGCATTCACTTCTCATGTCAGGAAAGTAATGCTCAAAATTCTCCAAGCTAGACTTCAACAGTACATGAACTGAGAACTTCCAGATGTTCAAGCTGAATTTAGAAAAGGAAGAAGAACCAGAGATCAAATTGGCAACATCCATTGGATCATAGTAAAATCAAGAGAATTCCAGAAGAACATCTACTTTTGCTTCATGACTCCACTGAAGCCTTTGACTGTGTGGATCACAACAAACTGGAGAATTTTTAAAGACATGGGGACTATGGGACCACCTTATCTGTCTCCTGCAAAACCTGTATGCAGGTCAAGAAACAACAGTTAGAACTAGACATGGAAAAATGAACTGGTTCAAAATTGGGAAAGGAGTACATTAGGGTTGTATATTGTCACCCTGCTTATTTAGCTTATATGCAGAATGCATCATGCAAAATGCCTTGCTGGATGAAACACAAGCTGGAATCAAGATTGCAGGGAGAAATATCAATAAGCTTGGATATGCAGATGACACCAGCCTTATGACAGATAGCAAAGAGGAACTAAAGAGTCTCTTGATGAAGGTGAAAGAAAAAAGTGAAAAAACTGGCTTAAAATTCAACCCAAATAACTAACATCGAGGCATCTGATCCCATCATTTCATGGCAAAGAGATGTGAAAACAATGGAAACAGTGACCAACTTTATTTTCTTGGGCTGCAAAATCACTGCAGATGGTGACTGCAGCCATGAAATTAAAAATGCCTGCTCCTTGGAAGAAAAGCTATGAACAATCTAGACAGCATATTAAAAAGCAGAGACATTACTTTGCCAACTAAGGTCCATCTAGTACAAGCCCCACTCCAGTACTCTTGCCTGGAAAATCCGATGGATGGAGGAGCCTAATGGGCTGCAGTCCATGGGGTCGCGAAGAGTCGGACATGACTGAGCGACTTCACTTTCACTTTTCAATCTCATACATTGGAGAAAGAAATGGCAACCCACTCCAGTGTTCTTGCCTGGAGAATCCTAGGAACAGGGGAGCCTGGTGGGCTGCCGTCTATAGGGCTGCACAGAGTTGGACACGACTGAAGCGATTTAGCAGTAGCAGCAGCATGTATGGATGTGAGAGTTGGACGATAGAAAAGCTATGCACCAAAAAATTGATGGTTTTGAAGTGCAGTGTTGGGTTAGACTTTTGAGAGTCCCTTGGTCTGCAGAGGAGATCTAAATAGGCAATTCTAAAGGAAATCAATCCAGAATATTCATCAGAAGGGCTGATACTGAAGCTTCAATACTTTGGCCACCTGATGTGAAGAGCCAACTCTTCAAAAGACCTGATGCTGGGAAAGATTGAAGGCAGAAGAGAAAGGGATGACAGAGGACAATATGGTTGGATGCCATCACCGACTCAACAGACATGTGTTTGAGCAAACTCTGGGAGATGTTGAAGGACAGGGAAACCTGGCATGATAGAGTCCTTAGGGGTGCAGAGTTGGACACGATTGAGTGACTGAACAACAACATTATTCAATTGTATATGTAGCATAGCTTCTTTGTTCATTCATCTGTTAATGGACATCCAGGTTGCTTCCATGTTCTACCTATTATAAATAGTGCTGCATTGAACACTGGTGTACATATATCTTTTTCAGGTTTGGTTTCCTCAACCTAGTGAGATTCCTGGATCCTGTGGTGGTTTTATTCCTAGCCTTTAAGTAATCTCTGTAATGTGTCCATAGTGGCTGTATCAATTTACATATGCACCAGCAGTGCATGAGATTCCCTTTTCTCCACACCCTCTCCAGCTTTTATTGTTTGTAGACTTTTTTTTTTTTTGGTAGACTTTTAATGATGGCTCTTCTGACTGGTGTGAGGTGATATTTGATTGTAGTTTTGATGTGCATTTCTCTAAAAATGAGCAATTTTGAACATCTTTTCATGTGTTTGTTAGCTCTCAGCATTTCTTTTGGAGAAATGTCTGTTTAGGTCTTTTCCCCAGTTTTTGATTGGGTTGTTTGCTTTTCTGGTATTGACTTGAATGAGCTGCTTGTATATTTTGGAAGTTAATCTGTTGCCAGTTGTTTCATTTGCTATTATTTTCTCCCATTCTGAGGACTGTCTTTTCACCTTGTTTATAGATTCCTTTACTGTGCCAAAGCTTTTAAGTTTAATTAGGTCCCACTCGTTTTTTTGTTTGTTTGTTTGTTTTTATTTCCATCACTCTAGGAGGTAGATAATAGAGGCTCTTGCTTTGATTTATGTCATCGTGTGTTCTGGCCATGCTTTCCTCTTAGAATTCTATAGTTTCCAGTCTTACATCTAGCTCTTAATCTATTTTGAGTTCATCTTTGGGTATGATGTTAGAAAGTGTTCTAATTTCATTCTTTTACATGTAGCTATCTAGTTTTCCTAGCACCGCTTATTAAAGAAGCTATCTTTTCCCCATTGTATATTCTTGCCTCTATTTTCAAAAATAAGGTACTCGTAGTCTTGTTCCTTTGGTGTATATTTCTGTTTTTGTGCCAGTGCCATACTGTCTTGATGACTGTAGCTTTGTAATATAGTCTGAAGTCAGAAGGTTAATTATTCTAGGACCATTCTTCTTTCTCAAGTTTGCTTTGCTTTTTCTGAGTATTTCATGTATCCATATGAACTGTGAAATTTTTTGTTCTAGTTCTGTGAAAAATGCCATTGGTAATTTGATAGGAAACACATTGTATCTGTAGATTGAATTTGGTAGTATACTCATTTTCACAATATTGATTCTTCTAGCCCATGAACATGGAATTCCAGCCAGGCCTTATCAATATGTGAACCGTGAACTTCCAAATATTCAAGCTGGTTTTAGAAAAGGCAGAGGAACCAGAGATCAAATTGCCAACATCCACTGGATCATGGAAAAAGCAAGAGAGTTCCAGAAAAACATCTATTTCTGCTTTATTGACTATACTAAAGCCTTTGACTGTGTGGATCACAATAAACTGTGGAAAATTCTGAAGGAGATGGGAATATCAGACCACCTGACCTGCCTGTTGAGAAACCTATATGCAGGTCAGCAAGCAACGGTTAGAACTGGTCATGGAACAACAGACTGGTTCCAAATAAGAAAAGGAGTACGTCAAGGCTGTATATTGTCACCCTGCTTATTTAACTTTTATGCAGAGTACATCATGAGAAATGCTGGGCTGGAAGAAGCACAAGCTTGAATCAAGATTACCAGGAGAAATATCAATAACCTCAGATAGGTGGATGACACCACCCTTATGGCAGAAAGTGAAAAAAAAAAAAAACTAAAGAGCCTTTTGATGAAAGTGGAAGTGGAGAATGAAAAATTTGGCTTAAAGCACAACATTCAGAAAACGAAGATCATGGCATCTGGTCACATCACTTCATGCGAAATAGATGGGGAAACAGTGGAAACAGTGGCTGACTTTATTTTTCTGGGCTCCAAAATCACTGCAGATGGTGATTGCAGCCATGAAATTAAAAGACACTTGCTCCTTGGAAGAAAAGCTATGACCAACCTAGAGAGCATATTAAAAAGCAGGGACATTACTTTACCAACAAAGGTCCGTCTACTCAAGCTATGGTTTATTCAGTATTCATGTGTGGATGTGACAGTTGGACTATAAAGAAAGCTGAGCACTGAAAAATTGATGCTTTTGAAATGTGGTGTTGGAGGACTCTTGAGAGTCCCTTGGACTGCAAGGAGACCCAACCAGTCCATCCTAAAGGAGATCAGTCCTGGGTCTTAATTGGAAAGAATGATGTTGAAGCTGAAACTCCAATACTTTGGCCACCTGATGTGTAGAGCTGACTCTTTGGAGAAGATCCTGATTCTGGGAAAGATTGAGGGCAGGAGGAGGAGACGCCTGAGGATGAGATGGTTGCACGGTATCACCACATCAATCGACATGGGTTTGTGTAGACTCCGACAGTTACTGATGGACAGGGAGGCCTGGCATGCTGCGATTCATGGGATCGCAAACAGTCGTACATGACTGAGCGACTGAACTGAACTGAACTGAACTCTCCATAGCAGTTAAATAATCAAGGTGACAATATACAGCTTTGACATATCCCCTTCCCAACTGAACCAGTCCATTATTCCTTGTCTGGTTCTACCTGTTGGTTGTTGACCTGCATACAGGTTCCTCACAAAATAAGTATGGTGGGCTGGTATCCCATCTCTTTTTAAAAATTTTCCACAATTTGTTATCTGCACATTCAAAGGCCTTCATGTAGTCAGTGAATCAGAAATAGATACTTTTTTTTTTTTTTCTTTCTGGAACTCCCTTGCTTTCTCTATGATTCAACAAATGTTGGCAATTTCATCTCTGGTTTCTCTGCCTTTTCTACATCTATCTTGTACATCTGGAATTTCTTGGTTCATGTACTCTTAAAGTCTAGCTTGAAGGATTTTGAGCATTTCCTTGGTACCATGGGAAAATACCTGCTATTGTATGCTAGTTTGAACATTCTTTAGCATTGCCTTCCTTTGGGATTGGAATGAAAAGTGATGTTTTCCATTCCTGTGGACACTATTGAGTTTTCCAAATTTGCTGAAATATTGAGTGCAGCACTGTAAAAGTATCATCTTGAAAATGTTCAATAGCTCAGCTTGAATTCCATCACCTCCGCTAGCTTTGTTTGTTGTAATGCTTCCTAAGGCCCACTTGACTTAACACTCCAGGATGTCTGGGTCTAGGTGAGTACACCGTCATGGTTATCTGGGTCATTAAGAACTTTTTGGATAGTTCTGTGTATTCTTGTCACTTCTTAATCTCTTTTGCTTTAGTTAATCCTTTCCATTTCTGTCCTTTATTGTGGCCATGTTTCCATGAAATTTTCCATTGATCTCTCCAGTTTTCTTGAAGAGATCTCTACTTTTTACATTCTAAGTTTTTTCTATATTTCTTTGTATTGTTCATTTAAGAGGGTTATCTTATGTCTCCTTGCTATTCTCTATAACTCTGTATTGAGTATATCTTTAACTTTGTCCTTTGCCTTTTGTTACTCTTCTTTTCTCAGCTATTTGTTAAGCTTCCTTAGACAACCACTTTCTCTTCTTGCATTTTTTTTCTGGGGAATGATTTTGGTTACCACGTCCTGTACAATGTTATGAACCTCTGAGAATTGTTCTGTTTTTAAATTAAATTATTTAATTGGGGCTAATTACTTTGCAGTATTGTGGTGGTTTGACATATATTGACATGATTCAGCCGTGGTGTACATGTGTCACCGATACTGAAACCCCCTCCCACATCCCATCCCTCTGGGTTGTCCCAGTACAGAGGCTTTGACTGCCCTGTTTTATGCATCAAACTTGGACTGGTTGGTTGTTTTACATATGGTAATATACATATTTGAATGCTATTCACTCCAATCATCCCACCCTCACCTACTCCTACAGAGTCCAAATGTCTGTTCTTTCTATCTGTGTCTCTTTTGTTGTCTTACATATAGGGTCGTCATTACCATCCTTTTTTTTTCATTTTTTGAAAATTTTAATTGGAGGCTAATTACTGTACAATATTATAGTGGTTTTTGTGATACACTGACATGAATCAGCCATGGGTTTTCATGTGTTACCATCTTTCTAAATTCCAGATATATGCATTAGTATACTGTATTGGTGTTTTTCTAACTTATTTCACTCCATATTAGTAGGCTCCAGTTTAATCCACCTCATTAGAATTGATTTAAATGAGTTCTTTTTAATAGCTGAGCTCATATGCAGAGTACATCATGAGAGACACTGGGCTGGAAGAAGCACAAGCTGGAATCAAGATTGCCGTGAGAAATATCAATAATCTCAGATATGCAGATGACACCACTCTCATGGCAGAAAGTGAAGAGGAACTAAAAGCCTCTTGATGAGAGTGAAAGCGGAGAGTGAACAAGTTAGCTTAAAGCTCAACATTCAGAAAACGAAGATCATGGCATCTGGTCCCATCACTTCATGGGAAATAGATGGGAAAACAGTGGAAACAGTGTCAGACTTTATCTTTCTGGGCTCCAAAATCACTGCAGGTGGTGACTGCAGCCATGAAATTAAAAGACGCTTACTCCTTGGAAGAAAAGTTATGACCAACCTAGATAGCATATTCAAAAGCAGAGATATTACTTTGCCAAAAAAGGTCCGTCTAGTCAAGGCTCTGGTTTTTCCTGTGGTCATGTATGGATGTGAGAGTTGGACTGTGAAGAAGGCTGAGTGCTGAAGAATTCTTGCTTTTGAAGTGTGGTGTTGGAGAAGACTCTTGAGAGTCCCTTGGACTGCAAGGAGGTCCAACCAGTCTATTCTGAGGGAGATCAGCCCTGGGATTTCTTTGGAAGGAATGATGCTGAAGCTGAAACTCCAGTACTTTGGCCACCTCATGCAAAGAGTTGACTCATTGGAAAAGATTCTGATGCTGGGAGAGATTCGGGGCCGGAGAAGAAGGGAACGACAGAGGATGAGATGGCTGGATGGCATCATTGACTCAATGAACATGAGTTTGAGTGAACTCCGGGAGTTGGTGATGGCCAGGGAGGCCTGGCGTGCTGTGATTCATGGGGTCACAAAGAGTCAGACATGACTGAGTGGCTGAACAGAACTGAACTGAATGTTCCATTGTGTATTTGTTCTACAACTTTCTTATCCATTCATATGCCAGTGGACATCTAGGTTGCTTCCATGTAACAGTGCTGTGATGAACATTGTAGTACACATGTCTATTTCAATTCTGGTTACCTTGTTGTGTGTGCCCAGCAGTGGGATTGCTGGGTCATATGGCAGTTCTGTATCCAGTTTTTTAAGGAATCTCCATACTGTTCTCCAAAGTGGTTGTACTAGTTTGCATTCCCACCAACACCCTCTCTAACATTTATTGTTTGTAGACTTTTTGATAGCAGACTTTCTGAATGGTGCAAGGTTGTACCTCATTGTGGTTTTGATTTTCATTTCTGTGATAAAGAGTGATATTTCATGCATTTGTTAGCCATCTGTATGTCTTCTTTGGAGAAATGTTTGTTTAGTTCTTTGGCTCATGTTTTGATTGGGTTATTTGTTTTTCTTGTATTGAGCTGCATGAGTTGTTTGCATATTTTTGAGAGAAATTCTTTGTCCGTTGCTCTGTTTGCTATTATGTTCTCCTATTCTGAAGGCTGTCTTTTCACTTGGCTTATAGTTTCCTTCGTTGTGCAAAAGATTTTCAGTTTAAAAGGGTCCCAATTGTTTATTTTTGCTTTCATTTCCATAACTCTGTGAGGTGGGTCATAGAGGATCCAGTGGTGATTTATGTCAGATAGTGTTTTTCCTACGTTTTCTTCTAGGAGTTTTATAGTTTCTGATCTTACATTTAGATCTTTAATCCATTTTGAGTTTATTTTTGTGTATGGTGTTAGAAAATATTCTAGTTTCATTCTTTTAGAAGTGGTTGACCAGTTTTCCCATCACCATTTGTTAAAGAGATTGTCTTTTGTTCTGTGTATATTTCTGCAAGACAAGGTGTCCATAGGTACGTCAATTTGACTCTGGGCTTTCTATTTTGTTCCATTGATCTGTATTTCTGTCTTTGTTCCAGTAGCACACTGTCTTAATGACTGTAGGTTTGTAATATAATCTGAAGTCAGACAGGTTGATTCCTCCAGTTTCATTCTTCTTTCTCAAGATTGCTTTGGCTATTTGAAATTTTTTTTTTTTTGGTATTTCCATACAGATTGTGAAATTATTTGTTCTAGTTCTGTGAAAAATACTGTTAGTAGCTTGACAGGGATTGCATTGAATCTGTAGATTGCTTTGGCTTGTATACTAATTTTCAGTATATTGATTCTTCCAGTCCATGAACATGGTATATTTCTCCATCTATTTTTGTCATCTTTGATTTCTTTCAGCAGTGTTTTATAGTTTTCTATATATAGGTCTTTTGTTTCTTTAGGTAGATTCATTCCTAAGTATTTTTTTTTCTTTTTGTTGCAATGGTGAATGAAAATGTTTCCTTAATTTCTCTTTCCTTTTTATCATTTTTAGTGTATAGGAATGCAAGGGGTTTCTGTGTGTTGATTTTATATCTTGCAACTTTACTATACTCATTGATTAGCTCTGGTAATTTTCTTGTCATCTCTTTAAGGTTTTCTGCGTAGAGGATCATGTCATTTGTAAACTCTGAGAGTTTTGCTTCTTTTCCAGTTTGGATTCCTTTTATTTCTTTTCCTTGTCTTATTGCTGTGCCTAAAACTTTCAAAACAATGTTGAATAGTATTGGTGAGAGTGGGCACTTTTGTCTTGTTCCTGACTTTTGGGAAATGCTTTCAATTTTTCACCACTGAGAATAATGTTTGCTGCAGGTTTATCATATATAGCTTTTATTATATTGAGGTATGTTCCTTCTATGCCTGCTTTCTGGAGAGTTTTGATAATAAATGCTTGTTGACTTTTTCAAAGGCTTTTTCTGCATCTATTGAGGTAATCATGTTTTTTAACTTTCAATTTGTTATTGTGTTATATCACATTGACACAACAATGTTTTGAAATATTGAAGAATCCTTGCATTCCCCAGAAGCCCACTTGGCAATGATGTATGATCTTTTTATTGTGTTACTGCATTCTCTTTGCTAGAAATTTGTTGAGGATTTTTACATCTATGTTCATCAGTAATATTGGCCTTTAGTTTTTTTTTGTGACATATTTGTCTGGTTTTGGTATTAGGGTGATGGGGGCCTTGTAGAATGAGTTTGTTAGTTTATCTTCCTCTGCAATTTTCTGGAAAAGTTTGAATAGGATAGGTGTTAGCTCTCCTCTAAATTTTTGGTAGAATTCACCTATGAAGCCATCTGATACTGGGCTTTTTTTAGTTGGAATATTTTTGATGATAGTTTGATTTATGTGCTGGTAATGTGTCTGTTAAGATTTTCTATTTCTTCCTGGTAAGGTCTTGGAAGGTTATACTTTTCTAGGAATTCACCCATTTCTTCCAAACTGTTCATTTTATTGTCACATAGTTGTTGATAGTAGTATCTTATAATCTTTTCTATTTCTATTTTTTCTGTTGTGATTTCTCCATTTTCATTTCTAATTTTGTTGATTTGATTGTTCTTCCTTTTTATTTTTTGGATGAGTCTGACTACTGGTTTGTGTATTTTTTTTTAATCTTCTCAAAGAACCAGCTTTTAATTTTTCTTGATTTTTGCTCTAGTTTCCTTTGTTTCTTTTTCATTTATTTCTGCCCCAATTTTTATGATTCTTACATTCTACTAACTCTGGGGTTGTTTAGTTTTTCTTTTTCTAGTTGCTTCAGGTGTAAAGTTAGGTTATTTATTTGATTTTTCTCTTGTTTCTTGAGGTAAGTTTGTATTGCTCTGAACCTTCCCCTTATCACTGCTTTTACTGCATCCCATAGGTTTGGGGTTGTTGTCTTTTCATTTTTGTTTGTTTCTATGCATATTTTGATTTCTGTTTTGATTTCTTCTGTGATTTGTTGGTTATTCAGAAACATTTTCTTTAGCCTCCGTATCTTTGTATTTTTAATATTTTTTTTTCCTGTTGTTGACATCTAATTTTACTGCTTTGTGATCAGAAAGGATGCTTGAGATGATTTCATTAAAAAATTTTTTTCAAGGCTAGATTTATTGTCCAGGTTGTGGTCTCTCCTGGAGAATGTTCCCTGTGCACTTGAGAAAAAGGTGAAATTCATTGTTTTGGGGTGAAATGTCATATAGATATCAATTAGGTCTAACTGGTTCATTGTATCTTTTAAAGTTTGTGTGTCCTTGCTAATTTTATGTTTGGTTGATCTATCCATAGTGTGAGTGGGATAATAAAGTCTCCCACTATTGTGTTCCTGTTAATTTCCCCTTTCATACTTTTTTTAGCATTTGCTTTACATATTTTGGTGCTCCTATGTTGGGTACATATGTATTTATAATTGTTATATCTTCTTCAATTGATCCCTTGAGCATGATGTAGTGTTCTTTGTTTCTCTTCATGGCCCTTATTTCACTGTCTATTTTATCTGATATGAATATTGCTACTCCTGCTTCCTTTTGGTCTCCATTTTCATGAAATATATTTTTCCAGTTCTTCACTTTAGGTTTGTGTGTGTCCCAAGGTTTGAGATTGGTGTCTTGTAGACAGCATATATAGAAGTCTTGTTTTTGTATTCATTCAGCCAGTCTATGTCTTTTGGTTGGGGCATTCAGTACATTTACATTTAAGGCAATTATCGATAAGTATGAATCTGTTGCCATTTATTTGTTGTTTTGGGTTCCAGTTTATATACCTTTTCTGTGTTTCTTGTCTAGAGAAGAACCTTTAGCTTTTGTTGAAGAGCTGGTTTGGTGGTGCTGAATTCTCTGAGCTTTTGCTTGCCTGTAAAGCTTTTAATTTCTTCTTCATATTTGCATGAGATCCTTGATGGGTATTCTAGTTTGTAGGTTTTTCTCTTTCATTACTTTAACTATATCCTGACATTCCTTTCTGGCCTGAAGAGTTTCTATTGAAGGATCAGTTGTTATTTTTATGGGGCTCCCCTTCTGTGTTATTTGTTGCTTTTCCCTTGCTGCTTTTAATATTTGCTCTTTGGACTTGATCTTCATCAGTTTGATTAATATATGTCTTGGGGTTTTTGACAGGGATACCCAGTGAGGGATATCCTGAGAGGTTCACAGAGTTGCATAGAGATGAGAAGAGGGAGGAGGGAGATAGAGGTGTCCAGGAGGAGAAGGGGATTCAAAAGGGGAGAGACAAATCTAGCCAGTAATCAGTTCCCTAAGTGTTCTTCACCACTCAGGACACCCAGAGAGATTCACAGAATTAAGTAAAGAAGAGAAGGGGGGAGGAGATAGAGGTGACCTGGGGGAGAAATGGGAGAGTCAAAAATGGAGAGAGCAATCAATTCAGTAATCATACCCCTAAGTGAAAATGGATACTGAAGATTAGATTCTTGAAGGGACAAAATTGATAACAAATACCAAAAAAGCAAAGATTAAAAATCTAGAGTAGAGGTTTGGCCCTCACAAAAACAATATTAATGCAAACTAGTACAGCCATTATGGAGAACAGTGTGGAGATTCCTTAAAAAACTGGGAATAGAACTGCCTTATGACCCAGCAATCCCACTTCTGGGCATACACACCGAGGAAACCAGAATTGAAAGATACACATGTACCCCAATGTTCATCGCAGCCTTGTTTATAATAGCCAGGACATGGAAGTAACCTGCATGTTCATCAGCAGATGAATGGATAAGAAAACTGTGGTACGTATACACAATGAGTATTACTCAGCCATTGAAAAGAATACATTTGGATCAGTTCTAATGATGTGGATGAAACTGGAGCCAATTATACAGAGTGAAGTAAACCAGAAAGAAAAACACCAATACAGTATACTAATGCATATATATGGAATTTAGAAAGATGGTAATGATAACCCTGTATGTGAGACAGCAAAAGAGACACAAATGTATAGAACACTCTTTTGGACTCTGTTGGAGAGGGAAAGGGTGGGATGATTTGAGAGAATGGCATTGAAACATGTATAATATCCTATAAGAAATGAATCGCTAGTCCAGGTTTGATGCAAGATACAGGATGCTTGGGGCTGGTGCACTGGATGACCCAGAGGGATGGTATGGGGAGGGAAGAGGGTGGGGGTTTCAGGATGGGGAACATGCGTAAACCCGTGGCAGATTCATGTTGATGTATGGAAAAACCAATACAATATTGTAAAGTAATTAGCCTCCAATTAAAATAAATAAATTTAAATTAAAAAATTATTAAAAGTTCAAAACAAAATCAACCACAAAAATCGTTATATATATGAAATTTGCTTAAAAACAGGGTCTTTTTTCCAAGGCAATGAATGAATGAAGTTGCTCAGTCATACCTGACTCTTTGTGACCCCATGGACTGTAGTAGGTTATAAAAATGAAAATTAAAGGAGTAATAAAGAACTTAAAAATTAAAAAGTGATAATAGTAAAAATATATCTAGGAGTTTCTGTGGAGCTATTGTGGGCAGTGTGGGGTCAGTTTAGCTCCAGATAGTTCCTTGTTCCTGCTTGTAGTTGTTCTCAAGGTCTATAGGTGCCCTCCAATGCTTAGTCAATGTTAACTTACAGGATTTTAATCTGTTTCACCTGTCACTTCCAGAGCAATTCCCTCTTCATTTACTTTGGCTTCCTCTGTTTGCAGTTCTCTTCTGGGTCTAATTTCCACTCTGACACAAGGGAGTGAAGTGATCACTTATTTAGCCTCACTTTTTCAGCTGTGTGGAGGGAGGGACACTTCAAACAAATACTGCTGTCATGTGTGGGGTGGGCTCACAGTGTATGGATCACACTGGATTTGCCCCAGCTTAAGGCGGCTTGTGTTTCCTGGGTCTACATTGCTCAAGCTCCAGGGTGCTCTGCAGGGACACTGTCCCAAATGGGCCCTGCATTTTGGGCACTACACAGGTCTAAGCCACTCATGTTCTCGGGTACTTCACGAGGGCATAGACTCAGTTGGGCATACATTTTGTGTCCTTTGCAGGTCTGAGCATCTCAGGCGTCTAAGTATTTGGTGAGTGCACTGTCCCAGGTGGACTGTGCATCTTAATCACCTCCCTGGTCCCAGCCACTCAGTTTCTCGGATGTACCATGAGAGCACTGTCTCATGTGTGCCATGTGTCTCCTCTGGGGAGCTGATCTGAGGCTGTGACCATCCTGGTGGATGTCTACTGTTCAGGATCCAAGGAATACATGGTTAGCAACTGGGAGCCTGCTCAGAGTTTGGTGGAGGATGCTGGTCTCTGGGGCCGAGATTGGAGCAGCCCCTTGTCTTCTGGCTTTTGCTCTGGCATGCCTGCCTCTGTGCCTCCAGTTGCGGGGGTGTGGGGGGTGGGAGGTGGGGGGGTGGGGGATGTGCTGTACGCAGTTGGCTAGCTCTCCTTTGGTATTTGCTGAATCCTTTGTTCTATGGGCAGGCCAGGCTGTGCATTAGAGCCTCTAGTGGGCAAGTTCTCTCTTTTTCTCTTTGGTGATCCCACAGTTTGGGTTGCTGTCTCATGTTAGCTCCCTCTGATTGTCTTCAGGGCATTCAGGCCTGGTCCTTACCCTAAGGACTGATAATGCAGCCCATGCCTTCCTGTCCAGCCCCCACTTGCTGGTGGTGGACGTGAGTGATTGGGCCACTTCTTGGTTGGCATTTGTGGTTAGGCACATATTTTGTGTTGCTGTTTTTTTCTCCTGGTTATGTTGCCCTCTGAAATCCAAAACTCCCCAAAGTCCCACCTGTGAGAGGGTTTCCTACTGTTTGGAAACTTCTCCTCCTTCACGACTCCGTCCCCAGCATGGATCTCTATCCCTAACTCTTTTTGTCTTTTATATTTTTTCCTACCTTCTTTAAAAGAGAATGAGCTGCCTTTCTGGGTGCCTGGTGTCCTCCACCAGCATTCAGAAGTTATTTTGTGGAAGTTGCTCAGCATTCAGATGATCTTTTGATGAATTTGTGGGGGAAAAAGTGGTCTCCTTTTCCTACTCCTTTGCCATCTTCTCTACATCTGTCCATTGTTCTTCAGGCAGTTTGTCTACCAGATCTAATCCTTTGAATTTATTCATCACCTCTATTGTATAATCATAAGGGATTGAATTTAGGTCATATCAGAAATGTCTAGTAGTGTTCTCTACTTTCTTCAATTTAAGCCAGAATTTTTCAGTATGGAGCTCATGATCTATGCCACAGTTTAAAAGTTAGCTGATAGCTTAATAAGAGTTCCAGGAGATCAGCCCTGGAATTTCTTTGGAAGGAATGATGCTAAAGCTGAAACTCCAGTACTTTGGCCACCTCATGTGAAGAGTTGACTCACTGGAAAAGACTGATGCTGGGAGGGATTGGGGGCTGGAGAAGAAGGGGACGACAGAGGATGAGATGGCTGGATGGCATCACTGACTCAATGGACGTGAGTTTGAGTGAATTCCAGGAGTTGGTGATGGACAGGGAGGCCTGGCGTGCTGCGATTCATGGGGTCACAGAGTCAGACATGGCTGAGTGATTGAACTGAACTGAATTGTATTTAATGTGCTGCTTTTCCTTTGCTAATTTTAATATTTTCCCTTTCTCTTTATTTTTTTTCAATTTTAATTAAAATGTGTTTTGATTTGGTCACCATTAGCCTGATCCTGTTTTGGACTCTGTTTTTCCTGCAACTGGATACCTGTTTCCTTTCTCACGTTGGCTAGTTTTTCAGCTACTGTGTTTTCAACTATGTTCTTTGCCCCCTTCTTTTCTGGGACTCTTATAATGCAAATGTTAGCACACTTGATGTTGTCACTGAAGTCTCTTTTATTGTCCTTGTTTCTTTTCATTCTTTTTCTTTTTAGCTTCAGTAATTTCCACTACTTTGTTTTCTAGGTTTCTGTTTACTTCCTGTGTATCATTTAATCTACTGTTTTTTCTTTCTAGTTTTTTTTTTTTTTTAATTTCCATGAGTATATTCTTCATCTCTGTTTGGCTTCTCTTTATATTTTTAGCTCTTTGTTAAAACTTCTAACTTTTCCTCTTTTCATCCCTTCTTCTTCTGAATTCTTTGGATGTCTTTATTTTCATGAGTTTGTACTGTTTATCAGATTGATTACCTATCTCCACTTCACTTAGTTCTTGTTAAAGTGTTTTATTTTATTCATTGCTTTTAACATATTCTTTTGTCAAATCATTTTGACAAACTTGTCTTTATTTTTATCTCTCTGGTTGTTTGGTTGCATTTCCCACTTTGGAGAAATGGCCTTTTATAGGAGATGTCCTGTGTATCCCAGCAGTGCATTTTCCACTCATCACCTGAACTAAATGTTCTAGTGGTGACTTTTATGTCATCTGTGTAGATCCCTCAGTTGTGAGGCACTGCCTACTGTGGGCTGTCTAGTAGATGTGATTGGCCCCTGGTATAGTTGATGCCAGGCCCTACCTTGTATGGAGGCTGAAGGCTACTGGTTGGTGGGATAGGTCACAAAGTTTCTTATTGTGAATTCCTTGGTGGGGTAGTGCTGGTCCAGTTTGGGGC
The DNA here is from genome assembly GCA_917880005.1 of Nanger dama. NCBI lineage: Eukaryota > Metazoa > Chordata > Mammalia > Artiodactyla > Bovidae > Nanger > Nanger dama. Next base: position 4,164,434 of record CAKJTW010000073.1, on the reverse strand, counting down.
GAAGCTGGATTGTTGGGTGGGTGGTTGTGGGTTTGGGGGTTCCAGGACTATTGTCACCCTGCTGGTAAGCAGACCAGTTCTTGATACCACTGATTGTGGTGTTCAGTGTTTCCCAAAACTCATGAATGCTGTTAGATCCAGGGGCAGCTGACTGAGGGTTCCAGGGTGTTTCACAGTTCGTGTTGGCCTGCTAATGCGTAGTGCTGGTTTCTGGGACCAGTGACTGAAGGGCCCAAGGCCCAAAGTGTATCTCTGTTGATGGGTAGTTCCTAGTCTTGGTGAGTCCCTGGGCTGATGCCTGGCGGATGCTGACCCACAGTTCAGTGAATCCTGGTGCTGATGCCCATCCAGTGGTATGTGAAGCTGGTCCTGGGGCTCATGTCAGCCAACATTTGGGTAGAGTCGGGTCCTGGGGTCTCTGGTTGCAGGACCCTTGGTTTCCTGGAGTTGTTGCCAGTCTACTTCTGGGTGAGTCCATGTCCCAGTATCTGCCTGCAGATCCTAGGTGGTGGCAGGGATACTAATGGTGCACTGCTCTGTGGACCTCGGTCCTGGGCCTTCTGATCAACAGAGCTGGCTCCTGGTAAGACTGTGGACTGAAAGGGTGTTCAGGTTGGTGGACTGCTGGAGAGTTGGGCTATGTCCCTCTCTGGATAGCTCCTTGACCTCAGGCAGCCCAAGACTCATGTTGAGACACTAGTACGTAGGCCTTTTTCTTTTTCTAATAAGCTAGAAAGAAGTTTTCAAAATAGTGACTGCCAGCACCAGTGTTCTCATGGTAGAATGTGCTACCCCAAATGGCTGTCATCAGTGTCTCTGTTCTCAGGGTTAGCTTCAGTTTCTACCTGCTTATCCAGGAGCCTCTCCAAATCAGCAGTTTGTTCCTTTCATATTGCTGCTTTTACCAGGGGGCCCCAGAGTGTGTGAGATTCTGGCACACCTTAAGAGGGGAATCTCTATTTCCCACTGTCCTTGGCATCTCCCAAAAGTATGCCTTGCTGGCCTTCAAAGCAAAATATCCTGGGTGTTTATCTTTCCCATGCAGAACACCTGAGTTGGGGAGCCTGACATGAAATTTGGATCCCTTGCTTCTTGGGGAGAACCTCTGTAATTTAGTTATCTTCCCAATTGTTGGTAACCTACCCAGGGTTGTGTGTCTTGAGTATACCTGTCTCTGGCCCTCTTATCCATATCCTTGTGGTTCTTTCTTTGCATCTTTAGTTACAGAAGATATTTTTTGCTAGTCCTCAGGTCTTTCTCATGGATAGTTTCTCTGCAAGTCTAATTTTGGTGTACACCTTCCCTGCTGTTTGAACTCCTTCCCTACTCCTACTGTTTGAACCTGCCCCTTGGAATTCAGGATAGGTCATGGAGGCTATATGAAGCCCATTTTCTGTAATCAAAGAAATGAGGGACAAAGGAATACTGCTTTTGTGCCCAGGAGTCCTACAGGGTTCTGCCTGGTGTCAGTGTCCCTACTGATGTAGACTATTGATATTAAGCCTGTATGCATATGTAAGACATCACTGTGAACAAAGGAAACTACAATTTTTGAGCATATATTCTGAGAAACTGTATATGTTATCTCACTTAGTCCCTAACTGTTTTACAAGTATTGATAGAATAACTTAGCAATCTATTTTCCAACTCTATTGGAATATAAACATTGAAATCCAACATTAAAAACCAATTATATAAAAATCCAACTACACTGACATCCATGACTAAATAAAAATTAAAGCATATCAAAATCCAGTAGGAGAGATAGATGAGGAATGGTGTTTATTAAGGGTGTTAATAAGAGCATTTTATTATACTCTTCTACCTCTTCACCAAGAAAAGCACACAATTGTGACTTGTCTTATCATTAGCTAGAGTCTGTTAAAATTTAGCTATGATACTACACTAATTGTGTTTTTGATTTAGGGGAAATCATGCTTCCTTCCTGTACTTCAATCTTTTCATTTTAAAATAAGCTGTTTTACCAAAAATCTTTAAAATATCCTTTTAAATTTCATCTGTTTGTTTAAGATGTGCTAAGGTGCGAAATTTAGTGATTATTAAAAGCTATAAGAACTTTTTCCATAGTGAACTTTAAGAATTAGAGAAGTTAAGTATCTTTCTGGTATGGATTAACTATCAGTGTCAATATCAGATTAAGATTTATTGGATTGTATTGGACTGATGTAGAAAATGACAACTGAATTAAGGAAAATTCCCCTGTCAAAATTGAGCCTTAGAGTATGATTAGAGGCTCTTACAAGTGAGAGATAAGCCTGAAATTAATGATACTTGTTTTCTGATATAGAGTTCAGTAGGTTCAGTCAGTTCAGTTGCTCAGTCCTTTCTGACTCTTTGCGACCCCAGCACACCAGGCTTCCCTGTCCATCACCAGCTCCTGGAGCTTGCTCAAACTCATGTCCGTTGAGTCGGATGACAGCATCCTCTGTTGTCCCCTTCTCCTCGTGCCTTCAATCTTTCCCAGACTCAGGGTCTTTTTCAATAAGTCAATTCTTCTCAACAGGTGGCCAGAGTACTGGAGCTTCAGCTTCAGCATCAGTCCTTCCAATGAATATTCAGGACTGATTTCTTTTAGGATGGACTGGTTGGATCTCCCTGCAGGCCAAAGGACTCTCAAGAGGCTTCTCCAACACCACAGTTCAAAACTATCAATTCTTTGGTGCTCAGCCTTCTTCATAGTCTAACTCTTATATCCATACATGACTACTGGAAAAGCCGTAGCTTTGTCTAGACAGATCTTTGTCAGCAAAGTAATGTCTCTGCTTTTTTTCTATAATCCAATGGATAAAGAGTTACTTTTTCTGTGATGAGTTGCTGTCAGTGTGATGGTGCTCATTTTGTATATTTTATCATAGCCGTTTAATATATAGGTTGTGAGTGTGTATGTGTGTACAAATATATAGATGCTTTGAAGTACCGGTATTGTTAGCTGTATAGTATTACATTATATGTAGTATTTATATGCATTTCTTGGTCACCATTATATATATGTATTGTAATATAGAGTGTGAACTTGAAGCTTCAGCATTCTGATTCCTTTCTCTGTAAGTTTGAATAAATAGACTAGAAACTATCTGATTGATAGAGCAGTCAGTCTCTGAAGAAACTGTCTTCCTGTGGTAAAGAAACACATTGGACCCCAAGGGACATTTGCTTTTGTCCCTGCATTCAGGCAGCAGAATCTGTTCACTTTACCTCCTGTAGATATGTATATAGGTATAGCAACAGCCTATGTTCTTATGGTTTGAAGACTTTAATCTTTCTGCTTAAAATAAATTCTACAAATGAAAAATTAGAGTAGGAAAAATATTGGAGTGGTTATAAAGATTTCCCCTCTATCCTCTTTGGCCCAGAATTCTCCTCCTTTGTTTTCTCAAAAACTGAATCTTTTGCAGAGGCTTTGCCAAGCAGAATTGGAGTTTTCCCTTGGGAATCAGGAAAGGCGTAGTACTCAGCAAATTTGAAGAAAGAAAAGCTTTTCAAATGTTAATGAGTCTAAGCAAGACCCAGGACTCTTTGTGTTCTAGGGGGCAGATTAAATACATAAGCAATATAACCTTTCCCTGGCCTATAGCCAGGTTCTTAGTATTGTTGGTGATAACTGCAATAAAGGATTACAAAGGTAGAAATCCCCTAGATGGCATCACTCCGAACTTGGAATTCAGTACAACTCCCGAAAGTCACAGTGAGTGAAAAAGTACTGACAACACCAGACAACTTTTTAGGTGCCAAGTTTTCACATTTTCTTTGGTTTTCTCTATGTCCCTAACCTTGGCTGTTAGTGAGTGCTGAACTGCCAACTGCTGCCACAAACATTATATAGGAAACTTGAGGGAAAAAACTCTGCTTTGGAAAGAGCACAGGAGCTCAGGGGAAACCCAGTTACTTGTTTTATTATTATCATCACTACTCATACTATTGATGCAAATTTAAAAGCATAAAGAGCCATATAGAAAAAGATTTTTGGATCTATCCCTGAAGATGAGCACTTTGTCATGTTTGCTTCATTGCTCTCTTTCTCTCAACAAAACATTACAGAGATAGTGAAATATGCTTTTAACTCTGTTACCGGTATTCAATAAAAGGAACCACAACCCTGAATTGTGTGTTTATACTTCTTGGTCATATTCTAGGGGATATATATATATATATCTCTATATATACATGCATATGTATTTCTGGGATATACACACATATGTCTAGGATTAATTTGTATATATATAATATAAATATTTTTTTCTCAAGTGGCATCATACAACAAGTACCACTGAACTTAGTTTTTTTACTTAGCTTTATTCCTTTTAGATATTTAGATATTTTAACATTGAGATACATACATACATATATATATATATACATATACACACATATATAATGAAAATATAACTGTTATGAATGCTGTTGGGGAAAATTAAAAAATAAAACTTTCTATCAATACAGTAAGTATTTTCATAGATGTATAAAAGAAAGAAAACCATTTTATGATTAAATAAGCATTAAACCATGAAGAAGAGTTGGACCATGAAGAAGACTGAGCACCAAAGAATTGATACTTTCAGAGTGTGGTTTCAGAGAAGACTCTTGAGAGTTCCTAACCAGTCAATCGTAAAGAAAATCAACCCTGAATATTTATTAGAAGGACTGATGCTGAAGCTCAAGCTCCAGTACTTTGGCCATCCGATGCAAAGTTGGTCAACTCATTAGAAAAGACCCTGGTGGTGGGAAAGATTGAAGGGAGGAGGAGAAGGGAACAACAGAGGATGAGATGGTTGGATGGCATCATTGACTCAATGCACTTGAGTGTTAACGAAGTCTGGGAGATGATGAAGGACAGGGAAGCCTGGCATGCTGCAGTCCATTGGGTCACAAAGAGTTGGACATGACTGAGTGACTGAACAACAACAAAGCATTAAACTAAAATGGATGGCAAGTGACAAGCAGTCCAAGGAGACTGCAATGATAGAAAAAAACCTTAACCCTATTAAATAGCTAACCAAATATAATCTATTATGTAGATGTTCCAAGATAAACCATAAACGGACCTCAAGTAAAATGACTTGACAGCACTATTTGCTGTACAGAGTTTAACCAGAGTGCATCTGGCAATTGGGGTGGCCATGAAATAGTTAATTCCCTTTGTCCAAAGAAAGGAAAAAAGTTAAACTTTTCTTATCTCTATGATAAGCAGGCAATTAAGATTTAACTAGGGGCCTAGGCAAAGCTCCCAGGTTACAGTGAAATAGGGCCTGTCTTCCTTGTTGTTGTTCAGTCAGTAAGTCATATCCGATTCTTTGTGACCCCAAGGATTGCAGCATGCCAAGTTTTCCTGTCCTTCCCTATCTCCCGGAGTTTGCTCAAGTTCATGTCCATTCAGTCAGTGATGCTATCTAACCATTTCATCCTCTGCCACTCCCGCTCCTTTTGCCTTCAATATTTCCTACTCTCAGTGTGTTTTCCAATGACCTGGCTCTTTGCTTCAGGTGGCCAGAGTGCTGGAGCTTCAACTTCAGCATCAGTCTTTCCATGAACATTCAGGGTTGATTTCCTTCAGGATTGAATGGTTTTATCTCCTTGCTGTCCAGGGGACTCAGAAGAGTCTTATCCAGCACCACAATTGGAAAGCATCAATTCTCTAATGCTCCACATTCTCTATGGCCGAACTTTCATATCTGTACATGACTCCTGGAAAAACTATAGCTTTGAGTCTATAGACATGTGTTAGAAAAGTGATGTTTCTGCTTTTTAATATGCTCTATAGTTTTGTCATAGCTTTCCTTCCAAGAAGCAAGTATCTTTTAATCTCATGGCAGCAGATACCATCTGCAGTTATTTTGGAGCCCAAGAAAATAAAATCTGTCACTGTTTATACTTTTTCCCCTATATTTGACAAGAAATGATAGGACTAGATACCATAATCTTAGAGTTTTGAATGCTGAGTTTTAAGCCAGCTTTTTCACTCTCCTTTTTCACCCTCATCAAAAGGTTCTTTGGTTCCTCTTCACTTTCTGCCATTAGAGTGGTATCTTCTGCATATCTGTGGTTATTGATATTTCTCTCAGCAATCTTGATTCTACCCTGTGCTTCATCCAGCCTGGCATTTCATATGATATACTCTACATAAAAGTTAAATAATCAGGGTGACAGTATGCAGCCTTGTCATACTCCTTTCCCAATTTTGAACCAGTCTGTTTTTCTATGTTTGGTTCTACCTGTTGCTTCTTAACCAGCATTCAAGTTTCTCAGGAGACAGGTAAGATGCTCTGGTATTGCAGTCTCTGTAAGAATTTCTCACAGTTTGTTGTGATCTACACAGTCAAAGGCTGTAGCTGATGAAGCAGAAGTACATGTTTTTGTAGAATTCCCTTGATTTCTCTATGATCGAGCAAATGTTGGCAATTTGATCTCTCATTCCTCTGCCTTTTCTGAATCTAGCTTGTACATACTGTCTTGATGACTTGATGTCTTGACGAATGTAGGTTTGTAGTATAGCCTGAAGTCAGGAAGCTTGATTCCTCCAGCTCTGTTTTTCTTTTTCAGCGGTGGCTATTTGGTGACTTTTTGTTTTCATACAAATTGTAAAATTTTTGTTGTGGTTCTCTGAAAAATGCCATTGTTAATTTGATAGGAATTGTATTGAATCTGTAGATTGCTCTGGGTGGTATAGTCATTTACGTGATATTGATTCTTCCAATCCAAGAACAAGGTGTATCTCTCCATCTGTTTATGTTGTCTTTGATTTTTTTCATCAGTATCTTACAGTTTTCTGCATGCAGGTCTTTTGTCTCGGTTTATTCCTAGGTATTTTATTCTTTTTGTTGTAATTTTGAATGAGATTGCTGTCTTAGTTTCTCTTTATGATTTTTCATTGTTAGTGTATAGAAATACACTATGTATTAATTTTATATCTTACAACTTTACTATATTCATTGATCAGCTCTATTTTCTGGTGGCTTCTTTAGGGTTTTCTATATATTGTATCATGTTATCTGCAAATAGTGTGAGTTTTACTTTTTCTTTTCCAATCTGTATTCCTTTTATTTCTATTTCTTCTCTGATTGCCATGGCTTGGACTTCCAAAACTATGTTGAATGATAGTGGCACGAGTGGGCACCCTTGGCTGTTCCTGATCTTAGAGGAAATGCTTTCAGTTTTTCAACATTGAGAATAATGTTTACTGTGATCTTGTCATATGTGGCCTTTAATATGTTGAGGTAAGTTCCTTCTGCACCAATTTTCTGTAGACTTTTTATTATATATGTGCATTGAATTTTGTCAAAAGCTTTTATCTGCATCTATTGATATGATCATATGGTTTTTATATTTCACTTTGTTAATGTGGTGTATCACATGTATTAATTTTTGTGTACCGAAGAATTAGTACATCTCTGGGGTAAATCCCACCAGCCACATGACACAGAAGAGAATGAAAAAGAAAGAAACAAAAAGAACGAACAGACAAAACTGCAGGAGAAATGGTAAAAGTAAAACTAAACAGACAAAAGCACAGAAAGAAGTTCACACACTCACACTCAGTAAAAGATAAGAACTGAAAAAAAAAAAAAGAGAGAAGAGGAAAAGCACAAAAGGGGAAACAAAAGAGAATAGAGCAATCAAGCCAATAAGGAAACCCATAAATGAAACAAACACTAAAAACTAAAGTAGCAAAAAACCAAAACTAAAATTTAAAGAAATGCAGAAAGCCAACTAAAAATTGCAAGGAAAGCATAAAACAAAGCCATCAATACAATGATAAGGAAAAATATAGAAATAAAAGAGAGATGAAAACAAAAGGAAAAAGTATAAAACATCAAAGAATTAAAGATAGCAAAGTATAAACTATAGTTAAAATAGATAAAAAGGAAAAAACCAAAAACAAGGAAAAAATGCAATGTAATAAATATACTGTGGAGTTAGGAAATAAAGTAAATTTATTTAAAAATAAAAGCATAAAAACTGAAAAGGTAAATAATAAAAATTAAAGAATAATACAGCAAAAGAACAATGAAACAAAATGATCAAAAGAGTATATATGTAATGGGCTTCCCTCATAGCTCAGTTGGTAAAGAGTCTGCCTGCAATGTGGGAGACCTGGGTTTGATTCATGGGTCGGGAAGATCCCCTGGAGCAGGAAATGGCAATCCACTCCAGTATGCTTGCCTGAAAAATCCCATGGACAGAGGAGCCCGGTGGGCTACAGTCCATGGGGTCACAAGAGTCAGACACAACTTAGCGACTAAACCACCACCAAAGTGTTAGTAAGAATATTTTCCTGTTGCTTCTGTTGTCAATGTCCTCACCACCACAATGATCTCCAGCTAATCTGCCTTCTTAGGAAATCCTCCAGTATTTCTAGGAAAGTCTCTGGACCTGCTGTGAACACCTTGGGACCAACAGACTCAGATTTGACCTTAGTCCCGATTGTAGTTGCTAAGTCCATAATTGCCCCCAATGTCCACAGCCTCAGTGTGGGAACCCTCATTCTTTATTCTGACCGTTCACACATGCAGGGTTAGGAAGCCAATTGCAGAGATTTAAAATGCTACTCTTGTGGCTGCACAGGTAAAATCCCTTTCTGTTCTTTGGTCATACAGCTCCTGGTTCTTAGCTTAGGTTTTGGCATAGTCTCTTTTTGTATATTGCCCTCTGGTGTCTGTTTCCTCCCCTACCCAGACAAAAGGGGGCTAATGCAGTGGCTGATTAAAGCTTACTTGCTCACTTGGACCAGGGAGAGGGAAGAATATGGTGGACACATGTGGGATGTGTGGGAGGAATGCCTGTTTCAGTAGAGGCCTGCAGGAATTTGCTACAGACTAGAATGGGTTGTGGGCTCTCCCAGTGGAACTGGCCCCAGGTCATGGGTCCCTCAGCAATGTCAGGCTGCACAGGCTCCTAGGAGGGTATGAGCAGTGGCCCGTACTTGCTCACCACTCAGTGGCAGTGGCAGGGCTGTCGCTCCCACCTCTAGGTCAGAGCCCACAGCCATGGGTCACCCCACATCTGGCACTCTGGAAAGCAGTGTCCTACCATCTGTGAGTGCACAGAGTTAGAACATCCCTGGCTGACCCGCCCTTCTTGCCTACCTGGCGTTGAGATCTCTTGCATCTCTGGCACCCCCAGACTTTTTCAGCACTTTCTGAGCTGTTTCATAATACCCTCTCAGACAGTCTTCATGGCAGTCAACCTCAGACTTCTCCCTGAGGTCCCACCTCTGAAGCCTGAGCCTCAGGACCCAGTCCCCACCAGCCCTGGTGTGCATGCAGATAGTCATTTCAGAGTGGGAAATGCTGCTTTGGCACTTACCTCTGTGCAGAATTCTCTCTGCTTTACCTTCTGCACATGTTACTGCACTCTCCTCTGAGGTTCTGAAGCTCCTTAATGAAGGGTTCTCCAAGTGTCAGAAAATTTTCCTCCTTCACAGTTCCCTCCCAGGGGTGCAGGTCCCATCCTGATTCCTTTGTATTTTTTTTTCTTATTTCCTTTGCCCTACTCCATTGTGTGGAGATTAGCTTGCCTTTTGGAAGTCTGGGGTCTTCTGCCAGCATTCAGTAGGTGTTCTCTGAAAGTTGTTCTACATGCAGATGTATTTTTGATATATTTGTTGGGGGAAGTTTATCTCCATATCCTACTCCTCTGCCATCTTGAAGGTCCTCCTCTCTTTTTTTACATGTGTTAAAGTTTTGTTCTCCACATTTAGGTTAGAATCCATCTAGTTTTATTTTTGTGTATGATGTGAATAGGTATCTAAATTTTTGTATAGATAGATAATTGTCCTAATATATTTTATGTAATAACATATCCTTTTTGCACTGGTTTGTTGTGTCCTCTGTGTCATATACTGTTTTTCCAGATATATGTGGATCTGTTTCTGGGATTTCTATTTCTACTCTATCTAGTTACTTGCCTCTCCTTGTACTTATACTGTCTTAATTATTATAGCTTGTAACAAGTCTAGCCTATTGATAGGGAGAGTCTGACTAACTTGTTCTTAAATACTCTCCTGACTATTCCTGGTTTGGGACTTCTCTATTGAATGAATGCATTTATCAAGCTCTATAAAAAATCTACTCATTATAATTGCATTAAGCTTATATACTGACCCCTTATTATATCATGTTTCCCCATGTTTGGAAATGGATAATTATTTCCCTAATCAGGGGGCATTTATGTCTTTCAATATTGTTAAAAATTTTTTTCATGAAATTCATGCACATCTTTCCTTTGATGTATTTCAAGGTAGCTTATTCTGTTAGTTGTTATAATCAATCCCTTTAAATTATATTCTCTAATAGTTTATTTTTGACATATAGGAATTCTGTTGAGTTTTCATGTTTATTTTTAAATTTTCTATTGAAGTACAGTTGATTTACAATATTAGTTTCAAGTATACTGCATAGTGATTCAATTTTTTTTGTTTTAATTTTTAGGTTGTACACCACTAAAAGTTGTCATAAGATCGTGGCTGTAATTCCTTGTACTATATAATATACAGTATCCTGTCATTTACCTATTTTATACGTATTAGCTTTTGTCTCTTCATATTATACCTCTAATGGGCCCCTCCAGCTTTCCCTCTTCCCACTGGTAACCACTAGTATGTTTTCTATAACTGTGAATCTGATTCTGTTTTACTATATATTCACTTTATTATTTTTTTACATTCCATGAATAAGTGGTATCAGACAGTATTTGTCTTCTCTGTCTGAGTTATTTCATTAAGTATTGCCTAGGTTCATCCTCATTGCTGCAAATGACAGAATTTCTTTTTATGACTGAATAATATTTCACTGTATATATGTATTTTTATACCTACCATATCATCTGTATAGGTTAGGTTGTTGATGGGCACTTAGATGCTTCCATATCTTCATTGTTGCTGCTATGTTGTGCATGTATCTTTTTGACTTGGTATTTTAGTTTCTTTCAGATATATACCCAGTCACGTGGTAATTCTATTTTTAGTTTTTGAGGCACCTCCATACTGTTTTTCATAGTGGCTGTGCCAATTTACATTCCTATCGACAGTGTACAAGGGTTCCCTTTTCTCCACATCCTCTCCAATATTTGATATTTGTATATATTTTTAGCCATTCTGACAGGGATGAGGTAATATTGTTTGGTTTTGTATTTCTCTACTAATTAGCAATGTTAATCATCTTTACATGTGCCTGTTAGCCATCTGTGTGCCTTCTTTGAAAAAGTGTCTGTTCAGGTCTTCTGCCCATTTAATTTGGCTGTTTAGGATTTTTGAATATTGAATTGTGTGAACAGTTTATATATTTTAGATACTATCTGCTTGCCAGGTACACCATTTGTAAATATATTTTCACATTCAATAAGTTGTCTTTTATTTTGTCAGTGGTTTCCTTTGCTGTGCAAAAGCTTTGAATTTTAAATAGGTCTCATTTGTTTATTTTTCTTTGTTCCTTTTGTCTTAGGAGATAGATTAAAAAATATTGCTACCATTTATGTCAGACTGTTCTGCTTATATTCTCTTCAAGGAGTTTTATGGTTTCAGGCATTACATTTACATATTTAATCCATTTTGAGTGCATTTGTGTATATAGTGTGAAGAATGTTCTAATCTTATTCTTTTACATGGGGCTCTCTAGTTTTCCCAGCCCCACTTACTGAAGAGACTGTCTTTTCTCAATTGTATATTCTTTTTCTCCTTTGTTGTAGTAGAATAGTTGACTAATAGGTGCATGACTTTACTTCTGGATTCTCTATTCAGTTCCAGTGATCTATGTGTCTATCTTTGTGCCAGTACTGTGCTGTTTTGATTACTGTAGCTTTGTCATATAGTCTGAAGTTTGGGATTTTTCACATGTCTAGATTTTTTTTCTTTTGTTTTTCCTGAAGATTGCCTTGTCAATTGGGGTTTTCAGTGTTTCCCTAAGAATTTCAGGATTGTTTGCTCTCGTTCTGTGAAAAATGTCACGGGCATTTTGAAAATGATTGCATTGTCTGTAGATGGCTTTGGGTATTATGGCTGTTTTAACAGTATTCATCCAATTCAAGGGTATAGGTTATCTTTACATTTCTTTGTATCATCTTTAATTTCCTTCATCAGTGTTTTATACTTTTTAGAGAACTGGTCTTTCTGTTCATTGGTTAAGGTTATTCCTAGATATTTTACTCTTTGATGAAATTTTAAGTGATATATTCTTAACTTTCCCTTTCTGATGTTGCATTATTAGTGTATAGAAACACTTCTGTATGTTAATCTTGTATCCTGTAACCTTCCTGAAGTTCTTAGTTCTAATTGTTTTTGATGGACATTTAGGGTTCTTCATATATCATGTTCTCCTCAAATAGTGAGAATTGTTCTTCCCTTCTAATTTGGATAACTTTTATTTCTTTCTCTACTTTGACTGCTATAGGTAGGGCTTCTAATTAATATGAATTTTTCTTGGTTCAGCCTTTGCTTGGTTGTAATAAACCTTTGACTGTTTCCCAGAACTCCTACACAGTTGGTTTAGACAGCTTCTGGTTGTTTTCGTTTGTTTGTTTGTTTTGAAGTTCCTCTGGTGGACTAAGATCCTGGAGTTTCGCAGCCTGTCATTTTGCTGACCTCTACCCCCATCCCTTTTACTCTCTTCTTTTGTTATTCTTGTTAGGGCCTCTTGTCTTTCTGCCTCTTTCATTTTCTTTTATATTTTCTTTATGATTATTTTTCTATGCTGTTCTGGGGGTGATATTCTCAGATCTGTTTTCCAGTTCAGTACCAGTAGGTTGATTGTTATTTTCTCTTATGTTAAAATTAATACTTCATGTTATTATTTATATTGGTTATTATTAAATGGTATGTTTGATTATTGTCCCTTCTGAGATAATATACACATGGATTTTATTTTTTACTTTATGTCTGAATATTATAAATATACTTATTAAAATACCTTTTAGATTGTACTGTAATTCTAGTTCTCTCAGAAAATAGTATTCTGATTTATTTTGGCTCTCATGTTACTTTCCTAGTATCACTTGTAATTTTTGACTATTGAATTCTCCTGGGTGGGAGATCTTTGAAAGCTCCAAAATCACTGAAGATGGTGACTGTAGCCATGAAATTAAAAGACGGTTACTCCTTGGAAGTAAAGTTATGACCAACGTAGATAGCATATTCAAAAACAGAGACATTACTTTGCCGACTAAGGTCCGTCTAGTCAAGGCTATGGTTTTTCCAGTAGTCATGTATGGATGTGAGAATTGGACTGTGAAGAAGGCTGAGCACTGAAGGATTGATGCTTTTGAACTGTGGTGTTGGAGAAGACTCTTGAGAGTCCCTTGGACTGCAAGGAGATCTGACCAGTCCATTCTGAAGGAGATCAGCTCTGGGATTTCTTTGGAAGGAATGATGCTGAAGCTGAAACTCCAGTACTTTCGCCACCTCATGCGAAGAGTTGATTCATTGGAAAAGACTTTGATGCTGGGAGGGATTGGGGGCAGGAGGAGAAGGGGACAACAGAGGATGAGATGGCTGGATGGCATCACTGATTTGGCTCAAAAGTCTCCAAGCCAGGCTTCAGCAATATGTGAACCGTGAGCTCCCTGATGTTCAAGCAGGTTTTAGAAAAGGCAGAGGAACCAGAGATCAAATTGCCAACATCCGCTGGATCATGGAAAAAACAAGAGAGTTTCAGAAAAACATCTATTTCTGCTTTATTGACTATGCCAAAGCCTTTGACTGTGTGGATCACAATAAACTGTGGAAAATTCTGAAAAAGATGGGAATACCAGACCACCTAACGTGCCTCTTGAGAAATCTGTATGCAGGTCAAGAAGCAGCAGTTAGAACTGGACATGGAACAACAGACTGGTTCCAACTAGAAAAAGGAGTACGTCAAGGCTGTATATTGTCACCCTGCTTATTTAACTTCTATGCAGAGTACATCATGAGAAACACTGGGCTGGAAGAAGCACAAGCTGGAATCAAGATTGCCGGGAGAAATATCAATAACCTCAGATATGCAGATGACACCACCCTTATGGCAGAAAGTGAAGAGGAACTAAAAAGCCTCTTGATGAAAGCGAAAGAGGAGAGTGAAAAAGTTGGCTTAAAGCTCAACATCCAGAAAACGAAGATCATGGCATCTGGTCCCATCACTTCATGGGAAATAGATGGGGAAACAGTGGAAACAGTGTCAGACTTTATTTTTGGGCTCCAAAATCACTGCAGATGGTGACTGCAGCCATGAAATTAGAAGACGCTTACTCCTTGGAAGAAAAGTTATGACCAACCTAGATAGTATATTCAAAAGCAGAGACATTACTTTGCCGACGAAGGTCCGTAAGGGTATGGTTTTTCCAGTGGTCATGTATGGATGTGAGAGTTGGACTGTGAAGAAGGCTGAGCACCGAAGAATTGATGCTTTTGAGCTGTGGTGTTGGAGAAGACTCTTGAGAGTCCCTTGGACTGCAAGGAGATCCAACCAGTCCATTCTGAAGGAGATCAGCCCTGGGATTTCTTTGGAAGGAATGATGCTAAAGGTGAAACTCCAGTACTTTGGCCACTTCATGCGAAGAGTTGACTCATTGGAAAAGACTCTGATGCTGGGAGGGATTGGGGGCAGGAGGAGAAGGGGACAACCGAGGGTGAGATGGCTGGATGGCATCATGGACTCGATGGACGTGAGTCTGAGTGAACTCCAAGAGATGAAAATGAACAGGGAGGCCTGGCATGCTGCAATTTATGGGGTCGCAAAGAGTCGGACACGACTGAGTGACTGAACTGAACTGCACCCCTAGAGGGCACTCCTTGGGAGAAGTGAAAGCATATGAACCAGAAAGACTTTTACATGAGCATTTATAACAGTTTTTATTCCCAATAATGAAAAGCTAAAAACATTGCAAATGTCCCTGAATAGGTGAATGAATGAACTATGGTATATTTATGCAATGTGATACCACTTATCAACAAAAAGAATGAATTACAGGTTAATAAATTACCAAGACACTGTGCAGACTAGACAAGCTAGAAATAAAAGAAGATATTGTGTATAATTCTGTGGAAAAGTATAGTGATAAACAAATTGTAATCTGTGTAACATGAATTAATTATTAACTAACCCCATTTATGTTCTACCTCATTCCCAGAAAACTTCAATTGCCTCATAGGCACTATTCAACTACATTCTTAAATGAATTAGAAAAGATGAGGGTAAAACATTATAGAAGACATATGAATAAATAAGTATTTGATGGAGAGAGAACGAACAAAGATAGTTTGAAAAATTATGAGAGAGTGGTTTTTTGGGTGAGGATAGGGAAATATCAGGGAGGATATAAGGGTAAGTTTACATGGTCTGCATGATACAGTGAACTTGAGAATGATAAGAAAATAAATGTCCTTTCCATGACAAGCCTTTCTAAGTTATCTGTTGATTCTTTGTAGTCAAGAAATTTCCCAACAGTTTTATCTGAAATATGAGTCTTTCCTGGCACTTCCTTCGGTACAGAGGCCAAATAAATGAGACACTGTTTTCATGAAGAGCTGTTAATTTATGTTTGTGCATGTGACTTGCTGCATTGTCTCATTTTCTGGGTTTGTTTATAAGGTGAGGATGGTAATAACAATCTTTAGATAGTTGGGGAAGGTAAATGAAAGATATTTGTACAAAGCCTTTCATAAACATTTTCAAGCTCTGTGCAGATGTAAGGGTAGTGTTTTGAAGTCCCAGAAATCTGGAGAAGAGTGTTGGTGCAAATAATGAAAAGGGGAATGAATGTAACTCCTTTCTCACTCCATGCCTTTACTTACAAAATACTGTAAATGTTGAAAATTGTAATATTTGAGGTTTTTGAAATGTTCATAGAATTCTAAATAAGGAGTCATTTATAACTGTACTTGGCTCAATTTATGAAATCCTGGTATTTGTGAAAGAGAAATATAATGAATATTATATTTAATTTCCCAGAGTCAAATAGAGTGCATGGGAACTTCTGGGGTTGTTTTTTTTTTTTTTTTTTTTTGCTGCTGGCCAAAGAGGCCAATGGAAAGGTTTTCAGATATGGAACCAGTTTTGTTTTCTCTTTGCTGATGAAATGTGGAAGGCAGTGTATGCATACTCCTCTCATATTTATGTGGCCTAGATTTGAAGTGGAAACGTGATTCTAAAATGTGGAAATTTGAAAAGCACGGTAACCTGGTCTGCAGCCTCCAATCTCTGTGTAGTATTTTTTTTGTTGTTGTTATTATTGCCATTGATGTGTTCAAAGAATCAAGGTTCTAAATAATGAAAATAAGAACTTCTGAAAATAGGACATAGACAAAAAGAGAATAAAACTCTTTGCAGGTTTATCTGTTCCAAACAAATGCTTGATGTTTTATTGTGTTTAACCATGATAGTCTAACCATGATAGATTTTCACTGAAAGGGATAGGTACTGTTGTTTGTATTGTCTTTCTTTCTGTTAGGGTGACAGCAAAAATTTTCTGTAGCTTGTATATCTGATAGATATGAAGTTGGGGGATTGTGAAACTAAGGAGTGAAAGAAGAAATAGGAAAGGGGGAACAAAAATTACAAGAAGCTTGATATTTCCTAGAATATGGTCTTAATGTGTTACTTTAGTTGGTGAGAGCAGTGCTCTTCAAACTCT
The DNA here is from genome assembly GCA_917880005.1 of Nanger dama. NCBI lineage: Eukaryota > Metazoa > Chordata > Mammalia > Artiodactyla > Bovidae > Nanger > Nanger dama. Next base: position 4,147,817 of record CAKJTW010000073.1, on the reverse strand, counting down.
AAAGAGCATGTGAATCCCTTAGGGATTATATAAAAATGCAGTTACTGATTCAGCAAGTCTGGGGTGTGACCTGGGAATGTGTATTTCTATTAAGCTCCCAAATGATAATGATACTGGTGGTCAGCGAACCTTTGAGTAACAAAGTTGGAGATTTGACTGAAGATCTTGGTGAAGGTCATATTTTAAAATTTTCAATAAGGATAATTTGTCATAATGGTAGCTAATCATGTTTAATTTTATATCATCAATAAACTTTTGTATAATAAAATTTAAAATCATTGGCCAAAAATCACATACATATGTCTGGCATACCACCTTCAATTTTTTCATCAACTATTTCCTTATTTTAGATCCCTTAGTAAATACTCAGTGAGGAAGTTAAATTTGTGTTTATTAACCAGATGGCAGCTTTAGTGAAGGTACTAACCTTCACTAAAGCTGCCATCTGGTTAATGTGTAAAATGTTAAAGTGTTGTTTATATAGTCATAGGAAAGGCCCCAGAAAGGCAGACAGACCACTAGGCTTCTAGTTCCAGCTCTCCCAGCTAGCTCTGGAACCTGGAGCTATTTTATTTTCTTTTGTAAAATGACTATGAATATTTGTTTAGTAGACTTGTATCTAGTCCACTGTCCATAATAGGTACTCAAAAAAGCTTAAGGAGACTCTTTAAGAGTAGAACTAAGCAGCTTTAGGTCTCATAGGTCGGTCACATAGGACAGGGACTGAGGATAAAGCATGTCCAATAACTTAAATGGAGGACTTCACTAAGCTGCCCTACTTCATCTTTAATGCATGATTTTAGTTGCTCAAATCTTCTGTGGAAGGTCTGATCTTTTCTTTAATGTCTTCCAATGCAATTTGCTACCTGCTGGGAGCACTTCCCTTTGTTTTTCTCCTATCTTTCCTAACAGAGATGAGGAAATCAGGCAAAAGGCTGCAGCGCTGACCATTTCTCCCATTTCCCTTCCATTGCAGATTATTCCTCTGCTGTTCAGAAATTTTCTCAGACATTGCAGTCCTTTCAGTTTGATTTTATTGGAGATACGCTGACTGATGACGAGATTAACATTGGTAAGTCTTCATCTATTTGTGGACATGTAACTCTCAAAGCAGGTCTGAAAAAAAGCAGCCTCCTTGGTGGATATAGAGAACTTGAGAATCTTTGATCTCCCTTTGTCACCTGTTGTCCTAAGTTCCTGGGAGACTGCTCAAGAAACATAAAGAAACATTCCCTCCTAGTCCCACTTCTTCCTCATACAAAAACAATCAAAAGATATCCCTTTGGACTTCTCTGGGCGTACAGTGGATAAGAATCTGCCTACCAATGCAGGGAATATGGATTTGATCCCTGGTCTCAGAAAATTCCGTAAGCCTTGGAGCAACAGGCCCATGTGCCACAGTGCCACAACTACTGAGCCCATGTTCTAGAGCCTGTGAGCCACAACTACTGAGCCCACGTGCTGTACCTACTGAAGCCTGTGCTCCTAGAGCGTGTGCTCCACAACAAAAGAAGCCCTCACAATGAGAAGCCCATATACCACAATGAAGAATAGCCCCTGCTCACCACAATGAGAGAAAGCCCATACACAGAAAGATCTAGCACAACCAAAAATAAATAAATAAATAAAATATATTTAAAAAATATCCCTTAATCTTCCATTTAGGTCTTTGACTCAGTCTGCAGGGGAATTATTCTTTGAAAAAATCTAAAACATGAAAATGAGGCTTCCCAGGTGGCGCAGTGGTAAAGAATCCACTTGCCAATGCAGGAGACACAGGTTTGATCCCTGAGTCAAGCATATCCCCTGAAGAAGGAAATGGTAAATCATTCCAGTATTCTTGCCTGAAAAATTCCATGGGCAGAGGAGCCTGGTGGGCTACAGTTCATGGGGTTGCAAAATTGGATATGACTGAGCAAAACACATGAAAATATATATTTTTGGTGAAGAATGAAAATTAATTTCTTGGTTTATTTCCCAAAATAATTCAGAATAAGGTTCTTCTAAGGAACAAATCCCCTAGAAAGTTTAATATTAGAATTTATGTATGTATACTTTTCAGGCAACAGGAGATTTGGCATCTCCCTTGGGAACTGAATTTAAGGACTTGCCTTAGTGTTTTCCTCTGTAAAATGTGGTTAATGTGTATCTCTCAAAGGTGTTATAATTAGGAAATTGAACAGTGGAAATAAAAAGAGCTTTGTTTTTATGTCAGTTATGAAGTTAAAGTAGTATCAGCAAAGTATAAGTCTTCCCTGGTAAAGAATCTATCTGCAATGCAGGAGACTGTCATCGTAGGAGATGCAGGTTCAATCCCTGGGTCAGGAAGATCCCCTGGAGAAGGAAATGGTAACTAGAATACTGGAAAATCCCATGGACAGAAGAGCCTGGTGGGCTATACTCTCATGGGGCAAAATATGGCCTATAGACTTAACTGAAATACAGTTAAATATTGTCTGTGGGTTGTTTTGTATTATAACAGCATTGGGTAGTAGTTGCAGAGGCTACATGGTTTTCAGAGCCTCAAATATTTGCTGTCTGGCCATTTAAAAAAGTTTTGTAACTACTGAGTTAAAGAGTTACTGCAAAACATTTGCTAGATGAGCAGAACTATTATGAATGATCTAATGTCACTGAAATAATTATGTGTATGAACCCAAGAAATAAAATATAAAAATGTATAATTATTTTATTGAATGCTTGTGCAGTAAATATGAATAATATACAAGTGTATAAAATATGAAATTACCTATACTAATAAAGTATTCCAACATAGAACTTTGTGTATATGTAATTTAATTCATACTAAATACATAATTTTATCTAATTTTAATCTAGCATTTCATCAAGCATTTTCTCATATCATTTAAATATCTTTGACTGTTTCATGGGAGTGTAGGACAAGGACATTGTTTCATTCATTTCTATTTCCCTAGCATGTAGAGGAGTACCTAGCATATAGTAGATACTCAATACATGTTTGTTGAATGAATGAGTAATGGATGCATTTGAGATTCATTATTATAGGAGCTATACTTTACATGCTGTTCAACTATTGTTAGAAATTCGGCTTATTTCTAATTTTTCATGATTATAAATAACCCTGCAATGGATATTTTTATGAGTTGATGACTAATGTTTTGGATAAATGTGGCAGTATAACTAGTGAGACAGATATTTGTATTTGGATTATTTCTTTACTCATGGCAAGTCATTCTACTTCTGCATATCTATCTTGGTCTGAGGGCATGGATTATTTAAAGGTTAATATTGTGAGGGTTTGATAGCCCAAGTTTAACTCTAGTTTCTCAATGTATTAGCTATGTAATATTGGCAAGTAACTTCACTTCTATGAGTGTAACATTTCTCATCTGTAAAATGGGAGTGAGGTAATCAATGCCAAGTGTTCACAGTGTCTAAATAAATGTTTGCTATTTAATCATTGTTATTAATATGATGTTTGTGGAGATACACAAACATTGTATGAATGTTTTTGTATCTCCACAAATTCATATATTGAAATTCTAACCTCCAGTGTGACAGTAGTAGGAGGTGGGTTCTTTGGGAGTTAATTAGGTCATGAAGGTGAAGCCCTCATGAGTGGTACAGTATCCTTATCTCTGTGACAGTCTAGAAGGGTGGGATGGGGAGGGAAATGGGAGGGAGGTTCCGGAGGGAGGGGACATGGATGTAAAGAGGGCTGATTCTTATTGATATATGACAGAAAACCACAAAATTCTGTAAAGCAATTATCCTTCAATTAAATTTAAAAAAAAAAAAAGAAGGAAAAGAAAACAGATTCCAGAGCACTCTCTCATCCACTTTCTATCATGTGAGAATACAGTAAGAAGTTGGTAGTCTGCAGCCTGGAATAGAATGCTCGTGAGAAACTGACCTTGATCTCAGACTTTTAACCTCCAGAACTGTGTGAAATAAATAAGCCCACCCAGTCTATGGTATTTCCCTATAGCATCTTGAACTCAAACAAACAAACAAGCAAAAACCCAAAAACAAGAAAAACAAAAAAAAACCCACAGGAATTTGTACTGAGATTTGGAGGGTGTTGCTATAATGAACACCTGAAAATGTGGACATGGCTTTGGAACTGGATAATGGACAGAGGCTGGAAAAGTTTTGAGGTGCATGATATAGAAAGCCTAGATTGCTATGAATAGAATTTTAAGGGTGATTCTGAAGAGAGCTATGAAAGAAGAGAAGGGTAGAGAAAGCCTCAATATTCTTAGAGAATACCTAAGTAATCATGCATGAAATATTGGTAGAATATAGATGGTAGAGTCCATTTTGATGAAGTCTCAGACAAAAACGAGCAACATGTTAATGGAAAATGGAGAAAAGGTGATCCCTGTTATAAGAGGCAAATACTAGCCTACATTTTTTGTATTCTAGTGTTCTGTGAAAGGCAAAACTTGTAAGCAATGAAACTGAAAATTCGGTTTATGCAATTTCTAAGCAAGTGTTAAAAGAGAGGTTTGGTTTCACCTGGCTATTATACTAAAATGTGAGAGGAAAGAAATGAACATAAGGTAAAAGTTTTAAGGAGAAAGGAACCATAACTTAAAGGTTTGTCCATATTACAAAACATGAGGAAGCTTATTTGGAAGAAAACACTATTGCACTTCACAGGTGGTGCAGTGGTAAAGAATCTGCCTGTCAATGCAGGAGTCACAAGTTTAATCCCTGAGTCAGGAACAGGTTTAATCCCTGAGTCAGGAAGATCCCATGAGGTAGAAAATGGCATCTCACTCCAGTATTCTTGCCTGAAAAATTAAATGGATGGAGGAGCCTAGAGGGCTACAGTTCATGGGGTCACAAAGAGTTGGATACCATTGAGCATCTCACATGCTAGTAAAGAAATGCTCAAAATTCTCCAAGCCAGGCTTCAGCAATATGTGAACCGTGAACTTCCAGAAGTTCAAGCTGGTTTTAGAAAAGGCAGGGGAACCAGAGATCAAACTGCCAACATCCACTGGATCATCAAAAAAGCAAGAGTTCCAAAAAACATCTATTTCTGCTTTATTGACTATGCCAAAGCCTTTGACTGTGTGGATCACAATAAACTGTGGAAAATTCTGAAAGAGATGGGAATACCAGACCACCTGGCCTGCTTCTTGAGAAACCTGTATGCAGGTCAGAAAGCAATACTTAGAACTGGACATGGAACAACAGACTGATTTCAAATAGGAAAAGGAGTACACCAAGGCTATATATTGTCACCCTGCTTATTTAACTTCTATGCAGAGTATATCATGAGAAACGCTGGGCTGGAGGGAGCACAAGCTGGAATCAAGATTGCTGAGAGAAATATCAATAACCTCAGATATGCAGATGACACCACCTTTATGGCAGAAAGTGAAGAGGAACTAAAATGCCTCTTGATAAAAGTGAAAGAGGAGAGTGAAAACGTTGGCTTAAAGCTCAACATTCAGAAAATGATGATCATGGCATCTGTTCCCATCACTTCATGGGAAATAGATAGGGAAAGAGTAGAAACAGTATCAGACTTTATTTTTGGGCTCCAAAATCACTGCAGATGGTGACTGCAGCCATGAAATTAAAAGACGCTTATTTCTTGGAAGGAAAGTTATGATCAACCTAGATAGTATATTCAAAAGCAGAGACATTACTTTGCCAACAAAGGTCCATCTAGTCAAGGCTACGGTTTTTCCAGTAGTCATGTATGGATGTGAGAGTTGGACTGTGAAGAAAGCTACTGCTACTGCTGAGTCACTTCAGTCGTGTCCGACTCTGTGTGACCCCATAGACAGGGCACCAAAGAATTGATGCTTTTGAACTGTGATGTTAGAGAAGACTCTTGAGAGTCCGTTGGACTGCAAGGAGGTCTATCCAGTCCATTCAAAAGATCAGCCCTGGGTGTTCTTTGGAGGGAATGATGCTAAAGCTGAAATTCCAGTACTTTTGCCACCTCATGTGAAGAGTTGACTTATTGGAAAAGACTCTGATGCTGGGAGGAAAAGGGAACGACAGAGGATGAGATGGCTGGATGGCATCACCGACTCAATGGACTTGAGTTTGGGTGAACTTTGGGAGTTGGTGATGGACAGGGAGGCCTGGCTGCTGCATTCATGGGGTCGCAAAGAGTCGGGCATGACTGAGTGACTGAACTGAACTAAACTGAACTAGGCAACTAACTGAGCAGACATACACATGGTTCAGTTCAATTCAGTCACTCAATCATGTCTGACTCTTTGTGACCTCATGGATTGCAGCATGCCAGACATCCCTGTCCATCACCAGCTCCTGGAGCTTACTCCAACTCATGTCCATCGAGTTGGTGATGCCATCCAACCATCTCCTCTTCTGTCTTCCCCTTCTCTTCCTGCCTTCAATCTTTCCCTCATTAGGATCTTTTCCAATGAGTCAGTTCTTCACATCACGTGGCCAAAGTATTTGAGTTTCAGATTCAGCATCAGTCCTTCCAATAAATATGGAGGACTGATTTCCTTTAGGATGAACTGGTTGGATCTTTACAGTTCAGTGGACTCTCAAGAGTCTTCTCCAACACCACAGTTCAAAAACGACATTCTTTGGCACTCAGTTTTGTTTATAGTCTAACTCTCACATACATGCATGACTACTGGAAAAACCATAGCTTTGACTAGATGGACCCTTGTTGACAAAGTATTTTCAGCTTTTTAATATGCAGTCTAGTTTGGTCATAGCTTTTCTTCCAAGGAGCAAGCATCTTTTAATTTCATGGCTGCAGTAATCATCCCTCAAAATTAGGGAAACATGCAGACTGAAAGTGAAGGGCTGGAAAAAGATATTTCATGCAAATGGAGACCAAAAGATAGCAGGAGTAGCAATACTCATATCAGATAAAATAGAGTTTGAAATAAAGGCCACGAAAAGAGACAAAGAAGGACACTACATAATGATCAAAGGATCAATCCAAGAAGAAGATATAACAATTATATATGCACCCAACATAGGAGCCCTGCAATATATAAGGCAAATGCTAACAAGCATGAAAGAGGATATTAACAGGAATACAATAATAGTGGGAGACTTTAATACCCCACTCACACCTATGAATAGATCAACTAAACATAAAATTAGCAAGGAAACACAAACTTTAAATGATACAATGGACCAGTTAGATCTAATTGATATCTATAGGATATTTCACCCTAAAACAGTGAATTTCACCTTTTTCTCAAGTGCACACGGAACCTTCTCCAGGATAGGTCACATCCTGGGCCATCAATCTAGCCTTTGTAAATTCAAAAATATTGAAACCATCTCAAACATCTTTTCTGATCACAATGCAGTAAGATTAGGTGTCAACTACAGGAAAAAAACCTGTTAAAAATACAAACATATAGAAAGTAAAAAACACACTTCTGAATAACCAACAAATCACAGAAGAAATAAAAAAGAAATAAAAATATGCATAGAAACGAATGAAAATGAAAACAAAGCAATGCAAAATCTATGGGATTCAGTTAAAAAAAAAGTGCTAAAGGGAAGGTTCATAGCAATATAAGCTTACCTCAAGAAACAGGAGAAACATCAAATAAATGACCTAACCTTACACCTAAAGCAACTAGAAAAAAAAGAAATGAGCCACCCCAGGGTTAGTATAAGGAAAGAAATCATAAAAATTAGGGCAGAAAGAAATGCAAATGAAACAAAGGAGGGCATAGCCAAAATTAAGAAAGCTAAATGCTGGTTCTTTGAGAAGATAAATAAAATTGACAAACCATTAGCCAGAGTCATCAAATTATAAAGGAAGAGTCAAATCAACAAAATTAGAAATGAAAATGGAGAAATCACAAGAGACAACACAGAAATACAAAGGAACATAAGAGACTACCATCAGCAACTATATGCCAATAAAATGAACAACTTGAAAGAAATGGACAAATTCTTAGAAAAGTACAATTTTGCAAAATTGAACTGGGAAGAAATAGAAAATCTTAACAGACTATCACAAGCATAGACATCGAAACTGTAATCAGAAATCTTCCAACAAACAAAAGCCCAGGACCAGATGGCTTCACAGCTATATTTTACCAAAAATTTAGAGAAAAGCTAACACCTATCCTACCCAAACTCTTCCAGAAAATTGCAGAGGAAAGTGAACTTCCAAACTCATTCTATGAGGCCACCATCATCCTAATACCAAAACCAGACAAAAATACCACAAAAAAAGAAAACTACAGGCAAATATCACTGATGAACATAGATGCAAAAATCTCTAATAAAGTTCTAGCAAACAGAATCCAATGACATATTAAAAAGATCATACATCATGATCAAATGGGCTTTATCCCTGAGATGCAAGGATTCTTCAATATTTGCAAATCAATGTAATACACCACATTAACAAATTAAAAACTTAAAAACCATATGATTTTCTCAGTAGATGCAGAGAAAGCCTTTGACAAAATTCAACATCCATTTATGATAAAAAAAAAAAAAATCCTCCAGAAAGCAGGAATAGAAGGAACACACCTTAACATAATAAAAGCTATATATGACAAACCCACAGCAAACATTATCCTCAGTGGTGAAAAATTGAAAGCAGTTCCCCTAAAGTCAGGAACAAGACAAGGGTGCCCATTCTCACCACTACTATTCAACATAGTTTTGGAAGTTTTAGCCACAGCAATCAGAGAAGAAAGAGAATCCAGATTAGAAAAGAAGTAAAACTCTCACTGTTTGCAGATGACATGATCCTTTACATAGAAAACCGTAAAGAGTCCACCAGAAGATTACTAGAGCTAATCAATGAATGTAGTAAATTTTCAGGATAAAATATTAACACAGAGAATTCCATTGCATTCCTATACACTAACAATGAGAAAACAGAGAAATTAAGGAAACAATTCTATTCACCATTGCAACGAAAATAGTTAAATACTTAGGGATATATCTACCGAAAGATATAAAAGACCTATATATAGAAAACTATAAAACACTGATGAAAGAAATCAAAGAGGACACAAACAGATGGAGAAATATACTGTGTTAATGGATTCCAGGAATCAACATAGTGAAAATGAGTATACTACCCAAAGCAATCTATAGGTTCAATGCAATCCCTATGAAGCTACCAATGGTATTTTTCGCAGAACTAGAACAAATAATGTCATAATTTGTATGATATACAAAAAACCTTGAATAGCCAAAGCAATCTTGAGAAAGAAGAATGGCACCGGAGGAATCAACCTGCCCTAGTTCAGGCTATACTACAAAGCTACAGTCATCAAGACAGTATGGTACTGGCACAAAGACAGAAATATAGATCAGTGGAACAAAATAGAAAGCCCAGAGATAAATCCACGCACCTATGGACACTTTATCTTTGACACTGGAGAAAAGAATATAAAATGTAGAAAAGACAATCTCTTTAAGAAGTGCTGGGAAAACTGGTCGACCACTTGTGAAAGAATGAAACTAGAATACTTTCTAATACCATACACAAAAATAAACTCAAAATGGATTAAAGATCTAAATGTAAGACCAGAAACTATAAAACTCCTAGAGGAAAACATGGTGAAAACACTCTGATGTAAATCATAGCAGGATCCTCTATGACCCACCTCCCAGAGTTATGGAAATAAAAGCAAAATTAAACAAATGGAACCTAATTAAACTTAAAAGCTTCTGCACAACGAAGGAAACTATAAACACAGCCCTTAGAATGGGAGAAAATAACAGCAAATGAAGCAACTGACAAAGAATTAATCTCAAAAATATACAAACAACTCCTTCATCTCAGTTCTGGAAAAATAAGTGACCTAATCAAAAAATGAGCCAAAGAACTAAATAACATTTCTCCAAAGAAGACATACAGATGGCTAACAAACACATGAAAAGATGCTCAACATCACTCATTATCAAAGAAATGCAAATCAAAACTACAATGTGGTACCATCACATGCCAGTCAGAATGGCTCCTATCCAAAATCTATAAACAATATATGCTGGAGAGGGTACAGAGAAAAAGGAATCCTCTTACACTGTTAGAGGGAATGCAAACTAGTACAGCCACTATGGAGAACAGTGTGGAGATTCCTTCAAAAACTGAAAGTAGAACTGCCTTATGATCCAGCAATTCCACTGCTGGGTATACACACTGAGGAAACAAGAACTGGAAGAGATTCATGTACCCCAGTTTTTATCACAGGACTGTTTACCATAGCCAGGACATGGAAGCAACCTAGATGTCCATTGACAGACAAATGGGTAAGAAAGCTGTGATATATATACACAATGGCATATTATTCAGCTATTAAAAAGAATGCATTGAATCAGTTCTAATGAGGTGGATGAAACCGGAGCCTATTATACAGAGTGAAGTAATTCGGAAAGAAAAACACCAATACAGTAGATTAACACACATCTATGTGGAATTTCAGTTCAGTTCAGTCGCTCAGTTGTGTCCGACTCTTTGCGACCACATGAGTCACAACACGCCAGGCCTCCCTGTCCATCACTGAAAGATGGTAATGATGACCTTATATGTGAGACAGCGAAAGAGACACAGATGTAAAGGACAGACTTTTGCACTCTGTGGGAGAAGGCGAGGGTGGGATGATTGAGAGAATAGTATTGAAACATGTATGTTATCATATGTGAAATAAATCGCCAGTCCGGGTTCAGTGCATGAGAGAGGGTGCTCAGGGCTGGTGCACTGGGATGACCCTGAGGGATGGGATGGGGAGGGAGGTGGGAGGGGGGTTCAGGATGGGGAACGCATGTACACCCATGGCTGATTCATGTGAATGTATGGCAAAAATCACTACAATATTATAAAGTAATTAGCCTCCAATTGAAATTAAAAAAAAAAAAAAAAAAAGAAAAAGAAAAGAAAGCAGAAAATACAGCCAAAGAGCCTTATTCTCAAAACTTAAGATCACATGGAACTTGCCTTGCTAGATTTTGGGCTTGCTTGGGACCTATCACTCTGTCCTTCTTACCTTTTTCCCTTTTGGAGCGGGAATGTTTATCTTATGTATGTCCCATCATTGTATTTTGGAAGCACATACCTTGTTTGTTTTCACAGTCTTGACAGCTAGAGAGCAATTTTGCCTCCATACAAGTTGTACCTTGAGTCTCACCCATATTTGATTTAGATATTTAGATAAAATTTGAACTTTTGATCTAGGAGTTAATGCTGGAATGAGTTAAGACTTGTAGGGCTTTGGGAATTGATTTAATATATTTTACATAAAGGAAGGATATGGATTTAGTCAAGCAGTATTGGAGCTTCAGCTTCAACATCAGTCCTTCCAATGAACACCCAGGACTGATTTCCTTTAGGATGGACTGATTGAATCTCCTTGCAGTCCAAAGGACTCTCAGGAATCTTCTCCAATGCCACAGTAATCAGTAGCATTAACCCCATTGTAGATACCAGCTGAGCAACAGAGATGGTAATGATTTCTAGGGAAAGTCTGAAGCTTCTCTGAATAGTTTCTTCCTTTGTTGATCAGCCTTTAGGTCTCACAGTCTATATATAATAGAGACAAGTGAGAGGAATTGTCTGACTGCTCTATGACATTTGTCACTGCTTTAGAGTATGACATGTATACTTTGAACTGGCATTGCCTGACCTTTTCTCTATCTCTATGGCCCAGTAACTAGAGGAAATTCAAAGTATTTAGGTAGTGGGTGTCTGCTTTAGGTTTGACTTTTAGTTGTTGGCTATGAGGTCTTGAAAAAATTACTTGAGTCTCTGTTTTCCTCATTTGTAAAGTAGAGAATATAATCTACTTCCCAGAATTGTGAGGAGTAAATTATATAAATAAATATATCAGAGGGTTTATATAAATCCTTTTTCTCAGCTTCCAGTGATCCTACTAGGAAGGTGGAGAACCTAATTTTGGAGAAAAATGTTAGTTTGAAATTATTGCCTGAGTTTACTACAAAATGAAAAGGTAAAAAAAAGTCAATGTTTAAAGGGACCTTAGGAAGCATCCAGTTTAGTTAATCTTAATATAGCTTTGTATCAGAATTACGTGGAAAGCATGTTGATCCAGAGTCTCAGGACCCATCTTAGGTGAAATGAATCAGTTTATTTGTGCGTGGAGAACGAAAAAGCAGTGTTTTCAAGTCTCAGACTGCAAATCAAATTTCTAATCTTGTCATTGTAATATATTTGACATAAGTCCTTTGCAGACCAAGCAGATTGATTTAAAATCAAACTTGCAAATAGAAGTTCCATCAGCCACTCATTACTGCCTTATAGGAGCATAGGACTCAGGAAGTTCTACATTGTCTATTCCCCCAAACCCCACACTTATATTCAACGTGAATATTATTAATTGCTAACAACTCAGGTAATCATAAATCTGATTGGGATAAAGTAGGGCTTAAGAAATAGTCTCTTGAAGATGTTTGTTAGTGTTTTTCTATAAAATCAGTTAAACCATCTTTTAGATTGTGAAGGTCAGTTGTTTTAGGGTTCTGAAATTCAGTTATCCTAAAAGAAGAGGGATGCCCTAAATGAAAAAGAAAAATATCAATATAAAAATTAAATTTATTTAAGTTTTATTTTTATTGAAGTATAGTTGATTTACAGTATTGCATTAATTTCTGGTATACAGCAAAGGACTGTGTTATATATGTGTATATATATATAATCTTTTTCATATTCTTTTCCATTATGGTTTATTATAAGAAACTGAGTATATTAACAGTTCCCTGTTGTATACAGTAGGACCTTGTCAGTTAATGCAAAAGTTTCTACTATAGAAAAGAGATATGAATTGAACCCTGAGGGTCCAGTGATTTCTAACTGGTCAGTAGTAGACATTTATTTTTGATTACATAGTGTCACTCATTAGAATTTCTTGAAGCTCTCAAGGTAGGATGCTAGACCTCTAGGTGACATTGTCCACAGTCCTGGCAGTCTTTGCTATAAGGGCATATATGAATTGAACATTTTGCCTGATTCCTTATCTCAGATAGTGGTTTGTCAAGGGAAGATTTTAGCCCAATGCATGGTCTGCTGTGGTGGCAAGCACTTAGAGATTTATATCAAGTCGTCAGATTTTAGTTCATAGATCTTCTTCAGATCATGGGGAAAGAGTCAATTGCATGGTGACCTGGAATCCTTATAGGGATCTGGATCATCAAGTCTCAGGTCTCTCTGATTCCAGATCAGATGTGAAGGGGAAATTTAGGATTGCTAGTTTGGAGGATTGTAACTAGATATTGGAAGAAACAGAAGGGATTGAAGATATGCTAAATATAAGTTGGGTAAAGTAACAGGATCCAGTTCAATTTACAGATGGATACCAAGAAAGTTTTTTTTTTTTTTTTTTTTTTTAAACAGAAGAGGAGAAAGTCATTTAAATCTCAACCAGACAGGTCTGAGTGTGCATCCTTATTGGTTACCCTCCATTAACAAGAGGTGCAAATGTTCAGCTAGCTCAGAGACAAAGAATAGGGCAAACTTCTGATAATCCAAAAAGTTGTAATCATATAATTGCTGATAATAATCTCTTTTGATCCTTTGTATTTCTGTGTTGTCTGTTGTGATCCTTCCATTTTCATGTCTAATTTTATTGATTTGTTTTTTTCTCTCTTTGTTTCCTGATAAGTCTGGCTAATGGTTTGTCAATTTTATTTATCCTTTCAAAGAACCAGCTTTTACCAGAGCTAATCCATGAATATAGTAAAGATGCAGGATATAAAATCAACGCACAGAAATCCCTTGCATTCCTATACACTAATAATGAGAAAATAAAAAGTGAAATTAAGGAAACAATTCCATTCACCATTGCAACGAAAAGAATAAAATACTTAGGAATATATCTACCTAAAGACACTAAAGACCTATATATAGAAAACTATAAAACATTGGTGAAAGAATCAAAGAGGACACTAATAGATGGAGAAATAGACCATGTTCACAGATTGTAAGAATCAATATAGTGAAAAGGAGTATACTCCCCAAAGCAATTTTTAGATTCAATGCAATCCCTATCAAGCTACCAATAGTATTTTTCACAGAGCTAGAACAAATAATTTCACAAACTGGTCAACCTCTTGTAAAAGAATGAAACTAGAACACTTTCTAACACCACACACACAAATAAACTCAAAATGGATTAAAGATGTAAACGTAAGACCAGAAACTATAAAACTCCTAAAGGAGAACATAGGCAAAACACTCTGTAACATAAATCACAGCAGGATCCTCTATGACCCTCCCAGAATATTGGAAATAAAAGCAAAAATAAACAAATGGGACCTAATTAAACTTAAAAGCTTCTGCACAACAAAGGAAACTATGAGTAAGGTGAAAAGACAGCCTTCAGAATGGGAGAAAATAATAGCAAATGAAGCAACTGACAAACAACTAATCTCAAAAATATACGAGCAACTCCTGCAGCTCAACTGCAGAAAAATAAACGACCCAATCAAAAAATAGGCCAAAGAACTAAATAGACATTTCTCCAAAGAAGACATATAGATGGCTAACAAACACATGAAAAGATGCTCAACATCACTCATTATCAGAGAAATGCAAATAAAAACCACAGTGAGGTACCATTTCATGCCAGTCAGAATGGCTGCAATCCAAAAGTCTACAAGCAATAAATGCTGGAAAGGGTGTGGAGAAAAGGGAACCCTCTTACACTGTTGGTGGGAATGCAAACTAGTACAGCCACTATGGAGAACAGTGTGGAGATTCCTTAAAAGATTGGGAATAGAACTGCCTTATGACCCAGCAATCCCACTGCTGGGCATACACACCGAGGAAACAGAATTGAAAGAGACACGTGTACCCCAATGTTCATTGCAGCACTGTTTACAATAGCCAGGACGTGGAAGCAACCTAGATGTCCATCAGCAGATGAATGGATAAGAACCTGTGGTACATATACACAATGAATTATTACTCAACCATTAAAAAGAATGCATCTGAATCAGTTCTAATGAGGTGGACGAAACTGGAACCTATTATATAGAGTGAAGTAAGTCAGAAAGAAAAACACCAATACGGTATACTAGCTCATATATATGGAATTGAGAAAGATGGTAACGATAACCCTGTATGTGAGAGAGCAAAAAGACACAGATGTATAGAACAGTCTTTTGGACTCTTTGGGAGAGGTCGAGGGTGGGAGGATTTGGGAGAATGGCATTGAAACATGTAAATTATCACTGGGAAATGAATTGCCAGTCCAGGTTTGATGCATGATACTGGATGCTTGGAGCTGGTGCACTGAGACGACCCAGAGGGATGGTATGGGGAGGAAGGAGGGAGGGGGGTTCAGGATGTGTAACACGTGTATACCTGTGGCGGATTCATGTTGATGTATGGCAAAACCAATACAATATTGTAAAGTAATTAACTTCCAATTAAATAAATTTATATTAAAAAGAAAAGAAAAGAAAACAAATGGATGTGATCTAGACAATGATCATTTTCCATTGAAACGCAAAAGTTCTCCTTTTTTTTTTTTTTTAAATTTTTTTAATTACAATACTGTATTTGTTTTGCCATACATTGACATGAATCAGCCACAGGTGTCCAAAATCTCCCAATGCCAAAGCCCCTCCCACCTCCCATCCCACATCCTCTCCCTGAATCATCCCGTGCAAAGTTCTCCTTTTTGATGAAAGTTAATCTCAAAGAAAAAATATTCTTGATTAAAAAATAAGGCTGGTCTCATTAGATTTGGCCTAATTATTTGCAGTTACAATAAGGATAATCATTTGATATATGGGTCTATTTAAATTTGCATTACTGAAAGTTTTCAAGAATTGTAGATTGGAATTTTTAAAATATAAATTTATTTTAATTGGAGGCTAATTACTTTACAGTATTGTATTGGTTTTGCCACACATCAACATGAATCCACCACGGGTGTACATGTGTTCCCCATCCTGAACCCCCCGCCCACCTCCCTCCCCATACCATCTCACCTGCAGAACCTAATAACTAGAGTGAGTTCTTCTCTATGTAGGCAAAATATCCTGAAGTTTTCATTTCTGCCAGGAAGAGACTTTCCTTATTCAACTATAAGGTTAGTGACTCTGCAAGCCAGGTATTAACCTGGTTTTCCCAAGAGGGCTTTGCAATCTTTGTTAGCCCCATAGTCAACCTTGCTCATTAAAAGTATCTGGTCATATCCGCTTCAATGAGAATCATTTCAGATATGTCATTTCAGATATGTCATTGCATATGGCTTTGGTTGCATAAACTAATGTTTCCAATCATTTCCTAATAATAAAAAGACAGACCCCAATTTACCCTATGTAAATAATGATACTGTTGTGTAAATGAGAGTATTAAATTTCAGTTTCTGAATCCTGGAGGGATTTGGTAGAGATAATTTGACTTACAAATGTAATTTACAGGTGAAAGTCACGTCATCCCCACTTAACAATAGAATAATCTAAATTGTTTTGAATGATAACATTTATACCTTACCAAATCTATATCTGTAATTACAGAATAAGAGAAATGGGTTCCTTTATATATCCAAAAATAAAACTTTATAGCATCAGTATTCTCATGGACAGAGGAGCCTGGTGGGCCATAGCCCCATGGGATCACAAGTATGAGACATGACTTAGCAACTAAGTCACAGCCATATCAGTAATATTCCAGACGAAACCCTCAGTCATCCTTCATTAATTCATTTTCTTGTTTTATGAAACCTTGTATTAGCAAACCCATAAATTCATCTGATCCTCTATTAGAGTTCTCAGAATACTGACTCAGTTCAGTGGTATGATCTCAAAGTATTTTAAAGGGTTCAATCAGATGCCTGTACACAAAAGGATTGGTATAGTCCTTTTTGGGGGTTTCTGAGAAAGTCCTTGTTTGTTAAGAGTGAAGTACTCTGGCCTGTAAACAATTGCAAGTGCTTTCAGGGATCTATTAGACTAAAATATAAAGTTATATTTATAGATGAGGAAAAGATTCTCATAACTGTGGCTAACTTTCCACTAGGCATTTTCAGAAGTGAGATATATGATGAGAGTTCATTATAAGAATAATAATGCAACAGACAAGGACTTGTGACTATTTCTGTGATATACAGAACAAATAAAGTCAATCCAAAAAAGGTTTTGGACAAAATATTTATGAACATAATGATTTCTATCTCCAAGGAAGGGTGGATGTTGCTTCTAATGTATAAAATGGGTGAATATAATCTTTAGAAAAAAATCTTCGGGTACAAGGTAGTAATAATGACATAACATACCAACCATATAGTTAGAATATACCAGAAATACATTAAAAATATCATGTAAATAGAATCAATAATCTGGGGTAGTCCTAAACATCTCTATATTAATAAGATTCCAACAGTAAGAGAAATGAGTCCCCAGTTGAAACCACTGATTTGAATTCAAATTAAAGAATTAACATTACATTCAAGTTGACATTAAAAAAATAGATTACAGCTGATAAGACTACACTGTTTTCTAGTATTAGGCAGGGAGAAGGAAATGGCAACCCACTCCAGTATACTTGCCTGGAGAATTCTGTGGACAGAGGAGCCAGGAGGGCTGCTGTCCATAGGTCGCAGAATCGGACATGACTGAAGCGACTTAGCATGCATGCCTGCATTGGAGAAGGAAATAGCAACCCATTCCAGTGTTCTTGCCTGGAGAATCCCAGGGACAGAGGAGCCTGGTGGGCTGCCGTC
Source organism: Nanger dama (assembly GCA_917880005.1). Lineage (NCBI taxonomy): Eukaryota > Metazoa > Chordata > Mammalia > Artiodactyla > Bovidae > Nanger > Nanger dama. The sequence goes on along the minus strand of CAKJTW010000073.1, from coordinate 4,130,151 downwards.
TATGGGGTCGCACAGAGTTGGACACGACTGAAGCGACTTAGCAGCAGCAGCAGCAACAGCAGCATCAGGCAAGGAAGCACCAAGAAACACACCATGGACAATGAGAGCACTGACAATTTTCTAGGAACTTCCTGTACAGCATATAATGTCTGAAATATGTGTAATAAAACATTTTACCCACACACATTTAACCCAGGGAAGGCTAAGCATTTCTTTGATTTGACAGTGCTTCCTATGCAACCCAAATGATAAAATAAAAAGTACCCAAAATGTGCACTGGCCAGTTTAAGAAGGTGGTTGTATGCACAGTCATGTCATAGGGAAAACTTTCATTAATGAGGAACATTTTAAAGAAAAAGAAGGATATTTGGGGATATTGTAGAGGCAGATAAACAAGAAAGTCAACTGTGAGTCTTATGGTAGTCATGAGGAAAGATAGAGATAGGTCTTGTATGTGAGGGCAGGGTGGTCCTTTGTGGTTTGTTGTTTTTCAGAACATGAAAGGATATTTCTTAATAGTCTCTGTTGTCCTGGAGAGCAGAGCTCAGAATAAGTTCAATGTTGTCAGTGTTCTAAGATTCACAGTGCAGGGCATAACCAAGAGTGCTTTCAAAGGGAAGTGCCAGCTCTCAGTTCAGTTCAGTCACTCAATCATGTCTGACTCTTTGCGACCCCATGAATCACAGCACGGCAGGCCTCCCTGTCCATCACCAGTTCCCGGAGTTCACTCAGACTTGCATCCATCGAGTCAGTGATGCCATCCAGCCATCTCATCCTCTGTCATCCCCTTCTCCTCCTGCCCCCAATCCCTCCCAGCATCAGAGTCTTTTCCAATGAGTCAACTCTTCACATGAGGTGGCCAAAGTACTGGAGTTTCAGCTTTAGCATCATTCCTTCCAAAGAAATCCCAGGGTTGATCTACTTCAGAATGGACTGGTTGGATCTCCTTGCAGTCCAAGGGACTCTCCAGAGTCTTCTCCAACACCACAGTTCAAAAGCATCAAGTGTCTGGCACTCAGCTTTCTTCACAGTCCAACACTCACATCCATACATGACTACAGGTAAAACCATAGCCTTGACTAGAAGGACCTTTGTTGGCAAAGTAACATCTCTGCTTTTCAATATGCTATCTACGTTGGTCATAACTTTTCTTCCAAGGAGTAAGCTTTTTTAAATTTCATGGCTGCAGTCACCATCTGCAGTGATTTTGGAGCCCTCAAAAATGAAGTCTAACACTGTTTCCACTGTTTCCCCATCTATTGGGCTCTCAGGGCCCTCTTAATTCCCATGGTGGTGTTGACGGAAGAAGATGACACCTTTGCAGAATGAGGAGACTGCAAAGCATGAGTGTCACCCTCTCCAATTCTCATTGTATGCTTCCCACCTGACTTGTCTGTAGACTGCTGCTTAGGTGACAGCTAGAGGTGAGTAAGTAGTCTAAAATAATCCCAACATATCACTGGTTGTGGATGGGGAGATCAGGTGAATATAATGTCAGTTTCTCAGGAACATCCTTCAAGAGGCTCAGGCTTCAGGCTTGTCTGCTATTCACTCCTGCCTCATCATAAAGGTCAGATAGACTTTTTTTTAAAAGATATATTTATTTATTTATTTTGCTGCACTGGATCTTAGTTGCAGCATGCAGGACGATCATTGCATCATGTGGGATCTTTCTCTGTGGTGCATGGACTCTCTAGTTGTGGTGAGCAGGCTCGGTAATTGTGGCACATTGGCTTAGTTGCTCTGCAGCATGTGGTACTTTAATTCCCTGATCAGGGATCAAACCAACATCCCTTGTATTGCAAGGGGGGATTCTTAACCACATGACCAACAAGGAAGTCCCCACATAGACTCTTGTAATTGCACACTCTCATCTTTCCTCTCTATCCTGTGCTTGCCACCATCTTATATCCCTGGAAATAACACTTCTAACACCTTGGCTCACTGGTTCTCTATGGAGAGATGATAAGAGTTAGGCATATGTTCCTTTAGTTGGCTGGATATGGGTAAAGATTTTGACTTATCCATTTATTAACTATGTGATCTTAGTTTTCATTTAAAAAATGAAGGTTGAATTTATTGGAATTTGTGTATTATAATAGAAACATGGAAATAGAGAAAATGAATATTAAAGGCTTCATTTGCTGAGTACCTACTATGTGTAAAAAGGTTTGCATATATTATCTGATTTTCAGAGCAATTCTTAAGAGATTGAGACTAAGTTAAGGAAATATTTTCAGATGACATGATACTATACCTTGAAAGATGCCACCAGTAAACTACTAGAGCTCATGAAAGAATTTGGTCAACTTGGAAGGATACAAAAGTAATAGAACACAAAGTGTTTCCATATACTAACAGCCAATTATCAGAAAGAGAAATGAAGGAGATAATCCCATTGAAACTATTCCATCAAAAATAATAAAACACGTAGGGATACAGACCTGACTAAGGAGGTGAAAGACCTGTACATGGAAGACAATAAGACACTGATAAAAGAAAATGAAGATGGCACAAACAATTGAAAAGATATGCATTGGAAAAATTAAATAATCAAAATAAACATACTACCCAAGACAATCTATAGATTCAATGAAATTGCTGTTAAAATACCAGGGACATTTTTCACAGAACTAGAATAAATAAGTTTAAAATTTGTATGGAAACACAAAAGATCCCAAATAAACAAAGGAATCTTTAGAAAGAAGAAGAAAGCTGAAGGAATTGTACTCTCAGACTTCAGACTATGTAAAAGACTGGGGTGCTGCAGTTCATGTGGTCACAGACTGACCAACAGAAACAGTTATAGTAAAAATATGGTATTGCATAAAAACAGACAAATAGATCAATGGACCAGTATAGAGCACCTTGGGGCAAAAAACCACACACTTATGATCAATGAATGTTGTCAAAGGAGGCCAGATATAAAATGAAGAAAAAAATCTCTTTAATAAATGGCACTGGGAAAACTGGACAGCTTCATGTAGAAGAATGAAATTCTCTAACACCATATACAAAAATAAATTCACAACGGATTAAAGACATAAATGTTAGACAGAAAACATAAAACTACTTGTTCAGTCACGAAGTATTTTCTGACTGTTTGCAACCCCATGAAATGCAGCACATTATACTTCCTTGTCCTTTGCTATCTCCCAGAGTTTGCTCAGATTCATGTCCATTGAGTCAGTGTTGCTATGGAACTGTCTCATCCTCTGTCTCCTTCTCCTCGGACCCTCAATCCTTTCTAGCATCAGGGTCTTTTCCAAAGAATCGGCTCTTCACATCAGAAGAACAAAGTATTGAAGCTTCAGCATAATTTCAGTTCTGTTCAGTCACTCAGTCTTTGAGACCCCATGTACACGCCAGGCTTACCTGTCACCAGCTCCCAGAGCTTGCTCAAACTCAAGTCCATCTAGTTAGTGATGCCGTCCAACCATCTCATGCTCTGTCATCCCCCTCTCCTCCTGCCTTCAATCTTTCCTAGCATCAAGGTCTTTCCCAATGAATCAGTTCTTCACATCAGGTGGTCAAAGTACTGGTGCTTCAGTTCCAGCATCATTTTCCAATGAATATTCAAGGTTGATTTCCTTTAGGATTGACTGGTTTGATCTCTTGGCAGTCCAAGGGACTCACAAGAGTCTTATCCAACACCAGAGTTTAAAAGCATCAATTCTTTTGCATTCTGCTTTCTTTATAGTCCAACTTTTACATCCATACATGATTACTGGAAAAATCATAGCTTTGACTAGACAGACTTTTGTCAGCAAAGTAATGTCTCTGCTTTTTGATATCATAGCTTTTCTTCCAAGCAGCAAGCGTCTTTTAATTTCATGGCTGCAGTCACCATCTACAGTGATTTTGGAGCCCAAGTAATAAAGTCTCTCACTGTTTCCATTGTTTCCCCATCTATTTGCCATGAAGTGATGGGACTGGATGCCACGGTCTTAGTTTTTTGAATGTTGAGTTTTAAGCTAACTGTTTCACTCTCCTCTTTCACTTTCATCAAGAGGGTCTTTAGTTCCTCTTCACTTTCTGCCATAAGGATGGTGTCATCTGCATATCTGAGTTTATTTATATTTCTCCTGGCAATCTTGATTTCAGCTTGTGCTTCATCCAGCCTGGCATTTCACAGGATGTACTCTGCATATAAGTTAAATAAATAGAGTGCCAATGTATAGCCTTGATGTACTACTTTCCCAATTTTGATTCAGTCCATTGTTCCATGTCAGGTTCTAAATGTTGCTTCTTGACCTGCATACAGATAAAGTGATCTTGTATTTCCATCTCTTGAAGAATTTCCCACAGTTTGTTGTGATCTACACAGTCAAAGGCTTTGGCATGGTCAATAAAGCTGAATTAAATGTTTTTTTCTGGAACTCTCTTACTTTTTCAGTGATCCAACAGATGTTGGCAAATTTATCTCTGGTTCCTCTGCCTTTTCTAAATCCAGCTTGAACATCTGGAAGTTCTTGGTTTACATACTTTGGAAGCCTCACTTGGAGAATTTTGAGCATTATTTTGCTAACTTATGAGATGAGTGCAATTGTGCAGTAGTTTGAACATTATTTGGAGTTGGAATGGGAACTGACCTTTTCCAGCCCTGTGGCCACTGCTGAGTTTTCCAAATTTGTTGGCATATTGTGTGCAGCACTTTCACAGCATCATCTTTTAGTATTTGACGTAGCTCAACTGGAATTCTATCACTTCTACTAACTTTGTTTGTAACGATGCTTCCTAAGGCCCACTTGACTTCTCATTCTAGGATGTCTGGCTCTAGGTGAGTGATCACACCATTGTGGTTATCTGGGTCATGAAGATCTTTTTATATAGATTTTCAGTGTATTCTTTCCACCTCTTAATACCTTCTGCTTCTGTTAGATCCTTATCATTTCTGTCCTTTATTGTGCCCATCTTTACATGAAATTTTCCCTTGATATCTCTAATTTTCTTGATGAGATCTTTCGTCTTTCCTATTCTATTGTTTTCCTCTATTTATTTGCATTGATCACTGAGGAAGGCTTTCTTATCTCTCCTTGCTTTTCTTTGGAACTCTGCATTCAGTTTGGTATATCTTTCTTTTTATTCTTTGCCTTTTGGTTCTCTTCTCAGCTGTTTGTATGGCCTCCTCAGACAACCATTTTACCTTTATTTTTTTCAGCATCACATCTTCCAGTTCAGGATTATTTTCCTTTATGATTGACTGGTTTGATCTCCATGCTGCCCAAGGTACTCTCAAGACTATTCTCCAGCACAACAGTTTCAAACCATCAGTTTTTCAGCACTCAGTCTTCTTTATGGTCTAATGTTCATGTCTGTACATGATTACTGGAAAAACCATAGCTTTGACTATATGTACTTTTGTTGGCAAAATAACTTCTCTGTTTTTAATGCTCTGTCTAGGTTTGTCAAAACTTTTCTTCCAAGAACAAGTGTCTTAATTTCATGGCTGCAGTCACTGTCCACAGTCATTTTGGAGCCTGTTAAAATAAAATTTGTTACTCTTTCTACTTTCTCTCCATTTATTTGCCGTGAAGTGATGGGACCAGATGCCATGATCTTAGTGTTTTGAATGTTGAGTTGTATGCCAACTTTTTCACTGTCCTGTTTGACCCTCATCAAGAGACTCTTTTGTTCATCTTCATTTTCTGCCATTAGATTGGTATCATCTGCATATCTGAGGTTTTTGATATTTCTCCCAACCATCTTGATTGCAGTTTGTGATTCATCCAGCCTGTCATTTCACATGATGTACTCTACAAGGAAGTTAAATAAGCAGCGTGACAATATACAGGCTTAATGTATTCTATTCCCAACTTTGAACCAGTCTGCTGTTCCATGTCCAGTTCTAATTGTGTTTCTTGACCTGCATACAGGTTTCTCATGAGACAGGTAAGGTGGTCTGGTATTCCCATCTCTTCAAGAATTTTCTGCAGATTGATTTAGTGCGTACAGTCAAAGGCTTTTATGTAGTCAATGAAGCAGACGTAGTTTTCATACAATTCCTTGCTTTTTGTACAGTCCAACAAATGTTGGCAATTTGATCTCTGGTTCTTCTGCCCTTTGTAAATCTAGCTTGTACACCTGAAAGTTCTCAGTTCACATACTGCTGAAACCTAGCTTGAAGCATTTTGAGAATTACCTTAGCATGTGAAATGAGTGAAATTGTACGTACTTTGAACATTCTTTGGCATTGCCCTTCTTTGAGATTGGAATGAAAACTGACCTTTTCCATTACTGTGGCCTCTGCTGAGTTTTCCAAATTTGCTGACATACTGAGTGCAGCAATTGAACACTATTTTTTTTAGGATTTTAGTATTTTAAATAACTGACCCGGGCTTCCATCAGTTCTACTAAATTTGTTCATAGTAATGCTTCCTAAGACCCACTTGACTTCACAGTCCAGAATGTTTGGCTGCAAGTGACCACACCATTGTGGTTACCTGGGTCATGAAATGTTGTTGTTGAATTGCGATGCTGGGATTCTTGGCCCCTGGAGAAGATGAGGCTTGATCGCTCAGAGCTTTTGTGTAACAAAGTTTTATTAAAGTATAAAGGAGATAGAGAACGCTTCTGACATAGGCATCAGAAGGGGGCAGAAAGAGTACCCCTCTGCTAGTCTTTAGCTGGATGTTATATAGTCACCAGCAGTCTGTTAATGAAAGAAAGGAATGTCTCAAAACTTAGAATGGCACCAGGCCCCTCACCCATAAGACGTATTTTGGAATAACCTTGGCTCCAGATGGTTTATCTTGGGCTATAAAATGATTAACTTGAATCTTGAAGAAGGGCAGATCACCATACAAATAGTTTCATTTACACAGATTAGAGGAACAATATTGGAGTATAACATATTGGTTTATCAAGTAGGTTCTGGGCCCAAAAGTCGGAACTGACTTGAAGACAAAATTTGGGGTAAATGCACAGTACATTAGCATAGCTTAAGATAAACATTTCCATAAGAAAAAGGCAATGGTTAACTTCAAGTGAAACCAGGTATCATTATGACAACACAGAATTTTAAGAGAAACCTTTTAAATTTGTATAGAGAAGGAAAAAATATCGCTAGTTTGTTTCCTCCTGTCGCTTAAGAGAGATAAAATGTCTGACACTTGCAGGCTATTTCCTCCATTTGGAGACCCCTGGCCTTCCCTCTGTTACCCTCTCAGTCATTAAGACTCTTTTTAAATAGTTATTCTGTGTATTCTTGCCACCTTTTAAAAATCTCTTCTGCTTCTATTAGGTCCTTCTTGTTTCTGTCCTCATGCCCATCATTGCATGAAATGTTCCTTTGCTATCTCCAGTTTTCTTGAAGAGATCTCTAGTCTTTCCTATTCTATTGTTTTCTTTTATCTCTTTGCATTGTTTACTTAAGAAGGCTTTCCTATCTCTCCTTGCTACTCTCTGGAACTCTGCATTCAGTTGGGTATTTCTTTCTCATTCTCCTTTGCCTTTCAATTTTCTTCTTTCTCACCAATTTGAAAGGCCTTCTCCAACAACCACTTTTCTGTCTTGCATTTCTTTTTCTTTCAGATGGTTTTGGTTAACACACGAAAGTCCATCCATAGTTCTTTAGGCACTTTGTCTACCAGATCTAATCGTTTGAATCTATTTGTCACCTCCATTGTATAACTATAAGGGATTTTATTTTGGTCATACCTGGATGGTCTAGTAGTTTTCCCTACTTTCTTCAATTTAAGTCTGAATTTTGCAATAAGGAGCTCATGATCTGAGTCACAGTCAGCTCCCAGTCTTGTTTTCGCTGATTGTATAGAGCTTCTCTATCTTCAGCTGCAAAGAATATAATCAACCTGATTTTTGTATTGACCATCTGGTGATGTCCATGTATAGAGTCATCTTTTGTGTTGTTGGAAGATGGTGTTTATTTTCTTCAGATTCTTTTCTCATATAGAGTATTGCAGCTTATTGAGTAGAGTCCTTGTGCTATACCATAGGTCCTTGATGATTATCTACTTTATATAGAGTAGTGTGTATATGTTAATCTCAACCTCCTGTTTTATTCCTCCCCAACTTTCCACTCTGGTAACCATCTATAAGTTTTTTTTTTTTTTTTCCCTTACATTTGTGATTCTGTTTTTGTTTTTAAGATAAATTCATTTATATATTTTTGGATCCCACATAAGTCATAATGTGGGAGACCCAGGTTCGAACTATGGGTCAGAAGGATCCCCTGGAGAAGGAAATGGCAACCCACTGCAGTACTCTTGCCTGGAAAATCCCATCGATGGAGGAGCCTGGTAGGCTACAGTCCATATGGTCGCAAAGAGTCAGACACAACTGAGTGACTTCACTTCACTAAGTCATATCATATGATATTTGTCCCTCTGTGTCAAATTGCTTCACTTAGTATGATAGTCCCTATGTCCATCCATGTTGCTACAAATGGAAATATTTCATATTTTTATGGCTGAGTAATAATTACATTTTATATATGTACTACATATACAGATAGCATCTCAGACTCAGTGGACATGAATTTGAGAAAACTATGGGAGATAATGAAGGACAGGGCAGCCTGGCACGCTGCTGTTTCTGGGGTTGCAAAGAGTCAGTCATGAGTTAGTGATTGAACAAAAACAACATTTATGTACCACATTTTCAGTATCCATTCATCTGTTGATGGATATCTTGGCTATTGTAAATAGTATTGAAATGAAATTTTTAGGCATATGTCTTTTCAAATTATAGTTTTCTCTGGATATTTGCTGAGGAATGTGATTGCTGGATCATGTACGTGAGCACATTTGTCTGCTAGGTTTGCATTTCCATTGCTGCCCTGCAGACTGATTTATCACTACATCTTTCTAGATTCCATACACATGTGTTAATATACAATAATTGTCTTTCTCTTTCCGAGTTACTTCACCTCATTAAGACTACTCAAATGTGTTCTTTTTTTATAGCAGAGTTATATTCTGGTTTATATATATATATATGTATGTATGTATGTATGTATGTATATATAGTCCATTCATCTATAAATGGACATCTAGGTTGGTTTCATGTTCTAGGTATTATAAAAAATGCTTCAACAAACATTTTGGTACGTGTTGGTTTTCTCCAGGGTATATGCCTTATAGTGTGATTGTTGGTTTATATGGTAGTTCTAGTCCTAGTTTTTAGGGAATCTCCATACTGTTCTCCAGTGGCTGTATCAATTTACATTAAGAAAACTATAAGACACTGATGAAAGAAATCAGAGATGACACAAATGGTGAAATATATCATATTCTTGAATAGGAAGAATAAATAATGTGAAAATGACTATACTACCCAAAGTAACCTACAGATTCGGTGCAATCCCTATCAATCTACCAATTGTATTTTTCACAGAACTAGAACAATCAATTTCACAATTTGTATGGAAAGACAAAGAGCCTGCATAGCCAAAGTACTTTCAAAAAGAAGAATGGAGCTGGAGGAATGAAGCTTCCTGACTTCAAACTATACTATAAAGCCACAGTCATTAAGACAAAGCCAAAGTGCTTTGAAAAAGAAGAATGGAACTGGAGGAATCAACCTCCCTTCAGTTCAGTTTAGTCATTCAGTCATGTCCGACTCTTTGCGACCCCATGGGCTGCAGCACGCCAGGCCTCCCTATCTATCACCAACTCCCAGTGTTTACTCAGACTCATGTCCATTGAGTCTGTGATGCCATCCAACCATCTCACCCTCTGTCGTCCCCTTCTCCTCCCATCTTAAATCTTTCCCAGAATCAGGATCTTTTCCAGTGAGTCAGTTCTTTGCTTCAGGTGGACAAAGTACTGAAATTTTCAGCTTTAGCATCAGTCCTTCCAATGAATATTCAGGCCTGATTCTTTTAGAATGGACTGGTTGGATCTCCTTGCAGTCCAAGCATCTCTCAAGAGTCTTCTAAAAGCATCAGTTCTTTGGCACTCAGCTTTCTTTATAGTCCAACCCTCACATCCATACATGACTACTGGAAAAACCATAGCTTTGACTAGATGGACCTTTACTTGCCAACAACTTCTGTTACTTCAGACTATGCTACAAACTGCAGTCATCAAGACAGCATGGTATTGGCACAAAAACAGAAATAAAGACCAGTGGAACAAGTTAGAAAGCACCTATGGGCACTTTATCTTTGACAAGGGAGGCAAGAATACACAATGTAGAAAAGACCACGTCTTCAATAAGTGGTACTGGGAAATCTGTACAGCTACATGTAAAAGAATGAAACTAGAATACTTTCTAACACCATACACAGAAATAAACACAAAATGGTTAAAAGATTTAAATTTAATCCAGAAACAATTAGGCTCTTAGAGGAAATCATGGGCAGTGCACCCTTTGACATACATCACTTAGAGTAATGAGACTAAAAAGAAAAGTAAATAAATGGGACTTAATTAAGCATAAAAGCTTTTTCATTGCAAAGAAAATAATAAACAAGTTTAAAAAGACAACCCTCAGAATGGGAGAAAATAATTTCAAGCAAAACAGCTGACAGTGAATTAATTTCCAAAATATACACACAGCTCATGCAGCTCAATACCAGAAAAACAAACAACCCAATAAAAAAAAATGAGTGGAAAACCCAAACAGACGTTCTCCCAAAGAAGACATATAGAAGGGCAACAAACACATGAAAAGATGCTCAGCGTTGCTTGTTACTAGAGAAATGCAAATCAAAACTACAACAAGGTATCACATCACACCAGTTAGAATGGCCATCATTTAAAAATCTACAAAAAATTATGCCAGAGTGGATGTGCAGAAAAGGAAACCTTTTGCATTGTTGGTGGGAATCCATCATTTATTGTTTGTAGACTTTTTTGATGGGTATTCTGACCAATATGAGATGATACCTCACTGCAGTTTAGATTTTCATTTCTTTAGTAATTAGAGATGTTGGAGCATCTTTTCATTTGCTTTTGGCTATCTGTATGTAGCTCTATTTTTAGTTTCTTGAGGAACCTCCATACCAATTTATATTCCCACCAAGAGTGTAGGAGACTTCCCTTTTCTCCATATGCTCTCCATCATTGTTGTAGACTTTTTGATGATAGCCATTCTGACCAGTGTGAGGTGATACCTCATTGCAGGTTAAATTTGCATTTTTTAGTAATTAGTGCTATTAAACATCTGTTCATGTGTTTTTGGCCATCTGCATGTGTTATTTTGAGAAATCCATATTGAAATATTCTGCCCATTTTTATTGGGCTGTTTATTTTTTGATATTGTGCTGCATGAGCAGTTTGTATATTTTGGACATTAATTCCTTGTGCTGTTTGCAAATCTTTTCTCCCATTCTTTGGGTTGTCTTTTATCTTTGTTTATGGTTTCCTTTTCTGTGCAAAAGCTTTTAAGTTTAATTAGGTTCCATTTGTTTACTTCTTTGTATGGTGTTCAGTTCAGTTGCTCAGTTGTGTCTTACTCTGTGACCCTATGGACTGCAGCATGCCAGGCCTCCCTGTCCATCACCAACTCCCGGAGTTTACTCAAACTCATGTCCATTGAATCAATGATGCCATCCAACCATCTCATCCTCTGTCATCCCCTTCTCCTCCTACTATCAATTTTTCCCAGCATCAGGGTCTTTTCCACTGAGTCAGTTCTTTGCATCAGGTGGCCAAAGTACTGGAATTTCAGCTTCAGCATCAGTCCTTCCAGTGAATATTCAGGACTGATTTCCTTTAGGATGAACTGGTTTGATCTCTGCAGTCCAAGGGACTCTCAAGAGTTTTCTCCAGCACCACAGTTCAAAAACATCAATTGAACTTTGAACTGTATGGTATTAGAATGTCCTAATTTCTTCTTTTACATGTAGCTCTCCAGTTTTCCCAGCACCAATATTTGACAATGCTGTCATTTTTCAATTGTATATTCCTGACTTCTTTGTCTTTAACAAACTGACTAAATGTGTCTGGGTTTCTTTCTGGGCTTTCTATCTTGTTCCACTCATCCATAAGCCTATCTTTGTGCCAGTACCATATGTTTTGCCTCCTGATTCCTCCAGATTTTTTTTTCCTTCTAAATTGCTTTAGCTATTTGAAGTCCTTTGTGTTTTCATATAAATTTTAAGAATTTTTTCTTTTAGATCAGCAAAAAAGAAAATGTTATTTTGATAGGGATTTCATTCAAACAGTAGATTACCTTGGATATTAGAGTCATTTTGACTAAATCAGTTCTTCCAATTGAAGAAAATAATTCCAAACCTGTTTCTGTCATCTCCAGTTTCCTTCATTATAGTTTTTGGAGTACTCGTGTTTGGCCTCCTTAGATACCTTTATGCCTAGATATTTTATTTTGTTGCTGATGTGATGATTTGAGATTATTTCCTTAATTTTTCTTTCTGATCTTTTGTTGTTAGTGTATAGATATTCAACAGATTTTTTTGTATTAATTTTGTATTCTGCTAGACCATTCAGGTATGACCTGAATCAAATCCCTTATGATATACAGTGCAAGTTAGAAATAGATTTAAGGGCCTAGATCTGATAGATAGAGTGCTTGATAAGTGATGGAATGAGGTTCGTGACATTGTACAGGAGACAGGGATCAAGATCATCCCCATGGAAAAGAAATGCAAAACAGCAAAATGGCTGACTGGGGAAGCCGTACAAATAGCTGTGAAAAGAAGAGAGGCGAAAAGCAAAGGAGAAAAGGAAAGATATAAGCATCTGAATGCAGAATTCCAAAGAATAGCAACAAGAGATAAGAAAGCCTTCTTCAGTGATCAGTGTGAAGAAATAAAGGAAAACAACAGAATGGGAAAGACTAGAGATCTCTTCAAGAAAATTAGAGATACCAAGGGAACATTTCATGCAAAGATGGGCTCGATAAAGAACAGAAATGTTCTGGACCTAACAGAAGCAGAAGATATTAAGAAGAGGTGGCAAGAATACACGGAAGAACTGTACAAAAAGATCTTCACGACCCAGAAAATCATGATGGTGTGATCACTCTTCTAGAGCCAGACATCCTGGAATGTGAAGCCAAGTAGAAAGCATCACTATGAACAAAGCTAGTGGAGGTGATGGAATTTCAGTTGAGCTATTTAAATCCTGAAAGATGATGCTGTGAAAGTGCTGCACTCAATATGCCAGCAAATTTGAAAAACTCAACAATGGCCACAGGACTGGAAAAGGTCAGTTTTCATTCCAATTCCAAAGAAGGGCAATGCCAAAGAATGCTCAAACGACCGCACAACTGCACTCATCTCACATGCTAGTAAAGTAATACTCAAAATTCTCCAAGCCAGGCTTCAGCAATACATGAACCATGATCTTCCTGATGTTCAAGCTGGTTTTAGAAAAGGCAGAGGAACCAGAGATCAAATTGCCAACATCCGCTGGATCATGGAAAAAGCAAGAGAGTTCCAGAAAAACATCTATTTCTGCTTTATTGACTATGCCAACACCTTTGACTGTGTGGATCACAATAAACTGTGGAAAATTCTGAAAGAGATGGGAATACCAGACCACCTGACCTCCCTGTTGAGAAATCTGTATGCAGGTCAGGAAGCAACAGTTAGAACTGGACATGGACCAACAGACTGGTTCCAAATAGGAAAAGGAATACATCAAGGCTGTATATTGTCACCCTGCTTATTTCACTTATATGCAGAGTACATCATGAGAAATGCTGGACTGGGAGAAACACAAGCTGGAATCAAGATTGCCGGGAGAAATATCAATAACCTCAGATGTGCATATGACACCACCCTTATGACAGAAAGTGAAGAGGAACTAAAAAGTCTCTTGATGAACGTGAAAGAGGAGAGTGAACAAGTTGGCTTAAAGCTCAACGTTCAGAAAACGAAGATCATGGCATCCGGTCCCATCACTTCATGGGAAACAGATGGGGAAACAGTGGAAACAGTGTCAGACTTTATTTTTGGGGCTCCAAAATCACTGTAGATGGTGATTGCAGCCATGAAATTAAAAGACGCTTACTCCTTGGAAGAAAAGTTATGATCAACCTAGATAGCATATTCAAAAGCAGAGACATTACTTTGCCGACTAAGGTCCATCTAGTCAAGGCTATGGTTTTTCCAGTGGTCATGTGTGGATTCGAGAGTTGGATTGTGAAGAAAGCTGAGCACTGAAAAATTATGCTTTTGAACTGTGACGTTGGAGAAGACTCTTGAGAGTCCCTTGGACTGCAAGGACATCCAACCAGTCCATTCTGAAGGAGATCAGTTCTGGGTTTTCTTTGGGAGGAATGATGCTAAAGCTGAAACTCCAGTACTTTGGCCACTTCATGCGAAGAGTTGACTCATTGGAAAAGACTCTGATGCTGGGAGGGATTGGGGGGCAGGAGGAGAAGGGGACGACCGAGGATGAGATGGCTGGATGGCATCACCGACTCTATGGACATGAGTTTGAGTGAACTCCCGAAGTTGGTGATGGACAGGGAGGCCTGCTGTGCTGCAATTCATGAGGTCGCAAAGAGTGGGACATGACTGAGTGACTGAACTGAACGGGACTGAATGGTTAGTGATTCTAAGCACTTTTTTATTTACCTGGTGGCTGTTTCAATATTTTTTGGGGAAATTCCTGTTCAGTTCCTTCATCTATTTTTAACTGAATTATTATTGTTGCTATTGAGTTGATGCATCCTTTATGTATTCTGGATATTTACCCTGTATTAGACAGGATCTGCTAATATTATCTCTGATTCCACAGGTTGCCTTTTCATTTTGCTACTCATTTCTTTTGCTGTTTGAAAGTCTTTTGTTTGATGATGTAGTCTCACTTTTAAAATTTTGTTGTGTTTACGTATCATATTCAAAACTCACTGCTGAGATGAATGTTGAAATCTTTTCCTTTATGTTTTCTTCTGGTTTTGTGGCTTCAGGTTTCATATTAGGTCTTTAATCCATTTCAAATTAATTTTTGTGAGTGGCATAAGATAAGGTTTAGTTTCATTCTTTTTCATGTGAGCATCCAATTTTTCCACCATCATTTATTGGGAAAAAATGTCTTTGCTTCATCGAATATTCTTGGCTCTGTTATCCAGTATTGGCATGGCTCTATTTATGGGTCTTACTTTTGTCCCCTAAGTATCTGTTTTTAATGCTGTGCTATTTTTATTACTATAGATTAAAAATATAGATTGAAATCAGGAAGTGTGATATCTTCCACTTTGTTTTTCTTTCTCAGGACTACTTTGGCTATTAGGGGTCTTTTGTGGTTCCACACAGAATTAGAATTATTTTTCTACTACTGAAAAAAATGGCTATGGGATCTTGATAGGGATTATATTGTACATATAGATGTCTTTAGGTATTATTGTCATTTTAACAATATTAATTCTTCTAATCCATGAAGATAGGATATTTTGCCATTTGTATCTCTTCATTTTCTCTTGTGGGATTTTTTTTTTTTTTTTTTTTTTTTTAAGTTTTCAGCATAGCGATTTTTCACCTTCTCAGTTAAATTTATTTCTATATATTTTATTTTTTGCTGTTATTGTAAATGGTATCATTTTTTTTTCAGCTAATTCATTGTTCGTATACAGGAATTTTTCTGAATTTTGTAGTTTCATTTGTATCCATTAACTTTACTTGATTTGTTGGTTATATATCAGTTTTTTGGTGGAATCATTAGGATTTTTCTGTATATAAAATCATGTCATGTTCATAAAAGCAGTTTAAATCTCTCCTTCCTAATTCTGTTGCATTTTATTTCTTTTTGTTGTCTGATTGCTTTGGCTAGGACTTTTAGTACTCTGTTTAATAGGAGTGTTGAGAATGGGTACACTTGCCTTGCTCCTCATCCTAGAGGAAAACCTTTCAGCCTTTCACCATGGAGCATGACATTAGCTATAGGCATGTCATATATAGCCTTTATTATGTTGAGGTAAGTTCCTTGTGTACCTAATTTTTGAGAGTTTTAATGACAAAACACATTTTTTTCAAATGCTTTTTCCACATCTATTGAGATGATCATATGATTTTTATTTTCATTCTATTAATGTGACATATACACTTTTTGATATGCTTATGTTAAACTCTCTTGGCATGCCAGAGGTGAATCCTACTTGAACATGGTATATGATCCATTTAATGTGCTGCTGCATTCTGCTTACTTGTATATTTTTGAGAATTTTTGCATCTATGTACATCAAGGATATTTGCCTGCAATTTTCTGAGAGTTCCTTTATATCTAATTCATTTTATCTTCATAGTCACCCTTAGGAGTAGCTAGAATTACTTTCATTTCATAGATAAGCGTAGATTGAGGGAGTAGTAATGGATATACTTTCTAAAGGAAAATGGTACAATAATCCTGAGAATTGAGTTTAGTTCCCCACAGTACTCACTGATCTAGAGAATTTTCTCTCAGTTTAGCCCTTTCATGCCTCAGTTTCCTTGCCCATAAAACAAACATACTAGTTGTTACTTCAGAGTCATTATAAAGATGGAATAAAACAATTAGTTTCTACCAATTTTTGTAAAATACTGTCTTTTTTCCTGTGTTAATAGCACTGTGGTTGAACAGAAAGCACATACGAATTACTAACTCTGTGACCTTTGGCAAGTTACTCAAATTCTCTGAGACCCACGTTTGTTACCTAGTAATGATAATTCCTGTCTCATAGAGTTACTTCATGTTTGTGTTGAATGTGTTAGTCATCCAGTCGTGTCCAACTCTTTGCAACTTCTTGAAACCATAGCTTTTTAGGTTCCTCTTTCCATGGGATTTTTCAAACAAGAACAGTGGAGTTGGTTGCTATTTCCTTCTCCAGGGGATCTTTCCAATCCAGGGATTGAACTCGGTCTCCTGTATTGTAGATGAATTATTTCGCATTTGAACCATTAGAGAAGCTTTGTGATTAAATAAGATAATACACTGATAACTCTAAGCACCAACAAAAGCCTTTTAAAAATGTTAGTTTTGCTCCTTTTAAAATGTAAAGCAGATATTCAACCCTGGCTACATATTAGAATAATCTAGGGAGCAATACTTCATCTTTCCTCATAACACTTATACCCAGATCCATCTGCTAAATTTCAAAAGCCTAGTTGGTGTGAAATAATACCACAGTAGAAGTAGAAGTGAACACCCAGAGGTTGAGCCAGGAAGTAAAGCTTAATTACCTGACAGTGTGTTCTTTTATTGAAACAAAAAATGATTGAACAAAAGAAAATGACAGCAACAATAAAACTCAACTCTTGTAGTACAGAGAACCATAAACCCTAGTTGGTTTCTTGTTCTTTGTGTGTTTTTTTTTTAACTTTAAATTAAAAAAGATTATTGATATTTGTCTCTTTCTTATTATATTTAACTATCAGCTCCTTGACCCAGTTCTATCAGAATTTGAACAATAGGCCCAAAACAAAAACAATATAAATAGTAACAAAGTCTGTCCACAGTAACAGAGAGGACTCAGATGGTCTTATTACTGTTTTTAGTTTATTTTAAAAATTAATTAATTTATTTTAATTGGAGGCTAATTACTTTACAATATTGTATTGGTTTTTGCGTACATTGACATGAATCAGCCATGGGTGTATATGTGTTCCCCACTCAGATGGTTTTATATAGCTCTTCATGCAACATCCATTAGCAGCCATCCTGGTCGCACACCTCTAGTGATAATAGTGGTAACAAACTTCTCTAATGGTGCCCAGGACTATCACAGTTATAAAACTGAGCAACCCGCATCTGTGGAAAACGTCCAGTGCCAGTTTGACCAGGACTGTTAACCCACCCTAAGTGACAGGGTCACATTCTCTCCTGAGGCAGGCCATTTCTCACTTTCAGCATGACTCCACTAAAAACCCATTCCTTCATATTAAACCTAAAACCATCTTTCTGCATTCTACTTTTGTTTCTGTTTGGGTTCCTAAAGAGCTCTTTTGGGACTGTAGATCCAAAAGGCATGTGGTATATTAGAAAGAACAATAGATGTGGTAAGAGATGTGGTAAAAATCAGAGACATTACTTTGACAACAAAGTAGTCAAAGCTATGGTTTTTCCAGTAATGTATGGATGTGAGAGTTGGACTATAAAGAAAGATGAGCCCTAAAGAATTGATGCTTTTGAACTGTGGTGTTGGAGAAGACTCTTGAGAATCCCTTAGACTGCAAGGAGATCAAACCAGTCCATCCTAAAGGAAATCAACCCTGAATATTCATTGGAAGGACTGATGCTGAAGTTGCAAGTCCAGTACTTTGGCCACCTGATGCAAAGAACTGACTCACTGGAAAAGGCCCTGATGTTGGGAAAGATTGAAGGCAGGAGGAAGAGGGGACGACAGGATGAGATGGTTGGATGGCATCACTGACTCTATGGACGTGAGTTTGAGTAAGCTGCAGGAACTGGTTATGGACAGGGAAGCCTGGTGTGCTGTAGTCCATGGGTCGCAAAGAGTTGGACATGACCAAGCTACTGCACTGAATTGAAGAGATGAAGAGGATTCTACGTTAGGGGACAGGATAGAGAAATAGAAGATAAAAACCCAGATTAGTTTAGGACATCAGACAATGGCATTTCTTTCTTTGGGGGCTTAAGTTGCTGCACACTCCTCAGGAAGTCACCATTGTAAATATAGAAAATTACATCTCAAACTGAGCAGAAAGAATAACATAACCAGAAAAAATAAATAGGAAAAATGAAAATATTCACTGATCTCCTGTATCCAAATACTTTATATTACAAAAGGAATCAGAAGATCAGTTTGCCTATAGAGGAAATGTAATTTAATATTGGAACATTTAAAGGAAAATTGTAATTTCCTAAAAGGTAATTGTGTCAAGCCCTTTGATTCAGAGTTTAATCCTCACAATAAATTTATTAGATACATGTAATTATCCCTAATTTGAATGAAAGAAAACTAAGACTCAGAGAAGCTAAATAACTTGTTCAAGGGCACACAGAAAATAAATGGTAGAACTAGGTTTCAAATTCAGATTCATCTTGCTGCAGAGCTAAGTTCTTGCCACTCTCACAATGCCTGCACTGCACCTCCAGGTTCAGTTCAGTTCAGTTCAGTTGCTCAGTCGTGTCCAACTCTTCGCGACCCCATAAATCGCAGCATGCCAGGCCTCCCTGTCCATCACCATCTCCCGGAGTTCACTCAGACTCACGTTCATCGAGTCAATGATGCCATCCAGCCGTCTCATCCTCTGTCATTCCCTTCTCCTCCTGCCCTCAATCCTTCCTAGCATCAGAGTCTTTTCCAGTGAGTCAACTCTTCGCATGAGGTGGCCAAAGTACTCAGCTTTGGCATCATTCCTTCCAAAGAAATCCCAGGGCTGATCTCCTTCATAATGGACTGGTTGGATGTCCTTGCAGTCCAAGGGACTCTCAAGAGTCTTCTCCAACACCACAGTTCAAAAGCATCAATTCTTTAGCGCTCAGCTTTCTTCACAGTCCAACTCTCACATCTATACATGACCACAGTAAAAACCATAGCCTTGACTAGATGGACCTTAGTCGGTAAAGTAATGTTTCTGCTTTTGAATATACTATCTAGGTTGGTCATAACTTTTCTTCCAAAGAGTAAGCGTCTTTTAATTTCATGGCTGCAGTCACCATCTGCAGTGATTTTGGAGCCCCCCAAAATAAAGTCTGACACTGTTTTCACTGTTTCTCCATCTATTTCCCATGAAGTGATGGGACCGTATGCCATGATCTTTGTTTACTGAATGTTGAGCTTTAAACCAACTTTTTCGCTTTTCTCTCTCACTTTCATTAAGAGGCTCTTTAGTTCTTCTTCAGGTAGAGATAACCAAAAAAAGCCTTATTAAATACTATTTGAACAGATGATCGAAAAGAGTTGGGAGGATCTGCTGCTATCAGCAGCTAAGTTTTTAAAATGAATAAGGCTTCATTATTCATGAAGTAAAACTTCAAAATTAAACCATACTAAGGATGCCTATAAATGAGCTTTGGCTAAATTATTATTTTATAAATCAAGATATTGTTTACACAAAAATGCACCATTTAAAAGTGTGCAGCTCAATGGCTTTTAATATTTGAAGAAAGTTGTACAAACATCACTGTCATAGAATTCAAAATTATTTTCATCACTGCTAAAAGAAACCACAAACTGTTAGTATCAATCCCCATTGCCACCTCCCCCCTTCATTCAGTGAACCACTGATCTGCTTCCTGTCTCTATGAAGTTGCCTAGTCTAGACATTTCATTTAATCAATAATAATACAATATGTGGCTTTTTCTTACTGAATTCTTTGACCAAGCATGTTTTTAAGGTTATTTCATGTTATTTTGAGTGTCAATCCTTTGTTTCTTTTACTGCTTCAAATTGTTCCTTTGTATACCTGTGTCACAACTGTGTAACCATTCAGCAATTGATGAATAGTTTCATTCTTTCCATTTACTGGCTATTATGAACAGTGTTCAAACTACCTTACAATTGTGTTCATTTTGCATGCTTATGCTCAAAGTCCTTCAAGCTGAGCTTCAACAGTACGTGAATTCAGAAATTCCAGATATACAAGTTGGATTTAGAAAAGGCAGAGATTAACTGCCAACATCCATTTGATCACAGAGGAAGCAAGGGCATTCCAGAAAAACGTCTACTTCTGCTTTAGTGACTACACTAAAGCCTTTGACTGTGTGGATCACAATTCAGTTCAGTTCAGTCGCTCAGTCATGTCCGATTCTTGGAAACCCATGGACTGTAGCATGCCAGGCTTTCCTGTCCATCACCATCTCCCAGAGCTTAGTCAAACTCATGTCCATCAAGTTGGTGATGCTATCCAGCCATCTCATCCTCTGTTGTCCCGTTCTCCTCCTCCCTTCAATCTTTCCCAGCATCAGGGTCTTTTCCAATGAGTCAGTTCTTCACATCAGATGGCTGAAATATTGGAGTTTCAGCTTCAGCATTAGTCCTTCCAGTGAATATTCAGGATTGGTTTAATTTAGGATTGACTGGTAGGATCTCCTTGCAGTCCAAGGGATTCTCAAGAGTCTTCTCCAACACCATAGTTCAAAGGCATCAATTCTTCAGGGCTCAGCTTTCTTTATAGTCTCTCACATCGATACATGACTACTGGAAAAACCATAGCTTTGACTAGATGGCCCTTTGTCAGCAAAGTAATTTGTCTGCTTTTTAATATGCTGTCTAGGTGGGTCATGGATTTTCTTCCAAGGAGCAAGCGCATTTTAATTTCATGGCTGAAGTTACCATCTGCAGTGATTTTTGAGCCAAAGAAAATAAAGTCTGTCACTGTTTCCACTGTTTCCCCATCTATTTGCCATGAAGTGATGGGACCAGATACCATGGTCTTAGTTTTAAAATGTTGACTTTTAAGCTGTTTCACTCTCCACTTTCACTTTCATCAAGAGGATCTTCAGTTCCTCTTCAATTTCTGCAGTAAGGGTGATGTCATCTGTTTATCTAAGGTTACTGACATTTCCTCCAGCAATCTTGAATACAGCTTGTGCTTCATTAAGCCTGGCATTTCACATGATATACTCTGCATAGAAGATACATAAGCAGGCTGACAATATACAGACTTAATGTGCTCCTTTCCCAACTTCGAACTAGTATGTTGTTCCATGGCCAATTCCAACTGTTGCTTCTTGGCCTGCATACAGATTTTTCAGGAGTTTGGTAAGGTGAGCTGGTATTCCCTTCTCTTAATGAATTTTCCATAGTTTGTTGTGATCTACATAGTCAAAGGATTTTGCATAATCAATGAAGCAGAAGTAGATGTTTTTCTGTAATTCTCTTGCTTTTTCTATGATCCAACGGATGGTGGCAATTTGATCTCTTGTTCCTCTACCATTTATAAATCCATTGAACATCTGGAAGTTCATTGTTTACATTCTGTTGAAGCCTTGCTTGGAGAATTTTGAGCATTGCTTTGCTAGTGTGTGAGATGAGTGCAGTTGTGTGGTAGTTTGAACATTTTTGGCATTGCTATTCTTTGGGATTGGAATGACAACTGACCATTTTCAGTTCTGTCATCACTGTTGAGTTTTCCAAATTTGCTACCATATTGAGTGTAGCATTTTCACAGCATCATCTTCCAGGATTTGAAGTAGCTCAACTGGCAGTCCATCACCTCTAGTAGCTTTGTTCCTAGTGATGTTTCCTAAGGCCCACTTGACTTTGTATTTCAGGATGTCTGGCTCTAGGTGAGTGATCACACCATCATCGTTATCTGGGTCATGAAGATCTTTTTGTATAGTTCTGTGTATTCTTGCCACATCTTAATATTTTCTGCTTCTGTTAGGTCCATACTGTTTCTGTCCTTTACTGTGCCAATCTTTGCATGAATGTTCCCTTGGTATCTCTAATTTTCTTGAAGAGATCTCTAGTCTTTCTCATTCTCTTGTTTTCCTTTACTTTGTTTGCGCTGATCACAGAAGAAGGCTTCCTTATCTTTCCTTGTTATTCTTTGAAACTCTGCGTTCAAATGGGTATATCTTTCCTTTTCTCCTTTGCATTTAGCTTCTCTCATTTTCTCAGCTATTTTAAGGTGTTCTCAGACAACCATTTTGCCTTTTTGCATTCGTTTTTCTTGGGGATAATCTTGATCACTGCCTCCTGTACAATGTCACAAACCTCTGTCCATAGTTCTTCAGGCACTCTGTCTATTGCATCTTGAATCCATTGAATTTAATAGAATCCCTTGAATTTATTTGTCTCTTCCAGTGTAAATCATAAGGGATTTGGTTTAGGGCATACCTGAATGGTCAAGTGATTTTCCCTCCTTTCTTCAATTTAAGTCTGAATTTTGCAATAAGGAGTTCGTGATCTGAGCCATAATCAGCTCCTGATCTTGTTTTGCTGACTGTATAGAGCTTCTTCATTTGGGTACAAAGAATACAATCAATCTGATTTCAGTATTGACTATCTGGTAATGTTCATGTGTAGAGTCTTCTATTGTGTTTTTGGAAAAGGTTGTTTGCTGTGACCAGTGTGTTCTCTTGGCAAGACTCTGTTAGCCTTTGCCCTGCTTCATTTTGTACTGGTCCATTTTGTGGATCACAAGAAACTGGAAAATTCTTAAAGATATGGAAATACTAACCAATTAGCTGCCTCTTGATAAACCTGTATGCAGGTCAAGAATCAACGGTTAGAACCAGACAAGGAACAGCAGACTGGTTCCTGATTAGGAAAGGAGTATGTCAAGCTGTGTTTTGTCACCCTGCTTATTTAACTTCTATGCAGAATCCATCATGCGAAACATTAGGCTGCATGAATCACAAGCTGGTATCAAGATTGCAGAGAATCATATCAATAACTTCAGATATGCCAAAGATACCACCCTAATGATAGAAAATGAAGAGGAGCTTAAAAGCCTCTTGCTGATGGTGAAAGAGGAGAGTGTAAAAGCTGGCTTAAACTCAGCATTTAAAATCTAAGATCATGGCCTCTGGTCCCATCACTTCATGGCAAATAGATGGGGAAGCAATGGAAACTGTGGTAGATTTTATTTTCTTGGGCTCCAAAATCCCTGTGGATGGTGACTGAAGCCATGAAATTAAAAGACATTTGCTTCTCAGAAGAAAAAAATTATGACAAACCTAAACGGCATATTAAAAAGCAGCAACATCACTTTGTTGACAAAGGTCTGTATAGTCAAAGCTTTGTTTTCTCCAGTAATCGTGTAAGGATGTTAGATTTGGACCATAAATCCAAATCAATCTTAAGCTGAGTGCTTAAGAATTGATGCTTTCAATCTGTGATACTGATGAAGACTCTTGAGGGTTCCTTGGGTAGCAAGGACATCAAACCAGTCAATCCTAAAGGAAATCAACCCTGAATATTCATCAATAGGAATGAAGGTGAAGCTCTAGTCTTTTGGCCACCTGATGAGAAGAGCCGTCTCATTGAAAAGACCCTGATGATGGTCAAAATTGAAGAGAAAAGGAAAAGAGGGCCAGGATGAGGTGGTTGTATAGCATCATCGACTCAATTGGCATGAGTTAGAGCAAACTCTGGGAGTGAGTAAAGGCCAGGGAAGCTTGATGTGCTGCAGTCCATGGGGTTGCAGAGTCGGACATATTGAATAGACTGAGCAACAAACAGCAGTGAATAAAACAGTCAACAATATTTGTATAGAAATGTTTGTCTGGATATGTTTTCAGTTCTTTTGTGAATATAGAAGGCATGGAATTGCTGAATCATGTGATAACTATATGTTTAACTTTTTTTTTTTATCATTTGTCAAAGTCACTTTAAACTTACAGAATGTTGTATGTCAATTATATATCAATAAAACTGCAGGGAAAAGCTGAGGTAGGAGCATTCCCCCAAGAAAAGAGAAGGAAAAAAGAAATCAATATTGAATTGAATAGGTACTGAACTTTTCTTCTTTTGTCTTAGATTTGACACCTGTAGTGGTGCCATTGGGTTGTGGCACTGATTTCTACCTCTTTTCCCTTAGACCTCTGCCCACTTGCCCATCAAGTATCATAATTAATTTGGTTTATCTTTTATTCTGTCCTTTCAGCTGAATCCTTCAAAGAATTTGCTGAATTGCTCAACGAAGTAGAAAACGAGAGGATGATGATGGTAGGTCATTAACACTTGGCCTGGAGCCAAGATCATGGCTGACTTTGGACATTTTTTCTGTCCTCATTGGTTGGAGTGTTGCTTTTTGTTTGAATTTCTGTCTCATTACTACCTGGGTACTATAAAGACTGGAATTTGATTTGGTTATTCTATCTCAAGTTCCCATTCTGAGAGTTTAAAGGGAAATCACTCTATTCATTTCAGTGAGATAAAACGAGAGGACATTAAATTTGGCTGTTGAACATATTGACAAAAATTTTGGTCCTTAGTGTTCTTAAATAAATTATCTATTTGTCTTTTATCTGCTTTTAGAAATAGTGAGTTTATATGTTTATATTTAAATGTGATAGTTTTATTTATATCTATATGATAACATTTTTCTTATATTTAAAATCTAATTCATTAATATTAATAGACTGATATTTAGAGCAGTTTTAGTTTTATAGAAAAATTGAGTGAAAATACAGAGATTTCATATACAGATGCCCTTTGAACATGTGTTTGAGCTCTGTGAGTCCACTTATATGTGGGTACTTTTCAATGAATACTGCAATACTACATGATCTGACTTTGGTTGGGTACAGAACCTCAGATACTGGAGGACTGAGTGTAAAGCTATATGCAGAGTTTTGACTGCACAGGGTTGGGGCTTATGCCCTTAACACTTGCACTGTTCAAAGGTAAACTACTCCCTCTCTCCTTGCCACCACTCCCCATATAGTTTCCCTTATTATCAACATCGTGCATGTGTGGTTTCCCTTATTAACAACTTGCATTTGTTCCAATTAATGAACCTATAGCAACACAATATTATTAGCTAAAGTCCATAGTTACTTTAGGGTTCAATTTCTGTGTTGAATATTTTATCACTTTTGACAAATGTTTAATGACATGTATACAACATCAAAGTTTCATCATACAGAATATTTTCACTGCCCTAAAAATCTCCTGTGATTCCCTCTACCTTTTCTGACACCCAAACCCTTGACAAACACTTATCTCTTTGCTGTGCTTTGCCTCTTCTAGAATGCCATATAATTGTAGTTATATCAGTTCAGTTCAGTTCAGTCACTCAGTCGTGTCCTACTCTTTGTGACCCCATGAATCGCAGCACGCCAGGCCTCCCTGTTGATTACCATCTTTCAGAGTTCACTCAGACTCACGTCCATCGAGTCTGTGATGCCATCCAGCCATCTCATCCTCGGTCATCCCCTTCTCCTCCTGCCCCCAATCCCTCCCAGCATTAGAGTCTTTTCCAGTGAGTCAACTCTTTGCATGAGGTGGCCAAATATGGCTTTTCAGATTGGCTTCTTTGATTTAGCAACATGCATTTAAAGTTCTTCTATGTCTTTTCATGGCTTCATAACTAATTTCTTTTGGTCAGTGAATAATATGTATGCATATATTATAGCATATGTTCGATTATATGGATATGCCATGATTTCTTCATCATTTCACCTTATGAAGAATATATTGGTTACTCCCAAGTTTTAGCAATTATGAAAAAACTTCCATACACATCTATGTACAGATTTTTATGTGGATATAAATTTTCAGCTCTTTTCAGAAAATTCTAAGGGATACAATTTCTAGATTGTGTGAAGAGTAGGTCTAGATTTGTAAAAAACTGCCTAGCTGTTTTCCAAAGTGGCTGTACCATTTTGCTATCTCACCAGCCATGAATGACAGTTCTTGTTGCTGCACATCATTGCAAGCTTTTGATTTTGGCTGTGATTTGGATTTCGCCAATCTAATATGTATTTTCATTGTTGTTTAATTGCTAAGTCATGTTCAGCTCTTTGTGACTCCATGGACTGCAGAGTGCCAGACTTTCCTGTATTTTACTATCTCCTGGAGTTTGCCCAAACTCATGTCTGTTGAGTCGATGATGCTAACTATCTCATCATCTGTTGCCTCCTTCTTCTCCTGCCTTCAAAATTTCCCATCATTAAGCTCTTTTCCAGTGAGTTGGCTCTCTGCATCAGGTGGCCAAAGTACTGGAGCTTGAACTTCAGCCTCAGTCTTTCCAGTGAATATTCAGTGCTGATTTCCTTTATGATTAACTGCAAGGATTGATCTCCTTGCAGCCCAAAGGACTCTGAAGAGTCTTCTTCAGGACTAGAATTAGAAGGTATCAATTCTTCAACACTCATCCTTCTTTATGGTCCAACTGTCATATCAGTGCATTACTACTGGAAAAACCATAGCTTTGGCTATACAGATTTCTGTTGCTAAAGTGAAGTTGCTGATATTTAGTATGCTGTCTAGGTTTATCATAGCTTTCTGTCCAAGGACCAAGTGTCTTTTAATTTCATGGCTGCAATCACCACCCACAGTTATTCTGGAGCCAAAGAAAATAAAATCTGTCACTGCTTCTACTTTTCTCTCTTCTATTTGCCAGCAAATTATGGGACCAGATGCCATGATCTTACTGTTTTGAATGTTGAGTTTTAAGCCAGCTTTTCACTCTCCTCTTTTACCCTTATCAAGAATCTCTTTAATTCCTCTTCAGTTTTTGCCATTGGTGGTATCATCTGCATATTTGAGATCATTGACATTTCTCCCAGCAATCTTGATTCTAATTTGTGTTTTATCCAGTCTAGCATTTCACATGAAGTACTCTGCATACATGTTAAATAAGCAGGGTGACAATACACAGCCTTGAGATACTCTTTTCCCAATGTTGAACCAGTCCATTTTTCTATGTCTGGTTCTAATTGACGCTTCTTGACCTGCATACCAGTTTCTCATGAGACAGATTAGATGGTCTGGTATTCCCATCTCTTTAAGAATTTTCCATGGTTTGTTGTCCACACAGTCAAAGACATTCATGTAGTCAATGAAGCAGAAGTAGGTATTTTTCTGGACTTCCCTTATTTTCTTTATGATCCAGCAAATGCTGGCGATTCAATCTGTGGTTCCTCTGCCTTTTGTAAATCCAGTTTGTACCTCTGGAAGTTCTCAGTTCACATACTGCTGAAGCTTAGCTTGAAGGATTTTGATCATTACCTAGCTAATATGTGAAATGAGTGTAATTGTACATTAGTTTGAACCTTCTTTAGCATTGCCCTTCTTTGTAGTTGGAATGAAAATTGACCTTTTCCAGTAGTCCTGTGGCCATTGATAGGTTTTCCAAATTTGCTGACATATTGAATGCAGCACTTTAACAGTATCATTGTTCAGGATTTGAGATAGCTCAGCTGTAATTCCATTGCTTCCACTAGGATTGTTTTTAGGAATGCTTCCTGAGGCCAATTGATTTCACACTCCAAGATGTGTGTTATCTGGGTCATTAAGACCTTTTTGTATAGTTCTTCTATGTATTCTTGTCACCTCTTCTTCATGTTTTCCGCTTCTGTTAGGTACTTATCATTTCTGTTGTTTATCAAGCTCATCCTTATATGAAATGTTCCTTTATGTATAATGGTAAATGTTTGCTGTTGTAATTTGCTTTTTCTTGATGACATTTGATTTGGAACATACTTCCATATGCTTATTTGCTATCTATGCTTCATCTTTCATGAGGGACGTGTTCATGTCTTTTGCTTACTTCTTGAAAGTAAAAGTCTCTCAGTAGTGTTCGACTCTTTGTCATAATTTTTTTTTCTATTGTTAAGTTTTAAGATTTCTTTGTATATTTCGGATGCCAGTCCTTTATCAGAAATGTTCTTTGCATAAAATATTCCAGTCTGGCTTATCTTTTCATTTTTTAAGAAAGTCTTTTGCAGAGCAGAAGTTTTGAATTTGAATGAAGTCCATTTTATCAGGTCTTTCATCAGTCATGCTTTTGGGGTTGTATCTAAAAAGGCATTACCAAACAAGTCATCTATAAGTTTTATATGTTATTTTGTAAGGCTTCCCTAAGGCTCAGTGGGTAGAGTATCTGCCTATAATACAGGAAATACAGGAGATGCATGTTCAGTCCCTGGGTTGGGAAATTCCCCTGGAGGAGGAAATGGTAACCTATGCCAATATTGTTGTCTGAAAAATTCCCCATGTTGAGGAGCCTCATGGGCTACAATCCAAAGGGTCACAGAGAATTGGACACACTTATGCAATGGCATAAGATCTTGTAGGAGTTTTATAATTATGTTATACATTTAGGTCTATGATCCCTTTTGAATTAATTCTTTTTGTTTGTTTTCTTTTTAAAAATTTATTTATTTTTAATTGAAGGGTCATTGCTTTATATAATTTTATTTTCTGTTAAACATCAATAAGAATCAGCCATAAGTATACCCACATCCCCTCCCTCATGGATGTCCCTCTCATCTCCCTCCTGATCCTACCCTTCTAGATTGTCACAGAGCCCCTGTTTGAGTTCCCTGATCCATACAGCAAATTCTCATTGGCTATCTATTTTACATATGGTATTGTAAGTTTCCATGTTACTCTCTCTATAAATCTCACCCTCTCCCTCCTCCCCTCCCCTCATGTCCATAAGTCTGTTCTCTATGTCTGTTTCTCCATTGCTGCCCTGAAAATAAGTTTATCAGTACCATCTTTCTAGATCCATATATATGCCTTAGTATATGATATTTATATTTCTCTTTCTGACTTACTTCACTTTGCTTAATAGGCTCTAGGTATGTCCAAATTATTAGAACTGACTCAAATGCATTCCTTTTTAAGGCTGAGTAATATTCCATTGTATATATGTGCCATGGCTTCTTTATCCTTTCATCTGTCAGTGGATTTCTAGGTTGCTTCTATGTTCTAACTATTGTAAATAGTAGTGCAGTAAACATTGGGATACATGTGTCTTCTTCAATTTTGGTTTCCTCAGGTTATATGCCTAATAATGGGATTGCTGAGTCATGTGGTGGTTTTATTCCTGGTTTTTAAGGAATCTCCATACTGTCTTCCATAGTGGCTGTATCGATCTACATTTCTCCACACCCTCTCCAGCATTTATTGTTTATAGACATTTTGAAGATGACTATTCTGAAGTGGTCAAACAGGAGATTGCAAGAGTGAACGTCAACATTCTAGGAATCAGTGAACTAAAATGGACTGGAATGGGTGAATTTAACTCAGATGACCATTATATCTACTATTGTGGGCAGTAATCCATCAGAAAAATGGAGTAGCCTTCATGGTCAACAAAAGAGTCCGAAATGCAGTACTTGGATGCAATCTCAAAAACGACAAAATGATCTCTGTCCGTCTCCAAGGCAAACCATTCAATATCACAGTAATGCTGAAGAAGCTGAAGTTGAATGGTTCTATGAAGACCTACAAGACCTTTTAGAACTAACACCCAAAAAAGATGTCCTTTTCATTATAGGGGACTGGAATGCAAAAGTAGGAAGTCAAGAAACACCAGGAGTAACAGGCAAATTTGGCCTTGGAATACGGAATGAAGCAGGGCAAAGAGTAATAGAGTTTTGCCAAGAAAATGCACTGGTCATGGCAAACACCCTCTTCCAACAACACAAGAGAAGACTCTACACATGGACATCACCAGATGGTCAATGCCAAAATCAGATTAATTATATTCTTTGCAGCCAAAGATGGAGAAGCTCTATACAGTCAACAAAAACAAGACCAGGAGCTGACTGTGGCTCAGATCATGAACTGCTTATTACCAAACTCAGACTTAAATTGAAGAAAGTAGGGAAAACCACTAGACCATTCAGGTATGACCTAAATCAAATCCCTTATGATTATACAGTGGAAGTGAGAAATAGATTTAAGGGCCTAGATCTGATAGATAGAGGGGCTGATGAACTATGGAATGAGGTTTGTGACATTGTACAGGAGACAGGGATCAAGACCATCCCCATGGAAAAGAAATGCAAAAAAGCAAAATGGCTCTCTGGGGAAGCCTTACAAATAGCTGTGCAAAGAAGAAAGGTGAAAAGCAAAGGAGAAAAGGAAAGATATAAGCATCTGAATGCAGAATTCCAAAGAATAGCAACAAGAGATAAGAAAGCCTTCTTCAGTGATCAGTGCAAAGAAACAGAGGAAATCAACAGAATGGAAAAGACTAGAGATCTCTTCAAGAAAATTAGAGATACCAAGGGAACATTTCATGCAAAGATGGGCTCGATAAAGGACAGAAATAGTCATGACCTAACAGAAGCAGACGATATTAAGAAGAGATGGCAAGAATACACAGAAGAACTGTACAAAAAAGATCTTCAGTTCAGTTCAGTTCAGTTCAGTCACTCAGTCATGTCCGACTCTTTGCGACCCCATGAATTGCAGCATGCCAGGCCTCCCTGTTCATTACCATCTCTCGGAGTTCACTCAGACTCATGTCCATCGAGTCTGTGGTGCCATCCAGCCATCCTCGGTCATTCCCTTCTCCTCCTGCCCCCAATCCTTCCCAGCATCAGAGTCTTTTCCAATGAGTCAACTCTTCGCATGAGGTGGCCAAAGTACTGGGGTTTCAGCTTTAGCATCCTTCCTTCCAAAGAAATCCCAGGGTTGATCTCCTTCAGAATGGACCGGTTGGATCTCCTTGCAGTCCAAGGGACTCTCAAGAGTCTTCTCCAACACCACAGTTCAAAAGCATACATTCTTCGGCGCTCAGCCTTCTTCACAGTCCAACTCTCACATCCATACATGACCACTGGAAAAACCATAGCCTTGAGTAGACGGATATTAGTCGGCAAAGTAATGTCTCTGCTTTTGAATATACTGTCTAGGTTGGCCATAACTTTTCTTCCAAGGAGTAAGCGTCTTCCAATTTCATGGCTACAGTCACCATCTTCAGTGATTTTGGAGACCAGAAAAATAAAGTCTGACACTGTTTCCACTGTTTCCCCATCTGTTTCCCAAGAAGTGATGGGATCGGATGCCATGATCTTCATTTTCTGAATGTTGAGCTTTAAGCCAACTTGTTCACTCTACTATTTCACTTTCATCAAGAGGCTTTTAGCTCCTCTTCACTTTCTTGCCATAAAGGTGGTGTCATCTGCATATCTGAGGTTATTGATATTTCTCCCGGCAATCTTGGTTCCAGCTTGTGTTTCTTCCAGTCCAGCATTTCTCATGATGTCCTCTTCATAGAAGTTAAATAATCAGGGTGACAGTATACAGCCTTGACGTACTCCTTTTTCTAGTTGGAACCAGTCTGTTGTTCCATGTCCAGTTCTAACTGTTGCTTCGTGACCTGCATACAGATTTCTCAAGAGGTAGGTTAGGTGATCTGGTATTCACGATGCTGATAATCACAGTGCTGTGATTACTCATCTAGAGCCAGACATCCTGGAATGTGAAGTCAAGTGGGCCTTAGAAAGCATCATGACGAACAAAGCTAGTGGAGGTGATGCAATTCCAGTTGAGTTGTTTCAAATCCTGAAAGATGATGCTGTGAAAGTGCTGCACTCAATATACCAGCAAATTTGAAAACTCAGCCGTGGCCACAGGACTGGAAAAGGTCAGTTTTCATTCCAATCCAAAAGAAAGGCAATGCCAAAGAATGCTCAGACTACCACACAATTGCACTCATCTCACACGCTAGCAAAGTAATGCTCAAAAGTCTCTAAGCCAGGCTTCAGCAATATGTGAACCGTGAACTTCCTGATGTTCAAGCTGGTTTTAGAAAAGGCAGAGGAACCAGAGATCAAATTGTCAACATCCGCTGGATCGTGGAAAAAGCGAGAGATTTCTAGAAAAACATCTATTTCTGCTTTATTGACTGTGCCAAAGCCTTTGACTGTGGATCACAGTAAACTGTGAAAAAAATCTGAAAGAGATGGGAATACCAGACCACCTGACCTGTATTGACCTGTATCCCTGTGTATTGACCCTGTATCCTGTGACTTTGCTACATTCACTGATTAGCTCTAGTAATTTTCTGATGGTTTCTTTTGGCTTTTCTATGTATAGTATCATGTCATCTGCAAACAGTGAGAGCTTTGCCTCTTCTTTTCCTATCCAGATTCCTTTTATTTCTATTTCTTCTCTAATTGCCATAGCTAGGCAAAATTATGTTGAATGATAGTGGTGAAAGTGGACACCGTTGTCTTGTTCCTGATCTTAGAGGGAATGCTTTCAATTTTTCATTACTGAGAATGTTTGCTGTCGGCTTATCATATGTGATCTTTACTATGTTGAAGTAGGTTTTTTTCTTTGCCCATTTTTGGATGCATTTTAATCATAAATTGGTGCTGAATTTTGTCAAAGACTTTTTATGCATCTATTGAGATTATCATATGGTTTTTATCTTTAGTTTTTTTATATATAGTTGATCACATTGATTGATTTGTGTATATTGAAGAATCCTTGCATCCCTGGAATAAACCCAACTTGGTCATGGTGTATGACCTTTTAATGTGTTGTTGAATTCTGTTTGCTAGAATTTTGTTGAGGAGTGAATCTATGTTCATCAGTGCTATTGGCCTGAAGTGTTCTTTTTTTGAGTTTTGCCTTTGCCTGATTTTGTTATCATGGTGATTTTGGACTTGTAGAATAAGTTTGGATGTGTTCCTTCCTCTGAAATTTTTTAGAATAGTTTCAAAAATATAGGCATTTAGTGCTTCTTTAAATGTATGATAGAATTCTCCTGTGAAGCCATCTGCCCCTGGGTGTTTGTTTCCTGGGAGCGTTTTGATCACAGTTTTGATTTCAGTATTGTAATTGCCTTGTTCATAATTTGTATTTCTTTCTGATTCAGTCTTGGAAGGTTGAACTGTTCTGATTATCTGTCCATTTCCTGTAGATTGTCCATTTTATTAGCATATAATTGCTCATAATATTCTCTTTTGATCCTTTGTATTTCTGTGTTGTCTGTTGTGACCTCTCCTTTTCATTTCTATTTTTTAATTTTATTTTTCTCCCTGATTTTCTTGATGAGTCTTGCTAGTAAATTGTCAATTTTGTTTATCTTCTCAAAGAACCAGGTTTTAGTTTTATTAATCTTTGCTTGATTCCTTTATTTCTTTGTCATTTATTTCTGCTCTAATCTTTATTATTTCTTTCCTTTTGATTAATTTGGGGTTTCTTGTTCTTCTGTTTCCAGCTGCTTTTGATGTAGAATTAGGTTGTCTATTCAATGCTTTTCATGTTTCTTATGGTAGGATTGTATTACTATAAACTTTCCTCTTAGAACTGATTTTGCTGAACCCCATAATTTTTGCTCATCATGTTTTTGTTTTCCTTTATTGTAGGAATCTTTTATTTCCATTCTTATTTCTTCAATAACATCTTCGTTATTTAGTGATATATTTTTTAATTGCCATGAGTTTCTAGTCTCAGCGTTGTGGTTAGAGAAGATACTTGATATAATTTCAATTTTCATAAATTTACTGAGGCTTGATTTGTGGCCCAAGATATCATCTATCCTGAAGAGTGTGCCATATGCACTTGAGAAGAAAGTGTATCCTACATTTGGATGTAAAATCCTGAAGATATCAATTTGGTCCATTTGTGTTTCCTTATTGATTCTGTTTTGATGATCTGTCCATGGTTATAAGTGAGGTGTTTAAGTCCCCTACCATCACTGTGTTGCTGTCAATTTCCCCCCTCTTATGCTTGTTAGTGTTTGCCTTCTATATTGAGGTGCTCCCATGTTGGGGGCATACATCTTTACAATTGTTATGTCTTCTTGGATTGATCCCTTTATCATTATATCCTTGATCATTATGGCTTTCTTTGCCTCTTGTAATAAGTCTGTCTTGTCTGAATTAAGGATTTCCACTCCAGCTTTCTTTTGGTTTCCATTTTCATGGAATATCTTTTTCATGCTTTTATTTTTGTCCTTTTACTTTAGGTCTGAAGTGGGTCTCTTGTAGACAACATGTGTATGAGTCTTGTTTCTATATCCATTCAGCCATTCTGTATTTTTTGATTTGTGCATTACATGTTCCTATTGGCATTTTCTTAATTGTTTTGGGTTTGTTTTTGTAGGTCTTTCCTTTCTCTTGTGTTTGCTGGTTATGTAAGTCCCTATAGTATTTGTTATAAGGCTGGTTTGGTAGTGCTAAACTCTCTTAACTTTGGCTTGTCTGTGAAGCTTTTGGTTTCTCTATCAATTTTGAATGAGATCTTTGCCAGGTATAGTAATCTTGTGTGTAGATTTTTTTTTTCTTTCAGTACTTTAAATATATCCTGCCATTCCCCTCTGGCCTACAGAGTTTCTGCTATACGATCCACTGTTTATTATATGTGTTTTCCCTTGTATGTTGCTTTTCCCTTGCTGCTTTTAATATTCTTTCTTTGTGTTTAATCTCTGTTAGCTTGATTGATATGTGTCTTGATGTGTTTCTCCTTGGGTTTATCCTCTAAGGGACTCTCTGTGATTCTTGGACTTGATTGACTATTTCCTTTCCCATGTTGGGGAAGTTTTCAACTATAATTTCTTCAAAAATATTTCTCAGTTGCCTTTCTTTCTTTCCTTCTTACTCTGGGACACCTATATTTCGAATATTGGTGCATTTATTGTTGTCCCAAATATCTCTGAGTATATCCTCAATTCTTTTCATTCTTTTGCCTTTATTCTGCTCTTCAGCAGTTATTTCCACCATTCTCTCCTCCGACTCACTTATCCATTCTTCTGCCTCAGTTATTCCGCTATTGTTTCCTTCTAGAATATTTTAACTTCAGTAATTGTGTTATTCATTATTTGTTTGTTTATTCTTTATTTTTTTCTACATCCTTGGTGATTGTATTAACTGTGTTGTTCCTTGCATTTTCTCCATTCTATTTTCAAGTCTTTGGAATATCTTTACTGTCATTGTTCTGAATTACTTTCCAAGTAGATTGCCTATTTCCTCTTCATTTATTTCTTCTTGTGAGTTTCTACCTTATTCTTTCATTTGTTCTCTATTCCTCTGTCTTTCCATGCTTTTTCTAACTTGCTCCATTTGAAATCTCCTTTTCACAAGTTTTAGAATTGTATTCCTTCTTCCTTTTGGCTTTTGCCCTTGGAGAGAAAGGTTGGTTGAGTGGTTTGCAATAAGTTTTTGTTAGGGGTGACTTGTGCCTGTGTTCTAATTAGAGGAGATCAAGCAGATGAAGCAGGTACTTACAGAAATAATGGGACACATACATACTTCCACACACACAGTTATAACCAAAATATTCTAAAGAAAAGAGTACAAGTGACTGACTTAGTGAACAAGGGAAACCAAAGTTGATAATGACCAATTAAAAGCAGAGCTCACTAATGTTCAGTATTTAAAGCTGAGCCTGAGCAGAGTGCTATCTGGGGAATATAGCAAAGATAGCACAACAATTTAAATTACATGATGAAAAAATAAAGAGTGAAGAAAGGAAAAAAGAGAGAAGAGAAAGAGAAAAGAAAGATGAGAAGGGAGGAAAAATAGAAAAGGAAAGGCATGGAAGAGAGGGTAAATAAAAGAGAAAAAATAGCAAAGCAAAGATAAATAGAGACATGTGACAAAGGTTTATATATATTCAGGAATACCTACAGCTGGTAAAGAAGTTTAAGAAAGCAGTAAATATGTCAAAAACAAAATCACAAAAATCACAAAAAATGGTGAAAAAATTCTTAAAAAGAATTTTTTGTTTTAACAAGAAAAACAAAGAGGAAAACTCCACAGCACTGCAAAAGGGTAATGTGAACATGGAAGTATGTAGGGGGAATAAACAGTGTGATTCATAAGAAAAAAAAAAAGAGTTCTCAAGATGGTAGTTCTTGTTTGTGGAGTCTGCCCCCATGGATTGGGTTGGATTAGTGTCCTGTGATGTTCTCCTGGTTGTGGGAGCTTGTGCCTGTGTTCTTCTGGTTGATGGAGCTGAATCTTGTCTCTCTGAAGGGCAGTGCAGTGTACATTGGTCGGTTTGGGGGTGTCTGTCGGTTCAGTATACCTTTGGACACTCCTTTGGCTTCGTCAGTGTTAGACACGTCTATTTCCACAGCCGTTTCGAAGTGGCCCTCTCAGGATATTTTTACTGTCACCAGCCCCCTACTTGTCCCTGGAATCTTCGCTGGTGCTTCTGTTCCCTGGTCTTGCCTTGGATTGTAGACCAAAGCTTGCTAGGTCGGGGCTTGTATGGATCTTTTCTCTGCTCCCTGACCCTTCCCTTTGCATCACGGAGACATGTATGGGCTTCCTTCAGTCCCCTGAGGTTGCCCTATATGTCACAGGGCTTGTGTACATTTGCTTGGTTCACTGGACCCACTCTCTATGTCGTGGGTATTGTGTGCGCTTGTCTCGGGCCCACTCTCTGCGTGGAGCAGGTGAGGGGGGTCCTGTGTGCACTTGTCCCGTCTCACTGGGCCTGCCCTCTATGTCGCAGGGCTTGTGTTTTCTTTTTGGATCCCCGGGCCTGCTCTCTATGCTGTGAAGTTTGTGTGTGTTACAGAGGTTTGTATGCCACTCCTCTCTTGGCACCCTGGGCCCGCCCTCTGCACCACAGGGCTTCTGTGGGCTTGTTTCAGTTCCCTGAGCCTGATGTCTGGTTGGGGCCACAGTCTGTGAAGTGCAGCCTTCTCTGTTCTCCGACCTCCAAGTCTCTGCTTTGCCCAGCCTTTTGAGATTGTGCAGATACCCCTCCCCCACAATGAGGTTGCCTCCCAGCTCATGGCAACTGCCCCTGTTTCAGAATTCCCTCCCTCCCTCTCTCGGTGCACAAGCTCCCATCCAGATGTTCTGTGCCTTTTCCCTTTTATGTCTCCATCTTCTTTCCTACCTCATTCCAGGGAGCTTAGCCTGCCCCCTGGAGGCCTGTATGTCTCCATCTTCTCTCCTACCTCATTCCAGGGAGGTTAGCCTGCCCCCTGGAGGCCTGGGGGTCTTCTGCTGTTGCCTATAGGTTGCTTTGTAGGAGTTGTTCCATATCTTACTGAGTTTTTGATGTATTTGTGGGGAGGCTGACCATCTCCCTATCTTAATCCTCTGTCATCTTTTTCTGGCCTTTTCCCCCTTTTGAGCTAATTCTTGAGAAACTGTAAAGATTGTCTCCAGATTTTTTTTTTTAATGTGGATATCTGGTTGTTTCATCACTATTTCTAAAATGACTGTCCTTTCTCCATTGAATTACTTTACCTTCTTTGACAAAGAACAATGAATTATTTTTGTGTGAATCTATATCTGGGCTCTGTTCTCTTCCACTGATCTATTTGTCTATTTCTTCAGCAATATTATACATTTTTTGCAAAATTAAAAAATATTGAAATATAGTTAATTTAAATATTGTCTCAGATATATGTTGCTCTTGTTTAGTCACTTAGTCACTTAGTCATGTCCCATGGACTGTAGCCTGTCAAGCTCCTTTATCCATGGGATTTCCCAGACAAGAATCCTGGAGTGTATTGTTATTTCCTTCTCCAGGGTATCTTCCTGAATCAGGGACTGAACCCATGTCTTCTGTATTGCAGGTGGATGCTCTATTCCCAAACCACTGGGCAAGTCCATGATTCAGATACATATATATTAAAATTATTTTCCATTATCAGATATTGCAAGATGTTGAATATAGTTCCCTGTGCTATGCAGTAAATCCTCATTGCTTATCTATTTTAGGTATAGTAGTTTGTTGTGTTAATCCTATCCCCTTGGTAACTGTAAATTTACTTTTTATGTCTGTGAGTGTGTTTCTGTTTTGTATATAGATTCACTTGTATTATTTTTTAGGCTTCCACATGTAAACGATATTATATGATACTTGGCTGACTTACTTCATTTAGTATGGTTATCTCTAGGTCCATCCCTGTTGCTGCAAATGGCAATATTCCATTGTATGAATCTATGCTTATATATACATGCTTATATATATATGGTGTATATATATACCACATGTGTATGGGCTTCCCTGGTGGCTCAGATAGTAAAGAATCCGACTGCAATGTGGGAGCCCTGAGTTCGATCCTGAGTTGGGAAGAACCCTTGGAGGAGGGCAGAGCAACCCACTCCACTATTCTTGCCTGGAAAATCCCCATGGACACAGGAGCCTGATGGGCTACAGTCCATGGGCTTGCAAAGAGTCAGACATGACTTAACAGGTAAGCACAGAATGAATATATATACACACACACACACACACACACACACACACACACGATATGTGGAAGATGTGATATATATATATATATATATATATATATATATCACATCTTCTTAAGCCAAACATGTGTTGATGGGCACTTGGTTGTTTCTATGTCTTGGCTGTTGTAATAGTGCTGCTATGTACATTGGGGTACATGTATCTTTTGGAATTAAATTATCATTTTTTTGATATATCCACAGGAGTGTGATTGCTAGATCATATGGTAGCTCTATTTTTAGTTTTTCAAGGAACCTCCATACTGTTTTCCATAGTGGTTGCACCACTTTACATTCTCACAAACTGTGTAAGGGTTCCCT
This sequence comes from Nanger dama, assembly GCA_917880005.1. Lineage (NCBI taxonomy): Eukaryota > Metazoa > Chordata > Mammalia > Artiodactyla > Bovidae > Nanger > Nanger dama. Next base: position 4,091,382 of record CAKJTW010000073.1, on the reverse strand, counting down.
TTTCTTTGTATACTCTCAATATTTGTAGAATTTTTAATGATGACCATTCTGACCAGTGTGAGGTGATATTTTTCGCTTGCCCCCTTGTGTCTGACTCTTTTCAACCCCATGGACTGCAGCACACTAAGTCCCCCGGTCCTTCACCATCTCCCAAAATCTGCCCAAGTTCATGTCCATTACATTGGTGATGCCATCCTGCCATCTCATCCTCTCATGCCCTTTTCTCCTTCTACCCTCAATCTTTCCTAGCATCAGAGACTTTTCCAATGAGTCAACTGTTCACATCAGATGACCAAATTACTGGAGATTCAGCTTCAACATCAGTCCTTCTAAATGAGTATTCAGGGTTGGTTTCCTTAAGATTAACTAGTTTGATCTCCTTGCTGTCCAAGGAATTCTCAAGAGTCTTCTCCAGCACCACAGTTGAAAGTGAAAGTGAAAGTGAAATCGCTCAGTCGTGTCTGACTCTTTGTGACCACAGGACTATACCCCCCGGCCTCCGCAGTCCATGGGATTCTCCAGGCAAGAATACTGGAGTGGGTTGCCATTTCCTTCTCCAGGGGATCTTCCTGACCCAGGGATTGAACCCAGGTCTCCCACATTACAGGCAGACGCTTTAACCTCTGAGCCACCAGGGAAGCACCACAGTTGGAAGGCATCAATTCTTCAGTGCTCTGCTGTCTTTATGGTCCACCTCTCACAACCGTACATGACCATTGGGAAGACCATAGCCTTGACTGTATGGACCTTTGTCAGCAAAATAATGTCTCTGCTTTTCAACACACTGTCTAGGTTTGACATTGTTTTCCTGCCAAGAAGCAAACGTCTTCTGATTTCATGGCTACAGTCACCATCTGCAGTGATTTTAGAGCCCCAAAAGAAAAAAATCTGTCATTGCTTCCACTTTTGCCCTTCTATTTACCATAAAGTAATGGAGCTGGATGACATGATCTTAGTTTTTTTAATATTTAGTTTTAAGCCAGCTCTTTCACTCTCCTCTTTCACCCCCATCAAGAGATTTTTTTAGTTCCTCTTTGCTTTCTGCCATTAGAATGGTATCATCCAGATATCTGAGGTTGCTGATCTTTCTCCCCCTATCTTGATTCCAGCTTACAACTTATTTAGCTTGCATTTCTCATGATGTGCTCAGCATATGGATTAAACAAGCAGGGTGATAGCAGACAGCCCTGTTGTACTTCTTTCTCAATCTTGAACCAACCACTTATTTCATACAGAGTTCTAACTGTTGCTTCTTGACTTGCATATAGGTTTCTCAGGAGACAGATAAAATGGTCTGGTATTCCCATCTCTTTAAGAGCTTTCACAGTTTATTATGATCCACACAATCAAAGGCTTTTGTGTAGTCAATGAAACAGAGGTAGATGTTTTTCTGGCATTTCCTAGCTTTCTCTATGATCCTGCAGATGTGTAAGGTGATACCTTGTGGTTTTCATTTGCATTTCTCTAATTATTTAGTGATATTTAGTACCTTTTCATGTGACTGTTGACCATCTATAGTTCTTTGGAAAATGTCTATTTAGATCTTTTGTCTAGTTTTTATTTTTTTAATAATAAATTTTATGAGCTGTTTGTATATTTTGACTATTAACTCCTTGATACATTGTTTGAAAATAATTTCTTCTATTCTGTAGGTTGTTTTTTCAGTTTGATGATTTCTTTGTTGTACAAGAGCTTTTAAGTTTCATTAAGTCTCATGTTTATTTTTGCTTCAGAGACTGAGATAAGAAAACATTGCTGATTTATGTCAGAGAATGCTTTAGAATTTTTATGGTGTCATGTCTTATATTTAGATCTTTTTACCATTTTGAGTTCGTTTTTATATAGAGTGTGAGGGGCGTTCTAATTTCATTGATTTACATGTAACTGTCCAGCTTTTCCAATACCACTTATTGAAGAGACTATATTTTATCCACTGTATATTCTTCTGGCATCCTTAGTTATAGTTTAATTTACTGTGTGTCTGTAGATTTACTTCTGGGCTCTCTATTATTTTCTTGTTGTTGTTGTTCAGTGGCTAACTTGTATCTGACTCTTTGTGACCCCTGTGAACTGCAGCATGCCAGACTTCCCTGTCCTTCAGTATGTCCTGGAGTTTCCTGAATCTCATGTCCATTGAGTCAGTGATGCCATCCAACATCTCATCCTCTGTCACCCCCTTCTCCTCCTGCCTTCAGTCTTTCCCAGCATTAAGGTCTTTTACAATGAGTTGGCTGTTTGCATCAGGTGGCCAAAGTATTGAAGCTTCAGCTTCAACATTAGTCCTTCCAATGAATTGATATTCCTTTCTATTGATCTGCATTTGTGCCAGTACCATGCTGTTTGGATAACTGTAGGTTTGTAATGTTGTCTTAAGTCTGGGTGAGTTATGTCTCTAGCTTTGTTCTTTTTCCTCAGGATTGTTTTGGAAATTCTGAAACTTTTGTTTATTATATGTTCTAGCTCTGTGAAAAATGTTATGGACCAACACCACATTATCTTGATTTAATGTAACTTTGTAAATAAAATGTGAAGTAGGGTAGGAACTTTAGAACCTATTTATCAATATCCACAAAATAAATTACTGGGATTTTGGTATTATGTTGAATCTATAGATGAAGTTGGGACAAACCAACATCTTAAAAATATTGTCTTACTATTCATGAGCATCAATTATCTCTTCATTATTTATACCTTCTTTGATTTCTTTCATCAGAGTTTTATAGTTTCCACCTATTAGATTTATTTTTTTGTGAACTATTTTAACAGTTGGAAAACAAAAAACAAAAAACTCTAGACCCATACCAGCAGTGTCACCTGGAAAAATTGGTAGAAATGCATGGCTTTAGCCATACTCCAAAGTTATTTGAGACTTAAATATGGAAGTACCTATGTCGTTCAATATTTATTTTTATTAGGATCATGTGGTTGAATTAGAAGCAATGTAAAGGACCACAAAATGGTCTATCTTCCCTTTCTGTCATTAGATGACTTTCTATTGGCAGCTCAGTTTTGTTAAACCCATTTATTCTGATAGCAAGAGCTCTTTAATCTTCCTGCTTCAATAGGAAGTAATCTCTCTTCCTGCTTCAATAGGAAGTAATCACTCTACCTTTTCAACAGTGTAATTTCTCAGAATACTGCTACCATTTTATCTCAGCTCCTGGAGAGTTAGGATCGAAAGCAGGGCCTTTAAGTAGGGGAATAATTGCTGTGCCAATAACTTGGTTGTTGACTTCACACTAATCACTTTATTTCTTCTAGTCTCCCTTTTTTATATGTAGAGTGAGAAAATACTTCCCACCTCCCAAGTTTGTTGTATATACACCAAATGATAAAATGAACATGGAAGTGTTGCATAAATAGAAAAATCACCAACCATATAAATGTTTGTAGTTATCTTTTGTTACCTAAAAGATTAGGCTTGTGGAAATGTGACTTTGGGAATTTTCTTCGATTAAGAAATTTGCTTTTAAAAAGATACTTAAGAGTTCAATATGGGTAGTCTTCCTGGAGCCTATTAGATGCCCCACTAGTTTAATGTTTTCTTCTATCACAAGAGTTTTTGACTGCTACAAATTTAATCTCAAAGACATTCACCCCCATTTCATTGAGATGCCACTAGAAATATCATCTATACAGCTCTTAAGCTCTATTTGTTTCTTGACCTCTTTTATTGACCCCAAAGCTCTAAAATATACACCTTTTGAGATGTTTTCCTCACCATTCTTCTGGCTGTTTTCCACAGGACTAGCTAATTTTCTTCTGTCTTTAATTATAGTGTGCTCACTCAATTCTTCAATCATATATTGAGCGTTGGCTTCCCATTTCCTATTTAATTCCAGGAATGTTGCTGTGAAGGTAGGGCTAAATGAAGGCCTTTTACAACATGCCAGGAATTTATTGCTTGACTGCATCTCTTTCATCTCCTGGAAGTGTAGTAAAAGTATTTGTGTACCTCAGTATGGTAGCTGTTAAAGAGCTTTTTATCATTTCTCTAAGAGGAGGCCAAAAAAAGCTTTAGTAGAAGAGGGAGGAAGATCACAGTCCTAGCATGTGACAACTGCAAATATTTAGTCATTCTCATAAACAAGTTTTAATGTGTGGAAGAAACTATGGGGAAAACAAACAAAGAGAAGCCTTTATTTCTTAACAAGTACAGTGGAGGAAGTAGTAGTACCTCTAAAAGTGTCCTTTAAAAATCTTGATAACAGACTTTCTCTATAATTAAAGATAGGAGGCTCGCCTAGGTGCCATTCTGACTCTGAAGGGAACTCTATTGGGCAACAGTAAGGTCTGTTTTTGAGGACTGCAAAAATGAACTTAAACAGTGTACTTTCAATGCCTTCTTTTTGTAATGTGTTAACTATCAAAGACTCATTTACTAATGATCTATTGCTACATAACACCCTATTCTAAAACTTATCAAGTTAAACTAAAACTATTTAATTTTATTTCGTGTTTTTTTTTTTGGAGGTTGGGAATTCATGCAGGGGTCACCTGGGAGATTCTTCTGCTCTCTGTGATGGTATTCACTTGGGATATGGGGTGGTATGGAAGATAAAAAATAGCTTCATTTACATATCTGACTCCTTAGTGAGATGACTGGAAGCCTGAATTCAGCTGAACTACTGACAAGAATGTCTACATTTGACCCCTCTAGCTTGGTAGTGGTAGGCTATTTCAATTTCTTATACTGTGGCTCAGGTCTTATGAGGACTGTTCCAAGGCAAGCAAGTGGAAGTTACTGGCTTTTTATGACCTAGCCTGAGATGTCATGTAGTATCACTTCTGCTGTATTTTGTTGGTTCAGAACAGGAACAAACTCACTTGTATTCAAGGTAGAGGGAATAGAGGCCTTCTCAGTGGGAGGAGCATCATAGAATTGGTGGCCACGCTTTAAAACTTCCACTGTAGTAAAGAAAAAAATTACTCCCTGTATGTGATCTATGACACCAAAGATTAATTTATTTCCAGGTGGGCACACAAAGTTGATAGCACATAATTCATAATCCATGGAAAAGTAGCATGTATTAGGCAAGAGAGACAGGCTGGTACTTTTAGTAAGAATACTATTGTTTTCAAATGAAGATAGTCATGGAGTTTTGATTGGATGAGAGTTTGCCCGTTTATTTGAACCTTAAATCATATCTGGTTGCAAAATAAGAGGTCCTGCTTGTAGGACGTGAATGCAATATGTATTAATGCTTTAACTTGCCTTGCTCTTTGTTGATAGTTTAAAAATTGCTTCTTAGTTTGGAAAATAAGGGGTTCTCTGATAGCTCAGTTGGTAAAGAATCTGCCTGCAATGCAGGAGACCTGTGTTTGATTTCTGGGTTGGGAAGATCCCTGGAGAAGGGAAAGGCTACCCACTCTAGAATTCTGGCCTGGAAAATTCCATGGACTGTATAGTTCATGGGGTCACAAAGAGTCGGACACGACTGAGCAACTTTCACTTTTGGAAAATATAGGACTGGTCAGAACTGGCTTTCTACTCTGTCTTCCGTTTTTGTTATAAAGATATTTCTTGTCTTACTGACACTTCAGTCTCATCAGATAAGGAAACCAGTCTCTGTTTTTTTTTTTTTTTTTTTTTGCCTTGTAATAGATCAAAATTAAAGCATAGTTAACTTGCACCTCTGAAAAAACAAACCCTGCTTGTTGCATTGGATAGATGCAAATTCCCAAGAGGTTTATATGAATACCAAAGCTTTGTATATCTCTGCCTTCCCAGTGTACAAGGGCTTCGGTTTGGCAATGGTGTTTTTAATTTCCAAAACCAATATTGCCAATATTTTTAGTATGTGGAAAGGCTGTTCCTGTCAGGTTCCGAGCATACAGTTACGTCTTTTGAAGGCCTGGTCCAGTATTCTCTGTGATACTGTAATAAATTCCTAGTTCTGAGGGAAATGTTCTGGCTTTATGACAAACCAGGGCAGGGCTAGAAAACAATTTATACTGTGATCTTTCCTGGTGCTATTACTGTTAACTCATTTGCTTCCCATGAAATGATTTGTACTTGGTGCAATTGCCCTTTTCATGTGTTTTTGCATTCCCCTTTTTGTCTCTTTTCCACACATACTTCAGGCTTCCTGTGTCTGTTTCTGGTCATAACTCTGGATATTTATCAATTAAAAACTCAGATCATACTACCAGTAAAGTTACAGAGAAAGGCCTCTAATGTTTCCTTTCTCATTTTCTCTGAAAGCATTTGATTTTCCAATATGGGAAAACAGTAACAAAACCCAACAAACCAGCAAACTAGTTAACATTTTGCACCAGTTCACATTTTGCACTAATACGCATTGATAGTGTATTATAAGGAAATATCCTAGTAACAATGAATCTTGAATCTGAATCTTGCTAATTTGAAAGTTATTTTGTGTGTTTTTTCTTTTTCTCTAGGTACACAATGCTAGTGATTTGCTGATCAAACCCTCGAAAATTTCCGGAAGGAACAAATAGGCTTCACAAAGGTACATTTTCTTTACGTGTGTAGATTTTTTTTCTTTTTTTTTTTTTTTTAGCATGTGGATAGTTGTTTGGGCTACCACCCTTCACCTTTCAAGCTTGAGGGAGGATTCATCTCTATAAGAAAACTTCTTACCAGAAAGTGAGAAAATCTGGATTTGGCTCCTCACTGTGCTTCCAGCTACTTCTGTAACTGTGGACAAGATACTTCTCCTTTTGGAGCTTAAGATTCTCCATATGGAAAATGGGGAACTTGATAATAATAGATATTCTTTAAAGATGAGTAACTATGTGCCAAGCCCTGGGCTAGGTGTTTTACATTCGTTCTCTTAATCACAACAAACCTGTGAGGTTCTGGTATTATCCCCATTTTACAAATAAGGAAACTGAAGTTTGAACAAGATAAATAACATGACCAAAATTATCGTGATGTAATTAGTAACTGACAATCACTAAGATTTAAAACTGAGGATCTATTTAGCTTCAAATCCCACATTCTTTCCATTAAACTATACTGTCTATATCTGTGCTATCCAATATGGTAGCCAAAAACTATATAAAGAAAATAAAATTAGTTTCTCAGACATGCTAGTCACATTTCAAATGCTTAGTGAGTTACATTTGGCTAGTGGCTGTTGTACTGGATAGTGTAAACATAGAACATTTCCATTATTGTAGAAATTTCTACTTGGCAGCATTGTACTAGATAATGTCTAATGCCCATGGATCTCTCTGATTCCCCAGTGTCTCGTGAAGGGGCATGAATAATTGTCAAATTTCTTCTTTTTCATGAGAATATTTGGAGAAACTTTATTCATAATAGCCCCCCCAAACTGGAAACAGCCCAAAGGTCCATCGATGGATAAATTATTGCCAATGAGTTTCCTAAGATGCTTCCATATCCTTTTGTTGTTTATTTGCTAAATTGTGTTCAACTCTTTGCTATCACATGGACTGCGGTCTGCCTGGCTTCCCTGTCCTACACATTCTCCCAGAGTTTGCTCTAACCCATTTCCACTCAGTTGGTGATGCTATCTAATGATCTAATCCTCTGCCATCCCCTCTCCTTTTGCCTTCAGTATTTCCCAGCATCAGGGTCTTTTCCAATGAGTTGTCTCTTTGCATCAGGTGGCCAAAGTATTGGAGCTTCCACTTCAGCATCAGCCCTTCCAACGAATATTCAGGATTGATTTCCTTTAAGATTGACTGGTTGATCTCCTTACAGTTCAAGGAACTCTCAAGAGTCTTTTCCAACACCACAGTTCAAAAGCATCAATTCTTCGATGCTCAGATTTCTTTATAGTCCAACTCTCACATCCATACATGAACTGGAAAAACCATAGCTTTGACTAAATGGACCTTTGTCTGCAAAGTGATGTCTCTGTTTTTACTATGCAGTGTATATTTGTCATAGTTTTTCATCCAGGGAGCAAGCGTCATTTAATTTCATGGCTGCAGTCACCATCTGCAGTGATTTTGGCACCCAAGAAAACAGAATCTACCATTGTTACTACTTTTCCCCCATCTATTTGCCATGAAGTGATGGGGCTGGATGCCATGATCTTAGTTTTTTGAATGCTGAGTTTTAAGCCAGCTTTTTCATACTCCTCTTTCATCTTCATCAAAAGATGTTTAGTTTGTCTTCACTCTCTGCCATTATATTTGTATCATCTGCATATCTAAGGTTGTTGATATTTTCCCTGACAATCTTGATTCAGCTTGTGATTCATGCAGCCCAACATTTTGCATGATGTATTCTGCATATAAGTTAAATAAACAGGGTGACAATATATAGCCCTGTCATACCATCTCCTAGCTATTGCAATGAATATTGGGGTGCAGGTATCTTTTGAATTCCTTTTTTCTCTGGGTATATGCCCAGTAGTGGGATTGCTGGGTCATATGGTAGTTCTACTTTTATTAATAGATTTTTATGGAATCTTTATAGTGTTCTGCATAGTGGCTGTGTCATTTTACATTCTCACCAACAGTGTGTGAGGATTCCTTTTTCTCCACACCCTCTCCAGCATTTATTCTTTATAGATTTCTTTGATGATGGCCATTCTGAAGTTTGTGAAGTGATGCCTCATTGTAGTTTTTATTTGCATTTCTCTAATAATTAATGCAGAGTACATCATGAGAAACGCTGGGCTGGAAGAAGCACAAGCTGGAATCAAGATTGCTGGGAGAAATATCAATAACCTCAGATATGCAGATGACACCACCCATATGGGGAGAAAGAGAAGAGGAACTAAAAAGCCTCTTGATGAAAGTAAAAGAGGAGAGTGAAAAGTTGGTTTAAAGCTCAACATTCAGAAAACTAAGATCATGGCATCCAGTCCCATCACTTCATAAGAAATAGATGGGGAAACAGTGGAGACAGTGTCAGACTATTTTTGGGGCTCCAAAATCACTGCAGATGGTGATTGTAGCCATGAAATTAAGACACTTTCTCCTTGGAAGGAGAGTTATGATCAACCTAGACAGCATATTCAAAAGCAGAGACATTACTTTGCCAACAAAGGTCCATCTAGTCAAGGCTATGGCTTTTTGAGTGGTCATGTATGGATGTGAGAGTTGGACTGTGAAGAAAGCTGAGTGCCAAAGAATTGATGTTTTTGAACTGTGGTGTTGGAGAAGACTCTTGAGAGTCCCTTGGACTGCAAGGAGATCCAACCAGTCCATTCTAAAGGAGATCAGTCCTGGTTATTCTTTGGAAGGAATGATGCTAAAGCTGAAACTCCAGTACTTTGGCCACTTCATGCGAAGAGTTGACTCATTGGAAAAGACTCTGATGCTGGGAGGGATTGGGGGCAGGAGGAAAAGGGGGCGACAGAGGATTAGATGGCTGGATGACATCACTGACTCAATAGATATGAATTTGAGTGAACTCCAGGAGTTGGTGATGGATAGATAGGGAGGCCTCGCGTGCTGCAGTTCATGGGGTCGCAAAGAGTTGGACACGACTGAGTGACTGAGCTGAACTGAACTGAACTGAATGATTAATGACATTGAGCATTTTTCATGTGCTTTTGGCCATCAGTATGATTTCTTGGGAGAAATATCTTCTTAGTCTTCTGTGCATTTTTTGATTGGGTTACTGATTTTATTGATACTGAGCTGCAGGAGCTGTTTTTATATTTTGTAGACTGATTCCTTTTCAGACATTTCATTTTCAAATATTTTCTCCCATTTTATGGGTTGTCCTTTTGATTTATTTATGGTTTCCTTTGCTTTGCACAAGCTTTTAAGTTTAATTAATTTATTTTTATTTTCATTACTCTAGGAGGTGGGTCAAAAAAGTCTTGTCATTTATGTCAGAGAGTGTTCAACCTATACTTTCCTCTGTGAGTTTTATAGTATCAGATCATATGTTGTCTTTAATCCACTTTGAGTTCACTTTTATGTATGGTGGTGGTGGTGTTGTTCAGTTGCTGAGTCGTGTGTGTCTCTTTGCGACCCCAATGGACTGCAGCATGCCAGGGTTCTCTGTCCTTCACTATCTCCTAGAGTTTGTTCAAACTCATGTCCATTAAGTCAGTGATGCCATCCAACCATCTCATTCTCTGTCATCCCCTTTTCCTCCTGCCTTTAATCTTTCCCAGCATCAGGGTCTTTTCCAATGAGTTCTCCCTTTGCATCAGGTGGCCAAAGTATTGAAGCTTCAGCATCAGTCTTTCCAATGAATATTCAGGGTTGATTTCCTTTAGGCTGACTGGTTTGTATGGTTTAGGGAGTGTTCTAATTTCAGTTTTACATGTTGCTTTCCAATTTTCCCAACACTACTTACTAAAGAAACTATCTTTTACCCATCATTTATTCTTTCCTCCTTTGGCGTAGATTAGTTTACCTTAGTTGCATAAGTTTTTTTCTGGACTTCCTACCCTATCCCATTTGTTTATATTTCTGTTTTTGTGCCAGTATTATCCTATTTTGATTACTATAATTTTGTAGTATAGTCTGAAGTCAAGGAGCCTGATTCTTCCAAATCTGTTTTCCTTTCTCAAGACTGCTTTGGCTGTTTGTGGTCTTTTGTGTTTCCATATGAATTATAAAAATTTTTATCCTGATTTTATGAAAAACAACATTGATAATTTGATAGATATTGCTTGAATCTGTACATTTCTTTGGGTAGCATAGTCATTTTCACAGCATTGAGTCTTCTAATCCAAGAACATGGTATATCTCTCTATCTATTTTGTCATCTTTGATTTCCTTCATCTGTGCCTTAATTTTCTGAGTACAATTTTTTTTGTTGTTGTTTTAGGTAGATTTGTTCAGTGTATTTAATCTTTCTAATGTGATGAGAAGTGGAATTGTTTCCTTAATTTTTCTGTCTGATATTTTGTTGTTAGTGTGTAGAAATGCAAGAGATCCTTATGTATTAATTTTGTATCCTGCAACTTTTCCAAATTCATTGATAAACTCGAGTAGTTTTCTTGTAGCATCTTTAGGATTTCCTATGTATAGTATCTTTTCATGGGCAAACAGTGACAATTTTCTTTTCCATTTTGGATTTCTTTTCTTTTTCTTCTCTAGTTGCTGTGGGTAGCTATGTAGAATTAAAGTGGTGAGAGTGAATATTCTTGTTTTGTTTCTGATCTTACAGGAAATGCTTTCACTTTTTCAGCATTGAGAATGATGTTTGCTGTGTGTCTATTTTCCTTTGTGTTGAGATACATTCCCTCTGTGCCTACTTTATGGAGAGTTTTTATTATAAATGGGTGTTGAAGTTTTTAAAAGCTTTTTCTTCATCTTTTGAGATGATTATGTTTTTTATTCTTCAGTTTGTTAACATGGGACATTGCTTTGATTTGTATATATTGAAGAATCTTTGCATACTTGAATAAATTCCATTTGATCATGGTGTATGATCCTTTTAATGTGTTGATGATTTCAATTTTCTAGTATTTTCCTGAGGGTTTTAGCATATATGTTCAGCAGTGATATTGGCATTTAATTTTGTGTGTATGTGTGTGATATCTTTTTCTGGTTTTGCTATCAGGCTGATGGTGGCCTCATAGAATGAGCTTGAATCTTCCTTCATCTGCAAGTTTTTAGAGTTTCAGAAGGATAGGTGTTATCTCTTGTCTTAAAATTTAATAGTATTTACCTTTCAAGCCCTGTAGTCATGGACTTTTGTTGGTTGGAAATTGTAAAGTTATGGTTTCAATTTCAGTACTTGTGATTGTTCTTTTCACATTTTCTTTTTCTTTCTGGTTTGGTCTTAGAAGGCTTTCTACAAAATTCTTTATGTCTTATGAGTTGTCCACTTTACAGACATATAATTCTTGTAGTAGTTTTCTATGATTCATTTCTGTGCTATCATTTGTACATTTCTTATTTTATTTCTACTTTTTAAAATTTTATTTATCTCAATTGGAGGACAACTACTTCACAACACTGTGGTGGCCCCTGCCACACATTGACACAGATCAGCCATGGGTGCACATGTGACCCCCCATCCTGAACCTCCCTCCATCTCCCTCCTTACCCCCAACCCACTGGGTTGTCCCAGAGCCCTGACTTTGAGTGCCCTGCTTTATGCATCAAATTTGAACTGGTCATCTATTTTACATATGATAATATACATGTTTCACTGCTATTCTCTTAAATCATCCCACCCTCACCTTCTTCCACATAGTCCAAAAGTCTGTTCTTTACATCTGTGTCTCATTTGCTGCCTTGCATATAGGATCATCATTACCATCTTTCTATTTTCTTTATATATGCATTAATATACTGTATTGGTGTTTTTCTTTCTGACTCACTTCACTCTATATAATAGGCTCCAGTTTCATTCACCTCATTAGAATTGACTCAAATGTGTTCTTTTTTATAAGTGAGTAATATTCCATTGTGTGTATGTACCGTGACTTCCTTATCCATTTGTCTACCGATGGGCATCTAGGTTGCTTCCATGTCCTGGCCGTTGTAAACAGTACTGCAGTGAACACTGGGGTACATGTGTCTCTTTCAATTCTGATTTCCTTGGTGTGTATGCCCAGCAGTGGGATTGCTGGATCATATGACAGTTCTATTTCCAGTTTTTGAAGGAATCTCCACACTGTTCTCCATAGTTGGCTGTCCCAGTTTGCATTCCCACCGAGTGTAAGAGGGTTCCCTTTTATCCACACCCTCTCCAGCATTTATTGTTTGTAGACATTTTGATGGCAGCCATTCTGACCAGTATGAGATGATACCTGACAGTGGTTTGATTGGCATTTCTCAAATAATGAGTGATTTTGAGCATCTTTTCATGTGCTTATTAGCCATCTGTATGTCTTTTCTGGAGAGATGTCTGTTTAGTTCTTTGGCCCACTTTTTGATTGGGTTGTTCATTTTTCTGGTATTGAGCTGCATGAGCTGCTTGTATATTTTAGAGATTAATTGCTTGTCAGTTGCTTTGTTTGCTATTATGTCCTCCCATTCTGAAGGCTTCCTTGTCATCTTGCTTATAGTTTCCTTCCTTGTGCAAAACCTTTTAAGTTTAATTAGTTCCCATTTGTTGAATTTTGTTTTTATCCATTACTCTGGAAGATATATCATAGATGATCTTGCTGTGATTTATGTCAGAGTGTTTTGCCTTTGTTTTCCTCTAAGAATGTTATAGTTCCTGGTCTTACATTTACATCTTTAATACATTTTGAGTTAATTTTTGTGTATGGTGTTAGAAATGGTTCTAGTTTCATTCGTTTACAAGTGATTGACCAGTTTTCTCATCACCACTTGTCAAAGTGATTGTCTTTTCTCCACTGTATATTTTTGCCTCCTTTGTCAAAGATAAGGTGTCCATAGGTGCATGGATTTATCTCTGGTCTTTCTGTTTTGTTTCATTGAGCTATATTTCTGTCTTTGTGCCAGTACCATACTGTCTTGAGGACTGTAGCTTTATAATATATTCTGAAGTCAGGAAGGTTGATTCCTCCAGGTCCACTTTTTCTGAAGATTGCTTTGGCTATTCAAGGTTTTTTGTGTTTCCATACAAACTGTAAAATTATTTGTTGCAGTTTTGTGCAGAATACTGTTGGTAGCTTGATAGTGATTGGTTGACTCTATAGACTGCTTTGGGTAGTATACTCATTTTCTCTATATTGATTCTTCCAATTCAAAAACATGGTATATTTCTCCACCTGTTTGTGTCATCTTTGCTTTCTTGCTCAGTGTTTTATAGTTTTTGTATATAAGTCTTTTGTTTCTTTAGGTAAATTTATTCCTAAGTATTTTATTGTTTTTATTGCAATGGTAAATTGGATTTGTCAGGGAACATTTAACAGGAGGACTCCTGCATGTTGTTTTCTATTCCTCAAAGATTCTCTGTTCCTTATCAGTTCCTATTCCAAGAAGGAGTAAAGCTGCACACAGTTCTGAGGTCTGAGGTCATAGGATGAGACATGCCATGACTCTTTTCAGCGTCAGTGACCTTGTATGTACTAGACTATCCAATATTCTTGCCTGGAAAATCCCATGGATGGAGGAGCCTGGTAGGCTGCAGTCCATGGGGTTGCAAAGAGTCAGACACCACTGAGTGACTTCATTTGCACTTTTCACTTTCATGCATTGGAGAAGGCAATGGCAACCCATTCCCGTGTTGTTGCCTGGAGAATCCTGGAGGACGGGGGAACCTGGTGGGCTGCCGTCTATGGGGTCGCACAGAGTTAGACATGACTGAAGCAACTTAGCAGCAGCAGCAGCAGCAGCCTCCTCAGACAACCATTTGCCTTTTTTTTCATTTCTTCTTCTTGGGAATGGTCTTGATTACTGCCTCCTGTACAGTGTCAACGAACCTCAGTCCAATGTTCTTCAGGCACTCAGTCTATCAGATCTAATCTCTTGAATCCATTTGCCACTTCCACTGTGTAAGAGATTTAAGTCATGCCTGAGAGATCTACTGGTTTTCACTACTTTCTTTAATTTATGTCTGAATTTGACAATAAGGAGTTCACATTCTCAGCCAAAGTTAGCTCCCAGTCTTGTTTGTGCTGACCATATAAAGCTTCTCCATCTTTGGTTGCAAATAATAGAATGAATCTGATTTTGGTATTCACCATCTGGTGATGTCCATGTGTAGAGTCTTCTCTTGTGTTGTTGGAAGAGGGTGTTTGCTATGAGCAGTGGGTTCTCTTGGCAAAATTCTGTTAGCCTTTGCCCTCCTTCATTTTGTAGTCAAGGACCAAGCTTGTCTGTTACACCAGATATCTCTTGACTTCCTACTTTTGTATTCCAGTCCCCTATGATGAAAAGGACATCTTTTTTTGGTGTCAGTTTTGGAAAGTCTTATAGGTCTTCATAGAATCATTCAACTTCAGCTTCTTTGGCATTAGTGGATGTGACATAGATTTGGAATACTGTGATATTAATGGTTTGCCTTGGAAAAGAACAGAGATTATTTTGTCGTTTTTGAGATTGCACTGAAGAACTGCATTTTAGCCTCTTTTGTTGACTTTGAGAGCTACTCCATGTCTTCTAAGGGATTCTTGCCCACATTAGTAGATATAATGGTCATCTGAATTAAATTTGCCCATTCCAGCCCATTTTAGTTCACTGATTCCTAAAATGTTGGTGTTCCCTCTTGCCATCTCCTGTTTGACCACTTTCAATTTACCTTAATTTAGGGACCTAACATTCCAGGTTCCTTTGCAATATTGTTTTTACAGTATCATAAATAATAATAAAATGTAAAAATAAATTGTAAAAAATAATATGTAAACAATACAATGTCTTATGTGAAATTTGTGAAACGGTGATGGGGCAAGCATCAGGGGTGACTCGTGATAATAATCTCTTGTGAGTCCTGTATGGACAGATTTTGAGCTGTTGCTCAGGGATGCTTTTGCTGGATAAAGCAAATCAACCCATTTGCAGAGTTAATTTATATGCCAGTTGAATATATTGTCAATTTAACTTGTTTGTTTAGGCCCCAATGGATAGGCTCTTTCAATACTCTGAATGTCAGAAAGCTGTTTTGTAGCTGAGACATTTCACAAAAACAGTGGTTCCCATCAGATTAGCCAATGTGATACCTTCTGTTACACAGTAGCTTCTAAATGGTTGTCAGATGGTCCCTTCCCAAATATCATATAGATGCCAAGCAGGGTACTGTTGGGTTCCTGGACATGGAAGACTTTTTCTTCCCTATTTCTTGTAGGCAAGACTCCAGCCTTTATGATCTTCCCTGAGTTCCAAAGGGCACATTCTAACCCTTGCTAATCACAGGAGGAGCAGCCCAGAAACCACCTGAGGCAAGATTTAAGGAACTAGAGAAGTTCATCAAGATTAAGAGACCTGGCCATTAGAGTTGCTGTAGACATTGTAATTTTGTCAGCAGTCACACCCTTTTGAAACTCTGCAGAAGAAAGAAGAATGCAAGACTGTTACTGCCTTGATCCTTATCACATTACCTCAGACCAGGAGTCCTAACTATATAACCTTTCCTTATTCCCCAGGGAGTGGGGGGCACAGTTCTTGAGGTGTTGGCCTACTGTGATCCCCTTTTGCCTGGCAAAGGAATACAGCCACCCCTTCTGTCTTCTCTATAGCTCTGTATCCATATTTCTGTTGAGAATCGATGCACAAAGAGCCAAAGTTTTGGCATCAAAAATGTGGGTCAAGTGATCTCACACATGTCCTCTTTATTGTAGTTTTTGCATAGATGTAATCTTTTGATTGGAGCTCCTAATTCTCTCCTTTAAGCAGGGGAGTTTCCTTTGGGTCTGTTTTACAAAGCGGATTTTTGGAGCAATATTCGTTATTAAACAGAACTCTATTAGGTAAAAAGTTCATAAACCACTTTCTTTTGCTAAAATCTAATACATTTCACTTTTCCAATTAAATAGCATATGTCTTTCAACCTCCAGAGGGCAATTTGTGTATTTATGCAGTTAGATAAACATTTGTCTTCTTCTAATTTTAATGTGTCATCTACAACTTTATTATAAGACTTCAGTTCGGTCACTCAGTAGTGTCTGACTCTTTGTAACTCTATGAACCGCAGCACACCAGACCTCCATGTCAAACACCAACTCCCAGAGTTTAGCCAAATTCAGGTCCATTGAGTCGATGATGCCATCCATCTCATACTCTGTGGTCCTATTCTCCTTCTGCCTCAGTCTTTCTCTGCATCAGGTTTTTTTCAAATGAGAAAGTTCTTCATATCAGGTGGCCAAAGTATTGGGCTTTCAGCTTCAACATCAGTCCTTCCAATAAACACACAGGCCTGATCTCCTTTAGGATGGACTGGTTGGATCTCCTTGCAGTCCAAGGGACTCTCAAGAGTCTTCTCCAACACCACAGTTCAAAAGCATCACTTCTTCTGTGCTCAGCTTTCTTTATAATACAACTCAGCATCAATTCTTCTATGCTCAGCTTTCTTTATAGTCCAGCTCTCATATCCATATATGACCACTGGAAAAACCAGAGCCTTGACTAGATGGACCTTTGTGAACAAAGTAATGGCTCTGCTTTTGAATATGCTATCTAGGTGGGTCATAACTTTCCTTCCAAGGAGTAAGCATCTTTTAATTTCATGGCTGCAATCACCATCTGCAGTGATTTTGGAGCCCAGAAAAATAAAGTCAGCCACTGTTTCTACTGTTTCCTCATCTATTTACCGTGAAGTGATGGGACCAGATGCCATGATCTTAGTTTTCTGAATGTTGAGCTTTAAGTCAACATTTTCACTCTCCTCTTTCACTTTCATCAATAGGCTCTTTAGTTCCTCTTCACTTTCTGCCATAAGAGTGGTGTCATCTGCATATCTGAGGTTATTGATATTTCTCCCAGCAATCTTGATTCCAGCTTTTGCTTCTTCCAGCCCAGCGTTTCTCATGAGGTACTCTGCATAGAACTTAAATAAGCAGGGTGACAGTATACAGTCTTGACCTACTCCTTTTCCTATTTGGAACCAGTCTGTTGTTCCATGTCCAGTTCTAACTGTTGCTTCCTGACCTGAATGCAGGATTCTCAAGAGGCAGGTCAGGTGGTCTGGTATTCCCAACTCTTTCAGAATGTTCTACAGTCTACTGTGATCTACACAGTCAAGGGCTTTGGCATAGTCAATAAAACAGAAATAGATGTTTTTCTGGAACTCTCTTGCTTTTTCGGTAATCCAGCGGATGTTGGTAATTTGATCTCTGGTTCATCTGCCTTTTGTAAAACCAGCTTGAACATCTGGAAGTACATGGTTCACGTATTGCTGAAACCTGGCTTGGAGAATTTGAGCATTACTTTACTAGCGTGTGAGATGAGGGCAGTAGTGTGGTTGTTTGTACATTCTTTGGCATTACCATTTTTTGGGATTGGAATGGAAACTGAACTTTTCCAGTCCTATGTCCACTGCTGAGTTTTCCAAGTTTAATGGCATATTGAGTGCAGCACTTTCACAGTGTCATCCTTTAGGATTTGAAATAGGTCAACTGGAATTCCATTACCTCCACTGGCTTTGTTCATAGTGATGAGCTTTCTAAGGCCCACTTGACTTCACATTCCAGGATTATCTAGGTCATGAAGATCTTTTTTGTACAGTTCTTCTGTGTATTCTTTCCACCACTTCTTAATATCTTCTGCTTCTGTTAGGTCCATACCATTTCTGTCCTTATGGAGCCCATCTTTACATGAAGTGTTCCCATGATATCTCTAATTTTCTTGAAGAGAACTCTACTCTTTCCCATTCTATTGTTTTCCTCTATTTCTTTGCATTGATCACTGAGGAAGGCTTTCTAATCTTTCCTTGTTATTCTTTGAAACTCTACATTCAAATGGGTATATCTTTCCTTTACTCCTTTGCTTTTCATTTCTCTTCTTTTCACAGCTATTTATAAGGCCTCTTCAGACAGCCATTTTGCTTTTTTGCATTTCTTTTTCTTGGGGATGGTCTTGATCCCTGTCTCCTGTACAGTGTCACAAACCTCCATCCATAGTTCATCAGGCACTCTGTTTATCAGATCTAGTCCCTTAAAGCTATTTCTCACTTCCACTGTATAATCATAAGGGATTTGATTTTGGTAATACCTGAATGGTCTAGTGATTTTCCCCACTTTCTTTGATTTCAGTCTGAATTTGGCAATAAGCAGTTCAAATGATCTGAGCCACAGTTAGCTCCCGGTCTTGTTTTTGCTGACTGTATAGAGCTTCACCATCGTTGGCTGCAAAGAATACGATTAATCTGATTTTGGTGTTGACCATCTGGTGATGTCCATATGTAGAGATGTCTCTAGTCATATCAGACTAATCCCATTTTATAATGCTTCACTTTTGAAAAAATATGTTGTAGCTTTTGCATTCTGAAGATTGAAATTACATATAGTCCCTCCCAACATATATAATTTCAAATGATATAGTATTGTTGACAGAAAAAAATGCACCACCTGAAATTTGAAGAGACACTGCTCTGATCAGGTAAGGCAGGAGCCAGGATATATTGGGGTTTTGCAGCAAAAATCAGCCAGTTAGAACTTAAAAAGATTACTGTTAATTAAAGAAAAGTGGACATATCAGGTTAATGAAACTAGCATATGAATTTTCTACTGTATGGAAAGAAGCAAGAGCCTAGGCTCATTGAGATCATTTCTTTGATATGTATTGTAACTATTAGGGCCAGTATTCTGTTTTTCTCTATCCTGAATTCTCTCAGAGTGCACAGTTGGAGGTGGATGCAATGAATGATGACTTGATGGCTTCAACAGCTTTTGTTTGCTGAAATGGCAGGAGACCGTCTTAGTCCACAGTATAGTAAGATCTGTAAAGAGACTCAGCAGTCTCCACTCTTTTCTTCCTTCTCAGAGGCATCTTTTTTTTTTTCTTTTCCATTATGGTTTATTACAGTGTATTAAATATAGTTCCCTGTGCCATCAATAGGACCATGCTATTTATCCAGTCTATATATAATAATTTGCATCTGGTAGTCCCAAACTCCCAATCCAATTCTCTCCTCTTTCCCATCCCCCTTGGCAACTACAAGTCTATTCTCTATGTCTGTGAGTTTATTTCTGTTTTGTATATGAATTTATTTGTAAATTTTTTTCAATTCCATCTATAAGTGATATCAATTGTCTTCCTGTGATTTACTTCAGTTAGTATAATAATCTTTATGTCCATCCATGTTACTGTAAATGGCATCATTTTATTCTTTTTTATGGCCAGATAATACTTAAAGAGATGAGAATACCAGACCACCTGACCTGCCTCTTGAGAAATCTATATGCAGGTCAGGAAGCAACAGTTAGAACTGGACAGGGAACAACAGACTGGTTCCAAATAGGAAAAGGAGTACATCAAGACTGTATATTGTCCCCCTGCTTATTTAAGTTCTATGCAGAGTACCTCATGAGAAACGCTGGGCTAGAAGCAAAAGCTGGAATTAAGATTGCCAGGAGAAATATCAATAACCTCAGATATGCAGATCACACCACTCTTATGGCAGAAAGTGAAGAAGAACTAAAGAGCCTCTTGATGAAAGTGAAAGAGGAGAGTGAAAATGTTGACTTAAAGCTCAACATTCAGAAAACTAAGATCATGGCATCTGGTCCCATCACTTCACGGTAAATAGATGAAGAAACAGTAGAAACAGTGGCTGACTTTATTTTTCTGGGCTCCAAAATCACTGCAGATGGTGATTGCAGCCATGAAATTAAAAGACGCTTACTCCTTGGAAGGAAAGTTATGACCCACCTAGATAGCATATTCAAAAGCAGAGCCATTACTTTGTTCACAAAGGTCCATCTAGTCAAGGCTCTGGTTTTTCCAGTGGTCATATATGGATGTGAGAGCTGGACTATAAAGAAAGCTGAGCATAGAAGAATTGATGCTGAGTTGTATTATAAAGAAAGCTGAGCACAGAAGAAGTGATGCTTTTGAACTGTGGTGTTGGAGAAGACTCTTGAGAGTCCCTTGGACTGCAAGGAGATCCAACCAGTCCATTCTAAAGGAGATCAGGCCTGTGTGTTTATTGGAAGGACTGATGTTGAAGCTGAAAGCCCAATACTTTGGCCACGTGATGTGAAGAGGTAACTCATTGGAAAAACCTTGATGCTGGGAAAGATTGAGGGCAGGAGGAGAAGGGAACGACAGAGGATGAGATGGTTAGATGGAATCACTGACTCAATCGACATGGGTTTTGGTGAACTCCGGGAGTTGGTGATGGATAGAGAAGCCTGGTGTGCTGCAATTCATTGGGTCACAAAGAGTCAGACAATACTGAGCGACTGAACTGAATACCTTGTTTTATACACATACTGCATCTTCTTTATTCATTCATCTGTCAGTGAACATTTAGGTTGCTTCCATGTCTTGTCTGTTGTAAGATGTATTGCTATGAACATAAGAATGCACATATCTTTTTGAGTTATAATTTTGTACAGATATATGCCCAGGAGTGGGATTGGTGGACAACTCTCTTTTTAGTTTTTTGAGAACCGTTTATAATGTTCTGTATAGGAGCTGCACCAGTTTATATTCCCACAACAGTGTGGAAGTCTTCCCTTTTCTCTCCAGCCTCTCTAGCATTTGTTAGTTACAGAATTTTTAATGATGGCCATTCTGACCAGTGTGAGTTGATACCAAATTGTAGTTCTGATTTACATTTCTCAGAGCCATCTATTTTTAACCAGTTTCATTTGTACTCTCTTTGTGGTTATTTTCCTATTTAAAATATACTTCTATTGCTGTTTCTTGATTTATCAAATATAGAAATTATTTCTTCATGCTCTAAATACAAGAAAGCATTGTTGACACCTGTCTTTTCCTCCCTTTATAATTCTTTTGAATAATTATAAAACCCTTTTACTTCCTCTGTTGCTTACCTCTGTTACTTTAAATAATATAATTAAACAACTATTTCCTACTCATCAAGTTCTCTTTTTGTGTGTGTATCAAGATTCCTTTTCACACCTTTTTTCTTTCCAGTTTTCTTGACAGATAGCACTACATAAGTTTAAGGTTTATACTATAATGATTTGACTTACATCATGAAATGTTTATTACAATAAGTTTAGGGAATATCAGTCAACTTCACATAGATAATAAATTAAAGAATTTTTTTCCTTTGTGGTGAGAACTCTTAGGATTTACTCTCTAACAGTGTTCATATATAATACACAGTATGTTAATTATATTTATTATGTTTTACATTATATCCCTTGTACTTATTTATCTTATAAACAGATGTTTGTACCTTTTGATTGAATACATCTAATTCTCCCTATCTACAAAACTCTCTTTTTCTATGAGTTTGTTTATTTGTTAGTTTGTTTTTAAAGTATAACTCACCTTTGCCATTGTCTTAGTTTGTGGTACATAGTGATTTGATTTTTCTGTATGTTCAAAATAATTGCCATGGTAAGTCTAGTTGTTATCTGTCACCATACAAAGATTATATTGTTACTGACTATGTTCTCCATACTGTATATGTCATGCCCATTACTCATTTATTTTGTATCTGGAAGTTTGTACCTCTTAATCTCCCTTATCTATTTTTTTCTCCTCAAACTTCTCTCCCCTCTAGCAACCATCTGCTTGCTCTCCAGATCTAGAAGTCATTTTCGTTTTGTTACATTTGTTCACTTGTTTCAATTTTTAGATTCCACATATAAGTAAAATTGTTCAGAATTTGTCTTTCTTGTTCTGACTTACTTCACTTATGATACTCTCTAGGTCCTTCCATGTTGACATAAATAGGAAGAATTCATTTATTTATGGCTGAATAATACTTCATTTTGTGTATATACTACATCTTCATCTGTTCATCTGTTGATGGGTACTTAGGTTGCTTCCATATCTAGGCTATTGTAAATAATACTGCAAAGAAATTAGTGTTTTCAAATTCTTCAGATAGATACCCAGGAATGGAGTTGCTGGATAATATTGGAAGCTCTATGTTTAAATTTTTGAAGATTGTTCATACTGTTCCTCATAGTTGTTGAACCAATTTACATTCCTACCCACAGTGCATGAGGGTTTTCTTTTCTCCACATTGTCTCCAAAATTTGTTGTTTGTTGCCTAGAACTCATCAATAAATTTGGTACGGTTGTAGGATTTAAGATTAATATACAAAACTCTGTTGCATTTCTATACATCTACAATGAACTATCAGAAAGAAAAATAAAGAGAACAATCCTATTTAGAATCAAGAAGAAAGAATGAAATACCTAGGAATAAATCTAAGTGAGGAATTAAAAGACTTAAAACTGGGGAACAATTAAGATACCAATGAAAGAAACTGAAGATGAAACAGAGGGAAAGAGATACTGTGTTCTTGGATGGAAAGAATTAATATTGCTTAAATGTCCATATTACCTAGGCCAAGCTACAGATTCAGTGCAAACCCTATCAAAATGCCAATGCTCTTTTTCACAGAACTAAAGCAAATAATTATAAAATTTGTATGGAACCAAATAAGACTTCATATAGTGAAAGTAATACTGAGAAAGATGAATATTGGAGGCATCAGACTTCATATTTTCACACTATAATACAAAGCTATAGAAATCCAAACAGTATGGTAAAAGCACTAAAGCAGTCAAAATAGACCAATGGAACAGAATACAGAGGCCAGAAATGAGCTCTCACATATGGTCAAATAATTTAAACAAAGGAGGCAAGGAGATAAAATGGGAATTAGACAGCCTTTTAAATAAATGATATTATATGATGCTGGTGTTATGATATGGTGTGTTCTTACCGAAGAGATTTCTTCTCAATGAACAGAGATCAAAGAAAGAACTTTAGGCAAAGGGCTTATTCCAGAGGAAGATGGGGTTGAAAATGTGCAGAAGATAGAACAAGGCACAAACATGCTATTCTGGGTAGATGCAAACAAGTGTGTTAGTCTGCCCTGCATTCCAAAGGCCAGTGTCCTAGGAGAGAGAGGAAGAAAACAGCAGCAAATCGCCATCATGTGCTACAAACGACTTGCATTTTAGTTGGCCCTGCTCCAGGGTCTCAGTGGCCACAAGATCTCATTAGCAAGAAGAATCAAGTAGTTAAGGTACCCAAAAGCTAAGCTTTGCGATAGTAATCCATAAATGATTTATGAGCTAATATTGAATATTTTACAAGGCTTATAATTATCACCTACTTGGTACTTGCTATATGTTTTCTTGGTAGTGGTTTAGTTGCTAAGTCGTGTCTGACTCTTTCACCTTTATGGACTATAGCCCACCAGGCTCCTCTGTCCATGGAATTTCCCAGGCAGTAATATTGGAATGGGTTGCCATTTCCTTTTCTAGGGGATCTGCCTGATCCAAGGATTAAACCTGTGTCTCTTGCATTGCAAGCAGATTCTTTACCACTGAGTCACAAGGGAAGTCCTCATATGTTAAGCATTATTGTCCACATCCTATAGATGAGAATGTAAAGACATAATAGTCAAATAGCTTGTCCAAGGACACAGCTAACAAGCAAGCTTCAACCAAATTTGTGTTGCTACAGAAACTATATTCTTTCCACTATACTGCACTCTGAACCTAACTTTGCGGGGCTGTGATGGATGGATAGATATTATAAAAAATCCATAATGCCTTTGAATAACTGAATCAGTTCAGTTCAGCTCAGTCTCTGAGTCGTGTCCAACTCTTTGCAACCCCATGAAACCCTGTCCATCACCAACTGCCGGAATCTACCCAAACCCATATCCACTGAGTCAGTGATGCCATCCAACCATCTCATCCTCTGTCATCCCCTTCTCCTCCTGCCCTCAATCTTTCCCAGGATCAGGGTCTTTTCAAATGACAGCTCTTCACATCAGGTGGCCAAAGTATTGGAGCTTCAGCCTCAACATCAGTCCTTCCAATGAACACCCAGGACTGATCTCCTTTAGGATGAACTGGTTGGATCTCCTTGCAGTCCAAGAGACTCTCAAGAGTCTTCTCCAACACCACAGTTCAAAAGCATCACTTCTTCTGTGCTCAGCTTTCTTTATAGTCCAACTCTCACATCCATACATGACTAGTGGTAAAACCATACCCTTGACTAGACGGATCTTTGTTGGCAAAGTAATGTCTCTGCTTTTTAATATGCTGTCTAGGTTGGTCATAACTTTCCTTCCAGGGAGTAATGGAATATGTGGTAAAATTCATATTGTTTTAGCCATGAGATTGAATGAACTAGAGATATTGTATACCACAGTGATTGAATCCAACAAACACAGGGTTAATAGAGGGGGAAAGTCAGTCACAAAATATTATTTGCTGCATGAGCCCATTTCTGTAAAGTTCAAAAACAGAAAAGTAAGTGATGGTATTAGAAGTCAGGATAAGTGTTACCTCAGAGTGGGGCAATAGTAACAAAAAATAGCAGAAGGGGGCCTTTACCAGTGTTGGTAATTTTTTTTATCTGACTACTGATTACACAAGTGTGTTCAGTTGGTGAACATTTATTGAGATTTATGCAGAGTATTTTTCAGAGTATATGTTATAATTTTTTTAATTCAATAAATTTTAAGATATTAATATTTCCTTATAGCATGTTTTCCACTGGCAGTCTGGTGTGTATGTACATATAAAGAGGCAGTGGTTGAGAGAAGCTCTGGGTTTATCCTCCTAATTATCTTTACATATGAACCTTCCTACTCTATTATGACTTTCCGTCCCTTTTCCCACATATGTGAATTTCCCACATAGTATTATTTTATATAGTATAGTGATTCAACTGTATAATACAAGTAAAACTACCTAGATTTTTATCCCATCTCTTCCATTTACTAGCTCTTGAGCTTAGGAAAGTCACTTATCTTCTCTGGGCCTTAGTTTCCTTAACTATATGGGGTAAGTAATAATACCTACCTTATAGAATTTCCCTCAGAATAGAGATTGAAAGCCAGTGACCCCATATATCTTGGTGTCTGGGCAGTTGCTGAATTGTGCCATCTTCCTTTCCCTAATTTTTCTTGAATTTAAAGGTGATACTTTAAAAATGGATTAAAGACTTAAATGTAAGGCCTGAAATTATAAAACTCTTAGATGAAAACATAGACTGTACACTCTTTGACATAAATCACAGTAATATTCTCTTTGACCCACCTCCTAGAGTAATGGAAATAAGAACAAAAATAAACAATTGGGACCTAATTAAAGCTTTTACACCGCAAAGGCAACCATAAACAACATTAACAATATTAAAAGACAACCCTCAGAATGAGAGAAAATAATTGCAAACTAAGCCACTGAGAAAGGATTAATCTCCAAAATATGTAAGCAGCTCATACAGTTCAATATCAGAAAAAGAAAAAGCCCAAGCAAAAAGTGAGCAGAAGACCTAAACATACATTTTGCCAAAGAAGACATACAGATGGCCAATAACACATGAGAAGATCCTCAACATTGTTCATTACTAGAGAAATGTAAATCAGAATTACAATGAAGTATCACCTCACACCAATCAGAACGGCCATCATCAAAAAACTACAATTAATGTTGTAATGGATGTGGAGAAAATGGAACCCTCCTTCATGTTGATTGGAATGTGGATTGGTACAGCCACTATGAAGAACAGTATATTGATTCCTCAGGAAACTAGGAGTAATATTACCATATGACCCAGCAGTCCCACTACTGGGCATATACCCTGAGAAAACCACAATTCAAAAAGAGACATGTACCTAATGTTCATTGCAGCATTATTTACAACAATCAGGACCTGGAAGCAACCTGCATGTCAAGCAACAGATAAATGGATAAAGAAGTTGTGGTACATATATATAATGAGGTATTACTCAGCCATAAAAAGGAATGAATTTGAGTCAGTTGTAATGAGGTGGATAAACCTAGAGCCTGTTATAGAGTGAAGAAACTCAGAAAGAGAAAAACAAATATCGTATATTAGCACATATATGTGGAATCTAGAAAAACAGTACTGATAACCCTATTTACAGAGGAGAAATGGAGATGCAGACATAGATAATGGACTTGTGGGCACAGTGCAGGAAGGGGAGTCTAGGAGAAATAAGAAACTACCATTGACATATATATACTCTCATGTGTAAAACAGATAAGTAGCAGGAAGCTGCTATATAACACAAGGAGCAAAACCTGGCACTCTGTGATGAATAAGAAAGATGGAATGGGGTTGGGGGTGGAGGGAGGCTCAATAGGGAAGCTAATATATTTATTGTGCTGTGCTTAGTCACTCAGTTGTGTTTGACTGCGATACCATGGACTGTAGCCCGCTAGGTTCCTCTGTCCATGGGGATTCTTGAGGCAAGAATAGTGGAGTGGGTTGCCATCCCCTCCTCCAGTGGATCTTCCCAATCCAGGGATTGAAGCCAGGTCTCCCACATTACTGGTGCATTCTTTACAGTCTGAGCCACCAGGGAAGCCCAAGAATACTGGAGTTGGTAGCCTATCCCTTCTCTAAGGGATCTTCTCAACCCAGGGATCAAACCAGGGTCTCCTGCTGCATTGCAGGCAGATTCTTTACCAGCTGAGCTATCAGGGAAGCCCCTATACACACACACACGCGCGCGCACACACACACACACATACAGAAAATTACGACTAATTCAGTTTGATGTATGGCAAAGACTACCACAACTTTATAAAGCAATTATCCTATAATTTTTTAAAAAGATTATACTGAATCTGAATTTTATATGTAGTGTTGAAGGTGAATCTTACAATATAGTTTTGAGTTGTTTAATTTGTTATATTTATTATTTCTTCTCTGAACCCCCAGAAATAAATTGTTAAATCTTTTCTGTTGCTCTTGCATAGAAGGGCCTGAGTATGTTGCTAAATGCTAGAGTCCCATGTTCTGTGAACAGATCATCATCCTTCTTTACAAGGATTAATACACTCTACACATAAAGCTCCCAGTCCTGTTTGCTGCATGCTGGGATCCTCAGGGATTGGTACAAGTAGGTGGAGGAGGTTATATAACTTAACATCCTTTCCACGTGGGAGGAGGAGACAGTCAACAGCTGCCAATTCCACAGCTTTTCTTGCCAGCCCAAGTGATCCCAGACTTATCTGGCCAGAGGAGCTTCCTCAACATTTAGAGGGGAGATTTGCTGAATGATAAACAATGTCTTAAACCTTTGGCAATTTATGTTAACTTCCTCCAGCTAGGAAAGATTATTTTGCATACCTTTGACTTTGCTGAATACAGGTATTGGTTATTATGACTTTCTAGTGCATTTTTGGATTTTGGGATTTTCGTGTCATCTATGAATTGGCTTCTTTGGTGACTCAGTCAGTGAAGAATCTGCCTGCAATGAAGGACACCTGGGTTCAATCCCTGGGTTGGAAAGATTCCCTGGAGTAGGAAATGCCAACCCACTCCAATATTCTTCCTTGGAAAATCCTATGGATAGAGAATCCTGATGGGCTCCAATCCATGGAGGTCACAAGAGTCAGACATGACTTAGTGACAATCACCAACCACCACCATCTATGAACAGAGATAATTTTACTTTTTCCTTTGCAATGTGGATGCATTTTAATTTCTTTTTCCTGCCTAATTGCTCTGGTTAGAACTTCCAGTACAATGTTGAATAACAGTGGTGAAGCCAGGCATCTTTGCCTTGTTCCTGACCTTAGGGGAAATTTTCAGCTTTTTGCCATTTAGTACAATGCTAGCTCTGCATTTTTATAATTACCCTTTATTATGTTGAAGAAGTTCCTCTCTGTTTCTAGTTTTCAGAGTCTTTTTACAATCAACTATTTTGAATTTTGTTCAATGACTTTCTGCATTAATTGAAACGATCATATGGCTTTTTTCTCATCATTCTATTAGTGTGGCATACTACATTGATTTTCTTATGTAAAACAATCCTCACACTTCTGAGGAAAAACCCACTTGGTCATGGTGTATAATCCTTTTAAATTCTCTTAAATTTAGTTTGTTAGTATATTATTGAGGATTTTTAAAAATCTATATTCATAGCTGATATCAATCTATAACTATTTTCTTGTGGTGTCTTTATCTGACTTTGGTATCAGGATAATGTTGGCCTTGGGGCTTCCCTGGTGGCTTAGTCATTAAGAATCCACCTGCCAATAAAGGAGAAACAGGTTCCCTTGGAGAAGGAAATGGGAACCCACTCTAGCATTCTTTACTGGCAAATCCCATGGATAGAGGACCCTGGCAGGCTACAGGCCATGGGGTTGCAAAGAGTTGGACAAGACTTCTTGACTAAACAGCAATGTTGACTTCAGACAATGAAGTAGAATTTACCAAGGAAGGCCTTGATTTTTCTTTGTTGGGAAGTTTGTGATTACTGATTCAATCTTTGTGCTTCTTATAGGTGTGTTAATATTTTCTATTGCTTCCTGAGGTGGCTTATGTAATTTGGTTGTTTCTTGCAATTTGTCCACTTATCTAGGTTGTCTAATTTGTTGGCATTTAATTTTTCACAATATTCTTTTATAATCCTTTTTATTTCTGTAAAGTTGGTAGTAATGTCACCAATTTTTTGTCTCTTTTCTATTTTTTTGTCCGTTTGCTTAAAGATTTGTCAGTTTTTTCCAAGAAACGAACTTTTGTCTTTTTTATTCTATTATTCTTTCTGTTATTTCATTCTGTTTGCTCTAAGTTTTATTCCTACATTCTGCTAGCTTTGGAGCTTACTTTGCTCTTCTTATTTTAATTCCTCAAGGTATATATGAAGGTTATTTTTCAGTGAGTGGGGAGATGTGTTAAATGTACATGTGTACATGTTAGACTTTTAAGGTATTTAAATATACAGCAATTTTTAGATTGATGCAGCTAGAGTTTTTTCCCCTACAGTTTTATTGAGCTATAATTGACATACAGACTTTAAGTTGAGGTATAGAACATAATCCTTTGGCTTACATACATCATGAGATGATTATCACAATGTTTAGTGAACATCTACATGTATAATCTCATATAGATAGAAAATTAAATAGAAAATTTTTTTCTTTTAATGAAAATTCTTAGGATTTTCTCTCTTATCAACTTTCATATAAAACATACAGTAGTGTTAATTACATTTAACATGCCCCTTCATTGTGTTCCCAGTACTTATTTATCTCATAACTGCAGCTTCATATCTCTTGACTTCCTCCATTCAGTCACCCCTCTCCTCATCCCATGCATCTGGTAGCTACAAATCAGATATCTTTTTTATGACTTTCTTTGTTTTTGAAGTATAATAACCTCCTAGTGAACAACATAGTGATGCTGTAGAGTTCAAAATGATCATCACCATAAGTCTAGTCACAATATGTCATCATATAAAGACATTACACGTAGTCATTGACTGTGTTCTCCACATTGTTTTATTGTACCTGTGAATCATTTATTTCACAAGAAAGTTTGTGCCTCTTAATCTCATAAACTGTTTCTTTCCATACCTCACTCCCTTACTATCTGGCAATAACTGTTTGTTCTCTGAATTAATAACTCTGCTTACGTTAACTGTTCATTTATTTTGTTATACTCATTCCACATATAAGCAAAATTCTGCAGTATTTCACTTTGTCTTATTTTACTTAGCATAATACTATCTAGGTATATTCATGTTTTTGCAAGTAGCAAATATTTTTTAAAGCTAAGGAATAGTTTACTGTGTGTGTATATATGTATAACACACACACACTTTATCCATTCATCTATTGCTGGGCACTTAGGTTGCTTTTGTATATTGGCCATTGTAAATAATGCTGCTGTGAACATCATTTCAGTTTAGTCGCTCAGTCATGTCTGACTCTGCAACCCCATGGACTGCAGCACGTCAGGCTTCCCTGTCCATCACCAACTCCTGGAGTTTACCCAAACTCATGTCCATTGAGTCAGTGATACCATCCAGCCATCTCGTCCTCTATTGTCCCCTTCTTCTCCTGCCTTCAATCTGTCCTGGCATTAGGATCTTTTCAAATAAGTCAACTCTTCACATCAGGTGGCCAAAGTATTGGAGTTTCAGCTTCAACATCAGTCCTTCCAATGAATATTTAGGACTGATTTCTGTTAGGATGGACTGGTTGGATCTCCTTGCAGTTCCAGGGACTCTCAAGTCTTCTCCAATACCACATTTCTAAAGCATCAATTCTTTGGTGCTCTGCTTTCTTTATAGTCCAACTCTCATATCCATACATGACTACTGGAAATACCACAGCCTTGACTAGATGGACCTTTGTTGGCAAAGTAATGTCTCTGCTTTTTAATTTGCTGTCTAGGTTGGTCATAACTTTTTCCCCAAAAGTAAGTGTCTTTTAATTTCATGGCTGCAGTCACCATCTGCAGTGATTCTGGAGTACAAAAAAAAAAAAAATAATAATAAAAAAATAAAGTCTGATACTGTTTTCCACTGTTTCCGCATCTATTTGCCATGAAGTGATGGGACCAAATGCCATGATCTGAGTTTTCTGAATGTTGAGTTTTAAGCTAACTTTGTCACTCTCCTCTTTCGCTTACATTAAGGGGCTCTTTAATTCTTCTTCACTTTTTGCCATAAGGGTGGTGTCATCTACATATCTGAGGTTATTGATATTTCTCCTGGCAATCTTGATTCCAGCTTGTGCTTCATCCAGCCTAGCGCTTCTCATGATGTGCTCTGTATAGAAGTTAAATAAGCAGGGTAACAATATACTGCCTTGATGTATTCTTTTTACTATTTGGAACCAGTCTGTTGTTCCATGTCCAGTTCTAACTGTTCCTTCCTGACCTGCGGTGCATGTATTTTCTAACTTTTCATTTTTTTCTGACAAACACCCAGGAGTGGACTTGCTGATTCATGTGGAAGCTCTATTTTTAAATTGTTTAGGAATCTCCATACTATTTTCTGTAGTTGCTGCTCCAATGAGCGTTCCCACCAAAAATGCATCGGGGTTCCCTTTTCTTCAAACCTTCATTTACCATTTCTTATCTTCTTGGTAATAGCTATTCTGACAGATGTGAAGTGATATTTTATTGTGGTTTTGATTTGTGATTTGCATTTTCCAGATGATTTGTGATGTTGAGTATCGTTTCCTGTGCATGTAGTCATCTGTATGTCTTCTTGGGAAAAATATCTTTTCATATCCTCAACCTATTTTTCAATCAGAATTTTTTTGATGTTCATTGTATGACTCTTTTTATATTTTGGATATTAACCATTTATTGGATTTATTGAGTGAAAAGTAGGTAGCTTTTCATTTTGTTGATAGTTTCCTTTTCTTTGCAGACCCTTTTAGTTTGATGTAGTTCCACTTGTCTATTTTTGCTTTTGTTTTCCTTATCTGAGGAAACATACAAAAATATTACTAAGACCAATGTCAAAGAATTTACTCCTATGTCTTCTGGAAGTTGTATTGTTGCAAGTCTGACATTTAAGTCTTTAAGCCATTTTCATTTGATTTTTGTGCATATTGATAGAGTATTCCAGTTTAATTCTGTTGGTTATAGCTGTCCAGTTTTCTAATCACCATTTACTAAAGAGAATGTCTTATCCCTGTTGTATCTTCTTACCTCATTTGTTGTAAATTAATTGCCCATATAATTGCGATATCATTTCTGGGCTCTCTGCTCCATTCCCTTGATCTTATGTATCTGGATTTTTTTTTTTTTTTTGCCCTTATTATACTCTTTCCACTGCTGTAACTTGGTAGGATAGCTTGATATCAGATATCTTGATATCAGTAGCTTGATAACATCAGCTTTGTCCTTCTTTCTTAAGATTGGTTTGTCTTTTCCAGGTATTTTGTGTTTCCATACAAATTTGTAGATAATTTGTTCTAATTCTATGAAAAAATGTCATTGATATTTTAATAGGGATTGCATTGACTCTGTAGATTGGCTTGGGTTGTATGGTCATTTAAACAATATTAATTCTACTAATCCATGCTGTATTTTTCCATCTTTTAACTCCTTGTTTAGATTTATTCCTAGATATATATTTTTCTTTTTGATGTAATTTTTAAAAGACTTTGTTAATTTCTCTTTCTGATTGTTGGTTCTTAGTGTATACAAATGCAACAGGTTTCTACTTATTTTGCACTATACAACTTCACCAAGTTCATTGATAAGTTCTAGTAGTTTTTTTGATAGCATTTTTATGACTTTTCTGTGTATAGTATTGTGTCATCTGCAAATAATAACAGTTTTACTACTTCCTTTATTTCCACTTTGGATTCCTTTTATTTCTTTTTCTGGTCTTATTGTGGTGGCAAGGACTTCCAATACTATGCTGAATAATGATGGTGAGCATGAGCATTCTTGTTCTTAATATAGTATATTCCTCCTGGTAGGTAGGGCTAGTTCCCAAGGCAACTGGCTAAAGGACTCAAAGTATCTGAGAACTGGTATTGGCCTGATGCTGTATAGGTCTGGGGCCCAGTGAGACCTGGGGCTACAGCTGCCTACTGGTGTGTTATCTGGTTCCTGGTAACACTGACTGTGGGGCTAAGGTGGTCTTGGGGCTGTTGTCTGTCTGCTGGTGGTTGGGCTAGGGCCCAGGAAATTTCAGGACTGGTGCCCACCCACTGGTGAGTGGGAGTTCAGTATTGGGAACTTCGTATGGCCTGGGTATCCTGGAGTTGGTCTTTCTTCTCACTGGTGGTTGGGGGTAGGGCTCAGGGGTTCTGTCAGTGGTACCTGCCCACTGTTGGGTGAGACTGGCCCAAGTGCTGGTTCTAGCATACTGGTATGCAAGGCAGTATCCTATGCCATCTGGTAGACAGGGCTGGGTCCTGGGGTGACTGTGAGCTCAGGGGTTCTTTGGCAGCCAACCTGTTGGTAGATTTTGGCTATTTTTCTACCCTGCTATTTGCTTGGCCTGAGCTGTCCCAGTACTGTTGCCTAAAGGCTGGTGGGCAGGTTTGTGTTCCAGTGCTAATAAGCTAGATAGAGGATTCCAAAATGGCACTTGCCAACATTAATGTCCTTTGATTGAGGAAGCTCCCTAAAATCATTGCCTCCAGTGTATATGTCCTCAGGATAAGGTCCTGCCTTTCTCACAGGCACTTAAGGTGGGTCTGATCCAGACTCCTTTCAAATTTCTACTTCTGCCCTGGTTCTCAGAGCATGTGAGGTTTTGTTTGCCCTTTGAGAGCGGAATCTCTATTTCCTAGCTCTCTGGATCTCCCAGAAGTAAACCTCTCTGGCCTTCAAAGCCAAACATTCTGGGGCCTTTTCCTTCCAATACAGGACCCCCAGGCTGGGGAGCCTGGTATGTAGGGTTGAGACCCCTCACTCCTTGGGAATAATCTTTGCAATTTAATTATCTTACTGTTTGTGAGTCACCAGGAGTATGGGTCTTGACTATACTGCATCTCTGTCCTTCACCCCTCCTACTTGTCTCATTGTGGTTGCATCTTTATATCTTTAGTTGTAGAAAATCGTATCTGCTAGTCTTCTGGTCTTTCTCATCAATAATTGTGCTGTGAATAGTTGTAATTTTGCTGTGCGAATGGGAGAAGGTGAGCTCACATTCTTGACCACTTCTATGACAGCTATTGGTTTTGCATCTTTCTTCTTTTTTAATATATGCATTTGCAATGTAAAATTCCCTGTGAGCATTGCCTTTGTTGCATCCCATGCATTTTGTATTTTGCGTTTTCATTTTTACTTATCTCTAGAAAGAAAAGAAAGTAGAAAGTGTCATTTGCTCAATCATGTTCAAGTCTTTGCGACACCATGGTCTGTGCATGGAATTCTGTAGGCAGAATTTGGAGTGGTTGCCATTTCCTTCTCCAGGGGATCTTTCTGACTCAGGGATCAAACTGAGTTCTCCTGCATTCCAAGTAGATTCTTTACTATCTAAGCTATCAGGGAAGCCCCTTGCTGCTGCTGCTGCTGCTGCTGCTAAATCACTTCAGTCGTGTCCGACTCTGTGTGACCTCATAGACGGCAGCCCACCAGGTTCCCCCATCCCTAGGATTCTCCAGGCAAGAACACTGGAGTGGGTTGCCATTGCCTTCTCCGATCAGGGAAGCCCCTTACTTATCTCTAAATATTTTCTTATTCCTCTTGTGATTTATTTTTTGTCCCTTTGATTGTTTGAGAGAGTGTTGTCTGATTTCCACATATTTGTGAATTTTCCTGCTTCCCATCTGTTACTGATTTTGATCTTCACTCCATTGTGGTTGGAAAAGATATTTTGAGTAATTTTAAAGTTTAAAAATTTATGTAGACTTATTTTGTTTTCTAGCATGTTGTCCATCCTGGAAAATATTCTGTGTATACTTGAGAAGAACATGTTTTCTGCCATTGTTGATGGGGTATTTTATATATGTCTGTTATATGTAGATGGTTTATAGTGTTGTTCAAGCATTCAATTTTGTTATTGATCTTCTGTCTAGATGATTTGTGCATTATTGAAAGTGGGTATTCAAGTCTTCAACTATTATTGTAGGATTATTTCGTCTCTCATTTCTGCCAATATTTGCTTTATATATTTGCGGGCTCTTTTGTTTGGCACCTAATTCTTAGTAATTTTTATATCTTCTTTATTAATAACCCTTTTATTAATATATAATATTCTTATTTGTCTGTTATACTGGTTTTTTACTTATGTTTGTTTTTATCAGACATTCTACCTGATAAAGCCACCTCCATTTGTTTTTGGTTTTTATTTGCATGGAATGTCTTTTTCCACATGTTTACTTCCAAAATATTTGTGTTTTTGAATCTGAAGTGAGTCTCTGGTAGATAGCATATAGTGGATCATGTTTTTAAATTTACTCAGCCAGTCCATACCCTTTGATTGGATATTTTAGTCAATTAACATTTAAAGTAATTAATGACATGAAAGGACTTACTTCTGTAATTTTGCTATTTTTTCCTATACCTCATGTCTTTTTGTTTACTTCCTTATTACTATATTACTTTGTGTTTGTTTGAATTTTGCAGTGAACCATTTTGATTCTCTTGTCATTACCTTTTGGGTTTATGCAAGCATATTTCAGAGATACTGCAGGTTTGGTTTCAGACCACCACAATAAAGTGAATATCACAATAAAATGATTTACACAATTTTTTTGTTTTCTAGTTCATACAAAAGTTATGTTTACAGTATACTTACTCTGTGTGCAATTGTATTATGTCTAAAACATTGATGTACACACCTTAAATTTAAAATACTTTATTGCTAAAAATGCTAATCATCATCTGGAAGCTTCAATGAGTCATAATTTTTTGCAGTAGTTGCATCAGTGATCATTGAATACACATCACTATAACAAACACAAATAGTGAAAAAGTTTGAAATACTGAGAGAATTGTCAAAATGTGACATGGAAGCACTTAAGTGAGCAAATGCTGGTGGAAAAATAGCACTGATAGACTTCTTCAATGCAGGGTTGCCACAAGTCTTTAATTTGTGAAAAAATGCAGTATCTGTGAACAATAGTAAATCAAAGTGCATAAAAGGAGGTCTATTTGTATTTGGATATTTTATTTGTGGTTGCCATGGGGATTGCCTTTAATATACTAAATTTATATCAACTAAATTTTAATTCTTACTCACTTAACTTCAGTAACATACAAATACTTTGCACCTTCTCCTTGTATTGTCATGTTTAAAAATTACATTTTTTACATTGTGTGCCCAATAATATAGATTTATTGTTATTTTATGCATTTGTCTTTTACATGATATAGTGAATGAATAAGCAGAATTACAAAACAAAAACACTAATCTGTTCTATGTATATATAGTTATTTTTACTGGCAAATTTAATGTTTTCATATGGCGTAGAATTGTTGTCTAGTGCTGGCTCATTAACACTCGAATGACTCCCTTTATTATTTCTTGTAGGGCAGGTCTA
The DNA here is from genome assembly GCA_917880005.1 of Nanger dama. NCBI lineage: Eukaryota > Metazoa > Chordata > Mammalia > Artiodactyla > Bovidae > Nanger > Nanger dama. The sequence goes on along the minus strand of CAKJTW010000073.1, from coordinate 4,055,217 downwards.
CTAATAATGAAGTTTCTCAGCTTTTGTTTGATAGGCAATGTCCATCGTTTTTGAAGGTCATTTTTGCCATATATTGAATACTTGGTTGTCAGGGATTTTTGTTTTGTTTTTAGCCCTTTATATGTCATCCATCTGCTTTCTGGCCTCCTTGGTTTATGAGGAGAAATTGACTGTTAATCTTATGAGGATTTTTTCACATGACAGATTGCTTCCTTTATGCTGTATTCAAAAGTGTCCCTCCGATTTTAGATTTCAAAAAAAAAAAATGTTAAGTATGTTACCAGTGTATATGTCTTTGAATTTATCCTATTGGAATTTGTTGAGATTCTTGGAGGCACAGACTCATGTCTTTCATCAAATTTGGGTTGTGTACCTTGAGTTCCACATTAAGTGAAACAGAGAAAAGTGCTTTCTTTAGTCCTTCAGGTAGTGCCCAGATAGTTTAGAATTGACATACATAATAATTTGCAAATAATGCCTGTTCTGCCGCTTCCCTAACCAGGGACACCAGTGCATGAGTGGGAATGTGGTCTAACATCTTCAAGATAACCATCAAGCTAACTAACTGCTTTGTGAACAGTGCATAGTAGTAAGGCTAAAGTGCTATCAACTATGCCAGATGGGAAGCTACTGCAGGTCATCCAGGTGAAAGATGAGTGTGGTCTTAAGTGCCAGTAGTAGAGATGGTGATAATCATCACTGTCTATCACTGTAGATGAGGAGTCTATACTGCCTACAATAACTTGATGAGTTAGAAATCTACCTGCTCACTTCTTCCTGCTTTCACTCAAAACTCTTACTTTGAAGCAACTATCCTTATTATTAATATTTATTGCTGGAGGTTTTATATCATATAATCAAATTGCAGTGTTGATACGTATGGACATAAAATAGTTTAAACCTTATTCTGTATTTTCTTTTAAAGAAATTTCTGTTTTTTTCAATGAATTATATGTACTCATTGTTTAAAGAACGAGGCATATAGTATACTAGAAAATATAAATCATGGAAAAACCTTTTGCTGGAAATTACCTAGAGATAAACAGGTTAACACTTTGATGAACCTCTGTTTAAGCCTGCCCCTTCAGCCTCTTTCTTTTTAGTGCCCACTGCTTTTGCTTGTTTCTACTTTCTACCTGATGCCTAATGTTAACATCAAATATATATATGTATACATACATACACAATTGCTGATATATGTGCATTTTTGTTGTTGTTCATTCACTAAGTCGTGTCCAGCTCTTTGTGACCCCATGGACTGCAGCATGCCAGGCTTCCCTGTCCCTCACCATCTCCCGGAGTTCACCCAACTTCATGTCCACTGAATCAGTGATACTATCCATGCATCTCATCCTCTGACACCCACTTTTCCTCTTGCCTTCAATATTTCCCATCATCTGTATCTTTTCCAATGTGTTGGTTGTTCACATCAGATTCAGCATCAGTCCTTCCAATGATTGTTCAAGGTTGGTTTCCTTTAGGATTAACTGTTTTGATTTCCTTGCTGTCCAAAGGACTCTCAAGAGTCTTCTCCACCACCACAGTTCAAAAGCATCAATTCTTCAGCACTCAGCCTTCTTTATGATCCAACTCTCACATCTGTACATTACTATTGTAAAGACCATAGTTTTGACTATACAGACCTTTGTTGGCAAAATGATGCATTTGCTTTTTAGTATGCTGTCTAGGTTTGTCATAGCCCTCCTAAGAAGCAAGTGTCTTCTAATTTCATGGCTGCAGTCACCATCCATAGTGATTTTGGAGCCCAGGAAGAGAAAATCTGTCACTTATTCCACTTTCCTTCTTCCTATTTGCCATGAAAGAATGGGACTGGATACCATTATCTTAGTTTTTTGAATGTTGAGTTATAAATCAGCTTTTTCACTCTCCTCCTTAACCTTCATCAACAGGTTCTATAGTTCCTCTTCACTTTCTTCCATTACAGATTATCTGCATATCTGAGATTATTGATATTTCTGCATATCTGAGATTATTGATATTTCTCCTGGCAATCTTCATTCCAGATTGTAACTCATCCAACCTGCATTTCTCATAATGTACCCTGTATATAACTTAAATAAACAGGGGGTGACAGTATACAGCCTTGTCATACTCCTTTCCCAATTTTTAACCAGTCAGTTATTCCATGTATGGATCTAACTTGCTTCTTGACACATATACAGGTTTCTCAGGAGATAGGTTAGATGGTCTGATTTTCCTATCTCTTTAAGAATTTTCCGCATTTTGTTGTGACCTACACTGTCAAAAGACTTTCACATAGTCAATAAAACAGAAGTAGATGGTTTTTTTTTTTTTTTTTCTGGAATTCTCTTGCTGTCTCTATAATCCAACGAATGTTGGCAATTTGATCTCTCATTCCTCTGCCTTTTCTAAACCCATTTTGTGCATCTGAAAGTTCTTGATTCAAGTACCGGTGAAGCCTAGCTTGAAGGATTTTAAGCATAACCTTACTAGAAATTATCTGGTAGTTTGCACATTTGTTTTCATTGCCCTTCTTTGGAATTGGGTAAAAACTGACCTTTTCTTATCCTGTGGCCACTACTGGGTTTTCCAAATTTGCTGACATAGTGAGTGTAGCACTTTAACAGCATCATCTTTTATTTCAAATACTAAAATATATGAGCTGAAATTCCATCATTTCACTAGCTTTATTGGTAGTAATGATTCTTAAGACTCACTTAACTTCACACTCTAGGACGTTTGGCTTGAAGTGAGTAACTACACTATCATGGGAATCTGGGTCTTAAAGACTTTTTTGTAGAGTTCTGTGTATTCTTTCTACTTCTTTTTAATCTCATCTGCCTCTGTTAAGGCTTATTGTTTCTGTCCTTTATCATGTGTATCCTTGCATCAAATATTCCTTTGATATCTTCAATTTTCTTGAAGAGATCTCTAGTCTCCCATTCTATTGTTTTCCTGTATCTCTTTGCATTGTTCATTGAAGAAGGCCTTCTTATCTCAACTTGCTGTTCTCTTGAACTCTGCATTCAGTTGGGTATATCTTTCCCTTTCTTACTTGCTTTTCACTTCTTTTCTCAGCTATTTGTAAAGCCTCCTCAGGCAACCACTTTGCCTTCTTGTATTTATTTTCATTTGGGATGGTTTTGTTCACTGCCTTTTGTACAGTGTTACGAACTTCTGTCTATAGTTCTTCATGTCTATAGTTCTTCAGGCACTCTACCAGATCTAATCCCTTGAATCTATTTGTCACCTCCCCTGTATAATCATAAAGGATTTGATTTAGTTCATACCTGAATGGCCTAGTGGTTTTCCCCACTTTCTTTAGTTTTAAGCCTGAATTTTGCTATAAGGAACTGATGATCTGGAGCACAGTCATCTCCGGGTCTTGTTTTTGCTGACTGTATAGAGCCTTTCCATCTGCAGCTGCAAATAATGTAATCAATCTGATTTCAGTGCATCCATCTGCATGTGTATGTGTATATATGCATAATTATAGATAATTTTACATTATTGGAATCATGTCATGCTGCTTTGTAACTTTTGTATTCTATTTACCAATCTCATGGCCATCACTCTATGTCAATAAATATAAATGACAATGACTCATGATGTTCTCTTATATAAATAAGTTATAATTTAGGAAACATGCTGTTTTTAGGTTTTGTTCAATTTATCTCTTACTATGGCACCCCACTCTTGCCTGGAAGATCCCATGGACAGGGGAGCCTGGTGGGCTGCAGTCCATGGGGTCGCTAAGAGTCAGACACAACTGAGCAACTTCACTTTCAATTTTCACTTTCATGAATTGGAGAAGGCAATGGCAACCCACTCCAGTGTTCTTGCCTAGAGAATCCCAGGGACGGCAGAGCCTGGTGGGCTGCCGTCTATGGGGTAGCACAGAGTCAGACACAACTGAAGCGGCTTAGCAGCAGCAGTAATTTAATAAGACATCCTCATGATAAATGAAATTAATGAAGTAGTTAAAACAGTAATTGTATTGGAAGATTTTATATGCCTCTCAGAAATCAATTGTAACAGAGCAAAATAAGCAGCAATACTAATCTTGCTGCTGCTGCTGCTACTAAGTCACTTCAGTCATGTCCGACTCTGTGCAACTGCAGAGACGGCAGCCCACCAGGCTCCTCCATCCCTAATCTTGAGATATTCAAAATACACAGAAGATAAACAGAATATATATATTCTTTTTGAGAATACAGGGAACATTTACAAAAGTAAAGTATATATTAGGCTATATAGGAAGCCTCTCATATTCCAAGGAATTAATATCATATAGACTGTGTTCTCCAACCATGATAATAAAACCGAAAATTAATTATAAATATTAAAATATTCCATGTTTGGGAACTATCATAATGTTTAATATTCTTTGAGTTAAAAAGGAAATACATTTTAGAATGGAATAATGAAATTACTATACATCAGCACTTGTGGAACACTATTTAATACTTGAAATATATCGGTCATCAAGCAAAGGTTAAAAACAAATTTGATGAGCATTTAATTGAATACATTGGAAATAGCAGAGAATACCCAATGTAACTAGACAGACTCTTAACATACAAGAGTTAAGGGTAGAAATTAAATAAGTTAAAATATTACTAGAATAACAATAAAAATAGCAGAGATTATTAATAAGTCAAAATTGAAAGCCTAAAAAGTTCAGCAAGATAAACCATCAGTAGGACTGACGAAGGAAAGAGAAGATGTAAAGAAAAAAAAATACAAATATAGAATAAAATAAATGGAATATTATAAATACAGCAGATTTTTTAAAAGACAAAAGAATTATCAATAGCTCTATGATAACACATTTGAAGGATTAAATTCCTAGAAAATACAAAATTACAAAAATGGCATGAGAAAAAAATAGTCAGTAGACTAATACATTTTATTTTTTTAACTACTTGCTTATTTTATTTATTTTTTAAGATAAATTTACTTATTTTAATTGGAGGCTAATTACAATAGTGTAGTGGTTTTGCCATACATTGACTTGAATCTGTCATTGGTGTACATGTGTTCCCCATCCTGAACCCCCTCCCACCTCCCTCCCCATGCCATCCCTCTGGGTCATCCCAGTGCACCAACCCTGAGCACCCTGTCTCATGCATCGAACCTGGACTGGCGATTCATTTCACATATGATAATATACATGTTTCAGTGCCATTCTCCCAAATCATCCCACCCTCGCCATCTCCCCCAGAGTTCAAAAGACTGTTCTATTCATCTGTGTCTCTTTTGCTATCTCGCATATAGGGTTATCATCACGATCTTTCTAAATTCCATATATATGCATTAGTATACTGTATTGGTGTTTTACTCTCTGGTTTACTTCACTCTGTATAATAGGCTCCGTTTTCATCCACCTCATAAGAACTGATTCAAATATATTCTTTTTAATGGCTGAGTAATATTCCATTGTGTATATGTACCACAGCTTTCTTATCCATTCATCTGCTGATGGACATCTAGGTTGCTTCCATGTCCTGTCTATTATAAACAGTGCTGCGATGAACATTGGGGTACATGTGTCTCTTTCAATTCTGGTTTCCTCAGTGTGTATACCCAACAGTGGGATTGCTGGGTCATATGGCAGTTCTATTTGCAGTTTTTTATGGAATCTCCACACTGTTCTCCATAGTGGCTATACTAGTTTGCATTCCCACCAACAGTGTAAGAGGGTTCCCTTTTTTCCACACCCTCTCCAGCATTTATCGCTTGTAGACTTCTGGATAGCTGCCATTTTGACTGGGATGAGATGGTACCTCATTTTGGTTTTGATTTGCTTTTCTCTGATAATGAGTGATGTTGAGTGTCTTTTTATGTGTTTGTTAGCCATCTGTATGTCTTCTTTGGAGAAATGTCTGTTTAGTTCTTTGGCCCGTTTTTTTGACTGGGTCAATTATTTTTCTAGAATTGAGCTGCAGGAGTTACTTGTGTCATGCAAGTGTATGTTTCCCGGTTCTTTGTCTCATTACAACAAAGATTTGGAGCAATGGACATTAGAGCCCTCGGTGCATCACAGCTCTTAGGTCTTGGACAAACCGTGTCACAGCTCTTAGGCAAATCAGTGTTACAGCTCTATTTTATTTAGAAGATAGCAGGAGAATGGGGGAGAGAGAGAAAGAGCACACACATGCGGGAGAGAAAGTGAGAGAAAGAGAGAGAGAGAGCTTTGGCTCTTCCTTTTATATGTTTTCTTCCACCTGGGCCCGCCCTATGCAAATTGGGCTTAGCCAGGAGTGCTGTTTGTTCTACCTGAAGTCTTCACTTTGGTCCTCGGACATTCCTTTGACCTTCCTTGTTTTTTAGCCACCACCATTTTGGACTCCATTTCCCTATTCTACCTACCTAACATTCCCCCTTCAAGAGATGGGAGGCCCAATTCTTTGGGAATAGGGGCGTTGAGGTCTTTCTGGCTACTTCCTGCTGAACTGGGGTGGCGAGGGGTATTGGGCCTCCCCCTCTTGCTAGTCTCAAGCCTCAGAGTCCTTACAGCGGTGTCCACCTAAGGGTGTGATATTTTTCATGGTCGGCTGGAGTTTTATATCTTTGTTGAACTGGCACTGCATGTTGTAGCTTGTTGACCTGGGCAGAGACAAAACAAGTTAGACAACTGACAGTACATGGAATAATCATAAGCATCACAAGGACTAGTAGAGGTATTAGTCAATTTTAAATTCACATTGCCAGGATGGCTCCAGTCCCTCCTTGTTCAGGGATCAGAAGATCTATCTCCTGTCTGTTTTGGACTACAATCTTCATCAAGCTGTGTTGGCTGTGTAGAGCTATCCTGAGAAATCTTATCCCCAGAAACCAGATTTTGGGGGTGTTAATTAGAATGGTAATCATTGGTAGTCCTGAATAGGTATCTGAGATCTCCCAGGGACTCACAGGTGTATTGAGTGTCCTCTTCTGTCTTCTTCCATGGCTTGACTCATGAGTAGTGAATCCAGGAGTCATGTCCTGGTACCTTGACTGCTGGTGGCAGAGGCTTAGCCTCTATGGTCTCAAAATTGGAGACTACTGCATACCTGGCTCTTCTTTTTCCATCCAAGACAAAGCTGCTTCCATCAGTGTACCAGATTTCCTCAGGATTGGTCAGAGGATCTTCTGACAATCCTTCTTGGGGTTTTGTCCAGTGGTCCAAGGTTTCTAGACAAGAGTGAAAGGGGAGTGAGCCCTCGGAGGTAGGCAGGAGGGTGGCTGGGTTAAGAACCTCACAAAGAAATATAGTGAAGCTTGGATTTTCCATCAGCATTGCTTGATACCTGAGGATTCTTTGATCAGACATCCATAAATGGCCTCTCCCATTTAGGAGTTGTTTTACTTGGTGGCTGGTAAAAATAGTTAGTTTGCCCCCAAAGGAGAGTTTTAAAGCATCTTCTATCATGGTTGCAATAGCTGCAAGATTTCGAAGGCAGGGGGGCAGCCTTGGGTAGTTGGATCGAGATTTTTGGATAAGTAAGCTACAGGCTGGGTCTGAGACCCCAACCTTTGAGTTAACACTCTCAAGGCTATTTCCTCTCTTCATGGACATAAAGTTGGAATGCTTTTTCTGAGTCTGGCAACCTCAAAGCAGGTGCCTGAGTTAAGGCCTGTTTTAGTGTAGCCTCTGCCTTCTTTTGAGGAGTTCCCCATATCAGTAGGATTGAATCATCTCGTCCCTTTAAGTTTTCATGTAAGGACTGGGCAATTAGACCATAGTTGGGTATTCAGATTCTACAATATCCAGTTAACCCCAAGAAAGCTCGTAATTGTTTTCAAGTCGTGGGGGAGGGAAACTGGGAGATTCCTTGTACTCAGAGGACAGCCTCCTGGACCCATGTGTAGTCTGAACTCCCAGGTAAGTAACTTTTGTCTCAACCATCTGGGCCTTAGCTCAGGAGACCTTATATCCTCTTTCTGCCAAGAAGTTTAGAACCTAAATTGCATGTTGTTGGGCATTATTCTCGTCTGGAGAGCAGATTAGTAGGTCATCTATGTATTGTAATATTTTCCCATTAAGTCCCAGGTCCAGATCTAGGTGATCCAGGCTAAGGGCCTGTCCAAACAGGTGGGGGCTATCTCTGAACCCCTGAAGTAATACTGTCCAAGTCACCTGTTGGCGTTTTTTTTCCTGGGGCCTCCCACTCAAAGGCAAAAAGATATTGGAATTCTTTAGCCAGTGGTATGCAAAAAAATGCATCTTTGAGATCCAAGACTGTAAACCACTTGGCACTGGGTGGGATTTCTCCCAAGATTACATAGGGATTGGGTACTGTGGGATGGAGGGGGACTACAGCTTCATTTATGATCTGGAGATCTTAAACCATTCGCCAGGTTCTGTCTTTTTTCTTTACTGAGAGGATTGGGGTGTTACATGGTGAACTGGTGGGGACCAATAGCCCACAAGCAAGGAATTTATTTATTAAAGGCTGTAGTCCCTCCCAAGCCTCTCTTTTGAGAGGGTATTGTTTCTGGTTAGGAAACCGAGTGGGATCTCGGAGGACAATGATGACTGGTTTGGCTTGGTGAGCTCGTCCAGGAATCCCCTGGTCCCACACCTGGGGGTTAATTTTGTCTTCCCATAGTTTTTGGTCCCTCTCTATTGAAGGAAGGTGTAATGGGTTCTTCAGTAGTAACCAGGAGCTGTAGAGCTCTAGGGGCTGAAAAACTTCCCATCACAAGGGTGGTCCCCAGTTTAGTGAGTATATCTCTTCCTAATAAGGGAGTAGGACACTCAGGGACCACCAGAAACTGGTGGGAAAGTATTTGTCCATCCTAGCAACAAAGAAGTGCTCGGGTGAATCTTTTAGTAGTTGTTTTTCCTGTAGCACCCAAGATGGTACAGGTTTGGGAGGAAAAGGCTCCGGAGTAGGAGATCAAGACAGAGTAGGTAGCCCCCATGTCAACCAAGAAATTTTCGGACCTACCTGCCACATCCAGTTGCACCCTTGGCTCCAGCCCCGTGATGGTTATCTGTGACAGGCGGGCTGGCTGGAGTGGGCCACTTCAGTCCTCTTGAACCATGGTGAGGGTAGGCTTGGTGCTTGACCTTGAGGCTCTTGGGTCCCAAGGGCAGAGTGCCGCCCAATGTCCCAGTTGATGGCATTTGTGGCAAGCCCTTCTAGGAGACTTGTCAAGGTTTGGATACTCTTTGGCCTAATGCCCTACCTGTCTACAGATCAGGCACTTATCTCATGCCTTGTCCTTCAAGGACTCGGGGTTTGCCATAGAGCTTTCCTGGAGGGCAGCTAGCATCTGGGCATGCCTTGTCTCTTTCTTTCTCTCCTTCTCATGGGCCTTGGCCTCCTTCTCCTCTTCTCTGTTATAAAAGGTATTGGTGGCTGTCTGGACCATCTCATCTAAAGAGGCAGCAGGGTCTTGCTGTTGTAGTTGTAACCTAATTAACTTTTGGAGTGCCTCTTTTAGCCTTTCCAGAAAGGCAATGGGGTTCTCATTGGGCTCCTGAGTTATTGCTGAGACTGGGCACAGTCCCACAAGTAATAGGCTTCCTTCTTTTTCCATGGGTGGACTTCCTTAGGGATGAGTTTTTCTGAAGCTTATCCTTCCCAGAACTGTTGCAATCTGAGAGCCAGGCGTCCCCGGGTCAGGGTGCAGATCCCCAGGCAGGCTGAGGCATGACAGCCTCCTAGAGATAGAATCCCTGGGCAGGCCGAGGCATGATGGCCTCCCGAGAATTGAGTCCCTGGGCAGGTTGAGGTGTGACAACCTCCTGGGACCTCTGGGACTAGCAGATCTCCGAGCAGGTTGAGGCATGACAACCTTTCAAGGACCAGATCCCTAGGCAGGTCAAGGCGTGATGACCTCCTGGGACCCCTGGGACTAGTGGATCCCCGAACAGGTTGAGGCTTGACAACTTTGAGGACCAGATCCCTAGCCAGGTCAAGGCGTGATGACCTCCTGGGACCCCCGGAACTAGTGGATCCCCAAGCAGGTTGAGGCGTGACAACCTCTCGAGGACCTGATCCCTAGGTAGGTCAAGGCATGATGACCTCCTGGGACCCCTGGACTGGAGTTTGGGCATCCCCAAGGTCTCCAGTATAACCAGTACTGGGTAGGATTAGAGGCTTGGATATTATAGAGTATTTCCTTCCCAAGGCCAGCCATTTTCTGGTTGTCTCTCCAGAAGATTGTAGAGGCAATCTTGTGGGTCTGGATGGGACTCAGGCAAAGAACATGAAACAGGAGGGAAGGGGGAAGAGCACAACTTTTGAAAGAATGACATAGCACAAGGGTATAATGTAAACCAATTAAAACCAACTGGGTCCAAGATGAAAAGTAAAATTGAAGTACTTAATCCCCAATCCATAAACCAACAGACACACTCAGAGGTGGCAGGACAGCTCCAAGGCAAAAGAGGGAGGAGTGGGTGGTTTCCCAATGGTAGGAATGATCCTCCCACTCATTAGCATATGAATTCCACTGCTTCACAAAACCTAGCCAGGCCTGATATCATGGCCCCAGCCCTTGCCCTTGGCAATGGTTCACACCCTGAAGAGTGGCTTCCCTCTGGATCTTGTCAACTCCACCTCTTTGTACTCTCAATGAATTTTTGCAATGAGACATCAGGGCCTGAGTTTCATTAGTTTTGGCAGAGCTTGAGTCCTGGGAGAGAGCTGAAGGACAGGAGGAAAAAGCAGTGGGAAAAACGTGCCAAGGAGTCCCCTTCATCGCCCGCTGGAAAATTTGCTAAATATCTGACCGGTGCTCACAATTTCATTGGTCTGATCCTTGGCACAGAGAAGAGAAAGGGACAGAAGAACCCCCCACCGGCTCGTGTAACAGCTACTGGGGCTCAGCAGATAGCGTCTTTGGGACATGCTGAGGAGTAGCCTCTCAGAGTCCCTCAGTTGTGCCTCTTGCCACCTGCCTGTTTGCAGGAGGTTCAAGGAAACAAGAAACGAGAGATTGTAAAGGAATGAAGATTTTGTTAGGCGTGTCCCTCCAGCGAGGACCTCTTACCCTAACCAGAGGTCTTCTGGGATCTGAGACTGGGCCACGTGAGCTTTCTGCTGAGTTTGTGTTTCGCTGTCCCGGTTTCCAGCACAATGGGCCTTCCCCTGCGCTGGGTTTTCTTCACGTTCCACCTCTACCGCGGAAGCTTCGCTGAGCTGGGCTCCTGCTGTGCCTGGCCTCTTCCACGTGGAGGTTGTTTCAACCAGGTTACATCCAAGTCACAGCACCATAGATGTCACGCCCCGGTTCTTTGTCTCGTTACAACAAAGATTTGGAGCAATGGACTTTAGAGCCCTCAGCATTTCACAGCTCTCAGGTCTTGGACAAACCGTGTTACAGCTCTTAGGCAAATCAGTGTTACAGCTCTGTTTTCTCAGTTGCTTTGTTTCCTCTTATTTTCTCCCATTTTGAAGGCTATAATTTCACCTTGCTTATAGTTGCCTTTGCTGTGCAAAAGCTTTTAAGTTTAGTTAGGTCAGATTTGTGTATTTTTGCTTTTATATCCAATACTCTGGAAAGTGGGTCATAGAGGATCTCTGTCAGAGAGTGTATTGCTCATGTTTTCCTCTAGGAATTTTATAGTTTCTGGTCTTAATCTATTTTGAGTTTATTTTTGTGTATGATGTTAGAAAGTGTTCTAGTTTCATTCTTTCACAAGTGCTTGACCAATTTTTCCAGCACCACTTATTAAAGAGAATGTCTTTTCTCCATTGTGTATTCTTGCCTCCTTTGTTGAAGATAAGGTGTCCATGCTGCTGCTGCTGCTGCTGCTGCTGCTAAATCGCCTCAGTCGTGTCCGACTCTGTGTGACCCCAGAGATGGCAGCCCACCGGGCTCCCCCATCCCTGGGATTCTCCAGGCAAGAACACTGGAGTAGGTTGCCATTTCCTTTTCCAATGCATGAAAGTGAAAAGGTATCCATAGGAGTGTGGATTTATCTCTGCACTTCCTATTTTGTTCCATTGATCTATATTTCTGTCTTTGTGACAATACCATACTGTCTTGATGACTGTAGCTTTGTAGTATAATCTGAAGTCAGGCAGGTTGATTCTTCAATTCCATTCTTCTTTCTCCAGATTGTTTTTGCTATTCAAGGTTTTTTGTATTTCCATACAAATTGTGAAATTATTTGTTCTAGTTCTGTGAAAAATACTGTTGGTAGCTTGATAGGGATTGCATTGAATCTATAGATTGCTTTGGGTAGTATGCTCATTTTCACTATATTGATTCTTCCAATCCATGAACATGGTTTATTTCTCCATCTATTTCTGTTCTCTTTGATTTCTTTCATCAATGTTTTATAGTTTTCTATATATAAGTCTTTTATATTTTTAGGTCGGTATATTCCTAAGTATTTAATTATTTTCATTGCAGTGGTGAATGGAATGGAGAATGGAATTGTTTTCTTAATTTCTCTTTATGTTTTCTCATTGTTAGTGTATAAGAATGCAAGGGATTTCTGTGTGTTAATTTTATATCCTGTGACTTTGCTATATTCGTTGATTAGCTCTAGTAATCTTCTGGTGGAGTCTAGGGATTTCTGTATAGAGGATCATGTCATCTGCAAACAGTGAGAGTTTTACTTCTTCTTTTCCAATTTGAATTCCTTTTATTTCGTTTTCTGCTCTGATTGCTGTGGCCAAAACTTCCAAAACTATGTTGAATAATAGTGGTAAGAGTAGGCACCCTTGTCTTGTTCCTGACTTTATGGGAAATACTTTCAATTTTTCACCATTGAAGATAATGTTTCCTGAGGGTTTGTCATATATAGCTTTTATTATGTTGAGGTATGTTCCTTCTATTCCTGCTTTCTGGAGGGTTTTTATCATAAATAGATGTTGAATTTTGTCAAAGGCCTTCTCTGCATCTATTGAGATAATCATGTGATTTTTATCTTTCAATTAGTTAATGTGGTGTACTACGTTGATTGTTTTGTGGATATTGAAGAATCCTTGCATCCCTGGGATAAAGCCCACTTAGTCATGATGCATGATCTTTTTAATATGTTGGATTCTCTTTGCTAGAATTTTGTTAAGGATTTTTGCATCTATGTTCATCAGTGATATTGGCCTGTATTTTTCTTTTTTTGTGGCATCTTTGTCAAGTTTTGGTATTAGGGTGATGGTGGCCTCATAGAATGAATTTGGAAGTTTACCTTCCTCTGCAATTTTCTGAAAGAGTTTGAGTAGGATAGGTGTTGGCTCTTCTCTAAATTTTTGGTAGAATTCATCTGTGAAGCCATCTGGTCCTAGGCTTTTGTTTGCTGGAAGATTTCTGATTACAGTTTCAATTTCCATGCTTGTGATGGGTCTGTTAAGATTTTTGATTTCTTCCTGGTTCAGTTTTTGGAATTTTCTACTTTTCTGAGAATTTGTCTATTTTATCCACGTTATCCACTATGTAATTGCTGATAGTAGTCTCTTATGATCCTTTGTATTTCTCTGTTATCTGTTGTGATTTTTCCATTTTTGTTTCTAATTTTGTTTATTTGATTCTTCTCCCTTTGTTTCTTGATGTTTCTCTACAGTGAGGGACACCCAGAGAGGTACACAGGGTTACATGGAGAAGAGAAGAGAGAGGAAGGAGATAGAGTTGACCAGGAGGAGAAGAGGATTATCAAAAGGGAAGAGAGCAAGCTAGCCTGTAATCACTTCCATATGTGCTTTCCATAGTCTGGACCCGTCAGAGATGTTCACAGAGTTACACAGAGGAAAGAAGAGGGAGGAAGGAGACAGAGGTGGCCAGGAGGAGAAAAGGGGGAACCAAAACAAAAGAGACAGATCCATTCAGTAATTAGTTCCCTAAGTGTTCCCCACAGCCCAGAACATACTAAAGAGATTCACAGAGTTGGGTAGAGAAGAGAAGAGGGAAGGAGGAGATAGAGGCGACCTGGTGTAGAAAAAGGAGATTCAAAAGGGGGATAGAGCAATCAGGCCAGTAATCTCACTCCCACATCAAAATGGGTACTGAAGATTGGATTCTTAAAGGTACAAACCTGATGAGAAATACCAAAAAGCAAAGATTAAAAATCTAGAGTAGATGTTAGAGTCTCAAAAATATAATATTAAAAAAAAAAATTCACGAAAATTATAAAATATATATATGAAGTTTGCTTTAAAAGTAGGGTTTTAATTTGCAAGGTAATAGGTTAGAAAAATGAAAATTTAAGGAGTAATATAGAGCTTAAAAATAAAAAAAATTATGGTTATAAAAATGATAATATTAAAAATATATCCAGGAATTTCTCTGGAGCTGTTGTGGATAGTGTGAGTTCAGTTCATTTTCAGGACATTCCTTGATCCAGCTTATACTTCTCAAGATCTATAGGCCCCTTCCTATGTGGTTGGTGCTAACTACAGGGTTTTAATCTGTTGCACCTGTCACTTCCAAAGTAGTTCCCTCTGTTTATTTTAGCTTCTTCTGTTTACTGGTTTATTCAGCGTCTAATTCCACCCTGACACAAGGAGGTGATGGTGATCACTTTTTAGGCTCACTTGTTCAGTCGTGCTGTGGGGAGGGAGGAACACTGGGAAGAAATAGCACTGGCATGTGGGGAATGCTTGCAGTATTTTCGCCACATTGGGTTTGACCCCACTCACAGCATGTGTGCTTTCATGGTCTACAGTTCTTAGGCTCTAGGTTGCTCTGCTGGGAACTGTCTGACGCAGGCCCTGGTTTGCTTGCCCTTCCCAGGTCTGAGCTGCTCAGGTTCAGGTTCTTGGATACTCCACAAAGGCACAGACTTGGTTGGGGCTGTGTTTTGTGTGCTTCCCAGGTCTGAGTAGCTCAGGTAAGCAGGTGCTTGGTGAGCACAGTCACCCCGAGGTGGAAGGTTCGTCTTACTGCCTCCCCCGTCTCAGCCGCTCAGTTTTCTGGGTGTACCACAGGCCTTCTCAGGTGTGCTGTGTGTCTCTTCTGGGGATCTGATCTCTGGCTGTGACTCTCCCGGTGGATGTTAGCTATCCAGAATATTTGGTAGAGGATGCCTCTCTGAGGCCAAGATTGCCTCCTTCTGGCTCTGGCTGCCTCGGCCTGCCTGTCTCATGTGGGGAATGGGCCAGTCTGCAGCCTGCTAGCTCTGCTCAGTCCTTTGTTCTGTGAGCATGCCTGGCAGTGTCTTAGGTTAGAGCTTTTCATGGTGCAGTTCTCTCTCTCTCTCTCTCTCTCTCTCTCTCTCTCTCTCTCTCTCTCTCTCTCTCTGTCCTCCTCTGTCTCTTTGGCTATCCCACAGTCTGGGTTGCTATTTCATGTTAGTTCCCTCAGAGTGTGCCCTTGGGGCATTCAGGTCTGGTCCTTAGCCTAAGCAATGCAGCCCAAGCCTCCCTGTCCAGCCCCTGCTTGCTTGTGGTGGATGCGAGCATCTGGCCTGCTTCTGCGCTGGGAGTTGCTGTTAGGCAGGCAATCTGTGGGTTTTAATTATTTATTTATTTATTTTCACTTGTGGTTATGTTGCCCTCTGAGATTCCAAGACTCACCACAGACCCGCCGGTGAGAGTGTTGCCTGGTGTTTGGAAGCTTCTCTCTTTTTAAGACTCTCTTCCCAGGAGGGATCTCCGTCCCTACCTCTTTTGTCTCTCTTTTTATCTTTTATATTTTTTCCTACCTCCTTTTGAATACAATGTGCTGCCTTTCTGGGTTCCTGATGTCCTCTGCCAGCATCCAGAAGTTGTTTTGTGGAATTTGCTGTGTTCAAATGCTCTTTTGATGAATTTGTGGGGAGAAAGTGGTCTCCCTATCTTATTCCTCTGCCATCTTGGGACCACCTAGACTAATACATTTTAAAGAAATCGAAATAGAAGACAAAGATGTCCTCTTCTCTTTAATCACCAACAAAACTGGTCCTAGGTGGCTTTGTTGGTGAGTTGTAACAAGCAATTAAGATAATAGTTAATTGTTATTGGTATATAAGTTATTCCAGGGAATCACATAAGAGTAAAAGCTCTCAGAATAATTTATAATAGTATCATAATTTTGATTTCAAAAATGAGATAAAAATAGAGAATAAAAATCACCTGTTTTGCTTATGAGCATAGATGAACTCTGAAGAATGAAATTAAAAAAGCAAAACAGAGACATATTTCATGTTCATGGATAGGAAAACAATGTCAAAATGTAAGTTCTTCCTACTTTGATATAGAGATTTAGTACAATCCAAATCAAATTCCTAGCAAGTTATTTTGTTGTTAACAGCAAAATTAATCTAAAGTTTATATGGAAAGGCAAATATACCTAGTAGCCAACACATTTGTGGTTTTGTTGTTCATTTGCTTAGTCATGTCCGACTCTTTGCAATCCCATGGACTGCGGCACGCCAGACTTCTTGTCCTTCATCATCTCCCTGGTGCTTGCTCAAACTCATGTTCATTGAGTTGGTGATGCTATCCAATCATTTGTCTTCTGACACCCACTTCTCCTGCCTTCAGTCTTTCCCAGCATCAGAGTCTTTTCCAATGAGTAAGCTCTTACATCTGGTGTCCAGGGTATTGGAATTTCATTTGTGGTTTAGAGGAACAAAATTGGAAGACTAGCACTATCTGAGAAGGGGATGCCAGAGGATGAGATGATTGGATGGCATCACCGACTCAATGGACATGAGTTTGAGTAAACATTGGAAGTTGGTGAGAGACAAGGAGATCTGGTGTGCTGCAGTCCATGGGGTGGCAAAGAGTCAGACATGACTGAGTGACTGAACTAAATGGAACTGAACACTATGACTACAAGGGTTAATATAAAACTATAGTAATCAAGACACTGTGGTATTGGTGAAACAATAGACGATCAATGGAACGATCAAGAAAGCCCAGAAATAACACATAAATTTGGTCAACTGATCTTTGACATCATGGCATCTGGTCCCATAATTTCATGGCAAATAGATGGGAAAACAATGGAAACAGTGAGAGACTTTACTTCTTTGAGCTCCAAATACAGATGGTGAATGCAGCCATGAAATTAAAAGGCACTTTTTCCTTGGAAAAAAGCTATGACCAACCTAGACAGCATATTACAAAGCAAAGATATTACTTTACCAACAAAGATCTGTTTAGTCAAACTACGGTTTTCCCAGTAATCATGTATGGATGTGAGAGTTGGACTATAAAGAAAGATGAATGCCAAAGAATTGATGCCTTTGAACTGTGGTGTTGGAGAAGACTCTTGAGAATCCCTTGAACAGCAAGGAGATCCAACCAGTCCATTGTAAAGTAGCTCAGTCCTGAATATCATTGGAAGGAGTGATGCTGAAGCTGAAACTCCAATACTTTGGCCACCTGATGCAAAGAGCCAACTCATTGGAAAAGACCTAGATGCTGGGAAAGACTGAGGGCAGGGGAGAAGGGGACGACAGAAGATGAGATGGTTGGA
Source organism: Nanger dama (assembly GCA_917880005.1). Taxonomy (NCBI): domain Eukaryota; kingdom Metazoa; phylum Chordata; class Mammalia; order Artiodactyla; family Bovidae; genus Nanger; species Nanger dama. Next base: position 4,037,889 of record CAKJTW010000073.1, on the reverse strand, counting down.
TGGCATCACTGACACAGTGGACATGCCTTTGCGTAGGCTCTGGGAGTTGGTGATGGACAGGGAAACCTGGCATGCTTCAGTCCATGGGATTGCAGAGTCAGACACAACTGAGTGACTGAAGTGAACTGAACTGATCTTTGACAATGGAGCAAAGAAAATACAATGAAGCAAGGGTAATCTTTTCCACAAATGATGCTGGAGCTGCATGACATTCACAGACACACACAAAAGAATCCACATTGCAAAAGAAACCTTATCACTTCACAAAAATAGACTCAAAATAGGTCATAGGCCTAAGTATAAAGTGCAGAATTATGAACCTCCTAGAAGATAAAATAGGCAAAAAACCTAGATGATTTGGGGGATGATGATGACTTTTCAGATATGATATCAAAGGCATAAATCATGAAAGAAACAATTGTTAACATAGACTTCATTAAAATTAAAAACTTCTACACCATTGAAAACAATGTCAAGTGAGTGAGAAGACTGTGAGAAAATATTTGCAAAAGACATCTGATAAAGATATATATGGGCAACTCTTAAAGATCAACAGGAAGAAAGCAAACAACTAGAGTAAATATGGGCTTAATAGACACCTCGCCAAAGAAGATATACCTACTGAAAATTACCATATGAAAAGATTTTCTGCATCATGAAAGGTATTATTGAAACAAGAATGAGATACTCCTTTACACCTGGTAAAATGGCCAAAATCCAGAACTCTGATGAGGGTGTGAAGCAACAGGAACTTTTATTTACCAGTGATTGGAATGTAAAATGGTACAGCTACTTTGGTTCCCAGGTGAGGCTAGTGGTAAAGAACCCACCTGCCAATGCAGGAGACACCCAAAACTCAGGTTCAATCCCTGGGTCAGGAAGATCCCCTGAAGAAGGGCATGGCAAACTACTCCAGTATTCTTGCTTGGAAAATCCCATGGACAGAGAGAGCCTCTTGGGCCACAGTCCATAACTGTCGAGTCAGACATGACTGAAGCGGATTAGCAGGGACAGCTACTTTTAAAGACAGTTTGGCAGTTTCTTAGCAAACTAAACATACTTTTATGAACCAGCACTCCTTGTACTCCTTGAAGGTGTTGAAAACTTCTATTCACTTAAAAACCTCCACATAGATGTTTATAGCAGCTTTATTCATAATTGCCAAAATCTGGAAGCAAATAGGATGCTCTTCAGTAGGTGAATGAGTACATAAATTGTGGTACATAGAGGCAATGCAATAGTATACACCACTGAAAAGAAATAAGCTATCAAGCCATGAAAGGAAATGAAGGAAACGTAAGTGCATATTGCTACATGAAAGATACCAATCTTCAAAGGCTACGTACTTTATGGTTTCAATTCTGTGACATTGCAAAACTATGAAGAGAGTAAAAAGATCAGAAAATGATGGGGGAAGTCATGAATAAGTGGAGTACAGAGGATTTTTAGGGCAGTAAAAATATTCTTTATTTTATCACTATAATGATGGATATATGTCATTATGCACATGTCCAAACCTGTGGAATATACCACACCAAGTGTGAACACAAATGTTAGCTATGGAATTTGGGTAATTATGTGTTAGTGTAGGTTCATCAATGGTAACAAATGTACCACTTTTGTGGGAGATGTTGTTATTGGGGAAGGCTATACTTGTAGGGAGTAGGTGGGAACTTCTGTAGTTTCTTAGTTTTGCTGTGAACCTAAAACTGCTTTGAATAAATAAAGTCTTTGAAAAAAACAAAGACTTCTTTTACTTAATGAAAATAGAATTCTGAAGTATTAGCTAACTGAATCCAACAACAAAAATACACACACACACACATACAAACACACACTCACACATTGAAGATATTGTGGTTCCAGATCCTTAAAGTGATTATTGCAATAAAATGAGTCACATGATTTCTTTTTGTTTCACACTGCATATAAGTTACACTTACAGTATAATGTAGTGTACTAAGTATTCAATAGGTTTATGTCTAAAAAAATAATGTATATAGCTTAATTTAAAAATAATGCTGTTGGAGAAATGATTGTAGCAAATTTACTTAACATACGGTTGTCACAAAACTTTAATCTGCAAAAAACACAATCTGTGAAGTTAAATAAAGCACAATGCAATAAAACAAAGTATGCATATATATGTGTGTGTGTATGCATACACACACACACACACACACACATATATATCTATATATCTATATATCTATATATATATATCAGAAATCCAAGGAAATAATCTTTAGAAATCAGTCATTGTAACTCACTTAATTTTTAGAGTGAAGGAAAAAAAAATTATGGTTATCTTCATCTAGAATTGAAGGGAAAATTCTTAACTTGATAATGGTTATATAGATATTCCCCAACTTAGTAATGATTTTCATCTTTACAGTGGTTCAATACTCATTCAGTAGAAGCCATACTTCAAATTTTGAGTCTTGATGTTTTCCCTAGCTAGCCATATGTCAAACACTACTGTTTTTTAATCCTGGCAAGCTTCAGCTCCCAGTCAGCTATATATACATTCATGACAGTAAACAACTAATACACTTATATCCATTCTGTACCCACACAACCATTCTGTTTTTCACTTTTAGTATTCAGTTGAGTTCAGTCATTCAGTCGTGTCCGACTCTTTGTGGCCTCATGAATTGCAGCACACCAGGCCTCCCTGTCCATCACCAACTCCTGGAGTTCATGCAGACTCACATCTTCTCCTTCTGCCCCCAATCCCTCCAGCATCAGAGTCTTTTCCAATGAGTCAACTCTTTGCATGAGGTGGCCAAAGTACTGGAGTTTCAGCTTTAGCATCATTCCTTCCAAAGAAATCTCAGGGCTGATCTCCTTCAGAATGGACTGGTTGGATCTCCTTGCAGTCCAAGGGACTCTCAAGAGTCTTCTCCAATACCACACTTTAAAATCATCAATTCTTTGGTGCTCAGCTTTCTTCACAGTCCAACTCTCACATCCATACATGACCACTGGAAAAACCATAGCCTATAATGAAAAGGACATCTCTTTTGGGTGTTAGTTCTAAAAGGTCATGTAGGTCTTCACAGAACTGTTCAACTTCAGCTTCTTCAGCGTTATTGGTTGGGGCATAGACTTGAATTACTGTGATATTGAGTGGTTTGCCTTGGAAATGAACAGAGATCATTCTCTTGTTTTTGAGATTGCATCCAAGTACTGCATATCGGACTCTTTTGTTGACCATGATGGCTGCTCCATTTCTTTTGAGGGATTCCTGCCCGCAGTAGTAGATATAATGGTCATCTGAGTTAAATTCACCCATTCCAGTCCATTTTAGTTTGCTGATTCCTAGAATGTCGACGTTCACCCTTGCCATCTCTTGTTTGACCACTTCCAATTTGCCTTGATTCATGGGCCTGACATTCCAGGTTCCTATGCAATATTGCTCATTACAGCATCGGACCTTGTTTCTACCACCAGTCGCATCCACAGCTGGGTATTGTTTTTGCTTTGGCTCCATCCTTTCATTCTTTCTGGAGTTATTTCTCCACTGATCTCCAGTAGTGTGTTGGGCACCTTCTGACCTGGGGAGTTCCTATTTCAGTATCCTACCATTTTGCCTTTTCATACTGTTCATGGGGTTCTCAAGGCAAGAATACTGAAGTGGCTTGCCATTGCCTTCTCCAGTGGACCACATTCTGTCAGACGTCTCCACCATGACCCGCTATCTTGGGATGCCCCGTGGTCATGGCTTAATTTCATTGAGTTAGACAAGGCTGTGGTCCTAGTGTGAGTAGATTGACTAGTTTTCTGTGAGTATGGTTTCAGTGTGTCTGCCCTCTGATGCCCTCTTGCAACACCTACCATCTTACTTGGGTTTCTCTTACCTTTGGCGTGGGGTATCTCTTCACGGCTGCTCCAGCAAAGCGTAGCTGCTGCTCCTTACCTTGGGTGAAGGGTATCTCCTCACTGCCACCCTTCCTGACTTTTGACATGGGATAGCTCCTCTAGGCCCTCCTGTGCCCGCACAGCCACCACTCCTTGGACGTGGGGTTGCTCCTCCCAGCTGCCGCCCCTGGCCTCAGGCGTAGGATTGCTCCTCCTGGCCACTGCCCCTGACCTTGGATGCAGGGTTGCTCCTCTTGGCCATTCCTGTGCCACTGCAGCCTGGCACTCTCAACTGCTGCCCCTGACCTCGGACGTGGGGTACTCCTCCTGGCCGCCACCCTTCAGGCATGGGGTTCCTCCTGGCTTCTGCCCCTGACCTCGGACGTGGGGTAGCGCCTCTCGGCCATGCTTAGTGCGCCGGTTGCAGCCACATTGCATGAGATATTCAATACTTTATTAGAAAACAGGTTTTGTGTTAGATGATTTTGCCTAACTGTAGGCTAATGTAATTGTCCTGGGCACGTTTAAGGTAGGATAAGCTAAACTATGATGTTGGTAGTTTAGATGTATTAAATGTGTTTATGACTTTTGATATTTTCAACTTATGATGAGTTCATTGGGACATAACCACATTGTATGTTGAAGAAGATACGTCTAGTGAAAACTTATAGCAAACTTTATATTTAACAGAGAAACTTTATATTCCTCTTAAGATGAGGAGCAAGGCAAAGATGTCAATTACATACTGCTTTTAGTCTAATACAGGAGGGCTTGACCAGTTTTACAAAAATGAAAATTAAGTAAATGTATAAAGATATGAAGGAAAAATGTAAAATTGGCTTTATTTGAAAATGATACTATGATCTTAAGTACAAAAATCAATAAAAAACTTATTAGGCCTAATAAGAAATTCAGCCAAAGTGGTAATTACCAGTAGTTATTGTTTAGTTTCTAAGTATGTGTCCTATCCTTTGTGACTCCATGGACTGTGATCTCCCAAGGTCCACTGTCCATGGGATTTCCCAGGCAAAAATACTGGATTGGTTTTCCGTTTCTTTTTCCATCGGGTCTTCCCGAGCCAGGGATCTAACCTAATTCTCCTGCACTGGCAGGTGGGTTCTTTACCACTGAGCCATCAAGGGAAGCTGGTACTTACCAGAGTAATATACAAAAGTCAATATTATATTCAACATGCAATAACCATCCAGTAAATGTAAGTTACAATAGCATTAATATTAGCAACAAAAACTATGAAATAAGCACAAGTTATTTTAAACAGGAATACATTAAAACATTAAGAAAGAAATTAAACGCTAGTGAAGGCTATGGAAGAAAGCATAATCTAGATAAATCTGAGACGTTTCATTCTTTCTACTGTTTTTCTTTGGGTCTTCCCTGATAGCTCAGTTGGTAAAGTATCCACCTGAAATGCAGGACACCCCAGTTCAATTCCTAGGTTGGGAAGATCCTCTGTAAAAGTGAAAGGGCACCCACTCCAGTATTCTTGGGCTTCCCTGGTGGCTCAGCTGGTAAAGAATCTGTCTACAGTGCAGGAGACCTGTTTTCAATCCCACGGTTGGGAATATCCCGTGGGGAAGAAAAAGGCTATCCACTCCAGGATTCTGGCCTGGAAAATTCCATATGGTCCATTGGGTCGCAAAGAGTCAGACATGATTGATTTTCACTTACTCACTGACTGTGTTTCTTTAATATTCACTTCAGTTCAGTCCAGTTCAGTTACTCAGTCATGTTGAACTCTTTGCGAACCCATAGACTGCAGCATGCCAGCACTCCCTTTCCCATCACCAACTCCCGGAGTTTACTCAAACTCATCTTCATTGAGTGGGTGATGCCATCCAACTGTCTCATTCTCTGTTGGCCCCTTCTCCTCCTGCATCAAGGTCTTTTCCAATAAGTCAGTGCTTCGCATCAGGTGGCCAAAGTATTGGAGCCGCAGCTTCAGCATCGGTCCTTCCAATGAACACCTAGTACTGAGCTCCTTTAGGATGAACTGGTTGGATCTCCTTGCAGTCCAAGGGACTCTCAAGAGTCTTCTCCAGCACCACAGTTCAAAAGCATCAGTTCTTTGTGTTCAGCTTTCATTGTAGTCCAACTCTCATACTCATACGTAACTACTGGAAAAGCCATAGCTTTGACTAGACAGGACCTTTGTTGGTGAACTAATGTCTTTAGTTTTAAATATGCTGTCTAGGTTTGTCATAACTTTTCCTCCAAGGAGCAAGTGTCTTTTAATTTCATGGCTGCAGTCACCATCTGCAGTGATTTTGGAGCCCAAAATAATAAAGTCTGTCACTGTTTCCACTGTTTCCCCATCTATTTGCCATGAAGTGATGGGACTAGGTGCCATGATCTTCGTTTTATGAATGTTGAGTTTTAAGCCAACTTTTTCACTCTTCTCTCTCACTTTTACCAAGAGGCTTTTAAGTTCTTCTGCTTTTGCTTCATCCAGTCTAGCATTTCTCATGAGGTACTCTACACAGGGTGACAATATGCTGCCTTGCCATACTTGTTTCCTGATTTGGAACCAGTCTGTCAGTCCATCTCCCGTTCTGATGCTTCTTGACCTGCATACAGATTTCTCAGGAGACAGGTCAGTTGGCCTGGTATTCCATTCTCTTGAAGAATTTTCCAGCTTGAACAGCTGGAAGTGCACAGTTCATGTATTGCTGAAGCCTGGCTTAGAGAATTTTGAGCATTACTTTACTAGCATGTGAGATGAATGCAATTGTGTGGTAGTTTGAGCCTTCTTTGGCATTGCCTTTCTTTGGGATTGGAATGAAAACTGACCTTTTCCAGTCTTGTGGCCACTGCTGAGTTTTCCAAATTTGCTGACATATTGAGTGCAGCACTTTCACAGCATCATCTTTTAAGATATGAAATAGCTCCACTGGAATTCCATCACCTACACTAACTTTGTAGTGATGCTTCCTAAGTCCCACTTGACTTTTCATTTTTAATATTATAGAATATTAATTCTCTTCAAGTTGAACTGTAAAGTAAAATTTATTATTATTTGGTTTTTATCCTAATTCATTTGGAGTATTGCTAAATCAACCTTTAAAAACATAGACAAAGGAATGAGATTTGCCTTGCCAAATACTAAAACATACTACAAAGTCAGTGGAGTAGAACCATGTGGTGTTGACTCCTAAACAGGAAACTGGTGGAACAAAATAGAGAGTTCTATATTTAGTGACAAATATTAGGCTGAGACAAATAATAGGCCTCCTCTTGGAGGAGGTCACCATTAACCCCACCATAGAGCTGCCAAAAATTACACAGCACTGGGGAAACAGACTGTTGGAGGGCACAAACAAAATCTTGTGCATACCAGGAGAAAGGAGCAGTGACCCCACAAGAGACTGACCAAAATTTGACTGTGAGTGTCCAGGAGGCTCCAGCAGAGGCATGGGTCAGCCGTGGCCTGCTGCAGGGTCAGAGGCACTGAGTGGGGCAGTGCATGCATGGGACCTTTTGGAGGAGGTCATCATTATCTTCATTACCTCCACTGTAGTTTGGCCTCAGGTCAAACAACAGGGAATGAACACAACCCCTTTCATCAAACAGAAAATTGGATTAAAGATTTACTGAGAATGGCACCGCCCATCAGAACAAGACCCAATTTCCCCCTCAGTCAGTCTCTCCCATCAGGAAGCTTCCATAAGCCTCTTATCCTTATCCATCAGAAGGCAGATAGAATGAAAACCACAATCACAAAACTAACCAAACTGATCACATGGCCACAGCCTTGTCTAACTCATTTAAACTATGAGCCTTGCCATGTAGGGCCACCCAAGGTGGATGGGCCATATTGGAGAGTTCTGACAAAACGTGGTTCCTTAGAGGAGAATGGCAAACCACGTCAGTATTCTTGCCTTGAGAACGCCATGAACAGTATGAAAAGGCAAAAGATATGACACAGATGAACTCCCCAGGTCTTTCAGTGCCCAATATGCTACTGGAAATGGGTGGAGGAATAACTCCAGAAAGAATAAAGAGATGGGCCCAATGAAAAAGCACTCTGTTGTGGATGTGACTGCTGATGGAAACAAGGTCTGATGCTGTGAAGAGCAATATTGCATAGGAACCTGCGATGTTAGGTCTATGAATCAAGGTAAATTGGAAGTGGTTAAGTACCATCAGGAGATGGCAAGAGTAAACATCAACGTTTTAGGAATTAGTGAACTAAAATGGAGTGGAATGGGTGAATTTAATTCAGATGACCATTTTATCTACTCCTGTGGGCAAGAATCCCTTAGGAGAAATGAGGTAGCCATCATAGTCAATAAAAGAGTCTGAAATGCAGTACTTGGATGCAATCTCAAAATGATAGAATGATCTCAGCTCTTTGCCAAGGCAAACCATTCAATATCACAGTAATCCCAAGTCTGTGCACCAAACACTAATGCTGAAAAAGCTAAAGTTGAAAAATTCTATGAAGACGTACAAGACCTTCTAGAACTAACACAAAAAAAGATACCCTTTTCATTATAGGAGACTGGAATGCAAAAGTAGGAAATCAAGAGTTACCTTGAGTAACAAGCAAGTTTGGCCTTGGAGTACCTAACAAAGCAGGGCAAAGGGTAACAGAATGTTGCCAAGAGATCACACTGGTCATAGCAAACACCCTTTTCCAACAACAGAAGAAGACTCTACATGTGAACATCACCAAATGCTCTGTACCCCAATCAGATTGATTATATTCTTTGTAGCCAAAGATTAAGAAGCTCTTTTCAGTCAGCAAAAACAAGACTGGGAGCTGATTGTGCCTCAGATTATGAACTGATCATGACCAAATTCAGACTTAAATTGAAGGAATTAGGAAAAACCACCAGGCCATTCAGGTATGATCTAAATCAAATCCCTTACCTTTATACAGTAAAAATGACAAATAGATTCAAGGGATTAGACCTGATAGAAAAAGTGTCTTAAGAACTATGGATGGAGGTTCATGACATTGTACAGGGGGCAGTGATCAAGACCATTCCCAATGAAAAGAAAAGCAAAAAGGCAAAATGGTTGGCTGAGGAGGCCTTACAAATAGCTGAGACAAGAGAAGTAAAACACAAAGGAGAAAAGGAAAAATATATCCATGTGAATGCAGAGTTCCAAAGAATAGCAAGGAGAGATAAGAAAGCCTTCCTCAGTGATCAATACAAAGAAATAGGAAAACAATAGAATGGGAAAGACTAGAGATCTTTTCAAGAAGATTAGAGATACCAAGGGAACACTTCATGCAAAGATGGGCACAACATAGGACAAAAATAGTATGGACCTAACAGAAGCAAAATGTATTAAGAAGAGGTGGCAAGACTACACAGAACTGTACAATAAAGATATTCATGACCCAGATAACCACGATGGTGTGATCACTCACCTAAAGCCAGACATCCTGGAATGGGAAGTCAAGTGGGACTTAGGAAGCATCACTACGAACAAAGCTAGTGGAGGTGATGGAATTCCAGTGGAGCTATTTCAAATCCTAAAAGATGATGCTGTGAAACTGCTGAACTCAATATGCCAACAAATTTGGAAAACTCAGCAGTGGCCACAGGACTGGAAATATGTTTTCATTCCAATTCCAAAGAAAGGCTGAAAAATGTTCGAACTACCTTACAATTGCACTTGCTTCACACATTAGCAAAGTAATGCTCAAAATCTAGTGATTCTATATTTTTTAGACTGTACGCCATTTAAAGTTTTTAAATACTGAATATATTCCCTGTGCTCTACATTGCATCCTTTTATCTTATTTTACCTCTTATTCCTGATGCCCCACATCTCCCCACTAGTATCTGCTAATCCTTTCTGTATTTGTGAGTCTGTTTTGTTATATCCTATTTTTTAATTCCACATAGAAGTGAAAACATTCAATATTTGTCTTTTTTCCATGACTTTTTCACTAAGCATAATACCCTCCACATCCATCCATGTTGTTACAAGATGCTTCATTTGTTGCTATGGCTGTGTAACATTCCATATATATATATATATATATATATATATACACACACTATACATACACATACATCATGTATACATATATACACACATATGTACATAGCGTATCTTCGTTTTCCATTCATCTGTTATTGGATACTTAATTTGCTTCCATATTTTGGGTCTTGTATATAATGTTGTGAATATTGTAAATGCTGCTGTGAACATTGGGGTGCATGTGTCTTTTTGAATTAGTGTTTTTATTTTCTTCAGATTATACCTAGGAACGAAATTGCTGGGTCATATGGTAGCTGTATTTTTAGTTTTTGAGGAATATTCATGCTGATTTTCATAGTGGCTGTACCAACTTGCATTCCCATGACCAGTGTATGAGGGTTTGCTTTTATCTACATCCTTGCTGTTGCTTGTTATTTGTTGTGTTTTCAACAATAGCCATTCTGCCATATGTGAAGTGATATTTCATCTTGGGTTTGATTTACATTTCCCTCATAATTAGTTGATGGTGCATATCTTTTATTGTGCCTGTTGGCCCTCTGTATGTCTCCTTTGGAAAAATAGCTCCTCCAATCTTCTGCCCATTTTTTAATTGGGTTGTCTGATTTTGATGTTAAATTTTATAACCTCTTTATATATTTTGAATATGAACCCCTATCTATGATAACTTACCTTATTCTAAATACTTTATTCCATTCAGTAGGTTTCCTTTTTATTTTGTTTCTTTATTTTTAAGTTTTCAATCTAGTGGGAAAGTGCTTTCTCATTGGAGAAAAGAACACTGAGAATATAAGTCTGTTTCATGGAGCATTTCTACCTTGTGGAATTCAAGAACTGCTGATAAGAGTCATTCATTCATTGTTATCATTTTGTTGTGGAAGTTATATAGTGTTCATCATCCAGAAGACATATGGGGTGGATTTGCATAATATTTATTTTTTTTTCATTAACATGTTTTATTTTATTTTATTTTTTAATACTTTATTCTACATTACAGTACTGTATTTGTTTTGCCATACATTGACATGAATCAGCCACAGGTGTACACGATCTCCCAATGCCAAAACCCCCTCCCACCTCCCACTCCATATCGGATTTGCATAATATTTAAATTACACATATCTTAGAAAAATTGAGTTACAGCTTGGGTGCTATTGCCAGAGAAAATTTGAATAGTAAGTTGCATTTGGCAGACACAAAAGAATCTACTCATTGCATACTGAAGCTTTTGGCCAAAGGATAGCCTTTGTCTAGTCTACCAAATGGATCTCTGATCTGTCATAAGATTCAGTTCAGTTCAGTTCAGTCACTCAGTCGTGTCCAACTCTTTGTGACCCAATGAACCGCAGCACGCCAGACCTCCCTTACCATCATGAACTCCCGGAGTCCACGCAAACCAGTGTCCATTGAGTCGCTGATACCATCCAACCACCTCATCCTCTGTCGTCCCCTTCTCCTCCTGCCCCCAATCCCTCCCAGCATCAGGGTCTTTTCCAGTGAGCCAGCTGTTTGCATCAGTGGACTAAATATAGAGTTTCAGCTTCAACATCAGTCCTTCCAAGGAATACCCAGGACTGATCTCCTTTAGGATGGACTGATTGGATCTTCTTGCAGTCCAAGGGACTCTCAGGAGTCTTCTCCAACACCACACTTCAAAAGCATAAATTCTTCGTCGCTCAGCTTTCTTCACAGTCCAACTCTCACATCCGTACAAGACCACTGGAAAAACCATAGCCTTGACTAGATGGACCTTTGTTGAGAAAGTAATGTCTCTGCTTTTAAATATGCTGTCTAGGTTGGTCATAACTTTCCTTCTAAGGAGTAAGCGTCTTTTAATTTCATGGCTGCAATGACCATATGCAGTGGTTTTGGAATGCAGAAAAATAAAGTCAACCACTGTTTCCACTGTTCCCCATCTATTTGCCATGAAGTAATGGGACTTGATGCCATGATCTTAGTTTTTCTGAATGTTGAGTTATAAGCAGAGTCTTCACTATCTTCTTTCACTTTCATCAAGAGGCTCTTTACTTTCTCTTCACTTTCTGCCATAAGGTTGGTGTCATCTGGATATCTGAGATTATTGATCCTTTTCCTAGCAATCTTGATTCCAGCTTGTGCTTCCTCCAGACCAGCTCTTTTCATGATGTACTCTGCTTATAAGATAAATAAGTTGGCTGCCAATATACAGCCTTGACGTACTCCATTTCCTATTTGGAACCAGTCTTTTGTTCCATGTTCCGTTCTAAATGTTACTTCCTGACCTGCATACAGATTTCTCACAGGAAGGTCAGGTGGTCTGGTATTCCCATGTCTTTCAGAATTTTCCACAGTTTATTGTGATCCACACAGTCAAAGGTTTTGGCATAGTCAATAAAGCAGAAATAGATGTTTTTATGGAACTCTCTTGCTTTTTCAATGATCTACCAGATGTTGGCAATTTTATCTCTGATATCCCTGAATTTTCTAAAACCAGCTTGAATACATGGAATTCACAGTTCACGTTTTGCTAAAGCCTGTCTTGGAGAATTTTAAGTATTACTTTACTAGCGTGTGAGATGAGTGCAATTTTGTGGTAGTTTGAGCCCTCTTTGGCAATGCCTTTCTTTGAGATTGGAATGAAACCTGATATTTTCCAGTCCTGTGGCCACTGCTGAGTTTTCCAAATTTGCTGGCATATTGAGTGCAGCACTTTCACAGCGTCATCTTTTAGAATTTGATATAGCTCAACGGGAATTCCATCACCTCCATTAGCTTTGTTCATAGTGATGCTTCCTAAGTCCCACTTGACTTCACATTCCAGGATGTGTGGCTCTAGGTGAGTGATCACACCATCATGATTATCTAGGTCGTGATGATCTTTTTGGTTTAGTTCTTCCATGTATTCTTGCCACCTCTTCTTAATATCTTCTGCTTCTGTTAGATCCATACCATTTCTATTCTTTATCGTGCCTGTCTTTGCATGAAATGACCCCTTGGTATCTCTAATTTTCTTGAAGCAATATCTAGTCTTTTCCCATTCTATTGTTTTCCTCTATTTCTTTGTATCATCACTGAGGAAGGCTTTCTTATCTCTACTTGCTATTCTTTGGAATTCTGCATTGATATGGGTATATCTTTCCTTTTCCCCTTTGATTTTCACTTTCCTTCTTTTTCATGGCTATTTGTAAGGCCCCCTCAGCCAGCCATTTTGCTTTTTGCATTTCTTTTTCTTAAGGATGTTCTTGATTCCTGTCTCCTGTACATTGTCATGGACCTCCATCCATAGTTCATTGGGCACTCTGTCTATCAGATCTAGTCCCTTAAATCTATTTCTCACTTCCACTGTATGATTATAAGGGATTTAATTTTGATCATTCTTGAATGGTCTAGTGGTTTTCTCTACTTTCAGTCTGCATTTGTCTCTAGGAGTTCATGATCTGAGTCACAGTCAGCTCCTCATCTTGTTTTTGCTGACTGTATAGAGCTTCTCCATCTTTAGCTACAAAGAATATAATCAATCTGATTTCAATGTCAACCATCTGGTGATAGATGTCCATGTGTAGAGTCTTCTCTTGTATTTTTGGAAGAAGGTGTTTGATATAAGCAGTGAGTTCTCTTGTCAGAACTCTAGTAGCCTTTGCCCTGCTTCATTCTGTACTCCAAGGTCAAATTTGCCTGTTACACCAGGTGTTTCTTGACTTCCTACTTTTGCATTCCAGTCCCCTATAATGAAAAGGACATTTTTGGGGGTGTTAGTTCTAGAAGGTCTTGTAGGTTTTGTTATAACTGTTCAACTTCAGCTTCTTCAGCATTAGTGGTTAAGGCATAGACTTGGATTACCGTGATATTGAATGGCTTGACTTGGAAATGAATAGAGATCATTTTGTCGTTTTTGAGATTGCAGCCAAGTACTGTATTTTGGACTCTTTTGTTGACTATGATGGCTACTCCATTTCTTCTAAGGGATCTGGCCCACAAGAGTAGATATAATGGTCATTTGAGTTAAATTCACCCACTTCAGGCCTTCTTAGGTAACTGTTGCTAGAATGTAGATGTTCACTCCTGTCATCTCCTGTTTGACCACTCCAATTTGCCTTGATCCATGGACCTAATATTCCAGCTTCCAGGCAAACCATTCAATATCACAGTTATTGAAGTCTATGCCCCAACAACTTACGCCGAAGAAGCTGAAGTTGAACGGTTTTATGAAGACCTACAAGACCTTTTAGAGCGAACACCCAAAAAACATGGCCTTTTCATTATAGGGGACTGGAATGCTAAAGTAGGAAGTCAAGAAACACCTGGAGTAAAGGCAAATTTGGCCTTGGAATGTGGAATGAAGCAGGGCAAAGACCAGCAGAGTTTTGCCAAGAAAATACACTGGTCATAGCAAACACCCTCTTCCAGTACACATGGACATCACCAGATGGTCAATAATGAAATCAGATTGATTATATTCTATGCAGCCAAAGATGGAGAAGCTCTATACAGTCAACAAAAACAAGACCAGGAGCTGACTGTGGCTCAGATCATGAAATCCTTATTACCAAATTCAGACTTAAATTGAAGAAAGTAGGGAAAATCGCTAGACCATTCAGTTATGAACTAAATCAGCTACCTTATGATTATACAGTGGAAGTGAGAAATAGATGTAAGGGCCTAGATCTGATAGAGTGCTTGATGAACTATGGAATGAGGTTTGTGACATAGTACAGGAGACAGGGATCAAGACCATCCCCATGGAAAAGAAATGCAAAAAAGCAAAATGCCTGTTTGGGGAGGCCTTACAAATAGCTGTGAAAGAGAGGTGAAAAGCAAAGGAGAAAAGGAAAGATATAAGCATCTGAATGCAGAGTTCCAAGGAAGAGCAAGGAGAGATAAGAAAGCCTTCTTCAGCAATCAATGCAAAGAAATAGAGGAAAACAATAGAATGGGAAAAACTAGAGATCTCTTCAAGAAAATTAGAGATACCAAGTGAATATTTCATGCAAAGATGGGCTCGATAAAGGACAGAAATGGTATGGACCTAACAGAAGCAGAAGATATTAAGAAGAGGTGGCAAGAATACACAGAAGAACTGTACAAAAAGATCTTCACGACCCTGATAATCATGATATCACTAATCTAGAGCCAGACATCTTGGAATATGAAGTCAAATGGGCCTTAGAAATCATCACGATGAACAATGCTAGGGGAGATGATGGAATTCCAGTGGAGCTGTTTCAAATCCTGAAAGGTGATGCTGTGAAAGTGCTGCACTCAATATGCAAGTAAATTTGGAAAACTCAGCAGTGGCCACAGGACTGGAAAACGTCAGTTTTCATTCCAATTCAAAGAAAATCAATGCCAAAGAATGCTCAAACTACCGCACAATGTGCACAATTGCACATGCTAGTATGGTAATGCTCAGAATTCTCCAAGCCAAGCTTCAGCAATACGTGAACCGTGAAATCCCTGATGTCCTACCTGGTTTTAGAAAAGGCAGGGGAACCAGAGATCAAATTGCCAATGTCCGCTGGATCATCAAAAAAGCAAGAGAGTTCCAGAACAACATCTATTTCTGCTTTATTGACTATGCCAAAGCCTTTGACTATGTTAATCACAATAATCTGTGGAAAATTCTGAAAGAGATGGGAATACCAGACCACCTGACCTGCCTCTTGAGAAATCTGTATGCAGGTCAGGAAGCAACAGTTAGAACTGGACATGGAACAACAGACTGGTTCCAAATATGAAAAGGAGTACGTGAAGCCTGTATATTGTCACTCTGCTTATTTAACTTGTATGCAGAGTACATCTTTAAAAACGCTGTACTGGAAGAAACATAAGCTGGATTCAAGATTGCTGTGAGAAATATCAATCACCTCAGATATGCAGATGACATCACCTTTTGGCAAAAGTGAAGAGGAACTAAAAGCCTCTTGAAAGTGAAAGAGGAGAGTGAAAAAGTTGGCTTAAAGCTCAACATTCAGAAAATGAAGATCCCATCACTTCATGGGAAATAGATGGGGAAACAGTGGAAACAGTGTCAGACTTTATTTTTTGGGCTCCAAAATCACTGCAGATGGTGACTGCAGCCATGAAATTAAAGACTCTTACTCCTTGGAAGAAAAGTTATGGCCAATCTAGATAGTATATTCAAAAGCAAAGACATTACTTTGCCTACTAAGGTCCAGCTAGTGAAAGGTATGGTTTTTCCTGTGGTCATGTATGGATGTGAGATTTGGACTGTGAGGAAGGCTGAGCGCCAAAGAATTGGTGCTTTTGAACTGCGGTGTTGGAGAAGAATCTTGAGAGTCCCTTGGACTGCAAAGGGATCCAACCAGTTCATTCTGAAGGAGATCAGCCCTGGGATTTCTTTGGAGGGAATGATGCTAAAACTGAGACTCCAGTACTTTGGCCACCTCATGTGAAGAGTTGACTCACTGGAAAAACTGTGATGCTGGGAGGGATTGGGGGCAGGAGGAGAAGGGGACAACTGAGGATGAGATGGCTGGGTGACATCATGGACTCAATGGACGTGAGTCTGAGTGAACTCTAGGAGATGGTGATGAACATGGAGGCCTGGCATACTGTGATTCATTTGGTTGCAAAGAGTCAGACACTACTGAGAGAATGAACCGAACTGATGCAATATTGCTCTTTACAGCATTGGACCTTGCTTCTATCACCAGTCACATCCACACTGGGTATTGTTTTTGCTTTGGCTCCATCCCTTCATTCTTTCTGGAGTTATTTCTCCACTGATCTCCAGTAGCATACTGGGCACCTACCAACCTTGGGCTTTCATCTTTCAGTGTTCTATCTTTTTGCCTTTTGATGCTGTTCATGGGGTTCTCAAGGCAAGAATACTGAAGTGGTTTTCCACTCCCTTCTCCAGTGGACCACATTCTGTCAGACCTCCCCACCATGACCCGTCCGTCTTGGGTGTCCCCACATGGCATGATTTGTTTCAGTGAGTCATAGGATTGATAACTATATTTCCAGGACAGACGTTTTTGCAGTGAAAAGTAAATTTTCAATGGCGACCCCTTACTCAATATTTATGAGGAAAAAGAAATATTTTATATGTCAGAATTCTCTTTTTTTTTCTGGATTACGTAAAATACTTATTGCCCGATAAATTCAGTCCAGTTTTTCAGTCGTGTGTGACTCTGTAACCTCAATAGCACACCATAGGGTTGCCAAAAACATGACTGTTTGGAGAACAATAAAGATTAGGCTCAGGGTAAAGAAACCAAGTTGGAAAAATGAACACAGCTCCCCCTAACTGAGATAAAGTACCTTTCATGCTCACATATATGATATCCATTAATTGTCCTTTGTTGAAGAAGTTGTGAGAAAACCACAAATTATATTTTTTAAATTTAAAACTAACTTGAGATATAATGACACTCAAGAATAGTTAAAAATAATTAAAAACAATCTTCTTATCATTAGTTTAAAGTTTGATTTTAACCATGAGTTTCCCTTTCTAACGGCTGATTACCTTGCCCCAAATCCTCCTCTAAAATCATTTGAAAGTACAGGGTCACATATTATGTTATTTACAGGAAATTTGTTAACTTGCCTGAGCCTTAGTTGTCTCATTTACAAAGTGAAGATAAAAAAAAAAACTTATCTTACATTCAGAAAATGAATCCTTCAAAATGTTTAAGCATAATAGTTACCTTTATCCATCTGCGTTTTTACTTTTGTACACTTTTGAATTGTTTGAACTTCTTTTATTTCAATAATTTGTTTGCTTTCATACTTTTTAAGATTAAAAGTAAGTTAAGAAAAAGATCATAATCAATTTGCAATTAAAATTATATATGAAGCATGGGGATCAATTTATACTCTATCAGGAATCCTAACTGAAAATATCTTAAATATAGGCAAAGTTTAGATAGAAATGTTGCACATTCAGTTCCAGACCAGTACAATAAAGTGAAGATCACAATAAAATGAGTTAAACAAAGTTTTTGATTTCTTTGTCCATATAAAAGTAAATTTAACAGTGTATTCTTAAATGAACAATAGCATTATATAAAACAAGTACATATCCTAACTAAAACTAGATTATTACTTAAAAATGCTAATCATCATCTGAGCCTTATGTAAGCTATAGTAGCAACATCAAGGATCACTGAACACAAATCACCATAATGAATACAATAATAATTTAAAATTTTTAAATATTGTAAAAATTACCAAAATGTGACACACAAACAAGAAGTGGGCCAATACTGTTGGATAGTTGGTTCTGAAATATTTGCTTAACACAGGGTTGTCATAAAACTTTGATTCGTTAAAAAATATAATATCTGTGAAATACAAGAAAGGAAAGTAAAACAAGGGATACATGTAATGGAAAATCCTTGTGCTCATTCACTCAGTCATGTCTGACTCTTTGTGACCCATGGAGTGCAGCCTGCCAGCCTCCTCTGTCCATGGGATTTTTAGGGAAGAATACTGTAGTTGGCTGCCATTTCCTCTTCCAGGGGATCTTCCTCACCTAGGGATTGAACCCGTCTCTCCTGCATCTTCTGCATTGTTGCTGCTGCTGCTGCTAAGTCGCTTCAGTTGTGTCTGACCTTGTGCGACCACATAGACGGCAGCCCACCAGGCTCCCCCATCCCTAGGATTCTCCAGGCAAGAACACTGGAGTGGATTGCCATGTCCTTCTCCAATGCATGAAAGTGAAAAGTGATAGTGAACTCTATCAGTCATGTCTGACTCTTAGCGACCCTAAAGACTGCAGCCCACCAGGCTCCTCCATCCATAGGATTTTCCAGGCAATTATTGGAGTGGGGCGCCACTGCCTTCTCTGCTTCTGCATTGTTAGGATGATTCTTTACCACTGAGCCACCTAGGAAGCCCAAGATTACAGAATCCTCAAGATTCAAGAACTGACAGCAACAGAAACCTCTGGAAATGGTAGTAGGCATCCGTTCAGTTCAGTCGCTCAGTCGTGTCCAGCTCTTTGCGATTCCATGAATCGCAGCACGCCAGGACTCCTTGTCCATCACTAACTCCTGTAGTTCACTCAGGCTCACGTACATCGAGTCAGTGATGCCATCTAGCCATCTCATCCTCTGTTTCCCCTTCTCCTCCTGCCCCCAGTCTCTCCCAGCATCAGAGTCTTTTCCAATAAGTCAACTCTTCACATGAGGTGGCCAAAGTACTGGAGTTTCAGCTTTAGCATCATTCCTCCCAGAGAAATCCCAGGGCTGATCTCCTTCAGAATGGACTGGTTGGATCTCCTTGCAGTCCAAGGGACTCTCAAGAGTCTTCTCCAACACCACAGTTTAAAAGCATCAATTCCTTGGCGCTCAGCCTTCCTCACAGTCCAACTCTCACATCCATACATGACCACAGGAAAAACCATAGCCTTGATTAGATGGACCTTAGTTAGTAGTAGGCATAGGACTAAGAAAAAAAAAAAAAAAGATTTATTTCAGTTTTTCTGAAAAATGAATCAGTGAAATGAGGCCCCAAATAAACACTTATCATACATGCTGCTGTTGTTCATTCACTAAGTTGAGTCCAACTCTTTGCACCCCAATGGATTGCAGCATGCCAGACTTGAAGGTCCTTCACTATCTCCCAGAGTTTGCTCAAACTCATGTCCGTTGAATCGAATATGCCATCCAACCATCTCATCCTCTGCTGCCCCCTTCTCCTTTTACTTTCAATCTGTCCCAGTGTCATGGTCTTTTTCAGTGAGTCATCTCTTAGTATCAGGTAGTCAAAGTATTGGAGCTTCAGCTTCAGCATCAGTCCTTCCATTGAATATTCAGAAATAATTTCCTTCAGGATTGACAGGTTTGATCTTTTTGCAGTCCAAAGGACTCTCAAGAGTCTTCTCTAGCACCACAGTTCAAAAGCAGCAATTCTTCAGTGCTCAGTCTTCTTTACGTCCAACTCTCACATCTGTTGCCTGCAAATTTGGAAAACTCAGCAGTGGACACAGGACTGGAAAAGATCAGTTTTCATTCCAGTCCCAAAGAAAGGCAATGCTAAAGACTGTTCAAAGTGCACAGTTGCACTCATCTCACACACTAGTAAAGTAATGCTCAAAATTCTCCAGGCCAGGCTTCAGCAATACATGAACCATGAACTTCCAGATGTTCAAGCTGGTTTTAGAAAAGGCAGAAGAACCACAGGTCAAATTGCCAACGTTTGCTGGATCATCGAAAAGCAAGAGAGTTCCAGAAAAACATCTATTTGTGCTTATTGACTATGCCAAAGCCTTTGACTATATGTATTACAATAAACTGTTGAAAAATTTGGAAGAGATGGGAATCCAAGACCAACTGACCTGCCTCTTGAGACATCTGTATGGAGTTTAGTAAGCAACAGTTAGAACTGGACATGGAACGGTTCTAAATTGGGAAAGGAATACTTGAAGGCTGTGTATTGTCACCCTGCTTCCTTAACTTATACACAGACTATATCACGTGAAATGCTGGGCTGGATGAAGCACAAGCTGTAATGAAGATTTCCAGGAGAAATATCAATAAGCTCAGATATGCCAATGACACCACCCTTATGGCAGAAAGCGAAGAAGAGCTAAAGAACCTCTTGATGAAAGTGAAAGAGGAGAGTGAAAAAGTTGGCTTAAAACTCAACATTCAGAAAACTAAGATCATGGCATCTGGTCCCATCACTTCATGGCAATCAGATGTGGAAACAGTGACAGGCTTTATTCTTTTGGGCTGCAGAATCACTGTGGATGGTGACTGTAGCCATGAAATTAAAAGCACTTGCTCCTGAAGAAAAGGTATGACCTACCTAGACAGCATATTAAAAGGCAAAAACACTACTTTGCCAACAAAGGTTCCATCTAGTCAAAACTATGGCTTTTCCAGTAGTCATGTATGGATGTGAGAGTTGGACTACAAAGAAAGCTGAGCATCCAAGAATTGATGCTTTTGAACTGTGGTGTTGGAGAAGACTCTTGAGAGTACCTTGGACTGCAAGGAGTACCAACCAGTCCATCGTAAATGAAATCAGTACTGAATATTCATTGAAAGGACTGATGCTGAAGCTGAATCTCCAATACTTTGGCCACCTGATGTGATAGCCACCTGATATGAAGAACTGACTCACTGGAAAAGACCCTGATGCTGGGAAACACTGAATGTGAGAGAAGTGGAAGACAGAGGGTGAGACTTTTGGATGGCATCACCAGTCAATGGACATGCATTTGAGTAAACTCCAGGAGTTGGTGATGGACAAGGAAGCATGGCATGCTGCAGTCCATGGGAGCACAAGTAGTGAGACACGACTGAGCGACTGAAATGAACTGAGGCAATATGAGAAAGAGGGCTAAGGATTGCTTCTTTTCTTAATCTCCTACAGGAAGCTAGATGATTACTTGAATAATGAAAAACTTTAATAAATAGTCCTAACTGTGAATACTGAAATGGTCATGTTAGCAGTATGAGTGTGATGATGCAGTCAAGCTCCTAGGCTCTATTTCCTCTCTTCAGTCTGTGATTTTGTATAAATTTCTATTCAATAATAAAATTTGAAAATAAACCTAACATTCAGAGTTGATATTAATATTTCAATTAAATAACATTAAAGTGTCTTGCATTGTGCTTGGCCAATGTGTCTTCTTAACATAGGATTTCTTTCCTTTATCCATCAGTCCAGTAGTGTCTTAATGTAGTGCTTTGACCTGAGGATAAAAAGTAACTCTTGATTAGAGCCTCTATTACATTTGGCACTTGCTTTCAAACTGACCCTGAAATGAAAGTTCTTTTTTAACTGAAGTATATTTGATGTATTGGCTTTCCAGGTGGCCATAGTGGTAAAGAACTCGGCTTACAATGGAGGAGAACTAAGAGACAGAGTTTTGTTCCGTGGGATAGGAAGATCCCCTGGAGGAGGGCATGACAACCAATTCTAGTATTCTTGCCTGAAGAATCCCATGGACACAGGAGCCTGGCAAGCTTCAATTCATAGGGTTGCACAGAGTCGGACATGACTGATGTGACTTAGCATGCATGCATATTTGATGTACAATATTATATGTTGCATACATACTCAGTTACTTCAGTTTTGTCCAGTTCTTTGAGACCCCACAAACTCCTCTGCCCATGGGATTATCCCGGCAAGAATACTGGAGTGGGTTGCCATTTCCTCCTTCAGGGGATCTTCTCAAACCTGGGATTAACCCACATCTCCTTTGGCTCCTGAATTGGTAGGCAGATTCTTTACCACTGAGTCACCTGGGAAGCCCCCACAATATTATATGTTACAGGTGTACAATATAGTGATTCACAATTTTTAAAGGTTATACCTCATGTATATTGATTATGAAAATTGACTGTATTTCCAGTGTTGTACCATATACATGAGTAGCTTATTTTATACATAATAGTTTGTATTTCTCAATTCCCTCCTCTTCTCTCTCCCCACTGGTTATCACTAGTCAGTTATATGTATCTGTGAACCTGTATTCACTACTTATTCCACATATAAGTGTTATCATATAGTATTTATTATTCTGTGTATGGCAAAATCAATACAATATTTTACAGTAATTAACCTCCAAGTAAAATAAATAAATTAAAAAAAAAAGAAATAGACCTGCAAGTAAACTAATAGAGATGATAAGCTCTGGGCGGGGGGATGTTTATAAGCAGGAAATTCACTCAATAAAGCCCCTTCCAAGATCAAAAAAAAAAAAAAAAAAAGAAGTAAAACTCACTATTTGCAAATGACTTTATCTTATATATAGAAAATCCTAAGGAATACACATACAATTAAAACTAATAAAGGAGTTTAACAAGGTTACAAGGTATAAGATCAATATACAAAAATACATTGTTTTCCTATGCACTATTAATGAACAACCTAAAAATTAAATTAAGAAAATAATCTTTTTTTACAGTAGTATCAAAAAGATTCAAGTACTGACACAAAAAATTTAACAAAATAAGTGTAAGACTTGTATACTAAAAAGTACAAAATATCATTAAAAGAAATTAAGGGGGACCTCAATATATAGAAAGACATTCCATGTTCATGAATTGAAAGGTGATATTGTTAAGATGGTAATACAAAATATCTATAAATTTAGTGTAAATCTCTAGCAAAATAGCAACTGGCCATTTTTTGCACAAATAGGTATGGCGACCCTAAAATCTGCATAGAACCAAATGGAAAAAGAAATCCTGAAAAAGATTCACAATTGTTAAATTTAAAACTTACCACAAACCTGTTGTAATCAACATAATCTGGTGCTGACATAAAGGTAGATTTATAGATCAATAGAATAGAACTGAGACCAGAAATAAATGTATACACTTATGGTTAATTGATATTTTAGACAATGCCAAAACAATTCAGTGGGAATGAATGATCTTTTGGACATATGATGGTAAGACTACTAGATTTTCACCTGCAAAAGTATGAAGTTGGAGCCCTACATCATATTATGTTAAAAAATTAGAACCGAAAATTATAAAACTCTTATCTAGGTGAGAAAAACATAGGTGCAAATCTTCATGACCTTATATCAGGCAAGTTTCTGACATAGTACACCCAAAACACAGGCAACCAAAGGAAAAAATAGGCCAGTTAGACTTCACAAATTTAAAAATGTTTATGCTTCAAAAGACGCTACCAACAAAGTGCCGAGACAGCCCAAAGAATGTGATAAAATTCTTGCACATCTAGTATTCAGAGTATATAATACGTTCTCCCTTTATATAGTTTAATTTTATTGGAGTATAGCTGATTTACAATGTTGTGTCAGTTTGGTGTACAGCATTGTGATTTAGTTATATACACACACACACACAGACACACACATATACACATGCTGCTGCTGCTGCTAAGTCACTTCAGTCATGTCTGACTCTGTGCGACCGGATAGATGGAAACCCACCTGGCTCCTCTGTCCCTGGGATTCTCCAGGCAAGAATACTGGAGTGTGTTGCCATTTCCTTCTCATATATATGTATGTATGTAGTTATCATGGAATATTGACTAAAGTTCTCTGTACTATATAGTAGATCCTTATTTCTTATTTATCTTATATATAGCAGTGTGTATGTGCTCACTCCAAGCTTCTGATTTATCCAGCCCTCCATTATATTTTCCCTTTGATAACCATAAGTTTGTTTTTGGTATCTGCTAAGTCTGTTAACTTATTTGTAAATAAATTCATTTGTATCATTTTTTAAAAATTAGATTCCACATGAGTGATATCATATAATATTTGTTTTTTTCTGTCTGTCTTATTTCACTTAGTATTATAATCTCTAGGCACATCTATTAATATGTTGTGGCAACGGGCAATATTTCATTGTTTTATGGCTGAGGAATATTCCATTGTATATATGTACCACATCATCTTTATCCATTCCTCTGTTGATGGACATTTAGGTTTCTTCCATGTCCTGGCTGTTGTAAATAGTGCTACAATGAATATCAGGGTGCATGTATCTTTCCAAATTGTGTTTTTTTTTTTTCTGGATATATGCCCAGTAGTGGGATTATTAGATCACATGGTTGCTCTTTCTGATGGCTCAGTGGGTAAAGAACCCGCCTGAAATGCAGGAGACACAGGTAGATGGGGGTTCAGTTCCTAGCTTGGGAAGATCCCTTGGAAGATGAAATGGCAACCCACTTCAGTATTCTTGCCTGAAAAATCCCATGAACAAAGGAGCATGGCAGGCTACAGTCCACGAGGTCACAAAGAGTCAGACACAACTGAGCACACACAAGCACATGGTAGCTCTATCTTTAGTTTTTAAGGAACCTTTATGGGCTCCCAGATGGCTCAGTGCGTAGATAATCCACCTCCAATGCAGGAGATGCAGGAGACTTGGCTTCGATTCTTTGATCAGGAAGATCCCTTGGAAGAAGGCATGGCAACCCACTCCAGTATTTTTGCTTGGAGAATCCCATGGATAGAGGAGCCTGGTGGGCTAGGATCCATAGGTTCCTAAAGAGTCAAACATGACTAAAGTGACTGAGCACACGCGCATGCAAGGAGCCTTCATAGTATTCTCCATAGTGGTTGTACCAATTTACAACAGTATAGGAGATTTCCTTTTTCTCCACACCCTCTCCAGCATACATTGTTTGTAGATTTTTGATGATGGCCTTTCTGAAGCATATGAGGTAATACGTCATTGTAGCTTTGATTTACATTCCTCTGATTATTAGTGATGTTGAACATCTTTTCATGTACTTTTTGGCAATCTATGTGTCTTTGGAGAAATATAAAGGTAGAACCAAATTTAAAAATGGGCAAAATAATTCAATAAACATTTCTCCAAGGAATATATAGTTGACCCTTCAATAACATTGGTTTGAACTTCATAGGTCTGCTTATATGTCAATATTTTCGATATTTAATATTACAGTGCTACAAAGTCTGTTGGTTGAATCTGTAGATGTGGAGCCATAAATGTGGAGGATCCGTGTGTTCAGAGGATGGACTATAAGTTATACACAGATTTTTGATTACAGGGAGGTTTGGCGTGCCTAACCCCCATGTTGTTCATGGGCTAACTTCATATACAAAGGGTCAGTAATCTTAGGAAAAGACATTTCATGCTGTTAGTCATTAGGGAAATGAAATGTGAATGCAGTCACAGTGAATGAATCTTCACATCACACCCGCTGAATTCAGTATAGTCAAAAAGTATTGATGAGTATGTGGAGAAATTGAAACTTTTATTCATTGTTGTGAGGAATGTAAAATGAAACACCAACTTTGGAAAACAGTTTGATGGTTCCTCAAAACTTAAAAATAAAGTCACCCATATGACTCTAATTTTACTGAGCATATATATATATATATATGCTCAAAGCAATTGAAAATATGACCACATAAAGTCTTGTATGTGAATATGCATAGCAGCATTATTTATGACCACCCCCAAATGGAAATAAGTCAAATGTCCATCAACTGAAGAATTCATAAAGAACATACGGCATATCCATTCAGTTATATAATCAAATATTATTTTGCCATACAAAGGAATGAAGTACTGATAAATGCTACAATAGGGATAAACATTAAAAGCATTATTTTAAGTATAAGGCAACATATTGTATGATTCCAGTTATATGAAATGTCTAGAATAGACAAATTCAGAGAGACACAGAGTACTTTGTGGTTTTTGAGGAGAAAAAGAGGAAAACAGGTAATGATTATTAGTAGATATGGGATTTATTTTTGAGGTGATTGAAGTATACTGGAATTAGATAACAGTGATAGTTGCACAACTTTGTTGATATACTAAAAATTGAATTATTTACTTAGAAAGGGTGAATTTTATGATACATGAATTCTTTCTCATAGTTTTTAGTTTTAAAAATGGAAGTGGAGGAAAAAGTGATGCACAGAACTGAATCTGTTCTTTGAGAAGTTACTGACATTTCCTGGTTTCATACTTTTTCAAACAATTGCTACATTAAATAGATTGAGCACATGGAGGAACAGTTTTGCCTACCTATCTTTTGTGTGAAAATCTCTATCTCAAGTGTTTGGTATCTGAGTTGAGGCTAAGCCATTAGTCAAGGCTCCCCAATTATTAATAAGTCACCTAAAAAACTATTTTCATGATTATCTGAACTTTATTTGACAATGTAAAATGAAGCTCAGTTCAGTTCAGTCGCCCAGCAATGTCTGACTCTTTGTGACCCCATGAATTGCAGCACAGCAGGCCTCCCTGTCCATCACTAACTCACGGAGTTCACCCAAACTCATGTCCATCCAGTCGGTGATGCCATGCAGTCATCTCATCCTCTGTCGTCCCCTTCTCTTCTTGCCCCCAATCCCTCCCAGCATCAGAGTCTTTTCCAATGAATCAACTCTTTGCAAGAGGTGGCCAAAGTACTGGAGTTTCAGCTTTAGCATCATTCCTTCCCAAGAACACCCAGGACTGATCTCCTTTAGAATGGACTGGTTGGATCTCCTTGCAGTCCAAGAGCCTCTCAAGAGTCTTCTCCAACACCACACTTCAAAAGCAACAATTCTTCGGTGCTAAGCTTACTTCACAGTCCAACTCTCACATCCATACATGACTACTGGAAAAACCATAACCTTGACTAGACGGACCTTAGTCAGCAAAGTAATGTCTCTGCTTTTGAATATACTATCTAGATTGGCCATAACTTTTCTTCCAAGGAGTAAGCGTCTTTTAATTTCATGGCTGCAATCACCATCTGCAGTGATTTTTGAGCCCCCAAAAGTAAAGTCTGCCACTGTTTCCACTGTTTCCCGTCTATTTCCCATGAAGTGATGGGACCAGATGCAATGATCTTCATTTACTGAATGTTGAGCTTTAAGCCAACTTTTCACTCTCTACTTTAACTTTCATCAAGAGGGTTTTTAGTTCCTCTTCATTTTCTGCCATAAGGGTGGTGTCATCTGCGTATCTGAGTTTATTGATATTTCTCCCGGCAGTCTTGATTCCAGCTTGTGCTTCCTCCAGCCCAGTATTTCTCATGATGTACTCTGCATATAAGTTAAATAAGCAAGGTGCTAATATACGGCCTTGATGTACTTCTTATCCTATCTGGAAGCAGTCTGTTGTTCCATGTCCATTTCTAATTTTTGCTTCCAAGATCGTAGCTGTTGCAAGAGGGCATCAGAGGGCAGCCACACTGAAACCATACTCACAGAAAACTAGTCAATCTAATCACACTAGGACCACAGCCTTGTCTAACTCAGTGAAACCAAGTCACACCTGTGGGACAACCCAAGACGGAGGGGTCATGGTGGGGCGATCTGACAGAATTTGGTCCACTGGAGAAGGGAATGGCAAGCCACTTCAGTAGTCTTGCTTTGAGACCCCATGAACAGTATGAAAAGGTAAAGTGATAGGATACTAAAAGAGGAACTCCCCAGGTCATTAGGTGCCCAACACACTACTGGAGATCAGTGGAGAAATAACTCCAGAAAGAATGAAGGGATGGAGCCAAAGCAAAAACAATACCCAGCTGTGGATGTGACTGGTGATAGAAGCAAGATCCGATGCTACAAAGAGCAATATTGCATAGGAACCTGGAATGTCAGGCCCATGAATCAAGGCAAATTGGAAGTGGTCATACAAGAGATGGCAAGGGTGAACATCGACATTCTAGGAATCAGCGAACTAAAATGGACTGGAATGGGTGAATTTAACTCAGATGACCATTATATCTATTACTGCAGGCAAGAATCCCTCAGAAGAAATGGAGTAGCCATCATGGTCATCAAAAGAGTCCAAAATGCAGTACTTGGATGCAATCTCAAAAACAACAGAATGATCTCTGTTCATCTCCAAGGCAAACCATTCAGTATCACAGTTATCCAAGTCTATGCCCCAACCAGTAATGCTGAAGAAGCTGAAGTTGACCAGTTCTGTGAAGACCTACAAGACCTTTTAGAACTAACACCCCAAAAAAAATGTCCTTTTCATTATATGGGACTGGAATGCTAAAGTAGGAAGTCAAGAAACACCTGGAGTAACAGGCAAATTTGGCCTTGGAATGCAGACTGAAGCAGGGCAAAGACTAATAGAGTTTTGCCAAGAAAATGCACTGGTCATAGCAAACACCCTCTTCCAACAACACAAGAGAAGACTCTACACATGGACATCACCAGATGGTCAACACTGAAATCAGACTGATCATATTCTATGCAGCCAAAGATGGAGAAGCTCTATACAGTCAACAAAAACAAGACCAGGAGCTGACTATGGCTCAGATCATGAACTGCTTATTACCAAATTCAGACTTAAATTGAAGAAAGGAGGGAAAACCTCTAGACCATTCAAGTATGACCTAAATCATATCCCTTATGTGTATACAGTGCAAGTGAGAAATAGATTTAAGGGCCTAGATCTGATAGAGGGGCTGATGAACTATGGAATGAGGTTCGTGACATTGTACAGGAGACAGAGATCAAGACCATCCCCATGGAAAAGAAATGCAAAAAAGCAAAATGGCTGTCAGGGGAGGACTTACAAATAGCTGTGAAAAGAAGAGAAGAGAAAAGCAAAGGAGAAAAGGAAAGATATAAGCATCTGAATGCAGAGTTCCAAAGAAGAGCAAGGAGAGATAAGAAAGCCTTCTTCAGTGATCAATGCAAAGAAATAGAGGAAAAGAACAGAATGGGAAAGACTAGAGATCTCTTCAAGAAAATTAGAGATACCAAGGGAACATTTCATGCAAAGATGGGCTCAATAAAGGACAGAAATATTCTGGACCTAACAGAAATAGAAGATATTAGGAAGAGGTGGCCAGAATACATGGAAGAACTGTACAAAAGGATCTTCATGACCCTGATAATCATGATGATGTGATCACTAATCTAGAGCCAGACATCTTGGAATGTGAAGTGAAGTGGACTTAGAAACCGTCACTACGAATAA
Source organism: Nanger dama (assembly GCA_917880005.1). Taxonomy (NCBI): domain Eukaryota; kingdom Metazoa; phylum Chordata; class Mammalia; order Artiodactyla; family Bovidae; genus Nanger; species Nanger dama. The sequence goes on along the minus strand of CAKJTW010000073.1, from coordinate 4,008,700 downwards.
TGCTAGTGGAGGTGATGGAATTTTAGTTGAGCTGTTTCAAATCCTGAAAGATGATGCTGTGAAAGTGCTGCACTCAATATGCCAGCACATTTGGAAAACTCAGCAGTGGCCACACGAATGGAAAAGGTCCGTTTTCATTGAAATCCCAAAGAAAGACAATGCCAAAGAATTCTCAAACTACCACACAATTGCACTCATCTCACATGCTAGTAAAGTAATGCTCAAAATTTTCCACGCCAGGCTTCACTAATACTTGAACTGTGAACTTCCTGATGTTTTAGCTGGTTTTAGAAAAGGCAGGGGAACCAGAGATCAAATTGCCAACATCCACTGGATCATGGAAAAAGCATGAGAATTACAGAAAAAAAAAAATCTATTTCTGCTTTATTGACTATGCCAAAGCCTTTGACTGTGTGGATCACAAGAAACTGTGGAAAATTCTGAAAGAGATGGGAATACCAGACCACCTAACTTGCCTCTTGAGAAATCTGTATGCAGGTCAGGAAGCAGCAGTTAGAACTGGACATGGAACAACAGACTCGTTCCAAATATGAAAAGAGTACGTCTAGCCTGTATATTGTCACCCAGCTTATTTCACTTCTATGCAGAGTACATCATGAGAAACGCTGGGCTGGAAGAAACACAAACTGGAATCAAGAAGCTAGGAGAAATATCAGTCACCTCAGATATGCAGATGATACCACCCTTATGTCAGAAAGTGTAGAGGAACTAAAAAGCCTCTTGATGAAAGTGAAAGAGGAGAGCGAAAAAGTTGGCTTAAAACTCAACATTCAGAAAATGAAGACCATGGCATCTAGTCCCATCACTTCATGGGAAATAGATGGGAAACAGTGGAAACAGTGTCAGACTTTATTTTTGGTGGCTCCAAAATCACTGGAGATGGTGACTGCAGCCATGAAATTAAAAGACGCTTACTCCTTGGATGAAAAGTTATGGCCAATCTAGATAGTATATTCAAAAGCAGAGGAATTACTTTGCTGACTAAGGTCCGTCTAGTCAAGGCTATTGTTTTTCCTGTGGTCATGTATGGATTTGAGAGTTGGACTGTGAATAAAGCTGAATGTGGTAGAATTGATGCTTTTGAACTGTGGTGTTGAAGAAGACTCTTGAGAATCCCTATGGCTCCAAGGAGATCCATCCAGTCCATTCTGAAGGAGATCAGTCCTGGGATTTCTTTGGAAGGACTGATGCTAAATCTGAAACTCCAGTACGTTAGCCACCTCATGCAAAGTGTTGACTCATTGGGAAAGACTCTGATGCTAGGAAGGATTGGAGGCAGGAGGAGATGGTGACGACAGAGGAGGATGACATGGCTGGACGGCATCATGGAAGTGATGAACATGAGTCTGAGTGAACTCCGGGAGATGGTGATGGACAGGGAGGCCTGTCGTGCTGCGAATCATGGGGTCACAAAGAGTCGGACATGACTGAGCTACTGAACTGAACTGACTGACCAGCAGATAGTTTTCTCAAGAGGCAGGTCAGGTGGTCTGGTGTTCCCATCTCTTTCAGAATTTTCCACAGTTTATTGTGATCCACACTGTCAAAGGCTTTGACATAGTCAATAAAGCAGAAATAGATATTTTTCTAAAACTCTCTTGCTTTTTGATGCTCCAGGGGATGTTGGCAATTTGATCTCTGGTTCCTCTGCCTTTTGTAAAACCAACTTGAACATCTTGAAGTTCACGGTTCATGTATTACTGAAGCCTGGCTTGGAGAACTTTGAGCATTACTTTGCTAGCATGTGAGATGAGTGCAATTGTGCAGTAGTTTGTACATTCATTGGCATTGCCTTTCTTTGGGATTGGAATGAAAACTGACCTTTTCCAGTCCGTGGCCACTGCTGTGTTTTCCAAATTGGTGACATATTGAGTGCAACACTTTCACAGCATCATCTTTCACGATTTAAAATAGCTCAACTGGAATTCCATCACCTCCACTGGCTTTGTTCTGAGTGATGCTTTCTAAGGCTTGCTTGACTTCACATTCCAGGATGTCTGGCTCTAGGTGAATGATCACACCATCATGATTATCTTGTTCTCAGATCTTTTTTGTACAGTTCTTTACCATGGTCCTGCCCCAGTGGATCCAGGGAATTCGAAGCGTAGACTGCGTAGGTGAGGAAAAGCTTATTTATTTAGAAATATGAAAGAAATTAAGAAGAAATAGTACAGTAGGAAAATATAGTGGAAAAAGATGCTGAACAACTTGGTTTATGTGGAGAACCAATAAAATCTCAGGACAAGAGATTTGCACCATCTACATTATGCCACCAGCGCCTGTTTGAATATTGGAATGTACCCCACCTTGGGCTTCCTCTCTCACGGATCTTAGAAGCTCGGGCAAGTAAGCAGACATGGTGAGCCTCCATGCCCCAATGGGAATTCAGCGAAAAAATAAAGACATGAGGGCAACCAGTTTAGTGACTGCCCCCTTCTATTGCACAGAAAGGCCTTTTATACCTTTTTTTGTACATAGAGTTTAATGGATAATATAAAATTATACAGCATCAGCAGCCCTGAATTGTATCAAGACCAGGCTTTCTCTCTGCATGCCTAGTTTTATATATAAGTCTTAGGTGATTTACATCATCTTCTGGCCAGAAGGCCAATTAACATTTACATGCCCTTTTCTGATAAGGGTTTGTCAACCAGAAGACTTATTTGTGTTGTTCTTCCCAAAGTCTGGTGCCACTCTCAGAAAGCACTAAATAAAGTTACATTCTTACATAGCAAGGATACAACAGTTTATAACAATGAAAGAAGTTCAGTGATTTATAACAAAGAGAAAGTTCATTAACTCAAAAGTCTAATGTTGCTAACATCAAAACTACTATATTCCTATTTCTGCATCCCGATTACATTGATTAATATCCTCCCAGGTGCCTAAAAGATAAAGGATATGGAGGCCTGGCAGCAAACATTAACTCAACAAACTCTTCACCAGACTAATTCTTAGCTCTGTATCTTTAAGATGTTTTGAGCTTCATGCCTCTCACTGTTTGGGGCTGTAAACAATCCACAAGTTATAAAGCAGACCGGTCAGATAAGTTAGAAAGCCATCAAAGAGACTTAAGCCAAGACATTCTTTTTATATGCAGGAGACTTTTAACTGGAGCTCTGAATTAACTCTTTCCAGAGAAAAGGTGGTAATGTCAGAAGAGTATAGTATAGCAGAGAGTAAACAGACAGATTTTGGTTTCAGGGTAGATGCTCAGACAGAGGACCCCTCGAGACCTGACTTGCCTTGCCCATCAGGCCTCTCCACATGACCTTGTTATGTGTGGGATCTCCCGTGCTGGCTCCCAGCAGTTCTTTTTATATTCTTGCCAGCTCTTCTTAATATCTTCTGCTTCTGTTAGGTCCAGACCATTTCTTTCCTTTTATCGAGCCCATTTTTGCATGAAATATTCCCTTGGTAACTCTAATTTTCTTGAAGAGATCTCTAGTCTTTCCCATTCTGTTGTTTTCCTCTATTTTTTTGCATTGATTGCTGAGGAAGGCTTTCTTATCTCTCCTTGCTCTTCTTTGGAACTCTGCATTCAGATGCTTATATCTTTCCTTTTTCCTTTGCTTTTCTCTTCTCTTCTTTTCACAGCTATTTGTAAGGCTTCCCCAGGCAGCCATTTTGCTTTTTGCATTTCTTTTCCATAGGGATGGTCTTGATCCCTGTCTCCTGTACAATGTCACGAACCTCATTCCATAGTTCATCAGGCACTCTATCTATCAGATCTAGTCTCTTAAATCTATTTCTCACTTCCACTGTATAATCATAAGGGATTAGATTTAGGTCTAATAAAGTAGATCAGTATATTATGCAACCTTCAATAAGTTACTTCACCTTTTTGAACCTTAATTTTCTTTGCAATGTGTACTTTTCAAGGTTTTGAAGACTTAATGAGATATGGATTTTAAATACCTAGCAAACTGCCTGGCCTGATTTAGGCCTGAGTTAATGTTAGCTTCCTCTCTGACATTTTTCTCTCTGGTTAAAATACATATTCCTCTTTAAAAAAATTGAATTATCTCTATTTTTAGAAATTAATTAGTTGATTTTTAATTGAATGATAATTCCTTTACAGAATTTTGTTGTTTCTTTTCAATCCTCAACGTGAATCAGCCATAGGTATACATATGTCCCCTCCCTTTTGAACTTCCTTCAATATCCTTCCCTATCCCACCCCTCTTGGTTGATACAGAGTCCCTGTTTGAGTTTCCTGAGCCATACAACAAATTTCCATTGGTCATCTATTTTACATATGGTAATGTGAGTTTGCAGATGGTGATTGCAGCCATGAAATTAAAAGACGCTTACTCCTTGGAAGAAAAGTAATGACCAACCTAGATAGCATATTCAAAAGCAGAAACATTACTTTGCGAACAAAAGTCTGTCTAATCAAGGCTATGGTTTTCCCGTAGTCATGTATGGATGTGAGAGTTGGGCTGTGAAGAAAGTTCAGCGCCAAAGAATTGATGCTTTTGAAGTGTGGTGTTGGAGAAGACTCTTGGGAGTCTCTTGGACTGCAAGGAGATCCAGCCAGTCCATTCTAAAGGAGATTGGTCCTGGAAGTTCTTTGGAAGGAATGATGCTAAGGTGAAACTCCAGTACTTTGGCCACCTCATGCAAAGAACTGACTCATTGGAAAAGACTCTGATGCTGGGAGGGATTGGGGGCAGGAAGAGAAGGGCACGACAGAGGATGAGATGGCTGGATGGCATCACCCACTCGATGGACATGAGTTTAAGAGAGCTCCAGGAGTTGGTGATGGACAGGGAGGCCTGGTGTGCTGCAAATCATGGGGTTGCAAAGAGTCGGACACGACTGAGCGACTGAACTGAACTGAATATAAGTTTCTATGTTTCTCTTTTCTTATATCTCACCCTCTCCTCCCCTCTCCTCATGTCCATAAGTCTATTCTCTATGTCTGTTTCTCCATTACTGCCTTGTAAATAAATTCTTCAGCACCATTTTTCTAGATTCTGTAATATGCATTAGAATATGATATTTGTCTTTCTCTTTCTGAATTACTTCACTCTGTATAATAGGCTCTAACTTCATCCACCTTACTAGAACTCACTGAAATATGTTCCTTTTATGGCTGAGTCATATTCCATTGTGTATATGAACCACAACTTCTTTAACCATTTATCTGTTAATGAACATCTAGGTTGCTTCCATGTTCTAGCTATTGTAAATAGTGTTGCAGTAAACAATGGGATGCATATGTCTTTTCAATTTGGGTTTTCTCAGGGTATATACCTAGGAGCGAAATTGCTGGGTCATATGGTGGTTTCATTCCTAGTATTTTTAAATTAATTTATTTTTTTTATTGATGGATAATTACTTTACAGAATTTTTCTGTTTTTCTGTCAAACCTCAACATGAATAAGCCATAGGTATATATATATATCCCCTTCCTTTTGAACCTCCCCCCATCTCCCTCTCCATCTCACCCCTCTAGGTTGACACAGAGCCCCTGTTTGAGTTTCCTGAGCCATACAGCAAATTCCATTGGCTATCTATTTTACATATGGTAATATAAGCTTCCATGTTACTCTTTCCATACATCTCACCCTCTCCTCCCCTCTCCCCATGTCCATAAGTCTATTCTCTATGTCTGTTTCTCCATTGCTGCCCTGTAAGTAAGTTGTTCAGTACCATTTTTTCTAGATTCTTTATATATGTTTTAGAATAAGGTGTTTATCTTTTTCTTCCTGACTCACTTCACTCTGTTCTAGGTTCTAGGTCCATCTACCTCATCAAAACTGACTCAAATATCTTCTTTTTTATGGATGAGTAATATTCCATTGTGTTTGTATACCACGACTTCTTTATCCATTTCTGTCGATGGACACCTAGGTTGCTTCCAGGTTCTAGCTATTGTAAATAGTACTTCAATGAACAGTGGAATACATATGTCTCTTTCAGTTTTGATTTCCTCAGGGTATATGCCTAGGAGTGGGATTGCTGGGTCATATGGTGGTTTTATTCCTAGTTTTTTTTTAAGGAATCTCCGTACCATCTTTCATAGTGGCTATATCAATTTACATTCCCACCAACAGTGTAAGAGCATTCCCTTTTCTCCATACCCTCTCCAGCATTTGTTGTTTGTAGACTTTTTGAGGATGGCCATTCTGGCTGGTGTGAGATGATATCTGATTATAGTTTTGATTTATATTTCTCTAATAATGAGTGATATTATGCATCTTTTCATGTATTTGCTAGGTTTCTGTCTGTCTTCTTTGGAGAAATGTCTGTTTAGGTATTTTTACCACTTTTTAGTTGGGTTTGTTTTTCTGGTATTGAGTTGTATGTGCTGCTTGTATATTTTGAAAATTAATCCTTTGTCAGTTGTTTCACTGATTTTCTCCCATTCTAAGGGTTGTCTGTTTACCTTGCTTATTGTTTCCTTTGCTGGGCAAAAGCTTTTAAGTTTAATCAAGTCCCACTTGTTTACTTTCGTTTTTATTTCCATTGCTCTAGGAGGCAGATCAGAGAGGATCTTACTTTGATTTATGTTATTGAGTGTTCTGCCTATATTTTCCTCTAAGAGTTTTATAGTTTCTAGTCTTACATTTATGTCTTTAATTCATTTTGAGTTTATGTAAAAAGCACATTCTTGACAGATAAGAGGTTACTCAGTTTTGCCCTGGCTTCCTGCCCAGAAATAGATTGTCTCTGGAAATAAACCATGGGTGAGGTATATTTTTTTTTCCCTGTGTGTCACTTGCTTTGCCTCATCTAATACTTGGCACGCCATAGGTACTCAGTGAGTTTAGATTTCCTATGTGACAACACAAGCCTTTACATCAATTTCCCAGTGTGGTGCTGAGAGCATTGCAGGATGTCAGCATTAGTCTGTGACAAGCTAGCATTCTTAGTGCTCCTTTGGAGTCTGTGTGATTTCTATTAATTGTTGTGTTGAGAGGCAGAGAGCTTAACACAAATAACCAGTGAGTCATTCATCCCTCACAAGGCTTTTCAACTCCTAATTTTCAGTTAGGCCTTGCAGGATTTTTCCATATCTTTAACATCATCTTTTAACATGTAGTACTGAAAGCTTAAACAGTATCAAAGAACTTATAATTTACAGAGTCAGTCTTAGATTCCAGTTTTCTTGGAAATGTTTTACTTATTATTAGACTGTCTAAATGCATTGTAGATTAACGTTTGAAAGGCATATTCACTGTTGACTATTGTGTTCCTTCTTCTTCTTTTCAAAAATTAATGTAGTTAATACATGTGAAAAATATTGAGGAGAGAAAAAAATTAACTGGTATACAGGTGAATTTTAAGTGCCATTGTCTGAGCATTAGCTCCCAGAGCCTTTAGCTATACCAATAGTAACTACCCTTTGTGTAGGTGAAGTTGTTCAAGGTTATATTTGAAGAAGCTGAAACTGCTGAGACAAAATCCTGACTTGCTTTTCTGATGCTGTGTTGTTCATTATCATTTCTGAGCAGATTGAATTAAAATCACAGACATGTTACTCTTTCCCTTCTCTCCCACCTCTAGGAGCGGAAAAAGAAATTTGAAAAGGATGGAGAGAGGTTTTATTCCTTGCTGGATCGGCACTTACATCTGTCTTCCAAAAAGAAAGAATCTCAGTTACAAGAGGTATGCTCAAAAGCCTGTCCCTGCCTTCTATTACCAGCTATGCCTTGGTACATGGCAGCTTCCTATTGCAAGGGTTTTCTCTTACTCTGCCTCATCAGAGAACCATGCATAATGGTTGTGCTTGCAGATTCAGCTATGACCAGGGTCTCAGGACTCTTGAGTTCTTAAGTCAGCTCCTCCACAAACTCACAGTGTGACTTTGGATAAGATATTTTTTCCTGGCCTCAGTTTCTCTGTCAAAGGAAGTGTGGTACTACTCACAGATCTCTTCCAGTTCTAAGTTTCTGATTCCAGATGAGGTTATAGAGTTAAACTAGCACTGTAGGACAGAAGATGGTGGAGGAGTAAGATGGGGAGATCATCTGCCTCCCCACAAATACGTAAAAATTCATCAGAATATAGAACAAGTCTTACAAAACAACTTCTAAATGACAGCAGAAAACCCTAAACCAGAGGCAAGCAAATCTCCTCTGAATGAGGTAGGACAAAGGATAAACACACACACACATACACACACACAAACACACACACACACACACACACAGACAAAGGACTTCAGGGCGGGAGCTTGTGCCCCAAGAGAGGAAGGGAGTCATCAAGGAGGAAAAGTTTCTGAGCACTTATAAAGCCCCTCACAGGCGAGACCAAGAGGGGAGCTATGAAACCTCAGAGTGCTATGCAACAGCGGTGACTCAGAAGGCAAAATACTGAGAAAGATGCCTAATGGCACTTCTCAGCCCATAAGCAGCTCACAAACCCCAACCTGGAATGGGGAGTGCCCGTGCAGGGAGCCAAGGCTCCAAGGAAGATTCCAGGGAGAGGTAGGGGGCTGGTAGCCATGACGATATATGCTAAGAGTACTACTTTGACAAGGCTGTGGAATTAGATATGCCTGCCACTACCAAAGCCAGGAAAGGTGCTAGAAGCAACAGAAAAAACACTACTGATACGTTCCCAGTCCCAGAGGTTGCAGCTAGCACCAGGCCATGAGCAGGCACAGGTTACTGCCCACACCTTGCAGGGAACTTAAACAGCTTGGCTCTTTCTAGAGACCCATGAACTGGGGTCCCTAGACCCCAGTTTTCTCTGGGAAAATTCACAAGCTGCCTTAGACTGTAACAGCATCCAACAGCTTACTACTGTCACAGACATTCCCCTGTACAACTTATATGTGGCTGCCATATCCTCCGCTGTCCCCAGCCCCAGAGAGCAAGTGAGCATTAATGAGCCTCAACCTTCACTCTCTTTTGTCCAGTTGAGGAACAGACTGTGGACTCTAGGAGAAACTGTGAACTTTGGAGCAACTATAAACTGAAATGAGGCTAGATGTGATACTGACTCCATGCTGCCCACAAGTTTCAGAGACCTTCCTAGAAGTATTAGAAGACTTTGGTGTAGGTTTCACTGAGTATTTCTGGGCTGCTGAGTGTTACCTTCATCACTAGTATAGGGAACTTGTCTTTTGCGTTATGTGGCTTGTGAGGTCTTGGAGCTTCAATAGGCAATGAGCCTGAACCCCTGAGGTAGAGATGCAAGCCCAGGGCTTTGAACCACTAAAGTACACCTGACCCTAGGTAACATTAATGGATTAGAGACCCCGAAAGGCCTCCATCTCAACACAAAACCCAAACCCACCCAAAGGACAGCAAGCACCAATACCCAGATACCCCATGCTAATCCTTCAAGAAAACAGAAACAAAACATTACACACTAGCAGACAGGCTGCCCAAAGTGACACTGAACCCATAGACACCCCAAAACCTACTACTGGACATGGTGCTACCCATCAGAGAGATGAGATCAGCTCCATCAACCAGAATACAGGCAACAAGTCCCCCAACCAGGAAACCTTTACATGGCACTGGTCCAACCTCATTCATGGGTGACTGACTCCAGAACTAAATATAATGACCTGAGACTTTATTATTTTTTAAAAATCCCAATCTTCATTTCCATTATATACTTTTACCTCTGCACTGGCATTCTGTGGTGCTGTGAATTTTTTTCCTTTTGAAATTTTTTATTTTTCTTCTGTTTGAATTTTTAAAAACTATTCTTTTCCTGCTGTAGGTGTTTAATATATTTAAATCATTTTGCATATTTCTATTTAATCTCACTTTTCTTTTTTCTTCTTTTTTCCTTTTCTTTTTTTCCTTTATTTTATTCTTTTTTTTATCATGTTTGTTAATTTGTTTTGTTTTCTTTGCTTTATTCCCCAATTGGCACTCTGCTTTGGTTCTGTTTTCCAGTTTAAGTTTTAATTGGCTCTGTTTTTAACTGATTGATATAATATTTGGTTTCCTTTGCTTGCCAAGTCAATCTCTTGTACTTTCATTTCTTTGGAAAATTTTTGTTATGTTTGTGTGTGTGTAAGTATGTATACATGTTCCACTGTTTTTGTAATTATCTGTCTGATTTGTATTTACCATTTGTCTGGGTTGGTCTTTTGCTTCTTTTAATGTTTTGTTATTTCTCTCTGTGTGTTTGTTTTAATCCCATTTAATGCCATAACAAACAACTTGAGGAATCTCAGTCCCTTGACCAGGGATTGGGCCTGAGCCTTTAGAGTGGGAGTACTGAATCCAGGACCTCAGAGTGCCAGAGAACTCCTAATCTCAGGGATTATTAATTAGTGAGAAATTCCACGAAGGCCTACACCTGTAAAGGCACCCAGTGTAGGATGCCTCATCCAAGAAACAAAAGAAGACAAAAACACAAAAATAATCATCAGCAGACAGTATTCCCTCAGACACTCCAAAATATACCACCTCACACAACCTTGCCTATCAGAGGGGAGAAGATGCAGGCACAAGTCACCCCCAACACGAAGGTAACACCAACCACTAGACCAACCTTAACTACTGAGGGCAGAACCCAAAAGGAAGAAGAAATATAACCATAAAGCCTTGGAAAAGAAGACCTCAAACACATTAAGTTAGAAAAATAATGAAAAAAAAAACAAAAACAGAGAAATATAGCACAAATGAAGGAACAGGTAGAATTTCACAAGACCAAATAAATGAAAAGGAAATAGGCAAACTACCTGAAAAAGAATTCAAAGTAATGACATTAAAGATGTACTAAGGCCTCAAAAATAGAATGGAGAAAATGCAAGTATAAATTAACACAATTAACAAGGACCTAGAGGAAATAAAGAGACAAATAGCACAATTACTGAAATTAAAACTACTCTGGAAAGAATCAATAGTAGAATAACTGAGGCAGAACAGATAAGTGAGCTGGAAGATAGAATGCTGGAAATAACTGCTGAAGAGCAGAATAAAGGAATGGAATAAAAATAATTAAGGATAACCTCAGAGACATCTGGGACAATGTTAAATGTACCAGCATTCTAATTATAGTGGTCTCAGATGAAGAAGAGAAAAATAAGGGGTCTGAGAAAATTTTTGAAAAGGCTATGGTAAAAAAAAAAAAAAAACAAAAAAAAACAAAAAAAAAACCACTTCCCTAATATGGGAAAGAAAATAGTCAATCAAGTCCAAGAAGCTTAGAGAGTTCTATACAGGATAAACCCAAGGAGAAACATGTCAAGACACATACTAATCAAACTAACAAATAGTAAATACAAAGAAAAAAATTAAAAGCAGCAAGGGAAAAGGAACAAGTAATGTACAAGGGGAAACCCATATGATTAACAGCTGATCTTTCAGTAGAAACTCCAGGATAGAAGGAAATGGCAGGAAATATTTGAAGTACTGAAGAAAAAAAAAAAAATCTGGGGAAACGCATATGATTAACAGCTGATCTTTCAGCAGAAACTCTGCAGGCCAGGAGGAAATGGCAGGATATATTTGAAGTAGTGTAAGGAAAAAAAATCTATAACCAAGATTGCACTACCTGGCAAGGATCTTATTCAAAACTGATAGAGAAATCAAAAGTGCTACAGACAAGTAAAATTTAAGTGAGTTTAGCACCATCAAACCAGCTTTACAACAAATGTTAAAGGTATTACTATAGGCAAGAAACACAAGAGAAAGAAGAGACCTACAAAAACAAACCAAAACAATTATGAAAATGCCAGTAGGAATATATATATAAATAATTACTTTAAATATAAATGGATTAAACACCACAACTAATAAACTCAGACTGGCTGAATGGATACAGAAACAAGACCCATATATATAATGTCTACAAGAAACCCACTTTAAGATCTAGTGACACATAAAGACTAAAAGTAAGAGGATGGAAAAAAATATTCTATGCAAATGGAGATAAAAAGAAAGCCAGAATGTCAATTCTCATATCAGACAAAACAGATTTTAAAATAAAAAATATTCCAAGAGATAAAAAAGACAATATATAATGATCAAGGGATCAATCCAAGAAGACATAAAAATTTTAAATATTTATGCACCCAACATTAGAATACCTCAATTCATAAGGCAAACTCTAATGGACATACAAGAGGAAACTGACAGTAACGCAATAATAGTAGGCGACTGTAATATCCCCCTTACACCATAGGAAATACCATCAAATAAAAAATTGATAAAGAAACACAAACCTTAATTGAAACTTTAGACAAAATGGACCTAATTGATATATTCAGGACATTCCATCCAAATGCAGAAGAATACACCTTCTCAAGTGAACATGGAACATTCTCCAGGATAGACCAGATCTTGGATCACAAATCAAGCCCAAGTGAACTGAAAAAAATTGGGATCATATCAAGCATCTTTCTTGACCACAACACTGTGAAACTAGACATCAGTTACAGAAGAAAAAAGACTGTGAAAGCACACACATGGAGATTAAACAATATATTTCTAAGTAACGAATAGGTTACTGAAGGAAGAAGGGAAGTTAAAATATTCCTAGGTGAAAAATGACAGCAAGAATATGACAACCCAAAGCCTGTGAGATGCAGCAAAAGCAGTTCTAAAAAGGAAGTTTATAGCAATACAATCTTACCTCAAAAATAAGAAAAACTTTGAATAGACAAATTAACTTTATGTGTCAAATAACAGCTGGAAAAAGAATAACACAAAATACCAAAGTTAGTAGAAGGAAAGAAAGCATAATGATCAGAGCAGAAATAAATGAAAAGAAATGAAAGAAACAATAGTAAAGATTAATAAAACTAAAAGCTGGTTCTCTGAGAACATAAACAATATTGAAAAAAACTATTGTCCAGACTCATCAAGAAAAAAAAAAAGGGGAGAAAAGTCAAATGAACAAAATTAGGAATGAAAAAGGAGAGGTTACAACAAGCAATGCAGAAATACAAAGGATCATAAGAATTAATTAAGAGCAACTATATGCCAAATATGCTTAGAGGAGCTATCCCACATTGAAGGTCAGGAATGGAGGTGGTAAGGAGATAACCCTTGTCCAAGGTAAGGAGCAGCGTCTGTGCTTTGCTGGAGCAGACATGAAGAGATACCCCACGCCCAAGGTAAGAGAAACCCAAGTAAGATGGTAGGTGTTGCAAGAGGGTATCAGAGGGCAGACACACTGAAACCATACTCACAGAAAACTAGTCAATCTACTCACACTAGGACCACAGCCTTGTCTAACTCAATGAAACTAAGCCATGACCACGGGGCATCCCAAGATAGCGGGTCATGGTGGAGACGTCTGACAGAATGTGGTCCACTGGAGAAGGCAATGGCAAGCCACTTCAGTATTCTTGCCTTGAGAACCCCATGAACAGTATGAAAAGGCAAAATGGTAGGATACTGAAATAGGAACTCCCCAGGTCAGAAGGTGCCCAACACACTACTGGAGATCAGTGGAGAAATAACTCCAGAAGAATGAAAGGATGGAGCCAAAGCAAAAACAATACCCAGTTGTGGATGGGACTGGTGATAGAAGGAAGGTCCGATGCTGCAAAGAGCAGTATTGCATAGGAACCTGGAATGTCAGGTCCATGAATCAAGGCAAATTGGAAGTGGTCACACAAGAGATGGCAAGCATGAACGTCGACATTCTAGGAATCAGCAAACTAAAATGGACTGGAATGGGTGAATTTAACTCAGATGACCATTATATCTACTATTGTGGGCAGGAATCCCTCAGAAGAAATGGAGGGAGTAGCCATCATGGTCAACAAAATAGTCCAAAATGCAGTACTTGGATGCAATCTCAAAAATGACAGAATGATCTCTGTTCGTTTCCAAGACAAACTACACAGTATCACAGTTATCCAAGTCTATGCCCCAACCAGTAATGCTGAAGAAGCTGAAGTTGAGTGGTTTTATGAAGACCTACAAGACCTTTTGGAACTAACACCCAAAAAAGATGTCCTTTTCATTATAGGGGACTGGAATGCTAAAGTAGGAAGTCAAGAAACACCTGGAGTAACAGGCAAATTTGGCCTTGGAATGCAGACTGAAGCAGGGCAAAGACTAATAGAGTTTTGCCAAGAAAAGGCACTGGTCATAGCAAACACCCTCTTCCAACAACACAAGAAAAGACTCTACACATGGACATCACCAGATGGTCAACACTGAAATCAGACTGATCATATTCTATGCAGCCAAAGATGGAGAAGCTCTATACAGTCAACAAAAACAAGACCAGGAGCTGACTGTGGCTCAGATCATGAACTGCTTATTACCAAATTCAGACTTAAATTGAAGAAAGGAGGGAAAACCTCTAGACCATTCAAGTATGACCTAAATCATATCCCTTATGAGTATACAGTGCAAGTGAGAAATAGATTTAAGGGCCTAGATCTGATAGAGGGGCTGATGAACTATGGAATGAGGTTCATGACATTGTACAGGAGACAGGGATCAAGACCATCCCTATGGAAAAGAAATGCAAAAAAGCAAAATGGCTGCCTGGGGAAGACTTACAAATAGCTGTGAAAAGAAGAGAGGCGAAAAACAAAGGAGAAAAGGAAAGATATAAGCATCTGAATGCAGAGTTCCAAAGAAGAGCAAGGAGAGATAAGAAAGCCTTCTTCAGTGATCAATGCAAAGAAATAGAGGAAAAGAACAGAATGGGAAAGACTAGAGATCTCTTCAAGAAAATTAGAGATACCAAGGGAACATTTCATGCAAAGATGGGCTCAATAAAGGACAGAAATATTCTGGACCTAACAGAAGCAGAAAATATTAAGAAGAGGTGGCAAGAATACACGGAAGAACTGTACAAAAAGGATCTTCATGACCCTGATAATCATGATGATGTGATCACTAATCTAGAGCCAGACATCTTGGAATGTGAAGTCAAGTGGTCCTTAGAAAGCATCACGATGAACAAAGCTAGTGGAGGTGATGGAATTTTAGTTGAGCTGTTTCAAATCCTGAAAGATGATGCTGTGAAAGTGCTGCACTCAGTATGCCAGCACATTTGGAAAACTCAGCAGTGGCCACAAGACTGGAAAAGGTCTGTTTTCACTCCAATTCCAAAGAAAGGCAATGCCAAAGAATGCTCAAACTACCACACAATTGCACTCATCTCACATGCTAGTATGGTAATGCTCAGAATTCTCCATGCCAGGCTTCAACAATATGTGAACCGTGAACTCCCTGATGTTCAAGCTGATTTTAGAAAAGGCAGAGGAACCAGAGATCAAATTGCCAACATCCTCTGGATCATGGAAAAATCAAGAGAGTTCCAGAACAACATCTATTTCTGCTTTGTTGACTATGCCACAGCCTTTGACTGTGTGGATCACAATAAATTGTGTAAAATTCTGAAAGAGATTGAAATACCAGACCACCTAACTTGCCTCTTGAGAAATCTGTATGCAGGCCAGGAAGCAACAGTTAGAACTGGACATGGAACAACAGACTGGTTCCAAATAGGAAAAGGAGTATGTCAATGCTGTACATTGTCACCCTGCTTATTTAACTTCTATGCAGAGGACATCATGAGAAATGATGGACTGGAAGAAACACAAGGTGGAATCAAGATTGCCGGGAGAAATATCAGTCACCTCAGATATGCAGATGACACCACCCTTATATCAGAAGGTGAAGAGTAACTAAAAGGCCTCTTGATTAAAGTGAAAGAGGAAAGCGAAAAAGTTGGCTTAAAGCTCAACAATTAGAAAATGAAGATCATGGCATCCGGTCCCATCACTTCATGGGAAATAGATGGGGAAACAGTGGAAACAGTGTCAGACTTTATTTTTGGGGGTTCCAAAATCACTGCAGATGGTGACTGCAGCCATGAAATTAAAAGGCACTCCTTGGAAGAAAAGTTATGACCAGCCTAGATAGTATATTCAAAAGCAGAGACATTACATTGCTGACGAAGGTCCATCTAGTCAAGGGTATGGTTACCTGTGGTCAAGTGTGGATGTGAGAGTTGGACTGTGAATAAGGCTGAGTGTGGAAGAATTGATGCTTTTGAACTGTGGTGTTGGAGAAGACTCTTGAGAGTCCTTGGACTGCAAGATCCAACCAGTCCATTGTCAAGGAGATAAGTCCTAGGATTTCTTTGGAAGGAATGATGCTAAAGCTGAAACTCCAGTTCTTTGTCCACCTCATGAGAAGAGTTGACTCATTGGAAATGACTCTGATGCTGGGAAGGATTGGGGGCAGGAGGAGAAGGGGACGACCAAGCATGAAATGGCTGGATTGCATCACGGAGTCGATGAACCTGAGTCTGAGTGAACTCCGGGTGATGATGATATACAAGGAGGCCTGACGTGCTGCAATTCGTGTGTCGCAAAGGGTCAGACACGAATGAGCGACTGAACTGAACTGATATGCCAAATATGGACAAGCTGGATGAAATGGATTGATTCTTTGAAAAGTTCAACCTTCCAAGATTGAACCAGGAAAAAATAGAAATTATGAATAATCCAATCACAAATATTGAAAGGGAAACTTTGATAAAAAGTCTCTCCCAAAAACAAAAGCCCAGGGCCAAATGGCTTCAGAGAATCATGTCCAACATTTAGAGAAGAGCTAATGCCTATTTTTCTGAAACTCTTCCAAAAAATTGCAAAGAAAGGAATACTTGTGAATACATTCTGTGGGGTCACCATCACCTTGAGGCCAAAACCAGACAAAGACATTACACATAAAAAAGAATTATAGGCCA
Organism: Nanger dama; assembly: GCA_917880005.1. Taxonomy (NCBI): domain Eukaryota; kingdom Metazoa; phylum Chordata; class Mammalia; order Artiodactyla; family Bovidae; genus Nanger; species Nanger dama. The sequence continues at coordinate 3,992,032 of CAKJTW010000073.1, read as the reverse complement.
TTATCACTGATGAACATAGATGCAAACACCCGCAACAAAATTCTAGGAAACAGAATTCAACAAAAGATTAAAATATCATACACCATGATCAAGTCAGGTTTATCCCAGTTATGCAAGTTTTCTTCAATACACACAAGTCAATCAATGGGAGACATCATATTAATAAATAGAGAGATAAAATCCACATGAAAATCTCTATAGATGCATAAAAATCTAACAGAATTCAATACCCATTTATGATAAAACTCTTCAAAAATTGGACATAAAAGGAACTTAACATAATAAAGGTCATATACAGCAAACCCACAGCAAACATTATTCTCAATGGTAAAAAACTGAAAACATTCTCTCTGAGATCAGGAGCAAGACAAGCCTGCCTACTCTCGCCACTATTATTTAATATAGTTTTGCAATTCTCAACTATGGCAATCAAAGAAGAATGAGAAATAAAGGAAATCCAGATTGGAAAGGAAGAAGTGAAACTCTATTTGCAGATGACATGATATTGTATGTAGAAAATCCTAAAGATACTATAACAAAATTATTAAAGCTAATCAGCAAATTTAGTATCACAGGATACAAGATAAGTACACAGAATGCCCACCGTCAAAAAAATCCACAAACTAGTGCTGGGGAGGATATGGAGAAAAGGGAATGTTCTTTCACTGTTGGTGGGAATGCAAACTGATACAGATACTATGGAGGACAGTATGGAGATTCCTTATAAAATTTGTGATAAAACTACCACATGACCCAGCAAAACCACTTCTAGGCATTTTCCATGAGGAAACCAAAATTGAAAAAAACACATGTACCCCAGTGTTCACTGCAGCACTATTTACACTAGCTGAGACATGGAAGCAACCTAGATGTCCATTGACAGATAAGTGGATAAAGAAGCTGTGGTACAATGGAATATTACTCAGTCATAAAGAAGAATGCATTTGAGTCAGTTCTAATGAGGTGGATGAACCTAAAGCCTATTATTCAGAGTAGATTAAGTCAGAAAGAGAAAAACAAATATCATATATCACACACACACACACACACACACACACACACACACACACACATATATATATGGAATCTAGAGAGATGGTACTGATGAACCTATTTGCAGGGTAGAAATGAAGACACAGATATAGTGATGGATGTATGGACATGGTGGAGGGGAGGAAAGAGAGAGTAAGACAAATGGAGACAGTAGCATGAAAGCATATACGCTATGACTTGTAAAATGGGTAGCCATTGAAAATTTCCTGTATGACTCAGCGAACTCAAACTAGGGGTCTGTAACAACCTAGAGGGGGTGGGAAAGGGTGGGAGATGGGAAGGAATTTCAAGAGTGCAGGGACATATGTATACTTATTGCTAATTCATGTTGATGTTTGACAGAAAGCAAATTAATATTGTAAAGTAATTATTCCTCAATTTGAAAAATTTAAAAGATAACTAGCATTGCATTTGATAGGTCAGGAATAGATATGCTTTTTTCTATGAGGTTTTCCAACAGTAAGTTTTTTATTTTAGGTTCTGTAGTAGGTCTACAATCACAGAAAACTAAACAAACTGATCGTATGGATTGCACCCTTGTCTAACTCAATGAAACTATGAGCAATGCTTTGTACGGCCACCCAAGACAGATGGGATATGGTGGAAAGTTCTGATAAAACATGTTGGACTAGAGAAGAGAATGGCAAATCACTTCAGCATTCTTGCCGTGAGGACCCCATGAATAGTATGAAAAGGCAGAATGATGTGACAATGAAAGATGAACTCCCCAGGCTGTTAGGTGCCCAATATGCTATTGGAGAAGAGCAGAGAAATAGCTCCAGAAGGAATGAAGAGGCTTAGCCAAAGCAGAAACAGTGCCCAGTTGTGCATGTGTCTGGTGGTGATAGTAAAGTCCTATGTTGTAAAAAACAACATTGCATAAGAACCTTGGATGCTAGGTCAGTGAATCAAGGTGAATTGGAAGTTTTCAAACAGGAGAAGGCAAGAGTGAACATTGATATTTTAGGAATCAGTGAACTAAAATGGATGGGAATGGTCCATTTAATTTAGGTGACCATTTTATTATACTGTGGGCAAAAATCCCTTAGAAGAAATGGAGTAGCCCTCACAGTCAACAAAAGAGTCCGAAATGCGGTACTTGGGTGCAATCTCAAAAACGATAGAAAGATCTCAGTTTGCTTTCAAGGCAAACCATACATCACAGTTATCAAACCTATGCCCTAACCACTAATGCCAAAGAAGCTGAAGTAGAGCAGTGCTATGAAGAACTGCCACACATTCTAGAACTAACAACAAAAAAGATGTCCTTCTCATTGTAGGGGACTGGAATGCAAATGTAGGAAGACAAGAGATACCTGCAGAAACAGGAAACTTTGACCTTAGTGTACGAAATGAAGCAGGGCAAAGCTAACAGAATTTTGCCAAGAGAACACATTGGTCATAGCAAACACCCTCTTCCAACAAAACAACAGAAGACTCTAAACATGGACATCATCAGATGGTCAATACCAAAATCAGATTGATTATATTCTTTGCAGCTGAAGATGGAGAAATTCTATTCAGTCAGAAAAAACAAGACCTGGAGCTGACTGTGACTCAGATCATGAACTCCGTATTGTAAAATTCAGACTTAAATTGAAGAAAGTAGGGAAAACCACTAGACCATTCAGGTATGACCTAGGTCAAATCCCTTATGATTATACAGTGGAAGTTACAAATAGATTCAAGGGATTAGATCCGATAGAGGGAGTACCCTAAGAACTATGAATGGAGATTCATAACATTGTATAGGAGGTGCTGATCAAAACCATGCCCAAGAAAAAGAAATGCAAAAGAGCAAAATGGTTGTCTGAGGAGGCCTTACAAATAGTTGAGAAAAAAAGAGATTAAAAAAGCAAAGGAGAAAAGGAAAGATATACCCATCTGAATACAGAGTTCCAAAGAATAGCATTACTTTGCCAATGTCTTGGAAGTGTTCTTTTTGTTTTAGAAGTGTTCCATGTGAGTAAAATCAGGTTGTGTGAGCTCCACAGAACTATCAGAGTCCTACATTACTTTGTCAGGAAAGGTCTGCCTAGTCAAGGCTATGGTTTTTCCAGTAGTCATGTATGGATGTGAGAATTGGACTATAAAGAAAGCTGAGTGTCGAAGAATTGATGGTTTTGAACTGTGGTGTTGGAGAAGACTCTTAAGAGTCCCTTGGACTGCAAGGAGATCCAACCAGTCCATCCTAAAGGAGATCAGCCCTGAGTGTTCATTGGTAGGAGTGATGTTGAAGCTGAAACTCCAGTACTTTGGCCACCTGATTTGAAGGGCAGATTCATTTGAAAAGACCCTGATGCTAGGAAAGATTGAAGGTGAGAGGAGAAGGGGACTACAGAGGATGAGGTGGTTGGATGGCATCGCCAACTCAATGAATATGAGTTTGGGTAAATTCTGGGAGTTGGTGATGTACAGGAAGGCCTGGTGTGCTGCAGTCCATGTGGTCGCAAAGAGTTGGACATGACTGAGCAACTGAGCTGAACTGAACTGATGCTGGTTCTTTAGAATGTGTTTATTGGTGTATTTCACTTTTTTGTTCACTTCATAACATTTTGTTGAATGCTGAGCATGATGCCCTGGGTAAAAGGAACTGAGATAAAAGGATGTTATTATGTGATTTTATGCTTATCTCACTAATATTTAGACTGTGTTTAATTTGCTTTAATAGCTCTTGCTAGAAGCGAAAATCTCCTCTGGTATCTTTGTGTTTTGTCTTCCCTATTGTCTTTAGATTTTTAAATTGATTAATTTATTTATTTTACTTTATAATATCGTATTGGTTTTTTAAGAGATCTTAAATAATGTCTGACACTTGTTGCAGCAACAGGTTTCTGCTTCTGGGCTTCTGCTCTGATAATCTCAGATTCTCTATATTCAACTATCTATCCAATTTTTGAGACAGTTGTTTTTCCTTTGACTTCAGTGGTCTGTTGGGTCTAAGAAGAGTGGTTGATTCTCAGTTTAGCTTTTCCTTGTATAAGGATGAGCACAGTAACTTCCAAGCTTCATATTTGTTAGGCCAGAAACCAGATATCGTGCATCAGTCACTTTTTCTATCTTGGCTTCATATTCCCTATTTGTAAAATAAAGGGATAAGATCACTGCTTGGTAGCATAATTCTCTTCCAGCCCTACCATTCTGTTGAATCCATAAACACTGACTTGCACGAATGACTATGCCAATATGTGACATTTATTACCCTTCTTCTTCAGGCAGACCTCCAGGTGGACAAGGAGAGGCACAATTTCTTTGAGTCGTCCCTTGATTATGTTTATCAAATCCAGGAAGTTCAAGAGTCTAAGAAGTTCAATATTGTGGAGCCGGTAAGTTCTAATGGTGAATGGTCTAAAAATATTTACCAAATGTCAAGTAAATGTAGAGAAGTTTGATTATAAAATTAGAGTCTCAAAGAATATGAATATAGTCAATGCTTAATAATGAATATCAAAGAAATAGACACACTGGCTTGTGTTATTCTTGCTCTCCAACCGATGTTCTCTCTCTGACTCTTCCTCACTCTTCACCACATTCCTTCCTCCTCCGATTTCTCTCTATAGCTATGATTTTTCTTTATATTTCTTTTCCTCCTCTCCTTCCTCCTGTTCCTTGATTTTTCTGTCACCCTTCATTTTACCTTGCTCTCCTCCCTTTCTTCCTCTCACACTTTCATAAGTTTTCTGAAAATACCCATCATATCCCAGACACTGTTCTAAGAATGCATGTTTCTTGCATTCAATGACTTCCCATTCTATTTTTACTGCTATCCTTTGAATATTTTTCTAATTAAATATCCTTAATATATTATAGAAGATGATGTACTGTGGTTTGATAAGTATTTTGATTTTTAGCAACTTTCTTTTTTATTATAAAAATAATGTAAAAATAGTTGTAGAAAAAGCTAGAAAAATTTTTTAATATGTGTAAAACAAATACAACATATCCTCCATACAGAGGTGATCACTGTTAATATTGTGGCATTTACCTCCTGAATTCTGTGTGTCTGTTATATTCTTTTATTTATCTATTATGCCTATGTACTTGTTGGTGTGGGTGTATGTACACATGTGCATATATGTGTACACATATTACACATAAGCATGTATATCTGTGTACATGTTATCTGTGATCACAGCTGTATATATCTGTATATGTACATTTACAAACATTTATTAATTTATCCAATAATCATTTATTGAGCCTCTGTTATATGCAGGCACTGTGCTAAACACTGGGTATTATACAGTGAAAAAGACTCAGTTTCTGTCTTTGTGAAGACTACATTTTCATGAGGTGGAAAGAAGGATACACATAAATAAATTAATTTGTGTTATGCTGCTACTGCTGCTGCTAAGTCACTTCAGTTGTGTCTGACTCTGTGTGACCCACTAGATGGCAGCCCACTAGGCTCCCCTCATCCCTGGGATTCTCCAGGCAAGAACACTGGAGTGGGTTGCCATTTCCTTCTCCAATTTGTGTTATGATAATGGCTAAACAAAGAACAGGAGCAGACAGCTACTTTAGGCCCAATGGTCAAGGGGGATCTCTGAAAGTGTCATGTAAGATGAGATCTAAAGAAGGAAAAAGATAAGGCAATGTGAATAATGGGAAGAGAACTTTTGAGGCACAGGAAAAAAAAAAAAACAACACACATGTACATAGTCCTTAAGTTAGTAAAGAATGGTGAGAATGGTGTTAGTAAGCCCTTAATGGTATTAGTTAGAACAACGCCATTAAGGAACAACACTCAATCAACAGTTAGAACTGGACATGAAACAACAGACTGGTTCCAAATAGGAAAAGGATTATGTCAAGGCTGTATATTGTCACCCTGCTTATTTAACTTAGGTGTAGAGTATGTCATGAGAAACGCTGGACTGGAAGAAGCACAAGCTGGAATCAAGATTGCCGGGAGAAGTATCAATCACCTCAGATATGCAGATGACACCACCCTTATGGCAGAAAGTGAAGAGGAACTAAAAGCCTCTTGATGAAAGTGAAAGTGGAGAGTGAAAAAGTTGGCTTAAAGCTCAACAATCAGAAAACGAAGATCATGGCATCCGGTCCCGTCACTTCATGGGAAATAGATGGGGAAACAGTGGAAACAATGTCAGACTTTATTTTTTTGGCCTCCAAAATCACTGCAGATGGTGACTGCAGCCATAAAATTAAAAGACACTGACTCCTTGGAAGAAAAGTTATGACCAACCTAGATAGCATATTGAAGAGCAGAAGGAATGATGCTGAAGCTGAAACTCCAGTACTTAGGCCACCTCATGCAAAGAATTGACTCACTGGAAAAGACTGATGCTAGGAGGGACTGGGGGCAGGAGGAGAAGGGGATGACCAAGGATGAGATGGCTGAATGGCATCATGGACTCGATGGATGTGAGTCTGAGTGAACTCCAGGAGTTGGTGATACACAGGGAGGCCTGGTGTGCTGTGATTGATGGGGTTGCAAAGAGTTGGACATGACTGAGTGACTGAACTGCACTGAAATGAATAGTGTTAGTAAGTCCTTAATTTAGTGAAGAATGGTGAGTATCACTGATGAAAGAAAAGGATGGTGGCAGGAAATAATATCTGACAAGAAGGCATAGGGCTTGTAGGCATGGTGAAGGGGTTAGATTTTAGTCTGAATTGTATTAAAAAAAATCACTTATGTATATTAAATAGGATATAACATGAGCTGTTTTTGTTGTGTGGAGAATAGCTTGGAAGAAGACAATGTTGGAAATTAGGAAATGAGTAAACCTATCCCAGTGGTCTAGGCAAGTGAAAATATTGCTTTGAATTAGGGTGGTGGTAGTAGAAATAGAAAAGAATGATTGAATTAGAGATATATTTTGGAAGCAAAACTGGCACGGCTTACTGACTGATTAGACTAAGATGTGAGTGAAAGAAAACCAGAAGTATTTGCTTTTTGGCTTGATTGACTAAGTAAGTAGGTGGTGGTATCATTTTTTTGGATGGGAAAATTTGAAACGGAAAAGGAAGGATGTCTACATAACTATGTGTGTGGTACATACACTCATGTGCATTTGTATATATGTTTGTACATGTACACATATATGTATGTATGTGTGTATGTATATTTAGGGCTTCCCTGGAAGCTCAGTCGGTGAAGAATCTGCCTGCAGTGCAGGAGACTGGGGATTGATCCCTGGGTCGGGAAGATCCCCTGGAGAAGGAAATGGCAATCCACTCCAGTATTTTTGCCTGGGAAATCCCATGGACAGAGGAGACTGGTGGGCTACAGTCCATGAGGTCACAAAAGTTGGACATGAATTAGTGACTAAACCATCACCACCACCATGTGTGTGTGTGTTACACACACATATACACATGTATGTAGTACATAAGTATGTACATAGTTTTTAATATGTTTATGTATTATACATATATTGGGTTACCCAGAGGATTTGTTCAAGTTTTCCCATAATAAAATCTTACAGAAAAATCCAAATAAACTTTTGGCTAACACAATATATTTAGTTTGTGTTTGTGTGTTTTTGTGTGTGTTAGTCCCTCAGTCAGTTTTGACACTTTGTGACCTCATGGACTATAGCCTGCCAGGCTCCACTGTCCCTGGGATTCTCCAGTCAAGAATACTAGAGTGGGTTGCCATTTCCTTCTCCAGGGACTCTTCCCTACTAAGGCATCAAACTTAGGTCTCCCACACTGCAGTCGGATTCTTTACCATCTGAGCTACCAGGGAAGCCCATAGTTAACCCACTCCAGTACTCTTGCTTGGAGAATCCCATGGAGGGAGGGGCCTGGTAGGCTACAGTCCATGGGGTTACAAAGAGTCGGACACGATTGAGTGACTTCTCTCATACATATATTTGGCAAATTTGGGAAACTCAGCAGTGGCCACAGGACTGGAAAAGGCTGGTTTTCATTCCAATCCCCAAAAAGCCAATGGCAAAGAATGTTCAGACTACCACACAATTGCACTTATCTCACATGCTAGGTAAGTAATGCTCAGAATTCTCAAAGCCAGGCTTCAACAGTATGTGAACCGTGAAATTCCAGATGGTCAAGCTGAATTTAGAAAAGGCAGAGGAACCAGAGATCACATGACCAACATCCGTTGGATCATCAAAAAAAGAGAGAGTTTCAGAAAAACATCTACTTCTGCTTTATTGACTCTGCCAAAGCCTTTGACTGTGTGGATCACAAGAAACTGGAAAAGCCTTCAAGAGATGGGAATATCAGACCACCTGACCTGCCTCCTGCGAATCTGTGTGCAGGTGAAGAAGCAGCAGTTAGAACTGGACTTGGAACAACAGACTGGTTCCAAATCAGGAAAGGAGTATGTCAAGGCTGTATACTGTCACCCTGGTTATTTAACTTATATGCAGAGTACATCATGAGAAATGCTGGACTGGAAGAAACACAAGCTGGAATCAAGATTGCAAACACAAGCTGGAATCAAGATTGCCAGGAGAAATATCAATAGCCTCAGATATGCATATGATACCACCCTTATGGCAGAAAGTGAAGAAGAACTAAAGAGCTTCTTGATGAATGTGAAAGAGGAGAGTAAAAAGTTGGCTTAAAATTCAACACTCAGAAAACTAAGATCATGACATCCAGTCTCATTGCTTTATGGCAAATAGATGGGGAAATAATGGAAACAGTGAGAGACTTTATTTTTCTGGGCTCCAAAATCACTGCATATGGTGACTGCAGCCATGAAAATAAAAGAAACTTGCTCCTTGGAAGAAAAGCTATAACCAACCTAGACAGCATATTAAAAAGCAGAGACATTACTTTACCAACAGAAGTCCATCTAGCCAAAGGTATGGTTTTTTCCAGTAGTCATGTATGGATGTAAGAGTTGGACTGTGAAGAAAGCTGAGTGCCGAAGAATTGATGCTTTTGAACTGTGGTGTTGGAGAAGTTTCTTGAGAGTCCCTTGGACTGAAGGCAGTTCCAATCAGTCAAGTCTATAGGAAACCAGTCCTGAGTATTCATTGGAAGGACTAATGCTAAAGCTGAAACTCTAGTACTTTGGCCACCTGATGTGAAGAACTGACTCATTGGAAAAGACCCTGATGCTGGGAAAGATTGAAGGCGGGAGGAGAAGGGGATGACAGAGGATGAGATGGCATCACTGACTTGATGGATATGAGTTTGAGTTAGTGATGGACAGGGAGGCCTGGTGTGCTGTATTCCATGAGGTCGCAAAGAGTTGAACATGACTGAGCCACTGAACTGAACATATATATTAATACACACATATAGATATATTTATATGCATATAGTATGTAAGTGCATATTTATATGTGCTTTGTTGTTTAATTTCTAAAAGGAATTCAGTGCAGTTCAGTTCAGTCAATCAGCTGTGTCTGACTCTTTGTGATCCCATGAACTGCAGCACACCATGCCCCCCTGTCCATCACCAACTCTGTAGCTCACCCAAACTCATGTCATCGAGTTGGTGATGCCATCCAGCCATCTCATCCTCTGTCGTCCCCTTCTCCTCCTGCCCCCAATCCCTCCCAGCATCAAAGTCTTTTCCAATGAGTCAACTCTTCGCATGAGGTGGCCAAAGTACTGGAGTTTCAGCTTTAGCATCAGTCCTTCCAATGAGCACCCAGGATTGATATCCTTTAGGATGGACTCGTTGGATCTTCTTGCAGTCCAAGGGACTCTCAAGAGTCTTCCCAACACCACAGTTCAAAAGCATCAATTCTTCAGTGCTAAGCTTTTTTCAAAAAGAATAGAGCAGTTTTTACTACTTCCTCTTACACTTTACTCCCTGGTGGCTCAGATGGTAAAGAGTCCTCCTGCAGTGCAGGAGACCTGAGTTTTATCCCTAGATCAGGAAGATCCCCTGGAGAAGGGAAGGGCAACTCACTCCAGTATTCTTGCCTGGGAAATCCCATGGACAGAGGAGCCTGGCAATCCCCAGCCTATGTGGTCACAAAGAGTCCCCCCGACACACACACATTACACTTTACTATTGCCAGCACTGAGCATTGATTTTTAATATGTTTGTATTTCACAGATGATTTTTTTTCTGTTGTTGTTTGTGTATATTTGATTTTTATTGCAGTGAACATTTGAAACATTAAAAATATAGTTTATTGATCATTTCTGTGTCTTCTGCAATGCCCCACCCCCCTCCCCAATACGTTTCTGAGTTAAAGATTGTTTTTCAAAAAGAGATCCTTGGATATTTTAGCATTATGATATTGTTCATTATGATCATTTATCCATTTTTACTTATTGTTTTTATCAACAAATATTTGAGTCTCCTTCCTAAGTGGCTCAGCACTAATCTGCCTGCAGTGCTGGAGATGCAGGAGACAGTTGTTCAATCCTTGGGTCTGGAAGGTCCACTGGAGGAGGGAATGGCAACCCACTTCAGTATTCTTGCCTGTACCATCCCATGGACAGAGGAGCTTGCAGACTACAGTCCATGGGATTACAAAGAATCTGACACTACTGAAGTGACTGAACATGCATGTATTTACTCTGTGCCGGTCCTGAAGATATAAAGACAGCTATTCCCACATTATGTTCATCCTGTCCACATTTTGATTGGTTTTATATGCTATCTGAAAAGGGTATTATTGAAAGAATTTGTTAGTAGTTCTTACTTTTTGGATTTGAGTCCAGTGTGAATGTTTAACCTGATGAAAGAATAGCTATGTGTAGACCTATTTGTGTTTGCATTACGCCTTTAACACTATACTGGTTAAACACTGTATGAAGTTTCTTTATTGTGTATCTTATTTCCCTTTGTTTGATTAATGAGAAGATGGTGGTGATAAAGTTGTTTTTATACATTTCTCTAGGTCTTGGCCTTTCTTCATAGCCTCTTCATTTCCAACAGCTTGACTGTGGAACTAACACAGGATTTCCTCCCGTATAAACAACAGCTTCAGCTCAGTTTACAGAATGTGAGTTTGCATGTGGGTTTCTTTACCAGTCTTTGCATTGCAGTTGGATTTCACTCTCAATATCTTGACTTTGGAATTTTAGGTTATTATATCCCAGCTAATTTGTGAGAACCAACTGGTGTGGATCACAAATATTTTAGTGTAATAGATTGTTTTTACTCTTCCAGTTTCAACAATTCATTATCTTTGAGGCTGTTGTTCAAACCCACCCTTCCACCCACTAACACATCTATCTAGCCGGTATTTATTAAATGTTGCTAATTTGCTATATCTCTCCCAGATTAGAACCCATCTATAGGCTTATTTAAGTACAGGTCAGATCTTATGCTAGTTAGTCAAGATACTCTCTTTGTAGGTTTTATTAATATGAATGCCCATTCCTCCCTTCCTTTTCTCATTACATTAGTATAGTTAAATAAATTATCTTGAAAGATTATTTCAACCTTCTTTCCCATGCTGTCCCTTATAGATAAGCATAGGCACAGCCTTCCCTTCCTTGTCACATATCATTTTTTCTCATTTAGTTATTTAACCCACATTTAACAATGACTTAGGTATATAATGAACATATACCTTGTGCCAGGCATTGTAAAATGCACTGAACATACCATAATGAGGCACGTTATTTTTTGTCTTCAGGGATTATTCAGTCTCTTAGAGCTTAGAGAGATAAACAGAGATACAGCATGATTACTTATGAAAAGTGCTAAAATAGAGTTAAGACCAAAAATGTTAAAAACGCACAGAGTATAGAATAATTGTCTGATACAGTAAAAGAAGGCACCACTGAGGTAGTGATTTTGGACCTGTTACATTGCATAAAATTTATAGATGAAGTTTTGGATGAAAAAAATTTGTTGTTTAGGAGATTCCTGACTTACACTTGTTTATTTCTGGGTACTCTCTTTCACCAGAATGTTAGAGTCCCTATCTTCTGCTGATTGACAAAATATTTCTGTAGCTAGGTCAATTACTTAATCTTCTTCCAAATATAACTTGAAAAGTCTGAGTTTAGCAACAAATATTCACATATATATATATATACATATATATTGGTCTTTATTTATATATATATGACTTCCCTGGTGACTCAGAGGTTAAAGTGTCTGCCTCCAATGTGGGAGACCTGGGTTCAATCCCTGGGTTGGGAAGATCCTCTGGAGAAGGAAATGGTAACCCACTCCAGTATTCTTGCCTGGAGAATCCCTTGAATGGAGGAGCCTGGTAGGCTACAGTCCAAAGGGTCTCAAAGAGTCGGAGACGACTTAGAGACCTCACTTTCACTTTCATATATATATATATATATCAAACTCACAAGATAATCTACAGAGTGAGTTCAACTAGGTAGGACAGCCCACATCACCTTTTTCAATGACATCATGAGACAATCTTGAGACTAAACACTGAAGACTTATCTCTAGTGATTCTGATACACACATTTCAAACTGTGTTTTGCCATTTTTTAAAATAATATACTTTTAAACATACTACTTCTTAATATTAGCTTTTCTTATTCATGAGCATGAACACATAGGTTTTCTGTTGACCTATGTTCAAAGAGAGCACACTCTCATAGCCTTTATTCTAATGGCCAGGATTTGATTCAGTGTCAAGTAATCAGTAACTTTACCTGAGGTAGAATGTAGAAGTTGCCATGATAATATTATCCTAAGGAACCTTTTTTATAGCCTTCCTTTTTGTAAGGCTGAGTTAGTGTGATGCTCAGAATTCTTAGAGCTTTTATTTCTTGGAAGCTTTTGCTATTTCCATTAGAAAATGTCTCCCAGGTACATTGTTATTTACATTTCTCTCTCCCTTTTAGCCTTTAGTACTATTAAACTACACTAAATTGTTTTCTAGTTACTATGCCACTCAACACTTGTTTTTTGCCATGTAGCACATGATAAAAGCTGAGAAAAGTCTGCACTAAGTCTCTGATCATTGAATGCTTATTCATGATGATGGTCCTGATGATAATGATTATGATGCTAATATCTTGACAGACAAGAAATCATTTCTCCAGTACCCGAGAAGAGATGGAAGAACTTAAGAAAAGGATGAAAGAAGCTCCACAGACATGCAAACTTCCAGGACAGCCAACCATTGAAGGCTATCTCTATACGCAAGAGAAATGTGTGTGGGAATACAGGGATAGCCACTGGGTTTAAGTAGGCTGATGCACACTGCCACTTGGCCTCTTCAAACTCCACGCATCCATATAGTTCACAGACCCCTTCCAGCTATACCTCTTTGGAAACCAGCATGAGAACAGAGAAAATAAAAAGGAGGGCGAAATTAAAAGGGAGGTTAAGGATTTGTATTACAAAGGCTGTGGGATGATAAGACTTATGATTTTCTCTGAGATTCAAAATGAGGGTTGTTAATGGCTTAATGCTTTCAATGACTCCGACTTAGACTAAAAGGGAGGTAGGAGAGAGGAGGCATAAAATAATATTTATTATACTTATTATGTGCTAGGCATGGTGTTAAGTGCTTTAAATATACTACTTCATGTAATCTTTGAAAGCACTTTACCATACCCATATTCACATGAAGCCATGGAGGCTTAGAGAGATCACTAACTGGAAGTCACCTAACTATCAAGTAATAAGGCTAAGTGTAAAGTCAGGTTTGTGAAATGCCAAAACCTATGCTTCTACAACTATACTCTATACCTTCCACTGCCTTAGGATCACAAGGTTGCCTTTAAAGCACTACTCAACGATAGTGATTTCAGTGAACAACAGAGTTGTTCATTACTAACTGAGGGAAATGGGTTATCTTATTCAGTTACTGAATATTTCAGAGGTTTAAGCTTTTCTGCCTCCTAATGTTATGTAAACCTGTACGTGCTATTTGATTTCCTTTTGAACTGTGATACAATGTCTCCAAAGCCTGTAACTTCAGTCTGTGACCTAGTGAGTATGTAGAAGAGACTATTCAGAGGTTACCAGTGGCAAAACCCACTGAAATCCACAAGCCATGTATTTCAGCATTGGTATTATCATACTTTTCCTGCCTTAGAGCAGTCCACTTTGATGATTTTCAAAGGTGTGTTCTATTTGTCAGGTTCAGTTCTTCACCTCTCAGTGCTATTGACATTTCAGGTTGGGTAATTCTCTGTTTTAAGAGGTCATCCTGTGCATTATAGGCTGTTTTGAAGCATCTATAGCCTCTTCCCACTCTATTCTGATAGTACTTCCCAACTACGATAACCTAAGATGCCTCTTGGCATTGCCAAATGTCCTCTGGGAGGGAAAACTGCTCCTAGCTGAGAACCACTGCTGTGTTATACGAGGGGCAGAGTAATGAGTATGTTGTCTTGACTCTAATTCAACTAACTATGTGATCTTTCTATTTCCCAGTTTTTTAAAATTTTAAAATAGATATGACATTCCTACTCAGTTGAATGTATGTTTACTAAAAATCCTTTTTGCCAGACAATGTGTAATGCATTGGGGGTACAAGAAATGGATCAAAGTTAGTTTTGACCTCAAGAAGTTTACAGTCTAATGAAGACACAAGTATATTAAGAGTTATAATGAAGTGTGTTGAGCATTGCATTTGGAGAATATATCTATGGACTTCACTGAGGAAGTGATATATGAACTGAAATGTGAATTAAGAGTGGGAGTTTGACAGGTAAAAAAAGGCAAAGAAAATTCCAGGTGTATGCCATTGCATGAGTCAAGGCACAGAGGTATGTGAGAGTGTATTTTATTTGTAGGGTCTTGATTATCCAGGAAGAGTCCTGGTTTATACTTGTTGTCCATATACAATTATTAATAGTGCCCTGTTCACTATTAAATATGTCCTGAACTTGGTCTATTAATTATATCGCCAACTGTTTATTTGATAACTGAATGTAATTCAATGAGTCAGGGGCATAGAGGTGAAGGGAGCAAAATGCCAAGTTGAAAAGCTAAATACAATCACATTATAAAAGGCTTTGTGAGCAAACCTAAGGAATTTGGAGAGAATGGGAAATCCATAGGTGGTTTATAATAAGAGGAATGATATAAATAAAGATATATACTTTAAAAATATTCTATAACAAGAGTAGGGAATAGGCCAGAAAGGAGTGATCAGAGAAGGCCACTGAAATCATTAATTGGAGAAATAGTGACTTTTTGTTTTTCTTGGAATATCTTATAAAACTTTTTTTTTTTTTTTTTTGCCAAACATCAGAAATAGAGTCTTGAATGAATTCAGCTATAAAAGGAGTGAAAAAGAGACATGTAGGGAGTGGAATGAGCAGAACCCTACCACCAATCAAATAGGGCAGGTTATAGGGAAGGAAAAGCAGAAGATACAGATGTTCCTAGCTCATACAATAAAATGTATAATGGGAGCATTCACAGGGAACACAGTAAGGAGAGGGGTTTGGAGCAAGCCAGAACAGATGTGGAAAGTAGTTGATGAGGATTACAATAACCATATATGTAGTGGGCTGGTAGTACTGCATAGCGGGAGCTCAGGGGAATGGTAGGACTAGATCTGGATCATGACCATGAAAAGTAAACTGTGCACAGGTTCTCTCTTACAGGTAAACTGATCATGCAGCCAAAATACTTATTCTATCATCTCACTGTTGCCTGTCTTTGTAGGGGCTTTGGGAATATCCTGGGTGAAATACTACTGCCAATATGAGAAAGAGACCAAAACGTTCACTATGACGCCTATGGATCAGAAGCCAGGTGCTAAGCAGCAGGTCAGTTCTTTTATGGGCCACATTTATTTGAAATGCATCTGTGACTGAATCTCAGAAAAGAATATATATTGACTTCAAAGAATTGAGTCTACCACTGTCACATGAACACATGTCTTCATATGTTTTCCTTGGCTTAAGTTTGCATTGGCCCAGATACTACTCAGTTGAGTGAAGAATCTCTGTTAATGATTTCAGGCCTTCTGAAAGTGCCTTTACTCTTTTAGATCATTGTTACAAGTGTCTATCTTGTTGTACAAAGAAAATTTACAAAAAAATATGGATAAATTGAAGGAGGAGAGTATTACTTGCTTTTAAGAAGGCTCTACTATGGATTCTTTTAAATAGTGTTTAAAAAGCATTTTCCAAAATTCCTTTTTAAAGGAGTATTCTGTCATCTAAATTTGAAATAACCTATATACTACATTTTATGCAATGTTCAAATATCTTTAAGCACTTAATTCTTCTGGAAAGGCCTCCGGACTTTTCTCTACTCCTCAAAATGGCAAGGTGAGTTCGACACACTGACATGATAGTCCACTTACTATCATGAGAAGGAATTTGATACTATTTATATTATATTATAAATTCTATACTATTTCATGTATGACCACCCAACTGAAAAATTTAGTCTGTCATCTCACTTTTTCCCCATCTTTGTAGGGGATTTGGGAACATACATACATAGAACCCTGAAAATTTCTTAAGATAAAAGCTAATAGACTAATTATTCATATTCTAAAAGTAATATCGCTTTAACTGTCTTTCAGACAGGGCCTTAGGGCATAATTTATAAAAGTTGCCATTATTTACAAATTGTTTACAAAATGAAACAAGGTTTACTTGTTAGCATTGAAAGTTGTGATGCATGAATACCCAATTTCCATAGGCAGAAATTTGGAGACTTTGGGGCCATTGCTGGTGATTTCCATGGAAGATCACTCTTGTGTGGCTTGTTCATAGGACTATACTACAAAGCTACAGTCAATAAGACAGTATGGTACTGGCACAAAGACAGAATTATGGATCAGTGGAACAAAATTGAAAGTCCAGAGATAAATCCATGTACCTAGAGACACTTTATCTATGACAAAGGAGATAAAAATATGCAATGGACAAGAGACAGTCTCTTCAGCAAGTGGTACTGAGAAAACTGGCCAATTATATGCAAAAGAATGAAACTAGAAAAATTTCTAACACCAAACTCAAAAGTGAACTCAAAATGAATTTTAAGACCTAAATGTAAGGTGAGAAACTATAAAAATCTTAGAGGAAAAGCTGCTTTTCTTTTTGTCATTAACAAGAAATTTTGGGATTCTGCTTTGAATGTGGTTTAGACATGGGATGCACCTCTCACAGAGCATACCAAATGGGGTTTTCACAGTCTTCACCCATGTTTATATGTAGGTCAAGTTGCTCATTCATCACTTCAGTACTCTTTAGTTTCTGGTCTGCCAATTGCTGAAGAACTTTTAAATGTGGTTCCAGTAAAATGTGTTGTCACATAGAATTTGTTCCATTTCTGTGAGAAGTTAGCTTAAGTATTAATATCTGACTAAAAATGCTTTTAAGCAACCTGTAATCTCTTCCTTCTCTTTTTCTACACATATTACTTTCTAAACCTTGGACTTCAAAATTGCTTTCTTAGGTCCCACAACAAAGATCAAGCCACAGGCAGCAGATATTAATACTACTTTCATAGTTTCTTAATATCTTCTGCTTCTGTTAGGTGCATAATTTTCTGTCCTTTATTGTTCCCATTTTTTGCATGAAATATTCCCTTGGTATATCTAATTTTTAAAGAGATCTCTAATCTTTCCCATTCTATCGTTTTCCTCTATTTCTTTGCACTGTTCACTTAAGAAGGCTTTCTTATCTCTTCGTGCTATTCCTTTTCTCCTTTGCCTTTCACTTCTCTCCTATTCTCAGCTATTTATAAGGTCTCTGAAGACAAGCATTTTTCCTTTCTGCATTTCTTTTTCTTGAGGATGGTTTTGTTGACTGCCTCCTATGAAATGCTATGAAACTGTCCATAACTAGAGATGCCAAGGGAACATTTCATGACAGATGGGCATAATAAAGGAGAAAAATGGTATGGACCTAAGAGAAGCAAAAGATATTAACAAGAGGTGGCAAGACTGCACAGAAGAACTATACAAAAAAGGTCTTAATGACCTAGACAACCACAATTGTGTGGTCATTCACCTAGAGCCAGCCTACCTGGAATGTGAAGTCAAGTACACCTTCAGAGTCATTACTACCAACAAAGCTAGTGGAGGTGATGGAAATCCAGCCGAGCTATTTCAAGTCCTAAAAGATGATGCTGTTAAAGTGCTGCACTCAATATGCCAGCATATTTGGAAAATGCAACAGTGGCCACAGGACTGGAAAGGTCAGTTTTCATTCCAGTCTCCAAAAAGGACAATACCAATGAATGTTCAAATTACCTCAAAGTTGTACTCATTTCACATGCTAGCAAGGTAATGCTCAAAATCCTTCAAGCCAGGCTCCAGTAATACATGAATTGAGAACTTCCAGTTGTACAAGCTGGGTGTAGCAAGGGCAGAGGAATGAAAGAGCAAATTGCCAACAACTACTGTATCATAGAAAAAGCAAAGTGATTCCAGAAAAACATAGAAAAAGCAAAGAGATTCCAGAAAAACAACTGCTTCGTTGAATAAACTAAAGCCTTTGTGTGAATCACAGCAAACTGGAAAATCCTTATAGAAATGGGAATACCAGACTACCTTACCTGCCTCCTGACAAAACTGTATGCAGGTAAAGCAGCAACAGTTAGAACTGGACATGGAACAACAGACTGGTTTAAAATTGGGAAAGGAGTATGTCAAGGTTATATTGTCACCATGTTTATTTAACTTCTATGCAGAAGCACATCATGTGAAATTCTGGGCTGGATGAAGCACAAGCTGGAATCAACATATACTGGAGAAATATCAATGACCTCAGATAGGCAGATGGCACCACCCTAATGGCAGAAAGTAAAAATGAACTAAAGAGCCTGTTGATGAATAGGAAAGAGTAGAGTGAAAAAGCTAGGTTAAAACTCAATATTCGAAAAACAAAGATCATGGAATCTGGTCCTATCATTTCATGACAAATAGATGGGCAAACAATAGAAACAGTGACAGACTTTTTATTACCTTGGGCTCAAAAATCACTGTGGATGGTGACTGCAGCCAAGAAATTAAAACACACTTACTCCTTGGAAGAAAAGCTAGACAACATATTTGCTGACATATTGAGGGCAGCACTTTCACAGCATCATGTTTTAGGATTTGAAATAGCTCAACTGGAATTCCATCACCTCCACTAGCTTTGTTCATAGTGATGCTTCCTAAGGCCCACTTGAGTTCTCATTCCAGGATGTCTGGCTCTAGGTGAGTGATCACACCACTATGGTTATCTGGGTCATGAAGACCCAGATAGTTTTTGCATAGTTTTTCTGTGTATTCTTGCCACCTATTCTTAATATCTTCTGCTTCTGTTAGAGAGTGAAAGTGAAGCCACTCAGTTGTGTCCGACTCTTTGCAACCCATGAACTGTAGCCCACCAAGCTCCTCTGTCCATGTGATTCTCCAGGCAAGAATACTGGAGTGGGTTGCCATTTCCTTCTCCACTGTTGCTGCTGCTGCTGCTAAGTCGCTTCAGTCGTGTCTGACTCTGTGCGACCCCATAGACAGCAGCCTACCAGGCTCCCCCCGCCCTCGGGATTCTCCAGGCAAGAACACTGGAGTGGGTTGCCATTTCCTTCTCCAATGCACGAAAGTGAAAAGTGACAATGAACTCGCTCAGTCGTGTCTGACTTAGCGACCCCATGGACTGTAGCCCACCAAGCTCCTTCGTCCACGGGATTTTCCAGGCAAGAATACTGGAGTGGGGTGCCATTGCCTTCTCCATTGTTAGGTCTATACAATTTTTCTCCTTTATTGTGCACATCTTTGCATGAAATGTTCTAATTTTCTTCTAAAGAGATCTCTAGTTTTTCCCATTCTATTGTTTTCCTCTATTTCTTTGCATTGATCACTGAGGAAGGCTTTCTTATCCTTTGTGCTATTCTTTGGAACTCCGCATTCAAATGGATATATCTTTCCTTTTCTCCTTTGCATTTCACTACTTTTCTCAGCTATTTGTAAGGCCTCCTCAAACAACCATTTTGCCTTTTTGCATTTCTTTTTCTTGGGGATGGTCTTGATCACTGCCTCATGTACAATGTCACAAACCTCTGTCCTTAGTTCTTCAGGCACTCGTCTATCAGATCTAGTCCCTTGAATCTATTTGTCACTTCCACTGTATAATTGTAAGGGATTATATTTAGGTCATTCCTGAATCGTCTAGTAGTTTTCCCAACTTTCTTCAATTTAACTCTGAATTTGGCAATAAGACACCCATGATCTGAGCCACAGTTAGCTCCCCGGTCTTGTTTTTGCTGTTTTTCCATCTTTGGCTATAAAGAACATAATCTATTTGATTTTGGAATTGACCATCTGGTGAGGTCCATGTGTAGAGTCTTCTCTCCTGTTGTTGGAAGAGGGTATTTGCTATGACTAGTGTGTTCTCTTGGCAAAACTCTATTAGCCCTTGCCCTGCTTCATTTTTTACTCCAAGACCAAATTTGCCTGTTCTCCAGGTATCTCTTGACTTCCTACTTTTGCATTCCAGTCCTCTATAATGAAAAGAACATATTTTTTGGGGGTGTTAGTTCTAGAAGGTCTTGTAGGTCTTCATGGAACTGTTCAACTTCAGCTTCTTCAGCATTAGCTGGTTGGGGTATAGACTTGGATTACTGTGATATTGAATGGTTTGCCTTGGAAATGAACAGAGATCATTCTGTCATTTTTGAGATTGCATCCAAGTACTGCATTTCAGATTCTTTTGTTGACTATGATGGCTACTCCATTTCTTCTAAGGGATTCTTGCCCACAATAGTACATATAATGACCATCTGAATTAAATTTACCCATTCCAGTCCATTTTAGTTCACTGATTCCTAAAATGTCAGTGTTCACTCTTGCCATCTCCTGTTTAACCTCTTCCAATTTTCTTTATTTCATGGATCTAACATTCCAGATTCCTATTCAATATTGCTCTTTACAGCCTCAGATTTTACTTCCATCATCAGTCACATCCACATCTGGGTGTTGTTTTTGCTTTGGCTCTGTCTCTTCATTCTTTCTGAAGTTATTTCTCTACAGATCTCCAGTAGCATATTGGGCACATATTGACCTAAGGAGTTCATCTTTTAGTGTTCTATATTTATTTCAAATACTAAAAGATGATGCCATGAAAGTGCTGCGCCTCGATATGCCAGCAAATGTGGAAAACTCAGCAGTGGCTACAGGACTGGAAAAGGTCAGTTTTCTTTCCAATCCCAAAGAAAGGCAATGCCAAAGAATGTTCAGTCTACTACATGACTGCACTCATCTCACATGCTAGCAAAATAATGCTTAAAATTATCCAAGCTAGGCTTCAACAATACGTGATCCATGAACTTCCATATGTTCAAGCTGAATTAGAAAAGGTAGAGGAACCAGAGATTAAATTGCCAATATCCACTGGACCATCAAAAAAGCAAGAGAATTTCAGAAAACAATCTACTTCTGCTTTATTGACTCTGCCTAACCCTTTGACTGTGTGGATCACAACAAACAGTGGAAAATTCTGAAAGAGATGGGAATACCAGACCAACTGACCTGCCTCCTGAGAAATCTGTATGCAGATTAAGAAGTAACAGTTAGAATGGGACACGGAAGAACAGACTGGTTCCAAATCGGGAAAGGAGTATGTCAAGGCCATATAATATCACCCTGCTTTTTATGTGCAGAGTACACCATACGAAATGCTGGGCTGGATGAAGTACAAGGTGGAATCAAGTTTGCCAGGAGAAATATCAAGAACCTCAGATATTCAGATGACACTGCCCTTATGGCTGAAAGTAGAGAACTAAAGAGTGTCTTGAGGAAAGTGAAAGAGGAGAGTGGAAAAGTTTGCTTAAAACTCAATGTTACAAAAACTAAGATCATGGTGTCAGGTCCTATCACTTCATGGCAAATAGACTGGGAAACACCAGAAAGAGTGACAAACTTTATTTTGGGGGCTGCAAAATCACTGCAGATGATGACTGCAGCCATGAAATTAAAAGACCCTTGCTTCTTGATAGAAAAGCTATGATCAACCTAGACAGCATATTAAAAAACAGAGACATTACTTTGCCAACAAAAGTCCATCTAGTCAAAGTTATGGTTTTTCCAGTAGTCATGTATAGATGTGAGAGTTGGACTATAAAGAAAGCTGAGAGCTGAAGAATTGATGCTTTTGAACTGTGATGCTGGAGAGAGTCTCTTGGACTGCAAGGAGATCCAACAAGTCCATCCTAAAGGAAATCAGTCCTGTATATTCATTGAAAGGATTAATGCTGAAGCTGAAACTCCAATATTTTGGCCATCTGATGTGAAGAAGTGACTCATTGTAAAGGACCCTAATGCTGGGAAGTATTGAAGGCGGAAAGAGAAGAGGTAGACAGGGGATGAGATAGTTGGATAGCACCACTGACTCCATGGAGATGAGTTTGAGTAAGCTCCAGGAATTGGTGGTGGACAAGGAAGCCTGCATGCTGTAGTCCATGGGGTCAAAAAGAGTCAGACATGATTGACCTACTGAACTCAGTTGAACTGAGACAGCATATTAAAAAGCTGAGACATTTATTTGCTGGCAAATATCCCTATAGTCAAAGCTATGGTTTTTCCAATGGTTGTATACAGATGTGAAAGTTGAACCATAAAGAAGGCTGAAAACTGAGTTTTATGATTTCAAACTGTGTTGTTGGTGAAGATTCTTAAGAGTCTCTTGAAATTCAAAGAGATCAAAGCAGTCAGTCCTTAAAGAATCAACTCTGAATATTCATTCAAAAGACTGATGCTGAAGCTGAAGCTCCAGTACTTTGGCCACCTGATGGGAAGAGGCAACTGAATTGAAAAGACCCTGATGCTGGGAAATATTGAAAGTAGAAGGAGAATGGGATGACAGTGGATGATATATTTCGATGGCATCATTAACGCAGTGGACGTGAGTTTGAGTTAAATACAGGAGATAATGAAGGAAAGGGAAGCCTAGTGTGCTGCAGTCCATGGCGTTGCAAAGAGTTGGATACGTGAGTGACTGAACAACAACAACAACATAGCTTCTTAACAGATTAGAGCAAGCCCTTCTTTTACTTGTTCTTTCCCTCTGCCCTTTTAATTGAGTTATTTGTGTTCCTTTTGATTATAGTCATTCAGACAGATGTGAGGTGAAAGCTGACTCTGGTGAAAGTTCATTCACCCAATGATTAGTGAAACTGAACATCTTTTAGTGTTCCTGTTGGCCATTTTTTTTTCAGAAAAATTAGTTCCCTTGTGCAGTCTTTAATATTTCCTTTGATTTTGAATTTTATGAGTTTCCTGTATATTTTACATATTTACCCTTTATCAGGTATATCATTTATAAATATTGTCTTCCATTCAGAAGGTGACTTTTTCATTTTGTTGATAGTTTCCTTTGCCTTGCAAAAGCTTTTTAGGTTGAGGAAGTCCCATTTGTTTATTTTTGCTGTTGTTACTTTTTCCTGAGAAGATTAAAAAAAAAAAAAAACTGGGATGACCCTAAGGGATAGGATAGGGAAGGAGGTGGGAGGGAGGGTCAGGATGGGGAACACATGTACATCCATGGCTGATTCATGTCAAGGTATGGCAAAAACCACTACAATATTGTAAATAATTAGCCTGCAATTAAAATAAATAAATTAATTAACAAAACAAAAATATTGCTAATATTGTCAAAGAGAACTGCTTATGTTTTCTTCTAGGATTTTTATGCTTTCAAATTCTCCACCTGAGTCTTTAATTCATTTTGCATTTAATTTTGTTTTCAGTGTGAAAAATAGTCCATTTTAATTATTTTGCATGTAGCTGTCCAGGTTCCCAACACCATTTACTAAAGAGAGTACTTATTTCCCATTGTATATTCTTGGATTATTTGTCACAGAATAATTGGATTGTATAAGTGTGGGTTCCTTTCTGTTCTCTGTGTTCTGTTGCACTGATTTTTGTGTTTGTTTTTGTGCCAAAAAATAATACTGTTTCGATTATTCTGCATGCATTCTTAGCTGCTCATTTGTGTTTGGCCCTTTGCATCCCCATGTACTGTAGCCCACCAGGCTCCTCTACCTGTCTGGAATACTGTAGTGGGTTGCCATTTATCTTTATAGCATAGCTTGAAATCAGGGAGTATGTTAACTTCCAGCTTTGTTCTTCCTTCTCAAAATTGTTTTTGCTATTCAAGGTCTTTGCATGTATGTACAAATTTTAGAATTACTTGTTGTAGTTATGTGAAAAATGGCATTGCTATTTTGATAGTGATTACATACAATCTGTAAATTATCTTGGATAGTATGGTCATTTTAATAATATTAATTCTTCTAATCCACGAGTATGGAGTATCTTTCCATTTGTTTGTATCATCTTCAGTTCCTTTCATTAGTGCCTTACACTTCTCTGAGTACAGGTATTTTACCTCCTTAGATTATCTCTAGGTTTTTTATTTTTTTTTATGTGATTGTAAATTGTTTTATTAGTTTCTCTTTCTGACAGTTTGTTTTCAGTGTGCATAAATGCCGCAGATTTCATTTTATTTATTTTTAATCAAAGGATAATTGCTTTACAATTTTATGTTGGTTTCTGCCATACATCAACATGAATCACCCATACGTATACCTATATCCCCTCACTTTTGAATCTCCCTCCCAGCTTCCACACCATCCCAACCCTCTAGGTTATCACAGAGCACCCATTTGAGGTCACTGAATCATACAGCAAATTCCCACTGACAATCTATTTTATAAGACCTTATAGAACTAACACCCCCCAAAAAAAAGATGTCCTTTTCATTATCGGGGACTGGAATGTAAAAGTAGGAAGTCAAGAGATACCTGGAAAACAGAAATATTTGGTCTTGGAATACAAAATGAAGCAGGGCAAAGGCTAACAGAATTTTGCAAAAAGAACACACTGGTCATAAAAATACCTTCTTCCAACAACACAATAGAAGACTCTACACCTGGACATCACCATATGGTCAGTACCAAAGACATATTGATTATATTCTTTGTAGCCAAAGATGGAGAAACTCTATACAGTCAGCAAAACAAGACCGGGAGCTGACTGTGACTCAGACCATGGATTCCTTATTGATAAATTCAGTCTTAAATTGAAGAAAGTAGAGAAAATCACTAGACCATTCAAGAATGACCTAAATCAAATTCGTTATGATTATACAGTGGAAGTTACAAATAGATCCGAGGGATTAGATCTGATAGACAATGTGCCTGAAGAAATATGGACAGAGGTTCATGACATTGTACAGAAGGCAGTGATCAAGACCATCCTCAAGAAAAAGAAA
This sequence comes from Nanger dama, assembly GCA_917880005.1. NCBI lineage: Eukaryota > Metazoa > Chordata > Mammalia > Artiodactyla > Bovidae > Nanger > Nanger dama. The sequence goes on along the minus strand of CAKJTW010000073.1, from coordinate 3,966,904 downwards.
TGCAAAAAGGCAAAATTGTTATCTGAGGAGGCCTTACAAATAGCTGAGAAGAGAGGTGAAAGGCAAAGGAGAAAAGGAAAGATATACCCATTTGAATGCAGAGTCCCAAAGAAAGCCCTCCTCAGTGATCATGCAAAGAACTAGAGAAAAACAATAGAATGAGAAAGACTAGAAATCTCTTCAAGAAAATTAGAGATACCAAGGGAATATTTCATGCAAAGATGTGCACAATATAGGACAGAAATTTTATGGACCTAACAGAAGCAGAGATATTAAGAGGTGGTAAGAATACATAGAAGAACTATACAAAAAATATCATCATGGCCCAGATAACCACAGTGGTGTGATCACTCACCTAGAGCCAGACATCTTGGAATGTGAAGTGAAGTGGGCCTTAGGAAGCATCACTGTGAACAAGTAGAGGTGATGCAATTCCAGTGGAGCTATTACAAATCCTAAAAGATGATGCTGTGAAAGTGCTCCATTTAATATGCCAACAAATTTGGAAAACTCAGCAGTGGCCACAGGACTGGAAAAGGTCAGTTTTCATTCCAATCCCAAAGAAAGACAATGCCAAAGAATGCTCAAACTACTGCACAATTTTACTCTTCTCACATGCTAGCAAAGAAATAGTGAAAATTTTCCAAGCCAGGCTTCAACAATACATGAACCATGAATTTCCAGATATTCAAGGTAGATTTTAAAAAGTCAGAGGAACCAGAAATCAAATTGCCAACATCCGTTAGATAATTGAAAAAGCACGAGAGTTCCAGTAAAACATCTACTTCCGCTTTATCGACTATGCCAAAGCCTTTGACTCTGTGGATCACAACAAACTATGGAAAATTGTTAAACAGATGGAAATACCAGACCACATGACCTGCCTCCTGAGAAATCTATGCAGGTCAAGAAGCAACAGTTAGAACTGGACGTGGCACCAGAGACTGGTTCCAAATCAGGGAAGGAGTACGTCAAGGCTGTATATTGTCACCTCGCTGATTTAACTTATATGCAGAGTACATCATGTGAAGTGCTGTGCTGGATGAAGCACATGCTGGAATCAAGATTGCCAGGAGAAATATCAATAACCTCAGATGACACCACCCTTATGGCAGAAAACAGAGAAGAACTAAAGATCCTCATGATGAAAGAGGAGAATGAAAACGTTGCCTTAAAACTCAACATTCAGCCACAGGTGTACATGATTCATGTCAATGTATGGCAAAACCAATACAGTATTGTAATGTAGAATAAAGTAAAAATAAAATTTATTAAAAAAAAACCCTCAACATTCAGAAAACTAAGATCTTGGCATCCAGTCCCATCACTTCATGGCAGATAGATGGGGAAACAGTGGAAACAGTGACAGACTTTGTTCTTTCAGACTCTAAAATCACTGCAGATGGTGACTGCAGCCATGAAATTAGAATATGCTTGCTCCTTGGAAGAAAAGCTATGACTAACCTAAACAGCTTATTAAAATACAGAGATGTTACTTTGCCAACAAAGGTACATCTAGCAAAATCTATGGTTTTTCTAGTAGTCATGGATGTATTGTGAGAGTTGTAGTATAAAGAAAACTCAGTGCTGAAGATGCTTTGGAATTGTGGTATTGGAGAGGACTCTTGAGAGTCCCTTGGTCAGCAAGGAGATCCAACCAGTCCATCCTAACAGAAATCAGTCTTGAATATTCATTGGAAAGAATGATTTTGAAGCTGAATCTACAATCCTTTGGCCACCTGATGCAAGGGACTGAATCATTGGAAAGGACCCTGATGCTGGGAAACATTGAAGGCAGAAGGAGAAGAGGACAACAGAGAATGGTATGGTTGAATGGCATTACTGACTCTATGCAGATGAGTTTGAGTAAACTCCAAGAGTTGGTGATGGACAGGAAAGCCTGGTGTGCTGGGGTCCATGGGGTTACAGAGTCAGACAGGACTGAGTGACTGAACTGAACTGGCCTATTTAACATATGGTACTGTATATTTCTCTCTCCATTTGTCCCATTCTCTCCTTCCTCCCCTGTGTCCTCAAGTCTGTTCCTTTGTCTGTGTCTCCATTGGTACCCTGCAAATAGTTTCATCAGTACTATCTTTCTAGATTCCGTATACATTCATTAATTTACAGTAGGTTTTTTTTTTTCTTTTTCTGACTTACTTTACTCCCTATAATAGGCTGTAGATTTATCCACCTCATTAGAACTGAGTCAAATGTGTTCATTTCTATTCCTGGGTAATATTGCATTCTGTATATATACCACTGCTTCTTTATCCATTCACTTGTCGATGGGCATCTAAGTTCCTTCCATGTCCTAGGTATTATAAATAGTGTTGCAAAGAACACTGGGGTACCTGTGTCTTTTTCCTTCATAATTTTCTCTGGGTTTAAGTCCAGTAGTGGAATTGTTGGATCATATGGTAGGTTTATTCCACCCTTTTTAAGGAAACTCCATTCTGTTTACCATAGTGGCTGTATCAATTTACATTCCCACCAACGGTGCAAGAAGTTTCCTTTTTTTCACTCCTCTCCAGTATTTATTGTTTCATAACTTTTTGTATTTTAATTTTGTATCATGCAACTTTACTAAATTAATTGATGAGTTCTAATAGGTTTTTGGTGATTTCTTTAGGATTTTGTATTTGTGATATGTCATCCACAAATACTCGCACTTTATTTCTTCTTTTCCATTTGGGATTTGGTTTATTTATTTTTTTCTTTTCTGATTGCTGTTGACTAGAATTCCAATATGTTCACTACTAGTAGCAAGAATTAGTATCCGTCTCTTTTTCCTGCTCTTAAAGAAGATGCTTTTAGCTTTTCACCATTGACTGTTTGATGTTAGTTTTGGCCTCATATTTGGGTTTTAATAATAAAGGTATGTTGAGGTATGTTCCCTGCATATCAACTTGATTAAGAATTTATTTTATCATAATGGATGTCACATTTTGACAAAAGTTCTTTTTGCATCTATTGAGGTGATCACATGATTTTTAGTCTTCAGTTTATTACTCTTGTATCACATTGATTGATTTGCAGATATTGACCCATCTTTGCATTCCTGGGATAAATCCTAGTTGATCATGGTGTACAAACTTTTTAATGTTAAATTGGATTTGCCAAAGTTTTGTCGAGGATATTTTCATGTATGTGCATCAGTGATATTAGCATATAATTTTCTGTTTTTGTAGTATCTTTGTCTGGTTTTGGCCTTTTAGAATGAGTCTGGAAATGTATTACCACTTAATTTTTGGAAATGGTTTGAAAAGAATAGGTGTTAGTCTTCTTTAAATGATTGATGAAATTCACCTGTGAAGCCATCTGGTCGTGAACTTTTGTTATGTTGGGATTTTTAAAAATTACTAATTCAGTTTCATTACTGGTAATTGACATGTTTGCATATCTATTTCTTTTTATTTCCTTTTGGAAGATTGTACATTTATTCATAGGCATTTCTCCTAGGTTGTCCAATTTTTTGGTATGTGACTGGTCATAGTAATCTCTTATGACCTGATATACTTTTGTGTTGTTGTAATTTCTCCTTTTTATTTCTGATGTTATTGATTTGGGCCCTCTTTTTTTCTTGATGACTCTGAGGAAATATTTATCAATTTTGTTTATGTTTTCAACTAGCTCTTAGTTTCATTAATCTTTTCTGTTTTTTGTTAATTTTTGTCTATATTTCATTTATTTCTGCTCTAGCTTATGATTTCTTTTCTTGTAGGTTGTTTGAGATTTTTCTTGTTTTATGAGTTAGGCTTATATTGGTATAACATTCCATTTTTGAATTGCTTTTGCTGCATTCCATAAAACTAGGATTGTTGTATTTTCATTTTCATTTTGTCTCTAGATATTTTTGATTTCCTCTTTGATTTCTTCAGTGATCTTTTGGTTGTTCAACTGTTTATCCTCTATATGTTTATGTTTTTTGCAGTTTTTTTTTCCTTTAGTTGATTTCTAGTCATAATGTTGTGATTAGAAAAGATACTTAGTGTGATTTCTATCTCCTTCAATTTACTGGCACTTGTTTTGTGCCTTAGCTTGTGATCTAGCCTTGAAAATGGCTCATGTATATTTGAAAAGAATGTATATTCTGCAGCAAGCTTTTGAATAGAATGTTTTATATATAAATATATGCCCCTTCTTTTGGTGGGGCCTACTGTTGTGGGCACACTGGTGAGCATGGGCTGATCCCCTCCACCTGATTGTTTACGTACTGCTGAAGCTGCTGCCTGCTGATGGGCCAGTCTGAGTTCTATTGCAGTTGGTGGTGAGGCCCAAGGAGCCCTGTTACTGGTTAATGCCCCTTGATAGTTTAGGCTGTGTCCTGGTCCTGGCCCACTGGTGGGCTTAGCTGGGCACTGGTTGGCTTCTTGTGAGGCCTAAAGAAAGTGTCCCAGAATGGTTATCAAGCAGCTGCTGGATCAAGCTGGGGTCTGGGACTTGGTATCAGCCTGTTGTTTGGTGGGTCTGGATCTTGGGTAAGCTGGTTGTAGGACATGATGTATCTCAAAGCAGCGCATTGGTTGGCAGTGTTGGGGTCCAATATGTTCTAGGGCTTTTATCTGTCTGCTGCAGAGTAAACGAGTTCCTTGAGGCTCATGCCAGCTTATTGGTGGGTGGGGCTGGGTCCTGCAGCATCTGGGTAGTCCAGGGGAACCTATTGCTGCCTCTAGCCTGCTGGTGGATGTGGCTATATCCCTGTATGGCTCCTAGGGCTCATGCCAACGGGCTGGTGGATAGGGCCATGTCCAACATTAATAAGCTACAGGGCAGATTCCAAAATGGTGCTTTCTAGCTTCTTTTTCCTCATGGTAGAATTAGCACCTCAAAATGGTTGCCTCCAGCTGCTATGTCCCCAGGGTGAGTTCCACTTATCTCATGTCTCTCTGTATGGCTCTCTACTATCAGCAGATCAATATGACCCAGGCACCTTCCACCTTGCTTTTGTCCTGGTTCTCAGACCATGTGAGATTTTTTTGTGCAACCTTTAAGTATAGAATACCTATTTCCTGTACAACTCTGGCTCTCCTTAAAGCAAGCCCTGCTGGCTTTCAAAGCCATATGTTCTGAGGCCTTGTCTTCTAGGTTCAGGACCCCTTGACTAGGAATCTAATATGGGGGTCAAACCCCTTGCTCCTTGGGGATAAACTCTACGATTGTAACTATCCTCTTATTTGTGGATCACCTGTTTAGAGGTGTGGGCCTTGACTATACCATGCATGCGCCCCTCCTACCTGTCTGGTTGTGATTCTTTCCTTATATCTGTAATTGTAGATCTTTCCTACTAGTCTTCAGGTCATTCTCACCGTTGACTGTTGCTCTGTGAATCGTTGTAATGTTACCGAACAGGGTTCTTGGCCTTCCCCAATCAATAGAAATTGACTACAGGCCAGACAAGAAGTTCAGGCAAGGCTTTATTGTGGCTCCTGATGCAGCAGGGGCAGCAAGAACAGACAACAAGTTCCCTTTCTTGATCACCTCCCAAAGCAAGGCAAGGTTGTTCCTTATAGGAGTGAGTGTAGAAGTGTGTCCACGGGTTGGAACAGAGGGATAACTTAGGTGTTTTGCCCATACCATAGGTGGTGGTGTGTGTAGGGGGCGTGCACAATACTCTGCTTTTGCTCCCATCCCCCTGCTTTTGCTCCAGGCTCTTCAAAAGTGGCAGGTTTTTTTGTCTCTTTGTATCTTTTGTCCATAATTTGTCCCAACTGGGCATGCGTGCAGTTATTTTTAGTCCCATACAATTTGCTTGTATTTTGTTGCTGGAAGAGTGGTGTGGCCATGTACAAGCACTGCAACACTACAGCACAGGGTCTGAGGTCTGTCTGTCTCAGTAATTTTGGTGGGCCCATGGGAGGAGGTAAGCTCAGGTTCTTCCTACTCCATCATCTTGGACACTCTTGTATCAAGAACTATTCTTAAATCCTAGTTCCAAGGCCTAATAAATTGTGATCTTGAGTAAATCAGTTATGGTTGCTCACTATCATTTTTCTCATCAGAAAAAATGTCAAGGATGATAATCTAGTTTATAAATATTTATTGAGCATTAAATTTTTACTCGGTGCTAGAGATATAAAGATAAATAAGACGCTGCCCACATCCTTGAGTTCTTAGTCAAGTAGGGGAATCAGATGTGGAAAAGAGAGGTTTTAATACAATGCAGAAAACACAAAGCAGACAGTATATATATTGGGGAAAGATTTTTGAGGAAATGAAAACTGAACTGCAGGTTGTAGCACAAGTAAGAGTTTGTCAGTCAAAGACTATAGATAAAGTCATTTTGGGTGGAGGAAACAATATATGCAAAGTTAGAGTTATGAAAGCATGATACATGTGTGAAATAGGAGTACTTTCACACTGATGGGACATCATAAATTAGATGAGGGTGGCTGAAAGTGAACCTGGAGTGGTGGGCAGGATGTTGTCCCCTGAGCTGTGATGTCATCTCACCAAATCTAACGGAGTTGAGAGTTTAAAAGGGAATGTGAGCACATGATGTAGTTAATTACTCTTATCTTGCAAGGCTGTCAAAGCTTGATATCCTAAGTGTTGGAATTTTAGAAGGCAGATTGAAAGATGAATATAGAGTTGTGTTTCTATAGTGCAGAAGCAAGAAAAAGGATAGACCTGCAAAGGGCTTGAGTGTGACAATGAAAGAAAACTTATTTGATGATCAACTGTATGGGCCAGTTAGGACAGTATAGTGCTTAGGTACAGACTTGGCACTTTGGGCAGAAACACAAATTCAGTGTTTCTGAATTTGAGATGGCAAGGTTGGTAGTATTATTCCCATTTAATTGATTATGAAGTTTATATTCAGAGAGGAAAAATTATTTACCTTGGGCCACATACCTAGTAAAAGTCATATCTGAGACAAGACCTCAGCTTTTAAACTTCTTAGTTTATTGATATTTCTACTATACTGACTTAGATGACTGGGTGAGCCATTTTACCTCTCTGAGCTTCACTTCACTCTGAGGGCTGTTATGAAGAAAAGTGGTTTTAAAATACCTAGCATAATATGTGGCATGTATTAGTAATCAATAAATGTTACTTCTCTTTTCTATACCACATTGCCTCTGTTGTAAACTGAACTAGGTGGGATTTGAGGAATTTTAATCTGTGAACATGGGCTTCCCTTGTGGCTCAGTGGTAAATAATCTGCCTGCAGTGTAGAAGCCACAGGGAACACAGGTTCGATCCCTGGGTCAGCAAGGTCCCCTGGAAGACATGGCAACCCACTCCAGTATTCTTGCCTGGAGAATCCCATGGACAGAGGAGCATGGCAGGCTATAGTCTATTGGCTGGCAAAGAGCTGAACGTGACTGAAGCAACTTAACACACACTCAACCTGTGAACCCAATGGATTTCTATGGCTTTGTTAAGTGCCCACAAGACTAATGTGGGACACATTGTCTTGCACACATGAAATCAAAATTCTGCCTTGACTATCAACAGATATCCTTATTTTCCCTACTCCTGCCCTATTGTTGGAGACTGCTTCTGTAATTCCCATCATCTTAAAGGTTCTGGAAGTGGGGAACCAAAAATGTTTTTCCTCCTCTCTTCTATCTGCCACTGTAATGGAAGGGACATTTCAGAAAACCACTTACCCAGTTTAATCTCCCTACCTAGAAGTCTCATGAAATTTTATTTTGTATACTTAATACCATTTTGCACCCCATTTCTCCTACATCCCCCTTATGAGTTTCCTATTTAATATACCATACTTGGAAAAGAACACTGGTTTATCCTGAGCAGTTTCTTCTGAACTCAGTCATTGATTTTTGGAACAGAGAAAAACCATCTGCCACCTTGCTACAAGTACTCTTTCAGGGGACAAGGTCCTCAGTGAGGCTAAACATTGTTCCTGCTGCCATAACAGATGCCTTCCAAGTGACATTAAGGACATTGCAGTAAGCAGAAGAAGCTTCTGTGTATTTTTTACAAACTGGCTGTTAATCCTTCTGTTATTTCAGGGGCCCTTGGACTTAACCCTGAAATACTGCGTGAGAAGGAAGACGGAGTCTATCGATAAGAGATTCTGTTTCGATATAGAAACAAATGAAAGGTAAGGATGTGAACTGGCAGCATCCCATGTGCCAGTTTCTGAGCCTGGGTGGGTATTTTATTTTCATCTATCATCTCTTTTTGGTAAAAGTGAGCAAAACTATTCATGACGCCATTTCCTTGGCTCTTTTGGCTGCCCCTCCCAGGGATCCCTGTTAGAGCTAGACCAGAGCTGGTTCTCTATAGTCAAGGTTCAGTCAGCTTTGCCTTACTTGCTGTAGGCAGAAGTTACTCCTATTATTTAATTTGCTATGATATATGCAAAAGGTCAGTATTTGATGATGCTGCAAAAGAACAGGATAACAAAACTCATTCTTTTTTATCCCAATATACAATAACAAATTAATTGAAACACATATTTAAGATAACATAGATTTGATGGAGGGTGGTAGTAGTATTAGAGATGCTTTTTTTTTCCCCATTTGGTACAAATAATGTGGACTTTTCCTACCTTGCAGATATTTATATAAAGTGTAAATAGTTTAATTATCAACTTTCTGATTTCAGCAGAGCTTGCAATCTTTGGACTTGGTTGCATTTGTTCCTTTCCAATTTTCTCTTTTCATCTTTTCAACCTAGACAATTTATTGGTAGGGAACTTTAACTTTTACTTTTGAATTTTAAAATGAGAACGTTTGGAGTTAATTTGGAAAAAGATATAGTTGGGAAGTTGATCCAGAATTTAATGAGTAAATGTGTTTCTATATTTTATTTCCATCCATTATTCCTATGTATTAGGCATTAAGTATTATAATAGAATTTAATAAAAGATCAGATTGCTAGAAAGGTATTTGGTTAAATTATAATATCATATGAGAAAAACTATCAGTAACTAGAATCATAAAGATCAGATTAAGAAAATAAGGCATTTTTTTTTTGTCTTGGTATAAGTAGCTATTAATTCTCTTCTCCATTTTAAATTTATGTTTGTGAATCTATGTGCTTTCTTTGTTAAGAATGGATGGTCCCAATCAAAGATGGCTGTAACAGTAAACAGTGTTAGTGATAATCATAAGGCTTTCACTCATTTCCAACCCACAGCTTTGAGCTCAGTAGGAAGGGGAAAGCAACTGTTGGCTGTGGCTTCCTTTTTATGAACCTTTAGTGTCTTTGCTGCTGCTGCTGCTAAGTCACTTCAGTCGTGTCCGACTCTGTGTGACTCCATAGACAGCAGCCCACCAGGCTCCCCCGTCCCTGGGATTCTCCAGGCAAGAACACTGGAGTGGGTTGTCATTTCCTTCTCCAATGCATGAAAGTGAAAAGTGAAAGGGAAGTCGCTCAGTCGTGTCTGACTCTTCGTGAACCCATGGACTGCAGCCTACCAGGCTCCTCTGTCCATGGGATTTTCCAGGCAAGCGTACTGGAGTGGGGTGCCATTGCCTTCTCTGTTAGTGTCTTTGGGTCTGCTGAATTAATGTACTTAAATAAAGTTAAAGTTTTCTGTGTCTAATTCCATTCTGATTAAATTTTCAGCTTAAATTTGCAAACCACTTGCAAGTATTATTCTCATAGACTCAAAGCATTTGCAGACAGTTTGGCCCTGAGGTTAAGGGCAAGGATCAATATATATTTATATATTTATAAGGATCTATCTATCTATCTATCTATCTATCTATCTATAGATATATTACATCTAGTGCTATGTATGGCTCATGGTAGATACTGAATCTGGTATTCATTTAAAAATTTTTTCCCTACTCAAGAATACTGGGGAATTCTGAAACTGGAACCCAGGATTAAAGTTTTAATATAGCTATGATTTTACTTACTACATATTGGGCATTTAAAAATATTCCTGCAGTGAACTCCACCCTCATTTTACAGGTGCGGAGACTGGGACTTGTATATGTTTAACTGCCTTGCCTAATCAAAGTCACATAGTGGCAAGATTGAGCTCAAACTCTGGTCTGTAGGTCTCCAAACCTCATGTTCTTTTAAATTTTATTCCATTGTCTATTATAAGCAGAATAAATATGTTGTGAAATAGAGGGTCAAATATAATAATGCATAGATGCTGAGGTGCCTTTATGCATGTGGAGTTTCCTAAGTAATATGACATCTGCATCTGCTTTCCTGGCTGGTCAATCTGATATAAGAGACAGAGGCAGGCCTCGCAGTAGACATCAGGCTCCTGTACTCATGTGTCCTGCTGAATTGAACAGATGACTCTTTGAATCCCCTTTTCTCTTTCTGGAATAGAGGATAACTTTTTTGTTGTTGTTGTTCCTAGCAATATTTGAAGCCACAGTCTCATAGCCCACCAAAACTTGAAGGACAGTAATTATAGTAATAATAATAATAACATTGATGATGATGACAGCAACAACTGCTAACATTCACTGAGTACCTCTATGTGCTAGACACTCAGCCTTTATTTTATTGTTTTTCTTTGCTTTTTTAAGTATTTATTTTAATTGGAGTCTAATTTCTTTATAATATTGTGGTGATTTTTGCCATACATTGACATGAATCAGCCAGGGTGTACATGTGTCCCCCCATCCTGAAACCCCCTCCTACCTCCCTCCCCACCCCATCCCTCTGGGTTGTCCCAGAGCACCAGCTTTGAGTGCCCTGCTTCATGCATCAAACCTGCACTGGTCAGCTGTTTTACATATGGTAATATACATGTTTCAATGTTATTCCCTCAAATCATCCCACCCTCGCCTTCTCTCACAGAGTCCAAAGTCTGTTCTTTACATTTGTGTCTCTTTTGCTGTCTTCCATATAAGGTTGTCAATACCATCTTTCAAAATTCCATATGTATGCATTAATATACTGTATTGGTGTTTCTCTTTCTGACTTACTTCACTCTGTATAATAGGTTGCATTTTCATCCACCTCATTTAAAATGTATAATTTTCTTTAGTCTTCATCACAGTCACATGAAGCGGGTGGTGTTTCTATCCCAATCTCACAAAGACCAGGAGACAGAGAGAAGTTAAGCACTTAGATTATACAACTAGTAAATGTTAGAGCTAGGATCCAAATCCAGGCATACTAATTTCCAAGCCCACATTCTTAACCACTGAACTCTACTGCAAATATATTATATGTGCCTTTTTGGTTTAGAGGAGTGACTGAGACCTCAGGGTGGGCACAGGATTTGTCTAAAATCATGATGGAAAAGCCTGTCCTAGAAGTCAGTACTCTTTCTACTTTGTCATTTTGTTCTTAACGATATTGTTCTTTGAATTTGACTTTTAGAGGTACCAGAGAATCTCCAAATGCTCCCTGAATAGTCACTTACTTATTCTTTCAGCTTCTCTGTATGATCAAGGAAGGATACATACCAGCCTTCTGATTTCCTAAATAGGAAAACTGTGTCTGTAATAGGTTTAACTTCATATCTAGCCTACAGCATCTGCCTTATGTTTTTTGCCCATTTTCTTGCTTTCCTTCTTTGTAGCTTCAGGATCCAGCTGGGTAATTATTTTTACAGAGAGTTGTAGACTTTCTAGCCCCATAAGATATGTCTAAAAGTTTGGATATTTCTTAGAGAAAGGTAAACTTGGAAGAGTCCAGTACTGAAAGCCAAGTCCTAGTCTTCAATTGATTCTGGCTTAAAGATGATTTGGGGGCTTTACTTATTAAGGAGTACTTGAGATGGCTGGATGGCATCACTGACTAAATGGACGTGAGTCTGAGTGAACTCTGGGAGTTGGTGATGGACAGGGAGGCCTGGCGTGCTGTGATTCATGGGGTCGCAGAGTCGGACATGACTGAGCGACTGAACTGAACTGAACTGAACTAAAGTAGTAAGAGACAGAAGGACAGGTAGGATAGGAATCCCATGGTATCAGAACTGAAAAGGACCTACCAGTTCATCAGATCCAAATTTTTTATGGCTAAAGAAATTGAGGCACAGTGACTTTCCCACTGAACTCTCTTGTCATTACTCTGTTGCTATTTCATGACTCAGAGAAGTCTCATCTTTACATGGAAGGAGCGAGAGGAACAAATATCTCCTAGTGGCACAATTAGGCAGAGAATGGAAGAGACCTTATGCCTGCAAGAAATATGATTAATCCCCAAATTCCAGTTTGGTTTTGAAGGTCCGAGAAGAACAGTGTATACCAAATTGGGGGTATTTCTGGGTATATAGTTGCAGTTACTGCAAATAAATAAAATTGGATTTCAAGTTGTATGTCATGCAGAAGAGGCCTTATAATGTATTAGCTAAGAAAGAACATGGCTGCTGGAATAAAATTCCTAAATTAAAACCCTGGCTCTACACTTACCACGGACTCAGGTAACCTCTCTGTGCCTCAGTTTTCCCTTCTGTAAAACAGGGATTTTTATAGTCCCTGCTTTATAGGCTTCTTGTGTAGATTAAGTGAATTTATACCTATAAAGTACTATAGTACTATGGCACTTACTGAGCATTCAGTAACTAGTAGTTGTTATTATTATTTATAAGATTGCTTAAATCAGCCAGAAGGCCTCCCTGTGCATGTTGTTGACTTCTTTCCAACTGAAGTGCCCCTTGGACATCCTAGGTGGTAGAAATAGCAAGCCATTTTCCTGATATATGTACTTATTAGTGAACATGCTCAAAACAGTTTGAACTCAGACCAAATGACTGGCTTCTAAGATCAAGAGACAGGGAGAGCTTCAGTTTGTTTTAAGCACAAAATGGGGTCAATTTAAGTCTGTATTATGGTGAGGTATCAGCATCTGCCTTCATATTTCCTTGCCTGACTCTGGTATGAAACCACCAAGATACTACCTCCACCAATGTTTTCAAAATTACTGTTCTCTAAGTTCTGCTGTTTTTCTGAGTAAACAAAGATTTTGAAAAATTGGAAATCTATATTCCTGTGTCTGCTCCCAGCCCTGAGAGGAACCCTAGATTATAAGACTCCATTCTCTCAGTTAACTTTTCTGCTGTCAACTTGTCATTTATTTTTAGACCAGGAACCATCACTCTGCAAGCTCTTTCAGAAGCTAACAGAAGACTATGGATGGAGGCTATGGATGGGAAAGAACCTGTAAGTTACCCTGGGAAACCTCAGTAACATAGGCCAGTATATGAGTGTGCTCTAGTGGTAGCAGTGAGTCCAGGACAATTAAATGGTAATAGATAATTCATACTCAAAAGTTTAGAGTTAGAAGGAAATGCTGAGTAACATTTCTTGTTTAACAAGTTAGACAACTTGAGTTCCAGGGATGGTAAAGGATTTCTCTAGAATTAGCCTCAGAAAGGCATCACAATGGACCTAGAAACTAGGTCTCTCAGGTTCTTCCTTCTTATACATCTATGCCCACAAGGTTTTCTTAAGAAAGAAATTAAGCCTGTTTGTAGTTTATAGCATTAATATGTGTTAATATATAAGGATGGAAAATAATTTTCATGACTGTGGACAAGCATTTATTAAGATTTTATTCAGAATGGTTTTACTGCTTCTCTCTTACATTCCTAAGTCAAGTTCTTCTCTTTAAGGGCAGGAGATCGCATTGCCATCCTATATCCCAAAAATGCACCATTCCATTTAGAACACTGTTACATAGGATTACAAGCAATACTTTTACAGGGCTAACAATTATCATAGAAAGACCAGTATGAACAGTCAGGTCACCAAAAAGCATTTTTTTTCTTCAGTATCTTCTGTGTAGGTTTCTTCCTGTGGCATATGACGTAATGTCAGCTTCTTAGTTTTGGAATCCCAAAAGGTTATATTTGTGTTTGGTTCTGCCATTCAGTGATTGTGTGACCTTGAGTTACTTATTTTATTGCTCCGAGATTCTTCTCTTCAGTAAAATGGCTTTAATAATTTCTGTTCTAGCTATCTCACAGAGTTGCTTTGAAAAAAATCTGTTGAAAGCCAGTTTGTCAGCCATAATATGCTATATCAGTTTAAATTTCTTCTCACTGGTCTGAAGGCTTGGTGCAAAGCTACTGAAATTCAGTAGTATTTGGGTACAGTCTAATCTTCTTGCTTTATTCAGGGCAAAAGCCTGCTAAAATGGAGAATATATAACAGGGACTTCTTTCTGTGGTTTCTAGTGCCTTGAAGACTAGTGAGGAAGGCCCAGCTATAAGATGGCATGTATAGCAACCAAGAAGATAGCAGGAGAGAAGTGGTGGTGTAAGGACTGTCATCCAGAAAATCGGCTAGGGCCTTTCTCTGCTCCCTTCTCTCACAGAAACTTGGAGCTTAACCATTACATGCCTATGATATTTTTCTAGCAGGATACTAGCAAGCCCAGCAAGACATTTTATTCTTTTTTTTTAAATTGTTGTTCATATTTATTTCTTATTTTTAATAAAAATATAGTTAATTTACAATGTTGTAAGTCATTTTACTCTTAATTCCCTCTCCTGAACTTGCTCTCCCTTTAAAGTTATTTTTTCTTTTTTAATATAAATTTATTTATTTTAATTGGAGGTTAATTACTTTACAATGTTGTATTGGTTTTGCCATACATCAATATGAATACGCCACAGGTATACACGTGTTCCCCATCCTGAAACCCCTCCCCCCTCCCTCCCATACCATCCCTCTGGGTCATCCCAGTGCACCAGCCCCAAGCATCTAGTATCATGCATCGAACCTGGACTGGCAATTCATTTCATATATGATATTTTACATGTTTCAATGCTATTCTCCCAAATCATCCCACCCTTAAATCAAAGGGTATAGATGGCTTTTGTGAAGAATGATGTTAGAACATGGGCCCTCTGAATGTGGATCCTTATCAACTTGACCTGTCTCACTGACCTATCCATGGGCATACACATATAGGTAGAAAATTTTATTTTAAAAGGAGAGATTGCTAAAGCAGATTATACAGATGGCATATAGAGGACTTATTTCCTGCATTACTAATGTTGCTTCTGCTCTACTAACAACTCCCTCCCCAATTCACTACTAATATACATAGTAAGAAGATCAGTTCTTGAAGGAACATCTACCGCAACACTGATCATTTTAGAGATATGAATTTTGAAGTCTAGAGAATGAATGGGACATGCCTAAGTTTCATAATGATGTAGCCATAAAGCCAAGACTAGGTTTCAAGAGTCAAGGATATCCCCTTATTTCTCACATAGCTATCACAATTCATACTTTAAGATGACTCAGAGAAAGTTTGGTGAATACATGGATCTCTTTCAGATGGGCACTTGCTTTTCTACCCATCTGGGTAGAAAATACCCACTAACACCTTTGGGTAAGAAGATCGGTATTAGTAATATTTAAATTTTACCATCAGCTATTCAACACTACAGTCTCTTATCCAGATCATTGAAAGTTTGTTTGGTGAGGCTTATTACAGCAAGATCTAACTCTGCTTTCTTCTGTCAATAACCTGGAGAAAACCACTTTCTTTTTGTCATACTCTGTTGCTCCATCAGGAAAATTCTCTAAGTTTTACATAAGTAAACGTCTAAGATGGGTAGGCTACCACTGCAGTGAGCTGTGTGAAATCCAATGTAATCTTCAGGGATTGTTAATCCTACTGTTTCTAGTGACCTAGGCAAAGATGATTCTGTTTAGCCTGTTTTATTACTTGTTAAACTCGTAAAGTCACTAATGCTTTTGATGGCTTACTTGAGGAAAGATATTTAGTATTTGCTGTACTTACTTATAGTGATTCGCAATATCCATGGTTCTTTCTGTCTCTTTTTTTGTAGATCTACCACAGTCCTATAACAAAACAGGAAGAAAGTAAGTCAGATTTCTGATCAACTGGCATTGTAAACTGTTAGTTGTCCTAATCACAGTAAATGCTATCATCAATAATTTGTAATATTGATGCAAATGTATTTATGGATATCTTTCTGTGAAATGAAATTCAGACCTGTTTTTTTAGAAGGTGTCTTTCGATGGGATAGTTGTAGTAATATAGAGAAACACTAATTATATTCTTCTTTGTCTAGACACGCAATAGAAATTGTGTGCATTTCCAGCCTAATTTTTCACATTTGTTGTAGCTTATCCCTCAAGCAGATATACAAAAAGGGTCAAGTAAAAACATTTTGTGTTATAAGAGTAAAAACTCTAACCCCTTCTCTCACCCAAATGAAGAATCTTTCCATTTAAATGTGATTGAAGGAGAGAGACTAAACCCGTAATTCTCTCACTGTAGTCTCTTAACCAGATCCCTGAAGGTCTGTTAGGTGAGGCTTATTACAGCAGGATCTAACTCTGCTTTCTTTTGCTTGAAACAGTGGAACTCAATGAAGTGGGGTTCAAGTTTGTTAGGAAGTGCATCAATATAATTGAGACCAAAGGTAAGATATGAGCCATAGCCTTGGCATCGTTTGAATCTGATTATTCTTTTTTTAATGATTTAAAAAATTATTTAATTTTTATTGATGTATAGTTGATGTGCAATATTAGGATCACAGCCTTGTCATGGCAAAGAGGCTTGCTTAACTCAATAAAGCTATGAGTCATACCATGCAGGGCCATCCAAGACAGATAGGTCACAGTGAAGAGTTCTGACAAAGCAAAAACCTCCAGGGATCCAGTGGAGGAGGAAATGGCAAACCACGTCACTATTCTTGCCTGGAGAACCCCATGGACAGTATGAAAAGACAAAAAGATATGGAACTGGAAGATGAGTCCCCCAGGATAAAAGGTGTCCAATATGCTACTGCAGAAGTTCTGAGGGCAATTACTAATATCTATAGAAAGAATGAAGCAGCCAGGCCAAAGTGGAAATGATGCTCAGTTATAGATGGTGGTGAAAGTAAAGTCCAGTGTTGTAAAGGACAGTATTGTATAGGAACCTGGAATGTTAGGTCCATGAATCAAGGCAAATTGGACATTGTCAAGCAGGAGATGGAGAGCATGAACATCAAAATCTTAGGAATCATTGAACTAAAATGGACAAGAATGGGTGAATTTAATTCAGATAACCATTATATATATGTGTGTGATATGTGTATGTGTGTGTATATGTGTGTGTGTGTGTGTGTGTGTGTGTGTGTGTGTGTGTGTGTGATATATATATATATATATATATGAAATATCTACTACTGTGGGCAAGAACCCCTTAGAAGAAATAGAGTAGAACTCATAGTCAACAAAGAAGTCCAAAATGCAGTATTTGGGTGCAACCGCAAAAAGGGCACAAACAGTTCATTTTCAAGGCAAACCATTCAACTCCACAGTAATCTGTCTATACCCCAACCACTAGTGCTAGAAAAGCTGAAGTTGAACAGTTCTATGAAAACCTACAAGACCTTCTAAAACTAACACCAAAACATGTCCTTTCCATCAAAAGGGATTGGAATGAAAAAGCAGGAAATCAAGAGATACCTGGAATAATTGGCAAGTTTGGCCTTGGAGTAAAAAATGAAGCAGGGAAAAGGCTAACAGAGTTTCAACAAGAAAACATTCTGGTCATGGCAAACACCCTTTTCAACAACCCAAGAGACAATTCTACACATGGACACCACCAGATGGTCAATACCAAACTCAGATTGATTGTGTTCTTTTCAGCCAAAGATGGAAAAGCTCTGTACAGTCAGCAGAAACAAAACCTGGAGATGACTGTGGCTCAGATCATGAGCTCCTTATTACAAAATTCAGGCTTAACTTAAAGAAAGTAGGGAAAACCACTAGGCCATTCAGTTCAGTTCAGTTCAGTCACTCAGTCATGTTCGACTCTTTGCGACCCCATGAATTGCAGCACGCCAGGCCTCCTGTCCGTCAACAGCTCCCAGAGTTCACTCAGACTCACACCCATCGAGTCAGTGATGCCATCCAGCCATCTCATCCTCTGTCGTCCCCTTCTCTTCCTGCCCCCAATTTCTCCCAGCATCAGAGTCTTTTCCAATGAGTCAACACTTCACATGAGGTGGCCAAAGTACTGGAGTTTCAGGTTTAGCATTAGTCCTTCCAATGAATACCCGGGACTGATGTCCTTTAGAATGGACAGGTTGAATCTCCTTGCAGGCCAAGGGACTCTCAAGAGTCTTCTCCAACACCATACTTCAAAAGCATCAATTCTTCAGTGCTCAGCTTTCTTCATAGTCCAACTCTCATATCCATACATGACTACTGGAAAAACGATAGCCTTGACTAGATGGACCTTTGTTGGCAAAGTAATGTCGCTGCTTTTCAATATGCTATCTACGTTGATCATAACTTTCTTTCTAAGGAGTAAGCATCTTTTAATTTCATGGCTGAAGTCACTATCTGCAGTGATTTTGGAGCCCAAAAAATAAAGTCTGACACTGTTTCCACTGTTTCCCCATCTATTTCCCATGAAGTGATGGGACCAGATGCCATGATCTTTGTTTTCTGAATGTTGAGCTTTAAGCCAACTTTTTCACTCTCCACTTTCACTTTCATCAAGAGGCTTTTTAGTTCCTCTTCACTTTCTGCCATAAGGGTGGTGTCATCTGCATATCTGAGGTGATTGATATTTCTCCCGGCAGTCTTGATTCCAGCTTGTGCTTCTTCCAGTCCAGCGATTCTCATGATGTCCTCTGCATAGAAGTTAAATAAGCAGGGTGACAATATACAACCTTGATGTACTCCTTTTCCTAGTTGGAACCAGTCTGTTGTTCCATGTCCAGTTCTAACTGTTGCTTCCTGATCTGCATACAGATTTCTCAAGAGGCAGGTCAGGTGGTCTAGTATTCCCATCTCTTTTAGAATTTTCCACAGTTTATTGTGGTCCACACAGTCAAAGGCTTTGGCATAGTCAATAAAGCAGAAATAGATGTTTTTCTGGACCTCTCTTGCTTTTTCGATGATCCAGTGGATGTTGACAATTTGATCTCTGGTTCCTCTGCCTTTTCTAAAACCAGCTTGAACATCTGGAAATTCATGGTTTACATATTGCTCAAGCCTGGCTTGGAGAATTTTGAGCATTACTAGGCCATTAGGTATGGCCTAAATCAGTTCCCTAATGATTATACAGGTGTGATGAATGGATTCAAGGGATTAGATTTGGGAGACAGAGTATCTAAGGAACTATGTACGGAGGTTTGTAACATTGTATAGCAGGCAGTGACCAAAGCCATTCCAAAGAAAAAGAAATATAAGGAGGCCATGTGGTTGTCTGAGGAAGAATTACAAATAGCTGAGGAATGAAGAAAAGCAAAGACAGGGGAGAAAGGGAAAGACATACCAAACAGAATGTGGAGTTCCAGAGAATGGAGTTCCAGAGAATGCAAAGACATAGAGGAGAACAATACAATGGGAAAGGCTGGAGATCTCGTCAAGAAAATTGAAGATATTATGGGAACATTTCATGCAAAGGTGGGCACAAGAAAGGACAAAAACATTAAGGACGTAACAGAAGTAGAAGATACTAAGAAGAGGTGGCAAGAATACACAGAAGAACTATACAAGAAAGGTCTTAATCACCCAGATAACCACGATGTTGTGTGGTTACTTATCTAGAACTAGACATCCTCGAGTTTGAAGTTAAGTGCGACTTAGGAAGCATTACTACAAACGAAGTTACTGGAGGGGACAGAATGCCAGCTGAGATATTTAAAATACTAAAAGATGATGCTGTTAAAGTGCTGCACTCAATATGTCAGCAAAATTGGAAAATTCAGCCATGGCCACAGGACTGGAAAAGGTCAGTATTTATTCCAATCCCAATGAAGGGAAATGCCAAAAATGTTCAAACTACTGTATAATCATGTTCATTTCACATGCAAGTAGGGTCATATTCAAAATCCTTCGAGCTAGGCTTTAGCAGTATGTGAACTGAGCTTCTGGATGTACAAGGTGGGTTTCAGAGAGGCAGAGAAACCAGAAATCAAATTGCCAACATTCTTAGGATTATGGAAAAAGCAAAGGAGTTCCAAAAACACATGTACTTCTGTTTCATTGACTTCGCTAAAGCCTTTGACTGTGTGGATCCCAACAAACTGTGGAAAATTCTTAAAAAGATGGGAATACTGTACCACCTTACCTTTCTCCTGAGAAAACTGTATGCTGGTTAAGAAGCAACACTTAGAACCAAATATGAATAATTTGTGGTTTCCTGCTTTTAGTGATAAAGAAATTTAAATGACATATAAAATATTTTTAAATGCTATCTGACACTTTTGAAGCAGTTTTATGATAGTTCCACCCTAAATAAATAAGAGTTCAGTTTCTGCCACAATACATATTGATTGAAAAATTGTTGGGGACAAAGTTAAAATCCAGCAAATGTGGCATTAATATTTTTCCAGGTTGATGATACTTTCTTATTTCTGAGAATATTTTGAATGTAGGCAATAGTAGTGTATACGCCAGGGCTCTTTTCTTTTTTTTCCCCCAAATGTTGCTTCAATCTTTCTCAGTATACAAAATGTTTATTTGCTTCATATTTGCCATACTGTAGCTCTCTCTTATTTTATATCTCTGCCCAGGTACAACTTGAAGGTTGATATCTCCTCCTTTTTCAACTAAACCCAAGCTTCTTTCTAAAATGATGACACTGTTCTCTGTTATCCGCTGCTACTCGCATAAGCATTTTTTTTTCTATTTACTATAGAATGTGTTCTTTTCTAGTCATGTTATTGAGGGCTTGGTACAATCCAAATGAAAATATGGAAAGAATAATTTGCAGAGATGTTTCAGGACTGTTCCCCTATTGTAGAGGAGGGCTGGAGAGATTGGAGACAGTAGGGAGATCCTTTCTTGTTTCAACTGAATCCATTGTGTAAGTACCCACTTTCTCTACCTTGAGGGAGATGAAAGTTCTAGCTATATTAATAAAACTGACCTGGTTTTCTTTCTCTAGGAATCAAGACAGAGGGATTGTACCGTACCGTGGGCAGCAATATTCAGGTTCAGAAGCTGCTGAATGCCTTTTTTGGTAACAATTTTAATTTCATAATTCTTTTGGAGAGTTATTTGTATATTGGAAAGAAATATGGCTATATGAGAAAAGAGACATTGATAAAGGTTGTAGAACATATTTTAAAATATAAAATGTACACTTACTTGCCTATGCTCAGAGATACCTTTCCTTGAAACAGTGATTAGCATCTCTTCTTCTCAAATCTGGATTCTACCCCAACCTCTCCATTGGAACTACTCTGGCCAGGCATAGAAGGTTTATTCTTATGAAATTCAATGAACTCTTTTCAGTTTCTGTCTTGATATCTTTATTGACCACTCCCTCCTTTTGAATCTTTCTCTCTACATGACGTTTATGATTCAACAGTCTCTTAATCTAGCATCATGTTTTATTCCTTTCAAGTGACTTTTGTCAGGTCTTTTTCTTCTTATTTTTTAAATCTTGTCTGGGTATTTCCCAGCCTTCTATCTTTGACTCCCATTCACTTCTACATGTTTTCCTAATGATTAGATTTTTATCCTAGCTATGGATCATATTTTTCTTTTTTTTACATAAGTCTGGTAAGTTTTGTTACATGCTGTACATCGTGACTTGAGTGTTGCAATTTTGGTGATTTCTTTTTAGTGTGTTGAATTTTGTTTTGCAGTCAGTTATTTGTGTATCAGCTTACTTCATTTGAGGATTGTTTTTAATCTTATTAGGACAGATATAAAGTATTCTTTCCTGGCTAGTTTAGCCTTACATCTAAGGTCTAATTTCTTTTGTCTTTTCATTTTTAGTGTTTGGAACTTAGACAGTTGCCAACTCTGTGTGAGTTCTGGGTATTCTTCAGAATAAAGCTTCTTGGTATTTCTTTGTCTGGCCTCATGGATTTTCATCTTAGGCACTCATGGTTTTATATTCAGTGACAGACACAAGTGGACCCACAGCTAAGGGTTTTTCAGTTCTTTTTTACATAAATCCCTCTTCTCTGGTACTCTGACCTGCAAAGTTTACTCTGAACTTCTAGTTTACTCAGCCTTTCTGACCTCTGATCTTTGTCTCTTCAACTGAGCAAGATGTCCATGCTCAGCTTGAGCTCTCACTCCCCATGCTACCATTCAGAAAATGTTTTCAGGTAGAAAACTAGTAACGATAAGGCTTATCTTGCTTCCCCCTGTTTTAGGGTTCTATACTGTGTATTGTTCAAGTACTACAAACAGCTATTTCATATATTTTGTCCCAGATTCTAATTGTTACCACAGGACAGAAAGTCTGGTTCTAGTTACTTCAACTCTCTTTGGTTTTTACTAGCACCTCTGTGCTGTCAACACACCAAAATCACTAATCCAGACATCATATCGTGAGTTCTAAACTAATGGATCCAGTTTCCCACTGGACCTGTGCTTTTCAAACATATTTAGGTCATGGCGCACATTGGGCTTCCCTGGTGGCTCAGTGGTAAAGAATCCACCTGCCAAAGCAGGAGATGCGGGTTCTATCCCTGGATCAGAAAGATCTCCTAGAGAAGGAAATAACAACCCACTTCAATTTTCTTGTGTAGGAAATCCTGTGGAAAGAGGAACCGGACAGGCTACAGTCCACGGGGTTGCAAAAGAGTCAGACGTGACTTAATAACTAAACAACAACAGCAACACACTAGAATGATCATATCTGTGTAACACACTCTGGTAAATGGATGAAACTGATCATGGCTGAGGCAGTAATCCCCAAAGGTTGAGGAAATCACTACTGGAATTTTTGCACAAGATCTCTGTTCAAAGATACAGGTACATATGATTTACATACCCAAAACTAAACTCATTTTTTATGTCTTCCTGAAAACCTGCTCTTCTTCCTTTTTTTGAATGGTGATGAGCTGTCTGCTAAGCTCAGTTCTCATAAAGTTTCATATAACAAGTTGAGTGTGGAAAGTTGCAGTTTGGATAAAGCATATATTTTTGGTCTTTTCTGTGGTGCATAGCTTAACGTCCACAACCTTAAAGACCTGACATCTCAACCTGTTAGGACTTGAGGGTGCTATAGCATCTAGTAATAACAGTAATGTAGATTTTGCATTGCAGATTACATCACTGATGCTTCATATATGTCCTTGTTTATCACTTTACACTGCTGACTTTTAAAAATGTAAGT
Source organism: Nanger dama (assembly GCA_917880005.1). NCBI lineage: Eukaryota > Metazoa > Chordata > Mammalia > Artiodactyla > Bovidae > Nanger > Nanger dama. The sequence continues at coordinate 3,943,933 of CAKJTW010000073.1, read as the reverse complement.
TCTGTTTTCCTGGCCAATTAACATTGCATTTTATAAGCTAAAGGACACATCATATATAAAACAATTGACAGCATGGCCCAGGATATTTAGTCTCTGAAAAATTATTTAGTCTCATAAATTATTTAAAATCCTATTTCCAATATCACTACATTCTTCTACCTGATATATAATAAGCTAAAACAAAATGTCATACTACTCATCCCACTGATTCGGTTATAGGGTTCAATAGGACCGAAATGGTTCATTCAAATCACACGTGACAGTACAATTCAGTTGGTATAGTGCATCTGTGCACATCAACTTCCAAATAGGAATATCTAAAAATAGACAAATAAGTTATGAATATAAATATTTATAAATATAATGTAAAATAGTGTTAATTTACTTATGTGTGCATAAAACTGGTAAACCTTGATCCCTGGCCCATTATCTAAGTAATTCTAGATCTGGTGATGATCCTAATTCATTTATTCATTAATTTTAGCTAATATTTGAGTACCTACAAAGGGCCAAGCATTACACTCAGGGCTATAGATTAAACACTGAACACCCTACTTATATTTCCTATCTTTGTGTGACTTACATTCTATGGAGAAGACTCAGCTAGCACATAATCTATACTTATGTAAGGAGAGTTCCCTTCAAAGCTTCTCTCATAGTATGTTTATTGGAGATTCTCACTGGGATACTCAATCTCCCTGCTTCTTTTGTCCTATCCTGATCTTTTCCCACACCACTATGAATTGGCTGCCTTGGCTTCATGTAGGCTCACCATAATTTATCTAGGAAGAATAGCATTCATTTTCTTTTACCAGCATATCTTGTCCTTAATTCTTTCCTTATGTCTCATGCTCTTTTCTAGCTATTTTTAACCCCTAAATCTGTATACTGTAGACTACCTTCTATGACATCTCCTATAATACTTAACTGTAGGCTTTTTTCTGTTGTTTACTAGAGCCTTTCATACTTCCTGTACCTGATAATATTTTTTTTGGCAAATAAAATATAACGATCAAAAGGGATATATCCACAATTAATAATTATTTTTCAATCAGTTTGTCGGTTGACTAGTCACATTTCTCCCCTACCCTAGATTGTTGCATGATACCCTACATGAATAGATCTGATAAACTGTGAGGAATAGAGTCCACACTTGCAGTTAGATCCATCAGAAGCTAACTTGGTCACAGAGAAACTAATCTGCTTACCTCCGAGATAGCTTGTACCTCAACTAAGAGTTCTGCTTTTTCACCTTTTTACCAAATCATAGGCATCTTATCAGTGATAATGCCTACTGTTATCATTATAATCTTGATAATCAAAATTATGCTCTTGATAATGCCACATACCTAGTCCACTGTGTTCACTCGGTAACTGTTCTTCAGTGAAGCTCTGAAATCATGTTGTGTTTCAGAGACTAAGTGTTTGAAAATGATGTGAGTAGATAGAGTGGATGAGGCATAGAGAGTGAAGAAACTGGATATATTAACTGAAGTCTTTGATGAAATTGAATCTGGCTAGGAAACCATTGCTAACAAAGGTCCGTCTAGCCAAGACTATGGTTTTTCCAGTAGTCATGTATGGATGTGAGAGTTGGACTATAAAGAAAGCTGAGCGCTGAATAATTGATGCTTTTGAACTGTGGTGTTGGAGAAGATTCTTGAGAGTCCCTTGAACTGCAAGGAGATCCAACCAATCCATCCTAAAGCAGATCAGTCCTGGGTGTTCATTGGAAGAACTATGTTGAAACTGAAATTCCAATACTTCGTCCACCTGATGCGAAGAACTGACTCATTTGAAAAGACCCTGTTGCTGGGAAACATTGAAGGCAAGAGAGAAGGGGAGGACAGAGGATGAAATAGTTGGGTGGCATCACTGACTCAATGGACATGAGTTTGGGTAAACTCTGGGAGCTAGTGATGGACAGAGAGGTCTGGCTTGCTGCAGTCCATGGGGTTGCACAGAGTCGGACATGACTGAGCAAATGAACTGAACTGAACTGTGGAAACCGTACACAGAAAAGCATTGTTTCTATAATACTGTTACAATGCCAGAGGACTGCTGAGCTAAACAGGAGAGAAGTTGGCATGGTGAGTGAAGTAAGTAAGTAAGATATTACTTATTTAGGTATTTAAATTTCTCCTTTCACATTCATACTATTAGAAGAAAATACATTTTATTTTCAGAAACCAAGTGGATACCACCTAATCATATAGAGAGAGTTAGATAGAGCAGAAATGTGCACACATGGATGATTTCTTACTGCAAAGTACTCAACATCTGAAATGTTAACTTTAGTATTAAGGTAACATATACTTACACGTAATAAGTACATGCTAAGACTAGAAGAAGCACAAGCTGGAATCAAGACTGCCGGGAGAAATATCAATCACCTCAGATATGCAGATGACACCACCCTTATGGCAGAAAGTGAAGAGGAACTAAAAAGCCTCTTGATGAAAGTGAAAGTGGAGAGTGAAAAAGTTGGCTTAAAGCTCAACATTCAGAAAACAAAGATCATGGCATCTGGTCCCATCACTTCATGGGAAATAGATGGGGAAACAGTGGAAACAGTGTCAGACTTTATTTTTTTTGGGCTCCAAAATCACTGCAGATAGTGACTGCAGCCATGAAATTAAAAGACGTTTACTCCTTGGAAGAAAAGTTATGACCAACCTAGATAGCATATTGAAAAGCAGTGACATTACTTTTGCTGACTAAGGTCCATCTAGTCAGGGCTATGGTTTTTCCTGTGGTCATGTATGGATGTGAGAGTTGGACTCTGAAGAAGGCTGATAGCTGAAGAATTGATGCTTTTGAATTGTGGTGTTGGAGAAGACTCTTGAGAGCCCCTTGGCCTGCAAGGAGATCCAACCAGTCCATTCTGAAGGAGATCAGCCCTGGGATTTCTTTGGAAGGAATGATGCTAAAGCTGAAACTCCAGTACTTTGGCTACCTCATGCGAAGAGTTGTCTCATTTGAAAAGACTCTGATGCTGAGAGGAATCGGGGGCAGGAGGAGAAGGGGACGACCGAGGATGAGATGGCTGGATGGCATCACTGACTCAATGGACGTGAGTCTGAGTGAACTCCGGGAGTTGGTGATGGACAGGGAGGCCTGGCGTGCTGCCATTTATGGGGTCGCAAAGAGTCGGACATGACTGAGCGACTGAACTGAACTGATCGGACTACATAGCATAATCTTAGATTTTTAAATAATGAGTTTTAATTGTTGAAAAATCGCTTTACAGTATTGTGCTGGTTTCTGCCATACAACAGTATGAAATAGTAATAAATAAATAAATGTATATATATGTATGTATCTCCCCTCCTGTTGAGCCTCCCTCTTCCCGCATAGCACCACTCTAGGTCATCAAAGAACACCTGGCTGCACTCCTTGTGTTACATAGTAACCTCCCACTATCTATTTTACTCATGATTGTGTATATATGTCAATGCTGCTTTCTCACATCTTCCAACCTCAACTTCCCTGCTTTGTCCACAAGTCCTTTAGAGAATGGTTCATCAGTGCCCTTCTCTAGACTCCATATGTGTTAATATATATTTGTTTTTCTCTTTCTGACTTCACTCCATGTAAGAGGCTCTAGGTTCATCCACCTCACTGCAACTGACTCAAATTTGTTCTTTATTATGGCCCAGTAATATTCCATTATCTACCACATTTTCATTATCCATTCATCTGTCCATGGACATCTAGGTTGCTTCCATAACCTGGCTATTGCTGCTATTGCTGCAATGAACATTGGCATACATGTATCTTTTTGAATTGTTATTTTCTCAGGGTATATGCCCAGTAGTAGGATTGCTGGGGTCATATGGTAGATTTGTTACTAGTTTATTAAGGAATCGTCTTACTGTTATCCATAATGGCTGCATCAATTTACCTTCCCACCAACAGTGCTGACGAGTTCCCTCTTCTCCACATCCTCTCCAGCATTTATCACCTGTGAATTTTGTGATGATGGCCACTCAGATTGGTGTGAAGTGATACCTCATTGTAGTTTTGCATTTCTCTAGTAATGAGCAATGTTGAGTATCTTTTCATATATTTATTTGTTATCTATATGTCTCCTCAGAGAAATGCCTGCTTATGTCTTCTGCCCATTTTTTGTTTGGATTCTTTGTTTTTATGATATTGAGCTGTATGTGCTGCTTATATATTTTGGAAACTAACCAGTTGTTCGTTACTTCATTTGTAATTATTGTTTCCCATTCTGATGGTTGTCTTTTCATCTCATTTCTAGATTCCTTTGCTGTGCAAAAGCTTTTAAGTTTCACTAGATCTCATTTGTTTATTTTTGTTTTTATCTCTATTAATCCAGAATGTGAATCAGAAGAAATCTTACTGTCATTTATGTCAAAGAGTATACTGCATATGTTTTCCACAGAGAGCATTATAGCATCTGGCCTTACATTTAAGTCTTTAATCCATTTTGAGTTTGTTTTCATGTATAGTGTTAGGTAGTGTTCTAATTTCATTCTTTCACATGTAACTGTCCAGTATTCCCACTGAAACTTGTTGAAGAGACTGTCTTTTCTCCATTGTATATTCTTACCTCCTTTGTCGAAAATAAGGTGCCCATAGGAGAATGGGTTTACCTCTGGGCTGCTCTATCTTGTTCCATTTGTCTCTATTGCTGTTTTTGGGTCGATACCATTCTGTTTTGATGACTGTAACTTTGTAGTATAGTCTGAAGTCAGGGATATTGATTCTTCCAGCTCTGATTTTTTTTCTCAAGATTGCTTTGGCTATTTGGGATCTTTTGTGTTTCCATAAAAATTATAGATTTATTTTGTAGTTCTTTGAAAAATACTATTGTTTATTTGATAGTAATTGCATTGAATCTGTAGATTCATTTGATTAATATAATAGTTTTCACAGTGTTGATTTTTCCAGTTCAAGAATATTGTACATCTCTCTATCTGTTTGAGTTATCATTTATTTCTTTTGTTAGTGTCTTACAGTTTTCTGCATACAGGTCCTTTGTCTCTTAAGGGAGGTTTAGTCATATGTATTTTATTCATTTTGTTACAGTAGTGAATGGGACTGTTTCCTTAATTTCTCTTTCTGAGTTTTCATTGTTAGTGTACAGGAATGCAAGGGATTTTTGTGTATTAATTTTATATCCTGCAACTTTACTAAATTCATTGAAAAACTCTAGGGATTTTTGATGGCAGTTATAGAGTTTTTTATCTATACTATCATGTCATCTGCAAACAATAGAGTTTTACTTCTTTTCTAATCTGGATTCCTTTTTATTTATAGTTCTTCTCTGATTGCTGTGTCTAGGACTTCTGAAACTATGTTTAGTAATAGCGGCCAGAGTGGGTACCATTGTCTTGTTCCTGATCTTAGAGGAAATGCTTTCAATTTTTCACCATTGAGAATAATGTTTGCTGTGCGTTGGTCATGTATGGCTTTTCTTGTGTTGAGGTAGGCTCCTTCTATGACATTTTTTTGGAGATTTTTTTTTATCATCAATGTGTGTTGAATTTTGTTGATTGCTTCTTGTGCATATATTGAGAGAAGCATAGTTTTTTTTTCTTTCAATTTTTATTATGACATATCACATTGATTTATTCCATGTATTGAAGAATCTTTTCATCCCTGAGATAAATCCCACCTCTTTTAATATATTGTTGGATTCTGTTTGCTATAACTTTTGATGGTTTTTACATCTATGTTCATCAGTGATACTGGCTTGTAATTTTCTTTTTTATATTTGCCTACTTTTGGTATCAGGGTGATAGTGGCCTCGCAGAATGAATTTGGTGGATTTCCTTCCTCTGAAATTTTTTGGAAGAGTATAAGCAAGATAGATGTTAGCTTTTCTCTAAACATTTGATAGAATTTGCATGTGAGGCCATCTGGCTTTTGTTTGCTGGAAAGTTTTTACCACAGTTTCAATTTCAGTGCTTATGATTGATCTGTTCATATTTTCTAATTTTTCCTGGTTCAGTCTTGGAAGGTTTATACTTTTCTAAGAAAATGTACATTTTTATCCAAGTTGTCCATTTTATTGCATGTAGTTGCTCATTGCATGTAGTCTGTTATAACCCTTTGTATTTCTGTCTTGTCTGTTGTAACTTCTCCTTTTAAATTTTAATGATTAGAGTCGTCTCCTTTTTTCCTGATGTGTCTAGTTAATGGCTTCTCATTTTTTTTTATCTTCTCAAAGAACCAGTTTTTAGTTTTATTGATCTTTTCTATTGATTCCTTAATTTCTCTTTCATTTATTCCTGCTCTGATCTTTATGATTTCTTTCTTTCTACTAAGTTTGGGATTTTTCCCCCATTGCTTTAGGTATAAGTTTAGGTTGTTAATTTGAAGTTTTTCTTGTGTTCTGATCTGGCTTGTATTGCTCTAAACTTACCTCTTAACACTGCTTTTACTAGTTGTCATGTTTCCATTGTCATTTGTTTCTAAGTGTTTTTAAAAATTTCCTCTTTGATTTCTTCAGTGACCTCTTGGATATTTAAAATCATATTGTTTAGCCTCTATGTGTTTGTGTTTTTATGGTTATTTGTTGAGTTCAGCTCAACAGCACAGGTTCCTGAAAGCACAGCACAGCCAAAGAATGAAAAACATTCACGAAAGTTACAGCGGGGATAAGGGGACCAAAACCACCACGAGGTGAAGGTGCCCAAACTGATCTCAAGTCTGGTTTATTATACTTTTTGAAACTTGCTTGTACATGTTTGGGCTTCCCTGGTGGCTCAGATGGTAAAGTGTCTGCCTGCAATGTGGGTGACCTGGGTTCTATTCCTGGGTCGGGAAGATCCCCTGGAGAAGGAAATGGCAATCCACTCTAGCACTCTTGCCTGGAAAATCCCATGGATGGAGGAGCCTGACAGGCTACAGTCCATGGGGTTGCAAAGAGTCAGACACGAGCATAGCAGGCCAGGTGGCCTTCAGTCATAATCCTGTGCTGTTAACTTTTAATGCTTTTGTATCCCTGTTTTTCTGCCTCAAGGACAAAGATCCAGTTAATCTTTATTTGCCTCTCAGGCGCCAAAGATAGGAACAGTCTTTTGATGGCTTTTCATCCCCAGGCATCAGAGAAGGCAGTGGCACCCCACTCCAGTACTCTTGCCTGGAAAATCCCATGGACAGAGGAGTCTGATAGGCTGCAGTCCATGGGGTTGCTAAGAGTTGGACACCATTGAGTGACTTCACTTTCACTTTCACTTTCATGTATTGGAGAAGGAAATGGCAACCCACTCCAGTGTTCTTGCCTGGAGAATCCCAGGGATGGGGGAGCCTGGTGGCCTGCTGTCTATGGGGTCGCACAGAGTTGGACATGACTGAAGCAACTTAGCAGCAGCAGCAGCACCCCCAGGCATACATCCTGCTTTCAAGATGTTTTTTGTTCCTTCTTGGATTCCTTTGGAAGTCACATACTGGAGTCCTGTGCTCTCAGCAAGATTGTTTAATTCTTTTGCCAGGACTTTTAGTAGGCCTGTCTCCTACAGTTATTTTTTCTGTAATTAATATGTAATGTTATAGTATTATGTCAAAAAATTCTTGATATAAATTTGAATTTTGTTAAATTTACCAAGACTTGATTTGCAACCCATGATGTGATCTATCCTGATGAATGTTACAGGTACACTTGAGAAAAAAGTGTATTCTGCTGTTTTGGGTTTGAATGTCCTGTAGTCATCAATTAGGTCTATCTCGTCCAATGTGTCTTTTAAGTCTTGTATTTCCTTGTTAATTTTCTGTCTGGATGATCTGTCCATTTTTGTGAGTAGGGTGTTAATGTTTCCACTATCATTGTGACCCCTATAATTCGAATGTTGGTATGCTTAATGTTGTCCTAGAGGTCTCTGAAACTCTCCTCAATTGTTTTAGTTATTTTTTCTTTATTCTGTTCTGCTTCAGTTATTTCCAACATTGTATCTTACATCTCACTTATCTGTTATTCTGCCTCAATTATTCCACTATTCCTTCCTCCTTGCATATTTTTTTTAAATTTCAGTTATGTTGTTGATTGTCGTTTATTTCTTCTAGGTCCTTGTTAAGTATTTCTTGTGTCTTCTCAATCCATGGCCCCATATGATTTATCTGTGTCTCCATTTCATTTCCACAGTTTACTATCTGTTTCATTTCCACAGTTTACTGTCATTATGCTGAGTGGTTTTTCAGGTAGACTGCCTAGTTCTTCATTTGTTTGGTCTGGTGGGTTTTTACCATTCTCCTTCCTCAGTTGCATGTTTTATGTCTTTTCATTTTGTTTCATTTACTATGTTTGATGTCTCCTGTACACAAGCTGCCAAATCATAGTTCCTCTTATTTACGGTTTCTGCCTCCAGTGCTGTGTTTTTTGCAGTGCCTAGTGAAGTTTTCCTGGTGAGGGGGACTGGTGCCTATGTTTTGATGGGTGCAGCTGGATCTTGTCTTTCTGAATGTCAGTGTCATGCCCAGTGATGCATTACTGGGTGTCTGTGAGCTTGGTATGATTTTGGGGAGCCTGTCTGCTAACGGGCAGGGTTGTGTTCCTACTTTGTTAGTTGTTTAATATGAGTCATCTGCCTACTCAGTGAAAGTGAAAGTTGCTCAGTCACGTCTGACTTTTTGCAACAACATGGACTATAGAGTCCATGGAATTCTCCAGGCCTAAATTGTGGAATGGGTAGCCTTTCCCTTCTCCAGAGGATCTTCCCAACCCAGGGGAAAGAACCCAGGTCTCCTGCATTGCAGGGGAATTCTTTACCAGCTGAGCCACAGGGGAAGCCCAAGAATACTTGAGTGGGTAGCCCATCCCTTCTCTAGCAGATCTTCCCAACCCAGAAATCAAACTGGGGTCTCTTGCATTGCAGGTGGATTCTTTACCAACTGAACTATCAGGGAAGCCCTGCCTACTCAGAAAGTTCCCTTGTATTTCTAGGAAGGTTTGTGCACACTGTGGTGTCATCTCCTACTCAGATCTGGCCTTATTCCAGGTTGTTCTTTCTTTCAAGGTCCACAGTTGCCTCCAAAGTCCACAGTCTCAAGGTAATTGTGGGAATTTAACCTGCTGCACCTGCTGCTGCAGGAATGAATTCCCTTCCTCCACTTTGGTCACACAGGCCCTGGTACTCTGCTTTTGTTTTGGCCCCACCTTTGCTTGTAGGCTCCGCCTCCCAGCCCCACCCCCGAATCTGTTCCTTGCCCATACAAGACGGGGCAAAAGCCATGGCTTATCAGGGCTCACTTTCTCAGTCAGGCTGGGGAGAAGTGGTATGACAGTTTAGGGAGTGCCTGCAGCAGTATAGACCTGCCAGAAATTGCTGCAGTCTGAGGTGGGTTGTGCACTCTCTCAGAGGCATTGGTTCTGGTCATGGGTCCCTTGGATGAGCCAAGCTACATAGTCTCCCAAGATGTTGTTTTTTTGTATGGGGCCTAGAATTTTCAGTTAGAATTTTCAAAGATGCCTAAATTCTAATTAGATGCAATTCTTCATTTAAACTATATAGAGGATAATGAGCAAAGGAAATTGCAGCTGTTTTCTCTGTTTGAGGGCATCTTTTATTTGTTCTTCCTATTTGCCGGCCAGATGATCACATCCAGTTTTCCTGTTGGCTCTTCTTACCTGGGTAGTTAGTTCAGTTGTAATATTTCTCCCTATTCCAGTCATGTTTTTTATTCATTCCATTTTTAGACATGTGGTCTCCTTCTAGTGGAGAAACTGTGCTCTCAGATAAAAGGGAAAGAAACCAATGCAATATAAATCATACTGTTTGGTCATTTGGTCATTCATGCTTCCACATTTGTCCACCATGTGAATTCTTGTTCATCATCAGATTTATCTTGATATTGTATCCTTTGAAGCCAAATCTCATCTTACCAAAAGAGTTAATCACTTCCTTTTCTCTACCAGTTCTACTCTTTGCACTGTTTCTATTATTGTGTATTTCTTGCTGTGACATAATTACATCTGGGTTTATCTGACCTGTGCGAGTGTGCAGGAAGAGGGACTATTTCTTAATCTTGAGGAAGAAAGACTAGTCTTGAGGAAGAGGGACTATTTCTTAATCTTGGTTGAGAATCATGTGTACTTACATCTCTAAAATTTCTAGACTTTTAGTTTAGTGGAATATGACTACAGGTCTTTAATCAACTCCATTTCCCTCTGAAATTCCTGGAAATGTCTAAAATTTGGGACACTTCTACCACCAAATTACCTGAATAATATTTAGATATAATATATCAGCCAGTAGAGGTGACAAAGCTTCTTAGCAGTTCCTCTTCTTTCAATATCAACTTCAGTTCTTCTAAGGACCCTTTAGAATAGTCTGTTTTCCATTGCATAGTCCTAGTTGGGTGCTTGTATCTGTGTTTAGTTTTTGTACATAAAATGCTTGTGACACCTAAAATTCCAGAAAGTCCAGAGAAGATCCTGCTCTTTCTCTTCTCCCAATGAGCCTCTCCTTTCCCTCTTCCCCCTCTCCTTTCTTTCTTTTTTTTCTTCTCCATACCCAGCTTCTCTTTCTTTTATCCTTTTCATATGTGATTCCTTCTGTCTTAGGATGCCTTTATTCCCAAAGCACTCAGTTACCCCCAAACCTTTTATTTCCCTAGACATATTCAGGATAGGACCCTCTCAGTGGATATTGGTTGTTGCCCCAGTGGAGAAACCTCTACTTTAGGAAAAGAAACCACAGCCCTTCTAATTAAGTTCATCTTAAGATTTTGTCAAACTGTGATTGTTTGCATACCTGTAATCTGTTTTTTACTCTTGAGCCTAAGGTGCAACAACTACCCTATATCTGTGTGCATTTGCCAGTGTTCTGGGAGATCAGCCTGCTCTTAAGCCCACCTGCTCAGCTAAATAACTGCCTTCTACAGAGACTAATTACCTGCTAATGTCTCTAGTCATTCAGCCACTGGTTAAGGTACTAGACATGGGATTTGTGTACCCCATGGACTGAAATTCAGATTTGACATGTGAGTGGAAAATAATCCTAAGATAAGGATGATGTATATATATGTCCAATAAAATTCCAATTTCAGATCAACAGATTAGGGACATACTTGTATTTTAAAAAATTAACCATTGTTTATATGAAATTCAAATTGAACTAGGCAACCTGTATTTTATTTGCTAATCTCAGTCTGGTGCTTTGTCTGCAAGACCTTGTCAGTCATATTAAGAATTTTATTCTAGAATCTAATGACTGATAAGTAAGTAAGTAAGTGTTAGTCGCTCAGTCGTGCCCAGACTCTTTATGGCCCCATGGACTGCAGCCCACCAGGCACGTCTGTGATATTTTCCAGGCAAGGATACTAGAGTGGGTTGCCATTTCCTTTTCCAGGGGATCTTCCCAACCCAGGAATCAAACATGGGTCTCCTGCACTGCAGGCAGATTCTTTACCAACTGAGCTACAATGACCCATAGATATGTGTAATAATTTTCCATTGAAACATAAAATGTCTCTGTAGAGTCCTCCCCCTTTTAGATTCTTGTTTAGAAAATTTTAGGGTTGTTAAATTTTGATTGATTATTTACATAAGCACAGCAAGAATTGTGATTGACTATATAGGCCTTTTTAAGTTTGCTTTGCTGGAACTTTCTGTAAGAAATCTCATATTATGTGGATATCATTTTCCTAGTGCCATTTATTGAAGACTGTCTTTCTCCACTGAATGGTCTTGATACCCTTGTCAAAAATCATTTCACCACATGTGGGAGGATTTATTTCTGGGTTTTCTATTCTTTTCCTTTAGTCGTCTTTATTCAGTACACTGTTTTTTCCTCATAGTTATTTTTTCACTTGTGATGAGAGCTTCTAAGATCTACTCTCTGAGTACCACACACTTTGATTACGGTAGCATTGTGAAAGACGAGTGCACCAGACAATTAAGAAAATAGTTTTATTCAGTCTTTGCAATAGCCAGAACCTTTATTAATAACGAGCATCTCAAATACCTATCATAGAAAAGGAAGGAAATTTGGGGTTTGTAGAAGTATTATTTTATTATTCAGTATTACTCAACCATAAAGAAAAATTGCATTTGAGTCAGTTCTAGTGAGTTAGCTGAACCTAGCACCTATTTTCAGAGAAGGCAGTGGCAACCCACTCCAGTACTCTTGCCTGGAAAATTCCATGGATGGAGGAGCCTGATGGGCTGCAGTCCATGTGGTCACTAAGAGTCGGACATGACTGAGCGACTTCACTTTCACTTTTCACTTTCCTGCATTGGAGAAGGAAATGGCAACCCACTCCAGTGTTCTTGCATGGAGAATCCCAGGGACGGGGAGCCTGGTGGGCTGCCATCTATGGGGTCGCACAGAGTTGGACACGACTGAAGGGACTCAGCAGCAGCAGCAGCAGAACATCTTTTAATGTGTTTATTGCGCATCTGAATGTCTCCTTTGGAAAAGTCTCTTTAGGTCTTCTGCACATTTTTTTACTGGGCTGTTTGTTTTTCTGATATTGAGCTCTATGAGCTATTTATTCACTTTGGAGGTTAATCCTTTTAAAGTTGTTTCATTTACAATTATTTTCTCCCATTCTGAGGGTTGTCTTTTAATCTTATTTATGGTTTCCTTTGCTATGCAAAAGCTTTTAAATTTGATTACATCTGATTTGTTTAGTTTTGTTTTTATTTCCATTACTCTAGGAGGTGGGTCAAAGAGGATCTTGCTTTCATTTATGTCAAAGAGTCTACTACCTATGTTTTCCTTTAAGAGGTTTATACTTTCTGGCCTTATATTTAAGTCTTTTGTCCATTTTGAGTTTGTTTTTGTGTATGGTGTTAGGAAGTGTTCTACTTTGGTCCTTTTACATGTACCTATCCAGTTTTCCCAGTGTCACTTATTGAAGAGGCTTTTCTCCATGGTGTATTCTTACCTCCTTTGTCAAAGATAAGGTGCCCATAGGTGTATGGGTTTGTCTCTGGGCATTTTATCTTGTCCCATTGGTCTATATTTCTGTTTTTTGTGCCAGTACCATACTGTCTTGAGGGATTTGGCTTTGTAGTTTAGTCTGAATTCAGGAAGGTTGATTACTCCAGCTCTGTTTTTCTTTGTCAAGATTCCTTTGGCTATTTAGGATCTCTTGTTTTCCCATATAGATCGTCAAATGTTTGGCGCTAGTTCTACAAAAATACCATTGGTAGTTTGTTAGGAATTGCATTGAATCTGTTTGTTGTTTGGGTAGTATAGTAATTTTCATAGTACTGATTCTACAATAGAAGAACATAGTATATCTTTCCATCTGTTTGTGTCATCTTAGATTTCTTACATCATTGTCTTATAGTTTTCTGCATACAGGTCCTTTGTCTCTTTCAGTTCAGGTCAGTCGTTCAGTCGTGTCTGACTCTTTGCAACCCCATGAATTGCAACCTGCCAGGACTCCCTGTCCATCACCAACTCCCAGAGTTCACCTAAACTCATGTTCATTGAGTTGGTGATGCCATCCAGACATCTCATCCTCTTTCGTCTCCTTCTCCTCCTATCGCCAACCCCTCCCCCCCAGCATCAGGGTCTTTTCCAATGAGTCAACACTTTGCATGAAGTGGCCAAAGTATTAGACTTTCAGCTTTAGCATCAGTCCTTCCAATGAACACCCAGGACTGACCTCCTTTAGAATGGACTGGTTGGACTCCCTGCAGTCCAAGGGACTCTCAAGAGTCTTCTCCAACACCACAGTTCAAAAGCATCAATACTTCAGCAATCAGTGCTCTTCACAGTCCAACTCTCACATCCATACATGACCACTGGAAAAACCATAGTCTTGACCAGACGGACCTTTGTTGGCAAAGTAATGTCTCTGCTTTTCAATATGCTATCTAGATTGGTCATAACTTTCCTTCCAAAGACTAAGCATCTTTTAATTTTATGGCTGTAATCACCATCTGCAGTGATTTTGGAGCCCCAAAAGATAAATTCTGACACTGTTTCCACTGTTTCCCCATCTATTTGCCATGATGTTAGTTTTCTGAATATTGAGCTTTAGGCCAACATTTTCATTCTCCTCTTTCACGTTCATCAAGAGGCTCTTAAGTTTCTCTTCACTTTGTGTCATAAGGGTGGTGTCATCTGCATATCTGAGGTTATTGATATTTCTCCCAGCAATCTTGATTCCAACTTCTGCTTCCTCCAGCCCAGGTTTTCTCATGATGTACTCTGCATATAAGTTCAATAAACAGGGTGACAATATACAGCCTTGACATACTCCTTTTCCTAGTTGGAACCAGTCTGTTGTTCCATGTCCAGTTTTAACTGTTGCTTCCTGACCTGCATACAGATTTCTCAAGAGGCAGATCAAGTGGTCTGGTATTCCCATCTCTTTCAGAATTTTCCACATGTTATTGTGATCCACACAGTCAAAGGCTTTGGCATAGTCAATAAAGCAGAAATAGATGTTTTTTTGGAACCCTCTTCTAGAGTGAGTCAGTTCTTCACATAAGCTGACCAAAGTATTGGGGTTTAAGCTTCAGCATCAGTCCTTCCAAAGAATATTCTGGACTGATTTCCTGTAGGATAGACTGATTGTATCTCCTTACAGTCCAACGGACTCTCATGAGTCTTCTCCAACACTGCAGTTCAAAAGCACCAATTCTTCAGATCTCAGCTTTCTTTATAGTCCAACTATCACAGCCATACGTGACTACTGGAAAAACCATAGTTTTGAGTAGACAGATCTTTGCAAACTAATGTCTCTGCTTTTTAATATGCTGTCTAGATTGGTCATAGCTTTTCTTCCAAGGAGCAAGCATCTTTTAATTCATGGCTGCAGTCACCATCTGCAGTGATTTTGGAGCCCCCAAAATAAAATTTCCCACTGTTTCCATTGTTTCTCCATCTGTTTGCAATGAAGTGATGGGATCAGATGCCATGATCTTAATTTTCTGAATGTCTGAATGTTGAGCTTCAAGCCAACTTTTTGCTCTCCTCTTTCACTTTCATCATAGGCTCTTTAGTTCTTTCCTTTCTGCCATAAGGGTGGTTTCATCTGCATATCTGAGGTTATTGGTATTTTTCCCTGCAGTCTTGATTCCAACTTGGGGTTCATCCAGCCTAGCTATTCACATGATGTATTTTGCATATAAGCTAAATTAGCAGAGTGACAATATGCAGCCTTGACGTACTCCTTTTCCGTTTTGGAACCAGTCTGTTGTTCCAAGTCCAGTTCTAACCATTGCTTCCTGACCTACATACAGATTTCTCAGAAGGCAGGTCAGATGGTCCATTATTCCCATACCTTGAAGAATTTTCCACAGTTTATTGTGATCCAGATGTCAATGGCTTTGGTCAATTAAGCAAAAGTAGAAAAAGTATTGACTATAGTCAAAAAGCAAAAGTAGATGTTTTTCTGGAACTACCTTGCTTTTTTTGATGATCCAACAGGTATTGGTAATTTGATCTCTGGTTCCTCTGCCTTTTAAAATCCAACTTAAACATCTGGAAGTTCATGGTTCATGTAGTGTTCAAGGCTGGCTTGGAGAATTTTGAGCATTACTTTGCTAGCAGGTGAGATGAGTGCAGTTGTGTGGTAGTTTGAACATTCTTTGGCATTGCCTTTCTTTGGGACTAGAGTGAAAGCTGACCTTTACCAGTCCTGTGGCCATTGCTGAGTTTTCCAAATTCGCTGGCATATTGAGTGCAGCACTTTCACAGAATCATCTTTTAGGATTTGAAATAGCTCAATTGGAAATCCATCACCTCTGCTAGCTTTGTTCATAGTGATTCTTCCTAAGGCCCACTTTATTTCATATTCTAGGATGTCTGGCTCTAGGTGAGTGATGAGACCATGGTGATTATCTGGGTCATGAAGATCTTTTTTCTATAATTTTTCCATGGACTCCTGCCACGTCTTCATAGTATCTTATTCTTCTCTTAGTTTTATACGATTTCTGCCCTTAATTTTACTCATCTTTGAATGAAATGTTCCCTTGGTATCTCTGATTTTCTTGAACAGATCTCCAGTGTTTCCCATCCTATAGTTTTCTTCTTTTTCTTTTCATTGATCTCTGAGGAAAGCTTTAGTGTCTGTCCTTGCTGTTCTTTGGAACTCTGCATTCAAATGGGTCTGTCTTTCATTTTCTTCTTTGCCTTTAGCCTCTCTTCTTTTCTCAGCTCTTTTAAGGCCTCCTCAGACAACAGTTTTGCCTTTTTGCATTTCTATTACTTGGAGATGGTCTTGATCACTGTCTCCTGCACAATGTCATGAACCTCTGTCCATTTTTCTTCAGGCTCTCTATCAGATCTAATCCTTTGAATCTTTTTGTCACTTCCAGTGTATCATCATAATGGATATAATTTTGGTCACACCTGAATGGTCTTGTAGTTTTCCGTACTTTCTTCCATTTACTCCTGACCTTGGCAATAAGGAGTTCATGATCTTAGCCGCAGTCTGCTCCTAGTCTTATTTCTGCTCACTCTATAGAGCTTCTCCCTCGCTGACTATGAAGAATATAATCAATCTGATTTTGGTATTGAACATTTGTTGATATCCATGTATAGAGTCTTCTCTTGTGTTGTTGGAAGTTGTTGTTTGCTATGACCACTGCATTCTCTTGGCAAAACTCTGTTAGCCTTTACTCTGCTTCTTTTTAAGTCCAAGGCCAAATTTATCTGTTACTCCTTGTATCTCTTGACATCCTACTTTTGCATTCCGGCCCCCTATAATGAAAAGGAAATCTTTCCTGAGTGTTAGCTCTAGAAGGTCTTGTAGATCATGATCAAATCATTCACTTCAGCATTACCAGTTGGGAGATAGGCTTGGTTTACTGTGATATTGAATGGTTTGCCTGGAAATGAACAGAGATCATTCTGTAGTTTTTGAGATTGCGTCAAAGTATTGCATTTTGGATTCTCCTCTTGACTATGATGGCTACTCCATTTCTTCTAACGGATTTTTGCACACAGTAGTACATATAATGGTCATCTGAGTTAAATTCACTCATTCTGGTCCATTTTAGTTTGCTGATTCCTAAAATGTTGATATTCACTCTTGCTATCTCCTGTTTGACCACTTCCAATTTGTCTTCACTCATGAACATAACATTTTGGGTTCCTATGTAATATTGCTCTTTACAGCCTTGGAAGTTACTTCCATCACCAGGCACATCCAAAACTGGGTGTTGTTTTTGCTTTGGCTCTGTCTCTATTATTTCTGGAGTTATTTCTCCACCACTGTCTAGTAGCGTATTGGGCTTCTACCAACCTGGGGTGTTCATCTTTCAGTATCTTATTATTTTGCCCATGAACAATATGAAAAGGCAAAAGATAGGACACTGAAAGAGATGTAGAAATGGCCACCACTATTACCCTATTCCCTGTATTCCTATTTCCTCTTCCTTTTTTGGTCAAATATTATTATAATAATACCTATTTTGCCTGAATCCAATACAGCTTTGTACCAAGTGCATCCTTGGGCTGTTATTGTGAGGTATATTGCATTGTATTTGTTATAGACCCCCAAATATAATAATAGAGATTTTAAAGAATTAATTTTTACCTCAGCTATGAGAAAATACAAAAATGCAGTTACACTGCTTTTTTCCATAATTTTTGAAGATATTTTAAAAAATTATTTTAATTAGGGGGCTAATTACTTTACAATATTGAGGTGGCTTTTGCCATACATAGACATGAATCAGGCATGGGTGTACATGTGTTCCCCATCCTGACTCTCCCTCCCACCTCCCTCCCCACCTCATGTCTCAGGGTCATCCCAGTGCACCAGCCCTGAGCACCCTGTCTCAAGCATTGAACCTGGACTGGTGATCTATTTCTCATATGATAATATACATGTTTCAGTGCTATTCTCTCAAATCATCCCACCCTCGAATTCTCCCAGAGGCCAACAGTCTGTTCTTTGCATCTGTCTTTTTTGCTGTCTCGCATATAGGGTCACCATTACCATCTTTCTAAATTCTATATATATACGTTAATATACTGTATTGGTGATTATTTGTTCTGAATTACCTCACTCTGTATAATAGGCTCATTTCATCCACCTCATTAGAACTGATTCAAATACATCCTTTTTAATAGCTGAGTAATAATCCATGGTGTATGTATATGTATCACAACTTTCTTATCCATTTGTCTGTCGATGGACATCTAGATTGCTTCCATGTCCTGGCTGTTTTAAACAGTGCTGTGATAACATTGGGGTACATGTGTCTCTTTCAGTTCTGGTAACCTTGGTGTGCATGCCCAACAGTGGGATTGCTGGGTCATATGGCAGTTCTATTTACAGTTTTTTATTTTTTTATTTTTTATTTTTTTAATACTTTATTCTACTTTACAATACTGTATTGGTTTTGCCATACATTGACATGAATCAGCTACAGGTGTACACGATCTCCCAATGCCAAAGCCCCTCCCACCTCCCACCCCACACCATCTCCCCAGATCATCCCGTACACCAGCCCCAAGCATCCTGTATCCTGTATTGAACATAGACTGGCATTTCGTTTCTTATATGATAGTATATATGTTTCAGTGCCATTCTCCAAAATCATCCCACCCTCTCCTTCTCCCTCAGAGGCCAAAAGTCAGTTCTATACCTCTGTGTCTCTTTTGTTGTCTCACATACAGGGTCATCATTACTATCTTTCTAAATTCCATATATATGTGTCAGTATACTGTATTGGTATTTTTCTTTCTGGCTTACTTCACTCTGTATAATCTGCTCCAGTTTCATCCATCTCATTAGAACTGAGTCAAATTTATTCTTTTTAAGGGCTGAGTAATACTCCATTGTGTATATGTACCACAGCTTTCTTATCCATTCATCTGCTGATGGACATCTAGGTTGTTTCCATGTATAGCCATTATGGAAAACAGTTTGGAGATTCCTTAAAAATTGCAAATAGAACTGCCTTATGACCCAGCAATCCCACTGCTGGGTATACACACCAAGGAAACCAGAATTGAAAGAGACACATGTACTCCAATGTTCATTGCAGCATTGTTTATAATTGCCAGGACATGGAAACAACCTATTTACAGTTTTTTAAAGAATCTCCACACTGTTCTCCATAGAGGCTGTGCTAGTTTGCAGTCCCACCAACAGTGTAAGGAGGGTTCCCTTTTCTCCACACCCTCTCCAGCATTTATTGCGTGTAGACTTTTGGATCACACTCATTCTGACTGGCGTGAAATGGTACCTCATTGTGGTTTTGATTTGCATTTCTCTGATAATGAGTGATGTTGAGCATCTTTTCATGGGTTTGTTAGCCATCTGTATGTCTTTGGTGAAATGTCTTTTTAGGTCTTTGTTCCATTTTTTTTATTGGGTCAATTATTTTTCTGGAATTGAGCTGCAGTAGTTACTTGTATATTTTTGAGATTAATTGATTGTCATTTGCTTCATTTGCTATTATTTTCTCCCATTCTGAAGGCTGTCTTTTCAGCTTGCTTACAGTTTCCTTCGCTGTGCAAAAGCTTTTAAGTTTAATTAGGTCCCATTTGTTTATTTTTGCCTTTATTTCCATTACTCTGGGAGGTGGGTCATAGACGATCCTGCTATGATTTATGTCAGAGTGTTTTGCCTATGTTTTCTTCTAGGAGTTTTATGATTTCTTGTCATACGTTTAGATCTTTAATCCTTTTTGAGTTTGTTTTTGTATATGGTGTTAGAAAGTGTTTTCGTTTTATTCTTTTACAAGTGGTTGACCAGTTTTCCCAGCACCACTTGTTAAAGAGATTGTCTTTTTCTCCATTGTATAGTCTTGCTTTCTTTGTCAAAGATAAGGTGTCCATAGGTGCGTGGACTTATCTCTGGGCTTTCTATTTTGTTCCATTGATCTATATTTCTGTCTTTGTGCCAGTACCATACTGTCTTGATGACTGTGGCTTTGTAGTATAGCCTGAAGTCAGACAGGTTAATCCTCCAGTTCCATTCTTTCTTGAGATTGCTTTGGCTATTTGAGGGTTTTTGTAATTCCGTACAAACTGTGAAATTTCTAATTCTCTGAAAAATACCGGTGGTAGCTTTATAGGGATTGCATTGAATGTATAGATTGCTTTGTGTAGTATACGCATTTTCACTATATTGATTCTTCACATCCATAAACATGGTATATTTTTCCATCGATTTGTGTCCTTTTTGATTTCTTTCATCAATGTTTTATAGTTTTTATATATAGGTCTTTTGTTTCTTTAGGTAGATTTATTTTTAGTATTTTATTTTTTTCATTGCAATGGTGATTGAACTTGTTTCCTTAATTTCTGTTTCTGTTTTCTCATTGATAGTGTATAGGAATACAAGGAATTTCTGTGTATTAATTTTATATCCTGGAACTTTACTATATTCATTGATTAGCTCTAGTAATTTTCTAGTGGAGTCTTTAGTGTTTCTATGTAGATATTCATGTCATCTGCAAACAGAGTTTTACTTTAATGTTTGCCGTGTGTTTATCATATATGGTTTTATTATGTTGAGGTATGTTCCTTCTATTCCTGCTTTCTGGAGGGTTTTTATCATAAATGGATGTTGAATTTTGTCAAAGGCTTTCTCTGCATCTATTGAGATAATCCTATGGTTTTTATCTTTCCATTTCTTAATGTGGTGTATCACATTGATTGATTTATGAATATTGAAGAATCCTTACATCCCAGGGATAAAGCCCACTTGGTCATGATGTATGATCTTTTTAATATCTTGTTGGATTCTGTTTGCTAGAATTTCGTTAAGAATTTTTCCATCTATGTTCATTAGTGATATTGGCCTATTAGTGATATTAGCCTGTAGTTTTCTTTTTTGTGACGTCTTTGTCTGGTTTTGGTGTTAGGGTGATTGTGGCCTCATAGAAGGTGTTTGGCAGTTTACTTTCCTCTGCAACTTTTGGAAGAGTTTGAGTAGGATAGGTATTAGCTCCTGTCTACATTTTTGGTAGAATTTAGCTGAGAAGCCATTGGTCCTGGGCTTTTGTTTGTTGGAAGATTTTGGATTACTGTTTCGGTTTCTGTGCTTGTGATGGTTCTGTTAAGATTTTCTATTTCTTCTTGTTTCAGTTTTGTAAATTTATACTTTTCTAAGAATTTGTCCATTTCTTCCAAGTTGTCCATTTTATTCACATACAGTTGTTGATAGTAGTCTCATGATCTTTTGTATTTCTGTGTTGTCTGCTGTGCTTTCTCCATTTTTGTTCTAATTTTGCTGATTTGATTCTTTTCCCTTTTTATCTTGTTGAGTCTGGCTAATGGTTTGTCTAATTTATTTATCTTCTCAAAGAATCAGCTTTTAGGTTTGTTGATTTTGGCTATGGTCTCCTTTGTTTCTTTTGCGTTTATTTCTCCCTTAATTTTTTATGATTCCTTTCCTTCTACTAACCCTGGAGTTCTTCATTTCTTCTTTTTCTAGTTGTTTTTGCTGTAGAGTTATGTTATTTTTGATTTCTCTCCTGTTTCTTGAGGTAGGCTTGTATTGTCATGAACCATCCCCTTTGTACTGCTTTTGCTGAATCCCATAGGTTTTGGGTTATTTTATTTTTATTTTAATTTGTGATTTGTTGGTTATTCAAAAATGTGTTGTTTAGCCTCCATATGTTTGTATTTTTAATAGTGTTTTCCTTGTAGTTGACATCTAATCTTACTGCATTGTCATCCAAAAAGAAGGTTGAGATGATTTCAATTTTCTTGAATTTGCCAAGGCTAGATTTATGGCCCTGGATGTAGTCTATCCTGGAAAAGGTTCCTTGTGCACTTGAGAAAAAGGTGATATTCACTTTTTAGGGTGAAAAGTCCTGTAGTTATCAGTTAGGTCTAACTGGTCCATTGTATCATTTAAAGTTTGTGTTTCCTTACTAAATTTTCTGTTTAGTTCCTCTGTCCATAGGTGTGAGTGGTGTATTAAAGTCTCCCACAATTATTGTGTTCCTGTTTATTTCCCCTTTCTTACTTGTTAGCATTTGCCTTACATACTGTGTTGCTCCTATGTTGGATGCATATATATTTATTATTGTTATATCTTCTTCTTGAATTGACCCTTTGATCATTATGTAGTGTCCTTTTTTGTCTCTTTTCATGACCTTTATTTGAAAGTCTTTTTTATCTGATATGAGTATTGCTACTCCTGCTTTCTTCAGGTCTCCATTTGTGTGAAATATCTTTTTCAGCCCTTCACTTTCAGTCTGTATTTGTCCCTAAGTTTGAAGTGGGTCTCTTGTAGACAGCATATATATGGGTCTTGTTTTTTGTATCCATTCAGCCAGTCTTTGTCTTTCGGTTGGGGCATTCAACCCATTCACATTTAAAGTAATTATTGATAAGTATGATCCTGTTGCCATTTACTTTTCATTCTGGGTTCAAGTTTATATACCTATTCTGTGTTTCCTGTCTAGGGAAGATCCTTTAGCATTTGTTGAAGAGCTGGTTTAGTGGTGCCGAGTTCTCTAAGCTTTTGCTTGTCTGTAAAGCTTTTGATTTCTCCTTCATATTTGAATGAAATCCTTATTGGGTTCAGTAATCTGGTTTGTAGAATTTTCTCTTTTATCACTTTAAGTATGTTCTGCCATTCCCTCTGGCTTGAAGAGTTTGTCTTGAAAGATCCCCTTATGGGGAACCCCTTGTGGGTTATTTCTTTTTTTCTCTTACTGCTTTTAATATTTGTTCTTTGTGTTTGATCTTTGTTAATTTGATTAATATATGTCTTGGGGTATTTCCCTTGGGTTTCTTCTGTTTGAGACTGTCCAAGTTTCTTGGCCTTGGGTGGCTATTTCTTTCCTCATTTTAGGGAAATTTTCAACTATTATCTCCTCAAGTATTTTTTCATGGCCTTTCTTTTTGTCTTCTTCTTCAGGAACTCCAATGATTTGAATATTGGGTCATTTAACATTGTCCCGGCTCAGACAGTAAAGCGTCTGTCTACAATGTGGGAGACCCGGGTTCGAGCCCTGGGTTGGGAAGATCCCCTGGAGAAGGAAAAAGCAATCCACTCCAGTACTATTGCCTGGAAAATTCCATGGACAGAGGAGCCTGGTAGGCTACAGTCTATGGGGTTGTACAGAGTTGGACACGACTGAGTGACTTCACTTCACTAACATTGTCCCAGAGGTCTCTGAGGTTGTCCTAATTTCTGTTAATTCTTTTTTCTTTTTCCTCTCTGCTTCATTTGTTTCCACCATTCTATCTTCCACCTCACTTATCCTATATTTTGCCCCAGTTGTTCTCCTTTTGTTCCCTCCAGAGTGCTTTTGACCTCATTTATTGCATTATTCATCCTTAATTGACTCTTTTTTATTTCTTCTAGGTCCTTGTTAAACTTTTCTTGCATCTTCTGAATCCTTGTCTCCAGACTATTCATATGTAACTTCATTTTGTTTTTGATATTTGGAATCATTTTTTCTATCATTATTTTGAATTCTTTTTCAGATGGACTCCTTATCCCCTTCTCTTTTGTTTGGTTGGGTGGGCTTTTATCATATTCCTTTATCTGCTGAATATTTCTCTGCCTTTTAATCTGCTTTGATTGCTGTGTTTCGGGTGGCCTTTCTGTATTCTGGTAGTTCGTGGTTCCTCTTTATTGTGGAGGTTCCTAACTGTGGGTGGGATTGGACGAGTGGCTTGTCAAGGTTTCCTGGTTAGGGAAGCTTGTGTCAGTGTTCTAGTGGGTGGAGCTGGATTTCTTCTCTCTGGAATGCAATGAAGTGTCTAGTAGTGAGTTCTGAGGTGTCTATAGTTTTGGTGTGACTTTTGGCTGCCTGTACTTTTGTTGTTAGTGTTATGCTCCTGCATTATTGGGGAATTAGCTTGGTATGTCTTGCTCTGAAACTTTTGGGTCTTGGGCAGAGTTTGGTTTCAGTGTAGGTATGGAGGCTGTTGGGTGAGCTCTTGTCAATTAATGTTCCTTGGAGTCAGGAGTTTGCTGGTGTTCTCAAGTTCTGGATTTAATCCTCCTGCCTCTTGCTCTCAGTCTTATTCTTACAGTCACCTGAAGACTTTCCATCCATATAGCACTGATGATAAAACATCTAGGTTAATGGTGAAAGTATTCTCCACAGTGAGGGACACCCAGAGAGGTTCACAGAATTACGTGGAGAAGAGAAGAGGGAATAGGGAGATAGAGGTGACCAGGAAGATGAGAGGGGGAATCAAAAGGGAGAGAGCAATCTAGCCATTAATCAATTCCCTGTTTGCTCTCCACAGTCTGGAACACTCATAGAGGTTCATGGATTTCCATAGAGAAGAAGGAGGAAGGAGATAGAGGTGACCTGGAAGAGAGGAGGGGGAATCAAAAGGAGAGAGACCAGTTTCGCCTAAGATCAGTTCACTAAGTGTTCTCCACAGCCTGGAACACCCAAAGAGATTCACAGAGTTAAGCAGAGAAAAAAAGGGGGAAGGAGGAGATAGATGTGACCTGGAGGGGAAAGAGAAATTCAAAAGGGAGAAAGCGATCAAGCCAG
The DNA here is from genome assembly GCA_917880005.1 of Nanger dama. Taxonomy (NCBI): domain Eukaryota; kingdom Metazoa; phylum Chordata; class Mammalia; order Artiodactyla; family Bovidae; genus Nanger; species Nanger dama. The sequence continues at coordinate 3,919,563 of CAKJTW010000073.1, read as the reverse complement.
TAATCATACTCTTAAGTAAAAATGGGTACCTAAGATTGGATTCTTAAAGGTACAGAGAAAATATCAAAAAGCAAAGATTAAAAATCTATAGTAGAGGTTAGACTCTCAAAATACAATATTAAAAAAAATTTGCTTTAAAAATAAGGTGTTACTTTTTCCAAGGTAATAATAGGCTTTAAAAATGAAAAATAAAGGAGAAATAAATAACTGAAAATTAAAAAATTATAATAGCAAAATATAGGAATTTTTCTGGTGCTGTTGAGGGCAGTGTGGGGTCAGTTCAGTTTCAGATAGTTCCTTGTTTCAGCTTATACTTCTTCTCAAGGTCTGTGGGTCCTTTCCAATGTAGCCAATGCTAACTACAGGGTTTTAATCTGTTGCACCTGTCACTTCCAAAGTGGTTCCCTCCTCTTTGTTTGTTTTGGCTTCCTCTGTTAGCAAGTCTCTTCAGTATCTAACTTCCGCCCTGACACAAGGGGGCAAATGTGGTCATTTATTTAAGCTTACTTGTTCAATTGTCCTGCAGGGAGCGAGGAACCTTGCAAACAAATATCACTGGTGTGTGTGGGGAGTGCTCGCAGTCTCTGGGACACACTAGGTTTGCCCCCACTCACGGTGCATGTGCTTTTGTGGTCAGCACTGCTCAGGCTCCAGGTTTCTCTGCAGGGGAACTCTCTAAGGTGGGCCCTGGTTTGCGTGCACTTCCCAGGTCTAAGCCACTCAGGTTCAGATTCTCAGATACTCCACAAAGGCACAGACTCAGTTGGGCCTGTGTATTCTTCCCTTCCCAGGCCCAAGCAGCTCAGGTGACCAGGTGTTTGGCGAGTGCACACTCTGCAGGTGGGACGGTGCATCTTATCACCTCCCCCGTCCCAGCCGCTCAGTTTCCTGGGTGCGCAGAGGGAGTGGCATCTCAGGTGTGACCTCTGTCTCTTCTGGGGAGCTGATCTCTGGCTGTGACCCTCCTGGTCGACGTCAACTGTCCAGGATCCCGGGAAGACTTGGTTAGCAACTGGAAGCCTGCGTGGATTTTGACAGAGGATGCCGTCTCTGGGACTGAGTTTGCCCTTTGCCTTCTGGCTCTGGCTGTCACCCACCTGCGTCCCTGCCTCTGGTGGGGGATGAGCTGGTCCACTGCCAGCTAGCTCTCCTCTGATATTCACTCAGTCCCTTATTCTGTGAGCGGGCCTGGCAGTGCCTTAGGTTAGAGCTTTTCATGGTAAAGTTCTCTCTTTTTTTTTTTTTTATCCTCTTTCTGGCTGTCCCATGGTTTGGGTTGCTATTTCATGTTAGCTCCCTCAGATTGTCCTCAAGACATTTAGGCCCAGTCCTTACCCTAAGCAATGCAGCCTGCGCCTCCCAGTTCAGCCCCCGCTTGCTGGTGGTGGATGAGCTTCTGGGGTACTTCTCCACTGGAAGTTTCAGTTACATGCACTATCTGTGGGTTTCATTTATTTATTTTTTCCTCCCAGTTATGTTGCCCTCTGAGATTCCAAAACTCCCCACAGACCCACTTAAGAGACTGTTTAATGGTGTTTGGAAACTTCTCCTCTTTTACGACTCCCACTCTGGGATGGGTCTCCATCCCTAACTCTTTTTGTCTCTCTTTATATCTTTTATATTTTGTCCTACCTCCTTTTGAAGACAATGGGCTGCCTTTCTGGGTGCCTGGTGTCTTCCACCAGCGTTCAGTAGTTGTTTTATGGTATTTGGTCAGCGTTCAAATGATCTTTCGATGAATTTATAGGGGAGAAAGTGGTCTCCCCATCCTGTTCCTCCGCCATCTCACACTGCTTTTTATAATTGCCTGAAAGTGATAGTTGCTCGGTCGTGTCCAACTCTTTGCTACCCTATGAAGTATAGAGTCCATGTATTTCTCCAAGCCAGAATACTGGAGTGGGTAGCCATTCCCTCTCCAGGGGATCTTCCCAACCCTTGCATCGAAGCCAGGTCTCCCACACTGCAGGTGGATTCTTTACCAGCTGAGTCACTTGTGAATCCCTTTATGATGGCCTAATTACCTTTATTGGTACTTTTGTGTGTGTCTCTTTCTGTGTGAGTACTCAAATTATTGTTTTGCACTTTTGTTAGTCAGAGAAGGCAATGGCATTAATATCCAGAGCTTTCTTTACCATTTTTTGTAAATTGAATCTGCTGGTAAAAGAATTCTTTCAGTTTTTTAGAGATCCTGAAATGTCATTATTCCATATTTGCTCTCAGAAAACAGTTTTACGCAAGATAAAATTTGTGATTGACTTTTTAAATTTCCTTTTAACTTAGGCTACATCATCTCATTGCTTTCTGTTCTCCATTGTTCCTAAGCTGATATGGGCTGTATTGATCTTTTAAGATCCCTTTGTACATGACAAGTCAAGTTTCCCTTGCTGCTTTCACAATATTTTTTTCCTTTTTCTTGTGACATTTTTGCTATAATATGTCTAGATGTAAGTGTTAGTTACTCAGTTGTCTATGTCTCTTTGTGACCCAGTGGACTTAACCTGAAAGACTCCTTTGTCTATTGAATTCTCCAGGGAAGAATACTAGAGTGGGTAATCATTCCCTTCTCCAGGGTATCTTCCTGACCTAGGGATTGAACTTGGGTCTCCTGCACTACAGGCTGATTCTTTACCATCTGAGCCACCAGGAAAGCCTCGGTCTAGGTGTACATGTTTTTCAGATTATCCTACTTCAATCTCACTAGCCTTCTTGGATATGTAGATTAATAATTGTAATCAAATATGGGATATTTTCAACAATTATTTTAAAATATATTTTATATACCACTCTCTCGTTTTTCTGGTAATGCCATTTCATATATGTTGGTTTGCTTAACAGTGTCTTACAGAGAAGGCAATGGCAACCCACTCCAGTACGCTTGCCTAGAAAATCCCATGGACAGAGAGGCTTGGTGGGCTACAGTCCATGGGGTCGTGAAGAGTCAGATACGACTGAGTGACTTCACTTTCACTTTTCACATTCATGCATTGGAGAAGGAAATGGCAACCCACTCCAGCATTCTTGCCTGGAGAATCCCAAGGACAGTGGAGCCTGGTGGGCTGCCATCTATGGGATTGCACAGAGTCGGACACGACTCACATGACTTAGCAGCAGCAGCAGTAGCAGCAGCAGCAACAGTGTCTTACATTTCTTTGAATCTGTTTATTTGTCTTTATATTTTATCTTCATTATATTTTTGCTTTTCTTCAGATTGTACAATTTCTACCCTTCTATCTTCAGTTTCCTAATTTTTCCTTCTGCCAATTGAAGTCTACTACTGAGCCCCTCTTCCTTGGTGGCTCAGTGGTAAAGAATCCACCTGCCAGTGCAGGAGATGCAGATTTGATCCCTGGGTTGGGAAGATCCCTTGAAGAAGGAAATGGCAACCCACTCCAGTATTCTCACCTGGGAAATCTCACGGACAGAGGAGCCTGGTGGGCTACAGTCCATGGGAATGCAAGAGTCAGACATGACTTTGCGACTAAACAAAATCAACAAGAGAATTTTTTTAATTTCATTTTTGGTACCATTCACCTACAAAATTTGAAATTAATTATCTTTAAAATAACTTGTTTTGCTTTATTGACATTCACTATTTGCAGAGGCATTGTTCTCATACCTTTCTTTACTTTTTTAAAGCAGGTTTTTCTTTAGTTCTTTGAAAATATTAAAAATAATTTTCTGCAAGTTCAGTACCCAGGCCTTTTCAAAGGCTATTTTCCATGTGATTCAGCCAAATTTTTATTTTTCTTTGCGTATCTTGCAATTTTTTTGGTCTGTAACTGGACATTTTATATTATATACATACATATATATAGATATAGATATATATACATACACATATAACAACTCCGATTTTCTGATGTACCATCCCCTCTATAAACTGAGAGCTTAGTGGCTTTATTTTGCTGTTTATTGGTTTGTTTAGTGACTTGTCTGGACTCTTTAAGCAAAGACCATTTTCCCTGCAGTGTATAGCCTCTGATGTTGCTCCTCAAATAGCACTGCCTTGGGCATGTGCTTATTCAGTCTGACATGGCAATAGTTTTACCAAGGCTGTCTTTAACTATCTCTCTGATCTCTGCATTAAATCATTTGCATTTTTTAAAATATCAAACTGAGCTGTTAGCCCTGAATAATTATTAGCTGATTGCTACACTGACTTTAAAAATACCCAGGGACATAAGTTGTTTCACAGTGTTTCAGTTAAATTTGGGTCCCTTCCCAGATTGTTCAATTGGTGAGGAATCCACCTGCAATGCAGGAGACCCCAGTTCAATTCCTGGGTTGGGAAGATCCCCTGGAGAAGGGAAAGACTATCCACGCTAGTATTCTGGCCTGGAGAATTCCATGGACTGTATAGTTCATGGGATTGCAAAGAGTCAGACACGACTGAGCAACTTTCACTTTACTTCCAGAGGGAGTCTTCGAGGCCATTGTTTCAGGCTTGGTCTATCTTTTCTTGGGCTATCCATTTCCTTGTTTGTTTGTGTTAAACTGGCTGTTTTGTGGTTTAAAGAGCTCATGAAGATACCATGCATGCATGTGTGTTAAGTCACTTCAGTTGTGTCCAGCTCTTAGTGACCCTATTGACTGTAGCCCACCAGGCTCTTCTGTCCATGGGATTCTCCAGGCAAGAATACTAGCATGAGTTGCCATGCCCTCCTCCCAGGGATCTTCCTTACCTAGGGATTGAGCCTGTGTCTCTTACTTCTCCTGCATTGGCAGGCAGATTTTTTATCACTAGCACCTCCTGGGAAGCCCCATGAAGATACCACCTTCCTCTTAATTGGTTACCATCAAAAGTTCCGTTATAAGAATACACTGAAGAACTGTACAAAAAGATCTTCACGACTGAGATAATCATGATGATGTGATCACTAATCTAGAGCCAGACATCTTGGAATGTGAAGTCAAGTGGGCCTTAGAAAGCATCACTACGAACAAAGCTAGTGGAGGTAATGGAATTCCAGTGGAGCTGTTTCAAATCCTGAAAGAGGATGCTGTGAAAGTGCGGCACTCAATATGCCAACAAATTTGGAAAACTCAGCAGTGGCCACAGGACTGGAAAAGGTCAGTTTCATTCCAGTTCCAAAGAAAGGCAATGCCAAAGATTGCTCAAACTACTGTACAATTGCAATCATCTCACATGCTAGTAACGTAATGGTCAACATTCTCCAAGCCAGGCTTCAGAAATATGTGAACCGTGAACTCCTTGATGTTCAAGCTGGTTTTAGAAAAGGCAGAGGAACCAGAGATCAAATTGCCAACATCCGCTGGATCATGGAAAAAGCAAGAGAGTTCCAGAAAAACATCTAATTCTGCTTTATTGACTATGCCAAAACCTTTGACTCTGTGGATCACAATAAACTCTGGAAAATTCTGAAAGAGATAGAAATACCAGACCATCTAACCTGCCTCTTGAGAAATCTGTATGCAGGTCAGGAAGCAACAGTTAGAACTGGACATGGAACAACAGACTGGTTCCAAATAGGAAAAGGAGTACATCAAGGTTGTATACTGTCACCCTGCTTATTTAACTTATATGCAGAGTACATCATGAGAAATGCTGGACTGGAAGAAACACAAGCTGGAATCAAGATTGCTGGGAGAAATATCAATAACCTCAGATATAGAGATGATACCACCCTATGGCAGAAAGTGAAGAAGAGCTAAAGAGCCTCTTGATGAAAATGAAAGAGGAAAATGAAAAAGTTGGTTTAAAGCTCAACATTCATAAAACAAAGATCATGGCATCCGGTCCCATCACTTCATGGGAAATAGATGGAGAAACAGTGGAAACAGTGTCAGACTTTATTTTTCTGGGCTCCAAAATCACTGCAGATGGTGACTGCAGCCATGAAATTAAAAGACGCTTACTCCTTGGAAGAAAAGTGATGACCAACCTAGATAGTATATTCAAAAGCAGAGATATTACTTTGCTGACTAAGGTCCGTCTAGTGAAGGGTATGGTTTTTCCTGTGGTCATGTATGGATGTGAGAGTTGGACTGTGAAGAAGGCTGAGCGCCGAAGAATTGATGCTTTTGAACTGTGGTGTTGAAGACTCTTGAGAGTCCCTTGGACTGCAAGGAGATCCAGCCAGTCCATTCTAAAGGAGATCAGCCCTGGGTGTTCTTTGGAAGGAATAATGCTAAAGCTGAAACTCCAGTACTTTGGCCACCTCATGCGAAGAGTTGACTCTTTGGAAAAGATTCTGGTGCTGGGAGGGATTGGGGGCAGGAGGAGAAGGGGACGACAGAGGATGAGATGGCTGGATGGCATCACAGACTCGATGAACGTGAGTCTGAGTGAACTCCAGGAGATGGTGATGGACAGGGAGGCTTGGCGTGCTGTTATTCATGGGGTCGCGAAGAGTCGGACACGACTGAGCGACTGAACTGAACTGACCCTTAGGCTTGAACTTCCTAATATGCTCTTTTAAATAAAGTCAGTCTCTTTGGGGACAGATTTGAAACTCTTTATTTCCTGCCCCTCCCCCTGGGTAGAATCTCTACACAAATGAACTGGGAGGTAGGGATGGGGACAGTGACATGCTTCTCTTAGAGTTACACTCATGCTCTATGATTCTGCTTCAGTAGAAGCACAATCTCTTGGTCTTCTCAGTTTCTCTCTCCCTGCATGGGACCATGTCCCTGTGAGTGAGCAGGCACAGAGATAATTTAGACCCATTATTCTAGTCCTGCTGTTTCTAGAATCAAAATTATGCCATATGAGTGGAGATTGTGCTGAGGGAGAGAGCTCTAGATCTCTTCGACATGCTTTCCTGGATAGAACTTCTGAAACCTGGTGCTAAGAGTAATAATAGAAATGTCGAAGACTTTCTTGGGGAGAGAGAGAAACCTGTCTTTTGGCTGCATCTGGCAGGAGCAGGGCTTCTGTCTTGCTGAACTGGCAGGAGAAGATTGAAAGTGGCAGATATTGGGGCTCAAATGCCATCGACTCTCACTGTTCTCACAGATGTTTATTAGATTTTGCTAAATGTATTTATCCATATATGACATTGGTGGAGTTTCTAGAGATTATGGGCTTCCCTTGTGGCTCAGCTGGTAAAGAATCTGCCTGCAATGTGGGAGACCTGGGTTCGATCCCTGTGTTGGAAAGATCCTCTGGAGAAGGAAAAGGCTACCCACTCCAGTATTCTGCCCTAGATAATTCCATGGACTATATAGTCCATGGCGTTGCAAAGATTCAGATAAAACTGAGTGACTTTCACTTTTACTAGAGATTATAAATGGATATATTTTTGTTTAAATGATTTTCTCTAAACACAAAAATGGTTGTTTCACTGGGAAGAGGATTCATAGAGCACCTCTTGCTGCTATTTCACATCACCTAACTTGGAAAATCATTTGGCATATGAAAAATGTACTTTATTAATAACAACATAACCAAGCTTTCTGAACACCATTAAAGGTTTCTACCCCCAAATCTGTATTTTCTACACTAATTTTTTCTCAATCTTTATATGTCACTGTCCCCTAGCCACAATAGCTGCCATGCTATATTTTAGAAGCATGCCCAAGCCTATAGTTGCTTCAGGCCTTTGCTCTAGCTATTTTGCCTTTCTGCAGTGCTTTTATCTCATATATTTATAAGGCTAACTCTGCATTTTCTTCAGTTCTCTACACGAACCTCATTGAGATTTTCCCCAGACCATTCTATCTAAAATAGCATCTTACCTCCTCTTTCTTGTTCCCTCACACTTTTTCCATTTTATCACCATTTAATATATTCTATGTAATATATTTTGTTTATTTGTTTATCTTCTCTTTCACATCATTAACACTTAAAATCCACAGTGGTAGAAATTTTACCTGTTTTGTGTATTAAAATATCTCTAGTACCTAGAGTGGGCTTCCCTGGTGGCTAAGTGGTTAAAAAAAATTCGCCTGCCAATGCAGGGGATGCAGATTTGATCCCTGGGTCTGGGAAATCCCTTGGAGAAGGAAATGGCAACCCACTCCAGTATTCTTGTCTGGGAAATCCCATAGACATAGGAGCCTTGTGGGCTACAGTACATGGGGCACAAAACAGACACAGCTTAGTGACTAAACACAATAACAGTACCTAGAGCAGTGTCTTTTACATAGTAGACTTTTCATTATTATTATTTGAAGAAATGAATGAATCATATTATGACAGTTTTATATATGTTTAGAGCAGCATTGTCTAATAGAATTTTCTGCGATGATGGACATGTTCTCTGTCTGCGTTGTCCAGTACAATAGCTGCTAGCTACGTTTGGCCATTGAAGACTTGAAGTGTGGCTAGTGCAACTGTAGAAGTATATTTTAAATTTTAGTTAATTTAATTTAGATTAAAATAACCAAATGTGGGTACGGTTGCTTGACAACCCAGGTTCAGAAAGTCATATGCCTTGCCATGGAATCTTTTCATGACTTATTTTTAATTTTTTATTTTCATTCATAGTGTTAATTCTACCATTCCTGACACTGCTATCATTTATCCTATATACTATGTAGGGTGTTAAGCTTCTTAGGTCTTTACAGAAACTCCCTTTGTTATAATAGCTATTAATAAACAAAGTTGGGAATTCTGAAATATTGTCTACAAATTAAATCAAATCCTCAGTTTTGCTAAATTTTGAAAATCAACATCTAATTTTACCCCCATTGCTCATTTCATATGAAATAATTAGTATTTAAGATACACATCTTTGTATGTACATTTAATGCAATATTTTCTACAAATAAATAGGATAAATTACTGATATTGTTACAACATGGATAGACCTTGAAAACATACTGATTGAAAAAGGCAATAATAAAAGCCTATATGTTATAAGATTACTTTTATATATAATTTCTCTAATAGACTAATTCATACAGAATGAAAGTAGATTACTTTTTGCATAGGGTGAGGGGGGAGAGAAAGAAAAATGGATAGTGACTGCTAAAAGTATGAGCTTTCTTCTACAAATGGTAAAACTCTTTAATAAATTATTGTGGTGATGTTTGTACAACTTTGTGAATTTTATCTAAAGGTCACTGAATTGTATAGTTAAATATTTATTTATGTGTATGCATAAATATACTTCTATATGCTTTTTTTCTTGACCTCCTCCCATAGACAATTCTGATTCAGTAGACGTAAGATGGGAGTCTGCATTTTAAACAATTCAGTTTTAATGCAGATGACCAAAACTTATTTGAGAAAACTGTCTTAGACAAGAATGTTTATTTCTTATTTTACTTTTTTTAAAAAAAGAAATTTGTGCTGAAGTAAGGTGGTGCATATCTTTACTCTTGCTATATACTAATACCTTGGCCTCCTTGGCTATATTTTGAACTAATTCAGATCTGGGTGATGTTGACACATTTTCTCTAAATTTCTCTAAATGACAGGTCACTGCTACTTTAGGCAGACCATGACAGTTGCTGTTCGGTACTTAAATGGCTTTATCTTCTCAGTTGAAATTTCTTTTTCTTTGATTTTCCTTTCAAAACTAAAATTGATATGTTATAGTATATGCTCTGCAATAGGTTTCAAAGTAATTGTAAAAGCACTTTCTCTACATTATCCTGTGTGCTTAGTTGCTCAGTCATGTCTGACTCTTTTCAACCCCCATAGACTGTAGCCCACCAGGCCATGGAATTCTCTAGGGAAGAACACAGACGTGGGTAGCCTTTCTCTCCTCCAGGTACACAGTTTTGAACTGTGGTCTCCTTCACTGCAGGTGTATTCTTTACCAGCTGAGCTGCCAGGGAAGCCCAATCTTCCTATTTCATTATATGCATCTCAGATGGTGGGTTGGGTTATCTACTGTGATATTTGCAAGATAGCCTACATAGGCCAGTGTATATCTACATGTGGTGGTAGGCTACCTGTTTCTGAATCATCTAGAATGTTTGTTAAACTTCCCAGAACCCAAGATTAAAAGTCTCTAAAGGTAGAGCCTAGAAATCTGCATAAATATTATACATACTAAAGTTTAAGAACCACTGACTTATGTAATGATATTTGTCTTTGAATTTTCTAATATATGACTTGAGAAGAGTTTTAAATTTCTTCTAATTTTCCTTGCATTATTTATTATATTTGCTTTTTCTAGGAAGGGTAGACTTTTGCTTCCATGATTGAAGCTCCTGAGTTTTATTTGTTTGTTTTTACTTCATCTTGCTGTTTTAATAAAAATACTACTTCTGCCATTTTTATGTCTAGTTATGCTTTTAGTCCTGCCCACTTCCCTGCTCTGATTTCTGAATTAATTAACTTCCTCAGTATGTAATTCATCTTGCTCTATGGACATAACATCTATTGTGTTTGTGTGTGTGTGTGTATATACAGTATTATTGCTGCTAAATTTTTATTCATCTTTGGTTATTTTTTTTAATAGGTGAAAGAAAATAGTACAGGCTCTGGAATCAGACTGTATAGCTTTAAATTCTGACCCTACCTATTGCTAGTCATGTGGTTAGTTGAGTTAACAAATAATTCTGGGCATCTATTCCTCCATAGGTAAAAGGAGAAAAATAGTAGTACCCATGTCATATAGTTATACTGAGGAATACACCCATGTGAAGCATTTAACACAATGCCCAGAATATAACAAGCAATCAATACATGTTAGCTGATATTTTTAAAGTAAGAATCTTAAATGCATATTTTGAACTCTGTACAATGCATCAGATAAATATTGCTATTAAAATAATCATCATCATTAACAAAGTGATTCTGTGAGTGAAGGGATCTACATATAGTATCTCATTTAATCATCAGAAATTCACTAATCCTATCAATTTTATAGACAAGGACACTAAGTTTCAGAATGATTAAAAATTTGACAAAGACTGAAGTGAAGTCGCTCAGTTGTGCCCAACTCTTTGCGACCCCATGGACTGTAGCCTCCCAGGCTTCTGCATACATGGGATTTTCCAGGCAAGAGTACTGGAGTGGGTTGCCAAAAGACTGCTGCTGCTGCTAAGTTGCTTCAGTCGTGTCCGACCCTGTGTGACCCCATAGATGGCAGCCCACCAGGCTCCCCCGTCCCTGGGATTCTCCAGGCAAGAACACTGGAGTAGGTTGCTATTTCTTTCTCCAATGCATGAAAGTGAAAAGTAAAAGTGAAGTCACTCAGTCATGTCCAACTCTTAGCGACCCCATGGACTCCAGCCTACCAGGCTCTTCTGTCCATGGGATTTTCTAGGTAAGTGTACAGGAGTGAGATGTCATTGCCTTCTTTAATAGGTAGTAAATGGCTGTGTGGACATCAGGCATTTGATTTGCCTTAAAGAAAATCCTGTGCTGTTTTTTTCTTCCAGTTCTTTTGAGATTAATCAACATACAGCATCTTATAAGTTTAAGCTGGATAGTGTAATCATTTGACTTACATACATCATGAAGTGATTATCACAGTGTTTGTTGAACATCTGTCATCTCATACAGATACGAAATTTAAGAAATAGAAAAAATATTTTACTTGTGATGAGAATTTTAGATTCACTCTTGAAAACTTTTATCTGTAATATACAGCAGTGTTAATTATCTTTATCATGTTGTACATTATATCCCTAGTACTTATTTATCCAGTATTCTCAGCCCCATTTGTTTAAGAGACTACTCTTTGCCTTTTGGGTATTCTTGACTCTTTGTTACAGATCAGTTGACCCTATATATGTGGGTTTATTTCAGAGCTCTCTGTCCTTTTCTGTTAATCTATATGTATAACTTTATGCCAATACCATACTGTTTTAATTACTGTAGATTTGTAATCTATTTTGAAATCAGGAAGTTTGATGCCTTCAGCGTTGTTTTTCTCAAGATTATTTTGGCTATTTGGTGTATTTTACGGTCCCATATGAATTTTATGATTTTTAAACATATTTGTTTAGATACTGCCACTGAGAATTTGATGAGGATGACATTGAATCTGAAGATCACATTGGGTAATATGAATATTTTAAAAATATTAACTCTTCAAATAAATGAAAATAAAATGCCTTTCCACATATTTGTGGCTATAATTTTTCATTAATATTTTGTAATATTATGTGTATAAGTCTTTTACTTCTTTTGTTAAGTTTATTCCTAGGTACTTTAAATATTTTATTTTTTTAATGGTATAGTAAAGGAGATTGTTTTCATTAGTTTTTGAAGTATAATAGCTATACAGTCAGAGAGGGCAATGGCACCCCACTCCAGTACTCTTGCCTGGAAAATCCCATGGACAGAGGAGCCTGGTAGGCTGCAGTCCATGAGGTTGCAAAGAGTTGACTGAGCGACTTCACTTTCACTTTTCACTCTCATGCATTGGAGAAGGAAATGGCAACCCACTCCAGTGTTTTTGCCTGGAGAATCCCAAGGACGGGGAGTCTGGTGGGCTGCCATCTATGGGATCGCACAGAGCCGGACATGACTGAAACAACTTAGCAGCAGCAGCAGCAGCAGCTATACAATATTATACAAGTTACAGGTGCACAATATAGTGACTCACAATTTTAAAAGTTATACTACATTTATAGTTAAAGCATATTGGCTGTATTCCCCATGTTGCATGGTATATCCTTGTTGCTTATTTTATACATAATAGTTTGTACCTTTTACTCCTCAACCATTTTATTGTCCCTCCCACTACCCTCTCCGCATTGATAACCAGTAGTTTGTTCTTTGTATCTGTGTCTGCTTTTTTTTTTGTTGTTATATTCAGTAGGGTTTTTGTTATTGTCGATCCCACATATACATAGTATCATACAGTATTTGTCTTCTCTGTTAAATTTACTTCACTTAGCATGCATGCTCAGTTGCTCAGTCATGTCTGACTCTTTGTGACCCCATGGACTATATATAGCCTGCTGGGCTACTCTGTCTATTGCATTCTCCCAGCAAAAATACTAGAGTGGGTTTCTATATCCTCCTTCAGGGAATCTTCCCTAGAAATGTATCAAACTTGGCATCTCCTGCATCTTTTTCATTGACAGGAGGTTTCTTTACCACTGTACCACCTGGGAAGCCCTCACTTAGCACACTGTCCTCCAATTCCATCCATGTTACTGCAAATGGCAAAATTTTGTTCTTCTTTATGGTTGAATAGCATTCTATTTTATCTCTGTCATCATCAATATCTACATGCCACATCTTCTTTATCCGTTCATCTATTTGTGGACACTTAGGTTGCATTCATATTCTGTAAATTGCAGATAATGCTGCTATGAACATTAGGGTTCATGTATCATTTCAAATTGCTATTTTTTATTTTTTTAAATTTATACCCAGAAGTCAAATTGCCAGGTCACATGGTAGCTCTATTTTTATGTTTTTGAGAACCCCCATACTGTTTTACACAGAGGCTGCATACCAATTTACATTTCTGCCAACAATGTATAAGGAGTGATTTCCTGTTCACCACATGCTTACCGATATTTGTTGTTTATGCTCTTTCTGATGATAGCCATTCTGACAGGTGTGAGATGATATCTCATTGTGGTTTTGATTTGCATTTCCCTGACAATCAGTGATGTTCAACATCTTTTCAAGTGTATGTTGGTCATCTGCATTTCCCATTTGGAAAAATATCTTTAATTCTTCTGTCCATTTTTAACTTCAATTGTGTGGGATTTTTCTGATGTTGAATTCTATGAGCTTTTTATATAGGTTGAATATTAATCCTTCATCAGTCATATCATTTTCAAATATTTTCTCCCATTCTGAGGATTTTTTTTTTAAATGATTTCCTTTCCTGTGCAAAAGCTTTTAAGTTTAATTAGATCCCAATTGCTTATTTTTGTTTTTATTTTCATTACTCTAGGAAGTGTGTCAAAAAGATCTTGCTGTAATTTATGTCAAGGAGTGTTCTGCCTACGTTTCCCTCTAAGAGTTTTATAATGCCCAGCCTTACATTTAGGTCTTTAATACATTTTGAGTTTATATTTGTGTATGGTGTTAGGGAATGTTCTAATTTCATTCTTTTACATGTAACTGTTCAGTTTTCCCAGTGCCACTTATTGAAGAGACTGTCTTTTCTCCACTTTATGTTCTTGCTGCCTTCATCTTCAGTACCATACTGTTTTGATTATTGTAGCTTTGTAGTATAGTCTGAAGTCAGGAATCATGATTCCTCCAGCTCTGTTCTTCTTTCTTAAGAATTGTTTGGCTATTCAGGGTCTTTTGTGTTTCCATACAAATTTAAATTATTTTTTCTATCTATGTAAAAATGCCATTTGTTCTGATAGGAATTGCACTGAATCTGTAGATTTCCTTGGACAGTATAGTCATTTTAACAATATTGATTCTTCCAATCCAAGAACATGGTGTATCTTTCTGTTTGTGTTGTATTCAGTTTCTTTCATCAGTGTCATATAGTTTTCCAAATATAGCTCTCTTGCCTCCTTCAGTTCAGTTCAGTCACTCAGTCGTGTTCGACTCTTTGCAACCCCATGAATCGCAGCATGCCAGGCCTCCCTGTCCATCACCAACTCCCGGAGTTCACTCAGACTCACGTCCATCGAGTCCGTGATGCCATCCAGCTGTCTCATCTTCTGTCGTCCCCTTCTCCTCCTGCCCCCAATCCCTCCCAGCATCAGAGCATTTTCCAAGGAGTCAACTCTTCACATGAGGTGGCCAAAGTACTGGAGTTTCAGCTTTAGCATCATTCCTTCCAAAGAAATCCCAGGGCTGATCTCCTTCAGAATGGATTGGTTAGCTCTGCTTGCAGCCCAAGGGACTCTCAAGAGTCTTCTCCAACACCACAGTTCAAAAGCATCAATTTTTCGGCACTTAGCCTTCTTCACAGTCCAACTCTCACATCGTACATGACCACTGTAAAACCTTGACCTTGACTAGACGGACCTTAGTCAGCAAAGTAATGCCTTCTTAGGTATGTTTATTTCTAAGAATTTTATTCTCTTTGATGTGATGGTAAATAGGATGGTTTCCTTAGTTTCTTTTTCTAATTTTCATTGTTAATGTATAGGAATACAACAGATTTCTGTATATTAATTTTATATCCCATAACATTACAGAATGCATTGATGTGTCCTGGTAGTTTTCTGGCAGCATATTTAGGATTTTGTCTGTACAGTATCCTGTCACTTTTTAACTGTGACAGTTAAAGGAGATTGTTTTCTTAAATTCCTTTACAGGTAGTTCCTTGTTAGTCTACAGAAATTCAGTTGATATATTGATTTACATGTTAATTTTCTATCCTGCAACTTCACTGAATTAGTTTTTAGTTCTAAAACTTGATTATCAGTACATAAGATTGTGTTATCTACAGAGACAATTCTCCTACTTCCTTTCTGTTTTGGATGCTATGAGTTTTTTTCTTGCCTAATTGCTCACTACATACTTTCAATAGTATTTTGAATAGAAATGGTAAGAGTCGGCATCTTTATCTTTTTCCAGATCTTAAATAAAAAGCTTTCAGGTTTTACACATTGAGGATGTTTGCTATGGGACTTTACTATATGGCCTTTATTATGTTAAGTTAATTTCTTTCTATACCTAGTTTGTTGAGTTTTAAATCATGGAATTGTCTTGAATTTTGTTCAATGTTTTTTTATGCAGGTGTTGAAATGATAATATATTTATCTTTTGGTTTTTTTTTAACATGGTGTATCATATATATTAATTTGCATGTTTTGAACTATCCTTGCATCCCAAGGATAAATCTGACCTCCATCACAACTGAAAGGGAACAAGCTGCATTCACATAGAGAGAATCCCAGAAAAATTATGCTGGTGGAAAATTCCCAGCCTTCAGTTCAATGGCTTTATACCTGCCATGAACAATATGCTTAGATGTTAATTTAATATGTGTTGGCTGCAACTTGGTATAGCTTCTCATAAATTGGTTTCTTCTATATTCATTCATTCATTCATTCTCATAAATTGGTTTCTTCTATATCCTGCCACTCAATGATGTAATAATATTTTGACAGTTTGCAAGGGATTTGGAAAGGTAAGTGTATTTGGTGATTTTTTCTTGTGGCTTAATCAGTTATTTCCAATCGCATGGGTTTCAAGGCTGCAGGTACAAGACCAAGGAATTACTTAGTGGAGTGATTAAGACTGCCAAGGTCTGATTCATCAAAACGTCAAATGTGGCTTTGTTAGTCTTCATAATAATATTCCTAAATTTGGAAATTTTCACAAAGCATCTGCAGAACCAAATTATGTTTTCCAATGGTTATATGCTCTATGCTCTTTCTCTTTAGTAAGCCTCTTCTTCCATTAAAGTTCTCTTCTATGACTGTTTTAGTATCAAGACAAATATTTTGCAGACTGGACTATATTGATATTTTATTTTAATTTTAAAAGTAATTAAAACATTTCATGGGCCTCTAAAAATATCATGAGCCCTAGACATAAAACTTATTACTGTGTGTAGTGGATGTCAACCTTGGATATATGGACATGTTTCTCATGATATATTATTGCCCTTTGTGATTTTTATTGTCATTGACTTATGAATCCTTAACCATTACTGTGATTACTTCCTTGTAATATTAATAATTTTCTTTACAACTGAATGTGTGTGTATGTCACTCAGTCATATCTGACTCTTTGTGACCCCATGGACTTAGCCTGCCAAGGTCCTCTGTCTATGGAATTCTCCAGTTAAGAATACTGGAGTGGGTTACCATTCCCTTCTCCAGGGGATCTTCCTAATTCAGGGATTGAATCCAGGTCACCTACATTGCAGACAGATGCTTTACCGTTTGAGCCACAGGGAAGCCTCCTTAAAACTATATTGAAAGTATGATGAAATATTTTTCCATCAGTTTCATTATGGATTAAAAACTATTTTAGAGTCTCATCTTTTTCCATTTCATTTTCATTTTCTATTTAATATCCTGCCATTTTTGCAATATTACCATTTGAGCTCTCAGATGTTGGGAAGCTCTTCTCAGATCAAGCCTTTGGTTTAGCATGTTATTTTGTTTAAATATATTTCAAAGGATCAAG
This sequence comes from Nanger dama, assembly GCA_917880005.1. Taxonomy (NCBI): domain Eukaryota; kingdom Metazoa; phylum Chordata; class Mammalia; order Artiodactyla; family Bovidae; genus Nanger; species Nanger dama. The sequence goes on along the minus strand of CAKJTW010000073.1, from coordinate 3,902,621 downwards.
CTGAGTGTCCATTTGATGTCCAGTGACAGCACTGGGGAGACATGACAACACAGGCTGGAAAAGAAAAATTCACACAAGTGAGGATTATTTAGAATTGTGATAAAATGGAAGAAATAAAATTCAGCATGTTATAAATTCACACAATGAAATACTACACAGTGATTACAGTGAACAAACTGTTACAAGAGTTGGAAAACTCTATAAAGAGCCAAACAGTAAACAGTTTAATTATTTATGGTTGTATGGTCTTTGTCTCAATTACTTTACTATGCTGCTATAGTTAGAAAGCAGCTGTAAACAATATGTCAGCTAATGAGAGTGGCTATGTTCCAATAAAGCTTCATTTACAAAAACGGGCGGTAGACGGTTTTTGGCCCAATGTTAATAATTTGCTGACCCTTAAACTAAAGCAGAATATATCAGCATGTATAAGTATCAGACATGTAATTTACTAGAAAGATTCATACATTGTATTGCCATTTGGAAAAGTTTAAATACCTGCAAGTGAAGTGAAGTGAAGTCACTCAGTCGCGTCCAACTCTTTGTGACCCTGTGGACTGTAGCCCACTCAGGGTCCTCTGTCCATGGGATTCTCCAGGCAAGAATACTGGAGTGGGTTGCCATTTCCTTCTCCAGGGGATCTTCCCAACCCAGGGATCGAACCTGTGTCTCCTGCATTGCAGGCAGATGCTTTATCCTCTGAGCCACCAGGGAAGCCCAAATACCTGCAAAGTATATGTTTATGTATATGTGTGTGTGAGTGTGTGCACACCTACACTTGTTTGTGTGCACATATGCATTGGGATGATGAACACTGTATTCATGATACCTATTATTTAGTAGAGTGAGTAAATTTAATTTCTTTATAAGAACTATCTGATGGAAATATGGCATCATCTTAATATATGATTAGTATATGAGTGTTTGCTTTATTTTTTCTTTGTATCTCCATGTTTGAAATATTTTACAATAAAACCTACACTGGCAAAGCCAATCAAAATATATTTTCAGGCTGAATTTGACTCAGATGCCATCACTTTGCCACCTCTGCTGTTTATGCATCCAAGCATTCTAAAGGATACCAACATCATGGAAAATAATGAGTCTTTATGTTAGCAGGTTGGAATCTATTCCATATGTATCTGGAGGTTTTAATGTGTTAACAGTCATTGACAGGTGCTCTGGATATTAACCAGGATGTAAGCTACTTTTCATCAATATAACCTTTCTCTTTCTTTGCAAAACTATTACAGAAGTTATTGACAACATATATATCATAGTTACCTTTTTATGATTTTATTCTCTAGCTTTCCATTTCCTCTGTCATTTTGTGGATTCTTAGACTCACCGTGTTCCAGTTAGAACTAATTATTTCAAAATCCAATTAACCACCTCTCCTCATCATGGAAGCCTTTCCTCAGATTTGCCTCTAGACATCCCAGCACTATCCTAGAAAATTTGGAAAGCATTGTGCCTTTTTAACAACATGATATTCTATAACCTTTGTTTTTCTTGTTCCAATATCAAGGCTGGGTAGCTTTTTTGTTGGCCTTGATCCCATTAAGAGTCATGAAGTGATCCATATATCAAGCTCTATTAGGGCAGAGATTTTGCTTTATTTCCTTCTACCTTCTTATTCATATGTGTGTATATATCAGATTGTGTATAATATGCTATGTGTTGCTTCATTCAATTTCATGTGTTGGATATATTTTATAAACCTAAACATGCAAATGCCAACTTGTGGTTTCTTAACTGAAATTTGTTTTTGTAACTATGCCAATTTTCTTTATACTTAATATTTATATCTGTGATGTTATCATTTCCATGGCATTGTAGTACATTACTCTATACTTGCCACCCTTTATGGTATAGTGCAACTAGTCAGTGTCAGTTGAGTTATTAAAGACTGAAACGGAAATTTTATCTCTTCTTAAACTAGTCCTGAAAATGTACTACCTATATGTATTAGGGATCTCAAAAACTACCCCCAGTTTGGTTATTTGCTAAAAGGAGTCAGAATTCAGCATATAGTCATACTCATAGCTATGAATTTTTATAGTCAAATGATAGAAAGGAAAATTAGCAAAAGGTAAAGGCACATGGGGTAATATCTATAGGAAACTTGGCACAAGTTTCCAAGAATTCTCTTCCAGTGGAGCAACAGAGTGTGCTCTTGATTCCTCCAGCACTGAATTATGACAATACATGTGAAGTATTGTCTACCACAGGAGCTCATTAGGTTTTTATTGGTAGCTGGTCATGAAGACAGCTTCATCCCAGCATGCACCAGAATTCTAGACTGCCAGTGGAAAGCAGGTGTTCAGCATAAACAATGGTGTTTGTACAGCCAGTCTAGGCGCAATGAGCCACTTTTATCAGGTGTGATTCTAAAAAGTATTAGCATATCTTGATTTCTGTAGGTACTTTTGGAGCTTCTAGAATTTTCACTGATAGCCTAGTATTCCTTAGGAAAAGAGGAGGTTTTCATGTTTGAATCCAAGATAAAGAAACTTATGGAGAAGGCTTGTTCTATATGACACTTGGTATAGAAGATAACAGGCCACAAACCATATCAATTCACTAATATGGGGAAACTGAGTAACTGATATCAGACAAGACAGAACGATCCTTGCAGGACAGTATGTACCAAGAACAGTGGCTAACTTTTCATCTAAGTTTCTGTACTTGAATGTATGATTTCCATTTGACATTTTAATTTTTATGGAGTGAGTCTGATAGTAGATTTTCATTAAAGAAAATAAGCATAGCCACAATTCAAGTGCTGGCCATACTCCATCCTAGCAAAACTTTCACATATATATTATATATTGAATATTGCCAATATTGTTATAAATAATTCCTAGTCACTTTTCTTAACTTTCCAGAGGTAAAGTCAAACATAAAAGAGACTAGGGCAATGTATAAAGTAAAACTTTGATGAGTTCTGTTTCTTGGCGGCTCAGATAGTAAAGAATCCGCTTGCAAGGCAGGAAACCTGGGTTCTATCCCTGGATTGAAAGATACCTTGGAGAAAGGAAAGGCTATTGACTCCAGTATTCTGTCCTGGAGAATTCTACGGATAGAGGAGCCTGGCAGGCTAGTCTATGGGATCACAGAGTCAGACACGACTGAGTGACTTACACTCAGACTTTTACCTAATTTAACTACTTCCTAATTTTTCTCCTTTTTATATTCTTCACCCAGTGTAGCAAGTAGAGTATGGATAATTTATCTCAAGATTTTATTTCATAAATCTCTAAAATAATGATACCATTTACCAATAAATATTCATCCTCCCTCAAATTAAAGCCAATTGGGAAAATGTTTCATTCCTTTTAACTATTAATTGCATACTTGTCCCTATCTCATTTTATTATAATGCTTTATTTTCATGTATGACTCTTATACTACATGTTCTATAATCCTTTTCATTTTCATTGGTGTAACACCTAAACACCTTTATAAAAGTCAGCATGCTTTTGCAAGAATTTCCCAGAGTATTCATGGCCTGGAAGATTGCTGTTTGTGTCATAAGTCCTGTGTCAGCACCATCAAAACATGGACTAGGCACTCTTAGACTTCAGTCAGCTAAATAGATGCTTAACCAACATTTGAAAGACCATGGAGGAGAATTAGGGGAAGGGGACTATATCAGAACCCCAGGGCCTGTTTGCCAGGGGCTTAGTCGTGGGCATCATCCCCAGGACTGTCCAGACTCTGTCTGGCAACCGTCCAGGCAACTGTCTCATTTTTAACTCTTCTGTGCTTCCCTCTCTAGTTCCCTTTTTCTGAGCAGCATCACATCTTCTGCTATTAAATTGTCACCAACTTCAATTTCTCTTCCATTTTGGCTTTTCTTTTCCTGGCCAGAATGTTCTTCTGGTTTCTTCTAGGGACTTTCTTGTCCAGAAATCTCAGATTTCTGACCCTTTTTGAAATACTATATTCCCAATGGGGATGAGCCAGTCCAAACAACTATAAACCTCATATTTCATTGATTGTAGGAATTATACCGTTTTCACATTTTAACTTCTGTTAAATTTGAATTCAGTCTTACAGGTTTTCATATGTCACAGTATAATTGGCAGAGTTTTTACTTTCTATAAAAATGAAGATGGAAATTACAATTAAAGCCATGTTAGATTTGAAGTAGCAGTGATTTTTTAAAAATACACAAAGTTACACTGGTAACCTGCACACACAAATTTTGCTTGCATGTAATTTCTCTTTTCTTATCTGACCTCACCACATTGCTTCATACTGGCATGTTAAATCAGAATAACAAACAGCCTTCACTCTGGTCTGAGTCTTCCCTGTTATATATGTCTCTCTTGAGTCTACCAGTTTATGTTTGCTGAATATTAGCTATGAACCAAGCATGGTGGTAAGGATAGGAAGATGAGCAAAATCAGAAATAGTTTTTGCTGTTTTGATTATAGACTCTTTTAAGATAGTGTTACTGATTAGAATTATAAATTGGTCTGATAATAGGCCAGATGATTCACTGGTTCCAGCAATACATAGATTCCTCAATTTTTCCATCTTTCACAAGGAAGAAACTATTCTGGGTGATCATTTTGGACTTGTGTCCAATGAACCTGTAAAGATATGGCAACAGTTTGACTTGACCACTTCAAGTTGATTTATCTCTTTCATGGAATCATCAGTTGTCTCTCTAAGTTTTTCTTCCTAATGTGCAGATCCAGTCTGTTTCAAAGGAACTATAACAAGTCCAAATATAATTTCCTCAGGGTTTGATTTTTCTCATTGCTCATAAAAATAATTTTTAAATAGTTCCAAGGAGTATTGCCCAGAGAATGTGTCAGCTAGCACTTGCTCTGCCCTACAGGGGAGCTGTTACTTAAGTTATTCTCAAGAGGTCAGTGTCCATGTAGATATACCTCAGTGCCCTACCTGTTTTCTTAGCCTTCTATGTTTTATGTACAACCACTTTCCCTTGATACAGCAAGTACCCAATATGCGCTCTCTTGATATGTGCCTGCCCATGATGAGGGTTTTTCTTTTTAAAATTTTTTGTTGATATATAACTGACATATTTAGAACATATATTGAACCTCTCTACCCAGCACTTTGATTCAGCATGTGTCAACAAGTAGTTAGCCTTGTTTCAGTTATACCATCACCCACTTTCTCCTCCATCTGCTGAATTATTTATTTTTCCTTTAAAAAATTATTGAAGTATAGTTGATTTACAATGTTACTTTAGTTTTAGATGTACAGCAAAGTGATTCAGTTGCTATACTTAGTCGCAAGAATACTGAAGTGGGTTGCTATGCCATCCTCCAGGGGATCTTCCCACCCCAGGGATCAAACCCAGGTACCCTGAATGGCAGGCGAATTCTTTACCAGCTGAGTGTGGATTTCCTGGTAGCTCAAAGGGTAAAGAGTCTGCCTGCAATGCAGGAGACCCGGATTAGATCCCTGGGTCAGAAAGATCCCCTGGAGAAGGAAATGGCAATCCACTCCAGTATTCTTGGAGTCACAAAGAGTCGGACATGACTGAGTGACTTGACTTTCATTTTCATATGTATATATATATATATATTTCAGATTAGTTTTCATTACATGTTATTACAAGATACTGGATATAGTTCCCTGTTCATGAGTGCTAAGTTACCTCAGACGTGCCCAACACCCCATGACCCCAGGGACTGCAGCCCCCAGCCCCCCACCCACCTCTGCCCTGTCATCCATGGTATTCCCCAGGCAAGAACACTAGAGTAGGCTGCCACACCTGGCTGTTTTTTCTTTCTTTCAGTTTATTTGTGTAAAATAACTGGATTGTTTATCCTGTAGAATATTCCACATTTTTCTAGTTTCATCACCAGATACAGTCTGTCTGTCACCAAATACAACCTATGTTCTATAATATGCTATTTTGATTTAGAGATTTGATCAGTGTGGTAGGTTCTATTTATGACACATACTTTATAGGCAGTGTTTATATGGCTATATTCAGTTTTAATATTATAGATAAATCAAGCAAATTGCCTGTTTTTGTTTTATTTTATTTATTTTTATTTTTATTTTTTTATAGCATTTTGATTAACTGCATGGACTCTGTAACCAAATTGCCTGGGTTTGTATCCAAGTGTCATAGCTTAGTTCCTGTATAATCTTGGACAAGTAATTCCACCTCTCATTGCACTTTTTCTCATCTATAGATTTGGGATAGTAATAGCACCTAATTCATAATGTTTTTGTGAGGAATAACAAAGTTAAGTCTGTGTACTGCATTTAGAATAGTACCTTGGCACATGATAGGTGTTAATGCTTACTAACTATTAGGCTGTTATATTTTTATTTCTGTATCATCTGATATGGTATAGCCAGAATTTCCATATTTTCAAACTCCAGGGATCACCGTTTATGTCTGGACATTGTGAATGATGTTCATCTGGTAGAGTATACATTGTGCAGTCTGTGTGGCCATATGTGGCAACCCAGATGTAGTTCACATCGTTCAGCTTTTATGTTTTTCAGCAGTATTTTGTAAACAAGATTTAGTCTCCATGTGGATTTCTTGTTAGCAAACATATATATCAACTGCTTTATTTCTATCCTCCTCTTCCTTGAAATGTGCATGTATATGCACCCATATGTACATATCCCTTTAAAATCAGAGCTAAACAATACTGCTCAAACAACCTCTTTCCTAGCCTTATGATGTTACGATCAAGTGTCTTTGGTGCATTCCAGTTAGCATTCTGTAGTATGTATCCATGGAGAGTTGAGGTTTTCAGTCACATACCAGCAAATTAGACATCTTTATTCCTAGTTACCCATGTAGTCATGTTCAGCAATCTCACAATTTTTTTCTGTATCTTTCCTTAAAATATGGCCAAGCAATGCAAGATAGATGCCTTCAGAATGAAGACCCTGTGGAGTGGCCTATAAAAATCTGGACTTCTTAATTGTTGCCAAGCTTAATAGTTCCTCTGGAAGCAATTTACTCCTCTGTTTTTCCTTGGTTCTAGCATGGGAGCCATTAATGGAAAAGTACATCTTTCTAGATTGCACTCAAGAAGGCGAGTAAGAGGGGAGAAGGAATCAGTCACTAATAAAATGTTACTCATACCCTTTATAATTTAATAAAAGACAATATAATTTCCACAAATGTGGCACCAAAGAATTAAGGAATGCAGAATCCTCATTTTTTGAAGTTTTCTAACTCACAGCTAATTCACACATGCACATGCACACATACATACATACATGCCCAACTACCTAAATAATATATAGTTACAATAATTCGTTCATTAAAAGTCAGCCGTGGGCTTAGTTGAAGCAATAGCAAATTTAGCTTATTGGGTGGTTTAGATGGAATGTGCCCAGCAAGGTCCTATTACACAGAGCATTTAGGAAGAGCCCAAGAAAACTCTTTGGTAATTTAATTATTATATTCTGGATAATTACCATTAACCATCAATCAGTTTCAGATTGAACCAGAATATGCTTGATATTGAAGTAGGGGTCGATTTGATAATCTGTGTTATCTAAGGTCACCATTCTGTTGACTAAGGTCTGCTTATGGGTCATGAGCCAGTCAAGTCTTTACCCAAGCTTATCCATGTAAGCAAATGCAAATTCAAATTCTAAAATGTTCTTTATAAACCAGTCTCTCTTGTCTTCCTTTCCAATGATTTAATTCATTTTTTCATGATATAAGCTTAGTTAGTATTACCTATAACCATTCAATCTACCAAAGATATGTTGTGGTGCTTTGACAATACAATGGAAATTGACAGAGTTAGCCCTGACAACTATAGAAATCACTGTAATGTATTGATTCATTCTACCTCCTATTATATCACCCCCAATAACACACCTGCTCATATTCATAGATGTATTATTATTCAATACTTTTTATACAGTGAAAATTTTACACATATTTACTTATTCATCATAGCAGTGACACTGGTACACACACAGACAATATATTGAAAAATTCTGAGCCTTTTTCAAGACATTGGCTTGAAGGACTTTCCTGGTGGTCCACTAGTTAAGACCCTGAGCTCCCAATGCAGGGGGTACTGGTTCAGTCCGTGGGCAGGGAACTAAGATCCTACATACCACATAGTATGGCCAGAAAAAAAAAAAAGACATTGGCATGAAATCTTCCAAACACACATTTCTCACAACCTTTCTTGTAAAACATTTATTCATACTCTGCCCTGACTCAAATTCAATTGTTGGCATCTAGTGATATATTCCAAACATAATCAACCAATTTGTCAGTGTGATTTTACAACACAAAGAAATATCATTGATTTGGCAGTTACTATATGCAATGATATGTGCTAAGCATTTTGTAAATATAAATTCATTTAAACCTCACATCATGTCAATGAATCAGATTTTTATTATTATCTCATTTTGCAGATGAAGTAACTTAAGGCACAAAATTTAAGTAGATTCCAAAAGTTAGAACCAGGATTTGAACCCAACCTTTTTGTGTTTAGTGTCCATGATTTTAAAACTACCTTATGTAATACACTGCCACTTTTGCTTCTAATATTGTGACTTGTTAGGTTTGCCTTTATTTCTTTCTGTTACAACTTGGCTGATAGGATCTAGTACAGCATGATCCAGAAGAACTTTCCTGCTGATGGAAGCGGTTTTTATCTGTACTGTCTAATATGGAAGCCAGCAGGCATAAGATGTTATTAAGCATTTGAAATATGACTAGTGAGAATAAGGAACTGAACATTTAACATGCCATATGTGGCTAGTGGTGACTGTAATGAATATCACAGGTTTTAGCACAATGCCTGGCATAGGGATGACATGAAGTAAGCATTTGTTGGATGAAGGAATGGCCCTCAGATTTATTTCTCCAGCCCAGATCTCTCCCCTAAACTTCTTATTTGGAGCACCTCCAAACTAATTATGTATAAAGTGAACTACTAATTTACCCCTCCAAATCTTTTGTTTCCACAGATTTGTCAATTTGTTTGTTTGTTTGTTTGTTTGTTTTAACTCACTCAAGCTAAAAGTTCAGTTCAGTTCAGTCACTCAGTCATGTCCGACTCTTTGTGATGCCATGGAGTGCAGCATGCCAGGCCTCCCTGTCCATCACCAACTCCTGGAGCTTACTCTAACTCATGGTCATCGAGTCGGTAATACTGTCCAACCATCTCATCTTCTGTTGTCCCCTTCTCTTCCTGCCTTCAATCTTTCCCATCATCACGGTCTTTTCCAGTGAGTCAGTTTTTCGCATCAGGTGGCCAAAGTATTGGAGTTTCAGCTTCAGCATCAGTCCTTCCAATGAATATTCAGGACTGATTTCCTTTAGGATGGACTGGTTGGATGTCCTTGCAGTCCTAGGGACTCTCTAGAGTCTTCTCCAACACCGCAGTTCAAAAGCATAAATTCTTTGGTGCTCAGTTTTCTTTACAATCCAACTCTCATATCCATACATGACTACTGGAGAAACCGTATCTTTGACTAGATGGACCTTTGTTGGCCAAGTAATGTCTCCGCTTTTTAATATGCTGTCTAGGTTGGTCATAGCTTTTCTTCCAAGGAACAAGTGTCTTTTAATCTCATGGATGCAGTCATTTTGCAGTGATTTTGGAGCCCCCCAAAGAAAGTCTGTCACTGTTTCCATTGTTTCCCCATCTATTTGCAATGAAGTGATGGGACTGGTTGCCATGATTTTAGTTTTCTGAACATTGAGTTAAAAACTGTATAGCTAAAAACTGTAGAGTTATCTTTAACTTCACTTTTTCTTCTTCTCACAACTATGCATGAACAAATTCTACAGCTCTTTCTTCAAAATGTTTCTATATAACCTTACCATTTCTATCTCCATTTTGTATGGTTGAATATTTTTCAACCATATACCCACATTTTGCTTATCTGCAGATCAACTGAGGAACATTTGGTTTGTTTCTACATTTTACCTGTTATGGATAGTGCTGCTATGAAGCCAACCATGATTTTGAAAAGGATCACATTGAATCTGTAGATCAATTTGTGAAATGGTGTCGTCTTAACAATATTGTTTTCCAGTTGATGAACATGGCCTGTCTGTCCATTTGTTTGAGTCTTCTCTTCTGACAATGTTTTAAAGTTTTCCGAAATAAGTTTAGTACTTCTTATATTAAATTTATTCCTAAATATTTTATTTTTGATGCTATTGTAAATGAAATTGTTCTCTTAAATTTATTTCAGTTTAATAGTCACTTTTAACTTTAAAATTATGTTTACATTTTAAAGTCTTGAAAGAGTCTAAATTTCCAAAACTATATTTTTCCTGAAAATTGATACATGATTCTTTTATGTGTTTTAAAGGAATCCTTAATTTAATATCTTAATTGCTTAAGTAATTTCTACCATTTTTTCAATAAATTGCCTTCTTGTGTTATTTTTTCTTCTTTCTCACCTTTTGTTGGTGTCATTAAATCTTCTTTCTTCCATTTTTTCCACTAAAAATATGAAAATTTTATACAATATTCTATTCTGTTTGTTGTTGTTTAGTTGCTCAGTTGTGTCTGACTCTTTGTGACCCCATGGATTGCAGCATGCCAGGCTTCACTGTTCTTCACTGTCTCATGCAGTTTGCTCAAACTCATGTCCATTGAGTTGATGATGCCATGCAACCGTCTCATCCTCTGTTGCCCCCTTCTTTTCCTGCCCTCAGTGTTGCCGAGCATCAGGGTCTTTTCCAGCGAATCAGCTCTTCACATCAGGTGACCAAAATATTGGAGTTTCACCTTCACCATCAATCTTCCAAATGAATCTTCAGGGTTTATTTCCTTTAGGATTGACTGGTTTGATCTCCTTGCTGTCCAAGGGACTCTCAAGAGTCTACTCCAGCATCACAGTTCGAAAGCATCATTCTTCAGTGCTCAGTCTTCTTTATGGTCCAACTCTCACATCCGTACATGACTACTGGAAAAACCATAGCTTTAACTAGACAGACCTTTGTTGGCAAAGTGATGTCTCTGCTTTGTTAGTGGGTACCCTCATTTTTTCCCATAATTTTTGATTATATTGATTGACATTTTGCCACATTTACAAGTGTTCTCTGTCTCTGTCATGATATCTGTCTCTATCTGTATTATTTATATATCTTTATCTTATTTTATATTACAGACAGGGAGAGAGAAAACACACATATACACACACCACTCCCAAATGTGTCAACATGGAACTCCTAAGAATAATTCTCATATGTAACCATAGTATTATTGGCCCAAACAGTTATTTCCATTAGATTATCTGATATTAATTCATAGTCAGATTTATCCTGTTTTAAAATAATTTTTGTTACATCTTTAATCTCTTTTAATCTAGAATAGTCCCTCAAAATTTTTTTATATGATGTTGACTTTTGGCAGAGTCCTATCCAGTATTCTCAGAGAATATCCCATGTTCTAGATTTGTCTCATGTTTTGATCAGTTCATCATTTTGTTTAATTTTTTTCTACTATCACCCATGTTTCTTACAAATTGGAGGTTGGGTCTGAAAGATTGACTATATCAGCATAAACATTTTTGCAAGAATGCTTAATAGATGAGATTACATACTTTTCATTGTATCATATCAAGAGAAACCTTCTTTTACCATTGTTAGTGATATAGTTTGATCTCCTGCATGAGCTAGTGATTGCCAGATATCCCCGATATAAAAGTGTATTTCTCTTTTGTATTTAGTAATTAATTTATCAAGTGATACTCTGGCATCATTTGAATAGTCTGCTTCCCTACAACCATATTTGCAATGGCCTTACAATCTATTCATGATTCTGTCCTGCCTGAATCAATTATTATATTGGCGGTGGCCCTTATGTATTCTTAACCCATATGCTTAAACATATTTTGATAGGTTTCAAATAATATTAAGTCATTTTATCTAAATTACTCTTGCTTATATTTAAAAATTAACTTATTCATAAGGAGTCAGTAAAGTTGACTTGTGAGCTGTTGGTTACATGGATATATGTTTTTTTTTTCCTTAAAAGAAAGTGAAAGTGTTAGTCACTCAGTCGTGTCGGACTCTTTATAACCCCCTGTGAGTGTAACCCACAAGGTTCCTCTGTCCATGGAATTCTCCAAGCCAAGAACACTAGAGTGGGTTGCCATTCCCTTCTCCAGGATATTGTTCTGACCCAGGGATTGAACTCGGGTTTCCCACATCACGTCTGAGCCACCCCTTGCATCAGCAGTGTACCATTAGGCTTGAGAGTGAAGGCATATTCAAATCATAGGTCCTCTGCTTACTAATTTTGTGTCCTTACCAGGTAACAGAATATCTCAATGCCTGTTTCTTTATATATAAAATGAGACATTTAAGATTACTTATTTCATAAAGTTTCAAGGATTTAATAAGATAATCTATGTAAAATACTCAACAAATTTTCTATCATATAGCTAAACACTCCATATTTGTTAGTTATTGAAAATAAATGGTTGTTAGCATTATGATTTGGATTATAATGAACATTGTAACTCCCTCCTGATCTTCTCTGGCTTGTTTATAATCTTTCCTTTCCCAAAACAAGAATACTTTTTCTTTCTTTTTCTTAGAAATTCATCTACCTTTTCTTTCTGTTTTAGGTCACAGAGACGTCTCTTAGATATTTTGAGCTTCTTTAACCTCTGATTCATTATAGTGATCCAGGATATAGTATAAATTTTACAATGTGAAGATTCTAATTCCACTACTTACTCCAGTGACCTCCCTGGGGTGCTGGCAATGTAGACAAGACCAGTCTGCTCTTTAGTATCTTAGAAAAATTTACTGACTTCTTCTATGTCTTTCAGAAAGGCTTATAGAGCTATACATCTGTCTTTATTATAATAACTTTTTCAGTTCTCTCCCCATTCAACCCCATCTGGCATCATAAGCAGTAACAAAATAAATGGTGATGGAGAGATACTGACATCTTTCTTGAGATTGCTCTTATAGACTTCTGATATCTTGTGATACAAGTCATCTACAGTTAACACTAACAAATGGAACTAAACCCTTCTCAATCTAAGTGCCTAAGGACTTATTAAATTCATGTGTGTCCTGCATGCAGATACCAGAATGAAGAGTGCGAAGGGACAATAGTTTTGCCGAGAAATTAGTGAAAGAAGCACCCTAGGTCTAATTATCTAAATAGAATCAAACAGGGAGCCTGAAAAAATATGCTAAGGCAAGATAGATTATAAGGTCAAGATGGTGAAATAGGAAGATATGGAGTTTTCCTTTCCCCACAAGTACATCAAATATACACCTACAAGTGGAACAATTCTCACAGAGCACCTGCTGATCACTAGCAGAGGATCTCAGACACCTCAAAGTACAAGAAAACCTCTCATGTAACAGGATAGGATAAAAAAGAAAAGAGGAAATGAGACAAATCCTGCACCCCTGGGTTAGTGAACTAAAGGAGAAGACAGGTTCCCACACTCAGGGAAGCCCTTCCACCAATGGGGAGCTCAGCTAGGACAGAGAAGGAGCTTCAAAGTATCAGAAGAGAGCACAGCAGGGATCCATGCCAGGCAGGACATAGTAAGACTTACACAGATGATCAGTTTCACAGCCCTGTGTGCCCCAGCCTGAGATAGGTGTCTCCTAGTGCACAGGAGTTCTAGGTGCCAGAATGTGTGGTCTGCGTAATGGACAAGGGAGGAGACAGTGGTTTGTGAAGAGACAGATGGAAGGGATAGGACTAAGGAGCTCCACAGCTGGGAAAGATTGTGGAAGAAGCCACCATAGGATCAGGCACCACTGTTCAGTGGTGCAAAAGGGGAGGGGCCCCCATTGCAGCCCTTTTCCCCATATGCCAGCCCCTACCTCCATGGGCACTAGTACGGGCACCTGTCTTGAGCAGGCTTCCTTGCCCCTCAAACCAAAGCCTTCTCTACCCAGGCTTGCAGAACTGCCTGTGCACTACTCCCTGCCAAATCCTCCTCTGCTTTTACCTCCTTCTTCCTGGTTGGGTGCCTGTGCTCTGGGCAATCTTGGGTGCAGACACTGGTGAGAGAAACACACACAGAGGTGGGCCTTAAACCACAGCTATGCCCCTGGGACAGTGCAACTAAGGAAGAAGAACTGAAATCTCTCCTCATGGCTGAGGGAACCACGGATTCACACTCCAGCTGCTGGCTTTGTAAACCCAGTGCCTGCACAATGTCTGAATGGATTGAGTGATCCTGCAGCTCAGATAGGTCTAGCTTTACCAGTGGTGGACTTTGTGGGCACACATGGGTAAGGATTGAGTCAGATCAGAATTGAGATGCCTCAAAAGCTCACACAGTAGTTTCAGGTAAACAGTTAATGCAGTTCTGGGACTTGACTTTGGTAGATGTGCACTGGTGGCCTGGTGAAAACAGCACCTGAAAGACATGAGGATCAAGTCTTATTGCCGGCATATCCATGGTTAAGGTGGAGCTGAGATTAGTTTCAGTGATGATATTTATGAGCAAGCATGACGGGTGAAAAGTGATACGAGAGCACACTCACAGCTCCAGAGGAAGAATACTCAGAGGCTTCTCTCCAAGTGGGAGTGCTCAAATCCCACCCACCTCACATGGAAGATCAGAAACACACCTCTGAAAGAGATATGGGAGCCTCTATCCCAACAGCTAAGGAGTAGACCCTGCCCCTGGCAGGACAGTAATAACCACAGAGAAAAGGGGAGGACCTGCTTAATATGCAGGGGAGGCTTAGGTCACCACATCATCAGTTCCCCCACCTTCAATTAAGGGGATAATGGCCAGCATAAACTGAGGAAAGTGGTGGCAAACATCCATACTAAAAGCAGCTCTCATAGCCCAAAATACGGAACACATAGGGAATACACAGGGACGTTCCCACATAAAAATATCCCTCCAAGACATTCTGAGGGTCAGGCATTGGGAAGAACTCCCAGAACATTTGCTTTGAAGGTTACTGGGGCCTGAGTGCAAGAGAGCCATAGGGCTGGGAGAAAAAGAGACTCCACTCTTGAAAAGTGCGCATAAGTTCATACATGCATTAGGAGCTAGCATAAAAAAATACCTTCATACAAACCAGGGATACACCCGACAATTTACCTTGATTCATGCACCTAATATTCCAAGTTCCTATAAAAATATTGTTCTTTTTAGCATTGAACTTTACTTCCATCACCAGTCACATCCACAACTGGGTGTTGTTTTTGCTTTGGCTCTATCTCTTCATTCTTTCTGGAGTTATTTCTCTACTCTTTTCCATAGCATGTTGGGCACCTACCAACCTGGGCAGTTCATCTTTCAGTGGCATTTCTTTTTGCCTTTTCATACTGTTAATGGGGTTCTCAAGGGAAGAATACTTAATTCCTTTCTCCAGTGCACCACATTTTGTCAGACATTGTGGATCACAGCAAACTGTGCAAAATTCTTAAAGAAATGGGAATACTAGACCACCTTACATGTCTCCTGAGAAATCTATATGCAGGTCAAGAAGCAACAGTTAGAACTGGACATGGATCAATTTACTGGTTCAAATGTGGGGAAGAAATATGTCAAGGCTCTATATTCTCACACTGCTTATTTAATGTATTTGCTATATATGTGTTAAATATTTCCTCCTAGTGTTAATTTTCTGTTAGTGTGCTGCTGCTGCTAAGTTGCTTCAGTCATGCCCTACTCTGTGCGACCCCATAGACGGCAGCCCACCAGGCTCTGCTGTCCCTGGGATTCTCCAGGCAAGAACACTGGAGTAGGTTGCCATTTTAATTTATAACAATTTTGGCCCATATTTAAAAGCTTTCTGAGTAGTGAATTGTATCAGTATTTTACGTTATTGCACCTAGATTTATAATCATAGTTAGAAAGACTTTCCCTACACACAAGATCTGAGTTTTCTCCTAGCACTTCTGTGGTTTCATGTTTTACATTTATATCTCAAATGCATTTAAGAGTTTATTGGAGGAGTGGCCACGATGGGAGGACTCTGAGCTCACCACCTATCATAGAAACACCAAAGTGCAACTATTTACAGAGCAGTCATCAATGAGAAAGAACAGAAGACTAGCATAAATGTTCTTCTACAGCAAAAGATATTTATATAAAGAGGGAACCACAGTGAGATTTTAGCAGGAGTAAAGATGCAGTATATTCAGTTTCATACCCCCAAGTAAGCAACCCGCAAATGGGAGGATAAGTAAAATTGTAGAGGTTCTTCCCAAGGACAAAGGCGTCTGAGCCACCCATTGAGCTCCTCAGTCAGGTATCCTGTGCCAGGAAGATGAGCCCTTAGAATGTTTGCATTTAAAAGCCTGGAGAGGGGGTTACTTTTGGGAGAGCCAGTGGGCTGTGGGAATTTGAGACTCTGTTCTCAAAGGGCACACACAATATCTCATATATACTACATGACCCAGGGCAGAAGCAGTAATTTGAAAAGCCTGGGTCAGACCGACCTGATGATCTTAGCCTCCTGGAGAAGCAGAAAGCGAGTGGAGCTCACCTTTGGTACATAGTCATGCGGACCAGAACTTTGTGGGAGCTTGTTCTATCACAAAAAACAATGTGCTAGCAAGTTCCATTTTGGAATCCTCCCTCTAGCTTATTATTTCTGGAACCAAACCTCACCCACCAGCCTGTCTTACCAGTACTGGAATGTGTCAGGACAAGCATCTAGTCAGCTGGAGACTCAGGCCCATCCACCAACAGGCTGGCTGTCTTAAGATACCCTGAGTCCACAGCCACCCTGGGACTTGGACTTGTCCAGGTATGACCCAGCCTTTCATACCAGTGCACTGGTACTAGTCCCTGTATTCCCAGGGCCTGACAGCCAGTGACCCCATGATCCAGCTCTGCCCACCAGTGGGTAAGAATGAGCCCTGCCACCCACACACAGGGCCCTTGCCCCATCACCAGGAGGCTGATACCAGCTATAGGATCCCCCAGCCCCACCCACCCACCAGCAAACCAGCACCTGTTTTGAAATACCTTGGATCCCTCATCAAGTTCCCTTATGATTCAGTCCCACTCATCAGACAGCCAACACCAGTTTTGAGAAACCATGGACCTGGCAGCCAACCATGTCAGAAACCAGCTCTATCCACTAGCAGAGACTGACATTAGACCCAGTACCCCCAGCCCCACAACCACCCACCCAATATCCTAGCTCTGCACACAGTGGGCCAGCACTACCCCCATGACCCCACAGGGCCCTGAAGCCAGCTTGCTTGTGACCCAGACCCACCCTCCAGTGGCCAGCAGGCTCCACACAAGATGACCTTGTGTCAAATGGAGTGGGAAACAGCCACACCTATGAGCCTTCCCATAGTAGTCAGCCAGCTACAGGAGGACAAATGCCACCCATGTAGAGGGTATGCAAGAGCACATGGCTCAGTTGACCAAATGGATATGTACTGGTGGAATCCATAAGACATCCACAAAAGGCCACTTCACTAAAATTAGGAATTGTAATTCAACCTACCAAATACAATACAGTGAAAACAGAAATTTATTTAGGCAAAGTGAGACTACAAAGGAATATGTTCCAAACCGAAGATCAGAATAAAAGCCCAGAAAAAATATGTGAAGTGAAGATAGGCAGTCTACCAGACAAGGCATTCAAGGTAATGATCATAAAGATGTTCAGAGAATTCAGGAGAAGATGGGATGAATAGACTGAGAAGTTAGAGAACTTTCTAGCAAGGAGAAATCATAAAGAAGAGAGCAGAAGCATGCAATAACTGAAATGAAAAATACACTAGACTGAATTTACTATAGATTAGATGATACAGAGGAACAGATCAACAAGCTGGAAGACAGAGTGCTGGAAATACTGATGCTGAACAGAAAACAGAGAAATGATTAAAAGGAAATGAGGACAGTTTGAGGCCTCTTCAACAATATCAAGCATACTAAAATTTTCATTATAGTGTCTGAGACCACCATAAAAGGGGTAGAGAACATAATTTAAGACATAATAGCTGAACACTTCCCTAACCTGGGAAGTAGAAAGAGTCCCAAATAGGATCAAACCAAAGAGGACCACATCCAGGCATGCTGTAAGTAAAATGGCAAAAAAATTAAAGAGAGAATATTGAAAGCAAGCAAGGGAAAAGCAACAGGTTACATACAAGGGAACTCCTATAAGACTATCAGCTGACTTCTTAGCAGAAGCTCTGCATGCCATAGAAAAGTAACACCAGATATTTAAAGTGATAAAAGAGAAAAATCTACAGTAAAAAATGCTCTATCAGGCAAGGATTCCATTCACGTTTGATGGAGAAATTAAAGGTTTTACAGATATGAAAAAGGTAAAAGAGTTTTGCACCACCAAACCAGCTTTAAAAGAAATGTTTAAAGAACTTTTCTCAGTGAAAATGAAGCCACAACTAGAAATAGGAAAATTATGAAAGGAAACACCTCATTGCTAAAGTAAAATACATAGTAAAAGTAGTAAATCAACCACGTTTAAAGCTATTAGGAAGGTTAAAAGAGAAAAGTAATTAAGGGAGGCACAAAGAAAAAATGATGTAAAATATGTTGTCAAAAACAGTAAATGTGGAGGGGTGGAGTAAAAATTCAGTGATGTTCAAATGTATTTGAATTTATACACACACACCCCTCATGGTAACCACAAACAAAAATCTTTAACAGATATACCAAAAAGACAAAGGAATCCAATGAACACGTTTTTCCAAAGACATTCCTTACTGAATGCTTCAATTGTTTTAACTTTTTCATTTGTTCTATAGATTTTTAGGTATACTCTCATATTATCTGCAAATAAAAATAATGTGCCTTGTGTTTTCCAGTTCTTAGGCACTTCTGTGTGTGTATGTGTATGTGTGTATTTTATCATGTTAATAATTCTATCAATTTCTAATTGTAATCTTTTTAAAGTTAGGAAATTTTGTTTTGAATTTTGTTGAAGGTGTTTTCAATATCTTTGGGGATAATCATGATTTTTCTTTAAATCTATTAAAATGGCATATGAGTCAATTTCCCAGTACTGAACCACTGTATATTTCTAGATGCAATTCTGCATTTTTGCAATAAATCCAGGTTAGCTATGATATATTATTTCCTTAATATGGTATTGGATAATGTTCACTAATAATTTATTTTAGATTTAGCATAATTATTTATAGGTGATATTGTTCTGTAAGTTTCTGGTACTATCTTTATTAGATTTTATTATGAATATTATACTTATTTATACAAAAGTATGCAGACTTTTTCTTTGTTTTCAATGTCCCAGAATGATTTATGAATCATTGGAACTCTCTGTTCTATGTTTAGTAGAATTTCCTCTGTAAGTGTGTATGTGTGTGTCCCCACATGAGTTCAGTGATAACTTTCTCTATTGCCACTGTGAAAAATGATCTTTTAAAGCTATCTACTTCTAATGGGATCAACCCTGGCAAAATTTCATCTAGCTTTAATGTTTATTAGCAATGAGATCTGAGTCTCTTATGACTTTTAAAATTTCTCCCATTTCAGTGATCTTTTTTCCCTTTTGCATATGTGTGCTTTTGGATATTTCTTCTTTTTGATAAAGTTATTCTATGGTTTGTCTGTTTTAAAGGTTTTTCAAAAAAGGATTTAAATTTATTAATTAGGTCAACTGTTTTTTTTTTTTCCCACCTCATTAATTTTGACTTTTTGTTGTTTCTTTTCTTACTTTTGATTTGCTTTGCGATTCTTAGCATTTTGAGCTTAAATGCATTTAAGTTAGTGAACCTTCCTTCTTATCATTTCATTAAATATATCTCATAGGTTTTCACATGTAGTGTTTTTATTATCATGATATTTTTTCAGAATTTTTGTGATTTTAGCTTGCATTTCTTCCTTTACTTAAGAAGTATTTAATAGAAAGTAAAAGTTTCCAGGTAGATTGGACTTATCATTTCTAGTTTTATTACACTGTGATTAGAAAAAGATTACATTTCAATTTTGTGGAACTTATTGATGTTATCTTTGTAAACTAGTATGTGGTTACTTTTTGTGTTTTATGTGCACTTGAGAAGAAGTGTATTCTCTATTATCAGGTGTATAATTTAATATACAGCTATAACAACAACCATATTGATTATATTATTTAGCCTCTGTATTTTAACTTGTTGTTTGTCCATTTGATCTATTGTGTGATAAAACTGGTATGTTTAAAGTCTTTTAGTGTTTCTAATGACATTTCCTTTTATCTGTTGTATTTTTGTTTTATAAAGTTGGTTGCTGTATTATTTGATGCACCAATATTTATAGCTATTCTTTTTTTTTTTTTTCATTTTGAGTATGGCCGTTAACATTTAAAAATATCCTTTGTCCCATTTAATGCTTTTTGGCTTGAGATTTACTTTGTCTAATATTGATTCTGTTTGCCTGGTAGATCTTTGCCCATTTCTAAAATTTCCTCCTTTGTTTCACTTTCCTTTGTCTGCTCAACCTTCTAAGGGTGTTTTTCCTTACTTTTTGCCTCTCTCTTTCTTAGAAGCAATACCTTTCAAAGAACTGCCTTTTGAATACTTCTTAGAACACCGTTCCCTAAGTGCTCTGATCTACCTGACTGTTTTTCAGAATTTTCGTATTTTATATAGAACGTCTTTCTGGTTTAGTTCAGTTCAGTTCAGTTGCTCAGTCATGTCCAACTATGCGACCCCATGAACTGCAGCACACCAGGTCTCCCTGCCCATCGCCAACTCCTGGAGTCCACCCAAACCCATGTCCATTGAGTCAGTGATGCCATCCAACCATCTCATCCTCTGTTGTCCCCTTCTCCTCCTGCCCTCAATCTTTCCCAGCATCAGGGTCTTTTCCAATGAGTCAGCTCTTTGCATCAGGTGACCAAAGTATTGGAGTTTCAGCTTCAACATCAGTCCTTCCAATGAACACCTAGGACTGATCTACTTTAGGATGGACTGGTTGGATCTCCTCGAAGTCTAAGGGACTCTCAAGAGTCTTATCCAATACCACAGTTCAAAAACATCAATTCTTCAGGGCTCAGCTTTCTTATAGTCCAACTCTCACATCCATACATGACTGCTGGAAAAACCATAGCCTTGACTAGATGGACCTTTGTTGGCAAAGTAATGTCTCTGCTTTTTAATATACTGTCTAGGTTGTTCATAACTTTCCAAGGAGTAAGCGTCTTTTAACTTTATGGCTGCAATCACCATCTGAAGTGATTTTGAAGCCCAGAAAAATAAAGTCAGCCACTGTTTCCACTGTTTCCCCATCTATTTGCCATGAAGTGATGGGACCAGATGTCGTGATCTTCGTTTTCTGAATGTTGAGCTTTAACCCAACTTTTTCACTCTCCTCTTTCACTTTCATCAAGAGGCTCTTTAGTTCTTCTTCATTTCTGCCATAAGGGTCATGTCATCTGCATATCTGAGGTTACTGATATTTCTCTTGGTAATCTTGATTCCAGCTTGTGCTTCCTTCAGCCCAGCATTTCTCATGATGACACGTGACAATATACAACCTAGACTACTCCCTTTCCTATTTGGAACCACTCTGTTGTTTGATGTCCAGTTCTAACTATTGCTTCCTGACCTGCATATAGGTTTCTCAAGAGCCAGGTCACATGGTCTGGTATTCCCATCTGTTTCAGAATTTTCCACAGTTTATTGTGATCCACACAGTCAGAGGCTTTGGCATAGTCAATAAAGCAGAATTAGATGTTTTACTGGAACTCTCTTGCTTTTTCAATGATTCAGCAGATGTTGGTAATTTGATCTCTTGTTCCTCTGCCTTTTCTAAAACCAGCTTGAACATCTGGCAGTTCACAGTTCATGTATTTCTGAAGCCTGTCGTGGAGAATTTTAAGCGTTACTTTACTAGTGTGTGAGATGAGTGCAACTGTGTGGTAGTTTGAGCATTCTTTGGCATTGCCTTTCTTAGGGATTGGAATGAAAACTGACCTTTTCCAGTCCTGTGGCCACTGCTGAGTTTTCCAAATTTGCTGGCATATTGAGTGCAAGTGATGGCTTTAAATTAATCTTAGGCCTCTAGTCCTCTTTCTTTCTCATGAATGAACTTCTACCAGGATTGCCGTTACTTCCTGCAAAGATTTATGGACAGAAACTGAGTGATATCTCACTAGGATTTAGTGTTCATTTTTCTAGTTACAGTTAACTTAGAATTTGGGTGTTCTCTGTGTTTTTATGTGGAGGGCATGGCTTTGTGTACTTTTAGGTATTTCTAGTGCTTCTATGTTGTTTATGGAAGATGTCTAGTAGGGGGATTTAGAGTTTTCATGACTACCATTACCTTTACATAAGCATTTCCATATGATTAAAAATTTTTTCTACGTATTTTAATGGCTGCATAATATGATAGATAAAAGAACCAAAATTTATCAGATAATGTCCTTCTTATTCAACATTTCATTAGTCTCCTTTTTAGTGATCATGTAATTTGTGGATGAGTTAGTTTTAATGTATACTTTGCATAGATTTGCCAAAGTAGAATTAATGCCTCAAGGTTATAAATATTATTAACAATATTTGTATAATTTGAATCCAGGAAGAACCAATAGGTCACATATGGAGTTATTTTAATCTGCTAAGTAAGCTTCTACCTTTTCTTCAGATAACATCCTTCTCTTCTATATATATAGCAGGAACTGTCAGGGTCCAGCCCCAGTGGATCCAGGGTGATTTGAAGGGGAGATGGAGTCGGCGTCCTAGAAACAAAATTATTTAATTACAGATATATAGAGAGATTAGAATTGGATAGTGTAGCAGGAAAATTAGTGCAGAAAAAGAGGCTGAATAACTTGGTTTACATGGAATACCAGTCACCACCTATGTAGGCCACAAGCGTCTTTCTGTCCTCCCGAAGGAGAGGAGGCACTGAGGCCTCCCCAGTCCGATCTTAGAAGCCCAGGCAAAATTAGCAGGCTTCGTGAGTACCCACATTCCAGATGGGAATTCAGCCAGAAAAACGGGGAGCAAGAAAGAAACGATATGGGGAATTAGTCTTTCCAAAACCTGATCCCATTTCTTTATTTTTAGGTTTGCTTATATACCTTTTTGTTACACGTAGAGACAAATGGCAATTTTAAAGTCACATGGGGTCAGCAGTCCTGACTTTTATCAAAATCAGGTGCTTCAAATAAATGTATTAAAAGAGGTCTTAGGGGTTTTACATCATCTTCTGGCCATGAGACCTGCTGACATTTTACAACCCTTTTTCTGATAACCAAAAACTTATTTTTTCAAAGGGTGTTTTTCTTAAACCAGGCACCACCCTCTGAAGGTAGCAGATAAAGTTGCATTCCTATAGGGTGAGGGTATAATGGGTTACAACTAAGAAAGGAATTTATTTAACCTAAGGTTGACATGATCAATCTTAAAGGTTAATACTTATTTCTCCTATATGCTAGTTATATTCATTATGAGGGCAGGGAATATGGAAATTTAGCAGCAAACATCAGCCCAACAAATGAAAACCCTTCACCAGTGTTCCCCTTAAGATCTATTTAGTCTTAAGATAGTGATATAGTTGCATTTTTACATAGCAAGGACACAGTGATTTATAACAAAGTACAGTGATCTATGACAAAAGAGAAAATTCATTAACTCAAAAAGTCTAGTATTGCTAACCTCTAAAACTACTATATTTCTTTTTCTATATTCCAAATACATTGATTAATATATTCCCAGGTGCCTAAGGATATGGAGGCCTGGCAGCAATCATTGACTCAACAATGAGAAAAGCCCTATGCTAATTAAGACTTTCAAAATACTCCAAACTCTCTGTGCTGTTTATGGTTGAGAGATTGTCACATACGCTAGTCTGTCAGCAGAGACACCCTTTGTCCCACCCAGGGCAGGGAATTAGCAGCAGTTATTGACACAACAAATGAAAAAAACCCTTCACCGATATAATTCCTAACCAACCCACTATACTAATAATTTCTAATTTCCCCAAAGAATTTGCCTTTAGTAAGTCTAAAACATCTTGTGCTTCTCACGGTTGGGAGGCTGTAAACAATCACATGTGGCCGGACGAACCTGTACAGGCAGGCTAGATAACCTTCAGAGGAGTTCGTAAGTTGAAACACTCTTGTCACGCCCAGGAATTTTTATTGACTTGGAGCTGCATGTTTACTCCTTCTCCAAGGGAACTGGTGGGGAACAGCCCCCCATAAAGTCAGAGGTGTCGGTGAGAGCTGAAATCAGTCTGGCTATTTCTGATGTTTATAGCCAGCACCTCTGCTTATTGATGGAACCATGTATCATTAATAGTTATTAAATATTTGAAGGTCTACTGCAGCCATTGTTTATAGCATTTGTTTTCCTATGGATGTATTGTCTTTTATCACTGTACTTGAGACACACACATATAGCAACAACAAAAGAAAAGTGACCTTTATTTCAGCTATCCGTTAGTCTGCCATCCCTGGGTTTTATAACTAAAGAAGTGGGATAAGCAAGAGCTTGAGCTGGCAAGATTCTAACTTGGTGAAATGATCAATCTTCGAATTAGTCATTACTGCATTTACCACTAGCGTCAGAGCCCCATAGGTTCTTTTTCTGTCCACTTTCTGTTAGTCACTTCTCTTTTCTTCCTCTCACTCTGTCAGTTTCATCAACTGCAAGTAATCCAAACTTAACTATTAATGCAACCAGAATTTTCATAGTAATATCATGTTACTAATGTTTTCTTCGTTAGTTGTTATACTCTGACATGACTCTGGTGTTTTGTAGGAACCACTGTAACTTTCTTGCTATTTGGTGTTGGGGGATGTTTTTGTTTGGGTTTTTTTCTTTTTTTTTAACCTCTAAATGTGAGGGAAAAAAAATCATTATGCCCTCATTTGGAGTGATTTTTAGAACTTTGACCAAGATATGATTATTTTTACTCCCAGTCTTATCATCTTTCATATTGTTATTGCTTTTGTTGTTGTTTAGTCACTGTTGTGTCTGATTCTTTTCGACCCCATGGACTGTGGCTCACCAAGCTCCTCTATCCATAGGATTTCCCAGGCAAAATGCTGGAGTGGGTTGCTGTTTCCTTCTCCAGGGGGTCTTCCCAACCAAGGGACTGAACCCACGTCTCCCTATATTGAGAGGCAGATTATTTACTGAGCCACCGGGGAAGCCCTGTCTATCACATTACACAATAGGAAAACAGGCTCATCCTAGAATCACATGTGAGAAGTTGTTATTAAAAACCAAAACAAAACCTCCCAGGCTTAATCCTTGACCCAATGAAACAATCTCTTGTATTGAGATACAAGAATCTGTATTTCACAATGTTTCCCAAATGACTCTGATGTAGTTTGTCACCTGACTGTAGGCTCATTTTGGGGATGCATAGTTTCAGTGAAAGTTCTTCATCAAATCATGAACCCATTATATCTCTCAAGTGGTCATTTCTGTGTCAATTTCTAGACCTTGCCAACTTTGTAGTATATTCATGACATGCTCCAGGGTGCATACAATTCCAAAACCAAGAGCCTGTAAAAATTCATTTGTAGTTTTATTTTTTTTTGTGTGTGAATTGAATGGTTATTTATTTTTTACATTTTAAGTCTTCTGTTAATTAGAAATTGACTATGTTGTTTGACTGTAAAATAAGAATCTAACTTTTTTTCTCCAAATTGTTAATTTTCTATGCTCCATTTATTGAACATGTCTTCTTTTTTTCACTAATTTATAATGTTTATTCTATATTATTGAAGGTGGGAGGAGAAGGGGACGATAGAGGATGAGATGGTTGGATGGCATTACTGACGCAGTGGACATGGATTTGAGTAGGCTCTGGGAGTTGGTGATGGATAGGGAAGCCTGACTTGCTGAAGTCCATGGGGTCGCAGAGTTGGACACGTCTGAGTGACTGAACTTATTGTGTATTAAGTTCTTATACGTACATGATGATCTTTTCATGAGCTCTTTACTTTTTCCACTTGTTCTTGTACTAGTATGACCTTGTTACTGTTGTAGCATCATTAATTATTTTCTTATCAAGTAGCACAAATTCTCCTTACATATTCTTCAAAAAAATGTTTTAGCCATTTATGCCCACTGATTGTCCCCATAAACTTTTTATCATGTTCCAGAAAACAGAAGCTTTTTGATAATTTTGTTTGAATCATGTTAAATATAAAACTTGGTTGGAGTCAAGTTGATAACTTTTCAATATTTAGCCTGTAGGTCCAAAATCACAGGGTTTTTTTCATTTATGTGGTTTTCTTTTTATATTTTGGACTTTTATCTAGATGAGTCCTAAATATTTATGCATATTTATTCCTAGGCTTGATTATATAAATTATACACATACATATACAGTGTGCCATTTTTCCTAATAAACTTTTCAATTGATTATTGCTAGTATTTAAGATGCTTATAATTCTCATATCTTTACTTTCTGACCAGGGATTTTAATAAGGTTTCCTGTGTATTTTAACAACTTTTTAATTGTTTATCTTGGATTTTTCAGGAAGAAACTTATATCTTAGATAAATAAATGTTACTCTGTCTCCTTTCTAACAGCTTTAAGTTCCCTATCTTGTTTAATTACATTACACATCCTAGGTATTCACTGTCTTTGCCATTCATTAAAATCATCTGGAGACTTTAGGAAACAACCAAGACTCACCTCCCAAGATTCTGATTAATTTACATAGAATGGAACCTGGGCATTCTTTTTTGAAAAGCTTCTCAAGAAATTTCTAGAAGCTAGTTTTGAGAATCATTGTTCAAAACACTCTGATCCAATGATAAATAGTAATGATAAAAGAAGGTTGAGATGGTTGGATGGCATCACCGATTCAATGGACATGAACTTGGGTGAACTCTGGGAAAGGGAGAGGGATACCTGGCATGCTACAGTCCATGGGGTTGCAAAGAGTTAGACGTGATTTAGTGACTGAACAACAACAAAGAAGGATTCTTTTCTGGCTTCTGACCTTAAGCTTTAACTGTGATATCAACTGATCATTTGAGACTGATTCAGTGGTGTACTGGATGAGCACATACTGGCTCATGAGACCTGATTTTGCACGTTATTTCCCAAGTTCATTGAAATCATGTGGTAACTTGGAATTGGCCCCACACCACAGAAGTTGGTATATGTAGCAAATCAAGGCTTGCCTCCTTCACCAGCCAACTTGGTCATTAAACATTTACCAGCACATCATTGTAAGTCTTTATTTATCTTCTACTCCTAGGCTAAGAATAAATTTTATCTTCATTATTATTTGAGTTTTATTGAAGTCACCTTTCATCATATTGACAACTTATCATCAAAATTTTAAAACTTTCATTTTCTTACAATAATTTTTTTTCAGAGGAATCCCTGTATTCTGATTCTTCAGAGTGTCTCCCTTCTTTTGAACTGCATTGGCTTTTCCTAGATCTAATAACTTTATAGTTTGTTGCTTTGATTGCATTATAGACATGGAGGAGTCAAATTTGGGTTTGTAAGATATGGGTTTAAATTCTTGCTCAAAACTTTCAGGTTCAAATGAGTAGAAAACAGAGGAATTACTCCAACAATGACTGCTGTGGTTATCCACACATTCAGAAGGTAGTTTGGGTAGAAAGGAAAATTTCGTCACTTGAGTATCTTGACTGCATATCTCTCTAATAATTCTCTATAAATACCACCTTGTCACAAAGTTATGTATAAAAATTAGCTGATATGAAGCTAAAATTGTCATTCTCTGAGAAGTAATTGGAATGCAGAAATCATAACCATGTCAGTTATATGCAAATGCACATGCTTTACAATCAAGTGAGCTGAAATTTGGATTGATAGATTCTTATGAAAATTAAGGAGTCTGAATAGGACACGTGGCTAAATTGGTGGTCACTTTACTTACACTGAGAATTGACAGGTCTTGGACAGGGCCAAGCTTTTACATGAATAAAGCTGCAGTAACCTTCAGAATATACTGGTTACCCATTTATATAGTAAAATATTTTCATTCAAGCAGTTGAAGTGTTGATTCTGTAGACAGGAATCTTTTGCCTTTATTTAGTGCAAAAGGCCACCTCATGCAAAGAGTTGACTCATTGGAAAAGACTCTGATGCTGGGAGGGATGCGGGGCGGGAGCAGAAGGGAATGACAGAGGATGAGATGGCTGGATGGCATCACTGACTCGATGGATGTGAGTCTGAGTGAACTCCAGGAGTTGGTGATGGACAGGGAGGCCTGGCATGCTGCGATTAATGGGGTCGCAAAGAGTCAGACACAACTGAGCAACTGAACTGAGTGCAAAAGGATGAAGCTTACCTACTATATGCCAGACACCCTTCTGAGAGAAAAAGGTTATATCAGGAGAAGCATAGGCACAGGCTTGAAGTGGTTGCCCCTCTAGAGGGCACAGGCACTAAACTTTGTGGGCACCAATGCAAACGCCAGCATTCAGAGTGCAAGAGCTATGGAGATATGACTACTTCCACATGCATGTTGTTAGATGGAGACAAAGGACTATTGTGAAGGTATGGCCATCACAGATTACCCCCACTGGTGCAATGCCCAGAGGTGCTGTGGGGATGGGGCTGCCTCCATTACCCCAGTCTTATAAAACCACATGTATGCAGTTCCAGCCTTGGAGAGTCACCTGCCCTGAACTCTAACCCAAGAGAGCTGCTGAATAGGCTGTGCCACCCAAACCATGGGAGCAGGGCTGTCCAAAGCTTGGGGACCTGAGCACTACCAAATATGCCTAGAAGGCAGGATCCCCACTCAAACTGGCCTTAGGATGTGGGAATTGATCAATACTAGTACCCCCTTTCAATTTTTCTATTTCTATCTTTTAGAGTGAGAGTGTTCATTCTATGCCTGTCCCATATCTATTTTGGAAGATTCTAACTTGTTTTCAGAGGTTGCCAGCTAGGGAGCACATTGCCTCAGGATGAATTATCTTACCCATATCTGATTTATATGATATGTAGCTGAGGTATTCAACTTAGATATTTTTAAAATCATAAATTTTTATTTAACCTGATATATTAAGAGTATTATCAATTTAATGTGTAATATAATAAATTATTAATGAGGTATTTTACATTATAATTTGTACTAATTGTTCAAAATATGGTGTCTATTTGATATGTAAATAGTATCTCAGTTCAAAATAACTATTTTCCCTTACATTTTTATTGAGATATAATTGACTTTGAGTGTTTGGGTGTCTCCTGCAGAGATATGGGTGAGCAGGGGCCTTCTGTGGGAACAGGGGCTCTGGCTGCTGCAGACCTGGGAGGCACAACCTGTGAGCCCCACTATAGTGCCACTGAGCAGATAACCCACAAACTGGAGAACAATTATACCAAAGAAGTTCATGCACTGTCGCAAAGTTCTAGGGCCCACAATAGATTTCCCAACCTGGGGATCCAGCAAAGGGGCTGAGAACCCCCAGGGAATTTGACTTTAAAGGCCAGTGCAGTTTAATTACAGAACTTTCACTGGACTGGAGGAAGAGGCTCTTGGAGTTCTCAAACAAAACCTTGTATGCACCAGGACCCAGGAGAAAGTAGCAGTGCCTCCACAAGAGACTGAGCCAGACTTGTCTGTGAGTGTCCAGGAATCTCCAATGGAGATGTGGGTCAACATGGCCTGCCATGGAGTCAGAGACACTGAATACAGTGTCCTGGCATAAGTCCTTTTGAAGGAGGTCGAGATTAACACCACTACCCCTACAGTAATTTGGCCGGAGGCCAAACTATAGGGAGGGAACGCAGCCACACACATCAATAGAAAATTGGATCAGAGCAAAACCAAGATTCCCCCACAGCCAGCCTTTCCCATAAGGAAGTCTCCACAAGCCTCTTATCCTTATCCATCAGAGGGCAAACAAAATGGAAACCACAATTACAGAAAACGAACCCAACTGATCACTTGGATCACAGCCTTGTCTAACTCACTGAAACTATAAGCCATGCCATGTAGGGTCACCCAAGATGGAGGGGTCATAGTGGAGAGTTCTGACAAAACATGGTCCACTGGAGAAAGGAATGGCAAAATACTTCAGTATTCTTGCTTTGAGAACCCCATGAACAGTATAAAAGGCAAAAAGATAGGACACTGAAAGATGAACTCCCCAGGTTGGTAGATGCCCAATATGCTACTGGAGAACATTGAAGAAATAGCTCCAGAAAGAATGAAGAGACTGAGACAAAGTGAAAACAATGCCCAGTTCGTGGATGTGACTGATGATGGAAGTAAAATCCAATGCTGAAAAGAACAGTATTGTATAGGAACCTAGAATGTTAGGTCCATGAATCAAGGTAAAGTGGAAGTGGTCAAATAGAGATGACAAGAGTGAATATCCACGTTTTAGGAATCCATGAACTAAAATGGACCAGAATGGGTAAATTTAACTCAGATGACCATTATATTTATTATTGTTGACAAGAATCCCTTATAAGAAGTAGAGTAGCCCTCATAGTCAACAAAAGAGTCTAAAATGCAGTACTTGGGTGCAATCTCAAAAATGACAGAATGATCTCTGTTTGTTTCCAAGACAACACATTCAATATCACATAATCCAAGTCTATCCAGCAACCACTAATGCCGAAGAAACTGAAGTCGAATGGATCTACGAAGATCTACAAGAACTTCTAGAACTAACACCAAAAGGTGTCCTTTTCATCATAGGGGACTAGAATGAAAAAGTAGGAAGGCAAGAGATACCTGGAGTAACAGGCAACTTTGGCCTTGGAGTAAAAAATGAAGCAGGGCAAAGGCTAACAGAGTCTTGCCAAGAGAACACACTGGTTGTAGCAAACACCCTCTTCCAACAACACAGAGACAACTCTACACGTGGACAAAACCAGATAGACGGTCAATACAGAAATCTGATCATATTCTTTGCAGCTGAAGATGGAAAAGCTCTATCTATAGAGTCAGCAAAATCAAGACCAGGAGCTGTCTGTGGCTCAGATCATGAATTCCTTTGTGAAAATTCAGACATAACTTGAAGAAAGTAGGGAAAACCACTAGGCCATTCAGGTGTGACCTAAATAAAATCTCTTATGATTATATAGTGGAAGTGAGAAGTAGATTCAAGAGAGTGCCTGAAGAACTATGGACAGAGGTTCGTATCATTGTACAGGAGGTGGTGATTAAAACCATCCCCAAGAAGAAGAAATGCAAAATGGCGAATGGTTGTCTGAGGAGGCCTTACAATTATCTGAGAAAAGAGAAGCAAAAGACAGAGGAGAAAAGGAAAGATATACCTAACTAAATGCAGAGTTCCAAGAAAGAGCAAGGAGAGATAAGAAAGCCTTCCTCAGGGATCAATGCAGAGAAATTGAGGAAAACAATAGAATGGGAAAGGCAAGATATTTCTTTAAGAACATTAGAGATATCAAGGGAATAATTCATACAAAGATGGACACAATAAAAGACATAAATGGTATGGACCTAACAGAAGCAGAACATATTTAGAAAAGGTGGCAAGAATACACAGAAGAACTATACAAAAAGATCTTAATGACCTAGATAACCATGAAGGTGTGATCACTCACCCAGAGTCTGATATACTGGAGTGTGCAGTCAATTTATGTTAGAAAACATTACTATGAACAAAGCTTGTGGAGGTGATGAAATTCCAGCTGAGCTATTTGAAATCCTAAAAGATGATGCTGTGAAAGTGCTGCACTCAATATACCATCAAATTTAGAAAATGCAGCAGCAACCATAGGATTGGAAAATGTCAATTTTCATTCCAATTCTAAAGAAAGGCAATGCCAAAAAATGTTCAAGCTACTGCAGAATTGTACTCATCTTACACGCTAGTAAAGTAATGCTCAAAAATCTCCAGGTTAGGCTTCAACAATACACTAACTGATAACTTAATCAGTTCAGGCTGGATTTAGAAAAGGTAGAGGAAGAAGAGATCAAATTGCCAACATATGTTGGATCATAGAAAAAAACAAGAGAATTCCAGAAAAAAATCATCTACTTCTGCTTCATTGACAATGCTAAATCCTTTGACTTTGTGTATCACAACAAACTGTGGAAAATTCTAAACAGACGGGAATACCAGACCACCTTACCTGCTTCCTGATAAATCTGTATGCAGGTCAAGAAGTAACAGTTAGAACTGGACATGGAACAACAGGCTAGTTCAAAATTGGGAAAGAAGTACGTCAAGGCTATATATTGTCACTTTGCTTATTTAACTTATTTGCAGAGTACATCATGCCACATGCCAGACTGTATGAAGAACAAGCTTGAATCAAGATTGCCAGGAGAAATATCAATAAGCTCAGATATGCAGATGACACCACCCTTATGGCAGGAAAGTGAAGAGGAACTAAAGAAACTTGGTGAAAGTGAAAGAAGAGAGTGAAAGAAAATGGCTTAAAACTCAGCATTCAAATAACAGAGATCATGGCATCCAGTCCCATCACTTCATAGTAAATAGATGGGGGAGCAATGGAAACGGTGAGAGACTTTATTTTCTTGGGCTCCAAAATCACTGCAGATGGTGACTATAGCCATAAAATTATGAGACGCTTGCTCCTTGGAAGAAAAGCTATGACAAACCTCGATAGCATATTAAAGGGCAGAGACATTACTGACAAAGGTCCATCTAGTCAAAGCTATGGTTTTTCCAGTAGTCATGTATGGATGTGAGAGTTGGACCATAAGGAAACCTGAGCGCCAATGAATTGATGTTTTCGAACTGTGGTATTGGAGAAGGTTCTTGAGAGTCACTTGGACAGCAAGAAGATCAAATCAGTCAATCCTAAAAGAAATCAGTCCTGAATATTCACTGGAAGGACTGATGCTGAAGCTGTGACTCCTATACTTTGGCCACATAATGTGAAGAACTGACTCACTGGAAAATATCCTGATGTTGGGAAAGACTCAAGGCAGGAGGAGAAGAGGATGACAGAGGATGAGATGGTTGAATGGCATCACTGACTCGATGGACATCAGTTTGAGCAAGCTCTGGGTGTTGGTGATGGACAGGGAAGCCTGGCGTGCTGCAGTCCATGGGGCACAAAGAGTCTGACATGACTGAATGACTGAAATGAAGTTTAAGGTATACAGAATAATGATTTAATTTACATGCTCAGTCACTTCATTTATGTCCCTCTCTTTTGTGACCCCATGGAATGTCACCTGCCAAGCTCCTATATACATGGGATTCTCCTTGCAAGCATACTGGAATGGGTTGTTATGGCTTCCTCCAGGGGATCTTCTTGACCCAGGGAATGAACTTGCATCTCTTATGTCTCCTGCATTAGCAGGCAGGTTCTTTACCACTTGTGCCACCCAAGAAGCCTGATTTGACTTACTTATATCATGAAATGATTACCACAATAAGCTTAGTAAAAATGCATAGTCTCATATAAATAAAGCATAAGAGAAGTAGAAAATAAAATTTTCTCTCTTAACAACTTTCATATATAACATACAGCAGTTAATTATCTTTGTCATGTTGTAAATTACATATTGAGTACTTATTGATCTTCTAACTAGATGTTTATAGCTTTGACCACTTTCATCTAGTTCCCCATTTCCCCCATCCCCTGTCTCTGGTGACCACAAGGCTGATCTCGTTTTCTCTGAATTTGTGTGTTTTTGAAGTACAGTTGACCTACAACACTGTATTAGTTCCTGGTACACAAAATAGTAATTCAATATTTCTTTACATTTCAAAGTGATCACCAGATAATTATAGTTTTCAGCTGTCAGCTTACAAAGATATTATATAATTATTGACTATATTCCCCATACTATACATTTCATAATGTATCTGGCAGTTTAATCTCCCTCACCTATTTCTCTCCTCCTCCCAACTACTGCTCCACTGATAAATAACCTCTTCATTTAGTTATATTGTTGCATTTGTTTTTATTTTTATTCCACATATAAGTGAAATCATATAGTATTTGTCTTTATTTGTCTGATTTATATCACTTAACATAGTACCCTCTAGGTCCATCCAAGTTGTGACAAATAGTAAGATTTCATTCTTTTCATGGCTGAGTAGTATTTCACTGTGTATATATACCATTTATTTTTATCCATTCATCTGTCTATAGACACTTAGGTTGAACCTCCATATCTTGGCTATTGTAAATAAAGTTGCACATACGATCCATAGATATTTTTGAATTAGTATTTTCATTTTCTTCACATAAATATTCAGAGTGGAATTTCTGGATTATATGGTAGTTTTTCAATTTTTAGGGATCTCTATATTATTTTCTAGGGCTTACACTAGTATACATTTCTACCAACAGTGAATGAGGCTTCTTTAATCCATATCTTCACGAACACTTGTTATTTCTTGTCTTTTTGGTAATAGCCATTCTGACAGATGTGTGGTTTTAGCTCATTGTAGCTCGTTTGAGTTACATTTCCCTCATGATCAGTGATGTTGAACATCTTTTCATGTGCCTGTGGCTCTCAGTATATCTTCTTTGGAAAAATCTCTATTCATGTCCTCTGTAATTTTTTAAATTGAGTTGTTGCTCTTTGTAAAGTCAAATGTATGATTTATTTTTATATTTTGAATATAAAAATATTATATAATAGATATATATTATCCTTATTGGATATATCCTTGTTGTGTATGTGACTATGTATGTATATATATAATATATATATTTATAGTTGTAGATATATATATATATATATAAATATATATAGTTTTGCTTTTGTTTAGTCGTTAAGTCATGTCTGACTCTTTTGTACCCCCATGGACTATAGTCTGCCAGGCTTCTCTGTCCAAGTGGTTCCCCAGGCAAGAATACTGAAATGTATTGCCATTTCCTTCTCCAGTGGATCTTCCTGATCCAGGGATCAAACCTGGGTCTCCTTCCCAGGAGGTGCAATGGTAAAGAACCCATCTGCCTATACAGGAGACACAGAGATTGCAGGTTCAATTCCTGGGTCAGAAAGATCCCCTGGAAAGGAAATGGCTCCCCCATCCAGTATTCTTGCCTGGAAAATCCCATGGATAGAGGAGGCTGGAAGTATACTGTCCATGGGGTTACAAAGAATTGAACACAACTGGGCGACTTTATATACACACACACGTATTCTTGGAGAGTTAATCCTTCTGTTTAATGACCCTCTTTACCCCTGATAATTTTCCTTAATCTGCTTTATTTGAAATGAATGGAACTACCTCAGTTTTTATTCATTAATGTTAGTATGGTATATCTTTCTCTACCCTTTTAGTCTCAGAAGTTCCTACTGACATTTCTTCAGGTTCACTGATTATTTCTCAACCGTGTCCATCAATGAAATTCTTCATTTCTGTTATGGTGATTTTTATTTTTACATTTTCCTTTGATTCTTTTTTAAAGTTTCTATCTATCCACTTACATTAATCCAATTCATTGTTTTATGTTATCCACTTTATTCATTATGATCCTTAGTGTACTAATCATAGTTATTTAAATTCCCAGTTTGATAATTCTAAAGTGTCTACCATATCTGATTCTGATGTTTTCTCTGTTTCTTAAGGTGTGTGTGTGTGTGTGTGTGTGTGTGTGTGTGTGTGTGTCTTTTAGTGGGGGTTTTTTTGGCTTTTTTTCCAAATTTATTGTTTTAATTGGAGGCAAATTACTTTAAAATATTGTAGTGGCTTTTGCCATACATTGACATGAATCAGCCATGGGTGTACATGTGTTCCCCATCCTGATCCTGGAAGCAGTGAAAGAATTTCTTTTATTGGGCTCCAAAATCACTGTGGATGATGACTGCAGCCATGAGATTAAAAGACAAGTGCTCCTTGGAAGGAAAATGGATATCACTTTGTCCACAAAGGTCTGTATAGTCAAAGCTATGGTTTTTGCAGTAGTCAGGTACCCATATGAGAGTTTGACCATAAAGAAGGCTGAGGGCTGAAGAATTGATGCTTTTGAACTGTGATGCTGGAGAGGACTATTGAGAGTCCCTTGGACAGGAAAGAGATGAAACAAGTCAATTTTAAAGGCAATCAACCCTCAGTATTCTTTTTTTTTTAATTTTTATTTATATTGGAGGCTAATTACTTTACACTACTGTGGTGGTTTTACCATATATTCACGTGAATCAGCCATGGGTATACATGTTTTCCCCATCCTGAACCTCCCTCCCATCTCCCTCCACATTCCATCTCTCAGGGTCATCCCAGTGCACCAGCCCTGAGCACCCTGACTCATGCATCAAACCTGGACTGGCAATCTATTTCACATATTATAATACACATGTTTCAATGCTTTTCTCTCAAATCATCCCACCCTCACCTTCTCCAACAGAGGCCAACAGTTTGTTCTTTACATCTGTGCCTCTTTTGCTGTCTTGTGTATAGGGTCATGGTTATCATCTTTCTAAATTCCATATATATGTGTTAATATACTGTATTAGTGTTTTTTTTTTTTTTAATCTGAATTACCTCACTCTTTATAACAGGCTCCAGTTTCATCCACCTCATTAGAACTGATTCAAATGCATTCTTTTTAATAGCTGAGTAATATTCCATTGTATATATGTACCACAGCTTTCTTGTCCATTCGTCTACCGATGGACATCTAAGTTACTTCAATGTTCTGGCTATTTTAAACAGTGCTGTGATGAACATTGGGGTACATGTGTCTCTTTCAATTCTGTGTATGCCCAGCAGTGAGATTGCTGGGTCGTATGGCAGTTCTGTTTCCAGCTTTTGAAGGAATCTCCACACCATTCTCCATAGTAGCTGTTCTAGTTTGCATTCCCACCAACAGTGTAAGAGGGTTCCTTTCTCACCGCGCTCTCTCTAGCATGTATTGTTATAGACTTTTGGATAGCAGCCATTATGACTAGCATGAGATGATACCTCATTGTGGTTTTGATTTGCATTTCTTTGATAATGAGTGATGTTGAGCATCTTTTCATGTGTTTGTTAGCTATCTGTATCTCTTCTTTGAAGAAATGTCTGTTTAGTATTTTTGGCCTTTTTTTTTTTTTGATTGGGTTATTTATTTTTCTAGAATTGAGTTGCAGGAGCTGCTTGTATATTTTGAGACTAATTCCTTGTCAATTGCTTCATTTGCTATTATTTTCTCCCATTCTGAAGGCTGTCTTATCACCTTGCTTAAAGTTTCATTTGTTGTGCAAAAGCTTTTAAGTGTAATTAAGTCCCATTTGTTTATTTTTGCTTTTATTTCCATTACTCTGGGAGGTGGGTCATAGAGGATCCTGCTGTGATTTATGTCAGAGAGTGTTTTGCCTAAGTTTTCCTCTAGGAGTTTTATAGTTTCTGGGCTTACATTTAGATCTTTAATCCATTTTGAGTTTATTTTTGTGTGTGGTGTTAGAAAGTGTTCTAGTTTCATTCTGTTACAAGTGTTTGACCAGTTTTCCCAGCACCACTTGTTAAAGAGATAGTCTTTAATCCATTCTATATTCTTGCCTCCTTTGTCAAAGATAAGGTGTCTATAGGTGCGTGGATTTATCTCTGGGCTTTCTATTTTGTTCCATTGATCTATATTTCTGTCTTTGTGCCAGTACCATATTGTCTTGATGACTGAAACTTTGTAGTAGAGCCTAAAGTCAGACAGGTTGATTCCTCCAGGTCCATTCTTCTTTCTCAAGATTGCTTTGGCTATTCAAGGTTTTTTTATTTCCATACAAATTGTGAAAGTATTTGTTCTAGCTGTGTGAAAAATACCGTTAGTAGCTTGATAGGGATTGCATTGAATCTATGTTCTAGCTGTGTGAAAAATACCGTTAGTAGCTTGATAGGGATTGCATTGAATCTATAGAATGCTTTAGGTAGTATAATTATTTTCATTATATTAATCCTTCCAGTCCATGAACATTGTATATTTCTCCATCTATTTGTGTCCTCTTTGATTTCTTTCATCAGTGTTTTATAGTTTTCTATATATAGGTCTTTTGTTTCTTTAGGTCAATTTATTCCTAAGTATTTTATTCTTTTCATTGCAGTGGTGAATGGAATTGTTTCCTTAATGTCTCTTTCTGTTTTCTCATTGTTAGTGTATAGGAATGCAAGAGATGTCTGTGTGTCAATTTTATATCCTGCAACTTTACTATATTCATTGATTCAGTTCAGTTTAGTTCAGTCGCTCAGTTGTGTCCAACTCTTTGTGACCCCATGAATCGCAGCATGCCAGGCCTCCTTGTCCATCACCATCTCCTGGAGTTCACTCAGACTCATGTCCATCGAGTCCGTGATGCCATCCAGCCATCTCAACTTCAGTCATCCCCTTCTTCTCCTGCCACCAATCTCTCCCAGCATCAAAGTCTTTTCCAGTGAGTCAACACTTCACATGAGGTGGCCAAAGTACTGGAGTTTCAACTTTAGCATTATTCCTTCCAAAGAAATCCCAGGGTTGATCTCCATCAGAATGGACTGGTTGGATATCCTTGCAGTCCAAGGGACTCTCAAGAGTCTTCTCCAACACCACAGTTCAAAAGCATGAGTTCTTCAGCACTCAGCCTTCTTCACAGTCCTCTAGTAATTTTCTGGTGGAGTCTTTAGGATTTTCTATGTAGAGGATCATGTCATCTGCAAACAGTGAGAGTTTTACTTCTCCTTTTCCAATCTGGATTACTTTTATTTCTTTTTCTTCTCTGATTGTTGTGGCTAAAATTTCCAAAACTATGTTGAATAGTAGTGGTGAGTGGGCACCCTTGTCTTATTCCTGACTTTAAGGGAAATGCTTTTAATTTTTCACCATTGATGATAATGTTTGCTGTGGGTTGTCATATATAGCCTTTATTATGTTGAGGTATGTTCCTTCTATTCCTGCTTTCTGGAGGGTTTTTATCATAAATGGATGTTGAATTTTGTCAAAGGCATTCTCTGTATCTATTGAAATAATCTTATGGTTTTTATCTTTCAATTTGTTAATATGGTGTATTACATTGATTTATTTGCAGATATTGAAGAATCTTTGCATCCCTGGGATAAAGCCCACTTGGTCATGATGTATGATCTTTTTAATATGTTGTTGGATTCTGTTTGCTAGAATTTTGTTAAGGTTTTTTGCATCTATGTTCATCAGTGATATTGGCCTGTAGTTTTTGTGTGTGTATGTGTGTGTGTGTGGCATGTTTGTCTGGTTTTGGTATTAGGGTGATGGTGCCCTCATAGAATGAGTTTGAAAGTTTAACTTCCTTTGCAATTTTCTGAAAGCATTTGTGTAGGATATGTATTAGTTCTTCTCTAAATTTTTGGTAGAATTTAGCTATGAAGCCATCTGGTCCTGAGCTTTTCCTTGCTGGAAGATTTCTCATTATAGTTTTGATTTCTGTGCTTGTGATTGGTCTCTTCAGATTTTCTATATTTTCTTGGTTCAGTTTTGGAAAGTTATACTTTTCTAAGAATTTGTCAATTTCTTCCAAGTTGTCCATTTTATTGTCCTATAGTTGCTGATAGTAGTCTTTTATGATGCTTTGTATTTCTTTGTTATCTGTTGTAATTTCTCCATTTTCATTTCTAATTTTGTTGATTTGATTCTTTTCCCTTTGTTTCTTGATGAGTGTGGCTCATGTTTTGTTGATTTTATTTATCTTCTCACAGAACCAGCTTTTCACTTTGTTGATTTTTGTTATGGCCTCTTTTGTTTCTTTTGCATTTATTTCTGCCCTAATTTTTATAATTTCTTCCCTTCTACTAATCCTGGGCTTCTTCATTTCTTCCGTTTCTATTTGCTTTAAGTGTAGAGTGAGGTTATTTATTTTATTTTTCTCTTGTTTCTTGAGGTTTGCCTGTATTGCTATGAACCTTCCCCTTAGCACTGTTTTCACAGTGTCCCACAGGTTTGGGGTTGTTATGTCTTCATTTTCATTCGTTTCTATGCATATTTTGATTTCTTTTTTATTTCTTCTGTGCTTTGTTCAGAAGCGTGTTGTTCAGCCTCCATATGTTAGAATTTTTTAATAGTTTTTCTCTTGTAATTGACATCTAATCTTACTGCATTGTGATCAGCAAAAGGTGCTTGTGATGATTTCAATTTTTCTGAATTTATCACGGCTAGTTTTATGGCCTAGGATGTGATCTATCCTGGGGAAAGTTCCGTGTGCACTTGAGAAAAAGGTGAAATTCATTGTTTTAGGTTTAATGTCCTATAGATATTAATTAGGTTTAACTGGTCCATTGTATCATTTAGATTTATGTTTCCTTGCTAATTTTCTGTTTAGTTGATCTATCCATAAGTATGGATTTCTATCCATAGGGGTATTAACGTCTACCATTATTGCTATGTTATTCTTAATTTCCCCTTTCATACTTCTTAGCATTTGCCTTACATATTGCAGTGCTCCAATGTCGGGTGCATATATATTTATAATTCTCACATCTTCTTCTTGGAATGATCCTTTGACCATCCACAGCTTTTATTTCTAAGTCTATTTTATCTGATATGAGTATTTCTACTCTTGCTTTCTTTTGGTCTCCATTTGCATGCAATATATTTTTCCAGCCTTTCACTTTCAGTCTGTATGTGTCCCATGTTTTGAGGTGAGTCTCTTGTAGACAGCATATATAGGGGTCTTTTTTTTTTTTTTTTTAATCCATTCAGCCAGTCTTTGTCTTTTGGGTGGGGCATTCAACACATTTAAAATTAAGGTAATTATTGATAAGTATGATCCCATTGCTATTTACTTTCATGTTTTGGGTTCAAGTTTTGGGTTCAAGTTTATACACCTTTTCTGTGTTTCCTTTCTAGAGATCGTTTAGCATTTGTTGAAGAGCTGGTTTGGTGGTGCTGAATTTTCTCAGCTTTTCTTGTCTGTAAAGCTTTTGATTTCTCCTTCATAGTTGAGTGAGATCCTTGCTGGGTACAGTAATCTGGGTTTTAGGATTTTCTCCTTCATCACTTTAAATATGTCCTGCCATTCCCTTCTGGCCTGACAAGTTTCTATTGAAAGATCAGCTGTTATCCTTATGGGAATCCCCTTGTGTGTTATTTTTTGTTTTTCCTTTACTGCTTTTGATATTTGCTCTTTGTGTTTGATCTTTGTTAATTTGATTAATATGTGTCTTGGGGTGTTTCACCTTGGGTTTATCCTGTTTGGGACTCTCTGGGTTTCTTGCACTTGGGTGACTGTTTCCTTCCTCACTTTAGGGAAGTTTTCAGCTGTTATCACCTGAAGTATTTTCTCACAGCCTTTCTTTTTGTCTTCTTCTTCTGGGACTCCTATGATTCGAATGTTGGGGCATTTGACATTGTCCCAGAGGTCTCTGAGGCTGTCTTGATTTCTTTAAACTGCTTTTTCTTTTTTCCTCTCTCCTTCATTTATTTCCACCATTCTATCTTCTGCCTCACTTATCCTATCTTCTACCTCAGTTATTCTCCTGTTAGTTCCCTCTAGAGTATTTTTTTATCTCATTTATTGCATTATTCATTATTGATTGACTCTCTTTTATTCCTTCTAGGTCCTTGTTA
This sequence comes from Nanger dama, assembly GCA_917880005.1. Lineage (NCBI taxonomy): Eukaryota > Metazoa > Chordata > Mammalia > Artiodactyla > Bovidae > Nanger > Nanger dama. The sequence continues at coordinate 3,861,311 of CAKJTW010000073.1, read as the reverse complement.
AACATTTCTTGCATCTTCTCAGTCTTTGTCTCCAGGCCATTTATCTGTAACTCCATTTTGTTTTCAAATTTTTGGATCATTTTTACTATCATTATTCTGAATTCTTTTCAGGTAGACTATCACTTCTTCTTTTGTTTGGTTTGGTAGGCATTTATCATGTTCCTCTACCTGTTGAGTATTTCTCTGCCTGTTTATCTTGTTTAGTTTGCTGTGTTTGGGGTGGCCTTTCTGTATTCTGGCAGTTTGTTGCTCCTCTTTATTGTGGAGGTTCCTCCCTGTGGGTAGCTTGTCAAGCTTTCCTGGTTAGGGAACCTTGCATTGGTGTTCTAGTGGGTTGAGCTGGATTTATACTCTCTGGAGTGCAATGAAGTGTCCAGTAGTGAGTTTTGAGATGTCTATGGGTTTGTTGTGACTTTGGGCAGCCTGTATATATAAGCTCAAGGCTATGTTCCTGGGATGCTGGAGAATTTGCATGGTATGTCTTGCTCTGGAACTTGTTGGATCTTGGGTGGAGCTTGGTTTCAGTGTAGGTATGGATGTGTTCTTATTAATTAATGTTCCCTGGAGTCAGGAGTTCTCTGTGTTCTCAGGTTTTGGACTTCAGCCTCCTGCCTCTGGTTTTTAGTCTTATTCTTACCATAGCCTCAAGACTTCTCCATCTCCAAAACTGAACCAGGAAGAAATAGAATATCTTAACAGATCCATCACAAACATGGAAATTGAAACTGTAATCAGAAATCTTCCAGCAAACAAAAGCCCAGGTCCAGAAGGCTTCACAGCTGAATTCTACCAAAAATTTTGAGAAAAACTAACACCTATCTTACTGAAACTATTCCAGAAAATTGCAGAGGAAGGTAAACTTCCAAACTCATTCTGTGAGGCCACCATCACCCTAATACCAAAACCTGACAAAGATGCCACAACAAAAGAAAACTACAGGCCAATATCACTGATGAACATACATGCAAAAATTCTTAACAAAATTCTAGCAATCAGAATTCAACAACACATTAAAAGATCATAAACCATGACCAAGTGGGCTTTATCCCAGGGATGCAAGGATTCTTCAATATCCGCAAATCAATCAATGTAATTCACCACATTAACAAATTGAAAAATAAAAGTCATATGATTATCTCAATAGATGCAGAGAAGGCCTTTGACAAAATTCAACATCCATTTATGATAAAAACTCTCCAGAAAGCAGGAATAGAAGGATTATACCTCAACATAATAAGAGCTATATATGACAAACCCACAGCAAACATTATCCTCAATGGTGAGAAATTGAAAGCATTTCCCCTAAATTCAGGAACAAGACAAGGGTGCCCACTTTCACCACTACTATTCAATATAGTTCTGGAAGTTTTGGCCACAGCAATCAGAGCAGAAAAAGAAATAAAAGGAATCCAAATTGGAAAAGAAGAAGTAAAACTCACTGTTTGCAGATGACATGACCCTCTACATAGAAAATCCTAAAGACTCGACCAGAAAACTACTAGAGCTAATCAATGAATATAGTAAAGTTGCAGGATATAAAATCAACACTCAGAAATCCTCGCATTCCTATACACTAATAATGAGAAAGTAGAAAAAGAAGTTAAGGAAACAATTCCATTCACCATTGCAACGAAAAGAATAAAATACTTAGGAATATACCTACCTAAAGAAACTAAAGACCTATATATCGAAAACTATAAAGCACTGATGAAAGACATCAAAGAGGACACTAATAGATGGAGAAACATACCATGCTCATGGATCGGAAGAGTCAATATAGTGAAAATGAGTATACTACCCAAAGCAATCTACAGATTCAATGCAATCCCTATCAAGCTACCAACAGTATTTTTCACAGAACTAGAACAAATAATCTCAAGATTTGTATGGAAATACAAAAAACCTCAAATAGCAAAAGCAATCTTGAGAAAGAAGAATGGAACTGGAGGAATCAACTTGCCTGACTTCAGGCTCTACTACAAAGCCACAGTCATTAAGACAGTATGGTACTGGCACAAAGACAGAAATATAGATCAATGGAACAAAATAGAAAGCCCTGAGATAAATTCACACACATATGGACACCTTATCTTTGACAAAGGAGGCGAGAACATACAATGGAGTAAAGACAGTCTCTTTAACAGGTGGTGCTGGGAAAACTGGTCAACCACTTGTAAAAGAATGAAACTAGCTCCCTTTCTAATACCACACACAAAAATAAACTCAAAATGGATTAAAGATCTAAATGTAAGACCAGAAACTATAAAACTCCTAGAGGAGAACATAGGCAAAACACTCTCCGACATAAATCACAGCAGGATCCTCTATGATCCACCTCCCAGTATACTGGAAATAAAAGCAAAAATAAACAAATGGGATCTAATTAAAATTAAAAGCTTCTGCACAACAAAGGAAACTATAAGTAAGGTGAAAGACAGCCTTCTGAATTGGAGAAAACAATAGCAAATGAAGCAACTGACAAACAACTAATCTCAAAGATATACAAGCAACTTATGCAGCTCAACTCCAGAAAAATAAATGATCCAATCAAAAAATGGGCCAAAGAACTAAAGAGGCATTTCTCCAAAGAAGACATATGGATGGCTAACAAACACATGAAAAGATGCTCAACATCACTCATTCTCAGAGAAATGCAAATCAAGACCACAATGAGGTACCATTTCACACCAGTCAGAATGGCTGTGATCCAAAAGTCTACAAGCAATAAATGCTGGAGAGGATGTGGAGAAAAGGGAACCCTCTTACACCGTCGGTGGGGATGCAAACTAGTACAGCCACTATGGAAAACAGTGTGGAGATTCCTTAAAAAATTGCAAATAGAACTGCCTTATGACCCAGCAATCCCACTGCTGGGCATACACATCGAGGAAACCAGAATTGAAAGAGACACTTGTACCCCAATGTTCATTGCAGCATTGTTTATAATTGCCAGGACATGGAAACAACCTAGATGTCTATCAATAGATGAATAGGTAAGAAAGCTCTGATACATATACACAGTGGAGTATTACTCAGCCCTTAAAAAGAATAAATTTGACTCAGTTCTAATGAGATGGATGAAACTGGAGCCGATTATACAGAGTGAAGTAAGTCAGAAAGAAAAACACCAATACAGTACACTGACACATATATATGGAATTTAGAAAGATAGTAATGATGACCCTGTAGGTGAGACAACAAAAGAGACACAGAGGTATAGAATGGACTTTTGGCCTCTGAGGGAGAGGGAGAGGGTGGGATGATTTGGGAGAATGGCACTGAAACATGTATACCATCATATAAGAAATGAAGCACCAGTCTATGTTCAATGCAGGATACAGGATGTTTGGAGCTGGTGTACGGGATGATCCAGGGAGGTGGTGTGGGGTAGGAGGTGGGAGGCGGCTTTGACATTGGGAGATCGTGTACACCTGTAGCTGATTCATGTCAATGTATGGCAAAATCAATACAGTATTGTAAAGTAGAATAAAGTATTAAAAAAAAAAAGGCTTCTCCATCTATGCAACACTGATGATAAAACATATAGGTTAATGGAGAAAAGATTCTCTACAATGAAGGACACCCAGAAAGGTTTGCTGAGATACATGGAGAAGAGGGGGAATCAAAAGGCGAGAGAGCAGTCTAGCCAGTAATCAAACCCCTATGTGCTCTCCACAGCCTTTAAGACCCAGAGAGTTTTGCAGAGTTACATAGAGAAGAGAAGAGGGAGGAAGGAGATAGAGGTGACCAGGAGGAGAAGTCAGTTCATTTGCTTAGTCATGCCTGAGTCTTTGTGACCCCATGAACTGCAGCATGCCAGGCCTCCCAGTCCATCACCAATTCCCGGAGTCCACCCAAACCCATGTCCATCAAGTCGATGATGCCATCCAACCATCTCATCCTCTGTCATCCCATTCTCTTCCCTCCCTCAATCTTTCCCAGCATCAGGGTCTTTTCCAATAAGTCAGCTCTTCGCATCAGGTGGCCAAAATATTGGAGTTTCAGCTTCAACATCAGTTCTTCCAATGAACACCCAGGACTGATCTCCTTTAGAATGGACTGGCTGGATCTCCTTGCAGTCCAAGGGACTCTCAAGAGTCTTCTCCAACACCACAATTTGAAAGCATCAGTTCTTCAGTGCTCAGCTTTCTTTATAGTCCAACTCTCACATCCATACATTACCAGTGGAAAAAACATAGCCTTGACTAGATGGACCTTTTTTGACAAAGTAATGTCTCTGCTTTTTAATATGCTGTCTAGGTTCCTCATAACTTTCCTTCCAAGGAGTAAGCATCTTTTCATTTCATGGCTGCAATCGCCATCTGCAGTGATTTTGGAGCCCAGAAAAATAAAGTCAGCCACTGTTTCCACTTTTTCCCCATCTGTTTGCTATGAAGTGATGGGACTGGATGCCATGATCTTAGTTTTCTAAATGTTGAGCTTTAAGTCACTTTTTCACTCTCCTCTTTTGCCATCAACAGGCCCTTTAGTCTTTCTTCACTTTCTGCCATAAGGGTGGTATCATCTGAATATCTGAGGTTATTGATATTTCTGCCAGCAATCTTGATTCCATCTTGTGCTTCCTCCAGCCCAGCGTTTCTCATGATGTACTCTGCATAGAAGTTAAATAAGCAGAGTGACAATATACAGCCTTGATGCACTCCTTTTCCTATTTGGAACCAGTCTGTTGTTCCATGTCCAGTTCTAACTGTTGCTTCCTGACCTGCATATAGGTTTCTCAAGAGGCAGTTCAGGTGGTCTGGTGTTCCCATCTCTTTCAGAAGAGGGGCATCAAAATGAAAGAGACAGATCTAGCCAGTAATCAGTTCTCTAAGTATTCTCCAGAGCCTGGAACACTGAAAGAGATTCACAGAGTTGGGTAGAGAAGAGAATGGGGAGGGAGGAGATAGAGGTTACCTAGGGGAGAAAAAGGAGAGTCAAAAGGGGGAGAGGGCAGTCAAACCAGTAATCACACTCCTGAGTAAAAATGGGTACTGAAGATTGGATTCTTAAAGGTAGAAAATTTATAACAAATAAGAAAAAGCAAAGATAAAAATGTAGAGATTAGACTGTCAAAAATACAACATTAAAAAAATCACAAAGATTATAAAATATATATATGAAGTTTGCTTTAAAAATAGGATCTTTTTTGCAAGGTAATAGTTATAAAAAATGGAGTGTTAGAGGACTTAAAAATTTAAAAAAAATTAATGATAATTTAAATGATAATAGTAAAAATATATCTAGGAATTTCTCTAGAGCTGTTGTGGGCAGTGTGGGGTCTGTTCAGTTTTAGATAGTTCCTCCTTCCAGCTTATACTTCTCAAGATCTATAGGCCCCTTTCTACGTATTTGGTGCTTATTACAGGGTTTTTATCTGTTTCACCTGTCACTTCCAAAGCGGTTCCCTCTGTTTATTTTGGCTTCTTCTGTTTGCAAGTCTCTTTAGTGTCTTAATTTCTGTCCTGGTACAAGGGGGCGAAGTTGGTCCCTTATTTATTCAGTCATGCTGAGGGGAGGGAGGGACACTGCAAACAAATATCACTGGTGTGTGTGTGTGGAGTGCTCGCAGTGTCTAGGCCACACTAGGTTTGCCCCTGCTCATGATGTGTGTGCTTTCCCAGTCTACAGTGCTTAGGCTCTGGGTTGCTCTGCACGGGAACTGTCTAAGGCAGGCCCTAGGTTGTGTGCACTTCCCAAGTCTAAGCCATTCAGGTTGTGGTTCTTGGATACTCCACAAATGTGCAGACTCGGTTGGGCCTTCATTTTGTGCCCCTCCCTGGTCCAAGTAGCTCAGGCAACCAGGTGCTTGGCGAGCACACTCTCCTTAGGTGCAGTGAATCTTATCACCTCCCCTCTCCCAGATGCTTGGTTTCCAGGGTGCACCATCTGAGGTGTGCTGTGTGTCTCTTTTGGGGAGCTGATCTCTGGCTGCAACCCTCCCGGCGGATGTCATCTGTCCAGGATCCCAGGAAGCCTTGACTGGCCACTGGGAACCTGCTCGCAGTTTGGTGGAGGATCCAATCTCTGGGGCTGAGTTTGCCCCTTTTAGGTTCTGGCTGCCATCTGCCTGCCTCCCTGCTGGGGGTTGGGGGCGGGTTGGGATGGGCCAGTCTGCTGCTGGCTAGCTCTCCTCTGATATTAGCTCAGTCCTTTGTTCTGTGAGCAGGCCTGGCAGTGTCTTATGTTAGGGCTTTTTGTGGGAAAGTTTTTTCTCTCTCTCTCTTTTTTTCTTTTTTCCTTCTCTCTCTGGCTAGGGTTACTATTTCATGTTAGCTTCCTCAGCTTGCCCTCAGAGCATTCAGTCCTGGTCCTTACCCTAAGCAATGCAGCCCACACCCCCTTGTTCATCCACTGCTTGCTGGTGGCCAATGCAAATGTCTGGGCTACTTCTCCACTGGGAATTGCCATTGGGCATGTAATCTGTGGGATTTATTTATTTATTTATTTTCCCTCCCAGTTGTTACCCTCCAAGATTCCAAAACTTCCCACAGACCAGCTGGTGAGAGAGTTTCCTGGTGTTTGGAAATTTATTTTTATGACTCCCTCCCCGGGAAGGAGCTCAATCCCTAATTCTTTTGTCTCTCTTTTTATCTTCTATATTTTGTCCTACCTCCTTTCAAAGACAATAGGCTGCCTTTCTGGCTGTCCTCTGCCCGCGTTCAAAAGTTATTTTGTGGAATTTGCTCAGCATTCAAATGTTCTTTTGATGTATTTGTGGGGGAGAAAGTGGTCACCCTATACTATTCCTCCACCACCTTAGGACTGCCCTTGTCCTTTAGTATTTTCTAATGATTTTTGTCCCAAGCCAGACATGATGGGTAAAAGGAACTGAGGTAAACAGGTTTTAGTGAGAAATTTTATTTATCTGACTAGAGTTGAATCTGTTTTTTGTTTGCTTTTTCTGTACTTGTCAGAAGCTCAACTTACCTCTGATATTCTTCTTTTTATTATATTGATTGTCTTTTGTTTTCCTTAGAGTCTTATTAAATGTTTCTGAGAATACTTCTTTTAGTCACTTTCCTTTGTTTTCATCCAGGAAGTCTGTTGATGTGGTGGTAAATTGTGAGGAGAGAGGTAACATTATATAATTCTACAATCATGTCTCAGCACTTCATTTTATTTAATTAATTTATTTTAATTGAATGATAATTACTTTACAGTATTGTGATGATTTTTGCCATACATCAATATGAATTGGCCACAGGTATACATGTGTCCCCCCATTCTAAACTCCCTCCCACCTCCGTTCCTATGCTATCCCTCTGGGTTGTCTCAGAGCACTGTCTTTGGGCGCCCTGCTTCATGCATCAAACTTGTACTGGTCATGTATTTTACATATGGTAATATACATGTTTCAATGCGATTCTCTCAAATCACCTCACCCTCACCTTCTCCCACAGAGTCCAAAAGCCTGTTCTATACATCTGTGTCTGTTTTGCTGTCTCGCATCAGAAATATCATTACCATCTTTCTAATTTCCATATATATGCATTAACATACTGTATTGGTGTTTCTCTTTCTGACTTACTTCACTCTGTATGATAGGCTCCAGGTTCATAAACACCTCATTAGAACTTACTCAAATGCATTCCTTTTTATAGTCGAGTAATGGTCCTTTGTCTATATGTACCACAACTTACTTATCCATTCGTCTGCCGATGGACATCTAGGTTGCTTCCATGTCCTAGGTATTGTAAATAGTGCTTCAGTGAACATCAAGGTGTATGTGTCTCTTTCAATTCTGGTTTTCTTGGGGTGAATACTCAGTATTTTAGTGAACCTGTGCTTCTCACTTATGATCTTCACAAATGTTGTTCAGTTTTGTTTCAGTTTTCCCCTTTAGAAGAGACAGGGAAGCATTTCAATTCTCATGTTGTGAATTTCCCCTTTCCAAGGTCAGTCAAGCTCTGGTAAAATAGTTTCTCTTGAGGATAGGTCTTATTAAGAAAAATGAAATGCTCTGTGCATATTTTTAAATGGCTAATTTTCTTATCCGCTTTTCAGAATTACAGTAACATGATGGAGTTTTTCTCAGATCTTCACTGTGAGAATCTGATAAGGCTCCTATAGGTAAAACTCCCAAAAGCTTGGGAGTCCCCTAGGACTGGGCCTGCTTAAAATTTTTAACTCTCAAGCCTGTTCACACTGAGCCTCTAGCAATTTGCAATTACTGATTAGGTTTTCATAGCCCTGCACAGTGTTCTTGCCTGGAGAATCCCAGAGATGGGGGAGTCTGGTGGGCTGCCATCTCTGGGATCGCACAGAGTCGGAACCAACTGAAGCGACTTAGCAGCAGCAGCACTGGTTCCCAAGGACTTATCTGCTCTTGGGCTTCTGCCCAATGTGTTTTGATTCTCTGTGTCTGCTTGTCTGTTTCTTCAGCTTGCCCTGTAACTTCAGTTCTCTGATGGAGCTAAGAGGAGTTGATTTTCAGGTTGTTCCATTTTTTTCTTCTTGTGTGAATGACAGAGTTGACTTCCAAGCTCCTTGCATGCTTAACTGGAATGCAAAGGAATTTTTTGATACCTCAAAGACATGTTTGTTGTAAAATTTTCATTTTGTGAAAACTGGTTAGAGTAACTATCTTTCAATTAATATACTTTATTTTTCTTTTAAAGGGGTAAAATCTAGTATCTTGTGAAAAATTAACTTTTTTCATTTTTTTTCCTCTTGAATAGATCCTAAGTGCCCAGGAGATATTGATTTTCATAATAGTGACTGGGACATTAAGACAATCACCAGCTCCTTGAAATTCTACCTCAGGTATGTTTGATATGATTTGGAACATTGCTTTTCAGAATTGATGGAATTTGGATGGATGGAGATGGAGTTAATGTAGTCCCAATTTTGGGAGGTTAGATAGAATTGCTAAAGAAAAAAGAATGAAAAGAATTTTTGTTAAAAAAATGTGCATTAGGAGCCTTTTATAAATTGGGAATTTAAGCAAGAGAAACATCAAAATAATAGAATTATTATTGAAATGTGGGTTTCTGAAGAAAATTTGCTTTAAAAACAATTTGAAGGTTTGCCTTTGTGCACAGATAGAGTGATATCACAGTGGGCTCACCAGCAAACTCAGGAATTGTGAAAACTCAAGGTTGTTAACCTGTATTGTTGAATAATAATAATTTTGAAACATTAAATTGCATTTAACAAACATAATTTGTGTATTTGTATGTATTTTTAATAATGTGAATAAAACCTCCAAAAATACAAATATAAAAAAGTTAAAACTGAAAAAGAAAAAAAAAATGTTAGAACTAAATGAAGTGATGGCAGTAGGAAAAAAATTAACTCATGAGCAAAATTTGGGGATACACAATGACAGTTTACTGGTATAACTTTATATTGTATAAAATTATTTGTGACATATATACTTTTTAAACTCATTCATTTCTTACCATTTTCTGTGTCCCATAGTATGCACCATACTTTATGTGCTAAAATGTCTTTTCAATCATTGTACTTTTTAGTCATTAAAACAGCTATTTATGATATGAGAAATATCGTTAATCCAAATTGATTGGGTCCCAGATATTATTGTTAAATGACCTTCTGCTATTGCATCATCTTAGAACTTTAAGTAAATATGAATGCTCTTTCCAGGAGTATTTCTCTTGCATTTGCCGAAGAAGAAAATCACTGTTCTAAGAGGGTTTATTCTGTGCTAGGTAATGTTCTAGTTGCTTTTGTTGAAAATATCATTGTTTTTTTTTTCCTCACAGTAATCTTATGAGGTAGGTGTTACCATACTTATTTTACAGATGAAGAATTACAACATACTTTCTCCCTCATTAAGTAATATTCATGATCATATTATTTGAACCTAAGTATCTCTAACTTGTAAAGCCATTGGTATTAGAGCATCTTATTTTGCTATTCTCCACATCCCAGGGGCTATGACTTTCTTGGAATTGCTTGGGTAATTTAGTCAAGACAGAGCAATCTGCTATGCACACTTTCAGAAGACTCATGATGATGATAATAGTGCAAATAAATGACTCTATGTCTCTAGCCTCTTTAAAAGGAGTTACTTTTTAAAGAGATTTATGTAGGGTAATTCCCTCCCACATTTTATGTTTCCCAGCTCATTGTATAATAAGCAGTGAAGCCCATTTAAATATGAACCTGAAACTTTGAATGGCCAGCACCTCCAATAAGAGATATTTATTGTTGAGAGTCTTATGAGCCTTTAATATGTACTAGCCAGTTAACACCTTTTCGATTTCTTTTTTAAAAATTGTGTTGGTATCTTCAAAATGAACTTGCTTCATCTGTGTTTTAGACACCAAATTCACCCCTTATCTCCAATATTTCTAGAAAATTACTGTAAAAACATTCCTTCTCTCTTCTGCATGTTTAACCTTTCTCATTTAATGGATTCTTTCCTCTGAGCATACAAATAGGAAGACCCCAACCACAGAAAACTAACCAAAATGATCACATGGATCACAAGTTTATGTAACTCAGTGAGATTATGAGCCATGCCATATAAGGCCAGCCAAGATAGATGGGTCATAGTGGAGAGCTCTGGCAAAATGTGGTCCACTGGAGAGGGGAATGGCAAACCACTTCAGCACTCTTGCCTTGAGAACCCCATGAACAAATATGATCCAACATTGCGAATCTCTCTAACCTTGTGTTTTTTTTCATTCATTCATTTATTCCACCATTCACGAAACCATTCCGTAAACATTTCTTGAGTACCTACTCAGTGCCTAGCATAGAATCTGGCAGTTGGTACACAGTTGTGAGTAGATATGACCTTTAAAAGGTTATAGTTGGGACTTCCCTGGTGGTCCAGTAGTTAAGGATCTGACTGCCAATGCAAGGGTCACTGATTCAATCCCTAGTCAGGGGAGATACCATATGCCACAGCACAATTAAGCCTGTGTGCTGCAACTTTTGAGGGATATGACAGTAAAGAGTAGCCCCTACACTGCAACTACAGAAAAGCTCAGCACAGTGAAAAACAAATAAATAAAACACTTTTTTAAAAAAAGTTACAGTCCAGTGAAATGGACAGACAAAAAACAATTATACAAATATAATGAACTGTAATAAGTGCTCTGAAGGAAAACTGCAAAGTGCTATGGTCATATAATAAGAAAGCCTGATTTATTCTGGTTTTCATTTTGAACTGAAGTTTGAATTATAACTTGGAGTCAACTGGCAGGGGAGACAGTTCCAGACAGAAATAACTTCATATGCAAAGACCTTGAAGCACAAGGAGAACCCTTTTAAGGAACTACATGTACCAGTATATGTGGAGTATTGAGTGTAGAGGGAGGGAGAGATATATAGGGCCAGATCATTCAAGGTCTTTTAGGATATTTTTAGAATTGGAGTATGAATATATATTTAAAGGAATGGGAATATACTGAAAGATTTTAAGCAGGAGGTTATATGATGAGATTTGCATTTTGAAAAAATATAGAGATGAGATTAGAGAGAGGCAAAATAAGTAGAGGTGGAAACCAATTAGCAAACTATTGCTGTGGTACTGGAAAGATGATGCTTCTGTGGGACTAGGGAGTAGCACTGGGAATAGACAGAAATAAGCATAATCAAGAGAATTAGGGAATAAGCTTGGATATGAAGATGAAGGAGAGGGAGATAAAAGAATGAATTCCACATTTCCAGCCCATGCAATCAAATGATGGTTATACATTTACTGATTTGGGAAACATTAAAAAAAATTACCTCATTTGAGGGAGATGACAAGTTAGGTTTTAAATATGTCACATCTAGGTGTCTTTGTAGAAACTAGGGCAAGAATTTTAAGTAGGCACTCTGATATATAGGAAATATATAGGAATGTAACTCAGAATTCTGGGCTTGAGTTAAAAATTGGGGATCATTAACAGTGCAGATGACAACAGGAGGCAGGAGCTTAGATGAAATTGCCTAGTGAGATATTTCACCCCTTCCCAATCTAGCTTCAGTGTATGAAGTAATACACACCCCCACCTTTACTTTTAATCTCTGAGTTTACTTTTTAACCCACTGCAATCTGACTCGCGCCCTCTCCTCTATGAAGCTGCTCTTGCCAAGGTCACCAGTGATTCTCAATGCTAAACACAATGGATGATTGTCAGCCTTTACCTTATTTAATCTCTTTGTAGCATTTGAAGCTGCTAACAAGCCTTCCTTGAAACTTTCTTCTTGTGGATTCTGTTAATCCATTAGTTATGGATTTTCTCTCACCACTTTAATCACTTTAAAAGTCCCTTTTATGGACTTTCTACCTGGTATTTCCCAGGGCTTTCTTCTCATTTGCTATACGGGAGGAATGGAAAATACAAATATTTACAGGAACAAGGACATGAAAATGACTGAAGGACTACTTTCATATTAAACTTATTACCTATAAAACCCTTACTTGCATGGCAATCCCTTTGTTTATATATAAACAGCAATATTCTTAACTTCCACAAACAACCATAGGAGCCCAATATAGACAGATCTTTCCATTTTTTTAATAGAGGCAGACAATATTGATCTTGTATGTGAAATACTCAATTTTATTCAAATTATGATGACTGATTCAATTCTGTTTCTTTTTTACACACTATTCTGGACTGGAAAGAAATGTTGAAAGACCTCTTGTAACTGTTGGCTGCCAGTTTGCCATCTTTCCTTGAGCTGTGGTATTCGTTCTTATGGTTCTAATAAGCCCTGCTTTTCAGATCTGGAAAAGCACTTCATCCATCTTCCTAATAAACATCTGCCTTTGGCTATCCCAGAAACCTTTCAGACATAGCATCTCTACTTCCCTCTGAATCAATTTCTAATATGTTTAGTCCCAAACCAGATTACTCTGGTTTTGTGTACCCAAACCAGGTTACTCTGTCCCTCATCAACATTAATCTCTCCCTTATAAAAACTGTTGAAGGAGCTGTCTTTAATGTCTTTCAAATAACTCTCCTCACCTTTTCTATCTACCCCTAATGGCACTATTTTCATTTAGGCTTTTATTATCTCTTGCCTATAGTACTACAATAAGAGCAGTGGCAAGCAGTATAACGTAATGATAAAGAACATGGACTTGAGACAGACTGCTTACTTCCACCACTTACTAACTATGTGGCTTAGGATGAACTATTTAACTTTTCTGAAGCTCAGTTTCCGTATCTAAAAAAATGGAGATGGTATTAGTATCTAACTTACAGGGTTGTCATGAGAATTAAATGAGTAAATAAATGTTAAACACTTAAAACAGTGATGAGTTTGCTATTATTACTATTATTAGTGGATTTCTTCCTTCTTCTGGGCCACATACTACCCACTTTTATCATTATACTTGTTACCTTACATTGCAAATTTTGTATATGATACTCTCCTCAACTAGACTGTTAGCTCCTTGAAGGTTTAGACTACGTCTAATTCATCTGGATCCCCAATACTTGGCACAATGCCTGTCACAAGTAGTTGTTCAGTCTCTCTCTATATATATGTATATATCACACCACGCAGCCTGTGGGATCTTAGTTCCTTGACCAGGGGTCAAACTCGTGCCCCTGAAGTGGAATTACAGAGTTTTAACCACTGGATCACAAGGGAAGTCGCTCAACCAGTATTTTTTTTTTTTTTTTTTACTGAATAAAGAAACCTATCTGAGCCTCAATTTCCTTCTCCATTAAACAGGGATTTGAATTACTTCTTCACAGGATTTTGGAGGGATCAAATGGCAGGACAGATATAAAAGAACTTGGAAACTGAGGAACTAACAAACTGTAAGGACTTCATAGTATCAATCATAGTGGGTCCACTTTGGAATTTTGCAGAGCTGGTTTGTGTCTCTTTTCACTTTGGGGAACTAGTTGGAGACCCTGCTTGAGGTCTCAGCTCATACTTTCTTCTGTTGAATTATGAGAAATGAGGATTCCTCTGACAAATTCTCAGTTGAACAAAAAATGCATATAGTCATATCAATCTGTGAGCTCAGAAACTTCAGCTTTGCTTTTTACAGAACTGAGATTCTAAGGCCTCATTACTCCCTCCCCAAAGGAACTTACAGTCTTCATTAATTTCAGGAATCTTTCTGAACCTGTCATGACCTATAGACTTCACAAAGAGCTGGTCTCTGCTGCCAGTAAGTATTTATGTTACTTAGTTGATTGTGTTTTCCTGGATTCTAACTAATATTTACAACAATAAGCCTAGAAGACTGCTTGAGGGAAAAACAAACATACTTACAGGTTTTGTCCACTCTCAAATGAGGATATTCTTACTTGCTAACTCACGTGCTGTATTAGTTTTCATAAATCAGTGTTAGTTGAGTAAATTGGAGAAAACTGGCTAACTTGAGGGATACAAAAGTTCTGAGGACTTGATTGATTGTGCCTTATATCAGAACAAGCATATTGGCTCACATTGCCAGGAAACAGCAAAATGGTTCCATTACAGTTATTGTTTCAGCTTTTTTCAACACTTTGCCCTTTCAAATGCTTTTCAAATGTGTTATGAATTATTACTCTTAATTTTTTAGTGCTAGCATCACAATGTTTAGATTATGAGACCAATGGTGAGACTGGAGGAGTACATAGGAAATAAGGTATATAGAATCACTCAAAAGTCTGCAGCTGAAGAAGCATTAAAAATTTTGGCTGAGGCCACTATATGAGTGTCCCTTCCTACCTCCATGTGACTCTTCTGCTTTGTGCCTTTTATGGTATTAAGGAGAAAGATGGAGGAGATTTATCCTCATAATGAATCTTTGTTGAGGCAAGAGAGCCTTGATTTTTACTCTGAGCTCTCTCAGTAATTTTCATAGGGAACCCAGAGGCAGCAGCACACCTTCCAGTTCCACAAGGAAATTTGCTGGGCAAGCGTTTCCAGTTGGAAGTTTACATGCGGAACTTTAAGAACAACCTGCTGTATCTAGAATTCTGACTTGTTCTGATACAGTCTTCTCTTCTCTATTTTGTTTTCTCTCTTGTATATTATTCTCCTTTCTAGACTAGTTTATTTGTTTTTAATCTATGTTTTTATCTTTTAGTCAGTCTCTCTTCCCCCCTTCAGTGTCTTTGTTTCTTGGTCTCTTTCAGTCATTTTGTCCCTGTGTCTATATATCTCTCTCTTTTCATCTCTCAGACTCTCTCTATATCTCTGATTATCTCTGCATGTACACATGCATGGGTGTGTGTGTGTGTGTGTGTGTGTGTGTGTGTGTCTGTGCATGAGAATTTGCTTAATTCAGTTGCCCAGAAGGCAAAACTATCTCTCTGTTCTCTCTCAGAGTCTGACAACCTGGATTATCGATTGGGAGCTATTCACTCCCTGGTATATAAGCTACCAGAAAAGAACCGAGAGATGTTGGAACTTCTTATAAGACACTTGGTCAAGTAAGTAACTTCTAGGTTTTGAGGAAGAGTTCCTGTTAGAAGAATGACCCACATGATAGCACTGCAGATAAACTTTCTTTAAGCTTATTAAGTCCCGACCCCCAATTGCTTCATCCTAGGCAATCTGAGTGCTCGGTGAGAAACATGATTTTGCCTTGACCCTTGTATGTATTTTATCCGGGTCATTGTGGATCTTATTTGAGGGGTTTTCTCAGTTTAGGGATTAATACCAGATAGAATGGGTTAAACACAAGCTTTGCTGTCAGATAAATCTGGTTTCAAATACCAGCTCTACCCTTTAGCTTTATAATCTTAGGAAAAGCTCTCGTGACCTCTGTTTGCTGCTGCTGCTGCTAATAAGTCACTTCAGTCATGTCCGACTCTGTGCCACCCCATAGATGGCAGCCCACCAGGCCTCCTCGTCCCTGGGATTCTCCAGGCAAGAATACTGGAGTGGGTTGCCATTTCTTTTCCAATGCATGAAAGTGAAAAGTGAAAGTGAAGTCGCTCATTCGTGTCTGACCCTCAGCGACCCCATGGACTGCAGCCTTCCAGGCTCCTCTGTCCATGGGATTTTCCAGGCAAGAGTACTGGTGTGGGGTGCCATTGCTTTCTCTGAACCTCCGTTTGGTCATCTTTAAAATAAGAGTAGTATTGCTTGCCCCTTAAGACTGTTGTCTGGATTTGAATAAACATAGGTAAAGTGCCTGGGAAATAGGAAGTTCTCAAGACATGGGAGTCATGATTATAGTCACCTTCTTTGCTTGGGTATGGCAGGTAGGAAGAGAGCAGCATTTCAGAATAGATCTGGTGATAGGCTCTAAATTGGGTGGGTATAAGGGGCATGTGTGCCCCACTGTGGTGCTTCCTGACCAGAGGGTTCAGTGTTGTGAATACAGATAAATTTACTTGACTCATCAATGTTCATCGCAGCACTGTTTATAATAGCCAGGACATGGAAGCAACCTAGATGTCCATCAACAGATGAATGGATAAGAAAGCTGCAGTACATATGCACAATGGAGTATTATTCAGCCATTAAAAAGAATACATTTGAATCAGTTCTAATGAGGTGGATGAAACTGGAGCCGATTATACAGAGTGAAGTAGGCCAGAAAGAAAAACAGCAATACAGTATACTAACACATATATATGGAATTTAGAATGATGGTAATGATAGCCTCATATGCGAGACAGCAAAAGAGACATAGATGTATAAAACAGTCTTTTGGACTCTGTGGGAGAGGGAGAGGGTGGGTTGATTTAGGAGAATGGTATTGAAACATATATAATATCATATATGAAATAAATCACCAGTCTAGGTTCAATGCAGGATACAGGATGCTTGGGGCTGGTGCACTGGGATGACCCAGAGAGATTGTATGGGGAGGGATGTGGGAGGAGGGTTCAGGATTGGGGACATGTGTACACCCGTGGTGGATTCATGTTAATGTATGGCAAAACCAATACACTATTGTAAATTAAAATAAAGTAAAAAAAAAAAAAGGCTGCTCTAAGGAAACAGTGTGGAACAGAAAAAGTACTGTAGCCAGGAATGAGCAAACCTGGGTTCCAGCATCAGTTCTGCTACTTGCTTTCTTGATGATCATTGACAGGTCTCTCTTAAGGCCACTCCTACTGTGTTAAAAAGTAAATAAATGAGACAACAAGCTTAGAAAAATTGTGATGTATTCTAAGTCTATGTAACAAAATTAAGCTATCAGTATACTCATAAAAATGCATCTGGAAATCACTTCAAAAACAACATTAATATTTCCTCATTCTTTTTCATTTCTGTATAATGACATATTGTTTGAATACACCATTATTTACACAAGTAGTCACTTATTGTTGGAGAATATCTCAAACACCTAGGGGATAGGTGGTGAATAGGGTGGAAGGGATAGGCATGGATGCTAGACTCCTCTGAGTCCACCTCCTTTTGACTTTTGTGCCATATTAATATTTTATGTATCCAAATAATAAAGTTAAATCAAAAGGAAAATATTACAAACTCTAAAATGAAATGCAAAAAAGCAAATGATTCTAAATATCAAATTCATAGCATACTAGTACAGAGAAAACAGTTATTTCATCAAACTTGTCAACACAGCTGCTAATTCATGCTAATAAAATATATTCTGAAAACAAGAAAAGCTGTGAAAAAGTTATAAGCATCACCCAATAGGATTATTTGTACTATTATTCATACAAGTTTTTCCAAGAGAATGCACTGGTTATAGCAAACACTCTCTTCCAACAACATAAGAGACAGCTAAACATGGACATCATCAGATGGTCACTACTGAAATCAGAATGATTATAATATTTGCAGCTGAAGATTCAGAAGCTCTATACAGTCAGCAAAAACAAGACCTGGAGCTAACTGTGGCTCACATCATGAGCTCCCTATTGAAAAATTCAGACTAATATTGAAGAAAGTAGGGAAAACCACTAAGCCATTCAGGTATGAGCTAAATGAAGTCCCTTATGATTATACAGTGGAAGTGAGAAATAGATTCAAGAGATTAGATCTGATAGACAGAGTGCCTGAAGAACTATGGATGGTGGTTTGTAACACTGTACAAGAGATGGTGACCAAAACAATCCCCAAGAAAAAGAAATGCAACAAAGCAAAGCAGTTGTCTGAGGAGGCCTCACAAATAACTGAGGAAAGAAGAGAAACTAAAGGCAAAGAGAAAAGGAAAGATATACTTATCTCAATGCAGAGTTCTAAGGAACAGCAAGGAAAGATAAGAAAGCCTTCTTAAGTGAAAAATGCAAAGAACTGGAGGAAATCAGTAGAATGGGAATTACTAGAGATCTCTTCAAGAAAATTAGATACCAAGGGAACATTTCATGCAGAGATGGACACAGTAAACGACAGAAGCATTATGGACTTAACAGAAGTAGAAGGGATTAAGAAGAGGTGTCAAGAATACTCAGAACTATACAAAAGAAGTCTTAATGACCCAGATAATCATGATGGTGGAATCACTCACCTAGAGCCAGACATCCTGGAGTGTAAATTCAAGTGGGCCTTAGGAAGCCTTACTACAAGCAAAGCTAGTGGAGGTGATGGAATTCAATCTGAGCTACTTCAAGTCCTAAAAGTTGATGCTGTTAAAGTGCTGTTCTGAATATGCCAACAAATTTGGAATACTTAGCAGTGGCCACAGGGCTGAAAAAGGTAAGTTTTCACTCCAATCCCAAAGAAGGGCAATCCCAAAAAATGTTCAAGCTACTGCACAATTGTACTAATTTCACATGCTAGGAAGGTAATGCTCAAAATCCTTCAAGCTAGCCCTCAACAGTACATAAACCAAGAACTTCCCTATGTACATGCTGGATTTAGAAAAAGCAGAAGAACTAGAGATCAAATTGCCAACATCTGTCAGATCATAAAGAAAGCAAAGGAATTCCAGAAAAACATCTACTTCTGCTTCATTGACTACATGAAAGCATTTGAGTGTGTGGATCACAACAAACTGTGGAAAATTCTGAAAGAGTTGGGAATACTATATCACCTTACGTGCCTCCTGATAAACTTGTATTTGATCAAGAAGCAACAGTTAGAATCACACATGGAACAATGAACTGGTTCGAATTGGGAAAGAAGAATGACAATGCTGTACATTGTCACCCTGCTTATTTCAGCTTATATGCAGGGTGCGTGAGTGTGTGCTCAGTAGTTTTAGTCTTGTCCAAATCTTTGTGACCCTATGGACTGTTGCCTGTCAGGCTCCTCTCTCCATGAGATTCTCCAGGCAAAAATACTGGAGTAGGTTGTTGGGCCCTCATCCAGGGATCTTCCCCACCTAGGCATCAAACCTGAGTCTCCTGCATTTTCCACATTGCATCATGTGAAATGCAGGGCTGGATGAATCACAAGCTGGAATCAAGATTGCCAGGAGAAATATCAATAACCTCAGATATGCAGATGACACCACTTTAATTGCAGAAAGCAAAGAGGAACTAAAACGCATCTGGAAGGAGAGTGAAAAGGTGGCTTAAAACTCAACACTCAAAAAGCCAAGATTATGGTATTCAGTCCCATCACTTCACGACAAATAGATGGGAGAAAAAAAAGGAAACAGTGACAGATTTCATTTTCTTGGGCTCCAAAGTCACTGCAGATGGTGACTGCAGCCAGGAAATTAAAAGACACTTACTCCTTGGAAGAAAAGCTATGACAAACCTAGACAGTATATTACAAAGCAGAGACATTACTTTGCCAACAAAGGTCCATCTAGTCAAACTTATGGTTTTTCCAGTAGCCATGTGAGAATTGGACTATACAGACGGCCAAACACCAAAGAATTGATGCTTTTGTACTGTGATGTTGGAGAAGACTCTTGAGAGTCTCTTGGACTGCAAGGTGATCAAAGCAGTCAATCCTAAAGAAATCAACCCTGAATATTCATTGGAAGGATTGATACTGAAACTGAAGCTCCAAAAGTTTGACTATCTGATGGGAAGAGCTGGCTCATTGGAAAAGACACTGATGCTGGGAAAGATTGAAAGCAGGAGGAGAAGGGGGGTAACAGAGGATAAGACAGTTGAATGGCATCACCAACTCAATGGACATGAGTTTGAACAAACTCCAGGTGTTGGTGATGGACAAGGAGGCCTGGCATGCTACAGTCCATGAGTTTGCACAAAGTTGGTCATGACTGAAGGACTGAGCAGCAGCAACACTACACAAAAATAAGGTCAAAATGGATTAAAGACCTAAACATAAGGCCTGATACTATGAGTCTTAGAGGGAAACATAAATAAGCCATTCTTTGACATAAATTTTAGCAATTTTTTTAGATCTGTTTCCTAAGGCAAAGTAAACAAAAGCAAAAGAAAACTGGGAGCTAATTAAACATAAAACCTTTCTAACAGCAAAAGAAACCATTAATGAAGTGAAAAGACATTCTATTGAATTGTAGAAAATATTATTAAATGATATGACTAATAGGTTAATATCTAAAATATATAATCAACTCATGCAACTAAATATCAAAAAAGTGAACAACCTCATTAAAAAACAGAAAAAGGAATAACATTTTTCCAAAGATGATATACAATGATCACCAAGTGCATGAAAAGATGCTCAACACTAATAATAATCAAAGAAAGCAAATAAAATTGCATTCAGATATCACCTCATGAACATGTCAGAATGACTATCATTAGTGGGGATTGGGAGATTGGGATTACTACTATGTGTAAAATAGATAGCTAATGAGAACCTACTATATTGCAAAGGGAACTCTACCCGATGCTCCGTGGTGATCTAAATGTGAAGAATATTTCCAAAAAGTAGACATATTTATATGTACGTCTGGTACACTTTGCATCATAGCAGAAACTAACACACCATTGTAAAGCAACTATACTCCAAGAAAAATAATTAAAAAAAAAAAAAACACAGACAAGCCCATGCACCTATGGTAAATTAATCTATGACAAAGGAGACAAGACTACCTAATGTTGGAAAGAAGCTTTTCTTCAAGTGGTGCTAGGAAAACTGGATAACTACGTGTGAAAGAATATTTTAGATCATTCCTTTATTTCATACACATAAATAAGCTCAAAATGGATTTAAACACCTAAATGTGTGACTAGACACTATAAAACTCCTAAAGGAAAGCATTGGCAGAACACACTCTGACATACACAGCAACATCTTTTTGATACATCTCCTAAAATAATGGAAATAAAATAAAAATAAATGGAACCTACATAAAAGCTTTTGCACAACAAAAGAAACAATAAACAAAATGAAAAGATGACCCATGTATTGGGAAAAAATATTTGCAAATTATGTGACCGATAAGAAATTAGTCTCCAAAACTTGCAAACAGCTTATGAGGCTTAATTACATCAGAACAAATGACCCACTCAAAAAATGAGCAGAAGACCTAAATAGACATTTCTTCAAAGAGGGCATACAGATGGCCAACAGGCACATGAAAAGATATTCAATATCAGAGAAATACAAATCAATATTATAGAGAGATATCACCTTACTGCAATCAGAATGACTATCATTAAAAAATCCACAAAAAAACAAACGTTGAAGAGAGCATTGAGAGAAGGGAACCCTCCTACACTCTTAGTAGGAATGTAAATTGGTACAGTCTCTATGGAGAATAGTGTGGAGGTTCCTTAAAGAACTAAAAATAGGGCTATCATATGACCCTGCAATCCCACTCCTGGGCATATATCTGGGAAAAATAAAAACATGATACATTCACCCCAGTGTTAATCTTAGCACTAGCCAAGATATGGAAGCAATGTAAATGTCCATCAACAAAGGAATGGATAAAGAAGAAGTGGTACATATATATAATGGAATATTACTCAGCCATCAAAAGAATGAAGGAAAGTCATTTGCAGTAACATGGATGAACCTAGAGAGTGTCATACTGAATAAGTTAGAGAAGGAGAAATATCATATGGCATCTCTTGTATGTGGAATCTAAAAAGAAATGATGCAAATGAACTTAACTTACAAAACAGAAAGAGACAAACAGACTTAGAAAATGAACTTATGTTTGCCTCGGAGGAAGGGAGAGTTAGGGACTTTGGCACATCATATACACACTGCTATATTTAAACTGGATAACCAACAAAGACCTATTGATAGCACATGGAACTCTGCTCAATGTTATGTGCCAGCCTGGATGGCAAGGAAGTGGGGGAGAATGAATACAAGTGTATGTATGGCTGAGTCCTTTTGCTATTCACCTGATACTGCGAGAATATTGTTAATCAGCTATACAGGGTTAGTAGAAGGAAAGAAATCTTAAAAATTAGGGCAGAAAGAAATGCAAAAGAAACAAAAGAGACCATAGGAAAAATCAACAAAGCCAAAAGCTGGTTGTTTGAAAGGATAAATAAAATTGACAAACCATTAGCCAGACTCATCAAGAAACAGAGAAAAAGCAAATCAATAAAATTAGAAATGAAAATGGAGAAATCACAACAGACAACACAGAAATACAAATCATAACAGAGTACTATTAGCAACTATATGCCAAAAAAATGGACAGCTTGGAAGAAATTGACAAATTCTTAGAAAAGTACAACTTTCCAAAACTGAACCAGGAAGAAATAGAAAATCTTAACAGACCCATCACAAGCACAGAAATCGAAACTGTAATGAGAAATCTTCCAGCAAACAAAAGCCCAGGACCAGATGGCTTTACAGCTGAATTCTACCAAAAATTTAGAGAAGAGCTAATACCTCTTCTAATCAAACTCTTCCAGAAAATTGCAGAAGAAGGTAAACTTCCAAACTCATTCTATGAGGTCACCTTCACCCTAATACCAAAACCAGACAAACATGCCACAAAAAATAAAACTACAGGCCAATATCACTGATGAACATAAATGCAAAAATCCTTAACAAAATTCTAGCAAACAGAATCCAACAAGATATTAAAAAGATCATACATCATGACCAAGTGGGCTTTATCCCCAGGATGCAAATATTCTTTAATATCTGCAAATCAATCAATATGATACACCACATTAACAAATTGAAAGATAAAAGCCATATGATTATCTCAATAGATGCAGAAAAAGCCTTTGACAAAATTCAACATCCATTTATGACAAAAACCCTCCAGAAAGCAAGCATGGAAGGAACATACCTCAATATAATAAAAGCCATATATGATAAACCCACAGCAAACATTATCCTCAATGATGAAAAATTGAAAGCATTTCCCCTAAAGTCAGGAACAAGACAAGGGTGCCCACTCTCACCACTACTTCAACATAGTTTTGGAAGTTTGGGCCACAGCAATCAGAGCAGAAAAAGAAATAAAAGGAATCCAAACTGGAAAAGAAGAAGTAAAACTCTCACTGTTTGCAGACGACATGATCCTCTACATAGAAAACCCTAAAGACTCCACCGGAAAATTACTTGAGCTAATCAATGAAAATAATAAAGTTGCAGGATATAAAATTAACACACAGAAATCCCTTGCCTTCCTATACACTAACAATGAGAAAACAGGAGAGAAATTAAGGAAACAATTCCATTCACCATTGCAATGAAAATAATAAAATACTTAGGAATAAATCAACCTAAAGAAAAAAAGAACTATATATAGAAAACTATAAAACACTGATGAAATAATTCAAAGAAGACACAAATGGATGGAGAAATATACCATGTTCATGGATTTGAAGAATCAATATAGTGAAAATGAGTATACTACCCTAATCAATCTATAGATTCAATGCAATCCCTATCAAGCTACTAATGGTATTTTTCAGAGAACTCGAACAAATAATTTCACAATTTATATGGAAATATACCCAATACAAAACAAAAAGTTTAAAGTTTGAGGGGAAAAAAAATAAACAACAGCAACTTTTTTATGTTGGGAAAGGTAAGCACAAAGTGTCATGCAGTATTTTAAGTAAAAGATACTCATTGCAAAAGCAAGGGTGTAAGGGTGAGTAAGAGGAAAATAAATTTTAATTGATAGCTCAGAAAAGTATTAATTTTATAATATGTTTTGAATCAGTAAAATATGACACATTTTAACCTACTACATTTTTCATACAGAGCATCTGGCAGAATTTAAAAATCAAAATCCAGCTTTTATGGGAAAAATAAATAAGACTTTGGATATGAATGTATGCTTGATGTCACTAATTATTTTTGAGGAGAATTAATAAAAAGGAATTCCATAGGGATGCTCCAGTTACTGCATGATTTGTAACCTTCTCCAAGTTCAACAGTGTATCATAAGGATAAGTGGAAACATCCTGGATCTAAGGGATGCTTTTTTTTTCTTTCTTTCTTTATTTTTTGGATTGAAGGATAACTACAATATTGTATTGGTTTCTGCCATACATCAACATGGATCAACCATAGGTATACATATGTCCCCGCCCTCTTAAGACTTCCTCCTGCCCCATCCTATCTCTCTAGGTGGTTACAGAGCCCTGGTTTGAGTTCCCTGAGTCATACAGCAAATTCCCAGTGGCTATCCATTTTACATATGGCAGTGTATATGTTTCCAAGCTACTCTCTCCATTCATCCCACCCTCTCATTTCTACTGCCCCCATATTTCCATAAGTCTGTTCTCTATGTCTGCATCTCCATTGCTGTCCTCCAAATAGGTTCATCAGTATAATCTTTCTAGATTCCATATATATGTGTTAATATACAATATTTGTTTTTCTCTTTCTGACTTACTTCACTTTAATTATAAGTTTTAGATTCATCCACCTCATTAGCACTGACTCAAATTTATTCCTTTTTATAGCTGAGTAACATGACATTGTATATATGTACCACAGCTTCGTTATCCATTCATCAGTTGATGAACATCTAGGTTGCTTCCATGTTCTAGTTATTGTAAATAGTGCTGCAGTGAACATGGGGTTGTTGTTGTTCAGTTGCTAAGTCATGTCTGACTCTTTGTGACCTCATAAACTGCAGCATGGCAACCTTCCCTGTCCCTCACCATCTCCTGGAGTTTGCTCAAACTCATGCCCATTGAATCAGTGATGCCATCCAACCATCTCATCCTCTGTCACCCCCTTCTCCTCTTGACCTCAATCTTTCTGAGCATAGGGTCTTTTCCAATGCACCACTTCTTCCCATCTGGTTGCCAAAGTATTGGAGCTTTAGCTTCAGCATCAGTCCTTCCAATGAATATTCAGGGTTGATTTCTTTAGGATTGACTACTTTGATCACCTTGCTGTCCAAGAAACTCTTAAGAGTCTTCTCCAGTGTTCATAACCATGTCAATTACAAATGCCAAGATGTGGAAGCAACCTAACTATCCATCAACAGATGAATTGATAAAGCAGCCATGGTATATATATGTACAATGGAATACAACTAAGCCACAAGAGGAATGAAATTTTGTCATCTGCAACAACATGGATAGACTTGGAGGGTATTATGCTAAGTGAAATAAGTCAGATAGAGAAAGACAAATACTCCTTGTTATCATTTATATGTGGAATCTAAAAAAGTTAAATGGATGTGGCTAAAAAGCCACAACAGACTCGCAGATATAGAAAACAAACTAGTGGGTAGAGGGAAAGGGGGAAGGGTAAGACAGTGGTAGGGGACTAAAGAACAAAGTGTATGCTTACTGAGTCACTTCAGTCCTGGCAATCTCGGTGTGACTCTATGGACTGCAGTCCCCCAGGGTCCTCTGCCCATGGGAATTTTCCAGACAAGAATACTGGAGTGAGTTGTCATGCCCTCCTCCAGGGGATCTTCCTGACCCAGGGATCATGTCTCCTGCCTCTCAGGTCTCCTGCACTGGCAGGCAGGTTCTTTACCAGTAGCACCACCTGGGAAACGCTAATCAAAGTAGCGTGTATAAAATTAAGCTATAAGGATATATTCTACAGCACAGGAAATATAGCCAATATTTTATAACTTTGAATGCAGTATAATCTATAAAGATATTGAATCACTGTATTGTACTCCTGAAACTAATACTGTAAATCAACTGTACTTTAAAAGAAAAACTACTACTTTGCAACATCAGTGCCCTTTTTGAGGCATAGATCTAATACCATTGGGTAAAAGATTTTTCAGGAACAATATATGCATAAAGATTCAAAGTATTATCCACAGATTACTTACTAATTACAAATGAAACACTGTATCTTTACAATGAAGTTATCTGGCAAACACTGCTTTAATTAATTGATCAAATTTAGAATCACTGATAATAATGCAAACTGACCTTCTGATGGGATATGGTAAGAAGTATACAACATAAACAAATATTTTTGCCAAGAATGTTTCAGTCCAGTTCAGTCTCAGTCGTGTCCGACTCTTTGCGACCCCATGAATCGCAGCACGCTAGGCTGAACTGAATAGCATTCTTTCATGGTTTTGTCTTTATAACCAAAATTTACAGGGAAAATTCAAATAAAAATAGGCTTAGTTCCAACAGCAACATTTACACAGAAGAAGAAAATCCACGTGCTTTCAAAATTTACAGTATTCTCCTGCCATGGCTTTCATAATCTATATGATAATTATAACTTATGCCTTTGTTGTGTATTCCCACTGCTGTCCTGTTTTCCAGGCTAATAATAGGCAAACACAAACTGACCTCAACCAGTTTGAGATTTCTAATTATTCCATTCTTTCTGGTTGTTGTCTATCACTTTAAATCAGATGTAGAAGAACTCTACAGGTTACCTCCCCCACATCTCACTACCAGTGGAATATTATAATACAATGGAAGCAAGCCTCAGGTCTAATTCTGCCACTCATGTAGATATGTATCTGGAAGCAAATGCAAAACAGTTATAAAATCTGTTCTGTAAACTCAGTGAAGTCTCAGCTATCTTTCCTTTCAGATGCTCTGACTGCATCACACATTAACTTGAAGCAGATAAGATAATATTACAGCACTGCAATTGGACTCAGGCAATTAAATCCCATAATCTAATGCCCAAATGGAAGACCCCTTTGCAGTCCTAGGCTTGGGCTACCATTCTAAAGGGTGTGAGTTGTCAGGCTTATTAAAATCTTCTTATTTTTTGTAATAACACTTCTGCTATTTCTGAAGCAATACCATTGCATTGTAGAGATTAGAAAATATAAAGAACAAAAAAATCAATAAAAATAAAAACCTTCTGTTCAGTTCAGTTGCTCAGTCATGTCCGACTCTTTGCGACCCCATGAATCACAGCACACCAGGCCTCCCTGTCCATCACCAACTCCTGGAGTTCACTCAGACTCACGTCCATCGAGTTGGTGATGCTATCCTGCCATCTCATCCACTGTCTTCCCCTTTTCCTCTTCCCCCAATCCCTCCCAGCATCAGAGTCTTTTCCAATGAGTCAGCTCTTCACATGAGGTGGCCAGAGTACTGGAGTTTCAGCTTTAGCATCAGTCCTTCCAAAGAACACCCAGGGCTGATCTCCTTTAGAATGAAGTGGTTGGATCTCCTTTCAGTCCAAGGGACTCTCAAGAGTCTTCTCCAACACCACACACAGTTCAAAAGCATCAATTCTTCGGTGCTCAGCCTTCTTCACAGTCCAACTCTCACATCCATACATGACTACTGGAAAAACCATAGCCTTGATTAAACAGACCTTTGGTGACAAAGTAATGTCTCTGCTTTTCAATATGCTATCTAGGTTGGTCATAACTTTTCTTCCAA
This sequence comes from Nanger dama, assembly GCA_917880005.1. Taxonomy (NCBI): domain Eukaryota; kingdom Metazoa; phylum Chordata; class Mammalia; order Artiodactyla; family Bovidae; genus Nanger; species Nanger dama. Next base: position 3,833,799 of record CAKJTW010000073.1, on the reverse strand, counting down.
GGAGTAAGTGTCTTCTAATTTCATGGCTGCAGTCACCATCTACAGTGATTTTGAAGCCCCAAAAGATAAAGTCTGATACTGTTTCCCCATCCATTTCCCTTGAAGTGATGGGACCAGGTGCCATGATCTTCATTTTCTGGATGTTGAGCTCTAAGCCAACTTTTTCACTCTTCTCTTTCACTTTCATCAAGAGGCTTTTTAGTTCCTCTTCACTTTCTGCCATAAGGGTGGTGTTATCTGCATATCTGAGGTTATTGATATTTCTCTCAGCAATCTCAATTCCAGCTTGTGCTTCTTCCAGCCCAGCTTTCCGCATGATGTACTCTGCATAGAAGCTAAATAAGCAGGGTGACAATATACAGCCTTGACGTACTCCTTTTCCTATTTGGAACCAGTCTGTTGTTCCATGTCCAGTTCTAACTGTTACTTCCTGACCTGCATCTAGGTTTCTCAAGAGCCAGGTCAGGTAGTCTGGTATTCCCATCTCTTTCAGAATTTTCCACAGTTTATTGTGATCCACACAGTCAAAGCCTTTGGCATAGTCAATAAAGCAGAAATAGATGTTATTCTGGAACTCTCTTGCTTTTTCCATGATCCAGCGGATGTTGGCAATTTGATCTCTGGTTCCTCGGCCTTTTCTAAAACCAGCTTGAACATCAGGGAGTTCACGGTTCACGTATTGCTGAAGCCTGGCTTGGAGAATTTTGAGCATTACTTTACCAGTGTGTGAGATGAGTGCCATTGTGTGGTAGTTTGCACATTCTTTGGCATTGCCTTTCTTTAGAATGGAATGAAAACTGATCTTTTCCAATCCTGTGGCCACTGCCAAATTTGCTGGCATATTGAGTGCAGCACTTTCACAGCATCATCTTTCAGGATTTGAAATAGCTCTACTGGAATTCCATCACCTCCACTAGCTTTGTTAACAGCCTTCAAAAATCACTACTATTAATCTGTTAGTGCATTTTCTTCTGAATCTTTCTGTGTGTGGGTCTCTATATATGTACACACTTCACACAAATACATTTGAGTTTTTTACTAAATTGAGATTATGCTGTTCAATAGCACCAAACTTTTCAGCAATTCTACCTTTTTTCAGTTCAACAGTTTCTACCTTTGCAGACCATATTAGCATTTCCTTAGCTGACCCAAAGCTTATTTGTTCAGTGTAGTCTTACTTACTGGTTTTGTTTACTATATTTTTCAGCTTATTCCCCTATTTTCTTTATTTCTCATAAATTAAAGGTTGTATTTTAAGGCTAGATGGATTCAAGTTAGTTATTTGAGGATAGAACACATCATAGGTGATTTTTGTGTACTTTATGCTGCATCACATCTGAAGATACATATTAGTTGATCCACGTTATGGATGTTTAGATTGATCTCTATTCTAACCTGTCAATACAAGTTGGGGAATATCTATACAATACTTATAGCCAATCAGTAATCCATGCATCTTGACACATCTAAGCAATGAAAGGTTAGTTTGCCACCAATCATGCTAATTAAGAAAGCCACTGGTATTGATTGGAGATGAAGTTAGCTGAAGCTTATAGTAGCCAACCCCTCTGGCTTCTAATCAGAGTCTTTTAAATGCTGATTATTCAGTCCTAGAGTACGTAAGTATGCATTTAAATTTAGAATACTGCAATCATAACTTGCTTGTCCTAGTTGTCCAGTGGCTAAGTTATGTTTGACTCTTTGTGACCCAATGGACTTCAGCAGGCTTCCCTGTCCTTCACTGTCTCCTGGAGTTTGCTCAAACTCATATCCATTGAGTCAATGATGCCATTCAATCATCTCATCCTCTGTTGCCCCTTTCTCCTCCTGCCCTCAATCTTTCTTAGCATCAGGATCTTTTAAAATGAGTTAGTTCTTTGCATCAAATGACCAAAGTATTGGAGGTTTAGCTTCAGCATCAGTTCTTTCAGTGAATATTCAGGGTTGATTTCCTTTGCGATTGACTGGTTTGATCACCTTGCAGTCCAAGGGACTCGCAAGAGTCTTCTCTCCAGGACCACAGTTTGAAAACATCAGTTCTTCAACACTCAGCCTTCTTTATGATCCAACTGTCACCTCCGTACATGACTACTGGAAAAACCATAGTTTGAGTATATGGACCTTTGTGGGCAAAGTGATATCTTTGCTTTTTAAAATGCTATCTAGGTTTGTCATAGCTTTATTTACAAGGAGCAAGTATCTTTTAATTTCTTGGCTGTAGTCATCATCCACAGTTGATTTTGGAGCCCATGAAAATAAAGTCTATCACTATTTCCATTTTTTCCCCTTCTATTTGCCATGAAGTGATGGGACCAGATGCCGTGATCTTAGTTTTTGAATGTTGAGTTTTAAGCCAACTTTTTCACTCTCCTCTTTCATCCTAATCAAGAGGCTATTTAGTTCCTCTTCATTTTCTGCCACAGAGTGGTATCATCTGCATATTTGACATTGTTGATATTTCTCCTGGCAATCTTAATTCCAGCTTGTGTTTCATCCAGCCCAGTATTTTGCATGATGTATTCTGCATAGAAGTTAAATAAGCAAGGTGACAATATACAGCCTTGACATATTCCTTTCCCAAATTTGAACCAGTCCTTTGTTCCCTGTCTGGTTCTAACAGTTGCTTCTTGACCCACATATAGGTTTCTCAGGAGGCAGGTAAGGTAATCTTGTATTCCCATCTCTTTAAGAGTTTTCCACAGTTTGTTGTGATCCCCACAATTAAAGGATTTAGAATAGTCAACGAAGCAGAAGTAGACGTTTTTCTGGAATTCCTTTGCTTTTTCTATGATCTAGTGGATGTTGGCAATATGATCTCTGGTTCCTCTGCCTTTTCTAAATCCAGCTGGCATGTCTAAAATTTCTCAGTTCATATACTGTTGAAACCAATAACCTGCTAGTATGTGAAATAAGCACAATTGTATGGTAGTTTGAACATCTTGTGGCATTTCCCTTCTTTTGATTTGAATGGAAACTGACCTTTTCCAGTCCTGTGTCACTGCTCAGTTTTCCAAATTTGCTGGCATATTGAGTGCAGCACTTCAACAGCTTCATCTTTTAGGATTTGAAATAGCTCCACTGGAATTCCGTCACTTCCACTAGCTTTGTTCACAGTAATGCTTCCTAAGGCCCACTTGATTTCGTACTCAAGGATGTCTGGCTCTAGGTGAGTGATCACACCGTTGTGGTTATCTGGATCATTAAGACCTTTTTGTATAGTTCTGTGTATTTTTGCCACCTCTTCATCTCTTCTGCTTCTGTTATGCACCTTTCCTAGAGTGTGCAGAAAAACTAACAAATACATATATCAAATTCCTTCCATTTTTAGGAGCCCTTATCTTTTCAGATTGTAACATGAATTCTGGCTGCCTCTTAGAAACAATGGCTTCTTAAAATCACTGTTATCAGGTAGCAGTTTTTATGTAATTATCATAACTTCTACATGTATGAAGATGGTCATTGCTGCTCATGTTGTAGTCATTTTAAAGTGTATTCATTGTTGAATTTATTTTCTATTTAAAATGTCTTCAAAAGCATAATGAGTTGACAATGAAATTTTTTTTTCTTTCTTAGTAGTGCATAATACAATAATGATGTCATTGCAATTAATGACATTGGTGAAATTCAGGACATTTCACTGGCTATGTGTAAGTATTTAAAGTAAATTATGGATAACATAACACCAGCTTCTTCTTTGGTGGAAGAAACCAAAGCTGTCTACACATGCATGGTAATGTTAGCAAAAGCTCAGCTTCTCTGTATGCTGTTTTGAATCTAATCTTGGTGACAAGAGTTTTTGGGTGAAGTAGAAAAGAATGGCTTTATTATTTTGCCAGGCAAAGGGAGACACAGCAGGTTCCTGCTTCAAAAAACCTGCCTGTCACAACCCTAGAGGATTTGATAAAGGGTTTTATAACAATAGTTCAAGGATAAGGTCTCTGACAAGATTAGGGTGTGATCAGGACTTGTGCTCCTTTAATCTCATCTCAGGTGGTTGGTCTTCTAATCTTTTTGTTTTGTTTTCTCTTTCTTTTTTGAATTATGTAATTATGATAACATGTTTACAGAGGACTTATAAAATACAGAATAATGTTACATATAGTTCCACTATACATTACAATTATTTTTTCAGTAGATAAATTACGATTTTTAGTTGGAGTTTCAATATCCTGTAAGAAACGAAGCACCAATCTATGTTCAATGTAGGATGCAGGATGCATGGGGCTGATGCACAGGATGATTCAAGTAGAGGAGTGGGGTGGGAGGTGGGAAGGGGCTTCGGCATTGGCAGACTGTGTTCACCTATGGCTGATTCGTGTCAATGTATGGCAAAACAAATACAGTATTGTAATTAAAAAATAAATAAATTTAATTTTTTTAAAAAAAGAATAAATATACAGAGGAGTAGAAAGATATAGAAGACCTGAAAAGCACCATGAACCAATTCAACATAATTAAGATTTATACAGTTTTCACACAACAGTAGAATAAAATTCTATTCCAAAATGGCAACCCACTCCAGTGTTCTTGCCTGGAGAATCCCAGGGATGGCAGAGCCTGGTGGGCTGCCATCTATGGGGTTGCACAGAATCAGATACAACTGAAGCGACTTAGCAGCAGCAGCAAGTTCCCATAGACTGTAAACTTCTAATCTTGATGAGCTTCTCTGGTCTCTTTAATCTTGTCTCAGGTAGTTACTTGACTGATCCTCACTTGATTAGCAGTTGTTCACATCTGCCCTTTGGATGCAAGAAAAGTCATGAAGGCTGGAGTTTGTCTATAAGTAATGGGTGACAAAAAAAGCCTCCATGCCTAGGAGCCCCATAGGGCCCTGCTTGGTTTCAGGGAGTGCTCACTTAGTGACAGACACTGACTCAATCTCATTCATTTAAAAACTATATTATTCAAGACTTCAGGTATATGCAATATTTAATATTGATATGATGTTGCTGAGTATTTAATATTCAAACATAAAAAAGAAGGAATAGTAAAAGGAACTCTCTCTCATATGCCTACTGCCCAGATTCAACAATTATCAACATGTAGCAAATCTTGTTTTATTTATATCCCTGTTATTTATTATTTTCCCCTCTATTTTATTTTGAAGGAAGTCTAAGACATTATATTATTTTATCCATAAATATTTCAGTATGTATATTTAAAATTAAAATTCTTTGTACTTACAAATGCAATATAATTTATCATATCTGAAAAAAATTGTTAACAATTACTTAATATTATTAAATATTCTGTGATCAATTTTCTAGTAGTCTCAAATTTGTTATATGTTTTTTCTTTGCATCAGGATCCAAATAGTATCCACACATAGAAATCTTTTCTAATATTTTTTTAAATTATCTTAATCTCTAGCAGAAATCAGCAAAACATTTTCTGGAAAGGATTAGATAATGCATATTGAAGGTTTTCTGAGGTATATGGACTTCCTCCAAGCTACTTAGTTCTACCATTGTAATACAAAACAGCCATTAAAATATGTGGATGAATATGCATAACAATTCTCCAGTAAAACTTTATCTACAAAAACAGATTGGATTTGGCTGAAGGGCCACAGTTTGGTGATTCCTTATCTATAGCAGTAATTCTTAAACTTTTGTGTGTATCAGAATCACTTGTGTGTGTATTAGTCACTTAGTCCAACTCTTTGCAACCCCATGGACTCTAGCCTGCCAGGCTTCTCCGTCCAGCCATTGCCTTCTCTGTCCAGCCATTGCTTTCTCCGTCCAGCCATTGCCTTCTCCAGAGGATCTTCCTAAGCCAGGGATTAAACCCTGGTTTCCTGAATTGCAAGCAGATTCTTTACCATCTGAGCCACCAGGGAAGCCCATCAGAATCACTTGGAGGGCTAATAAAGAACACAGAGGCCAAGGTTTAATAGGATAGTCTCCATTATTTTTTGTCATGTTCCTAATCTATAAGTTCCTTCTTTTGAATGAAATTATTTATTTATTTTTGGCTGTCCTGGGTCTTTTTGCTACACGCAATCTTTCACTGGTTGTGGCAAAGGTGGCTTCTCTCTAGTCACACTACATAGACTTTTCATTGTGGTGGCTTCTTGTCACAGAACACAAGCTCCAGAGTGAATGGCTTTCTGTAGTTATGCAGCATGTGAAATCTTCCTGGACTAAGAAGTGAACCCTGCCCATATGTCCTCTGCGTTGGCAGATTCTTTACTGCTGTGTTTCAAGAAAGTGAGTTGTGAGTGGATGGTCATGTCCCATGCCTCAGGCAAGTCCCTGAGATGGCCACCAAGTGCAGATTCTTGGCTTTGCACAGGAAAGAATTCAAGAGTGAGCCATAATAAAGAAAAAGAAAGTTTATTCAGGGAGATACACACTCCATAGACCCATAGACAAAGCGTGGGCCATCTTAGAAGGCAAGAGGCAAGAGAAAGCACAGGGTTGACAGTTTTTATAGGACTGGGCAATTTATAGGCTAATGAGTGGGAGGATTATTCCAGCTATTTGAGGGAAGAGGTGGGGATATCAGGGAGTTGGGCTCTGCCCACTTTTTGAACTTTCATGGTTAGCCTCAGGACTGTCATGGTGCCTATAGTGTGTCATTTAGCTTGCTAGTGTATTACAGTGGGGCTTCCCAGGTTCCTAAGTGGTAAAGAATATGCCTGCCAATAAAGTAGAAGTGGGTTCAATCCCAGGGTCAGGTTCGATCCCTGGTGGAGGAAATGGTAACCCATAAAAGTTTTCTTGCCTGAAAAATCCCACGGACAGAGGAGCCTGGTGGACTATAGTCCATAGGCTCACAAAGAATCAGACATGACTGAGTGAATGAGCACACATGTATTACAATGAGCATATACTAAAGCTCATGAATTTGGGTAAACTCCGGGAGTTGGTGATGGATAGGGAGGCCTGGCGTGCTGCGATTCACGGGGTCGCAAAGAGATGGACATGACTGAGCGACTGAACTGAACTGAAGCCACCAAGGAAACCCTCAGTTCAGTTCAGTCCAGTCACTCAGTCTTGTCTGACTCTTTGCGACCCTATGAACTTTGGCACACCAGGCCTCCTGTCCATCACCAACTCCCAGAGTCCACCCAAACCCATGTCTATTGAGTCGGTGATGCCATCCAGCCATTTTATCCTCTGTTGTCCCCTTCTGCTCCCACCCTCAATCATCCCCAGCATCAGTTCAGTTCAGTTCAGTTCAGTGGCTCAGTCATGTCTGACTTTTTGCGACCTCGTGAATTGCAACACGCGAGGCCTCCTTGTCCATCACCAACTCCTAGAGTTCACTCAAACTGATGTCCATCAAGTTGGTGATGCCATCCAGCCATCTCATCATCTGTCATCCCCTTTTCCTCCTGCCCCCAATCCCTCCCAGCATCAGAGTCTTTTCCAAGGAGTCAACTCTTCACATCACGTGGCCAAAGTATTGGAGTTTCAGCTTTAGAATCGTTCCTTCCAAAGAACACGAAGGGCTTATCCCCTTAGAATGGACTGGTTTGATCTCCTTGCAGTCCAAGGGACTCTCAAGAGTCTTCTCCAATACCACAGTTCAAAAGCATCAATTCTTCGGTGCTCAGCCTTCTTCACAGTCCAACTCTCACATCCATACATGACCACTGATAGCCTTGACTAGATGGATTTTGTTGGCAAAGTAATGTCTCTGCTTTTGAATATGCTATCTAGGTTGGTCATAACTTTTCTTCCAAGGAGTAAGTGTCTTTTAATTTCATGGCTACAATCACCATCTGCAGTGATTTTGGAGCCCCCAAAATAAAATCTGACACTGTTTACACTGTTTCCCCATCTATTTCCCATGAAGTGATGGGACCAGATCCATGATCTTCATTTTCTGAATGTTGAGCTTTAAGCCCACTTTTTCACTCTCCTCTTTCACTTTCATCAAGAGGCTTTTTAGCTCCTCTTCACTTTCTGCCATAAGGGTGGTGTCATCTGCATATCTAAGGTGATTGATATTTCTCCCGGCAATCTTGATTCCAGCTTGTGCTTCTTCCAGTCCAGCGTTTCTCATGATGTACTCTGCATATAAGTTAAATAAGCAGGGTGACAATATACAGCCTTGACGTACTCCTTTTCCTATTTGGAACCAGTCTGTTGTTCCATGTCCAGTTCTAACTGTTGCTTCCTGACCTGCATACAGATTTCTCAAGAGGCAGGTCAGGTGGTCTGGTATTCCCATCTCTTTCAGAATTTTCCACATGTTATTGTGATCCACACAGTCAAAGGCTTTGGCATAGTCAATAAAGCAGAAATAGATGTTATTCTGGAACTCTCTTGCTTTTTCCATGATCCAGCGGATGTTTGCAATTTGATCTCTGCTTCCTCTGCCTTTTATAAAACCAGCTTGAACATCAGAGAGTTCACGGTTCATGTATTGCTGAAGCCTGGCTTGGAGAATTTTGAGCATTACTTTTAGCATAGCCAATAAAGCAGCAATAGATATTCTTCTGGAACTCTCTTGTTTTTTTGATGATCCAGTGGATGTTGGCAATTTGATTTCTGGTTCCACTGCTTTTTCTAAAACCAGCTTGAACAGCTGGAAGTTATAGGTTCACATATTGCTGAAGCCTGGCTTGGAGAATTTTAAGCATCACTTTACTCGCGTGTGAGATGAGTGCAATTGTGCGGTAGTTTGAGCATTCTTTGGTATTGCCTTTCTGTGGGATTGGAATGAAAACTGACTTTTTCCAGTCCTGTGGCTACCACTGAATTTTCCATATTTGCTGGCATGTGAGTGCAGCACTTTCACAGCATCATCTTTCAGGATTTGAAATAGCTTAACTGGAGTTCCATCACCTCCACTAGCTTTGTTTGTAGTGATGCTTCCTAAGGCCCACTTGACTTCACATTCCAGATTGTCTTGCTCTAGGTGAGTGACCATACCATCATTATTTCTGTGTCCTGTAGATATGTTATGTACATTCCTTCTGTGTATTTTTTTCTCTCTCTCTTTTTATTTTATTTAATATTACTTTTTTTTTTTTTTTTACTTTACAACATTGTATTGTTTCTGCCACACATCAACACGCATCCACCACACCACCTCTTCTTAATTTCTTCTTCTTTTAGGTCCCTACCATTTCTGTCCTTTTGAGCCCATCAGAAGTACTATTAGTTCCTTCTTCATCTTTTTCTTTTTCTTATAATTTATTTGTTAAATAAAGCAGGTAATTTGTTCTTTAAAGTTTAGTTGAATCAAAAGGCTTGCTCTGATTCAAGTTCTTTTCATTTCTTTTTGAGCGATTTGAGTTTTTGCTGTTGTTGTTGTTATTCTGGATTTTCTTTGAGACGATGTTTCAGGTAGGGAGGGCAAACATACTTAATAAATAGTTCTGTGTTCTTCCAACAGTAGACACATAATGTGTGACTTTCTTTTTTCTAATTATTTTCCAGAGAGGATGCTCATAGTGTCACTGAATGGCAAAGCCAAAAGGCTTTTTAGATTACACAATAATCTTATTTCAGATGTGAAGGGACAGATACTTAGAATAGAAAAAGATATGCCCAAAGTCATATAACACATTATTGATGAAACCAGCTTAATGAACTTACTTAGGTTTTGCTCTTATTTTTTCATATATTTTGAGGTTTAATTGACAAATAAGAGTTGTATAATTTATGTTGTATAACTTATATACCATAATGACATTTTGTACATTTATATTCTGTGAAATAATTGCCATAATAAAGCTAATTAGATACCATTTGATCCCTGGCTTGTGAGGATCCACTGGAGAAAGAAATGGCCACCCACTCCACTATTCTTGCTTGGGAAATTCCATGGACAAAACAGCCTGGCAGGCTATAATCCATGGGGTTGCAAAAGAGTTGGACACAGCTTAGTGACTAAATAACAACATCACCTCATATAGTTACCATTTTCTTTCTTCCTCCCTTCCTTCCATCCTCCCTTCCTTCCTCACTTTTTCTTTTTCTTTCTGTTTAGTAAGAACACTTATGATATACCCTGTTAGTAAATTTCAAGAGGAAAATAACAATATTGTTAACTACATTCATATTGATATATATTAGATCTCCAAACTTACTCATCTTAGGTACCTGAAACTTTGTACCTCTTGACCAATGTCACCCCATTTTTCCATCACACTCCTCAGTCCCTGGCAACTACTATTCCACTCTCTGTGTCCGGCTTATTTCACTTAACATAATGGCCTCCGTGTTGATCCATGTTATTACAAATGGCAAGATTTCCTTCTTTTTAAAGGTGTGTTGATAAACTATTGTATGTATACCCTTATCTGTTTGTCCATCTAAAGACACAGGCTATTGTGACTAATGCTGCAATGAACATAGGAATACAGATATTCTTTTTGAAATTTTGATTTCATTTCCTTTGGATATGTACCTAGAACTGGGATTACTGGATAATAAAGTAGGAATTTTGATTAGATGGTTTAGATCAGAGGTTATAAATTAAAATGTCTATAAAAACAAAACTTATAACCTCCTATCTAAACCATTCAATCAAAGTTATTGTTTCATAAACTTGAGGCTTCTTAAGTGCTGTGATTAGTCACTCAGTCATGTCCAACTCTTTGCAACCCCATGGACTGTAGCCCACCAGGCACTTCTGTCCATGGGGATTCTCCTGGCAGGAATACTGAAATGGGTTGCCATGCCTTCTTCCAGGTGATCGTCCCAAACTGGAATCAAACCCAGGTCTCTTTCATTACAGGCAGATTCTTTACTGTCTGTGTCACCAGAGAAGCCCTTCTTACAACCTCCCTATCATGCCTGTTTCTTTGTTTTAAATTTGATCTTCAAAAAGTTGTACCCATTTTCTCTAGTCTAAGTGAACTAGAGAATTTAAGGTTTCTTTGCTCTCAATTCATGTTACTAACTCCTACATAATTCACTACTCATGATGCCCTTATTTTTGGTTTTGTTCATCTTATTAACCAAAAAATTATGCCTCTTAATGGTTTTCAAAATGTATAATAAAATGAGGGATATCACATGGAAAGAAATCTCCCCAGAGAATAGAATAACTTTCAAATCTCATAAGAAGAAAGACCAAGAAGGAAAAGAATGTCTTAAATGAAATACCAAGCAAATACATCAGAGAAATATAAGGTAGCTTTAGCTTAAAAAGGATCCCATTGGGGCTGATTTCTTGACAGGAACTAGATACTAGATAAGGAGGCCATGGGATGCAATGAGATGACTTTAAGACTTGGAGCCCAACAGATAATGGGTTTGAATCCCTATATTGCCATATACTCACAAATTGACCTTGACTAAGTGCTTTTCCCTCTGTGAAACTAGGGCTTCAGAGATCAAATACTATGCCTTTTGGAGTTATGGGATTAGGTGAACTGCATATTCAACCAAAGTAACTTTCTTGCAAAACTCTAAGAAGGAAATAAGCATTCAAACATTCTGGAGGCTGTTGTCTCACTAGTGTCCTTGATTTGTTACTAGTGGTTTAGCCATTCTGGATCCCTTGGTGGCAGCATAGAGTTACTTTTCTGTTTCAACATTTAAACTATTCTGTCACTAAAGAATAAGGGTTAATTAATTAAGTATTTAAGGTTAAAAGGGATCCATCACCAGTCCAAGGATATCAAAGGCCAGTGAATAGTTACTGTTCATTATCATCTGAATGGTACCCAGCCTTTGTCATGGGATTAACAGATTTCATTAGGATTTGTTTAAGGACTCAGTCCCTGTCAATTATCTACTCAGTGACTAGAGCCTGCCTCTTGATACCAGTGAGTCTTTCAAGGGCCTTGATCTGGACAGGATTTTCAGTTTGGTTTTCAGTGAGCTGTTCCACTTCCTTATCCCCTCAACTCACAACCAAAGTGACCAAGGGCCAAACAGCTTTTACTTGGCTGCCTGAACTAATACTACATGAAAGAGCACTAGAGTCTCTCAGTTCTATTAAAATAATTATTAGTATCTGCTCTGTGTGAGGCACACACACACACTGGGAAATTATTTACCAACTAGTAGGAAAGGTAGATAGGAAACAGGAAATTGCAACACGCTAGACTTACCAACGGAGAAGGCAATGGCACCCCACTCCAGTACTGTTGCCTGGAAAATCCCATGGACAGAGGAGCCTGGTAGGCTGCAGTCCATGGGGTCGCTACGAATTGGACACGACTGAATGACTTCACTTTCACTTTTCACTTTCCTGCACTGGAGAAGGAAATGGCAACCCACTCCAGTGTTCTTGCCTGGAGAATCCCAGGGATGGGGGAGCCTGGTGGGCTGCCGTCTCGGGCGCACAGAGTCAGACACAACTGAAGTGACTTAGCAGCAGCAGCAAACTTACCAATGGTGTCAATCAAGATGATGACAGTGTGCTAAGAGAGTCCTGAAGAAGATGTCACCTAAAGTGAATCTCAAAGGATAAATAGACATTCTTTGGATATAGGAGGATGGAGACATTAGAAACAGAGGAAATAACATGAAGTAAAGATATAGAGATCTGAAACAGCATAATACAGCCAGAAAACCTTATCTGGGCAGTGTAGTATATGTGTCAACATTTTAGGATTTAGTAACTTAAAATGGACTGGGGAGGGGGAAATTTAATTCAGATGACCATTATGTCTACTATTCTGGGAAAAGAATCCCTTAGAAGAAACGGAGTAGCCCTCATAGTCAACAAAAGAGTCTGAAATGCAGTACTTTAGTGCATTCTCTAAAATGACAGAATGATCTTAGTATATTTCCAAGGCAAACCATTCAACATCACAGTAATCCAAGTGTATGCCCCAACCACTAATGCTGAAGAAATAGAGGTTGAATGGTTCTATGAAGACCTACAAGACCTTCCAGAACTAACACCAAAAAAGGATTTCCTTTTCAGTATAGGGGACAGGAATGCAAAAGTATGGAGTCAAGAGATACCTAGAGCAACAGGCAAATTTGGCCTTGGAGTACAAAATGAAGTAGAGCAGAGGCTAACAGAGTTTTGCCAAGAGAACGCACCGATCATAGCAAATACCCTCTTCCAACAACACAAGAGACAACTATACACATGGACATTACCAGATAATCAATACTGAAATCAGATTGATTATGTTCCTTGCAGCCAAAGATGGAGAAGCTCTATACAGTCAACAAAAACAAGACCTGGGGCTGACTGTGGCTCAGAACATGAACTCCTTATTGAAAAATTCAGACTAAAATTGAAGAAAGTAGGGAAAACCACTAGGCCATTCAGGTTTGACCTAAATAAAATCCCTTATGATTATACAGTGGAAGTGACAAATAGATTCAAGGGATTAGATCTGGTAGACAGAGTGCCTGAAGAAATATGGATGGAGGTTTGTAACAATGAACAAGAGGTGGTGACCAAAACCATCCCAAAGAAAAATAAATGCAACAAGGCAAAATGTTCGTCTGAGGAGGCCTTACAAATAGCTGAGGAAAGAACAGAAGAGAAAGGCAAAGGATAAAGGGAAAGATACACCCATCCGAATGCAGAGGTGCAAAAAATAGCAAGAAGAGAAAAGAAAGCCGTCTTAAATGATCAAAGGAAGGAACTAGAGGAAAGCAATAAAATGGGAAAGACTAACGATCTCTCAACTAGCAAAGCAACTAGCAAAGCTAACGCATACAGCATCATTTCATTCCTTTTTGAGTGATGTGTGGCATATTTCTTTTTGCTACAGTCTTTATAATATAATTTTATAAAGTAATATAAAATTTGTAACTCAGAATTTTATAAAGGAACATGTTGACCTTAAGCATTTTAAAAGGTTACAAAAATAATGTACAGTAGTAATAAGAAATGAAACATAACAGAGGTGTACCAAGCACAAAACCACTGTTACCCTACTCCTCACATTTTATTTGTATGATTCTTAATGTGTATCTTTTTGTTATTAGACAGGATAGGTAGATTTTGATTAATTGTGGGAAAAGGCCCAATAGGAGGCAAAAGCAAATTATATTTGATTCAAAAGATAGTTAACTGTATTTTTATTATTCTACTTATGCTTTATTTTCTAACTACTACTAGTCTGTCTCCCTGTGTAAACTGTGATCTTCTTGATAGCAGAGATGAGGGTATTTTCATTTTTCTACAGTATTTTGCACATAGTAGACACTCACGTTATTTGAACTGAATGCACAGTAGAAAGTGCCATGAACTGGATTTTTTGCTCTACTTTCTTGTTCAGCATTGTTGTGTTTTAACTCAGTGACCTGGGGCAAGCTGCTTCATCATTCTGTGTCTCAGTGCAGGTAATTCACCAGGAATGTCAGAGACTGTGTACCTTATGGCTCCTTCCAACTCTAAATTTTTGTAACTTTATATGTAGGCTAGAAATTATTTCCATAATTGTTAACCTTTTTTCATATTTATATAGTGCTTGTAATTTGAAAAAATATATACATACATATATATATATATATATATATATATATATATATATATATATAAAACTAGTCTATCTCAGAGAAGGCAATGACAACCCACTCCAGTACTCTTGCCTGGAAAATCCCACAGGCAGAGGAGCCTGGTAGGTTGCAGTCCACTGGGTTGTGAAGAGTCAGACATGATTGAGTGACTTCACTTTCACTTTTCACTTTCATGCATTGGAGAAGGAAATGGCAACCCACTCCAGTGTTCTTGCCTGGAGAATCCCAGGGATGGGGGAGCCTGATGGGCTGCCGTCTATGGGGTTGTACAGAGTCGGACACGGCTGAATCGACTTAGCAGCAGCAGCTATCTCTTCAAGAAAATTAGAGATATCAAGGGAACATTTCATGCAGAGTTGAGCACAATAAAGGACAGAAACTGCAAGGACCTAACAGAAGCAGAAGTGATTAAGAAGACGTGAGAAGAATACACAGAATAGCTATACAAAAAGAGGCCTTAATGATTTGGATTACCACAATGGTGTGGTCACTCACCTAGAGCCAGACATCCTAGAGTGTGAAGTCAAGTGCACTTTAGGAAGCATTACTAGGAACAAAGCTAGTGGAGGTGATGGAATTCTAGCTGAGCTATTTCAAATCCTAAAAGTGATGCTGTTAAAGTGCTGCACTCAATATGCCAGCAAATTTGGAAAACTGAGCAGTGGCCACAGGCCTGGAAAAGGTCAGTTTTCTTTCCAATCCCGAAGAAGGGCAATGCTAAATAATGTTCAAACAACCTCACAGTTACACTCATTTCACATGGTAGGAAGGTAATGCTCAAAATCCTTCATGCTAGTCTTCAGCAGTACATGTACCGAGAACTTCCAGATGTACAAGCTAGATTTAGAAAATGCAGAGTAATAGAGATCATATTGTAAACAACTGTTGGATCATAGAAAAAGCAAGGGAATTCCAGAAAAACATCTTCTGCTTCTCTGACTACTTGAAAGCATTTGACTGTATGGATCACATCAAATTGTTTAAAATTCCTAAAGAGATGGGTATACTCTGGTATACCTACCTTACCTGCCTCTTGAGAAATCTGTATGCAGGTCAAGAAGCAAAAGTTAAAACTGGACATGGAACAATGGATTGGATCATAATTAGAAAAGGATTACATCAGGATGTATATTGTCATCCTCCTTATTTAATGTATATGCAGAATATATCATATGAAATGCTTGGCTGAATGAATCAGAAACTGGAATCAAGATGGCTGGGATTAATGTAAGTAACCTCACATATGCAGATGATACCACCCTTATGGCAGAAAGTGAAGAGGAACTGAAGAGCCTCTAGATGAAGTTGATAAAGGAGAGTGAAAAGGCTGGCTTAAAACTCAACATTCAAAAACTAATATCATGACACTTAGTCTCATTACTTCATGGCAAATAGATGAGGAAAAAAATGGAAACAACAGTGGATTTTATTTTCTTGGTTTTCAAGATCACTCTGGATGGTGACTGAGGCCTTAAAATTAAGATACTTGCTCCCTGGAAAAAAGCTGTGACAAACCTAGACAGTATCTTAAAAAGCTCTAGAGACATCACTTTGCAAACAAATGTCCGTATAATCCACACTATGGCTTTTCCATTAGTCATGTACAGATGTGACAGTTGGACCATAAATAAGGCTGAGTACTAAAGAACTGATGCTTTCAAACTGTGGTGCTGGAGAAGACTCTTGAGAGTCTTTTGGATGGCAAGGATATCAAGCCAGTCAATCCTAAAGAAAATCAACCCTGAATATTCACTGAAAGGACTGATGCTGAAACTGAAGCTCCAATACTTTGGCTACTTGAAGAGAAGAGCTTACTCATTGATAAAGACCTTGATGCTGGGAAAAATTGACGGCAAGAGGAAAAGCAGGCAACAGAGGATGAGATGATTGGTTGGTATCACTGATTCAATGAACATGAATCTAAGCAAACTCCAGGAGATAGTGAAGGACAGAGAAGCCAGACTTACTGCAGTCCACTGTAGCCTACCATAGACTGTAGCCTACAGGTTTCTCTATCCATGGGATTTTCCAGGCAAGAGTACTGGAGTGGGTGGCCATTTCCTTTCCCCAGGGGATCTTCCCAACCCAGGAATTGAACCCAGGTCTCCAACATTGCAGGCAGACACTTTACCCTCTGAACCACCAGGGAAGCCCAGTTACTACAGTCCATAGGGTTGCCAAGAGTCAAATACCACTTAGAGACTGAACAGAAACAACCTATGGGTGTTATATGTCTGCAGTTTTTAGATGGAGCCTCCTGGAGAGGTCATTATAATAGTAGATCCAATTGATGCTTTTGAACTGTGGTGTTGGAGAAGACTCTTGAGAGTCCCTTGGACTGCAAGGAGATCCAACCAGTCCATTATGAAGGAGATCAACCCTGGGATTTCTTTGGAAGCAATGATGCTGAAGCTGAAACTCCAGTACTTTGGCCACCTCATGAGAAGAATTAACTCATTGGAAAAGACTTTGATGCTAGGAGGGATTGGGGGCAGGAGTAGAAGGGGACGACAGAGGATGAGATGGCTGGATGGCATCACAGACTTGATGAACGTGGGTCTGAGTGAACTCCTGGAGATGGTGATTGACTGGGAGGCCTGGCGTGATGCGATTCATGGGTCCCGAAGAGTCGGACACGACTGAGCGACTGAACTGAACTGAACCAAACTGAGGATACCTTTCTAATGCAATTTAGCTCTACTTATTTCACAACCTTCTGAGATGGATACTATTTTCACAAGTGGGAAAGTTTAAGCCCAGAGAGGTTAGGTCACCAACATGCACTGTTACACATCTAATGGGTGACAGTGTTGGGATTCAAATCCAGGTCAGCTTCAGACCCCATGCTGTGCATTGAGATTGGAAGTAGGTGTCAAGTTACTGAAGAGTTTAATTGCTACTTTAAGGACAATTGGCAGTGCCCTATAAGTAATACCACTAAAGGTAGTTTAAGTAAAGAACGTAATTAAGGACCAGAAAATTTTGGATTACAGGCCCTTCAGTAATCAATCTAACTGATTATGGCTTCAGCCAAATCTCATTCATTGGACCTCTATTTTCTCATCTATAAAGTAAGGATAATGCAAAAGTGCTGTTCTTAAGGATCTCTTTTGGTTCTTTGAGCTCTTTACCTCTCTAGCTAGAGCTGAGGAAGAGACTAGATTCCTGACTGCTAAGAGTGGTAGGCACTTTCTGTATGTGCTTTTTCTTTATATATGCTATAACTCTTTCCCTGGATGCCATCTTGCTTCTCACCTGTCTTTCCAAACACTATAGCCATCTACTTCCCTTCTCGTGACTTGTACAGTGCTGTGAACTAAGTTAGCTATGTTTCACTTTGGCCCCTAATTAAACACTATCTTGTATTCTTTGCTAGTTGCTTCCTTTGTAATCTTTTCTTACCATTTATATTTTGGAACTCTCCCTTTCTTCTACTTTGTAGTTTCTCTTACCCCCTAAAGCATCTAACACAGTTTTAGTTACAAGAGGGTCTAGGGAAAAATCTTGTTAATCATTTTCTTTCTCTTCTGGCAGTGTGTGTGAACACAGCAAAGAGAATCTTATGACTCCCTCTAACATGGGGGGTGATCTTTGGGCCCACTCTCATGAGAGCTCAGGAGGACACTGTGGCTGCCATGATGAACATCAAATTCCAGAATATTGTGGTGGAAATCCTAATTGAGCACTTTGTCAAGGTATGTATTTCCTGTCCTCACCATCACTCCTCCAAACATGTGACACTTTCCCCTAGCCAATTTTTAAAGCTGTATCTTCTCTCTAGCTCAAGTTACAATGGAAGGAAATTCCATATGATATAGTGACATTTAATAGCATTGCTGACTTTGTGAAATTCATTTATTCAACAAATATTGCTTGAGTATTTAACAATTTTTTTGTCAAGCTCCATGCAAGAATGTATAGAAGAAGAAAAATATCACTGTTCATACCTTTAAGGAATTAACAGTATAATATGGAGACAATTATGTAAGCAAAGGAAAATGATAGATGTAAAAATGGTATATGGACAATTAAACCATAAAGAAATGGTTTAAATCCCCTTATTTAAATCCCATCACATTCTGAAAGAATTTAAGGTGTTATATTTTTATGGTAGGTAAAATATGAGGTAGTGTACATTATAATTAGTTCAAATCAAAAGTGGAAAATAATGATACAGACAGAAAATAAACCCAAGGATGAAGCTAGACAAGAAATACTTATTGACAAGTCCTATACACTTGCCTGGAGAATCCTAGGTATGGGGGAGCCTGATGGGCTGCCATCTATGCGGTTGCACAGAGTTGGACATGACTTAAGTGACTTAGCAGCAGCATACACTTGCTATGAATGACTCTACATTTGACTCTTAACTTTCTAGCAGCCAGTACCCTCTTTAGTTCAGTTCAGTTGCTTAGTCGTGTCCAACTCTTTGCGACCCCATGAATCGCAGCACGCCAGGCCTCCCTGTCCATCACCAACTCCCGGAGTTCATTCAGATTCACGTCCATTGAGTCAGTGATGCCATCCAGCCATCTCATCCTCTGTCGTCCCGTTCTCCTGCCCCCAATCCTTAGCAGAGAACAATTCAATAAAGAAGTTTCTTCGTGGGGAGGGGACTGGTTATACAGTCCAGGTGGTATGTACAGTTCAAATCCAAGCTCTTAGGATAGGATACATTAGGTAAGATACATAGATTGAGCTGCTAAGACACCACAACAGCTTCAAGACATTTATTTCTTGGTTCTGTAACAGTTCAGCAAGTTGGTCCAGGCCTAATATGGTGACTTGACAAGGACTATAACTCAGGTTGCTTCTTTGTTGTTCTGTCATCCCTAAGGTGTTGCTTCACTTACATTACCAAATATCTTCTACATTACATCAACTGGGAGGGATGAAAGAAAGGAAGTGGAGGATATAGCTGTTTCCTTTAAGGCAATGACCTGGAAGTCTCACATATTACTTTTATTTATATACCATTTATCAGAACTTAATCTCATGGTCACATCTAGCCATAAGCTGCTGCTGCTAAGTTACTTCAGTCTTGTACGACTCTGTGCGACCCCATAGATGGCAGCCCACCAGGCTCCACTGTCCCTGGGATTCTCCAGGCAAGAACACTGGAGTGGGTTGCCATTTCCTTCTCCAATGCATGAAAGTGAAAAGTGAAAGTGAAGTTGCTCAGTCATGTTCGACCCTTTGCGACCCCATGGACTGCAGCCTACCAGGTTCCTCTGTCCATGGTGGGTTGCCATTGTCTTCTCCACTAGCTATAAGAGAAGCAAGGAAATTTAGTTTTTATTTGGGGCAGGCTTATGGCTTCCCTGGTGGTGCAGAGGTTAAAGTGTCTGCCTGCAATGTGGGAGACCTGGGTTTGATCCCTGGGTCGGGAAGATCCCCTTGAGAAGGAAATGGCAACCCACTCCAGTATTCTTACCTGGAGAATCCTATAGAGTCCATGTGTCGCAAAGAGTCAGACACGACTAAGTGACTTCACTTTCACTTCACTTTGTGTCCAGCTAAGACTTTAGTTTTTTCACTAAAAGAAATAGAGAATGGATTTGGAGAACAACTGGTATTCTTTGCCATACTATCTTTGTTACATTAAATAATGTAACTTCTTTGGTAGTCTTTTTTTTTTTTTTCAGCTGAAATGTGAAGGTGATAATAAACACATGCTGTGTGATAGTTGTGCTTCCCAGGTGGCTCAACGGTAAAGAATCTACCTGCCAGTGCAAAGCTGCAGGAGACTCTGGTTCAATCCCTTAGTCAGGAAGATCCCCTGGAGGAGGAAATGGCAACCCACTCCAGTATCCTTGCCTGGGAAATATCATGAATGAGGAGACTGGCAGGCTACTGTTCATGGTACCGGTAGCAAGAGTCAGGCATGACTCAAGCAACTGAGCACACACCTACATGTGATAGTTACATGCCCCAAACTTAGCTAGTGACAAAACTAGAATTTAAATCCAAATACCTGGCTCAAAGTTGAAGTATTTAATCACTATGCTGTGCTGCCTTAGCAATCATTTTGGTACAGTTGTATTACTGAGTATATACAGCGCACTTTGGTTTTATCAAAGATGGGTACTTGCAGAGAAGTACAACCTATATCAGTATTTAAAGTGGGAAAGAAAGGAAAATAGGGGAATGAAATTTCCAGGAGATGGTCCAGCATGAACTAAGGCCCAAGGACCTAAAATCCCTAATCATTTTATATTATTGGATCATGAAATGGAAATAGGAGTGGCAGGAGATGTGATTGGAGGCAGACAGTGGCCATATCCTAAAAGGACTAGACTTTGACTCATTAAGGAGTTTGGAATGTTTGAAATAGTTCTTGCAAGTGATAGCTTATGATGAAAGATGTTAGAGTCTGATCTCCAAAGAAGACTTAGCTTTGGGACCAGGGACCAGGCTTGATCACTCAAAAGCTTTTGTGTCAGTTCAGTTCAGTTGAGTCGCTCAGTCGTGTCCACTCTTTGCAACCCCATGAATCGCAGCACACCAAACCTCCCTGTTATCACCGTCTCCTGGAATTCACTCAGACTCACGACCATCGAGTCCGTGATGCCATCCAGCCATCTCATCCTCGGTTGTCCCCTTCTTCTCCTGCCTCCAATCCCTCCCAGCATCAGAGTATTTTCCAAGGAGTCAACTCTTCTCATGAGGTGGCCAAAGTACTGGAGTTTCAGCTTCAGCATCATTCCTTCCAAAGATATCCCAGGGTTGATCTCCTTCAGAATGGACTGGTTCGATCTCCTTGCAGTCCAAGGAACTCTCAAGAGTCTTCTCCAACACCACAGTTCAAAAGCCTCAATTCTTCGGCGCTCAGCCTTCTTCAGAGTCCAACTCTCACATCCATACATGACCACAGGAAAAACCATAGCCTTGACTAGACGGACTTTAGTCAGCAAAGTAATGTCTCTGCTTTTGAATATGCTATCTAAGTTGGTCATAACTTTTCTTCCAAGGAGTAAGCGTCTTTTAATTTCATGGCTGCAATCACCATCTGCAGTGATTCTGGAGCCCCAAAAACAAAAGGCTGACACTGTTTCCACTGTTTCCCCATCTATTTCCCATGGAGTGATGGGACCGATGCCATGATCTTTGTTTTCTGAATGCTGAGTTTTAGGCCAACTTTTTCACTCTCCTCTTTCACTTTCATCAAGAGGCTTTTTAGTTCCTCTTCACTTTCTGCCATAAGGGTGGTGTCATCTGCATATCTGAGGTTATTGATATTTCTCCCAGTAATCTTGATTCCAGCTTGTGTTTCTTCCAGTCCAGCATTTCTCCTGATGTACTCTGCATATAAGTTAGATAAGCAGGGTGACAATATACAGCCTTGATGTACTCCTTTTCCTATTTGGAACCAGTCTGTTGTTCCATGTCCAGTTCTAACTGTTGCTTCCTGACCTGCATACAGATTTCTCAAGAGGCAGGTCAAGTGGTCTGGTATTCCCATCTCTTTCAGAACTTTCCACAGTTTATTGTGATCCACACAGTCAAAGGCTTTGGCATAGTCAATAAAGCAGAAATAGATGTTATTCTGGAACTCTCTTGCTTTTTCCATGATCCAGCGGATGTTTGCAATTTGATCTCTGGTTCCTCTGCCTTTTCTAAAACCAGGTTGAACATCAGGGAGTTCACAATTCACGTATTGCTGAAGCCTGGCTTGGAGAATTTTGAGTATTACTTTACTAGCATGTGAGGTAGCAGATTTTTATTAAAGTGTAAAAAGGACAGAGAAAGCTTCTGACATAGACATCAGAAGGAGGCCAAAGAGTGCCCCCTCATTAGTCTTAGCAAGGAGCTACTTTTTAATTGGTTATTACAATAAATCAAAACAATGTCTCAAGGTTGTAAAGATCTTACTAGACCCATTCCCACAACTTACATTTTAAGATGGTAGGATTAGAACTAACAATAGAAAGATCTAACCCGACCCACTCCCATAATATACATTTTAAGATAACAGGATTAGTTAGAAGGATTTCCAAGAAGGAGAAACTGTTCTCAAGCAGGATACATTATTGTTATATAATCCTTAGTACAGAGTTTAAGCTGAGTTGTTTTGTTATGTAATTATGAGCTCTGGGCTTAAAGAAAAAAAAACATTTTATGTGACTAAGTAATGTAGAAAAAAATGTTTGTCCTTTCCTCCTCTTTGAGAATTCCAGACCACTATCTCCTCCTTGAGAGCCCCCAACCCCTTTCTGCTCCTCGGGGACCCTGGACTTCTCATCAACTGGGCTAGAAATTGACTCTCTTACAAGCTTGGGAAAGCCTTGTTTCAAATTTAAGTAGTATGATGAATAGACTTAAATTTGGGATACTGTGTGGATAGGGCTGTACTTCATACATGTAAATAATACAGAATAAGAAAATTTTGGAGGGATGGAGAAAAAGCTCAATTTGGGCCATATTGGATTTGAGATTTCTGAAATATATCCAGAGATCAATATCTTAGAAGTAGTTGACTATGACTCCAAAGCAGGAATTGACAAACTTTTAAAATTAATTTATATTTTTATTGTAGGATAATTACTTTATATAATTTTGTTATTTTTTGTCAAACCAATAAAATTCCGTTGGCAAAACTGGCAGCAGACCTGTGAGCTGTAATTTTCTGACTCATGGTCTAAAGAGCAAATATTATATATTGATTAACTGGTTTGGTTCATTCATTCAGAAAATATGTAGTGAGTACCCACATTTGTGATGTGCAGAGCTGACTCATTTGAAAAGACCCTGATGCTGGGAAAGATTGAGGGCAGGAGGAGAAGGGGACGATAGAGGATGAGATGGCTGGATGGCATCACCGACACAATGTGCATGGGTTTGGGTGGACTCTGGGAGTTGGTGATGGACAGGGAGGCCTGGCATGCTGCAGTTCATGGGGTCACAAAGAGTCAGGCACGACTGAGCCACTGAAGAGAACTGACCTGAACCCACATTTGCCAGGTATTGCTTTAGGCACTGGAGATACAACCTTTATGTAAATTAGAAAAGCAGTGTCCATGTAAGTAAAATATATAGTATATTAAATGGTGACGACCATTAAGATGAACAGTAAAGCAGAAAGGAGCATAAGAATGGTTGAGAGAAGTGATTTTCAAATTTTAAATACAGTGCCCAGGAAGACCTCATTGAGAAAATGACTTCTGAGTAGAAACCCACAAGAAATAAAGGAATAGTTCATTCAGGTGTCAGTGGAGAAAGCAATCTAGGCTTAAGAAATGTTAAGTAGAAAATCTCTGAGGCAGAAATGTGCTTATCATGTTCATGATACAAAAACGAGTCCAGATTGGATAGAATGAATGACTCAAAAGAAGAAACAGAAGAATATAGGTTCAGAGAGGAAATAGGGAAGGAGAGCTGAATAGATCCTATAGGGTCTTAGAAACCTTTGGAAGGAATTTGACTTTGCTATCTGAGTAGGATAAAGTGATGTTTTTGACTAGAGAAATGACACGATTTGACTTAATAGGAATATTCTGGATGGATAACAGCTGTAGGGGAACAAGGGTTTAAGCAAGGAGACTGATTAGGAACCTCTTTAAATAATGGAATTAAGAAGTGGTTTGTACCTTAGATGATGGTGGTAGAAACAGTGGAGCTGGTGAAAAATGGTTAGATTCTAAATAATTTCAGAGGCAGAGCTGTCAGGACTTGCTGACATATCATATGTGGAATATGGGAGACAAAGAGGAGTCATTGATAACTTCAAGGTTTTATATCTTAGCAACCGGAAGGATGAAGTTGCCATTTTACTATGATGGATAGGCTGAGGAAGGAGAAGAATTGGGGGAAAAAAAAAAGAGCACGAGTTCAGTTTGGGACAAGTTATGATAGATAGGCTTGTGAGACCTCTGAGGTAAGATAGGAGAAGAAGATTAGGGACATAACAGTTGGCCTTTATAGCTTAGAGGTAGTGGTTAAAACCATGCAAGCGAATAGTCTTTCCTAGGGAATACTTGAAGCAGGAGAATAAATGTTAGACCAAAGATTGAAACCTAGGGAGTACCAATGTTTTAAGGGCCATTAGAAGAGACCACAAAATAAATAAAAAAAAAAAAAGAAGAATGTTCAGTTACAGGAGAATGAGGAGCTATGGAGTCATAGACTCCTGGAAAGGATATCGTTTTTGGAAGGAAAGAGTGGACAGTGGTTTCTAGTTCCCAAGACATGTCATGTAAGACAGGTACTGAAAAGTATCTACTGTTTTAAGTGTTTTTAAAATTTTTAAGTATGAGCTGCTGCTGGTGCTGCTGCTGTTGCTGCTGCGTCGTGTCAGTCATGTCCAACTCTGTGTGACCCCATAGATCGCAGCCCACCAGGCTCCCCCATCCCTGGGATTCTCCAGGCAAGAACACTGGAGTGGGTTGCCATTTCCTTCTCCAATGCATGAAAGTGAAAAGTGAAAGTGAAGTCGTTCAGTCGTGTCTGACTCTTAGTGACCTCGTAGACTACAGCCTACGAGGCTCCTCCATCCATTGGATTTCCCAGGCAAGAGTACTGGAGTGGGGTGCCATTGCCTTCTCCATAAATATGAGCAATAAATGGTAAAAATTTCCAACCATGAAGAAAGTGTAGAATAAAAGACAATTCCACCTTTTACCTATTCTCAACTCCTAGTTCCAATTGTCATTTCAATAATTTCTTCTTTGTCATTCTGTCAAAGAAAAACAGTACATATACACCCACACAAATGCATTAATATGCATATTTTATTCCTCTACTTGAAAAGGTTAAAAACACTAGACACTATATATGAAACCAGCACAGAACAGAAACAGACTCATAGACTTAGAGAACAAATGTATGGTTAATAGGGAGTAGAGTAAAGGTCAGGGGAAAACTGGGAGTTTAAGACTGACAAGTACACACTGCTATATTTAAAACAGATAACAACAAGGACCTACTACTGTATAGCACAGGGAACATTGCTCAATATTGTGTAATCTAAATAGGAAAAGTATTTTAAAATTAATAGATACATGAATATGTATAACTGAACCACCTGAAACTAACATATTGTTAATCAAATATGCTCCAATATAAAATTTAAAAAAAAATAAAAAATGGAGAATCTGAAATTTGAAGGGAATAAGGAATACCAGACCAGCTATGGATCTTGAGACCTGAGGAATGATGGGGCCACAAGTCATCAGAGGTTTGTTTTTGCCTCATATTTCCCAGATTGAGTGGTATGCTGCTGCTGCTGCTAAGTCGCGTCAGTCGCGTCTGACTCTGTGCAACCTCACAGATGGCAGCCCACTGGGCTCTGCCATCCCTGGGATCCTCCAGGCAAGAATACTGGAGTGGGTTGCCATTTCCTTCTCCAATGCATGAAAGTGAAAAGTGAAAGTGAAGTTGCTCAGTCGTGTCTGACTCAGCGACCCCATGGACTGCAGCCTACCAGGCTCCTCCTTCCATAGGAGTTTCCAGGCAAGAGTACTCAAGTGGGGTGCCATTGCCTTCTCCGATTGAGTGGTATAGAAGCTGACAAACTAAGGATATCAATGGGTGTAGTCGAAATGGTCCCAGCAAAAGCCTGTTCTCACTGTCCAAGGGAACTGGAGAAAAACAGCCTAACAAAGAAAAAAAATTTTTGATAATAACCCCTTCACACCAAAATGCCACCAAAAACTTGAGGCCT
This sequence comes from Nanger dama, assembly GCA_917880005.1. Taxonomy (NCBI): domain Eukaryota; kingdom Metazoa; phylum Chordata; class Mammalia; order Artiodactyla; family Bovidae; genus Nanger; species Nanger dama. Next base: position 3,807,738 of record CAKJTW010000073.1, on the reverse strand, counting down.
CACCCCCAGTCTCAGCAAAGGTGGAGTGGAAAGCCAGTCTGTGACAAGGCACCTCAACCAACCTCTTCCTGCTCCATGTGATTATCTCAAGGAGGCCAGCTGGGAACCAGACTTCATCTTCACCTTCATCTTCACCCTCCCCCACCATCTATGGTGTCAGAGGAGGCCTGCTAGAAATACAGGACATTATCACTCAGTGGTAATAAGTCTACCACACTGGTGTCAAAGGAGAGAAGATCATGTGGGGAAAGTAATGGACACTCTTCTTTTCCAGCCAGAGTGATATCAACAGGGCCTAGTTGTTCTTGTTCAGTCACTTAAGTCATGTCTGACTCAATGCAACTCCATGGACTGCAGCATGCCAGGCTTCCCTGTCCTTCACTATCTAAGAACGTATACTCAAAACTCGGCTGTTGATTCAGTGATACCATTCAACCATCTCATTCTCTGTCACTCCTTTCTCTTTCTGCCCTTAATCTTTCCCAGCATCAGAGTCTTTTCCAATGAGTTGGCTCTTCGAATTAGGTGGCCAAAGTATTGGAGCTTTAGCATCAGTCCTTCCAATGAATATTCAGGACTGGTTTCCTTTAGGATTGCCTGGTTTGATCTCCTTGCTATCCAAGAGACTTTCAAGAGTCTTCTCCAGCACGACAGTTCAAAAACATCAATTATTTGGCACTCAGCCTTCTTTATGGTCCAACTCTCACATCCATGTAAGACTGCTGGAAAAACTATAGCTTTGACTGTACTGACCTTTGTTGGCAAAGGGATGTCTTTGCTTTTGAATACGCTGTCTAGGTTTGTCATAGTTTTTCTTTCAAGGAGCAAGCATCCTTTAATTTCATGGCTGCATTCACCATCCACAATGATTTTGGAGCCCAAGAAAATAAAATCCACCACTGTTTACATTTTTTCCACATCTATTTGCCATGAATTGATGGGACCAGATGCCGTGATCTTAGTTTTTGAATGTGGAGTGTTTTTTTTTTTTTAATTTATTTATTTTAATTAGATGCTGATTATTTTACAGTATTGTAGTGGTTTTTGCCATACATTCACATTTATCAGCCATGAGTGTACATGTGTTCCCTATCCCGAAATCTCCCACCTCCCTCCCCATCCCATCCTTCAGGATCATCCCAGTGTGCCAGTCCCAAGCACCCTGTCTCATGCATCAAACCTGGACTGGCGATCTATTTCACATATGATAATATACATGTTTCAATGCTCTTCTCTCAAATCATCCCACCCTCTCTTCTCACAGAGTCCAAAAGTCTGTTCTTTACATCTGTGTCTCTTTTGCTGTCTCTCATATAGGGTCATAATTGCCATCTTTCTAAATTCCATATATATGTGTTAATATACTGTACTGGTATTTTTCTTTCTGATTTACTTCACTCTGTATAATGGCCAGCCTTTTCACTCTCCTCTTTCACCTTCCTCAAGAGGCTCTTTAGTTCCTCTTCACTTTCTGCCATTAGGGTGGTGTCATCTGCATATCAGAGGTTGTTGACATGTCTCCTGACAATCTTATTTCCAGATTATGATTCATCCGACCCAGCATTTTGCATGATGTACTGTGCATATAATTTAAATAAGCCAGGGGACAATATACAGCCTTGACATAGTCCTTTCACAATTTTAACCAATCCATCGTTCCATGTCCAGTTCTAACTTACTTCCTTACCTGCATACCAGTTTCTCAAGAGGCAGGTAAGGTGGTCTGGTATTCCCATTTCTTTAAGAATTTTCCACAGTTGTGATCCATAGTCAAAGGCTTTCATGTAGTAGTCAATGAAGCAGAAATAGATGTTTTTCTGGAATGCTCTTGCTTTTTCTGTTATCCAACGGATGTTGGCAATTTGATCTGGTTCCTCTGCCTTTTCTAAATCCATCTTGTACATCTGGAATTTCTTGGTTCACATACTGTTGAGGCCTAGCTTGAAGGATTTTGAGCACTACCTTGCTAGCATATGAAATGAGCATAATTGTATGATCGTTTGAACTTCCTTTGGCATTGCCTTTCTTTGGGATTGAAATGAAAACTGACCTTTTTCAGTCCTGTGGCCATTGCTGAGTTTTCCAAATTTTCTGGCATATTGAGTAAAGCACTTTAACAGCATCATCTTTTAGAATTTGAAATAACTCAAGTGGATTTCTATCACCTCCACTAGCTTTGTTCTTAGTAATTCTTTCTAAGGCCCACTTGTCTTCACATTCTAGAACAGGGTGTAGTGAGGAGCCTCAACTCCTACTTTTGCCTATCAGTAACAAGAATTCTTTCCTTCCCATGGGGATGTAGAGGGAAAGTTGAAAATCTGGATTTCCAGGCATCCTGGTAATAATAAGATAGTGCTTCTCCCGTCAGAGACACTGTCAGAGGAGGACTGCACTAACAAAAGTATAAGAAAAATGAAATTCTCATAATTCTCAAAATGTACAGACTTCAGTTGAAAATTTTTTTCCATACCAAGAACCAGGAAGATCTCAACATGAATGAGAAAAGACCTCCAGTAGCAACACAGATGACAGATGATATAGTTGTTAATTATCTGTTAAGAGTTTTAAAGCACTCAGCATATAAATGCTTTAATGAGCAATTAGGAATACATTTGAAACAAATGGAAGGCTTGCTCCTTGGAGGGAAAGGTGTTGATAGGTGTGAATGGTGTTAGTTGCCTGATCTCTGAAGATTTAGCTTCGGGACCAGGGTCCAGGCTTAATCATTCAGAGCTTTTGTGTGGCCAAAGTTTTATTACAGTGAAAAAGGACAGAGAAAACTTCTGACTTAGACATCAGAAGGAGGACAGAGAGTGCCCCACTTGCTAGTCTTATCAAGGCCTTATATATTTTTACCAGACTCACTCCCACAACATACATCTTAAATTAACAAGATTAGAACTAACAGCAGAAAGGTTTTACCAGACCCACTCCCACAATGTAAGTTTTAAAATAACAAGATCAATCAGAATGTTCTTGTTAGGAGAAACAAGCAAGATACACTGTTATATAATCATTAGCACAGAGCTTGAGGAAAAACATACCCTTGAGCAAGATGAGTTGTTCTGTTGTGTAATCATTCAGTTCAGTTCAGTCACTCAGTTGTGTCCGACTCTTTGCAACCCCATGAATCACAGCACGCCAGGCCTCCCTGTCCATCACCATCTCCCGGAGTCCACTTAAACTCATTTCCATTGAGTCGGTGATGCCATCCAGCCATCTCATCCTCTGTCGTCCCCTTTCCCTCCTGCCCCCAATTAGGCTTAAAAAAAGTTAGTCTTAAAAGATTGTTGTCATAACAGCTCAGAATTTAAGAAAAAATGTCTTATGGACTAAGTGTCCTTTTTCCTCCTTGAGATCTGTGGACCCCTCCCTCCTTGAGGACTCTTTGATCAACCCACCTAAGAATTAGCTCTCTCAGTATGACCTAGACAGCATATTAAAATGTAGAGACATCACTTTGCTGACAAAGCTCCATATAATCAAAGCTATGGTTTTTCCAGTAGTCATGTACAGATGTTAGAGTTGGACCATAAGAAGACTGGACACTGAAGAATTGATACTTTTGAATTGTGGTGCTGGAGAAGACTCTTGAGGGTTACTTGGACTGCAAGGAGATCAAACCCATAAGTCCTAAAGAAATCAACTCAATATTCATTCACTGAAAGGACTGATGCTGAAGCTGAAGCTCCAATACTTTGGCCATCCGAAGCAAAGAGCAGATTCATTGGAAAATACCCTGATGCTGAGAAAGCACCAACTCAATGGACATGAGTTGGAGCAAACTTAGGGAGATAGTGAAGGACAAGGAACCCTGGCATGCTGCAGTCCATGGGTTGCAAAGAGTTGGACACAACTTAGTGACTGAACAACAATGATGAATTTCTGCAGAGAAATACAAAGACTCAGCAAAGGAACAGAAGATATAAATAAGAACCAATTGAAAATACAGAATGGGAAAATGCATTGAGTGAAATTTTTAGATTCAGTGGATGGACTAAACAATACAATAGAAAGGATAGGAAACAGAAACAGTGAACTTTTGACTAACAGAAATTATGCTATCCAAACAACAGATAATTATGAAAATTTGTTACAGCAGACATGTTCTAAAAGAGAGGTTCCCAGGTGGTACTAGTGGCAAAGAAGCTGATAACCCTAGTCATATCATGGCAAAACACTTGTTAGCGAAGTCGCTCAGTCTTGTCAGACTCTGTGCAACCCCATAGACTGTAGCCTACCAGGCTCCTCTGTCCATGGGATTTTCCAGGCAATAATACTGGAGTGGATTGCCATTTCCTTCTCCAGGGGATCTTCCCAACCCAGGGCTCGAACCCGGGTCTCCCACATTGTAGATAGATGCTTTACCATCTGAGCCACCAGGGAAGTCCAAACACTTGTTAATTATAATTATATTACAACTGATTCCTTATAAATCAGATCACTTTCTAACAGAGCCGCTAGCTGTAGTGGTACTGGATGAAAAATATCATGTTGATATGTGTTAGCTGCTTCTTGCCACTTTTAGCAAAGTCTTGTGAAAGAGACACATTTAAGCTGATTTAAGTGGTAACTCTGTGGAAGCAGCTTCAACAGGAAATAACCAAGTGGCCCTCAAACTTTCTCAAGCCAGCCCTTTTGAAAATTTTCAGTTAGACAGTGGTGGCCAGACCAACACCAAAGATCAGGTGGTTTCAGGTAGCTTCAGGGTAACTGCCATTAAGATAAGAGGGGGAGGGGGCATAAACAATACAGATGCAAATACAGAAATAATTAAAGTATAAAAACTATTTCTCGGATATTGAGAAAAGTTAAAGATTAGGTATATCCAAAAACTCTCTGCTCTGAAAAAAAAAATCAATGAGAAAACTGTCAAAATTGTCAACTTCATATTTTCTAGGACTCTGGAAATTAAAAGTTTGTAGCAGTCTGGGGATAGACTTCCAAGGTGGTTCACTGGTTTAAAAAAAAAAAAAAAACAACAACCTACCAATGCAGGAGACATAAGAGACATGAATGTGATCCCTGGGTCAGAGGAGGACATGGCAACCCAGTACAGGATTCTTGCCTAGAGAATCCCATGGACAGAGGAGCCTGGTGGGCTAAAGTCCATAGGGTCACAAAGAGTCAGACATGACTAAAGTGACTGAGGACACACACATGCATCCTGAAAGAATGACTAAAGAAAGTTCTCTAAACAGAAAGGGCACAATAAAGGAAGGGCTTTTGGAATAGCAGGACAGAATAAAAAACAACAGAAAGAGCAAAATTGTGGATACAGTTAATAGATTTTTCTTCTCCCCTTGAGTTTTCTCAATTATGTTTGATGCTTAAAGCATAAATTTTTCCAGCTTTATTGAGATAAAGCAAAAATTATAATGTGATCTGATATGAGTCTCAGTGTATGTGAAGAAAATACTTGAAAGTTGTGTTATAATAGTTGGAACATAAAGAACATTAAGTGAAAAGAGATTTGTACATTTCACCAAACACATGAAATGTTGACACTTAGTAGCCTATAAGTTATGTATGTACAACATAATACCTAAAGTAACCACTAACAACCTATATAAAGAGATGCACTCAGAAACCCTATAGATTAATGAAATTGGAATTCTAAGAAATGTTCAAGAAAACAGCAATCCTAAATGGTTATGCACGAAATAATCAAAGAAGCTTCATATCAGTGAAGCAAAAATTTTAGAACCGAAAGGAGAAAGAAAAAATCCATAATTAAACTTTAACAACCTCCTCTCCCAACAACTGAAAATGCAATTATACAGAAAATCAGAAATGATTTAGAAGTCAAGAGCACCATCAAACAACAGGATCTGATCAATATTTATGGACACTATACCCAACAATAGCAGAACATACATTATTTTCAAGTGACCATATAACATATAACAAGGTAGACAATATCCTAGTCTATAAAACAAGCTTCAATTTTTAAAATTGAAATCATGCATGATTTCTCTGGTTCTAGTGGAATCAAACTAGAAATCAATAACAGAAAGGCAACATGAAGCTTGGCAGAAAAAATGGTGATGGTAGAAAATCTAACTTCCTTGTCCCCTCATATTGATCAATGATTGGATAGCTATCCATGAACAAAGACCTCTAGGATGCTTCTATAGTCTACTTAAGAAGTCTTAGAAACACATTAGAACAACAAAAACAACAAAAGAGAATAATTTCACAAAAAGAGAAGGAAGAAATTGCATTTTGGTTGCATCATCCCCATCCTTCAAGTCAGCATTGTTTGTGCCAAGAAAGAACTTCCTAGCTAGAAAGAGTTCCTTTTGCCAGAAAGGAAAGAGGGAGGTGAGTGACCAGCTTCTCCAGTCTCTCACAGCACTATGTAAAGGTTCTACTTTGGTTTCATACCATTCAGACCAGCAAAGCAGAAATGTATACAGCTGACTGGGAACAAAGAAGAAAAGCAGAGGCTGTTAGTAGCAGACATGCAATGGGACTGATCAAACTCCACAGAGACCTGCTCTGCAGACAAAACTCAGAGGATTTCACCATCGATGAAGCCAGTGGTCAGCACAGCTGCTGTGGACCCCTTATAGATCTCATCAGCTTTCTCCTCACAGGTATTCATGTTCCCTAATGCCAGCCAACTGAGTCAGTCTCCACTCTCTCCACCCATTCACCCCTGATGAGTCCAGGAACCACATTGGCAGCCATCCAAAGTGTCTGCAGCTGCACAGGTGTGAAACACAAGCTGCCTGAGACTCTCCTCACCCCACTGGAGCCCAGGAGCCGTGCCTACAGCCAGTGTGGGCCTACAGCTGTCTGAATAGGGCTTGTTTAGTACACCAGCCTACAGACCCTAGGGTCCCCACTGCCACTGTGCCCACATTTGGAGCTAGCCTACACATTTGTGCCTCTGCATTTCCCTGGCCTGATCCTTGTCTTTGGCCTCCACCATAATGCACACATCCTAGGGGAAAGGCATGCAGCCATGGATGACAACTGCTTGTGGACCTGAATCAAGCTCTGCCTTCTGTCACTAGCCAGCATCACTGTGCCCAGCTGTAACTTGCCCTTCTGGCTATGTACCTGCATACCTGAAGCCCAACTCAAACCACCAGCTGCTACTGTAGCATGCATGCCTGGGGCGGTGGGGGTGGTGGTGGTGGTGGTGGTGTATGCAGCTGCAGGAACGTACACCAATATCCAGGGACTTCACCACTACTTATGGGCTCATATCAGGCTATGCACGCCTTCTGTCATTGGCCAACACAATAGCACCCACCCTTCCATCTGTGGGCCTGCATATCTCTAACCTGAACTATGTCACAAGCTTCCACTGAAGTGTGCATACTTGGAGGAAGAGTGTGCAGCCATAGGAGATCATTCTGACATCTAGGGCCTCTACAGCTATCCGTGAGCTCATAATTGGCCCTGACCTTTGCAATTTGCCCTTGTTCCCATCACTTTACATGTCTGTCTGCAATTAGCCCTTGCCTATAAACAGGCACCTGCAGCTGGTCCCTTTAGCTGAGTTTGTGTACACCAGCAACTCCACCCATCACTGCTGACTGCCCTGGTCCCTAGCTATTGGTCCTGGAGTTCCACTTAGGATGCCAATAATCCTTGGAGCTACTGTTGACCCCCCACAGTACCCACCAAGCACCATGAAGTTGATGATACTGTGGACTCTAGTAGCTTGAGCCAAGAGACATCAAGCCCCCACAGTGCCTGATGTTCTCCTACACTTAGCACACTATACTGCAAGACTGGGGGTCATAGCACAACCCTGTATGCCTCCACTCACAGGTGAAAGGCTTCCTTTACCAAAGTCAATCCATAAAGTCTGGAAGATAAGACTCCTTCTTCAAATGAGCAGACACCTATGAAAGGGTACATGGGATTATGAAGAATTTGAGAAACATGTCTCCACCAAAAGAATATGGTAAACCTCTAACAGTTGGCCCCAAAGAAATGGAGACCAGGAATTACCTGACAAAGAATTCCAAATAATTGTTCACAGTGATCAGAGAGTTATAAGAGAAAACAGACAAATGTTTTATCAAATCAGGAAAACAAAATGAGGAGTTCACTAAAGAGATGGATAACATAAAAATAAACAGATTTTGAGGCTGAAGAATATTATGACTAACGAATTCAATCAGAATTCAATCAACAGCAGACTTGAATTTGTAGATGCGAGAATTAATGTGCTAGAAGACAGACTAATTGAAATTATCTAATCAGAGAACAAAAAAATATGAAAAATAATGAAGAAAGCCTACAGGACTTATGAATGAATATCAACAAAAATAATGTACTAATGATTGGAGTCTCAGAAGGAGAAATGGATTTAAAGTTTATTTAAATTAATAGCTGAGAACTTCCTACACCTGGGGAAAGATTTCTGTATCCACGATCATGAAGCTAATAGATCACCTCAAGATTTCAATCCACAGCAGTATTCTCCAAGATACATAATAATAAAACTGTCTAAAACAAGATAAAGATTTTGGGGAGGAGGCTGGAAAAAAATAGTTTATTTGGGGTCTTAGGAGACACAGCTTTGGGTAAAAATGAAAGAGTATTCTGGGGAAGAGAAAGTTAAGAACTTATAAAGACAAAATTAGCTACAAAGATGTTCATTGTTTTCTGGTGAGAATTGTGACTGACTCTAATACAAATCAGGAAATATTTGCTGTTAAGGCATCACAGGTTATTTTAGGGTAGGCGTCTGAGAAGTAGACAGGCTGTCATAAGTTATTTTAGAGTAAAGGTGTAAGAAGTATCTTGAGTTTCTGGCAGATGTTCTGAATGACTTCATTAGGAGAACAAGTGGTCAAAAAGTCAGATTTAATCCAGGCTGAGATGTATTAATACATAAGTCACACTTACTTTATGACCTCCCAACTTCATTTTACAGAGCTCTCTGAGCAATACTAACCTCATTTTGATATTCCTTTCATAATATCCAGGAGCATTTTCCATCTGAAGTGTTTACAAAAGGAGGACTACAATATTTCCTTGTTACATCAGTGGTTCACCATTGGTTCTCCTGGTTCTCATTGGTCTCATTGGTTCTCCTGGTTCTCCCACATTGCAGTCAGATTCTTTACCATCTGAGCCACCAGGGAAACCCATTTTGCATGGGAGTGAACTTAAATTGCTAGCGTAAAATAGACTTTTGTATATAAGATGTTTTATGTAAAGTTCATAGTAACCACAAAACAAAGACTTTCAGTAGATTCACAAAAGATAAAGAGAAGGCAGTCAAAACACACCACAATGGAAAATCATCAGTTTACAAAGGAAGGCAGCAAAGAAAGGAAGAAAGAAAAATTGAAGTAGAAAACAGCCATAAAACTATAAGATGGCATTAATTAAGTCTTTAGGGGTTCTCAGGTGACTCAGCGATAATCTGCCTTCAGCGCTGGAGACACAGAAGACATGGGTTCGATCCCTGGGTCAGAAAGATTCCCTGGAGGAAGACTTGGCAACCTACTCCAGTATTCTTGCCTGGAGAATCCCATGAACAGAAGAACCTGGTGGGCTGCAATCCATGGGGTTACAAAGAGTAGGACATGACTGAAGCAACTGATCATACACAAAGTTAAGTGCTTATCTGTTAATAATTACTCTGAATGAGTAGTAGATAGAATTCTTCAATCAAAAGACTTAGCTTTAAGGATACACATAGGCTCAAAGCGAAAAGAGGATAAAAGATATTCCATGCCAACAGGAACCAAAGAAAGCATGGATGTCTGATACTAATATCAGACAAAACAGACTTTAACCAAAAATGGTAACAAAAGACAAAGATGGTTGTTATATAATAATAAGATCAGTTCATCAAGAATATATAACAATTATGAATAAATTTGTACCCAAGATTGGAGTACCTAAATATCTTTTTTAAAATTGGAACACCTAAATACCTTAAGCAAACACTAAGAAATCTGAAGTGAGACATAGACAAAAATAAAACAGTAAAGGACCTTAATACCTCCCTTTCAACAATGGATATATCATCCATGCAGAAAATAAACAAGGAAATGTTGGACTTGAACCATACTTTAGGCCAAATGGAACTAACAGACATACATATACATAGCTTGCATGTATTGTGGGTTCAGTTCCAAATCACTGTAATGAAGTGAATATTGTAATAGAGCGAGTCACACAAACTTATCATTTCCCAATGCATATATTATGTTTATGTATAGTGCAGTCCATTATGTGTGGGATAACATTATGTCTAAAAAACAACATGCACACTTTAATTTTTTAATTTATTTTGTATTATTTATTTATTTTTTACTTTACAATTTACAAATTATTTATTGCTTAAAAATGCTAACCATCATCTGAGCTTTCGGAAAGTTGTAATCTTTTTGCTGGTGGATGATCTTGCCTCAGTGGTGATGGCAGGGTGTTGGTTGCTGAAGGTTAGAGTGGCTGTGGCAATTTCTTAACATAAGACAACAATGGTGTTTGTCACATCAATTGTTCCTTTCATTAGTGATTTCTCTGCAGCATGAAGTGCTGTTTGATAGCACTTTACCCACAGTAGAACTTCTTTCAAAGCTGGAATCAATCTTCTCAAAACCAGCCACTGCTTCATCAACTAAGCTTATTTGTAATGTTCTAAATCCTTTTTGTCATTTCAACAATCTTCATAGAATCTTCACCAAGAGTAGATTCCCTCTTCAGAAATTACTTTCTTTGCTCATCCATAAGAAGTAACTCACCATGCATTACAGTTTTATCATGATATTGTAGCAATCCAGTCACATCTTCTGGCTCCACTTCTAATTTTAGTTACCTTGCTATTTCTATTACATCTGCAGTTCTTGCTCCACTGAAGTGTTGAACCCCTCAGAGTTATCCATAAGGGTTGAAATCAACTTATTTCAAACTCCTGTTAATATTGATATTTTGACCTCTTCTCATGAATCACAAATGTTCTTGATAGCATCTAGAGTAATGAATTCTTTCCAGACGTTTTCATTTACTTTGTATGGATCCATTAGAGTAATCACTATCTAGGTCAGTTATAACCTCATACCATGTTTTTGTTAAATCCTGAAAATTAAAAGTTGAAATTACTCTTTAATCCATGGGCAGCACAATGAATATTGTGTTAGCAGCATGAAAACATTAATGTCATTGTACATTCTCCATCAGAGCTCTAGGGTGACTAGGTGCACTGTCGATGAGCAGTAACATTTTGAGAGGAACCATTTTTTCTGAGCAGTAGGTTTTAATAGTAGACTTAAAATATTCAGTAAACTGTGTTGTAAACAGATGTGCTGTCATTTGTTGTTCCATTTGAAAAGCCCAAGCAAGAGTAGATTTAGCATAATTCTTAAGAGCCCTAGGATTTGTTGTTCCATTTGAAAAGCCCAAGCAGAGTAGATTTAGCATAATTCTTAAGAGCCCTAGGATTTTCAGAATGGTAAATGAACACTGACTTCAACTTAAAGTCACCATCTGCATTCACCCAAAACAAGAGAACCAGCTTGTATTTTGAAGCCTCAAAGCCAGGCACTGACTTCTCCTCTCTAGCTGTGAAAATTCTAGATGGCATTTTCTTCCAATAAAAAACTATCTTGGTTATATTGAAAATCTGTTGTTTAGTGTAACCACCTTCATTATCTCAGGTATATCTTCTGAATAAGTTGCTGCAGCTTCTACATCAGCACTTTCTTTTTCACTGTACCCTTTTATGTTATGGAGACAGTTTCTTTCCTTAAACCTCACAAACCAACCTCAGGTAGTTTCAGGCTTCTATAATTTTCTCACCTCTCTTACATTCACAGAATTGATGAGTTAGTATTTTGCTTTGGATTAGGCTTTGGCTGAAGGGAATATTGTGGCTGACTTGATCTTCTATCTAAACCACTAAAACTTTCTCCATATCAGCAATAAGGCTGTTTCAACTTCCTTTTTTTTTTACTTATTTTTATGTTTAATTTTCATTGAAGTATAGTTGATGTACAGTACTATATAACTTACAGATGTATTATATAGTGGTTCACAATTTTTAATAGTTATGCTCCATTTATTGTTATGATAAAATATTGGCTAATTCCCTGTACAGAACAATATATGCTTGTAATTTATTTTATACATAATAGTTTGTACCTCTTAATCCCCTTACCCTCCCTGCTTCTTTCGCCCACTGGTTACCACTAATTTGTTCTCTATATCTGTGAGTTTGCTTCTTTTTTTTGTTATATTTACTAGTTTGTTTATTTTTTTAGATTTCATATAAAGTGACATCATACAGTATTTGTCTTTCTTTATCTGACTTATTTTGCTCCAAACATAATACCCTCCAAGTCCATTTGTGTTGCTGCAAACGGCAAAATTTTATTCTTTTTATGGCTGATTAGTATTCCATTGTGTATGTGCATATACATATACATATACACACATATATATATATACATATATATACACACACACACACACATATATATATAGACATATATATATATCACATTTATCCATTCATCTTTTGATGGACACTTATGTTGTTTCTATATCTTAGCTATTGTAAATAATGCTGCTATGAATGTTGGGGTATGTATATCTTTTAAAATTAGTGTTTTTTGTTTTCATTGGATATATATCCAGGAATGGAATTGCTAGATCCATTTTCAATCCTGAGAAAGAAGAGCAAAGCTGGAGGCACCATGCTAATTGATTTCAAACTATACTATTTAAACAAACTATAGTAAACAAAACTCTATGGTATTGACATAGAACTAGACACATAGACAAATGGAACTCAATCAAGAGCCCAGAGATACCCTTCTGTATAAAGAATACTCATTGGGGATAGGATAGTTTCTTCCATAAATAGTGTTGGGAAAACTAGATTACTACATGCATAAGAGTGAAATTGGAACCCCATCTTAAACTTTACTCAAAATGGATTAAATACTTAAACATAAGATCTGAAACTGTAGATATCTGAGAAGAAAACATAAGGAAAATGTTCTTTTACGTTGATCTTGTAGTTATTTCCTGTAAAGCATAAGTAACAAAAGAAGAAACAAATAAATGGAACTACATCAAACTAAAAACTTCTGCACAGCAAAAAAAAAATGAACAGAAACAGACAATGAAATGAAAAGGCAACATAAGGAATGGGAAAGATTGTTTGCAAATCATATATTGGGAAAGGGGTTAATAACCACAATATATAAAAAACTGATACAACTCATTATATATTTAAAAAAGCCCTATTGAAAAGTGGGCAAAGGAACTGAATAAACAGTTTTCCAAAGAATACATACAAGTGAACAACAGGTATATGAAAAGATATTCAGCATCACTAATTGGTGAAATGCAAATCAAAACCACAATGAGATATCACTTCACACCAGTTAGAATGACTATTATCAAAAGGCAAGAGATAACAGGTGTTAGCCCTGATGCTGGGAAAGATTGAAGGCAGGAAGAGAAGGGAACAAAAAAGATGAGATGGTTGGATGGCATCACCGACTCAATGGACATGAGTTTGAGAGGGCTCTAGGAGTTGGTGATGGACAGGGAAACCTGGGGTGCTGCAGACCATGGGGTTGCAGAGTTGGACACAACTGAGCAACTGAACTGACTAACTGAACAAGTGTTACCAAGGGTGTAGAGAAAAGGGGAACATTTGTGCACTGTTAGTGGGAGTGTAAACTTGGTACAGCCACTATGGAAAATAGTATGGTGATTCCTCAAAAATTAAAAATAAAACTACCATATGATCCAACAGTCTCACTCCTGGGTTTATATCCAAAGGAAATAGAAACTGATTTTTAAGGGATATCCACACTCACATGTTCACAGCATAATTAACAATAGCAAGATATAGAAACAATCGAAGTGTCCATCACAGATGAATGAAGAAGTTGTGAGACTATGAGATTATAAATAGTATGAGTGAAAAAAGATGCTGTGAGATTAAATTTAACATATATAGACATGAAAAAGAAAGAAATTCTGCTGTTTTGCAATAACTGGGTGACCCTTCAGGACATTGTGCTAAGTGAAATTAATACAATAGAAAAAAACAAATGCCATTTGATATCAATTATTTGTAGAATCTAAAAAAACCAAACTCAGAGAAATAGAGTGGTGATTACTAGGAACTGGGAGGTAAGGGAAATGGGAAAATACTGTCAAGGAGTACAAGCTTCCAGTTGCAAGAGTAATAAGTTCTGGGGATCTAATGTAAAGCATGGTGATTGTGGTCAGTAATACTTTATTTTATACTGGAAAGTTGCCAAGACAATAGATCTTATATGTTCTAACCACAAAAAGAAATGTTAATGCTATGGGGGTAATCATTTGTAGCATACAAGTGTATCAGATCAACAGACTATATACCTTAAGCTTCCACAATGTTATATGTCAATTATAACTCATAAAGCTAGAAAAAAGAAGTGAAATGTGAAGATTCTCCAAACACTTAAATATTAAACACATTCTTCAATAATGCATGAGTTAATAAGGAAGTTTCAAGAGAAATAAGAATAACACGGAACTGAATGACGGTATAAATATATCTCAATTTATGGAAAACAACTAAATCGTTTGTCGAGAGGCATACTCATAGGATTGAGTGCTTACCTTAGAAAAGAGGAAAAGTCTAAATCAATAAACCAAAATGTCACTTCGGAAACTTAGAAAAATAAGAGCAACATAGTAGAAAGAAGGAAATAAATATAATGAATGAAGATACAAGTTTTAAAAATCCCTGGAATTGAAAACAGAAACAATACAGAAAAATCAATGAATGAGTTGGTTATAAGAGAAACAATATCTAAAAATCAATACAATTAATAATTTTTTAGAAGGCTAATGAAGCAGAACATGACTGAGCGACTGAAGTGAACTGAATGAAGCAGAAGAGAAGAAGCAAAGGAAGTGAGTGAACACAAACTACCAATGTCAGGAACAAAGTGGAAGGTATCATACTGATCATGTGAATCTGGAAAGGATAATAAAAGAATAATATGAACAGTTCTATACACATAACTTTGGTAACTTAGATGATATGGATGAGTTCCTTAAAAAGTAAAAAGTACTACAACTCACTCAAAATGAAATAGATTATTTGAATAGCCCTAAAACTACTAAGCATATTGAATTCATATTTAAATAATCTCTGAAAAAGAAATCATTAGGCCTGGATTGTTTTACTGGAGAATTATACCAAGAATTTAAAGAAAAATTAGCATAAATTATACAAAATATCTCCTGGAAAGCAGAATAGGAGAAAACACTTCCCATCTCATTGTACAAAGGCAGTATTTGTCTGACACCAAAACCAGAAATAAAAATGATATAGAGAAAAGAAAGTTATAGAAAATTATAGACTAATAATATCCTTCATAAATATAAGTGCAAATATCATTAACAGTTTGAAGACAGAATTTATAAAAACTAAAAACCAAAACTATACACCATATAAAATGGAGTTTATTCCAGGAATGCAAGGTGGTTCAGTTGATTTTAAAATAAATCATTTTATATATTAACAGGCTAAAGAAACAAAATCACAAGAACATGTTAGTTACATAAATTTATGCAGAATATGTACTTGAAAAAATTACCGCACATTTGTAAACACACACACACACAAACCTCAACAAACTAAGAATAGGAAATAATCACCTCAGCTTGGTAAAGAACATCTAAGTATGATGTAGCTAACCTCATACTTAATGGTGATCTGTTGAATACTTTTAAGATTGAGAATAACATGAGAATGCTTGCTCTTGTCACTGCTATTCCTTATAGGAGTGGAATTTAGGGGAAAGGGTGGGAGAGGGATAAATTAGGAATTTGAGATTAACATATGCACATTATAGCACAGAGAACTATACTCAGTATTTTGAGTGTATATATATGTGTGTGTATATATATATATATATATATATATACACACACACACACATATATATATGAAATTGAATCACTTTGTGGTATACCTGAAATTAACACAACATAAATCAACTATAATTCAATTAAAAAATGAAATAACTTTAGAAAGTAAAAAAAAAAAAGGAAAGGAAATAAAACATAGTTTGGATAGGAGGAAATATAACTCCCTACCTGCCAATGACGTGATTGTCTGCATAGAAAATTCTAAGGAGGACATTAAAAAAAAAAAAATTCCAGAAATAGCAAGGGAATTTATCAAAGATATAAAATACAAGGCCAACATGCAAAAATCAATTGAATTTTTATACTAGCAATGAACATGTGAAAAATGAAATTAAAAAACAGTGCCATTTATAATCTCTCAAAACAACTGAAATGCTTAGGTATATGTCTGATAAAACATTTATAGGATTTATATGCTGAAAATTATAGAATGCTGATAAAAGAAGTTTAAGAAAATTTAAACAGAAAGACATGAGTAGAAAACTCAATATAGTGAAGATTTTCATTTCTTTCAAAAAAAAAATATATATATGGTAATTAATATGAAAACCTGAGCATGATTTTTTGCAGATGGAGACAAGGTTATACTAGCATGTGTATATATACATAAACACACACATATATATATACACACACAATATAGTATGCATATATACGTATAAACACACATACATCCATGTACACAGAGGAACTAGAAGAGCTAACACAATTTTTAAAATAAAAAAGACATATTATTAATGTTTATTATATTGCTTCAGAAGTCAAACAGTCTGAAATTGGCAGATGGATAGACACATTCATTAATGTAAGAGAACCATCTATAAATAGCCTCATAGTTCAGTTCAGTTCAATCGCTCAGTCGTGTCCGACTCTTTGTGACCCCATGAACCACAGCACGCCAGGCCTCCCTGTCCATCACCAACTCCTGGAGTTTACCCA
This sequence comes from Nanger dama, assembly GCA_917880005.1. NCBI lineage: Eukaryota > Metazoa > Chordata > Mammalia > Artiodactyla > Bovidae > Nanger > Nanger dama. Next base: position 3,790,872 of record CAKJTW010000073.1, on the reverse strand, counting down.
AACTCATGTCCATTGAGTCGGTGATGCCATCTAATCATCTCATCGTCTGTTGTCCCCACTGCTCCTTCCTTCAATATTTCCCAGCATCAGGGTCTTTTCAAATGAGTCAGCTCTTCGCATGAGGTGGCCAAAATATTGGAGTTTCAGTTTCAACATCAGTCCTTCCAATGAATACCCAGGACTGATTTCCTTTAGAATGGACTGGCTGGATTTGCTTGCAGTCCAAGGGATTCTCAAGAGTCTTCTCCAACGCCACATTTCAAAAGCATCAATTCTTCTCTGCTCAGCTTTTTTATAGTCCAACTCTCACATCCATACATGACTACTGGAAAAACCATAGCTTTGACTAGATAGACTTTTGTTGACAAAGTAATGTCTCTGCTTTTTAATATGTTATCTAGATTGGTCATAACTTCTCTTCCAAGGAGTAAGTATCTTAATTTCATGGCTGCAATCACCATCTGCAGTGATTTTGGAGCCCCCAAAAATAAAGTCTGACACTGTCTACCCAACTATTTCCCATGAAGTGATGGGACCAGATGCCATGATCTTAGTTTTCTGAATGTTGAGCTTTAAGCCAACCTTTTCATTCTCCTCTTTCACTTTCATCAAGAGACTCTTTAGTTCTTCACTTTCTGCCATAAGAATGGTGTCATCTGCATATCTGAGGTTATTGATATATCTCCCAGCAATCTTGATTCCAGCTTGTGCTTCATCCAGCCCAGCGTTTCTCATGATGTACCCTGCATATGAGTTAAATAAGCAGGGTGACAATATACAGCTTTGATATACTCCTTTTCCTATTTGGAACCAGTCTGTTGTTCCATGTCCAGTTCTAACTGTTGCTTCCTGACCTGCATACAGGTTTCTCAAGAGGCAGGTCAGTTGGTCTGGTATTCCCATCTCTTGACTTTTCCATAGTTTATTGTGATCCACACAGTCAAAGACTTTGGCATAGTCAATAAAGCAGAAATAGATGTTTTATTGGAACTCTTTTGCTTTTTCCATGATCGAGCAGATGTTGGCAATTTGATCTCTGGTTCCTCTGCCTTTTCTAAAACCAGCTTGAACATCTGGAAGTTCACGGTTCATGTATTGCTGAAGCCTGGCTTGGAGAATTTTGAGTATTACTTTACTAGCATGTGAGATAAGTGCAATTGTGTTGTAGTTAAAGAATTCTTTGGCATTACCTTTCTTTGGAATTGGAATGAAAACTGACCTTTTCCAGTCCTGTGGCCACTGCTGAGTTTTCCAAATTTGCTGACATATTGAGTGCAGCACTTTCACAGCATCATCTTTCAAGATTTGAAATAGCTCAACTGGAATTCCATCAACTCCACTAGCTTTGTACATTGTGATGCTTCCTAAGGCCCACTTGACTTCACATTCCAGGATGCCTGACTCTAGGTGAGTGGTTACACCATCGTGATTATCTGGGTCATGAAGATCTTTTTTGTACAGTCTTCTGTGTATTCTTGTCACCTCTTCTTAATATCTTCTGCTTCTGTTAGGTCCATACCATTTCTGTCCTTTATCAAGCCCATCTTTGCATGAAATCTTCCCTTCTTATCTCTAATTTTCTTGAAGAGATCTCTAGTCTTTCCTATTCTGTTGTTTTCCTCTATTTCTTTGCATTGATCATTGAGGAAGGCTTTCTTATCTCTCCTTGCTATTCTTTGGAACTCTGTGTTCAAATGGGTATATCTTTCCTTTTCTCCTTTGCTTTTCAATTCTCTTCTTTTCACAGCTATTTGTAAAGCACCCTCAGAGCCATTTTGCTCTTTTGCATTTCTTTTTCTTGGGGATGGTCTTGATCCCTATCTCCTGTACAATGTCATGAACTTCCCTTCATAGTTCATCAGGCACTCTGTCTATCTGATCTAGTCCCTTAAATCTATTTCTCACTTCTACTATATAATCATAAGGGGTTTGATTTAGGTCATACCTGAATGGCCTAGTAGTTTCCCCCACTTTTCTTCAATTTAAGTCTGAACTTGGCAATAAGCAGTTCATGATCTGAGCTGCAGTCAGCTCCTGGTCTTGTTTTTGTTGACTATATAGAGCTTCTCCATCATTGGCTGCAAATAATATAATCAGTCTGACTTTGGTGTTGACCATCTGGTGATGCCCATGTGTAGAGTCTTCTCTTGTGTTGTTGAAAGAGGGTATTTGCTATGACCAGTGCATTCTCTTGGCAAAACTCTGTTAGCCTTTGCCCTGCTTCATTCTGTACTCCAAGGCCATATTTGCCTGTTACTCCAGGTATCTCTTGACATCCTACTTTTGCATTCCAGTCCCCTGTAATGAAAAGGATATCTTTTGAGGGTGTTAGTTCTTAAAGGTCTTGTAGGTCTACATAGAACCGTTCAACTTCAGCTTCTTCAGTGTTACTGATTGGGGCATAGACTTGGATTATCATGATACTGAATGCTTTGCCTTGCAAACAAGCGAGATCATTCTATCGTTTTTGAGATTGCATCCAAGTACTGCATTTCAGACTCTTTGGTTGACTGTGATGGCTACTCCATTTCTTCTAAGGGATTCCTTCCTGCAGTAGAGAATATAATGGTCTACTAGACTAAATCTGATAGACAGAGTGCCTGATGAACTATGGACAGAGGTTCGTGACATTGTACAGGAGACAGGAATCAAGACCATCCTCAAGAAAAGAAATACCAAAAAAGCAAACAGCCTCATAAAATATGGCCAAATTGTTTTTGACAAAGTTGCAAAAGCATGTGGAAGGAGGAAGGATAATCTTCAATAAAAGATGGTGGAGCAGTTCATATCTATAGGCAACAAAAGTGAACATTGACCTACAACTCATATCTTCTGGAAAAATTAACTTAAAATCAGCATACATGAAAATGCAAAACTATACAACTTTTAGAAGATAATAAAAGAGGAAATATGTGCACTTATTGAATTTTATTGAGCAGATTTTTGTGTTTACACAAAAGCACAAAGAAATACATTAATAAATTGAACTTCATCAAAATAATATTTGCTCTGTAAATTTCCCTATTATAAAGATTAAAAAAACCAATCTACAGACTTGGAGAAGATATTTACAAACCATGTGTCTGATAAAGGACTCATAACTAGAATGTTAGCTCAGCTGATAAATAATCTGCCTGCAATGTAGGAGACCCTAGTTCTATTCCTGGGTCAGGAAAATCTCCTGGAGGAGAGCATAGCAACTTGCTTGAGTATTCTTGCCTGGAGACTCTCCATGGACAGAGGAGCCTGATGGGCTACACTCCATGGGGTCACAAAGAGTCAGACATGAATGAGCAAATAAGCAAAACTAGAATATACAAAAAAAAACTCTCAAATTTCAATGGTAGAAAAAAAATCAGACAATCCACTTCTAAAATGACCAAATATGAGAAAAGATAAATGTATGACAAATAAACACATCAAAAGATGTTCAAGATCACTAGCCATTCAGTTCAGTTCAGTCACTCAGTCGTGTCTGACTCTTTGCGACCCCATGAATCGCAGCATGCCAGGCCTCCTTGTCCATCACCAACTCCTGGAGTTCACCCAAACTGATGTCCATTGAGTCGGTGATGCCATCCAGCCATCTCATCATTTGTCATCCCCTTCTCCTCCTGCCCCCAATCCCTCCCAGCATCAAAGTCTTTTCCAATGAGTCAACTCTTCACATCACGTGGCCAAAGTATTGGAGTTTCAGCTTTAGAATCATTCCTTCCAAAAGAACACCCAGGGCTGATCTCCTTTAGAATGGACTGGTTGGATCTCCTTGCAGTCCAGGGGACTCTCAAGTGTCTTTTACAACACCACAAGTCAAAAAGCAACAATGCAACCAGTAATATGACCAGGGTATACAGAAAATGGAGCTCTCCTATACTTCTGATGAGAACAAATTGATTCTGGAAAAGTTCTTAAGTTTCTTTGAAAAAAAAATATGTACTTACTGTACAACCCATCATTTTATCCTCCAGGGCATTTAATTCAATGAAACGAGAACACGTCCACACAAAACTTATACAGATGTGTACATAGCATTTTTATTTGTAATAACCAAAAACTGGATGTAATCCAGATTGTCCTTCAATGGATTAATAATTAACAAATTACAGTAATTCATATTCTAGAATACTATTCAGTAGTAAAAAAAAAATCGTGAATTTTTGATGCACACAACAAGTTTGATGGAATTCAAAGTTATTATATTGAGTGAAAAAGCCTATCTCAAAGAGACATATACTGTATAATTCCACTCAGCACTCTCAAAATGAGAAAAATTCTAGAGATAAAAAACAGATTGGTGGTTGCCAGTGTTTAGGTGATGGTAGGGGTGGAGGGTGGTGGGTATGACTATAAAGGGGTAGCATGAGAGAGATATTTGAGATAATGGAATGGTGTCTTGACTCTGGTGGTGGTTACATGAACCTACACGTGTGATAAAATGGTACAGCACTATTTATACACATGTTGCTAATGTTATTTTCCTAGTTTAGACATTGTACTATAGTTCTGTAAGATGTCCACTTTGGGGGAAACTGGGTGAGCAGAATGTTCAACCTCTCTGTACTATCTTTGCAACTTCCTGTGAATCTATTTTATTTCAAAATAAAAATTTAGAAATATAAACCAATTCAAATTTATATTTTTTGATTTTAATAAAGTATATTGTAAAAAAAAATTAAATGAAAACCTCATATGGAGTGCTTTCTGTTATATACTCAAAAGAGCAGAGTGCAGAAATGTGTCTATAATATGATACCTTTATGAAAGGAAAGAAAGGATATAAGAAAATATAAATGGATTTGTTTATTATGAAAGAGATTTACAGGACAGGTAAACCAGAACCTAATGAATTGATTACCTATAGGTGTTCAGCCGGAGATGGAAATGGCAACCCACTCTAGTGTTCTTGCCTGGAGAATCCCATGGACAGAGGGGCCTGGTGGGCTGCAGTCTGTGGGGTTGCAAAGAGTCAGACACGACTAAACAACTCACACACACACACACACACACACACACACACACACACACACACAGGGGTTCAGCAGATATGGGATGGTAACAATGGGATAATGACAGTAGTACAGCAAGAATGAGAGAGGAGCAACTCTTGAATATACTTTTTTTTTGCATTAGTCAGTTCAGTCACTCAGTCGTGTCTGACTCTTTGCAACCCCATGGACTGCAGCACGCCAGGCTTCTCTATCCATCATTAACTCCTGGAGCTTACTCAAACTCATGTCCATAAAGTCAGTGATGCCATCCAACAATCACATCCTCTGTTGTCCCCTTCTCCTCCTGCCTTCAATCTTTCCCAGCATCAGGGTCTTTTCCACTGAGTCAGTTCTTCAAATCAGGTGGTCAAAGTATTGGAGTTTCAGCTTCAGCATCAGTCCTTCCAATGAATATTCAGGACTGATTTCCTTTAGGATGGACTGGTTGGATCTCCTTGCAGTCCCAGGGACTCTCAAGTCTTCTCCAACACCACAACTCAAAAGCACCAGTTCTTCGGTGCTCAGCTTTCTTTATAGTCCAACTCTTACATCCATACATGACTACTGGAAAAACCATGGCTTTGACTAGATGGACCTTTGTTGGCAAAGTGATGTCTCTGCTTTTAATATGCTGTCTAAGCTGTTCATAACTTTTCTTCCAAGGAGCAAGTGTCTTTTAATTTCATGGCTGCAGTCATCATCTGCAGTGATTTAGGAGCCCCCAAAATAAAGTCTGTCACTGTTTCCATTGTTTTCCCTTCTATTTGGAATGAAGTTATGGGACCAGGTGTGATGATCTTAGCTTTCTGAATGTTGAGTTTTAAGCCAACTTTTTCCCTCTCCTCTTTCAGTTTCATCAAGAGGCTCTTTAGTTCTTCTGCACTGTCTGCCATAAGGGTGGTGTCATCTGCATATCTGAGGTTATTGATATTTCTCCCCACAATCTTGATTCCAGCTTGTGCTTCTTCCAGCCCAGAGTTTCTCATGATGTACCCTGCATATAAGTTAAATAAGCATGGTGACAATATACAGTCTTGACTTACTCCTTTCCTATTTGAAACCAGTCTATTGTGCCATGTCCAGTTCTAACTGTTGACTGTTGCCTCCTGATCTGCATACAGGTTTCTCAAGAGGCAGGTAGGTGTTCTGGTATTCCCATCTCTTTAAGAATGTTCCACAGTTTGTTGTGATCCACACAGTCAAAGGCTTTGGTGTAGTCAATGAGCAGAAGTAGATGGTTTTCTGGAACTCTGTTGCTTTTTTGATGATCCAACAGATGTTGACTTTTTTTTTTTTTGGCATAGGTCTGACTTATAGACTCATAGTACTGATTCATGTACTCAAACTAACTAAAAAAAAAAAAAAAAATCAACCTGACAGTTGGAAGGACTCGAAGTGAAGCACAAAGTGTAACAAATCAACCTAATTATATGACAAATGAGGAACATAGCTATACAGAAAATGATGGGATGAACTAGCCAAATTAATTTTAGAAAGCAGTATTTCTACTGTATATTTTAGGACTAAGGATGAAAAAGAACTTTATACAAACACTGCCCTGGTTGGTAAATATATAGCTCACAGGGATATGGGTTAGCAACTCTTAAACCAATATACTTACATTGTGGGTTTAAATAAATAAGTAAATATATTATGAATAATGAAAACTAAATTTCTTGCTATTGAAGAAGAACATTTCAAATGAGCAAAGAAGAAATGCTAAATTTATCACTGTAGTATTGAATTAGAATGGAAGCAGTCAATGTTTTTAAAACTCATGTTTTACAAATATACAGATAGATACAAAAGTAAATATAGGAAAGTGTTTGTGTATTCATAGAATACCTAGAAGCAATGCCACTCTAGTAACAATGAACTCACTTAGAACACAGGCCTTGGTTTTAAATAATATTCTCCTGTAAAATATCCTGGGCTTCTTGGAAAAATAGCTGATTCCAGGGATGGGACATGGAAAAATATGAGACTGGAATATCTTATGGTGCCAAAAAGTAAGGAAGTGCTAAAAAAATTACAGAAATATGATAGAAAGAACATGGGAGCCAACATGGAACTGATCCCAGTGGTCAAAGTGGGAATATTTGAGCAACAAGACAAATAAGGATGTTCCTGGAGTATAGCCCATAGAATAAAATAAACTAACAAATGCACACACACAATGGAGAAAGAATGGCTTGCTCTTATAATGAACTATCATTTAAAACAAGATATGAGCAAAATGGAAAATTACTACAATATATGCAACAGTCATTTGTGGGTGTGAATCATCAACAAAGACTAAAAATAGCAGGTGAAAATGTGACAAGTATCAGGATGTATGCATAGCCTCAAATATCTCTCTTCAGGATATCTATTAATGATAAGGGGAAAAATAATGTCTTTACAGTAGATAATATCTTTACTGGCATCACCAGTAAGAAGACATAGCAACATCTTATAATATTCGTATGATTCAGTGAGAGGGAATCAACATCACTTCTCCAAAATGTTTAACCTAAATATATTTGTGAGAAGGCATCAGAAAAAAACCCAAGTTGAGTGAATCCTATAAAATAACTGACAAGTTGTATGTATCTTTCCATGTAATTTAACATGTTTATAGGTTTGGGGGTACTAAGATGTGGACATCATTAAGGTCATTATTCTCTCTGCCACAGTTCACTCTCTAGACTCAAAAGATTTACATCAATCTTATTTCAACCTCCTGCAAAGTCTTAACTGGCTATAGCATCAATTCAAGTCCAAAATCTCACATAATTATAATCTGCTCAAAAGTCCCAAATATCATCATCTGAATCATCCAAGCTTGTTAAGATGTTTCTTGCTGTGATTCACTATAGGGTAAAATTCCTTACTCTCTGTTCACCTGTGAATCTAAAAAACAATGGATTTGCTCCCAAAATACAGTAATAGGATAGGCATAGGGTAACAATTAAAGATATTCCCATTCCAAAAGGGAGAAATTGGAAGAGAAAAAGATGAGTCACCAATATCAAGTAATCTTGAAGTCTAGTGGGAAAATTCCTTTAGATCTCAAGACCTGGAATAACCCTCTGTGAATGTGGCTCAATCCTTTCTGCTTGCAGCTCCACCCTCTTAGTCATCTTTATATTTTGTAAGTAGCTGTGTGTTTGAAGCTGAGTAATTTTATCAGCCTGTTTCTTGCTTGTAGAATTATGGGAGTCTGAAAGCCTTCTTTTTATTTCATCTTATCTCTGTCCCTTTTAGGCAAGCTGGCAGTGTTTATATTGGTATAACATCACCAACATTTTGTGGGTCCCCCAGTATGTCATTGAGATTCATTCAATTTGGCAAGAGGATCCTCCAGAAGTCATTCTTAAATAATTGCCTTAGCTGTCCATCCTCTCTCTGATTATGGTTTCTACTGAGATAACTGAAGGGATCCATGAGTCATGTCAACTTAAAAAGATTCACTCTGTCAGAGTTGTGAATTAAGTTTTATCTGAGGCAAAATGAGCACTGCAGCCTGAGAGACAACACCTCAGATAACTCTGAGAAACTGCTCCAAAGAGGTAGGTGGAGGGAGGTCAATATATGTAATTTTGGTGAAGGGAGAGTTCATGCAATCAAGCATTTATCTCACAAAAGGTTTTCTGCTAGTCACAAGGAGTTAATGTTATCATGAAAGGATATAGTGTTTTTCTAGTTATGAGGAGATGTAAGGATTGGGTTCATAAACTCAGTTCCTGAAAATATCTAACTATCTAAAAACCAGTTCCACCAGTTTTCCTGGAACACAAAGTGCCCATTCCTGTTATTCAGCCTGAACTTCCTTCAGGGTATGTGGACGGTGAACAGCTTCAACAGCACAGGATTCAGTCTTCTCAGAGGCAGACGGCAAATGCTCTTGGCAAGCGCCAGTTGACAGTCACATACCTCATCTCTTTAAAGAGCCCCCTAGACCCCCTGGAGGAGGGCACAGCAACCAACTCCAGTATTCTTGCATGGAGAATCCCATGGAGAGAGGGGCCTGGTGGGTTATGGTCCATAGAGTTGCAGACTTGGACATGACTGAAGCAACTTAGCATGCACACATGCACTGTATAACTGAATACTGTGATCTTTTGACACTCTGAACCACTAGCAAAAGACTGTCCAGCCACACCCTTGGCTTTCTTTTCAGAACATGCCTTCCTGACAATAAATCTCCTAATTTTGGCATTTTTGTAATCTGCATAGACTGAGAATTTCCTATATTAATAGTCCTAGAAGTCCTAGTTCCTTTTTGCTTAAAAGTTCTTGCCTCAGTTTTTCTCCTCACACATTTTACTATATGCAGGAAGAAGAAGCCAAGCAATACCTGTAATACTTTGCTTGGAAATCTCAGCTAAATAACCAAGTTAATGGCTTACAAGTTCTGCTTCCCACCTAACTGTACAACACAATTCAGCTAAGTTTTCTGCCATATATAACAAGGATCCCCTTTTCCCCAAGTTTGTAATAACATGTTCATTATTTCCTTCTGAGTCTTCAGCAGCAGCACTGTTAACATCCATATTTCTATGAACAGTCTGCTTATAATAATTTCAGTGTTCTTTTAGGGGCTTCCCAGGTGACTTAGTGGTAAAGCACCCACCGGCCAATGCAGGAGATACAGTTTGATCCCTGGGTCAGGAAGATCCCCTGGAGGAAGAAATGACAACCGACTCCAGTATTCTCACCTGAAAAATCTCATGGACAGAGTAGCCTGGTGGTCTACAGTCCATAGGGTCACAAAGAGTCAGATACAACTGAGCAACTGAGCACGTGTTACATCAGTATACATTTTTCTCTACTGTGCTTCTCACTTACTTCTGAGCCCTCACGAGCAGAATTGTTACTTTGTACCTTTTAACAGTTTGTTCAAAGCAATCAAGACTGTTTCTGACATGCTCCTCTAAATTCTTCCAGCATCTTCTCACTGCCCATTACAAAGCAACTTCCACATTTTTTTCAGTTTTTGTTTTACTTTTAATTGGAGGATAATTGCTTTACAATATTGTGTTGGTTTCTGCCACACATCAACATGAATCAGCCATAGGTGTATATATATATTCCTCCCTCTTAAACATCCCTCCCACCTCCCTCTTCATCCCACCCCTCTAGGTTGTCACAAAGCACTGGATTTGAACTTCATCATACATCAAATCATCCCACTGGCTATCTAGTTTACATATGGTTATGTGTATATTTCAATGCTACTCTCTCAATTCGTCCCACCCTCTCCCTCCCCCAATGTGTCCACAAGTCTGTTCTTTATGTCTATGTCTCCTCTGTTGCCTACAAATATGTTCATCAGTATCATCTTTCTAGATTTCATATATACATATATATATATATGTTAATATGTGATTTTTTTTTTCTTTACCCCTCACTCTGTATAATAGGTTCTAGGTTCATCCACCTCATTAGAACTGACTCAAACACATTCCTTTTATAGCTAAGTAATATTCCATTGCATATGTAGCACAACTTCTTTATCGATTGATCTGTCAATGGACATCTAGGTTGCTTCCGTGCCCTAGCTTTTGTAAATACTCCTGTGATGAATATTGGGGAACATGTGTCTTTTTCAATTATGGTTTCCTAAAGCCAATAGGGAAGCCCCAAAATATGCTCAACATCACTCATTATTAGGGAAATACAAATCAAAACTACAATGAGGTATCACTTAACACGGGTCAGAATGGTCATCATCAAAGTGTCTACAAATGATACATGTTGGAGAGAGTGTGGAGAAAATAGAATTCTCTTGTACTGTTGGTGGGAATGTAAATTGATATAGCAAGTGTAGAGATTTATTTTGTAAAGTTTTGACTTCCATAGTTTTTAAGTATTCTTTTACAGAAGCATACTACTTCCAGGCATGAAAATTTGTATTTTCTTATCCTATTGTTGTAACAAATTAGTACAGAATTTGTGACTTCAGTTCAGCTCAGTCACTCAGTTGTTTTTGACTCTTTGTGACCCCATAGACTGCACCACACTCAAACTCATGTCCACAGAGTCAGTGATGCCATCCTCTGTTGTCCCCTTCTCCTCCCGCCCTCAGTCTTTCCCAGCATCAGAGTCTTTTCCAGTGAGTCAGTTCTTCCAATCAGGTGGCCAAAGTATTGGAGTTTCAGCTTCAACATCAGTCCTTCCAATGAATATTCAGGACTGATTTCCTTTAGGATGGATTGGTTGAATCTCCTTGCAGTCCCAGGGACTCTCAAGAGTCTTTCCAACACTGCAATTCAAAAAAAATCAGTTCTTTGGTGCTCAGCTTTCTTTATAGTTCAACTCTCACATACATTCATGACTACTGGAAAAATTATAGCTTTGACTAGACCGACCTTTGTCAGCAAAGTGATGTCTCTGCTTTTTAATATGCTGTCTAGGTTGGTCATAACTTTTCTTCCAAGGAGCAAGCGTCTTTTAGTTTCATGGTTACAGTCACCATCTGCAGTGATTTTGGTGCCCCCAAAATAATTTGTTGTAACTTAAAACAAATGCGTTATCTTAATATTTCTGGATGTCAAAAGGATAAAATTTGTTCACAATGCTGCGTCTCTCTTTCCTATCCTTTTTAATATAAATTTATTTATTTTAGTTGGAGGTTAATTACTTTACAATATTGTATTGGTTTTGCCATACATTAACATGAATCCGCTACAGGTATACACGTGTTCCCCATCCTGAACCCCCCCTCCCACCTCCCTCCTTCTGGAAACCTCCTGCATTCTTTGGTTTGTGGACCTTTCCTAAATCTTCAAAGCATATAATTTCTCTCTCCCTCATTTTTATTCCCACTATTACTCTTACTGTCTCCCTCACTTACGTTTGCCTCTGTCATCATATCTGATGATATCTGATGATATTTTCTCGCTGAATCTCCTGCGTTTCTCTTATAAGTACCCTGTTATTACATTGGGCCTATCTAGATAATCCAGGATAATATTCCCACCTCAAAATCCTTATCTTAATCATATCTATAAAGTCTCTTTTTTCTATGAAAGGTAACATACTAACAGGTTCTGGGGATTAACACATGAATATCTTGAATATCATTATTCTGTATACCACACCAGTACTCTTAGAAAGTCTTAGTCATTAAAGACAGAGAGATTAAGGAACTACCACAGACTGGAGAAGACAAAGGTAACATGACACTTTAATGCTTTATGGGGGCCTGGATTATATCCTAAATCATAAAAGAATGATATTAATGTTAAAACTAACAAAATTCAAGTAAATTCTGTGGATTAGATAATATTATTTTACTAATATTAATGTCCTGGTTTTGATAACTGCATACTGGTTATGTAAGATGTTAACTTTAAGGGAATTTGGATAAAGGTTATGCAGGTTATGCAGAAACTCTGTAATAAATTACAATTTTTCTTTAAGTCTAAAATCATTTCAAATTAAAACATTTAAAAAATGTATCCTGGCAGCATCCTGTTTCCTCACATAGTTGATAAACTTGAATATTCCCAAATATTTTAATGTCATTCAGCTCATAAGTAAATAATTATATTTCATTTTTAAATGTTTTTTTTTAAATTATGGATGAAATTTAATATCTTTCCATACATTTATTTGTTGTTTTATTAATTTGTTAGGGCTGTAGTAACAAAATGCCACATATAAATAACATAGCTTAAGTGGCATAATTTGTAAGTCAAGATACTGGGATGGTTGGTTTCTCTCCAGGCTTCTGTCATTGGTTGCTTTCTCACTGTGTCCTCATGCAGACTCATCCATGTGTATGTGTCTCTCTAGTGTTGCTGCTTTATCTTAAAAGGACACCAATTATATTGTCTTGGGCTCAACTTATATGACCTCGAGGTAATTTGGAGCCCCTATCTCCAAATACAGTCACATTAAGGGTAAAGCCTTTAAGATATGAATTTTGATGGGATACATTTCAGTCCTTAACAACTGTCCATTTCAGTTGAGAGATGAGGTGGCATACTGTTTTTATTGGATTGACATTTGAATGTGTGCCTTTCCTTTTCGTGCACTCATTTAACCTTCAATCACTGAAAACTCTACTCTACAATAGTGGTTACCTCTGTGAGAGGAAAGGGAGTGTAACTGGGAAATGTTATTGCTCTTAAAGTGAGTGGTAGTTTCACAGAATATTTTAATCTTATCTATATAGAATATTTCAAAATCATTTAAAATATTTAATGAGAGATGGGGAAATGAAGGGAATGGAAAACCACTTCAGTATTCTTGCCTCGAGAACTCCATGGACAGTAGGAAAAGGAAAAAGATAGGACACTGAAATATGAACTCCCCAGGTTGGTAGGTGCCCAATATGCTGTTAGAGATCAGTGGAGAAATAACTCCAGAAAGAATGAAGAGACAGAGCCAAAGCAAAAACAACACCCAGTTGTGGATGTGACTGGTGATGGAAGTGAAGTCTGATGCTTTAAAGAGCAATATTGCATAGGAACCTGGAATGTTAGGTCCATGAATCAAGGCAAATTGGAAGTGTTTGAACAGGAGATGGCAAGAATGAACATCAACATTTTACGAATCAGTGAACTAAAATGGACTGGAATGGGTGAATTTAACTCAGATGATCATTATATCTACTACTGTGGGCAAGAATCCTTTAGAAGAAGTGGAGTAGCCACCATAGTCAACAAAAGAGTCTGAAATGCAGTACTTGGATGCAGTCTCAAAAAGACAGAATGATCCTTGTTCATTTCCAAGGCAAACCATTCAAAATCAGAGTAATACAAGTCTATATGCCAACCAGTAATGCTGAAGAAGCCGAAGTTGAACAGTTCTATGAAGACCTACGAGACCTTTTAGAACTACACCCAAAAAAGATATCCTTTTCATTATAGGGGACTGGAATACAAAAGTAAGTAGTGAAGAGATACCTGGAGTAACAGGCAAATTTGGCCTTGGAGTACAAAACAAAGCAGGTCAAAGGCTAATAGTTATGCCAAGAAAATGCACTGGTCATAGGATACACTCTTCCAACAACAAAAGAGAAGACTGTACACATGAACATCACCAGATGGCCAATACCAAAATCATATTGATTATATTCTTTGCAGCCAAAGTTGGAGAAGCTCTATATACTCAGCAAAACCAAGACCGGGAGCTCCTTATTGCCAAATTCAGACAGTAGGGAAAACCACTAGACCGTTGAGTTCAGTTCAGTCAGTTCAGTTCAGTCACTCAGTCATGTCCGACTCTTTGCGACCCCATCTCCCGGAGTTCACTCAGACTTATGGCCATTGAGTTACTGATGTCATCCAGCCATCTCATCCTCTGTCGTCCCCTTCTCCTCCTGCCCCCAATCCCTCCCAGCACCAGAATCTTTTCCAATGAGGCAACTCTTCACATGAGGTGGCCAAAGTACTGGAGTTTCAGCTTTAGCATCATTCCTTCCAAAGAAATCCCAGGGCTGATCTCCTTCAGAACGGACTGGTTGGATCTCCTTGCAGTCCAAGGGACTCTCAAGAGTCTTCTCCAACACCACAGTTCAAAAGCATCAATTCTTCGGCGCTCAGCCTTCTTCACAGTCCAACTCTCACATCCATACATGACCACAGGAAAAACCAGAGCCTTGACTAGACGGACCTTAGTCAGCAAAGTAATGTCTCTGCTTTTGAATATACTATCTAGGCTGGTCATCACTTTTCTTCCAAGGAGTAAGCGTCTTTTAATTTCATGGCTGCAGTCACCATTTGCAGTGATTTTGGAGCCCAAAAAATAAAGTCTGTCACTGTTTCCACTGTTTCCCCATCTATTTCCCATGAAGTGATGGGACCAGATGCCATGATCTTGATTTTTTGAATGTTGAGCTTTAGGCCAACTTTTTCACTCTCCTCTTTCACTTTCATCAAGAGGCTTTTAGTTCCTCTTCACTTTCTGCCATAAGGGTGGTGTTATCGGCATATCTGAGGTTATTGATATTTTTCCCGGCAATCTTGATTTCAGCTTGTGTTTCTTCCTGTCTAGCGTTTCTTATGATGTACTCTGCACATAAGTTAAATAAGCAGGGTGACAATATACATCCTTGATGTACTGCTTTTCCTATTTGGAACCAGTCTGTTGTTCCATGTCCAGTTCTAACTGCTGCTTCCTGACCTGCATACAGATTTTTCAAGAGACAGGTTAGGTGGTCTGGTGTTCCCATCTCTTTCAGAATTTTCCACAGTTTATTGTGATCCACGGTCAAAAGCTTTGGCACAGTCAATAAAGCAGTAATAACAGTATGAAGAGACCATTCAGCTATGACCTAAATCAAATCACTTAGGAGTATACAGTGGAAGTGAGAAATAGATTCAAGGGATTAGATCTCATAGAGAGAGTGCCTGAAGAATTATGGACAGAGGTTCATGACATTGTACGGGAGGCAGGGATCAAGACCATTCCCAAGAAAAAGAAATGCAAAAAGGCAACATGGTGTCTGAGGAAGCCTTACAAACTGCTGAGAAAAGAAAAATACACTAAAGGCAAAGGAGCAAAAGTAAGATATACCAATTTGAATGAAGAGTTCCAAAGAATAGCAAGGAGAGATAAGAAAGCCTTCCTCAGTGATCAGTGCAAAGAAATACAGGAAAACACTAGAATGTGAAAGACTAGAGATCTCGTGAAGAAAATTAGAGATACCAAGGGGGCATATCATGCAAATTTGGGCATAATAAAGGACAAAAATGGTATGGACCTAACAGAAACAGAAGACATTCAGAAGAGGTGGCAAGAATACACAGAAAAACTATACAAAAAGTATTTTCATGACCCAGATAACAACGATGGTGTAGTCAATCACCTAGAGCCAGATATCCTGGAATGTGAAGTCAAGTGGGCCTTAGGAAACACCACTACGAACAAAGCTAGTAGAGGTGATGGATTTCCAGTTGAGCTATTTCAAATCCTAAAAGATGATGCAGTGGAAGTGCTGCACTTAATATGCCAGCAAATTTGGAAAACTCAGTGGTGGCCACAGGACTGGAAAAGGTCAGTTTTCATTTCAGTCCCAAAGAAAAGCAATGCCAAAGAATACTCAAACTGCTGCATGATTGCAGTCATCTCAGACGCTTGTAAAGTAATGTTCAAAATTCTCTAAGCCAGGCTTCAGCAGTATGTGAACCATGAACTACCATATGCTCAAGGTGGAGTTAGAAAAAGCAAAGGAACTAGAGATCAAATTATGTTGGATCATCAAAAAAGCAAGAGAGTTCCAGAAAAACATCTACTTCTGCTTTATTGAATATGCCAAAGCCTTTGACTGTGTGGACCACAACAAACTTTGGAAAATTTTTCAAGAGATGGGAATACCAGGGCACCTGGAAAGCCTCCTGAGAAATCTGTATGTGGGTCAAGAAGCCACAGTTAATACTGAACATTAAACAACAGACTGGTTCCAAAACAAGAAAGGAGTATGTCAAGGCTTTATGGCTTTATATTGTCACCCTGCTTATTTAACTTATATGCAGAGTACATCATGGGAAACTCTGGGCTGGATGAAGCACAAACTGGAATCAAGATTGCTGGGAGAAATATCAATAACCTCAGATATGTAGATGACACCACCCTTATGGCAGACAGTGAAGAAGAAGTAAAGAGCTTCTTGATGAAAGTGAAAGAGGAGAGTGAAAAAGTTGGCTTAAAACTCAACATTCAGTAAACAAAGATCATGGCATCCAGTCCCATCACTTCATGGCAAATAAATGGAGAAACAGTGACAGACTTTATTTTTGGGGGGCGCCAAAATCACTGTTGATGATAAGTGTAGCCATGAAATTAAAAGACGCTTGCTACTTGGAAGAAAAGTTATGACCAACTTAGACAGCATATTTTGTTGACAAAGGTTCGTCTAGTCAAAGCTATGGCTTTTCCAGTAGTCATTTATGGATGTGAGAGTTGGACTATAAAGAAAACTGAGTGCCAAAGAATTGATGCTTTTGAACTCCTGTCTTGAAGAAGACTCTTGAGAGTCCCTGGGACTGCAAGGAGATCCAACCAGTCCATCCTAAAGGAAATCAGTCCTGAATATTCATTGGAAGGACTGATGCTGAAGCTGAAACTCCAATATTATGGCCAACTGATGGGAAGAACTGACTTACTGGATAATACCCAAATGCTGGGAAAGATTGAGGGCAGGAGGAGAAGGGGACAACAGGATGAGATTGTTGGATGGCATCACTGATGCTATGGACGAGTTTGAGCAAGCTCCCTGAGTTGGTGATGGATAAGGAAGCCTGGGGTGCTGCAGTCCATGGAGTCACAAAGAGTTGAACATGATTGAGTTTCTGAACTGAACTGACCTGAGGAAATTAATATCAAGCAGTGTGCTTGTAAAGGGAAAGAACAATTGGAGGCAGTGACTACAGAGGCCTTGATTCAAGAGAGAATCTTTTTAAGGCTGGGAAATGTACATATTCCCAGGGACAGTGAAGCTCGTATGGAGGAAAAGATTGAAGATCCAAGTGAGAGAGAAAATAATTGATGGAGGGAGGCCCCTGATAAGCTTTGAGCATATGACCTCTAGATTATCTTATTATCTTTCAGGGAGAGAGAGGAAAATAGAATTGGATGCATATAAATTTTTAAGCTATAGGCATGAGGAAGCAGTGTCTGAAAACTGAGGAACATAGTGTTTACTGCACTTCGTTTTCTCACGTAAAATGTAAGTTTCTCATACCTGCTGAGTGTAAAAGAAAGCGGATGTAGGGCTGGATGCTTGAGGAAAGTAAAAAGATTTAGAAAATTTTGTGAAGGGAATGGAAAGAGAGGTAACCAAGGACATGTTAAAGGGCTGTTATTAAAGGAAAATGCACACCATGAATCTAGAGTGGTATCATCCCATCGGCCTCTCACCTCTCCTAAAACACTGCTCAAAACTATTGTGTAAATGTTTTCTCCCATTCTGTGTATTGGTTTTTGTTTATTTGCTTTATGGTTTGCCTTGGTGTGTAAAAGCTTTTAAGTTTATTTAGGTCCCATTTGTTTATTTTTGTTTTTATTTTCATTACTCTAGGAGATAGGTCAGAAGAGATCTTCCTACAATTCATGTCAGAGTCTGTTCTTCCTGTTTTCCTCTAGAAGTTTTATACTATCAAGTCTAGCATTTAGGTCTTTAATCCATTCTGAGTTTATTTTTATGTGTGATGTTAGAAAATGTTCTAGTTTCATTCTTTTATATGGAGCTGACCAGTTTTCCCAGAACCATTTATTGAAGAGAATGTCTTTTCTACATTATATATTCTTGACTCTTTTGTCATATACTAGGTGACCAAAGGTACATGGGTTTATCTCTAGGCTTTCTATCCTTTTCCATCCATCTCTATTTATATTTTTGTGCCAGTATCATATTGCCTTGATTACTGTAGCTTTGTATTATAGTCCAAAGTCAAGGAGCATAAATCCCCCACTTCTGTTTTGCTTTCTCAAGATTGTTTGGCTTTTCAGGGACTTCTGTGTTTCCATACAAATTGTAAAAATTTTTTTGTTCTAATTCAGTGAAAAACGCCATTGGTAGTTTGACAGGGATTGCGTTGAAATCTAGAATGCTTTCAGTAGTGTGGTCATTTTGACAAGATTGATTCTTTCAATCCAAGAACCTGGGATATCTCTCCATTTGTTTATGTCATTTTTTATTTCTTTCATCAGTATCTTATATTTTTCTGTGTACAGGTCTTTTGCTTCCATACATAGATTTATTCCTAGATATTTTATTCTTTTTGTTGCAATGGTAAATGGGATTATTTTACTAATTTCTCTTTCTGAACTTTCCTTGTTGGTCTGTGTATCATTTGTTTATCCTGCAATGTTACTAAATTCATTGATGAGCTATAGCAGTTTTGTGGTATATCTCTTGGTATATTATCATGTCATCTGCAAACAGTGACAGTTTTACTTCTTTTCCAATTTGGATTCCCTTTATTTCTTCTCCTTCTCTGATTGCTATGATTAGGACTTTCATAATTATGTTGAATAAATGATGAGAGCGGACATTCTTGGCTTGTTCCTGATCTTAGAGGAAATGTTTTTAGCTTTTTACCATTGAGTATGATGTTAGCTGTCAGAGAAGGCAATGGCACCCCACTCCAGTACTCTTGCCTGGCAAATCCCATGGACGGAGGAGCCTGGTCTGCTGCAGTCCATGGGGTCACGAAGAGTCGGACACGACTGCGCGACTTCCCTTTCACTTTTCACTTTCATCATTGGAGAAGGAAATGGCAACCCACTCCAGTGTTCTTGCCTGGAGAATCCTAGGGATGCGGAAGCCTGGTGGGCTGCCGTCTATGGGGCCACACAGAGTTGGACACAACTGAAGTGACTTAGCAGCAGCAGCAGCAGCATGATTTTAGCTGTGGGCTTGTCATATATAGCCTTTATTATGTTGAGTATGTTCCCTTGCTGTTCACTTCCCAGAAAATTTTTTGTCATAAATGGGTGTTGAATTTTTTCACAACTTCTTGACATCTTTTAAGATGATCATACTATAGCTTTGACTATACAGACCTTTGTTTTTCTGCCAAGGAGCAAGCATCTTTTAATTTCATAGCAGCAAATACTATCCACAGTGATTTTGGAGCCCAAGAAAATAAAGTCTGTCACTGTTTCCATGTTTTCTCCCATCTATTAGCCATGAAGTGATGGGCCCAGATGCCATGACCTTAGTTTCTTGAATGTTGAGTTTTAAGCCAGTTCTCTTCATTCTCCTCTTTCATCTTCCTCAAGAGGCTCTTTAGTACCTCTTCAATTTCTGCCATTAGAGTGATATCAGTTTGTTGATATTTCTCATAGTAAAATTGATTCCAGCTTGTGATACATACAGCCCAGCATTTTGCATGATGTACTCTGCATAAGTTAAATAAGTAGGGTGAAAACATACAGCCTTGACATACTCCAAATTTTGAAAAAGTCCATTGTTGCATGTCTGGTTCTAACTGTTGCTTCCTGACCTGCAAGCAGATTTCTCAGGAGGCAGATCAGGTGGTCTGGTATTCCCATCTCTTTCAGAATGTTCCACAGTTTGTTGTGATCCACACAGTCAAAGGCTTTGGCATAGTCAATAAAGCAGAAATAGATGTTTTTCTGGAACTCTCTTGCTTTTTCGATGATCCAGTGGATGGTGGCAGTTTGATGTCTGGTTCCTCTGCCTTTTCTAAAACCATCTTGAACAGCTGGAAGTTCACGGTTCATGTATTTTTGAAGCGTCTCTTGGAGAATTTTGAGCATTCCTTTACTAGTGTGTGAGATGAGTGCAATTATGTGGTAGTTTGAGCATTCTTTGGCATTGCCTTTCTTTGGGACTGGAATGAAAACTGACCTTTTCCAGTCCTGTGGCCACTGCTGAGTTTTCCATATTTGCTGGCATATTGAGTGCAGCACTTTCACAGCATCATCTTTTAGGATTTGAAATAGCTCAACTGGAATTCCATCACCTCCACTAGCTTTGTTCATAGTGATGCTTCCTAAGGCCCACTTGACTTCACTTTCTAGGATGTCTGGCTCTAGGTGAGTGATCATAGCATCATGATTATCTGGGTTGTGAAGATCTTTTTATACAGTTCTTCTGCATATTCTTGCCACCTCTTAATATCTGCTGAATTTTCCAAATTTGCTGGCATATCAAGTGCAGCACTTTCACAGCATTACCTTTTAGGGTTTGAAATAGCTCAACTGGAATTCCATCACCTCCACTTGTTTTGTTCATAATAATGCTTCCTAAGATCCACTTGACTTCACAGGATGTCTGGCTCTAGGTGAATGACCACAGCATCATGGTAATCCAGATCATTAAGACTATTTTTGTATAGTTCTTCTGTGTATTACTGCTACCTCTTCTTAATCTTTTCTCCTTCTGTTATATCCTTGCCATTGCTGTTCCTTTATCGTGCCCATCTTTACATGAAATGTGCCCTTGATATCTCCAATTTCCTTGAAGAGATTTGTAGCCTTTTCCATCCTATTGTTTTCTTCTATTTCTTTACATGGTTCCCTTTGGAAGACTTTCTTATTTCTTCTTGCTGTTATCTGAAACTCTTCATTCAGTTGCAGATGTATTTCCTTTCTTTTCCTTTCACTTTTCTGCTTTTCTCAGCTATTTGTAAGGCCTCCTCTGACAACTGCTTTGCCTTCTTTTATTTCTTTTTCTTAGGGATTATTTTGATCTTTGCCTCCTATAGAGTGTTATGAACTTCTGTCCATAGTTCTTCAGGCACTATTCCAGATCTAATCCCTTGAATCTACTTGTCATCTCCATTGTAAAATAAAAGGGATTTGATTTAGGTCACACCTAAATGGCCTAGTGGTTTTCCTACTCTCTTCAATTTGAGCCTGAATTTTGAAATAGAGAGCTCATGATCTGAGCCAGTCAGCTCCATGTCTTGTTTTTTGACTGTGTAGAGCTTCTTCAACTTTGTCTGTAAAGAATATATCAATGTTGACGGTCTGGTGATATCCATATGTAGAGTCATCTCTTGTGTTGTTGGAAAAGGATGTTTGCTATTACCAGTGTGTTCTTTTGACAGAACTCTATCAGCCTTTGCTCTGCTTCATTTTGTACTCCAAGGCCAAATTTGCCTGTTACTCCAGCTATCTCTCTCTCTCTTTTGAAGGGACATTATTTTTCATTTTTTAAATTAATTAAATTATTTTAATTGGAGGCTAATTACTTTACAATATTGTAGTGATTTTTGCCATACACTGACATGAATCAACCATGGGTGTACATATGTTCCTCATCCTGAACCCCCCCTCCCTCTTCCCTCCCCATCCCATCCCTCAGGTATGTCTTGACTTGTGACTTTTGCATTCCAATCCCCTATGATAAGAATTACATCTTTTTGGTGTTAATTTTAGAAGATCTTGTAGGTCTTCATAGAACCATTCAACTTCATCTCCTTTGGCCTTAGTGATTCTTGCATAGACTTGCTTTGATTTTGCATGGTTTGCTTTGGAAATGAACCGAGATCATTCTGTCATTTTTTAGATTGCACCCAATACTGCATTTTGGACTCTTTTGTTTTCTGTTAGGTTACTCCATTTCTTCTAAGGAATTCCTGCTCCAAAATAATAGGTATAATGGTCATATGAATTAAACTTGCCCATTCCTGTCTATTTAAGTTAACTGATTCCTAAAATATCAATGTTTATTCTTGTCATCTCCTGGTTGACCACGTCCAATTTACCTTGACTCATGGACCTAACATTTCAGGTTCCTATGCAATATTGTTCTTTACAGCACTGAACTTTACTCTCATCACCACACACATCCACAACTGAGCATCATTTCCACTTTGGAACAGCCTCTTCATTCTTTCTGGAGCTATTTCTCTGCTCTTCCACAGTAGCATATTGGCCAGCAACTGACCTGGGGGCCTCACCTTCCAGTGTCATATCTTTTACCATTTCATACTTATCATGTTGTAATTGAAGCAAGAATACTGAAGTGGTTTGCCATTCCCTTCTCTAATGAACCATATTTTGTCAGAACTCTCCACCATTACCCATCTGTCTTGGGTGGCCCTGCACAGCATTGCTCATAACTTCATTGAGTTATACAAGGCTGTGATCAATGTAATCATTTTGGTTAGTTTTCTTTGATTGTGGTTTTCATTCCGTCTGCCCTCTGATGGATAAGGATTAGGCTTGTGCAAGCTTCCGATGGGCAGGACTGGCTTTGGAGAAAACTGTGTCTTGTTCTGGTGGGCAGGACCATGCACAATAAATTTTTCATCCAATTGCCTGTTGATGATTGAGGCTGTGCTCCCTCCCTGTTCATCATTTGACCTGAGACAACCCAATTCTGGAGTCTGCAGGCTTTATGTTAGGTCTATTGGCTACCTCATGCCAACATGAGACTCCCAGGACTGCTGCTTCTAGTCCCCCATCCCTATGGCAGGCCTCTGCTGTCCCATATCTCTGCAGGGAGACCCTGAAATACTCACAGACAAGCCTGGCTCCGTCTCTTAAGGGAGTCACTGCTCCTTTCCCCTGGGTCCTGGTGTGACCAGGTTTTTCTTGTGCCCTCCAATATTCTGTTTCTCCCATTCCTGTTAAATTTCTGTAATCAAATCTTGCTGTCCTTAGAAGTCAGATACCCTAGGGATTCCCAATCCTTTTGCTGAATCTCAAGGTTGGGAAGTCTGATATGGGGCCTTGAAACTTCACAATGCTGCAAGAACTTCTTTGGTATCATTGTTCTCCAATTTGTGTATCACCCACCCAGTGGGTATGGGATTTGATTTTATCATGATTACTCCCCTCCTGCCACCTCACTGTGGTTTCTCCTTTGTCCTTATATGTGGGCTATCTTTTTGGTGGGTCCCACATCTTCCTGTCAATAGTTGTTGAAAAGCTAGTTGAAATTTTGGTGTTCTCACAAGAGAAAAAAAATGTATGTCTTTCTATTCTGCCACCTTGGATTATAAAATCTTTATTGTGAACTTAGTATGTAGCCTATCTGCTGATGCATGTGGCTGTATTCTTATCTTGATGATTGTTTGACCTGAGGCATCCACCAATGGAGTTTGTACACAGTTAGGTGGAGCCCTATTTTGGTGCTGAAATGGGGGACCTGGGGGAGAACTCATGCCAGTTAATATTCCCTCAGCCAAGAATTCTCTAGCCATCCAGCATCAAGGACTTGGTGCTGTTACCACAGGGGCTCAGTTTTGACCCCTGGCTGGGGAACTAAGACTCCATAAGCCATGTGGTATAACCAACAAAGACAGGGAAAAGAATAGGGGTAGATGAGCAAAAACGAAGACAAACAACATAAACATAACTAAACAAAACAAACCAAAAATAGAGAAAACAACAAAAAGAAAGCATCCAAACAATTATTCCCAAAACCAACACAAACAATAGAAACAAAATTAACACAATAAAAAAGAAAAGAAAAACTAAAACAAAAAAGCATAGAAAATAAAAATTAACTCACAAAATTACTGCAAAACAAAAACCCAAATGAGGAAAAGAGGCAAAAAAAAAAAAAGAGAGAGAGACAAACAGCATACATATAATCAAACAAGAACATAAAGAAACAACAACAACAAAAACACAAAGAAAATTAAAAAAATCAAAACCAAAAGAATAAAAACAAAAACCCAAACTAGAACAAAAAAGCAAAGAAAACAAAGCAAATAACATAAAAATAAACTCACAAAATGACAAAACGAAATATAAAAAAGGAAAAGAAAGCAAGTAAAAAGCAAGACAAACAATATAAAAGAAAAACATACAAAAACAAAACAAAACAAAAATCCAGAGAACAAAAAAAAGAAGAAAGCAACCAATCAAACAAAAGTACCCTAAAACCAAAACAATGAAAACTAATTATAGGAGGATCCTTTTGTCTTTTTAGGTGTCTGTGGTCCTCTGCTAGTGTTCAATAGTTCCTCTGAGTAAATTGTTCCACTTGTAGATGTATCTTTGATGTACTTGTGGGAAAAACTTAACCCCAGGTTTTCCTATTCCACCATCTTGACTGCTCCGTCTTGAAACTGATAGCCGTTCCTGGCTGCAAATAGGGCTTTAGCTGGGGAGGTCCCTCCCAAGAATGGTGACCTTGTGGCTGTGGGCAGCGTTGGTTGCACTGCTCTCTTCTCAGGTTCTTGGACAGCTTAGTGACAGCAGAGGGAAAAGACACTGAGCCAGGATTTTCAGCCCTACAGGGAGCAGGGCTCCAAGCCTGGCAGCAGGGACGGGGCCACTTGGCCCTTAGTCATTCAAGAATGGATGTGGGGGCACCTGGGAGGAAGCTCCCAAGAACACGGTGCAGTGCCTCGACTCACGGGGCATCCTGGAGGGGCATTCCAGGCATGGGGGTGAGGCCACCCTCTGTGACTGCAGCCCCAGCCAAACAATACCTAAATGTCAGAGTTTGGAGCAGAGAAAGGCTTGTTGTACCCCAGCCAAACAATACCTAAATGTCAGTGTTTGGAGCAGAGAAAGGCTTGTTGTAGAGCTATGCAGAGATGGTTGGCTTATGCACCCTAAAACCTCTTTGTTGTTATTCTTTACCATTTTTTAGGTGAATTGCCAACTTCAGTTTTTTTCCAGAAAATCCATTTTTCAATGAATGAGCTCAATCCCTATTGAGTTTCTGAAAGTGTGATTTTGCTACGATTTTGACCAAGATATCAAAAGTGCATTCTGCTGGGTGATTTGCAGAGCAATTGAAGTGCTAGTTACCTGTTGTTGATCTGACCTAATAGGAGATTATTTCTGTTAACCAGTGGTCAGCTTTTAAGTGAAGTTGTTACACACTTGTAACCTATAAATATGTATTGAATGATTGAAGTTCTGACCTTCGTATGATACTAGAGATGAACTGTGATCATATTTTCCAAAGACATGGTAATCAAAGATTTTTGATTTATGAATTTATTCATATGAAGATATAAATATGAAGATACATGGAGATATAAAAAGTACCAACTTAATAAACATTTATCAAATTGCATTTTTCAAAAAGAGCAAAATGAAATGTGGGTGAGATTGTTTCAGAAATTCTGGACTTTATGTATGTGTAACCTCATAGGATGGTTGTGGAGATTAAAAGAGAAGAGTTATGCTTCTTTACAAATATCAGGGATTATATGTTCCTGCCACATTGTTCTGTTAATGGAATATGACTTTTCAGTTGACATATATTATAATTTCAGTAATGTGTTTTTTTCCATTTACACTTGTTCTTTAATAGAAAAAGGCTTAAACACATTGGTTTTAAGTTTCCTTGTCCTTCTTTTCCTTTTGCCTCTCTTTTAAGAATATCTATATTCTGTAAATAAAACTTAAGTGAATCAAAAGTATTGATACTTAAAGGAGTCCATTCTTAAGTCTTTTAAAAGAGTATTTGAAAACAATTTGAATCATCATCTTTAAATTACTTATCTTCTGAGTTGGTGGGTAAGTAAGTTACAGGGCAAGAAAATCTACCTCTACATTGATCCCTCAATGGTGTCAATGATTCTTAAGTTTTCTCACTTTCAATCTCACTGAACGGTATCTATCAAAGTGCCCAAACCTAATGCTGATGCTTTGAGACAAAGACGCCATTTAGATAGAGGAATGTTGACTTCTGTTTCTGAAAATTTTGTTTTGGGGAAATGTGATGAATTACAGGGGAACAGAGAGGTCAGTCCTGAAGGCAGTTCTTAGCAAATTTTTGAGGACAATTATTTATTTTAAACTTAAGGGGACAAAATGTGGAATAGAACCATTTGAGTATTAGAACTATAAAGGGACCTTGAAAACCTTCTGGTACAGGCTCTTCATTTTACAAAAGTCCTTTTGTGCATGCTGCAGTAGTGGTAGCAAATTTTTCTTTCTCTAACTCCATTCCTACTCATCTACTCTTTGGAACTTTAGTTCACCCCCACTAACCTAGCCCCACAGTTCTTCTGTCTCACTTGTGCTTTGCAAACTCGTCTTCTTAGTTATACAATCTGGCACTGGACATTTCCTTCCTTTATTATTGCTGGGATCATTGTATTGGGGCTAGGAACCTCTTAAATTTAGACTTGTATTCAGGGAACATGAAATCAGGCTAGGTGCCATATATGGGGCAATGTACTTTTATCGCATTCGGTCATTATTCTAATTCTGTGAATGATGGATATTATTATTTCCTTTGTTTTTATTAGAAAACAGAAGCACAGAGTGTTGTAAGTGGCCAAGTTGAGACTTAACTCTAGGTCTGTTGGGTTAAGGCTGAACTTCAGGGAATGGGGACTTGTTTTACATGAGGTGTTAAAGACAACAGCGACTTGTACTTCTCTTTTCATCACTGACATTGATTTAGTTCTTCTAACCTTAACTCTTCTCTTGAGTTCCTTTCCAATTGCTAATTTTTCTCTTTTACTGGGTGGTAAGCTGTTGTGGGCTTTTCTAGTGGCTCAGATGGTAAAAAATATGCCTGCAATGCAGGAGACCTGGGTTCAATTCCTGGGTCAGGAAGATCCCCTGGAGAAGGGAATGGCTACCCATTTCAGTATTCTAGCCTGGAGAATTCCATGGACAGAGAAGCCTGGCAGGCTATACAGTCCATGGGGTCGCAAAGAGTCACACAAGACTGAACCACTAACACTTTTACTTTCACTTTTCAGGCTGCTTTTTAATTCAACAAGTTCCTTCTTTATTGCCTTATGTACAGTTTTCTGGGTGAATAATTATTTTCAAAGTAATTAGAAAATCTATTATCAATGTATATGAAAATGGATTTTATTTTTATGTCTAAAAATGTATGGTTAAAAACCATGGTTGAAGGAACTGAATGGTACAATCTTTGCTGAAGATATAGATGGTTAAGAAAAATTTTTTCCTATAAATTGGCTACAGAAAGTTGGGTTGTTCTCAATGCAGAGTTTGTGGGAACTCAATTGCTGCCTCTGTTCCCAAATGGCCAAATGGGATCTTGTCCAGAAAAAAAAAACCCAACATTACAGCAATATAATGGATTTAGGGAGGCAACCAAGAGTCCCTTCTAAGGACCAGCTCTGATTTATGTTATTCGTCAGACACCCTGTCTAGCAACTTAGAGGAAACAGATTTCTTTTAGTCCTAGCGTATGCCTCCTGTCTCTCTGAAATATGGCTTCTGTCAATTTTGTTCTGCCACAAGAGGGCAGCAAAGGAATAGATGAATATTTCCCTCTACCTCTGCTTTCTGGAATGATAGGTAAGTAGGTTGGTAGAGAGATAATTATTTTTAAAATATGTATAAATATAGATTTATACTTTATGGATTTGTATTTTATATATCTTAAAATATGTCTTTATGTATCTATCTACACATATAGATACAAAACACACACATGTACACACATGGAGAGAGAGAATCTAATTAATTAAGCCAGGTTTATACATCATTGCCTTTAAATCTTGAAATGATCGAGTTAAGCTAAAAGCTATTAAAAATAGCTTTTGTATTAGTCTGTACATGTGAGGACAGTATAAAGAGTATAAAAAAGACAGTATATGAGAATATAAAATGTACTTAAGTAGGGATTTGGCAAACATTTTCAAATGAATCTTCAGAAAAAAATACTTTAAGTAGTGAATATTAAAAGCGAAGTATAACCTGAAGAAAAATATCTTTGAGCAAAGAATGATTCAATTGAGAAATTTCAAATATGTTTATCAGTCATAGTGAATCTTTGAAAGCACAGCTTTAAGTTTTCAGTTCTTACTAAATCAAGAAGATCTTTACACACTTCCCAAAAGCCTAATTCTCTTAGCTTTGAAGTGAGGTCAGGACCTGTTTGAAGTGAATAAGCATGTCCAAACCTGATGAGATAGTGTGATAAGTGTAGGATACAGCTGTAAGCTGGGGTTTACCCCTCAGTGTTCAGAGAGCTGAAACCTTCCTGATGAGTCATCCTTTTGATTCTTGTCGTCCTAAGAATTATTGTCAAGATTCAGTAAAAGGCGGGAATACCCTCTCCCTCCCTTTTCCTGTCTCCAGCTGGCACTGAAACAAAAGTCACAATAGTACAAATAATAGTTGGCATTTATCTAGATTTTGCTACTAGTGCCACTACGACTTGTGCCACTGGATGTGCTGAAATTTTGGTATTCAACATCTTCAGTGTCTCACTGAATTCTCATAACTTTTATGAGGTATTTCCTTATTTTACTTACAGGTAACTGAGACCTGAAGGGGTTAAATTTATTATGGATTTCAAAGTCAATTATCTGTTTTTATTGTATTTTTGGTGGCTTCTGATTTGCTTGTGTGTGTGTGAGAGAGAGAGAGAGATAATGAGAGAATTAATATATAATCAGAGATTTTTGAGAATTTAATAAGATCTCCCAAAATCATATAACCCATTCCCCTCAGTGGCCAATGATTTTCCCATATCATATACTTTTGTCTTTGCTATTCTCCTTTTGGTGGTCTGAATCTCAGGTTTGAACATCAGAGTCTAAATAAGACAGGGGCCACTGTGCTAGAGGGTCAGATAGGTATAATTTGGCAGCTAGACATGAAGCAGACTGAGGTTCCTTAGTCTGGTGACACTACCTGTAGGAATTTCAGAAATCAGGTATCAGTGGAGAAGCAATGAGACTGGGTGAACTTTTTCTTTGCTCTGAGATTTTGGGACTAATAGCTGTCACTGCTATTTTGGGATTAAGACTGAAAACTGAAAATGCCTAGCCCACATCTATAGGTTTTCCAAATAACCATAAAGATGAGAGTATTATGGAAATAATGGAAAATAACTTTGGAAGCATATGACCCTGAGGCTGAATCCCAGCTTCAATATTTGCTAGGCAGATAGTCTTCAACAAGCCAGTCTACCTCCCTGAAACTTGTTTCCTTCATTTTAAAATTGGGACTAATAATTAAACTTACCTCACTCAGTTGTCAGGAAGGTTCAATGAGATAAATATATCAAGTACTTTGTACATAGTATTGCCCACTAAATGCTACCGAGTTAGCCAAAAAGTTTCCTTGGGTTTTTCCTAATATCTAACAGAAAAGCTCAAATGAACTTTATACCCAACCCAATAATACCTTCCCATCCCTTTACTATATTGATATGAAACTAACTTTATCTCAGTGATGACACTCTTCCATAATCTATGGTATAAACTAAGTAGTCAAAGTGGTACTTTTTAGAAGTCCTTAGATCATTGTCTAGGTTGTCTAGGTTGGTCATAATTTTTCTTCCAAGGAGTGAAGTCGCTCAGTTGTGTCTGACTCTTTGCTACCCCATGGACTATAGTCTACCAGGTTCCTCAGTCCATGGGATTTTCCAGGCAAGAGTCCTGGAGTGGGTTGCCATTGCCTTTTCCAGGGGATCTGTCTGACCCAGGGATCGAACCCAGGTCTCGCGCATTGTAGGCAGATGCTTTACCATCTGGTTTTGTTCCAAGGAGTAAGCATCTCTTAATTTCATGGCTGCAGTCACCATCTGCAGTGATTTGGGAGCCAAAAAATAAAGTCTGTCACTGTTTCCACTGTTTCTCCATCTACTTGCCATGAAATGATGGGACCAGATGCCATGATCTTCGTTTTATGAATGTTGAGTTTTAAGCCAACTTTTTCACTCTCCTCTTTCACTTTCACCAAGAGGCTCTCTAGTTCTTCACTTTCTGCCTTAAGGGTGGTGTCATCTACATGTCTGAAGTTATTGATATTTCTCCCAGCAATCTTGATTCCATCTTGTGCTTCATCTAGCCCAGCATTTCTCATGATGTACTCTGCATATAAGTTAAATAAGCAGGGTGACAATATACAGCCTTGACATACTCCTTTTCCTATTTGGAACCAGTCTTTTGTTCCATGTCCACTTCCAACTGTTGCTTCCTGACCTGCATACAGATTTCTCAAGAGGCAGGTCAGGTGCTCTGGTATTCCCATCTCTTTCAGAATTTTCCACAGTTTCTTGTGATCCACACAGTCAAAGGCTTTGGCATAGTCAATCAAGCAGAAATAGATGTTTTTCTGGAACTCTCTTGCTTTTTCAATGATCCAGCGAATGTTGGCAATATGTTCTCTGGTTCCTCTGCCTTTTCTAAATCCAGCTTGAACGTTTGAAAGTTAACGGTTCTTCTTTTGCAACCCACAACTCATTGTTCAGTATGAGTTTTGATACAGATAAGAAGGAACATGATCCATAAAATGGGTATGTATTGATGAGCATAAAGATTGCTTCCAGGGCTGTAAGATTAAATAAGCTTCTAAATTACCAGCTGTACTGGTCCTAGTACTCAGTTTTCATGTTGACATAAAACAAAGATGGGCTTCTTTTTTTAGGCTTTTATCTTCGGAATACAGTGTCTGGATTTTGCAAAGATATGTCTAATGCTTTAGGTATTGGCATATCCCAATGATCTCTGTCAAGTTTTAGGGTGTGATAACTTAGGAATTAATATGATTTGAACTTGGTAAGTTTTTAGAGAACTAGACAGATTCCATCTCCTGACCCTAAACAGGATCCTATAGTAAACTGCTTGAGGAAATTGGATCTGGAAGATTACAGGTGGCAAACTTTGAAGTGAACTCCATTGAAGATCTAAGAGGCCCAACTAAAACAACTGTGGCATCACAGCTGTGGATTGAATAATTTTTTGAAAGGGCTACCTTGAAGATAACTATGGAGGAGCTATGGTGACTGGCAGTGGAAAGAATCAAGAAGTGTGAAAATCCTTAAAAATTTATTGACTTAAATAACTTTGCCTACGTTATGAAACCTTTGTGCAGAAAGTCAGCATATATTTCTGGCTCGAAGCTTCTCTAGTGTTTTCTGTGGAGGAAATAATATCAGTTATTATTAAAAAAAAAATGAAAGTTAACGGTTCATGTACTGTTGAAGCCTAGACAGCATATTAAAAAGCAGCAACATTACTTTGCCAACAAAGGTCCATCTAGTCAAAGCTATGGTTTTTGAAGTAGTCATATATGGATGTGAGAGTTGGACTATAAAGAAAGCTGAGCACTGAAGAAGTGATGCTTTTGAACTGTCATGTTGGAGAAGACTCTTGAGAGTCCCTTGGACTGCAAGGAGATCCAACCAGTCCATCCTAAAGGAAATCAGTCTTGAATATTCTTTGGAAGGACGGATGCTGAAGCTGAAACTCCAAAACTTTGGCCATCTGATGTGAAGAACTGACTCATTTGAAAAGACCTTGATGCTGGGAAAGACTGAAGGCAGGAGGAGAAGGGGATGACAGAGGATAAGATGGTTGGATAACATCACTGACTCAATGGACATGAGTTTGCGTAAACTCCAAGAGTTGGTGATGGACAGGGAGGCCTGGCATGCTGCATTCATGGGGTCACAAAGAGTTGGACACGACTGAGTGACTGAATTGAACTGAGATCATTGTTAATCCATAATTGTTAAATGATGCAGAACTCTCCACTTCCCTAGTCTGAAGGTATTGTAAGTAGGTCTTAAGAGAAAATTCCACTTGAAATCTGCCATTGCATTCTCAGTAGAACACATAAATCCTTGCCAAGTGGATGGAGGTGTCCTTAGCAGATTCTGACTTAATTCTTTCCTAAGTATCCTCTTCCCAAGGCAACTAGAAGGGGAACGGACTGACAGAGCATGGATTATAGATATGTTAGACACAATCACCAGAAGTATAAAACAGTTTCACAAAGGAGGTACTGTGTTTTAAAGGGATAGGGCACTAGATTGAGGGTTAGAATTTTGGGGTTCTAATCAAAGTTTAACCACCTACTAGCTTGAACCATGAGCAAACTGCTTCCTCTCTTTGGACATCAGTTTTACCTTAAGTATGTTGTATGAGTCATGTGTCATGTAGAAGAACCTTAAAGTCTATATATTGCAGAGACCAAAGACAAGCCTGGTGACAACCTTCTTTAAAAATTTTTGGCTCTTAGTAACAACAGACATGATATTTTCAAAGTCCTCTGCAAACTCTGAGAGAACTTGTTGACACACTTGATGTTTAAAGTGGTCTCTGCCAAATGCTAAGAGCTCATTATTTTGTAGCCAATCACCACCTTTGTTTCTAATGAAGTTCAGAGTGCAGTTTTTGCTAATATAACGAGACCTCAGAAAGTGCAACACAGCCTCAGCCAGAGTGTAAATGGAGGCTCAGTAGAAAGCTGAGCTTCATCAGGGCCAAGTCTTATATCTTTGATTTATAGAAAGACAAGATGCTTTTTGTACAATCTGATATTTGCAACCCTGAAGCAGCATCTGGGGAGAATCTGGATAGTTACTGAGTTCTGTCAAAATTTCCAAGAATTTAGATAACTGTGGATCTTATTGCTTTTGGCAATTGAAAAATGATTATCTTATGTTAAATTTCTTCTATCTTTCATGCCTAAAAACATGACAGAAAAGAAACTTTGAGGGGATTAATATGTTATTAAATTCAGGCAAGAGTTTCATTAACTCCCTCTGCAGTGAAGGTGATACCTCTCCTGTCTGTGCCTCAAAGCCCAACAAATGTTATCATCCAGCTTTAGTCCTCAGGTGCCTTCAGCAAAAGGATTTCCAGGAGTTGGACTCATGATGACCATCCCAGACAATAGCCAAG
Source organism: Nanger dama (assembly GCA_917880005.1). Taxonomy (NCBI): domain Eukaryota; kingdom Metazoa; phylum Chordata; class Mammalia; order Artiodactyla; family Bovidae; genus Nanger; species Nanger dama. Next base: position 3,757,871 of record CAKJTW010000073.1, on the reverse strand, counting down.
GCCCAACAGAGTGAAATAATATCCTCGTATATTGATTTCTCTTAGACTGAGTCTTTAGAATTCAACTCAGCTAACATTCAGGGCCAGCCATGTGCCCAGAAAACAAATACCATTGGTTTGCTCCCAGACTCTGTACTGGTTATTCTCTGGGACTTTTCCCAAAGTCACTATTAAAGACCACAAAATTCTAGGTGTTCTTAACCAGTTTGCAGAAAACCAAATCAATTCACCCTCTTTCAGGAGTCTTGCAAGGTGGGAAAATAAGTTTGGCCTGATACTGTTCCACCCAAGGAATTATTTTTAAACTTAAAATGTTTTCTTCTATGTTATATAGTGGAAAGAATATTAACCTTAATGTCAGACAAATCTAAGTTCATGTCATAGCCCTGCCACTTAGGCCTTCTCCTGCTACTGGTATCACTTCCCTTTTTCAAAGATTGCATGAGATTCAGAGGAGCTAGTTTTGCATCCTCTGCCACCTGGTATTTCATTCCATCCACCCCTATAAGAAAGCTCCACACATTATGATTTTCCCATTCTTTTAGAATTTATTTTTTTATCATCAGAGGGTACATTGTGATTCCTCTCTTAGAACATACTTTTCATGGATACTCAGGAAGTCAATAGGGAATTGAGTAAAACAGAGTTTCTTTTCTTGGGCCTTTCTTAATATTAAAATTGAGTTGTCAAAATTAAAAGTTCAAAGATCTTGGGCCCATCATCTCTTCTTCGTCGTCTCTTAAGAGAAACTGGATATTTGCCAGGTTTTCATTCCCAAGACACTAGTTATATCTGTATTTCGTAGTTCTTCAAAGAACTAATGATACAAATTAAATTTCATAAATACTAAATTCTTATCATATACCAGGAAAAGTTTTTGGCACTAAAGATAGATATACTTGTGAATAAAACAAAGGCCTTTATTTCATGGGTCTTGTATTCTACTGGGAAGTAACAGATGGTAAACAATTCAATATATTGTCAGGTGGTGATAAGTGCTGTGAATAAGAAAGTAAAGGATGGTTATCTGTGGTTAACTTGTAGAAGGTGATATTAATATGATTAATAGGCAGAAAACTGAATAAAGAGTATTAGCCATGGTGGATAGCCTGAGAAAGAGCAGTTCTAAGAGTAGTAAACAGTGAATGCAAAGTTCATGAGGCAGAATTGTCCTTGGCATGTTGAACAGCAATGAGGCTAAACTGGCGAAGGTTGAATGAGCAAGGAGGGCAAATTTGCTCCATTTCTTTTACCAAAGGGAATAGCAGTAACATATAGGTTAAAGCTCATCATTTAAAAATAGATCTGATGTCGGGCTTTTGAGGGCCCACAGAACAGAGAAAGAGGTAAATGGATTCTTTCTACCACAGTAATTGCCAGTATTTCCACATTAAAGCTTGGCTTCAAGGTTTACATCTGTAGGCCAGCTTTGGGGAGAATGTTGCAATCCATGTTGACTCTAGGTTTATCCAGGCCATGTTTTAATTTTAGAAAGGATACACAACTGGAAGTATCCCCTTGGCTTTTCTAGACTTTTCTCATTTAGAAAGACTGGTTTTAAGCCTACTGAGCAACTTCTCTGAGCCCGGCCCATGGGCACATTGGCAGAACTTGTCTCAAAACTTTCCCAACCAATGTCTCAGTCTACCTGGAGGAGACAGAGCCTATAGATAGCAGCCTGTCCAGGTGGATTTGTTGGCTTTCATTGCAAACCCTAAAAGTAGTGATCCCATATCCTTTTTGGGGTCTGGGTAACTCTTTGAAGATGAGCAGGCTGTGAGGAAGGAGTTTTGCCAATGAGAAACAAATAACTGCTATCACTAGAGGAAATAAATAAAATAACTTAATCTGGCAGAGACCCCAAAGAGCCATCAAGTCCACAGCTTCTGATTTGCATAGCACATAACCACTTCAATCCTTATTGCTTTAGTTTCAACCTCCCTCTGTCCCCTATTCCTTCCTCCCTCCATCTCACTTCTCCATCCCTCTCTCCCTACTTCTCTCCAAGGAAACACGAGTTTAAGTCATTTTTAGGGTTGCAGTAGTTAGAATCTATAGAGTGCTTAACATGTTCCAGACTAGGCTCTTTACATTTATTTTCTCATTCAGTCATCACAACAACCATATGAGGTAGGTGGTTATAGTGATTATTATCACTATTTAGGAAATTGAGGTTTGCAAAATGCAAACTGAGCTTCATGTTTGAGGCACAGATAGTTTAAGTACCTTTCCTGAGGTTGCATAGTTAGCAAGTGGCAAAGCGTGTACACAGCTGATTCTTGCTCAAAGCTAGTTCTTTAATCTCTGACTTATACTCTCTTTCCCCATTTCCAGTTGGAGAAGAAACAAGTGAGAAAAGTCTCTAGCATTTAATAGGCCTTAAGGGGCCTGGCAGCCAAAACCCATCCATTCATTATAAAAACTGTCACTGAACTGCTTTCTTTTGTCTGGTGTCCTAATAAGGCTCTAGTTTGTAGAGATGAATGAGACAAAAGTCTCTACTGTCAGGAAGCTCATGATACTGAGAGGGAATTGGGGGTAATCAGCACTCAGGATACAGTGTAATAAGTAATTTGAAGATGTACATCAGATGCTGTGGGAGCAAGTGGAAGTAGAACATATCTCTGGCCTGGGAATCAGCTAAGGCTTCCCATAGCCTCAGTACTAACTCATGTTAGTACACGAGTTAAGACACAAAAGTTAAAAAGGGATGAATGAATTAAGGTACAGCCTAACTTCCTGTAATACAAAGAAGAGCAAATTCGGTGACTTAAATAAAAGACAAGTTCATTTTGCTTTCATGCAAAAGTCCAGAGGTAAACAGTCCAAAGTTGGTGGAGTAGTTCTGCTATTCTTACTGCTTGGCCTTAATCTTTGGGTCTGACGTACCTGTTCCATCAGTCTTCATAAAAGAGAAAGGTAAAGAGAATGGAATGCAGACAAATTCTTTATAAAAATGCGATCCAGAAGTTTGTATAAATCACTTCCTCTTGTATTTTATTGTTTAAAACTTAAGTACATGGCCTTACCTAGCTTTAAGGGAAGCTGGGACATGTAAGCATGGGTACTCAGCTAAAATTCAATGACTTCTATTAATATTAGTAAAAGGAAGAAGGGTGGATGAATATCATAGTATAAAGTGAAGGTAAGAATAGAGGAAGATGAGATTGGAGACTGTAGTCAGGGGCCAGATTATACAGCACCTTGTTTACTAACTACAGAGTTTGGACTTTGTCTCAAAGATAGTGAAGAGTCACTAAAATATAAGCAGAAGGGTAAGACAATTATGTTTTGAGTTTAGGAAGGTCCCTCTATTCATACTTTCATAGACAGATTAAATAAAAGAGTGACATGAGACACAAAATAGTTAGAAGACCACTGTAGTAATATTAGAGAGACATGATGAAACTCCGAACTGAGGCAGTGGTATTGAACAGAGAGAATAGATTAGAGAAATATTAAGGAAGTATAACTGATGAAACGTGGTGACTAAATGGATATGGGATGTGAGAGAGGGAAGATGCTAGGATAACAATACCCAGATTTCTGACTTGGACATTAGCATTGTTTTAAGAAATAAACAATTAAAAGAAAATGAATAGTTTAATTTTAGAAATGTTGAAGTTGAGATGCTTCTGGGATATCCAGATGTCAGTATTGAGTAAACAATTTTATATATGTAAGGAAGCCAAGTGAGGGATTATAACACCTGGTGAATCCAGGTGAGGGATTATAACACCTAGTGAAGCAAAGAAATAAGAAAAGACACAATGAGGAAGAAAGATAGAGTCACTGTCTTTCATCCCTCTCCCAAGATTCAGCCCAATGTGGAGAATGGCAGTCTTCTTGGGAGAGGAGAATGAAGTGAGCACTTGATTTCACTGTTAAACCCCAGTACCAGCCCACCTCAGCATCAGACCAACTCCTGCAGACAGATGTCTCTCATGGCCCCAGGCTCCCAATGGTATCAGGCAAACCCAAGCCCTTGCCCTATGCTGTTATCCACCAGCTTCTGTGGCCCCAGGCATTTTCCAAAATCCAAGAGAGCTCCTGTAGCACCATGCTACCAGAAGGTTCCTGCAAACTCAAGCTCTCAAAACACTCAACATTGCCCAGCACCTATATCCCCAGACAGCTCCCAAGGCCTGTGTGTGCTCACACAAACCCAGGTTCCTGGCTGACCCCACTGCCAGCCAGCTCTGTCACAAGGCTTTTAGTGGATTCCTGTGAATGCAGATTCCTGGCCCATTCCAGAATGGGTCAACTCCCACAGACCTAACCTCTAGACCAGCTCACATAGACTGAGGCACCCAGCCTACCTCAATGCCAGGATTGCTCCTATGGATCAGGGTCCAGACAAGAACCCAAGCTTCTGGCCAACCTCAGTGCCAGACAAGCACTTGTGGCCTCAGCTTATAGGCTAGCTTCCATAGAACCATACTCCTGGCCTGCACCAGCGACAAGCTGAACCTCATAGACTTAATCTCTAGGCTGGCCTTTGAGGCCCCAGATGATAGGCCGTCTTCCATGGCCGTAGGCTCCCAGTGTGCCCAAAGGGCAGACTAACCCCATTGCCCTAGGTTCTAGCCCAGTTCCTATGAAATTAAGCTCCTGGCCCATCCAGCACCAGAATAGTCCCTGTGGACCCAGATTGTAGGCCCACCCCAGTGATTCCTTATCTTGGTCAGCCCCTGTGGACCCAGATCCAGATTCACTCACATGAACCCAAATTATAGCCTATTACTGCAAACTCAAGTGTTAAGCCTATCCCAGTGAATCTAAGCCCCAGTCCATACACTTGGACCCAGGCACCAGGCTTGCCCTAGTGGATCCAAACACCAAGCTTGCCCACCTGATGACCAAGGCACCAAATTTGACTTCCAAAGAACTCAGGAAGCAAGTCTCCCCCAGACACCACCAGATGGCCCACCTAGAATCTCAGGATAAGAATGTGAAGAAAAGGGAAGAATCCTAGTACATTGCTGGTGGGAATGCAAGGTGGTGCAGCCAATATGGAAGTCAGTGTGGATGTTCCCTAAAAACTTAGAAATAAGATTACCATATGATTCAGCAAGTCCACTGCTGGGTATATATCTGAAAGAAATGAAAACATTAATTTGAAAAAAATATATATACCCTAATATTCATCATAGCATTATTTACAATAGCCAAGATATGAAAGCAACCTAAATGTCCATTGCTGATGAATAAAGCAGCTGTGTGTGGACTATTAGCCATAAAAAGAATGAAAATTTTGCCATTTGCAACAACATGAATAATTTAGAAAGTATTATCCTAAGTGAAATGTCAGATAAAAATAAATAGTATAAGTTACCACTTATATGTGGAATCTAAAAGCTAAAACAATTGAATAAAATAGAACAGAAACAGACTCAGATATAGAGAACAAAAAATGGTTATCAATGTGATGAGAGAAAGAATGGAGAGCAGTATGGGGTAAGGGATTAAGATATATATAGGGATGGAGCCAAAGCAAAAACAATACCCAGTTGTGGCAGCCCTGGGATTTCTTTGGAGGGAATGATGCTGAAGCTGAAACTCCAGTACTTTGGCCACCTCTTGCGAAGAGTTGACTCATTGGAAAAGACTCTGATACTGGGAGGGATATGGGGCAGGAGGAGAAAGGGACGACAGAGGATGAAATGGCTGGATGGCATCACTGACTCGATGGACGTGAGTCTGAGTGAACTCCGGAAGTTGGTGATGGACAGGGAGGCCTGGCATGCTGCGATTCATGGGGTCGCAAAGAGTTGGACACAACTGAGCGACTGAACTGAATTGATGTATACTTTATATAAAATAAATAAGCTACAAGGATATATTATATAGCACAGATAATATAGTCAACATCTTATAATTACTTTAGAGTATAATCTATAAAAATATTGAATCACTACGTTGTATACTTGAAACTAGTATAATATTGTAAATCAACTATGCTTTAATTAAAAAAGATATTCAGTAAACTATAAGAAAACAAAGATAAACAACTAAATGAAATTAGGGACACAAGGCATGAACAAAACAAGTTCAACAAATAAGCAGAAATCATTAAAAACAAAAATGAAACAGAAATCCTAGAGTTCAAAGAACAATGACTGGACTGAAGAATACAATAGAGAGCTTCAATATTACACTCTGTCCAAAAGAAGAAAGAGTTAGTGAATTAGAAGACAGGTTGTTTGAGATCATCTATTCATAGGAGCCAAGATGGGAAAAAGTAGAAATGGTGACAGACTTTATTTTCTTTGGATCCAAAAATCACTGCAGATAGTGACTGCAGCCACAGAATTAAATTAAAAGATGCTTGCTCCTTGGAAGAAAAGCTATGACAAACCTGGATAGCATATTAAAAAGCAGATATATCACTTTTCCAACAACGGTCTGTATAGTCAAAGCTATGGCTTTTCCAGTAGTTATGGGCGGATGTTAGAGTTGGACCATAAAAAGGCTGAGTGCTGAAGAATTGATACTTTTGAGCTGTGCTGAAGAAGACTCTTGAGAATCCTTTGAACAGCAAGAAGGTAAAACCAGTCAATCCTAAAGGAAATAAACCCTGAATATTACCTGGAAGGACTGAGGCTGAAGTTGAAGCTCCAATATTTTGGCCACCTGATGCAAAGAGCCAACTCACTGGAAAAAACCCTGATGTTGGGAAAGATTGAGGGCAGGAGGAGAAGGGGAAGAGAGAGGATGAGATAGTTGGATGGCATCATCAACTCAATGGACATGAGTTTGGGCAAACTCAAGGAGATAGTGAAGGACAGGGAAGCCTGGCATGCTGCAGTCCATGGGGTTGCAAAGAGTTGGACATGACTGAGGGATTGAACAACAATATCAATATTCAGGGTAGCATAAAGAAAAAATAATGAAAAAGAGTGAGTATAGTCTCTGTGAATTATGGGGTCCATTAAAAGAAAGAATTTATGAATTGTTGGAGTCTCAGAAGTCCCAGAAGGAGAAGAATGAGAGAAAACCTTTTAAAGAAGTAGTGTCTGAGAATTTAAACCTAGGGATAACTTTATGAAGCCAACAGTTATATCAAAATGTCAACCCAAAACAATCTTTTCCAAGACACATTATAATGAAACAGTTTAAAATCAAAGACAGAATGTTAAAAGCAGCAAGAGAAAAAAAAAATACCCTCACATATACAGCTATCAAAAGATTGCTCAGGGGACTCCTTGCAGACCAGAAGAGAGTTGGATGATATATGCAAAATGCTGAAAAAAGAAAAACTTCCAACCATGAATATTTTACCCAGCAAAGTCATATTTCAGAAATGAAGGAAAGATAAAGACTTTACCAATCAATTAAAAGCTGAGGGAGTTTGTCCACACTAGCCCTGCCTTTCAAGAATACTGAAAGGTGTTCTTCAAGCTGAAATGAAAGGATACTATTTAGTAATGCAAAAACATATGAAAGTATAAAACCTACTGATAAGATAAATATGTTGTCAAATTCAGAATTCTCTCATATTGTAATATGACACTGTTAATTATGTAACTCTAATATAAAGGTTAAAGGACAAATATATTAATGATAACTTAGCTACAGTAATTTGTTAATGAATATACAATACAAAATTGGGTAAGTTGTGATGTCTGAAACATAAAATATAGGAGATGTAAAATGGTAGGGTCTTGGTATATGATCAAAGATAAGCTGTTATCAGCTTTAAATAGACTTTTATATCTATAATTTTGTTTATATAAGCCTCATAGTAACCACAAATGCCAAAACCTGTAGTACATAAAAGACAGAGAGATAAAAGACAAAAGATAGAGAGAAGGAAATCAAAGCATGACATTACAGAAAATGATAAATTCATAAGAATAAAGACAACAAGTAATGAGGAAAGAAATAAGGGAATTTCAAAATAGCCAGAAAATAATTAAGATGGAATTAATAACTCCTTGCCTATCAATAATTACTTTAAATGTAAATGAATTAAATTATCTAATCAAAGGCAGAGGGGCTGCATGGATTAAAAATAGGACCCTACGGTATGCTGCCTAAAAGAAACACTTCAAATTTAAGGACACACATGGGCTCAAAGTTAAGGGTTGGAAAAGTTATTTCCTGCAAATGGAATCCAAATGAAAGCAGGGATACTTATATCAGACAAAAAACTTTAAATCAAAAACTGATTTAAAGGGACGAAGAAGGTCATAATTTAATGATAATGTGGTCTATTCATCAAGTTCAGTTCATTTCAGTTGCTTAGTCATGTCCGACTCCTTGAGACGCCACGAATCGCAGCATGCCAGGCCTCCCTGTCCATCACCAACTCCCGGAGTTCACTCAAACTCATGTGCATCGAGTTGGTGATGCCATCCAGCCATCTCATCATCTGTCGTCCCCTTCTCCTCCTGCCCCCAGTCCCTCCCAGCATCAGGGTCTTCTCCAATGAGTCAACTCTTCGCATGAGGTGGCCAAAGTACTGGACTTTCAGCTTTAGCATCAGTCTTTCCAATGAACACCCAGAACTGATCTCCTTTAGGATGGACTGGTTTGATCTCCTTGCAGTCCAAGGGACTCTCAAGAGTCTTCTCCAACACCATGGTTCAAAAGTTTCAATTCTTCAGCACTCAGCTTTCTTCACAGTCAAATTCTCACATCCATACATGACCACAGGAAAAACCATAGCCTTGACTAGACAGACTGTTGTTGGCAAAGTAATGTCTCTGCTTTTGAATATGCTATCTAGGTTGGTCATAATTTTCCTTCCAAGGAGTAAGCATTTGTAATTTCACGGCTTCAGTCATCATCTGCAGTGATTTTGGAGTCCAAAAATAAAATCTGACACTGTTTCCACTGTTTCCCCATCTATTTGCCATGAAGTGATGAGACCAGATAGCATGATTTTCATTTTCTGAATATTGAGATGTAAGCCAACTTTTTCACTCTCCACTTTCACTTTCATCAAGAGGCTTTTAGTTCCTCTTCACTTTCTGCCATAAGGGTGGTGTCATCTGCATATCTGTGGTTATTGATATTTCTCCCGGCAATCTTGATTCCAGCTTGTTCTTCCAGCCCAGCGTTTCTCATGATGTACTCTGCACATAAGTTAAATAAGCAGGGTGACAATATACAACCTTGACGTACTCCTTTTCCTATTTGGAACCAGTCTGTTGTTCCATGTCCAGTTCTAACTGTTGCTTCCTTACCTGCATATAGTTTTCTCAAGAGGCAGGTCAGGTGGTCTGGTATTCCCATCTCTTTCAGAGTTTTCCACAGTTTATTGTGATCCACACAGTCAAAGGCTTTGGCATAGTCAAACAAGCAGAAATAGATGTTTTTCTGGAACTCTCTTGCTTTATCCATGATCCAGCAGATGTTGGCAATTTGATCTCTGGTTCCTCTGCCTTTTCTAAAACCAGCTTGAACGTCTGGAAGTTCATGGTTCACGTATTCCTGAAGCCTGGCTTAGAGAATTTTAAGCATTACTTTACTAGCTTGTGAGATGAGTGCAATTGTGCGGCAGTTTGATCATTCTATAACAGTTGTACATATGTGTGCACTTAGCATTGCAGCACCTAAATATATTAAGCAAATACTAAAAGTTCTGAAGGGAGAAATAAACAATAATAGTGAAAAACTTTATTATTCTACTTTCAAGAATGCATAGATCATTCAGACAGAAATTCAATTAAAGAAACATTGTATCTGAACTGTATCTTAGACCAAATGAAGTTGAATGACATATACAGAACATTTACCCACCACCAGCAGAATACTCATTCTTCTCACATGGACATGGAACTTTTCTCTAGGATAGATAATGTTAGGTCATAAAATAAGCAAATGTACGAAGACTGAAATCTTATCAAGTATTTTCTGGTCACAATGGTATGAAACTAGAAATCAATAACTGGAAGAAAACAAAAACTTTCCAATATGTGTTAGATAATGCACTTTTGAACAACCAAAGGATCAAGCGAGAAATCAAAAGTGAGAAAGAAAGAAATCAAAAAATGTATAGAAATATGACAATAGAAAAACAGCCAATCAAAACTTATGAAATGCAGAACAGGCAATTCTAAGAGGGGACTTTTACAAAACACTACATATACACTATACTTATTACATTACATTACACTACATTTACATTAAGACAAGAGAAAGATCACAAATAACCTAACTTAACATCTCAAACAATTGGTAAAAGAACAAACTCAGCCCAAAGTTTGCACAAGGAAGGAAATAACAAAGATCAGGGCAAAAAGAGAGAAATCAATGAAATAGAGAACAGGAAACCAATAGCAAAGATAAAAGAAATTATGTTGAGTTTTTAAAAAGATAAATAAAACTGAAAACCCTTAACTAGACTAAGAAATAAAGAGAGAAGACCTGAATACGTAAAATCAGAAATAAACAAAAATATACTACAGAAATAAAAAGGATAATAAGAGACTACTATAAATAAACCTATGCCAACAAATTGGATAACCTAGAAAAATTGGTAAGTTCCTAGAAATACATAACCTAGTGAAACTGAATCATGAAGAAATAGAAAATCTGAACAAATAGTGAGTGAGGAGCTTGAATCAGTATTCAGAAATCTTCCAAAGAAGAAAAGCTCAGGTCCAGATTGTTTAATTGGTGAATTCTACCAAACATTAAAAGAAGATTTTATGTCAATTATTCTCAGTTAAAAACGTTGAAAGAGAGAGAACACTCCCAAACTCATTTTATGAGGCCAACATTACCATGATGCCAAAGCCAGTTTCAGTTCAGTTCAGTTCATTCGCTCAGTCGTGTCCCATTCTTTGCGACCCCATGAATCATAGCACGCGAGGCCTCCCTGTCCATCACCAACTCAGAGAGTTCACTCAGATTCATGTGCATCGAGTCAGTGATGCTATCTAGCCATCTCATCCTCTGTCGTCCCCTTTTTCCTCCTGTTCCCAATTCCTCCCAACATCAAAGTCTTTTCCAATGAGTCAACTCTTTGCATGAGGTGGCCAAAGTACTGGAGTTTCAGCTTTAGCATCATTCCTTCCAAAAAATCCCAGGGTTGATCTCCTTCAGAATGGACTGGTTGGATCTCCTTGCAGTCCAGGGGACTCTCAAGAGTCTTCTCCAACACCACAGTTCAAAAGCATCAATTCTTCAGTGCTCAGCTTTCTTCACAGTCCAACTCTCACATCCATACATGACCACAGGAAAAACCATAGCCTTGACTAGACGGACTTTAGTTGGCAAAGTAATATCTCTGCTTTTGAATAGGCTGTCTAGGTTGGTTATAACTTTTCTTCCAAGGAGTAAGTGTCTTTTAATTTCATGGCTGCAATCACCATCTGCAGTGGTCTTTAAAAATAAAAAGGAAGAGGAGGAGGGGGAAAGAGAAGAAGGAAAAGAAGGCTATAGGCCACAGGCCAACATACCTGATGAATAGAGAAAGCATAAATTGTCTACAAAATACTAGCATACTTAATTGAACAGCACTTTAAAAGAATCATAGACTATCATCAAGTAGAGTTCATCCCTGGGATGCAAGGATGCTTCAACATATGAAAATCAATAATCAATAGAAGGAAAAATAAAATTCTCAATAGATGCATAAAATACATTTGCCCAAATTAAATATCTTTTTGTGATAAATACTCTCAACAAATTTGGTATGGAAAGTCTCAGTGTCTCAGTCATGTCTAACTCTTTGTGACCCCATGAACTGCAGCATGCCAGATTTCCCTGTTCATCATCAGCTCCTGGAGATCACTCAAACTCATGTCTATTGAGTCGGTGATGCCATGCTACCATCTCATCCTCTGTCGTCCCCTTCTCCTCCTGACTTCAATCTTTCCCATCATCAGGGTCTTTGTAAATGAGTCAGCTTTTTGCATCAGGTGGCCAAAGTACTGGAGTTTCAGCATCAGTCCTTCCAATGAATACTCAGGACTGACTTTCTTTAGGATTGACTGGCAAGGTAGACAACTGTTGCTAAGATGAGGAACAAGATAAGAATATTCATTGTAACCACTCCTATTCAATACAGTATTGCAGTCCTAGCCAGAGCAATTGAGCAAGAAAAAGAAATAAAATACACCAAAATTAGAATGGGCTATTGGGGAGTTTGAGGGAGAATGGATACATGCGTATGTCTGGTTGAGTTCCTTTGATATCCAGCTGAAACTATTACAGCATTGTTAATTAGCTATACTTAAATGCAAATAAAGAAGTTTAAAAAGAAATAGCTATGAATAATTTATTTCTGATAATTTTTTTATCGGACACAATTCTTCTTGAATTCTGGCTATTTTTTTAATTACTGTAGGTAGTATTCTTGAGCTTTTTCTGGGGTGCAGTTGTTACCCAAATACAGCTTGATATTTACAAGTATTTTCTTTAAGCTTAAGCAGAAAAAGAATAGTATTTAGTCATGTTAATTTTTCTTTGTGAATGAGGCAAAACTTGTCTGTGTACTCTACTCAGTGCTCTGTGAATTATTTAATAGTTCACTGTGGCTAGTGAGAACAGGAACTCTTCCAGCCACTGTGTTTCCCTTTAATTTTGTCCTGTGGTTCTTGCCTTACACATAAGTATTGATCAGTGTGCAGCTCAATTCTTAAAGAGGATGCTTGAAGATCTCCAGAGTTCTCTGTGCAGATCTTCTGTCTGCACAGGTACTCTGCCCTGAAAACTCTCACTTCCTTGCTCTTCTCATACTTACAACTCAGTGTCTTCAGTTTATGGAGACTGCTGGGCTCTTCTGGGTTCCTTGTCTTGTTGCATGGCCTGAAGAATCTTTCCAGGCTTTATGCTGGGACAGTCATGGAGTTCACTTCATTTTTTTTCCTCTCTCATGGATCACTGTCCTTCATTGCCAGATTTCAAATGCCCTAATAATGATTAGAATCATTATTACATTTTTTCCAGCTTTTAATTGTTCCATGCTGATGATATAAATCTAGGCTCTTTTACCCTATTTTGGCTGGAAGAGAAAGTGACTGTCATGTTATTTTCAGAGGACAATTTGGCCTTTTATATCAGAATTTTAAATGTGTTAGTTTTTGGCCCAGCAGTTCTAGTCACTCTTCTAACTTCTGGAGATACAACAGTGAACATGATGTTATACATTAGTATAGTATACAATCAAGCAGAGAGGCAGATAACCAAAAGCTAAATAACTACAATATATGGTGTTAAAAGACCCTGATGCTGGAAAAGTTTGAAGACAAAAGGAGAAGAGGGAGACAGATCATGAGATGGTTAGATAGCATCACCAACTCAATGTACATGAACTTGAGCAAACTCTAATAGATAGTGGAGGACAGGGAAGCCTGGCGTGCTGCAGTCCATGGGGTTGCAAAGAGTTGGACATGACTTAGCAACTGAACAACAACAACAGTGTTAGAAAGTGATAAGAAAATCAGTTAAATAGAGATGGGGGATAGAAAGCACAACAAAGGGAAGCATGTCAAAATTTTGATACATTTATCTGCAAGGACTTGCTGAGAGGAGTGTATTTGATCATTAATACTACTGAAATCAAGAGCACAAGCTAAAGATATGGTTACCTGGAAGAAGCACACTCCAGGTAGATGAAACATTCAGTGCAAAGTCCCTGGTGCACTTGATAAATAACAAGAGATATTTGTAACAACTACTACATCTGCTTAAGATGCTCACAAAATGTTATCTATTTAGAATATTATTACTAATGATGACACCAGAAATATGACCTAAAAGTATATGGCCTCAAAGCTCATCTGCTTGCTACTATGTCATATTCTTTTTTCCCTATTCCATGACATACTGAAACATGTACTGCCTTATGGTTCTTATTACTTTGTTCTCTATCATTGTGCAGCTTTCACACAGGCTTGCCTTGTGTTCCCAATCATGTAAGTTCTGTGTCTATGCAAAATATGTTGATTCTTGCCTGATAGAATGTTGGGCTATGACATTATTTTACACAAATCACTGGGATTGATTTTATTATTGCAATGGAACCAGCTCCCTTCCTCCATCATCACATATGTGTGTCTTTCCAAACTGTTCACGGTGGCCAAAAGGTCATTCTCCTCAGGGGTAGGAAGATCCTCATATGAGACACTATATACAAATTCTAATCACAGCTCCTCCCTCACTTATCCAGCAATTATAACTTCAAGGAACATTGTTTTTATCCTTTCTCTTTTGAATAAGTAATGCATACATGGTTTGAAAAATTTTAAAGATCAAAATGATATAGGAGTGAAAAATAAGTTTCCTCCATCCTTCCCTGAGTCACTCATTATTCCTGTCTTGTGCAAACAATGTAATCAGTTTCTTGGTATCCTTTTCAGAAATATTGAATGCATGTGGGTATTTTTAATCATTCTTCACACCCCACCTCTACCCATACAATGTACTTGGCTACCTTTCCACTTGGTTCTCAACACATCCTGTGATAGGTGGTGCTCCCTGCAATTTACAGATGAAGAGGCTAAGGCTCAGAGATGGGAGGTGAATTTTTAATGAGTTTTGCTTGGAAACCTTTTGTATAGTTTTTGTTGGGAAAAGCTTTTTTACAGTTTCTCAGGCAGTAAGTGGAAAATTCAGGACTGATGTGGCACAATTCTTTTAATAATAATTTAATTGGTTTTGTTCAGTGAATATGTGTCATGCAGCAATCTCACCTAATATATAGAAGAGTACACTCCTGATGTTGCTGTTTTTGTCTGCATTCTTTCCTCCACACTGAGAAATCCTAGGTCCTGCACCTCAAACATGGTGGGAATGCTGGTAGTTAGAGCGTTTAAGAAAATACCCCCAATTCCTTTAGTAATATTAGAATTTCTATGGCAGACACTAGATATAATGCTGATGAGCATCAACTGGTAGTTAGCATTAGGAATACAAAAAGTTGACCTTTCTAATTGTTTTCTGGAAATACTTCCCTTCCACAGATCTATTCAGGTCCACCTGAGGAAAGTACTGCACCTCCAGTGCCTCCACCTCGAGTAACAGCAAGAAGACACAAACCAATTACAATTTCAAGCGCTTGCTGCGGGAAAGGACAGTTTTCTATACTTCTTCCTGGATGAAAGTGAAGGTTAGTATTAAAGTTTACCCTTATCTTCTTAATAGTGACTGGAGATAAAAAGTATATTGAAAAGCAGAAGTAGAGGTATAATCTTTTTTTTTTTTTTTTCCATGTAAAGGTAGACTTTTTCTGGGTCCTAAGCCAGGAAAGGCAAGGTTTATAAAATTTGTGCCCAAAAAGTGAATTAGTCTTTTGGCAGTGGATAGGACAGAGATGAACCCATCCTAATCAATTTACAGATGAATCTGTAAAATCATTTTCCCTTAGCAGATCAGTGGAAAATAAAAGGTGTTCTTCAATCTGTACCTCAATACATTGAAATAGGTGAGCAATGTGTTTTCTGAATTTTCTGAGATTTTAAATAAAATTCTGCTAATCCAGAGGACAGATGGCTTAACAAGAGTTTCTAGTGCTTGTCCTTTCACAGTAACATGAATGAATTCAAACAACTATCTATGCAATAAAATTCCTTCAATGAGAGCTATGGAATCCGTATGACAGATAAGAATACCTGGGTGGAGTACAGAAATAAGAAAAAGTGCATTGCAGATGCTAGAAATGACACTTTTATATTACTCATGTCACCTTTCCCCAAAGCTCACACTCTGTAGTCCAGGGAGAGATCCCTCCACATGGAGAAAGGAGAGTGAGGGGAGCAATCAACTTTACCTTGGACTGCAGCACCAGGCCCATCCCAGTAAACTCAAGCACTAACTCATCCCCCATTTTTCCAGACTCCAGGCCAGCCTCTACAAAGCTAGGCTCTAGACCTGCCCCAGTACTAGGGCATTCCATGTGGTCTCAGGCTCTAAGCCTGCTCCTAAAGACCCAGTATCCAGGGCCAACACATGCCAAGCTGGCCCTGTGGCTCTAATCACCAGATGTAACCACAGCTCAGCTTCTAGTCCAGTCTTCTGTGGACCAAGCCTCCAGGTCTGTCTCAATGCCAGGCTAGCCCCCTGGGCCTAGGCTTCAAGATCCAGGCTGATTTCCTGCAGATCCAGGCTGAAAGCTTGCCCATTCACTTACCCAGTGAATGGCACCAGATCAGCCTACTCAAGGACTCCAGCAGCAAGCTCAGCTGTGGGGCCTGCCAGGTGGCCTGGTTGTGGCTGATGGATAAAAGGCTTTCCTCACCAAAGCCAATCTATAAAGACTGGAAGATGTGCCTGGTTCTTCAAATAGGGAAACACCAACTAAAGGCCGCTAGGATGAGGATTAATCAGTGAAACATGACACCACCAAAGGGACAAAATAAGGCACATGAACTGGTCCTAATGAAATTGATATCTATGAACTGTCTGAAAAGGAATTCCAAATAACCATCTTAAAGAAGCTCAGTGAACTACAAGAGAACTCTGACAACTAAACAAAATCAGGAAAATGATGCATGAGAAGTTCAAGAAAGTTATGGAAATTATTAAAAAAGAACCAAAAAGAAATTCTGGAACTGAGGAAAAGAAAGAATCACTGCACTCAAAGACAGGTCACTTAAAATTACCCAGTCAGAGGAAAAAAAGGAAAAAAAAATATTATAAAAGAGACTAATGGGACACCATATACAAACCAATATACACATATGGGAGGGAGTCTCAGGAGCACAGAAAGTAAAAGGGGCACAAATCTTATTTAAAGAAATAATGACCAAAAATTCCTAAATCTGGAGGAGGAAATGAAAACCTGGATCCTTGAAGTCCAAAGAAATGCAAATAAATTAAACATAAATAGATTTTAGCCAGAAACATTTTTATAAAATTCTCAAGATTCCAGGATGAGGAGAATTTTGAACATACCATGAGAAAAGCAAATCATCAAATAAAAGGAAACTCCGATAATACTACCAGCAGATTCCTCATCTAAAACCTTGCAGGCCAGGAGAAAGTGGGATGATATCTTTACGGTACTGAAAGGAAAGAGCTTCCAATCAGGAATACCATATTAGACAAAGTAATCCTTCAGAAATGAGGAGAGAGAAAACTTTTCCAGACAAACAAACCTGAAGGAATTGATCACCAATAGACTTGGTTCAAATGTATGGGAAAACCAATACAGTATTGTAAAGTAAAATTTAAAAATAAATAAATAAATAAAAGATAGCATACTAAGTGAAGTAAGCCAGACAGGGAAAGACAAATGTCATATGAAATTTGCTTATATGTAAAATCTCAATAAACAGATGCAAATGAACATAATTACAAAACAGAAATAGACCCACAGACATAGAAAACAAACCTATGATAACCCAAGGGGAAAGTGGAGGAGGGATAAATTAGGATGTTAGGATTAACACATACACATTACTGTATATAAAATAGATATATGTGTTGATGTATGACCAAAAAATAAAAATCTTATAATTATCCTTTAGTTAAAATATATTAAAAATAGATAGCCAGTAAGGACCTACTGTATAACACAAGAAAGTGCACTCAGTCTTTTTAATAAGCTATAAGGGAAAAGAATCTAAAAAAGTATATATACATATACATACATATATATATATATATATATATATATATATATATAAGAGAGAGAGAGAGAGAGAGAGAGAGAGAGGGGGTCAAGATGGTGGGATAAAGGATGCAGAATTCCTGTCTTCACAAGTACATCAGGAATACAACAAATATAACGATTCTCACAGAGCAGCTGCTAAACACTAGTGGAAGACTGTGGACAACTAAAAGAAAAGAAAACTGTCCTTGAAACTGGATAGATTGAAAGAAGTGAAAAAAGAAAAGAGGAATCAAAAAAGGGACTGGTAACTCTGGCAGGAAGCTGAAGGTGAGGAGAATAAGTCAAAAAGAAAAACAAATATCATATGTTAATGCATATACACGGAATCTAGAAATATGGTAGTGTTGATCCTTTTGCAGAACAGAAAGAAAGACACTGACTTATAGAACAAATGTGTGGGAGGAGGAAAAGGGAAGTAGGATGAATTGGGAGCCCGGGATTGACATACATACACTGCTGTGTGTAAAACAAGTAACTAATGAAAATCTACTGTATAGCACAGGGAACTCCATTCATTGTTCTAACCTAACTAGGTTAGTGGTAACCTAACTAGGAAGGAAATTTTAACAAAGAGGGATATGTGTAAACATTTGGCAGATTCACTGATGTACAGCAGAAACTGATAAAGAAGTGTAAAGGAACTATATTCCAATAAAAAGAATATATGTAACTGAATCACAGTGCTATACATCTGAAATGAATATGACATTGTAAATCACCTGTATTTCAATAAAATGAGTAAATAAATCAATAAGACATGCTAAAAGAGGGTCAGTCCAGTTCAGTTAAGTCATTCAGTTGTGTCCGACTCTTTGCGATCCCATGGACTACAGCACGCCAGGCCTCCCTGTCCATCACTAACTCCTGGAGCTTATTCAAACTCATGTCCATTGAGTGAATGATGTCGTCTACCATCTCATCCTCTGTTGTCCCCTTCTCCTTCTGCCTTCAATCTCTCCCAGCATCAGGGTCTTTTCAGATGAGTCATTTCTCCGCATCAGGTGGCCAAAGAATTGGAGATTCAGCTTCAGCATCAGCATCAGACCTTCCAATAAATATTTAGGACTGATTTCTTTTTCGGATGGACTGGTTGGATCTCCTTGCAGTCCCAGGTACTCTCCAGAGTCTTCTCCAACACCACAGTTCAAAAGCATCAATTCTTTAGTTCTCAGCTTTCTTTATAGTCCAACTCTCATACCCATACATGACTACTGGAAAAGCCATAGCTTTGACTAGACAGACCTTTGTTGGGAAAGTAATGCCTCTGCTTTTTAACATGCTGTCTAGGTCGGTCATAACTTTTCTATCAAGGAGGAAGTGCCTTTTAATTTCATGGCTGTAGTCACCATCTGCAGTGATTTTGGAGCCCCCAAAAATAAAGTCTGTCACTGTTTCCATTGTTTCCCCATCTATTTGATGTGAAGTGATGGGACCAGATGCCATGATCTTAGTTTTCTGAATTTTGAGTTCTAAGCCAACTTTTTCACTCTCCTCACTTTCATCAAAAGGCTTTTTATTTCTTCTTCACTTTCTACCATAAGAGTCGTGTCATCTGCATATCTCAGGTTACTGATATTTCTTCAGGCAGTCTTGATTCTAGCTTGTGCTTCTTCCAGCCCAGTGTTTCTCATGATGTACTATGCATATAAGTTAAATAAGCAGGGTGACAATATACAGCCTTCATGTACTCCTTTCCTGATTTGGAATGAGTCTGTTGTTCCATGTCCAGTTCTAACTGTTGCTTCCTGACTTGCATACAGATTTCACAGGAGGCAGGTCAAGTGGCCTGTTATTCCCATGTCTTTCAGAATGTTCCAGTTTGTTGTGATCCACACAGTCAAAGGCTTTGGCATAGTCAATAAAGGAGAAATAGATGTTTTTCTGGAACTCCCTCACTTTCTCAGTGATCCAACGGATGGATGTTGGCGATTTGTTCTCTGGTTCCTCTGCCTTTTCTAAATCCAGCTTGAACATCTGAAAGTTCATGGGTCATGCACTGTTGAAGGCTGGCTTGGAGAAGTTTGAATATTACTTTGCTAGCATGTGAGATGAGTGCAATTGTGCACTACCTTCAGCATTCTTTGGCATTGCCTTTCTTTGGGACTGGGGCTTCCCTGGTGGCTTAGAGGGTAAAGCGTCTGCCTGCAATGCAGAAGACCCCCGGTTCGATCCCTGGGTCAGGAAGATTCCCTGGAGATGGAAATGGCAACCCACTCTAGTACTCTTGCCTGGAAAATCCCTTGGATGTAGGAGCCTCGTAGGCTACAGTCCACGACATCACAAAGAGTCGGACACACGTGTGAGTGACCACACACGTTCTTTGAGACTGTAATGAAAACTGAACTTTTGCAGTCCTGTGGCCACTGCTGAGTTTCCCAAATTTACTTGGCATATTGAGTGTAACACTTTCACAGCATCATCTTTTAGGATCTGAAATAGCTCAACTGGAATTCTGTCACCTCCACTAAATTTGTTCGTAGTGATGCTTCCTAAGGCCCACTTGACTTTGCATTCCAGGATATCTGGCTCTAGGTGAGTGATCACACCATCCTGATTATCTGGGTCATGAAGATCTTTTTGTATAGTTCTGAGTATTCTTGCCACCTCTTCTTAATATCTTCTGCTTCTGTACCATTTCTATCCTTTATTGTGCTCATGTTTGCATGAAATGTTCCCTTGGTATCCCTAATTTTCTTGACATTCTATTGTTTTCCTCTATTTCTTTGCACCGATCGCTGAGGAAGGCTTTCTTGTCTCACCTTGGTATTCTTTGGAACTCTGCATTCAGTTGGGTTTTTATTTCCTTTCCTCCTTTGCCTTTCACTTCTCTTCTTTTCACAGCTATTTGTAAGGTCTCCTCAGACAACCATTTTGCCTTTTTGCATTTCTTTTTCTTGCAAATGGTCTTGATCTCTGTCTCCTTTACAATGTCACAAACCTCCGTCCACAGTTCTTCAGGCATTCTATCAGATCTAATCCCTTGAATCCATTTCTCACTTCCATTGTATAATCCTAAGCTATTTGATTTAGGTCATACCTGAATGATCTAGTGGTTTTCCCTACTTTCTTCAATTTAAGTCTGAATTTGGCAATGAGGAGTTCATGATCTGAGCCACAGTCAGCTCCCAGTCTTGGTTTTGCTGACTATATAGAGCTTCTCCATTTTTGCCTGCAAAGAATATGATCAGTGTGATTCTGATATTGACCATCTGGTTATGTCTACGTGTAGAGTCTTCTTTTCTGTTGTTGGAAGAGGGTGATTGCTATGACCAGTGCATTCTCTTGGCAAAACCTATTAACCTTTGCCCTGCTTCATTCTCCACTCCGAGGCCAAATTTGCCTGCTACTCCACGTATTTCTTGGAGAAG
This sequence comes from Nanger dama, assembly GCA_917880005.1. Classification (NCBI taxonomy): domain Eukaryota; kingdom Metazoa; phylum Chordata; class Mammalia; order Artiodactyla; family Bovidae; genus Nanger; species Nanger dama. The sequence goes on along the minus strand of CAKJTW010000073.1, from coordinate 3,736,934 downwards.
GCAATGGCAACCCACTCCAGTACTCTTGCCTGGAAAATCACATGAACAAGGAGTCTGGTAGGCTGCAGTCCATGAGATCGCTAAGAGTCGGACACGAATGAGCGACTTCACTTTCATCTTTCACTTTCATGCACTAGAGAAGGAAATGGCAACCCACTCCAGTGTTCTTGCCTGGAGAATCCCAGGCACGGGGGAGCCTGGTGGGCTGCCGTCTATGGGGTCGCACAGAGTCAGACACGACTGATGCAACTTAGCAGCAGCAGCAGCCAGGTATTTCTTGACTTCCTAGTTTTGCATTCCAATCCACTATAATGAAAAGGACTTCTTTGGGGGGTGTTAATTCTAGAAGGTCTTGTAGTTCTTCACAGAACCATCCAACTTCAGCTTCTTCAGCATTACTGGTCAAGGCAGACTTGGATTCCTGTGATATTGAATGGTTGTCTTAGAAACAAACAGAGATCATTCTGTCGTTTTTGAGATTGCATCCAAGTACTGCATTTCAGATTCTTTTGTTGACTATAACAGATTTTCAAGTTGAAATTTATGGACATAAACAATATGAAAACCTGAAAGTTAAACCAAATTTTTAAAGATAAGAATATAACCCAATTCACAATATTCTACTGTAATAGTGATGTATAAATCACTTTTAACTCTAGTATGAAAGTGAAAATACAAAAGTATTTAAAATTACTTTACATACAATAATTTATTAATAGATACACAATCTAAAAATCTATAAATTATGACATCAATAACATAAAATGGAGAGATAGGTAAAATTAAAATGTACAGTTATTGTTTATAGTCAATGTTACTTTGCTAGCTTCAAATAAACTGTTATGTTTTATATAAACTTCAAGAAAATGACTCCAAATATGCAAAGCAATGTTGAGAAAGAAGAGCAAATTTGAAGATACCACACTTTTTGATTTTAAAACATAATATGAAACTATAGTAACCTACACAGTATAGTTCTGGCATAAAAGCAGACATATAGACCAATGAAATAGAATAATGAGCGAGAAAAAGTATACACATTTATGGTCAGTTAAACTTTGACAATGGGGTCAAGATTACACATTGGGAAAGTATAGTCTTTTCAGTACATGGTATTGGGGAAAATGGATATCCACATGCAGAGAAACTGGATCCTTATCTCACACAGTGTACAAAGATCAACTCAAAATGGATTAGAGACATAAATGTAAGATCTGTAGCTGTAAAACTACCAGAAGAAAGCTACTTGGAATTGTCTCATCTAGGCAGTGATTTGTTTGGCTATAACTCAAAAAGTACAAGTAACGAAAGCAAAATAGAAAAATATGATTACAGAATGCTAAACAGCTTCTTCACAGCAAAGGAAACAATCAAGAAAGTGAAGAGACAACCTACAGAATTATATGAACATATTTGCAAATCATATATCTAATAAGGGATTAATGTCCAAAATAAATAAGAAACTCATACTACTCAAGAATTACCCAATTTTTAAAGATCAAAGTACCTAAATAGACATTTCTTAAAACATGACATATAAATGGTCAAAAGATATATGGAAAGTTGCTCAACATCACTGATCACCAAGGAAATGCAAATCAAAACAACAATGAAATATCACCTCACACCTAGTAGGATGATTATTACCAAAAAATTACAAAAGATAATAAGTGTTGAGAAGAATTTGGAGAAAAGGGAGCCCCTTTATATTGTTCGTAGTAATGCAAATTAGTGCAGCTATTATGGAAAACAGTATGTAGGTTTCTCAAAAAATTAAAAATAAACTACTATATCAATTTGTCAATTGCCTTGTTGAATGTCCAAGGTATGGTCAAACATTCATATAAAGCCCCTTTTCAAAGACTTGGAGTCATATTGGTGCTTGATGTTTTAAAGTAATCTCTGCCTAATCATTAGCTAACCAAAAAGCTAACTAAGCAGTGTCTTTGATGGCCACACTCGACAAATGATAAAGACTTAACAGAAGTGGGTGGAAAACGTCAGTAAACAAACTAACAACAATAACTAAAACAAATAGCAACAACAAAAAATTGGGGAGGAGAGAGAATCTGATTTCCAGAGATGCTATATTAAACTGTCCAGTTTTCAATAAAAATATGAGATATGTAATAAAACAAGAAAGCATGACCCATACCCAAAAAAAAAACAAAAACAGTCAGAACATGGCTTCACAAAGACTAACATTTGAATATTTATAGCAGCTTTGTACATACCAGCCAAAAGCTGTAAACAACCTAAATGTTTGTTAACTGACAAATGAACAAATCAGTTGTGGCATATACATACAATGGAGTACTACTCAGCAATAATACACAGGAATGAACTATTGATACATAAATCATCCCTATCCTCCAGGTATATCAGGTTCTTTCAAGATCTCTGGCATGCCTCATAATCCAGGCCTCTGCACTTGCTATTCCCCTTGCTGGACACTTTACCTTGCACCTTCACATGACTGGGTCATTCTCATGCTCCAGGTCCTGAGACCTGGTCCAGATAAATGCCACCTCTTCAAAAGACCCTCCTTAACCACACCCAAAGTGGCTCTCCTTTGTTGTTTGCCTCTGCTCTTAGTTTGTTTCATTCATGCCACTTACTAATAATTCTTTATATTTTGTTATCATGCTACTTCTTTTTGGTTGCCCATAGAATAATAGTTACCAACTGTGTCAATTAAAAAATAACACTAGCAGTAATTCTATTTCTGAATATATATCCAAAAGAAATGAAATTAGTATATCAAAAAGATATCTGCCCTGTCATGTTCATTATTTACAATAGCCAAGATATGGAAATTTCAAAGTGAAATATCAACAGGTGAATGGATAAAGAAAATACAAGAGGTACACAGATACTTACTCAGAAACACACACACACACACATACACACACACACACGCACACACAATGGAATATTATTCAGCTTAGATAAAAAGAAGGAAAGTGTGTAACTTGTGATATGGATGAACCTGAAAGACTTTATGCTAAATGAAATGAACCAAGGACAGAAAGACAAATGCTGCATGATTTCACTTATATGTGAAATCTAAAAATGTCAAACTCATAGAAGCAGAGAATTGAATGGTGGTTGCCAGAGACTTGAAGGAGAGTGAAATGAGGAGGTGTTGATCAAAGAGTACAAAGGTTCAGTTGTGCAAGATGAATACATTCTGGAAATATGATACAACACTGTGATTGTTGGTAATAATACTATATTGTATACTTGAAGTTTATGAAAAGAGTAGATCTTAACTGTTCTTATCACACATAAAAAAATGGAAACTATGTGAGGTGACTGATATGTTAAGTAGATTGAATGTGGTACACATTTAACATATATTCATATATCAAAATATCATATTGTATACCTTAAACATATATAATGTTTGTCAGTTTTATCCCAATAAAGTTGGAGAGGAAATCAGCTCACATGGATTGAATAAGTACTGTGTTAGGTGGAATTAAGACACCATCCCTGGCCTCAAGGAGTTTATAGGCTAAATGGAAATAGATAATAGACAGATAAACAAATAAATGCCATGAGTAGAGTAACTGTTAATATGGAACCTGCACCAATTCTAAATGGGCCTTTCTCCTCAGCACTCTGTGGAGACCATTTTTGTCAAGATAACCAGCAATCTCCACGTGCTATTCCAGTATTCTTAACATACTCAGCTTGTGAGCAGCATTTCAGTTTACTAATTCTTCCTTCTTGAAACATTTTATTCATTTTGCCTTCAGAACACCAAACTCACCAGACATTCCATCTCAAGTCTCCTCTTGGTTTTCCTTCTCTTCTCAATTTCTGCATGTTGGAAGGTCCCAGAGTTTTGTTTTGTATTTCTCAGTCCACTTTTCTGTCTATATTTGTTTCCTGCATGATTGCATTGTCTCACAGCTTTAAATATCTTTTAAATATGAGGATGATATCCAAATTTGTATATCTGGGAGTATTATCTTCCTTCTTCTCATCTTAAACTCACTGCACAACAGTTCTCCCTAGATGACTCAAGGAAATCTCCAATTTTAAAATGTACAAATACCCTAGATTGCTTATTCTTCCTCATTCTAATTTTCCTCTGGTCTCCCTCGTCTAAGTAATTGGCAATGTTTTTGTTGTTCTTCAGTCACTAAGTCATGCCCAAGTTTTCGTGACCCCATGGGCTCTTGCATGCCAGGTTCCTCTGTCCTCCACTATCTCTGGAGTATGCTCAAATTCATGTCCATTGAGTTGGTGACACTATCTTAACTATCTCATCCTCTGCCACCCCCTTCTCCTTTTTTCTTCAGTCTTTCCCAGCATCAGGGTCTTTTCCAGTGAGTCAGCTCTTCACGTCAGGTGGCCAAAATATTGGAGCTTCAGCTTCAACAACAGTCCTTCCAATGGATATTCAGGGTTGATTTCCTATCTCTTTGCAGTCCAAGGTACTCTCAAGACTTCTTCTCCAGCACCACAACTTGAAAGTATCAGGTCTTTGGCACTCAACCTTCTTTATAGTCCAACTCTCACATCGATACATGACTACTGGAAAAGCCATAGCTTTGCCTATATGGACTTTGTCAGCAAAGTGATGTCTCTGCTTTTAATATGCTGTCTAGGTTGGTCATAGCTTTCCTTCCAAGGAACAAGCATCTTTTAATTTCATGGCTGCAATTATCACCATCTGCAGTGATTTTGGAGCCCCCCACAAATAAAATCTGCCACTGTTTCCATTTTTCCCCATCTACTTGCCATGAAGTGATGGGGCAAGAGGCCATGATCTTAGTTTTTGAATGTTGAGTTTTAAGCCAGCTTTTTTACTCTCCTCTTTCACCCTCATCGAGAGGCTCTTTATTTCCTCTTCACTTTCTGCCATTAGAGTGGTATCATTTGCATATATGAAGTTGTTGGTATTTCTCCCAGCGACCTTGATTCCAGATTGTGTTTCACTCAACCCAGATGAATTGACAGTACCAGTCACCTAGTTAGTAAGGTCAAAAACTTTCAGATCATCCTTGACTATTCTCTTTGCTTTTTCCTCATATCTAATTCATTAGCAATTCCTGTTAGCTCTATGTTGATATTATATACTGAACCTACTAATTCCTACTACTACCTTACTAGCTGAACCAGCATCATCTTTTACTTGAGTGGCTACAGGAGCTTCCAAACTATTATTTTTACTTTTCTTGCCTGACAACAGTTTGTTCTCTGCAGCAGCCAGTAAGATATACAATCTTTTAAAATGGAAAGCAGATCAGATCATTCCCTCTGATCTAAATTTCCAGTGACTTCTCTTAATTTTTAGAAGAAAATTTACATTTTGTTTTGCTTTATATAGTCTGCACATACTTTTTTAATCTCATTTGTGAGCTTCACTATCTCTATGCACCCTTTGTTCTCTGCTCTGATCTCTCTGGTTTTGCTGTTTCTTATAGATGTCAGACTTAGCCAAGGGCCTTTTAATTTGCTGTTTTCTTGGTCTTGAACATTCTTCCTCCAAAACTTTGCAATTTCACTCCTTCATTCAGATCTCTGCTAAATGACATCTCTTCATAGAGACCTTCTCTGAGTACTTTATTTAAATAGATCTTTCTCCTCCTCAATTACTGTCTGTCCTTTAAACTGTTTTATTTTATTCATATCACTTGTTGCCATTAATATTTAATAGCATGTTTATTGTTTGTCTTTCTCAATAGAATGTCGGATCCACTTTCATCACCATCACAATTCCTGTGTATTGCATGTGTTCAGTAAATACTTGTAGGATAAATGAGTGGGTGTAGAGGGAATAATGAAGAGAAAAAGATCACCCAACTTAAGGAATCACCTCCTTAGGAGATGATGTAGCATTCAGGGAAAAGTGGAAGGGAACATTCAATGCTTACCTTGTTGTTCCATAATCTCATTTTAATTGGATAAACTCACTTATTTGTCTATTCACATCTCCCCAAATACACATCAGAAAATATAATTTCTATGCCAGCAGAAAATTTTCACTCTGTATCCCATAGTATCCAGCATATCATATGTCCTCAATAAATATGTGTAATAAATGAATGAACTTGGTGTTGGTAGACCTGAGATAAATTTCCTCTTGGCTCCTAGCTTGCTGAATAACTTGGGCTAATCATTTCCTTATTCTGGGTCTTAATTTGCCCCTCTGTGTGGTGAGCCCTTCATGCCAGAAGTTGACCATTGGGATCACCTGCCCTAGCCATACCTTTTTTTTTTTTTAACTGAGATATAATTCATATGACATAAAATTCACCCTTTTCAAGGGTAGGTCAATGCATTTAGTATATTAATAGCTTGTGCAACAGTCTATTTCCAGGACATCTTCATCATCCAAAAAGAGCCTGTACCTCCCAATACTTCCCTCCTCCCTTATTCCTAATAATCACTAACTTACTTACTGTCTCTATGGATTGCCTATTCTGAGAAAATTTCATATAAATGGAATCATACAATCTGTGGTCTTTTTGTGGTTGGCTTCTTAAGATAATTGTTTCAAGGTTCATCCATTAGAAGCATGTATCAATACTTCATTCTCCTTTATGAATGAGTAATATTGTATTATATGGCTATAACACATTTTGTTTATCATTCATCATTTGCTGGATACTTGGATTGTTTCCACTTTTGCTATAATACTGCTATGAACCTTTATGCACAGATTTTTATGTGGATGTATGTTTTCAGTGATTCTTGGTGTATATAAGAGTGGAATTTCTGGGTCATACAATCACTGTATATTTTATCTTCGAGGAATCATTGTGAGGCTATTTTTAGAATCAAGTGCACCATTTTACTTTCCCACCAATAATGTATGATGGTTCCAATTTCTCTGCATTTTCGCCCACACTGTCTTTTGTGTCTTGATTTAGTAAAATTGTATATGTTCAAGTTACACAAAGTGATGATTTAATACACATATACATAGTGAATTGATTATTGCAGTCAAGCTAATAGACATGTATTTATTTATTTATTTATTTTTGGATGACAGTACCTGAAATCCACTCTCTTTGCAAATTTCCATTATTCAGTGCAGTATTGTTAGCTATACTTGTTATGGTATACATTAGATTTCTAGGCTTATTCATCCTATATAACTGCAACTCTGTATCCTTTGGCCAACATCTCCCCATTTTCTCTATCCTCTTGCTCCTGGTAGCCACTGTGCTCTCTGCTTCTAAGTATTTGACTTTTAAGCATTCCACATATAAATGGAGTTATGTAATTTTTTTCTTTATTTGTCTGGCTTATTTCACTTAGCATAATATCTTCTAGACTCATTCGTATTATAGCAAATGAATGGCAGGAGATCTTTCTTTTTTTAAGTCTGAAACAAACAAACAAACAAAGTCTTTATTCATCCACTGATGGATACTTAGGTTGTTTCCATATCTTGTTATCTTTTAATTATAGCCATCCTAAATGGGTGTGAATTCATATTCATTTAATCCTCATCACTTCTCATAGAACAAGCATTAGAGTCTTAGAGAGGGTGTATAGTTTGCCTAATTCACACAGCTAATGAATTACAGAAAAGCAACTTGCATTCATCTTATTCCAGAGCTCATTTATCTACTGTAATATTGTACTTCTATAGCCTCTTTGAACGCTGTTCTAAGAACAAATCCCTTTACTCACCACTGTTCTTTACCAGTAGCATTTCATTATCTTACCTCTAAACTTGTTATTCCCCTCATATATAGTATTATTGATGAGTTCTTTCACTATCATCATGGACTCCTCACACCTCCATATCTAAGCCCTGTGCATTCCACTCCCTTAATAGCCCTTGAATCTGTCTCTTTCCTTGCTGCTCCAGTTTAGATCCAGCAGCCCCCATTTGGTCTCCCTACCTCCAGTCTCCTCCAGTCTGTTTGGTTCAGTCTACTCTTCATCATGAACCTAAAGGTATATTCAAAAAATACATGTGATAGCGCCATTTTTCTGTGAAAAAAAGTCATGGTCCTCTGCAGCCCAATGATAACATTCATATCCCTGAACATGGCATTCATGATATAGCCCCACCCTACCTTAACAACTCTTCTCCAACTACTCACACTTTTTATCTAAAATTGGTTCCTATGCTCAAACCACACTAAATATTTTCTTTTACATTTTCTTAAACAAACCATGAACTTTCATTCTTTCAAGATGCTCTCTTTTTGAAATTCCCTTTCTTTCTTTTTCCATCTATTGCGATCCTTCAAGGCCTAGCTCAAAATTACCTCTTTCACAAAATTTGCTTCAAGACCACCAGAAAGAATTAGCACTGTCATTCTCATAGTGCTTATTTGCATGATTCTACCTGTATTATAATAACTGATCTATTTCTCCTGCTGGACTAGTGTGCAACCTCTTAAAGCTATTCCCCATCACTTGCCTACACTTAGAAGAGAGTCCTCTAGTTGCCCACTTGCCTATTTATGAGGCCTCCTTTTCTGATACTTATTCACTCCTAGTTCTCTGCAGTTTCTGAAGCTGGCTTTTGTGTTTTCCCATGGAAACAGATGGCTAGTTAGAGAAAGGGGATGATGCTGAGCTCTTATTACCCAACAGGAGCAATGAACACTGTCTTCAGAAAGAGTATGTACTCTGAAAACAAACTTCAAGCTATGAAAACTGGCTCTACCATATTAGTTTTGTGACACTGAGACTTTTAGGGCCTTTGATTTCTTATCTGTAAAATGGGACTGATAACAATTTACAAAGTAGTTTTGAAGATTATGAGAGATTATCCATGTAAAGCACTTAGAACAGGCCCTGACACAAAGAAAGTGTTTAAATAATGGTACCTGTTATCATTATTATTATTGTCATTATTATAATTACTACCATTTTGTCTTTATTATTCAGCATAGCCCAGAGCCTTGAAATGGTTTTCCTGGCAGAATGGCCTAGTTCCAAACCCTTATTGCTGCTATAATTATATGTCTTATTTCCAAGCCAGGAAAAGATCCTTTCCAATGTGGATGGTAGTGGCCTGAGACTGTGTTTGTGGATCATCTTTATGAGATTGGACCTTCTTTTACTGTATTGAGATGGTGATGATACCATAGAGCATGACCCATTGCTGTTGCTTTCCCTAAATGAGAACAGGGATGGAATTTCCTAGAGTTTCTTCACCAAAAGAAAGCATTAAGATAGAAACATGTAACTGAGATGTTAGACTCAAAGCATGTGGGAGAATGAATTGATATCACTTCATGTGTGACATAAGAATTTACTTCATACTTTCTAGAAGGTACATGTGCTTGAGGTTAATCCTAAGTGCTGGAGGTTAGATGGCCTCTGCCACAAGGCATCTTCCAGAAGCATATGATCTAATTACATAGCACTTTTGAGCTATGTCAGTAGTAATATTATTAATGAGTCTTTGATATTTTTTTCTTTGACTATTCTGATGGCAGTTGTACTGGGGTTAATAAAAGCAAGGCTATGTATCTACCCTGGGACCAAATTAAGGGAACTATAGAGGAACTCCTTGGCTCTAACCCCTATGGTGGTAACAGCAGTGCAGTGATCAATAAAAGCTCCCAAGAAAAGAAAAGTCTTGGGGAAAAATCTTTGAAACAAGACTTACTCTTTCTTTCCCCATGGAAACTCTTGCCCCACTGCCTACTGAGAACATAATAGTATAAATAATAACTAGCAATTATTGAGTGTTTATTATGTACCAGGCACTGAAATAAGTATACTATCTCATGTAGTCATCACCACAACCTCATGAGGTAGGCACTACTATTATTTCTTTTACTGAGGAGAAAATTTTAGATGTAGAAAGATTATGAACTTGCCCAAGATCTCGCAGTTGGTAAGTAGCACAACTGGCTCCAGAACCTGCAGTTCTTTTAAAATTTTATTGTGGAGAGTTTCAAATGTAAAAGGAAATTGTATATTTAATAAAAATATACAGTATAACATACAGCATAACATATTCCACATGTCCATATTGCCCAGCTTCAACATTTACAACTACATGTCCAATCTTGTCTCATCTATACCCTTATCCATTTCCCTAAAACAGACATCATGTCATTTCTTCCGTAACACTTCAGTACGTCCCCGTAAAAGATGAAGACTCTTTTTAACCAAAACCTCACTACCATTATCATACGTAAAAGAAACTAAACAAAATAGTAATTCTTTAAAAGCAGTAACTATCTGGTCAGTGTCCTAATTCTCCTTCTTACATTAAAAATATCAGGATCCAAATAGGACCTATGTGTTTTAATTGCTTGACATATCCCTCAGGTCTCATTTAGCTGACCAGAACCTCTGTTCTTAACCACTACACTCTGATCCAGGTTTTCTATTACCAACGAAGGTGACAATTTCCATATAGCAGGAGTTCTCAATTAGCTGTTCATTAACAGATTCAGGGGACTCTATGAATCTCTTAAAATTGGTTTTCAAAATTTTACATGTATTTGTGTAGGTTAATTTTTCTAGGGAAAATATCCTTGGCTCTCATTAGAGTCTCAAAACTTTAATTAAGACATAAGACAACTGAAAAGCATATGCTATTGCCACAGGAAATTGTAAACCGCGATAGCTAGGGGAAGGCCATAAAGTGGCTAGTTGAGGATGGGAAAAGAAGTTAAACTCAGTTTAGCACATTACACTGAAATATTAGAGATGTTTATAAATAACTTTTGAGATAAATAGAAATAGTTAAGGATTACCTGATGTCTGTATTTGAAAGTAATATAATCTTGACATATTGTGGTTTTGCTGAATTGTGGTCATGAAAATAATCAGATCTTGAATTGAATTCCTTGTATTATGAGACCTATGTCTCCATATGAAGTGGGGTAGGTAGAGACTGATTTTTGTGGGATATCATTGGTTTGTTCCATAACAAAAGTTCCTTTGAATATGTATATAATTTTACAATCTTATGTCTACATGTCTAAAAATGAAAAGGTGATAAATGTTGTCATTAATCTTTCCTCTACACCAACTTTTCCTAGATGAAATTCAACATAGAACACCCAATGGTACTATCATCAGCAGCATAGAACCCCCAAGCCACCACAATACCCCAAAATGCCTATGCAAAAGAGTCTGGAAGCAGATCCTGGGAGGAAGTCCCCAAGCAGGCTTGTTTCAGATGTGAAGTCGGGAGACCTGCCTCGAAGTGGATGTGGGGAAATTGGTGTCTAGGCTGCAGGATGGAGGGACCAAGGCCATACCAAAGGCCAGCAATGGACCTGTGCCAGGCCCTGGGACCACTAAGGCCCCTTCTTTCCACATAAAGAGATCAGCACCTCGGCCCCTGGCTCACCACAAGGAGGGTAAGTGCTTGGGAATTCCAAGAGGAAGAGAAATGACCTCAACTACTTTGCACCTTGAAACACTTATGAGGTTATAGGTATATAAGTAGAAATCTGTTCTGGTTTATTACTACTAATGTTGAAATCTTCTTTGCGACCCTATGGACTGTAGCCTGCCAGGCTCCTCTATCCATGGGGATTCTCCAAGCAAGCATACGGGAGTGGGTTGCCATGCCCTCCTCCAGGGAATCTTCCCAACCCAGCGATTGAACCCAGGTCTCCCACATTGCAGGCAGATTTTTTACCAGCTAAGGCATCCAGGAAGCCCAAGAATACTGGAGTAGGTAGCCTATTCCTTCTCTAGGGGATCTTCCTGACCCAGGAATTGAACCAGGGTCTCCTGCACTGCAGGTGGATTCTTTACCTGCTGAGCTACCAGGGAAGCCCAAGAATATAGAAACCATTCACAATAATCACTACTAGAATGTAAGCTTTATGAGGGAGGGATTTTTGGCTGTTTATTTACTTCTATATCCCAAGTACTTAGAACAATGCCTGATTGTCACATAGTAGGTACTCATTATTTGTGAACTAAATTAATAATAATGATATTATTTTTTCCATTATAGGTTATTACAGGATATTGAATATAGTTCCTTGTGCTATATAGTAAATCTTCCCTGGTGGCTCAGACGCTTTCCTTGTTCATCCATTCTATATATAATAGTATGTATCTGCTAATCCCAGATTCCCAATCCATCCATCCTCCACATGACTCCCACCTTGGTAGCCACAAGGCTGTACTCTATGTGTATGACTCTTTAAGCTTTCATAAAATAAGTTCATTTGTGTCATATTTTAGATTCCATGAATATTAGTGATACCATATTTGTCTTTCTCTTTCTGACTTACTTTACTTATTATGATAATCTCTAGATCTATCCATGTTTCTTCAAATGACATTAGTTCATTCTATTTTTATGTTTGACTAGTATTCCATACAATATATGCATACACACACACACACACACACACACACATGAGTGAGAGAGGATTCCCAGGTGGCCCTAGTGGTAAAGAATCTGCCTGTCAATGCAGGAGACACAAGAGAGTTTGATCCCTGGGTTGGGACGATCCCCAGGAATAGGTAATAGCAACCCACTCCAGTATTCTTATCTGAAAAATTCCATGAACAGAAGAGCCTGGCAAGCTATAGTCCATGGGGTCGCAAAGAGACACAGCTGAGTAACTGAGCATGCACACACAGACACACACATATATATTGCATCTTCTTTATCCATTCATCTCTCGATGGACATTTAGGTTGCTTCCATATGTCTTGGCAATATAAATAATGCTGCTGTGGTGTGCATGTATCTTTTGAGTTGATATTATTTATTAATATAATTTTTGCTGTCATTTATTTATTTCTACTTCTGTATGCATTATGGCATTCTCACCACCAAGAATTTAGTTTCTATCCATCACCATACAGTTTATTCCCTTTACTCATTTCACCCACTCCTTCCCCTCTGGTAACCATTGCTCTGTTCTTTGCATCTGCATGTTTGTTTTGTTTTAGTTTGGTTTGTTCATTTATTTTGTTTTTTTGTTCATTGATTATTTTTTGTCTTTTCCACATAAACAAAATCATACAGTATTTGTTTTTATCTTCTTTCACTTAGCATAATATGCTTAAGGTTCACCCATGTTGTTGTGAATGACAGTATTTCATCTTTTTATGTATTCTTTTGTATATATCACATCTTTACTTATTCATTCATTGTTGTGCACTTAGGTTTTCCCCCATACTTAGCTATTATAAATAATGGTGTGATGAACATAGAGTTACATATATTTTTGAATTAGTATTTTCATGTTATTTGTATAGTATCCACAAGTGGAATAGCTGTATCATATGGTAGTTCTAGTCTTAATTTTTGAGGAATCTCCATACTGTGTTCTATAGTGGCTTTACCAAGTTACATTCCCACCAACAGTATAAGAGGGTTCACTTTTCTCCACACTCCTTTCCGTAATTTGTTATTATCTTTTAGGAAATAACCATTCTGATGGGCGTGATGTGATATCTCACTGGGGTTTTGATTTGCATTGTCCTAATAATTAATGATCTTGGATACATTTTAATATTCCTGTTGGCCATTGTTATGTCTTTTTGGAAAAATATCTATATAGCTCTTCTCTCCATTTTTAAAGTAGGTTGTTTAGGGTTTTTTGTTGTTGAGTTACATGAGTTCTTTAAATGTTTTGGACATTAACCCCTTATAAGATATATGATTCAAAAACATTTTCTCTCATTCAGTAGATTGTCTTTTCATTTTTGTGGAAGGTTTCTTTTGCTGTGCAGAAGTTTGATATAGTCCTATTCAGTTTGATATAATCCTTTTTGCTTATTTTTGCCTTTGCTTCCCTTGCCTGAGGAAAATATTCAAAAGATATTTTTAAGATCAATGTCAAAGAGTGTACTGCATATGTTTTCTTCTAGGAGTATAATGGTTTCAGGCATTACATTCAAGTCTTTATTTTGAGATTTTTTTTTTTGTATGTTGTGAGATAGTGATCTAGTTTGTTTGTTTCTTTTTTCTTTTGTGGCTGTGCCATTTTCCTAGCACCATTTATTGAAGAAAATATCTTGGTCCATTCTAAGATCTTTAATCCTTTGTCATAAATTAACTTTCCATATATTTGTGGGTTTATTTCAGGGGTCTCAATTGTGTTTTATTGATATATGTGTCTGTTTTTCTATCAACACCATGCTGTTTGATTACAATAATTTTATAATATAGATTAAAATCAGGGATTATAATACCTACAGCTTTGTTCTTTTTTTTTTTTCTCAAAATTGCTTTGACTTTTTGACTTCTTTTATGGTTCCATATGTTTTAGAATTGTTTGTTCTATTTCCATTAAAGCTGTCATTGGAATTTTGATAAGGCTTGCCCTAAACCTGTAGATTGCTTTTGGTAATATGAGCATTTTATTATTTTTTGATTTATTTTAATATAAATTTATTTATTTTAATTGGAGGCTAATTACTTTAGAATATTATATTGGTTTTGCCATACATCGACATGAATCCGCCATGGGTATACTCGTATTTTTGATTTTTTTAAATTAAATTTATTTATTTTTTTAATTACAATACTGCATTTGTTTTGCCATACATTGACACGAATCAGCCATAGGTGAACACAATCTAAACTTTCATTTTGAATTGAGGTATAGATGGTTAGCAATGTTATGATCATTTCAAATGAACAACAAAAGGGACTCAGCCATACATATACATGTATCCATTCTCCTCCAAATTCCTCTCCCATCCAGGCTGCCACATAGCATTGATAAGAGTTCCATGTGCTATACAGTTGGTCCTTGTTGGTATCCACAGTAAATAAGCAGTGTACATGTCCATCACAAAGTTCTCCCCACCCCTCCCACCAGCAACCATAAATTCATTCTCTCAGTCTTAGTCTCTTTCCGTGTTGTAAGTAAGTTCATCTGTATCATTTCTTTTTAGAATCCACATATGATGGATGTCATACGGTATTTCTCCTTCTCTACCTGACTTACTTCACTCAGTATGACTATCTCTAGATCCATTCATGTTACTGCAAATGGCACTATTTCATTCTTCTTAATAGCTGAGTAATATTCCATTGAATATATGAACCACATCTTTATCCCTTTCCCTATGGGTGGACATTTAGGTTGCTTTTGTGTTTGGCTACTGTAAACAGTGCTACAATGTTAGGGTGCATGTATCCTTTTGGATCATGTCTTTCTCTGGATATATGCCCAGGATTTGGATTGCAGGGTCATATGGTAGCTCAATTTTTAGTTTTTAAAGAACCTCCATACCATTCTCCATAGTGGCTTTTCCAACTTACATTCACGCCAACAGTCCATGAGAGTTCCCATCTCTCCACACCCTCTCTAGCATTTATTACTTGTGGATTTTTTAATGACAACCATTCTGGCTGGTGTGAGGTGATAACTCACTATAGTTTTGATTTGCATTACTCTGATAAATAGCAGTGTTGAACATCTTTGCATGTGCCTCTTGACCATTTGTATGTCTTCTGTGGAGAAATGTCTACTTAGGTTTTCTACCCATTTGTTGATTGGATTGTTTGTTTTGATGCTGTTAAGTGTCATGAGCTGTTTATAAATGTTGGAGTCTAATCCCTTGTCAGTCACATCATTTGCAAATATTTTCTCCCAATCTGTGGATTGTCTTTTCATTTTTTATTGTTTCCATTGCTATGCAAAATCTTTTAAGTGGGTCACATTTGTTTATTTTCATTTTAATTTCCATTATTCTGGGAGTTGGATTAAAAAAGTTATTGCTGCAATTTACATCAGAGCGTGTTCTGCCTATGTTTTCCCTTGGGAGTTTTATAGTGTCTGGTGTCACATTTAGATCTTTAATATATTTTGAGCCTTCTTTGTGTATGGTATTAAAGAATGATCTAATTTCATTTTTGCATGTAACTTTCCAGTTTTCCCAGCACCATTTGTTGAAGAGAGTTTCTCTCAATCATTGCATAGTCCTCCTTCCTTTGTCATTAATTAACCATAGGTGCAAGGGTTTATTTCTGGGTTTTCTATCTTGTTCCTTGGACTATATTTCTATTTTTGTGCCAGCACCGTACTATTTTGATAATAGTAACTTTATAGTATAGTCTGAAGTCCTGATTCCTCCAGCTCTTTCTCAAGATTGCTTTGGCTATTCAGGGTCTTTTGTGTCTACATAAATATCTTAAGATTTTCTGTTCTAGCTCTGTGAAAAAATGTCATTGGTAATTTGGTAAGAATTGTGTTGAGTTTGTAGGTTGCCTTGAGTAGTATAGTCATTTTGACAAAGTGAGTTTTTCAATCCATTAGCGTGGAATATCTTTCTATCTGTGTGTGTCTTCTTCAATTTCTTTCATCAGCATCTTATAGTTTTTGGAGTACAGGTCTTTTTATGCCTTAGGTAGATTTATTCCTAGTTATTTTGATCTTTTTGATGTAATGATAAATGGAATTGTTTCTTGAATTTCTCTTTCTGATCTTTCCTTGTTAGTGTATAGAAATGCAAGATTTCTGTGTGTTAATTTTGTTATCTGCAACTTTACCAGATTGATTGATTAGCTCTAGTAGTTTTCTGATGTCATCTTTAGGGTATTCTATTTATAGCATCATGTCACCTGCAAAGAGTGGTGGTTTAACTTCTTTTCCAATTGAATTCCCTTTACTTCTTTTTTCTTCTCTGATTTCTGTAGCTAAGACTTCCAAAACAGTTGAATAAAAGTGGTGAGACTGGACTTCCTTTTCTTGGCCCTGACTTAGAGGAAATGCCTGCAGCTTTTCACCATTAAGTATGATGTTAGCTGTAGGTTTGTCATCAGTTCAGTTCAGTTCAGTTCAGTTGCTCAGTCATGTCTGACTCTTTGTGACTCCATGAATTGCAGCACGCCAGGCCTCCCTGTCCATCACCAACTCCCAGAGTTCACTCAGACTCACATCCATCGAGTCAGTGATCCATCCAGCCATCTCATCTTCTGTTGTCACCTTCTCCTCCTGCCCCCAATCTCTCCCAGCATCAGAGTCTTTTCCAATGAGTCAGTTTGTCATATATAGCCTTTATTATGTTGAGGTATGTTCTTTCTGTGCCAACTTTCTGCAAAGATTTTTATCATAAATGGGTGCTGTAATTTGTCAAAAGCTTTCCCTGCATTTATTGAGATGATCATATGTTTTTATTCTTCAATTTGTTGATGTGGTTTTATCACATTGATTGATTTGCAGATATTGAAAACTCTGCATCCCTGGGACGAATCCCACTTGATCATGTTGTATGATCTTTTAATGTATTGTTGAATTCAGATTGCTAGTATTGCTAGTTTAGGAGTTTTGCATCTACGTTTATCAGTGACGCATGTGTGCATGATAAGTTGCTTCAGTTGTGTCCAACTGTTTTTGATCCTATGCACAATAGCCCACCAGGCTCCTCTATCCATGGGATTCCCCAAGCAAGAATGCTGGAAGGTTGCCATGCCCTCCTTTCATGGATCTTCCTGACCCAGGGATCAAATCCACGTCATTTAGGTCTCTTGCATTGGCAGATGGGTTCTTTTCCACTAGTGCTATCAGTGATATTGGCCTGTAATTTTTTTTTTTGGTATATGTTTTTCTGATTTTGATATCAGGGTGATGATGGCCTCATAGAATGAATTTGGAAGTTTCTTATCTTCTGCATTTTTTTTTTTTGGAAAAGTTTGAGAAGGGTGTTTTTAACCCTTCTCTACATGTTTGATATAATCTATCTGATGTGAAGACCTTAGGTCCTGGAGTTTTGTTTGTTGAGAGTTTTTCAATCATAGTTTCTTTTTTTTTTTCTTTTTTTTTTTTTTTAATTTATTTTTTATTTTTTTTTAAAATTACAATACTGTATTTGTTTTGCCATACATTGACACGAATCAGCCATAGGTGAACACAATCTCCCAATGCCGAAGCCCCCTCCCACCTCCCACCCCACATCCTCTACTTGAATCATCCTGTGCATCAGCCCCATGCATCCTGCATCCTACATTGAACATAGACTGGTGCTTCGTTTCTTACAGGAAAATATACATGTTTCATTGCCATTCTCCCAAACCATCCCACCCTTTCCCTCTCCCTCAGAGTCCAAAAGTCCACTCTATACCTCTGTGTCTCTTTGTTGTCTCACATATAGGGTCATCATTACTGTCTTCTAAATTCCATATATATGTGTCAGTATACTGTATTGGTGTTTTTCTTTCTGGCTTACTTCACTCTGTATAATCGGTTCCAATTTCATCCATCTCATTAGAACTGAGTCAAATTTATTCTTTTTAAGGGCTGAGTAGTATTCCATAGTGTATATGTACCACAGCTTTCTTATACATTCATCTGCTGATGGACATCTAGGTTGCTTCCATGTCCTGGCTATTATAGACAGCGCTGCAATGAACATTGGGGTACATGTGTCTCTTTCAATTCTGGTTTCCTCGGTGTGTATGCCCAGCAGTGGGATTGCTGGGTCATAAGGCAGTTCTATTTGCAATTTTTTAAGGAATCTCCACACTGTTTTCCATAATGGCTGTACTAGTTTGCATTCCCACCAGCAGTGTAAGAGGGTTCCCTTTTCTCCACATCCTCTCCAGCATTTATTGCTTGTAGATTTTTGGATCGCAGCCATTCTGACTGGTGTGAAATGATACCTCATTGTGGTCTTGATTTGCATTTCTCTGATAATGAGTGATGTTGAACATCTTTTCATGTGTTTGTTAGCCATCCGTATGTCTTCATTGGAGAAATGCCTATTTAGTTCTTTGGCCCATTTTTTGACTGGATCATTTATTTTTCTGGAGTTGAGCTGCATAAGTTGCTTGTATATCTTTGAGATTAGTTGTTTGTCAGTTGTTTCATTTGCTATAGTTTTCTCCCATTCAGAAGGCTGTCTTTTCACCTTGCTTGTAGTTTCCTTTGTTGTGCAGAAGCTTTTAATTTTAATTAGATCCCATTTGTTTATCTTTGCTTTTATTTCCAGTATACTGGGAGTTGGATCATAGAGGATCCTGCTGTGATTTATGTCGGAGAGTGTTTTGCTTATGTTCTCCTCTAGGAGTTTTATAGTTTCTGGTCTTACATTTACATCTTTAATCCATTTTGAGTTTATTTTTGTGTATGGTGTTAGAAAGGGGTCTAGTTTCATTCTTTTACAAGTGGTTGACCAGTTTTCCCAGCACCACCTGTTAAAGAGACTGTCTTTACTCCATTGTATACTCTTGCCTCCTTTGTTGAAGATAAGGTGTCCATAGGTGTGTGGGTTAATCTCAGGGCTTTCTATTTTGTCCCATTGATCTATATTTCTGCCTTTGTGCCAGTACCATACTGTCTTAATGACTGTGGCTTTGTAGTAGAGCCTGAAGTCAGGCAAGTTGATTCCTCCAGTTCCATTTTTCTTTCTCAAGATTGCTTTGGCTATTCGAGGTTTTTTATATTTCCATACAAATCTTGAGATTATTTGATCTAGTTCTGTGAAAAATACTGCTGGTAGCTTGATGGGAATTGCATTGAATCTGTAGATTGCTTTAGGTAGTATACTCATTTTCACTATATTGACTCTTCCGATCCATGAGCATGGTATATTTCTCCATCTATTAGTGTCCTCTTTGATTTCTTTCATCAGAGTTTTATAGTTTTCGATATATAGGTCTTTAGTTTCTTTAGGTAGGAATATTCCTAAGTATTTTATTCTTTTCGTTGCAATGGTGAATGGAATTGTTTCCTTAACTTCTTTTTCTACTTTCTCATTATTAGTGTATAGGAATGCAAGGGATTTCTGAGTGTTGATTTTATATCCTGCAACTTTACTATATTCATTGATTAGCTCTAGTAGTTTTCTGGTTGAGTCTTTAGGATTTTCTATGTAGAGGATCATGTCATCTGCAAAGAGTGAGAGTTTTACTTCTTCTTTTCCAATTTGGATTCCTTGTATTTCTTTTTCTGCTCTGATTGCTGAGGCCAAAACTTCCAGTACGATGTTGAAGAGTAGTGGTGAAAGTGGACACCCTTGTCTTGTTCCTGACTTTAGGGAAATGGTTTCAATTTTTCGCCATTGAGGATAATGTTAGCTGTGGGTTTGTCATATATAGCTTTTATTATGTTGAGGTATGTTCCTTCTATTCCTGCTTTCTGGAGAGTTTTTATCATAAATGGATGCTGAATTTTGTCAAAGGCTTTTTCTGCATCTATTGAGATAATCATATGATTTTTATTTCTCAGTTTGTTAATGTGATGAATTACATTGATTGACTTGCGGATATTGAAGAATCCTTGCATCCCTGGGATAAAGCCCACTTGGTCATGGTGTATGATCTTTTTAATGTGTTGCTGGATTCTGATTGCTAGGATTTTGTTGAGGATTTTGCATCTATGTTCATCAGTGATATTGGCCTGTAGTTTTCTTTTTTTGTGGTGTCTTTGTCAGGTTTTGGTATTAGGGTGATGGTGGCCTCATAGAATGAGTTTGGAAGTTTACCTTCCTCTGCAATTTTCTGGAATAGCTTCAGTAAGATAGGTGTTAGATCTTCTCGGAATTTTTGGTAGAATTCAGCTGTGAAGCCGTCTGGATCTGGGCTTTTGTTTGCTGGAAGATTTCTGATTACAGTTTCAATTTCCGTGCTTGTGATGGGTCTGTTAAGATTTTCTATTTCTTCCTGTTTCAGTTTTGGAAAATTGTACTTTTCTAAGAATTTGTCCATTTCTTCCAAGTTGTCCATTTTATTGGCATATGATTGCTGATAGTAGTCTCTTATGATTCTTTGTGTTTCTGTGTTGTCTGTCGTGATCACTCCATTTTCATTTCTAATTTTGTTGATTTGATTTTTTTCTCTTTGTTTCTTGATGAGTCTGGCTAATGGTTTGTCAATTTTATTTATCCTTTCAAAGATCCAGCTTTTTGCTTTGTTGATTTTTGCTATGGTCTCTTTTGTTTCTTTTGCATTTATTTCTGCCCTAATTTTTAGGTCAATCATAGTTTCAATTTCAGTACCTTTGAGTCATCTGTCCATATTTTTTATTTCTTCTTGGTTCAGTCTTGGGAGACTGTACCTTTCTAAAAATTTGTCCATTTCTTCAAGGTTGTCCTTTTACAGGCATACTGTTTCTCATAATAGTCTCTTATGATCCTTGGTATTTCTGTGGATCAATTATAACTTCTCCATTTTCATTTCAAATTTTGTTGATTTGAGTCCTCTCCTTTTTTTCTCTGATGAGTCTGGCTAAAAGGTTATGGATTTTGTTTATCTTTTCAAGGAATAAGATTTTAATTTCATTGATCTTTCCAGTTGTTTTCTTTATCTCTACTTCATTTATTTCTGCTCTGATCTTTATGATTTCTTTCCTTCTATTAACTTTAAGGAATTTTGTTTTTTTTTCCCTCTGGTTGTTTTAGGTGTAAAGTTAAGTTTTTTGAGATTTTTATTGTTTCTTGAGGTAAGATTTTATAAATTTCCCTCCTAGAACTGCTTTTGCTGCACCCCATAGGTTTGGACTGTTGCACTTTTATTTTTATTTGTCTCTAAGTGTTTTTAATTTCCTTTTGATTCCTTCAGTGACCCATTTGTTGTTTAGTAACATATTGTTTAACTGCCATATGTTTGTGTTTCTTATAATTTTTCCTTGAAGTTTATTTCTAATCTCCTAGCATTGTGATCTATAAAGATTCTTGATTTCATTTCAAATTTTTTAAATTTTCCAAGGCTCATCTTTGTTTATTTTCATTTTATTGCATTTTGTTTATCAATGAAAATAGTTATTTTATGGAATCTTTAGAGTTTTCTTTAGATAAAACAATATCATCCTTAAATGTGGTAGTTTTACTTTTCCCTTTCCAGTATAGATGCATTTTATTTATTTTTCTTGCCTAATTGCTCTGGCTAAGACTTCCAGTTTTATGTTTAATAAGAGTGATAAGAGTGGGCATCCTTGTCTTACTCCTTTTCTTGAAGGGATAGCTTTCGTTTTTTCACCATTAAGTATGATGTTAGTTACACATGTATAATATGTAGTCTATGACCTTCACTATATTGAAGTGCTTCCTTCTATACTCATTTTGTTGAGAATTTTTATCATTTGTGAGTATTGAATCTTGTCAAATACTTTTTCAGCCTCTATTGAGATGATATTTATTTGATTTGCTAATATTTGAGATTTTTCATCCATGTTTACCAGGGATAATGGCCTGTAAGTATGTATGTGTGCATGTGTTTTCCTTGTTTGGTTTTGGTATCACGATAATATTTGCCTTGTGAAATAAGTTAGGCAGTGTTCCCTCCTCTTTAATTTTTTAGAAAAACTTGAGGAAAATACATATTACATCTCCTTTGAATGTTTGGTATAAACCACCTGGGAAGCTGTCTGGTCATGGACTTTTGATTATTAGAGGTTTTGTTTACTGTTTTAATCTCTGTATTAGTGATCAGTCTATTCAGATTTTTCTATTTCTTCATGACTTAGTCTTGGAAGATTGGGATTCAAAGAATTTGTCCATTTCTTCTAGGTTGGGCAATTTGTTGACATATACATTTATTTGTTCATATAATTGTCTTACAATTATTTGTATTTCTGTGGTATCTGTTATTATTTCTATTCTTTCATTTCTAATTTTATTTATCAGAGGCTTTTACTTTACTCTTTTTTTCTTAGTGTCTAGCTAAAGGTTTGTTAATATTTCTTTTCATCATTTCAAAGAATCAGCTCTTAGTTTCTTTGACCTTTTCTATTATCTTTTGGTCTCTGTTTCAATTTACTTCCATTCTGATCTTTATTATTTCTTTTCTTGTACTGACTTTGGGCTTCATTTCCCCCCTTTTTTCTAGTTCATTTATGTGTAAGGTTAGATAGTTTATTTGAGATTTATTATTTCTGTTTTTAAAAGTTTCTTTCTTTCTTTATTATTTATTTTTGGTTTTGCTCAGTCTTCATTGCTGTGTGGACTTTTCTCTAGTTGAAGCAAGATAGGGCTACTCTCTAGTTGCAGTGTACAGGCTTCTCATTTCAGTGGCTTCTCTTGTTGCTGACATGGGCTCTAGGGCATTCAAGCTTTAGTAGTTGCAGCACTTGAGCTCAGTAGTTGCGGTTCCTGAGCTTTAGAGTACAGCTGCAATAGTTGTGATGAATGGGCTTAGTTGCTCTGTGGCATGTGGGATCTTCCTAGACCAGAGATCAAACCTGTGTCCCTGCATTGGCAGGCAGATTCTTTACCACTAAACCACAAGGGAAACCCTAAATTGTATATCTTGGGGTAGCTTCTATTGCTATAAACTTCTCTCTAGTACCACTTTTGCTTCATCTAATATATTTAATATGCCGTGTTTTCACTTTTACTTGTCTCTAGGTAATTTTCAATGTTTACTTTGATTTATTTGTTATCTCAATAGTTGTTCAGTAGTATGTTGTTCATTCTCCACATATTTATAATTCTTAAAGATTCTTGTAGTTGATCACTAGTTTCATTCCACTATAATTGGAAAAGGTGCCTGATATGATTTCAATTTTCTTAAATTTATTGAGACTTGTTTTTTTGTCCCAACATATAGTCTTTCCTTGAGAATGTTCCATGTGCACTTGAGAGGAACATATATTCTGCTACACTTAGATGGAATGTTGTGTACAAACCTATTAAGTCCATCTGCTCTACTGTTTCATTTAAGACTTCTATTTTTTTTTTTGTTAACTTCCTCTATGGATGATCTATTAATTGATGTAAGTGAGGAGTTAAAGTCCCCTACAATTACTGTGTTGCTATCAATTTCTCACTTTGTTCTTGTTGTTCAGTCACTAAGTCATGTCCAACCTTTTGTGACACCATGGACTGCAGCGTGCCAGCCTTCCCTGTCCTTCACTATTTCCTGGAGTTTGCTCAAACTCATGTCCATTGAGTCAGTGATACCATCCAACCGGCTACCTCTTTCAATTTAAGCCTGAATTTTGCAATAAGGAGCTCATAATCTGAGCCACAGTCAGCTCCAGGTCTTGTTTTTGCTGAGTGTATAGAGCTTCTCCATCTTCAGCTGCAAAGAATATAATCAATCTGATTTATATATTGACCATCTGGTTATGTCCATGTGTAGTATCTTCTCTTGTGCTATTAGAAGAGGGTGTTTGCTGTGACTAGTGTGTTCTCTTGGCAAAACTCTATTAGTCTTTGCCCTTCTTCATTTTGTATTTTAAAGCCAAACTTGCTTGTTACTCCAGGTATCTCTTGATGTCCTAGTTTTGCATTCCAGTTCCCTCTGATGAAAAGTGCATCTCTTTTTGGTGTTAGTTCCAGAAGGTCTTGAAGGTCTTAATAGAAGTGTTCAGCTTCTTCATCATTAGTGGTTGGGGCATAGACTTGGATTATTGTGATGTTGACCACAAAGGATGAGATGGTTGGATGGCATCACTGACTCAATGGACATGAGTTTGAGCAAGATCTGGGAGATGGTGAAGGGCAGGGAAGCCTGGAGTGCTGCAGTCCATGGGGTTACAAAGTTCAGACACACCTGAGCAACTGAACAGCAACAGCAACTGTGATGTTGAATGGTTTACCTTGGCAATGAACCAAGATTATTCTGTCGTTTTTGACATTGCACCCATGTCCTGCATTTCAGATTCTTTTGTTGACAATGAGGGCTACTCAAGTCCTAAGAAATCTATAAATACTATGAGTCTTTAGTTATGGTCACTTGATAGAGAATGGGGAGGGAGGGAACAAGTTGAGCTGGAGAGGCAGATCAAATTTATAGTAAGTCACGTTAAAGTCCAAGGTTAAACATAAATTATAAGGAAGTACAGTTTGGTATAAATACCACTAAGCTGAAAAGACTTAGTGAAGTCTCAGGTGTGACTTAGGCTCCAGAGTCTCTGAGACATGAATTTGAATCTTGGTCCTGCTTTATCCTAGTTGTGGGACCTTGGAGAAGTCACAGCCTCTCTGAGCCCAGTTTTCTAACTTGTAAAATGAAGATATTTATGTGTATAGGATTGCTATAATGATGAAATGAGATACCTATATAGTTAGCACATAAGGAGTACTCAGTTTAAGGTAGCATTTGTTTTGATTTTACAGGAATCCAGTTACTAACTACATGATCTTAATGAGGTAAACTTCACTTCTCTGAGCCAGTTTTCTCAACTGTAAGTGAAGACAATGCCTATATTGCAAACAAGATTTTTTTTTTAGTGTTTAAATAAGATTAGGTATACAGAATTTCTGGTAATATAATAGAAGTTCAAAAAATGATCGTGCTACTGATTGGGTAAGAGCCTCTTAGGAAATGGCAGGCATGGAAGATGGTAGGTGTTTACTCTTCTATATTCTAGAGCTGATGAGATGCCTCAAGCTCTAAATATAGAGGTTATAAAAGAGCTCAGAGCTACTTTTTCTACCCTCAGCCTATCTCTGACCATGCCAAACACTCAGAAATAGGAGGACCATTGCTAAGGGGAAGGGGAAAGGAAGGCTTCTTAGCCATCTTCCTCAAAGTCCAGCCTTTTGACAATCCTACCTCAAAGTGCAGCCTTTTGACAATCCCACCCCAGGGAACTCTCCCTTAACTCATTTCTTTTGGCACCCAAGTTTGACCCTTTAGTGTGGATGCTGAGTTACAATACTCATGCTTATTTTCCATGAGTATGACTCATTCTTAAACTCAGTTTTAAGCCCCTGGATGGCAAAGTCTATGTCAAATCTTTTTTTTTTTTTTTTTCATCTCTTGTGAGAGCATAAGGCTGGGCACAAAACCCCTCAAGAAACACTCAATAAATTGAATACCTTTCAGTTTATATATTAGAATAACCCTCAAATTTGGGTATGTCATGTTTGTGTGTGTCACAGATGGCACAAATGGGGACTTCAAAAGGAAAGCTTTTCCCATTGTCCTTCTAGTGGACTGAGCTACATTTTTCTTTTCTCAATGCGTATTAAATAACATCTACATGCAAGGCAATTTACTTGGGCCCTTGCTGAATACAGAGAGGGATCTCACCTAGATCTAGCTCTCAGGTTGCTCCATCTTAATCAGGGAGGTAAAGCCAACAAAACAAAGAGCCCTGAATCAAAGTACAAGGCGATTAGTGCTGTAAGAGTGAGAGAAAGGAATTTGCAGCATATTAAGCTTCCAAAAGATATGAAACTTAAGTTGAATCTTGATGGATGATGCAAATTGCAGTACATAAGAAGGGGTAGAGGGCATCTTAAAAAGAGATTATTAATTGTAGGATGTGTACATGAAACAAAAAGTAATACTATTTACGTGAAAAGGAATGGTGGAAAGGTAGACCAGAATGATCAGTTGAATTGAGATCAAAGAAGGTAATAAATTCCAGGTTTAAAAATGTTTGTGCATATACTGCAGATAACAGGGAGCTATGAAATCTAAAACTAACTATTATCTATCTAGCTATCTGGAGATTTTTTTCAAACTGGTTAGGTACATGATCAGAACAGGCTTTTAGAGTAGCATATGAAGGTCAGCAGGGAAAGATATAGGCCTATAGACTTATATCGTGGACCCATTGATCTGGAAAGCAGTCCAAGTCCACATTGTAAATGTAAGGAAATGATCCATTCAAGGTCACACAGCAAGTTAGTTTTAGTATTAATACTGGAATCTAGGTCTCTTGACTCCTGGGTATTATTACTCTTCCCTGTCTGCCTCAGTTTGACTTGTGGCTTTGCTGTGACACATTAGAGGCAGGAGAGAACAACATTGGGGTCTTTCAACCAAGAAAGCCCTTTGCTACTATTTCAAAGTTTGACTTATAATGAAACATCAATTTGTATCTTCCAATAAAGAGCCTGGCAGCTGAACTGGTGAATCCACCTGCAATGCAGGACACCATGGTTCAATTCCTGGGTGCAGGATATCCCCTGGAGAAGGGATAGGCTACTCACTCCAGTATTCTCAGGCTTCCCTAGTGGCTCAGATGGTAAAGAATCCACCTGCAATGTGGGAGACCTGGCTTTGATCGCAGAATTGGGAAGGTCCCTGGAGTAGGGAGTGGCTATTCACTCCCTTATTCTGGCCTGGAGAATTCCATGGACAGAGGAGCCTGGCAGGCTACAGTACATGGAGTCACAAAGAGTCATACATGACTTAGTGACTTTCACTTTCATAAAAGAGCCTAGGAAGATGCAAGTCTAACGACATTTGTTTTCCAAGGCCTTAGGTAGATGTCTCTTTGGATATGCCTGCAACTGGTAAATGAATGGAATGTCATCAGGGAGTGTCATCCAGTTCTCACATCAAAGGAAATGATAGCCTTAGAGTGGACACAGCTTCAGGTAGAAATGTTTTCTGGCTCTGACCGAAGTGTATGCTTCCTATCCAGTACTCACTCCAGCAACCAGTAGAAACGGAACAGTGTTGTCAACTGTTATAATCTGATCTGCAGGTGAGCAAGCACCATCATGTGGCTAGAGGTTCTCAACTATGGTTATACATAGTGTCACTTGGGGAACTTTTAGAAAATATCCATACCCAGGTCTTACCCTAATCAATTAAACTGGGATCTCTGGCTATTGGGTCTCCAGTACTATATAATTTCAATGTTCTCTATGTTTAGCCAGGGTTGAAAATCACTGGTACTTGTGACTACTTGGGCTTTGGAAAGTAGATAGACCAGGATCTATTGCCAATTAACTATGAGGTTACTTCTCATCTCTCTGTTTCTTCAGCTGTAGAACAGGTAAAATACTTTTTATCTTTCAGGGTTATGGCTAGTGTTAAATGAGAATATGTGCATAAGGGACTGAGTATAGTATCAAAGTATCTAGAACAGAGCAGGTGTTCAATAAAAAATGGTAGCTAAATTTTTATCACTTATTTTATTACCATTATCATTATCATTTATAAATTTTTTTCCTTTTTAATTTATTTTTTATTGAAGGATAATTGCTTTACAGAATTTTGTTGTTTTCTATCAAACCTCAGCATGAATCAGCCATAAGTATACATATACCCCCTCCCATTTGAACCTTCTTCCTATCTCCCTCCCCATCCCACCCCGTAGATTGATACAGAGCCCCTTTTTGAGTCTCCTGAGCCATACAGCAAATTCCCGTTGGATATCTATTTTATATATGGTAATGCAAGTTTCCATGTTACTCTTTCCATACATCTCACCCTCTCCCCATGTCCATAGTCTATTCTCTATGTCTGTTTTTCCATTGCTGCCTCATAAATAAATTCTTCAGTACCATTTTTCTAGATTCCATATATGTGCATTAAAATATGATATTTATCTTTCTCTTTCTGACTCACTTCACTTTTACTACTACTAACAACAAAACAGCAAACACTGAGAAAAACAGTGGATGCAAAAATAGGAGTTATAAGTCTTAGTCCTCTCTCTACTACTTACCTAATTATGTGATCATGGATGAGTAAGTTCACCTTTCCAAACCTTAGTTTACTTCTCTGTAATACCTTTCCAAACCTTAGTTTACTTCTCTGTAAAATGGAAACGATAAGACCCATCTACTATTCTTTCCTCACAAGCTTATTGTGAACATCAGTAGTTATCTTGAAGAGTACTTTGAATGGTATAACATTTTAGAAAAATTAGATTATTATTATTATTTTGGTCATTATTTAGCTACAATTCTGTGTACATGACCTGGTACTAAGGGGAATAGTGTGTCCAGAAATGTAAGATAGAGCCTAGATGGGGAGACAGAATTTCTCTGTGTGTGACTGAATAGTACTTGGCTCATATCACCGTTAGAACACAAATCATACTGTATTATCATTATCATTTTTTCATATCTGTCTCCCTCACAAGAATGACTAGCTAGAGGAATGAAAAAACCCTACAGAGCAATATATGTACTTTATGAGCATTTACATCGATGGAAATTACCTATGCCAGGTGGAGTGTTCAGAGGATTGAGATTTGAGCTGAGTATTTAGGGGTGCTTTCAGTACAGATTGGGCTTCCCTGGTGGCTCAAAGGGTAAAGCATCTACCTGCAATGTGGGACACTCAGGTTTGATATCTGGATCAGGAAGATCCCCTGGAGAAGGAAATGGCAACCTACTCCAGTATTCTTGCTCAGAGAATCCCATGGACAGAGGAGCCTGGTAGGCTACAGTCCACGGGGTCGCAAAGAGTCAGACATGACTAAGCAACTTCACTTTCATTCTTTTCTTTTTCTTTCAATACAGATCAAACATGAAAACAAGGGTATATATCGGACAAGAAGCAGGACAGAGTCTAACACTCACTTATCCCAGCTGTCAGCTAGATACTCTCTATCAGCCATCTAATTTAGTTCTTACAACTACCTCATGAGGATACCCATTTCTCAGATGAATACCTTCATAGTCAAAGAGTTGAAATAATTGTCCAGGGTCTCACAGCTTAGAAATAGCAGAACAAGGCCTGAAAGCAAGATCTGCCCAACTCAAGACTCTGTACTTTTCACACTGTACCATACTGTCTCATCTAGAAGTAAGAACCAAGGGATTGCTTTGATAGGGCCAGTGAGGAGACTGGTTTAACAAAAGTAGAGCTGGAGTTAAAGTCCAGTGTTAGTGCCTGGGATAATAATTTGGGACCACCTCATAGAAGGCCTTGAATTTTTGCTAGGGAGTTTGAACTTTATCCTGTATGTTTTGTAGCCACGGAAAAAATCTAGAAAAACAATTTTCAAATACTTAAGGATTATGGATTAAAGTTGATATTTTTACATTTACCTTAAAAGTTTTGTAGAAGAAAAAGTGATTATCAGGGTTTACTGACAAAAACTGAGTGAATATCAAAATCTGATAACACCCTTGCATAGTTACACATGTGTCTATTTCCAGATGGGGTTCATCAGGCCATGAATATTTCTGTGGCCTTTTCTTCAGTTAATATTATTTTATATGAATACATTTTTCACCTAGCCCAAATCCTTGTTAGTTCATGCATAATATGTATTGGTTAAATGCCTGTAAGAATTTAATTATTTCCTTTGTGCTTGAGTCTGACTTTGTGCTATTAAGAAGCATGTTTTGTGCTGATTGCTTATTTTTTCCTCTTGGGTTAATATCTTTGGGTCTGTTCTTCAAAGTGTATCAACTGGATCAATGAGTATAAACTGTCTCATATATATTATTTTGCATTTCATCCACATTGTTCCACAATTCTTGATGTCAGGCTATCTGGATAGAGTAAGCCCACTGTATAGTGCTACAAGCAATGTGTGCATGCATCTGTTTCAATATATTCCGGCCAGAACTGTTTTATTAAAAATATGTGTATTTATTTTGTGCTGAGTCACATGGAGACTAGAGACATAGAGATAGAAAGTTCAGTTAGGAGACTGCTACAATAGTCAAGGTTTAAGTGAAAAGAACCTGATTTTTTGGTGATGATGACTATAACAAATTCATTATCAGATATTGACTAAGCACCTGCTATTTATCAGTCACAATACTAAACATATTAGTGAAAGTGAAGTCGCTCAGTCGTGTCCAACTCTTTGCCATCCCATGGACTGTAGCCTATCAGGCTCCTCCATTCATGGGATTTTCCAGGCAAGAGTGCTGGAGTGGATTGCCATTTCCTTCTCCAGGGGATCTTCCCGACCCAGGAATCTAACCTGGGTCTCCCACATTGCAGGCAGATGCTTTACCATCTGAGCCAGTACCTAAGTAAATTCTCCCATTGCCTCTGTAAGGTAATATATTATTGGTCTTAATTATATAGTTGAAGAAACTGAGACTGAGCAAGTTGATACCCTCAGTTCAGTTCAGTTCGGTTCAGTCCAGTTCAGTTCAGTCGCTCAGTCATGTCCAACTCTTTGCAACCCCATTTATTGTAGCATACCAGGCTTCCCTGTCTATCACCAACTCCAGGAGCTTACTCAAACTCATGTCCATTTATTCAGTGATCAGATATTGACTAAGCACCTGCTATGTGTATTATTCATCTTTATATAGTTGATGAGACTGAGCAAATTGATGCCCTAGGTGACACAAATATGAAGTTTCAGAGCTGGAGTTCAAACAGACAGTCTGAAGGGGCAGCTGCTAGAATAACTTTTAATCCAGAGTTGTTAGTAACCAAAAGAAATGGGGACCAAGACAGGTGGCCAATATCACTCCAGTATCGAGTATCTCCTGAGGAGTAGTGTTCCATTTGGCTAACTGTCCAGGTTCTTGTTGTTCTCTCTTCCAGGAGACTCTGACAGTTTCAGCAAAGTGCGGCCTCCAGGAGAAAAGCCAACCATCATCAGACCCCCAGTGAGGCCTCCAGACCCTCCCTGCCGGGCAACTACTACCCAGAAACCAGAACCAAAGCCAGATGTTATGGCTGGCAATGCAGGGGAAATCCCATCATCTGTGTAAGTAGGGCTGTTTTTCAACCTTGACCTAAAGCCCACCTTAGATCACTAAGAATGCTTTTAAGATTATCATTATGGTTGTAAAGGGTGTACAGTGCACAACCCTGGGGCATCATTCACTTCATAGTGAAGGGAACTCTCACAGACCAGCCCTGTTCAGAGTTTTCTACTGGGAGAGTTTTCCTAAGAGTTTTCCTAAGCTGAAGTGTCTAAAACTTAATGCCTGATAGGACATCCATTTTTCTTAGTCGCCCTGATCTCTGTAGGGTAATAAGATTACCTGCTGTTTTCATGCTTCCTTGGCCTGGAAACTTTTTATCTTATTATTACTACTTGTTTTAAAAGTAATTTAATGAACAGATTTGTTCATTTTACCTGTACTTTAAGGCTTTTTTGAAAAAGGCAAAGTATGATTTTAAAAATTTCCCAAAATGACCCTCATTCTCCAAAGAGCATCTTACAGGATAAGAACAGAACTAATATCCAGCAGGCCTTCCTGAGGCTGGTTTGCAAGCCAAGAGACCAGGGATAGAGCAGCTAAGATGGGGCCACAGAACCTCTTAGGGACCAGCCTTGCTTGGCCACAAAACTAACCTGGCTGGCCTCTCCATAGCCAGTGCCTGGGACCCCCCTCAGTATCCTGCTTCCTGGTTTTCCTTTTTCTTGTGTTTATTGTCTCATAATTGTAAAATTGAGGAAGTAAGAAAATAAAAACCTCTACCAGTTGGACTGATTAGCTAAGTGTATTTACAAAACTATACTCTGAAACCAAGAATTTGTTTTACTTATTTCTCCCAAGAGTAGCCTGAATGCATATCATACTTAGACCATTCTGAACCAAGGGGAAGCAGAAGGTATCAGCCACAGCCTTGGGAGTGCCTATGGTCTCTGAGCCATTTCACATTCTGATATGTAGATTTTCCCTCAGACCCAGATCCTTTGCAAGCTAAGGCAGAACGTGGCATTGGTGGCCTGTCTGGTTCATATTTTAGTCTCATTTCCACTGGCCATTGGCTCTCACACATATTTCAGAGCAGTTCATGGGACTTGGTTGACTTCTATTTGCAGAGTGGCTTCCAGGACCAGATTCTTTGAAACAGCTTCCCGGAAAACAGGAAGGTAAGAGATGCACGTGACAGAACTTAAACCAAATCACTTTTTAATAAATGCATCATGAGTGTGTCATTTACTTTCTTAACATTCTCCTTTTCTGTTTCTTGTAACTCTGACTCTGACTGTGCTTGTTCCTCTCCCCAACACTGTCTTTCTGTCTCCCCAGTCTTAACTTGTGTTTCTGCCTTTTCTCTATACCTGTTTATCTCTCTGCCTTGGTCACTCTTACCTATTTGTTTCTTTTACACTATTTCTTTCTCTGTCTCTGTAATTCTCAGTCTCTTTCTCTCTCTCTCTTTGTGTTTTTCTACTTATGTCTCTGCTTCTTTGTCTCTCAGTTTCCCTATCTCTCTGACTCTGTCTCTCTCTCCATGTCTCTCTTTCTTTGTCTATCTCTGTATTTGTTGTCTCTGCCCCTCTGACTCTGTTTTTCAATCTCTCTCTCTCTCTCTCTCTCTCTCTCTCACACACACACACACACACACACACACACACAGAGTACTCACATGCCAAGTGGAATTGCAAAAATATTATGCTCATTTTAGGTCTTTTTTGTTAGTTTGTTTATTTAGATCCTTTTTTATTCTAAAAGGGCAACTATAGAAATATATAGAATGCAATATTCTAACATAAATGGCCTTAGAATGAGCATAGTCCTGATTTCAGAGGTTAGCATTAGACTTAGGTGGCTGTCTTCAAACTGGCTGTACATATAAATCACCTGGAAATTTTTGAGGGAAAAAAAAAATGAACACAGTTTCCTGCCTTCCACTCTAGACTCATTAAAACAGAATCTCCAGGAGTAGCATCTGGGAATCTAGGTTTTTACATTTCTTTCCTTTCTTCTTTCCAAATAATTTGTTTTTAAAATTCTTCAAGTGCTAGTATAGACTTTTCAAGGCTTCAGTGTTGCTTATCAGAGAGATCAAAATTGTGTTTCCTGATGGGTGATAGGAGTGTAATTCTTCTGGGTGTTCAATTAAAAGCAGAGTAATATGCCTTTACCAGCACTGGAGCTGGGATAGGTTAGACATCATTTAGTTAAAACTATGGGCCCTGACTCACCAGGACATGATTCTGAATAGCAGGCCACTGAAATTCTGCTTGGCAGGCAGTCACATGGAACTCTAGTCTAAACCAAATTCTCCTTAGACAATAATTTGCCATTTATTCTACTATAACAGATGAAAGCAAGGTCAAAGCCCTAGATTTCTCTTACTGATATAATGAAGGTAAAGTTTTTACCTAGAATATTCTTTGAAGCAGGCTTAATCAGATAGGCTTGAGGGGGAAAAAAAAGAAAAACAGAGACACCTTAATATTCTAAAGCATCTGCCTATAAGCAGGAGTATTTACTACTTCTGGGTAGTCCTTCCTCCCTCCCTAGGATAAGCCATATGATAAATAAATACCAGCAAAATAGAATAAAGCAATCTTGAATTAACAGAATGAAGTGTGCATATCTAAAGGAAAGCTTTTTAGAGGTAGTGGTATCTGAGATGAAGCTTAAAAGATGGGTAGAATACACTGAAAATGAGAATGATTGTTCTGTAGTCTAGAACAGGGAACCAAGGCATTGAGCTGTATATGTACTAGACATGAACAAAGTCCAGTAGAATTTTTAAGGCAGCTTGATTTCTAATAGGGAAACTATAGCCAAACTGGTGTTGAAAATACGGAAAGATTGGTAACCACTGCCTAGGCTTTGTCATAATGCTCAGAGAAGTCTTGGACCAACTGCAATGTAGAGTACTATGGCCAAAGCAGGCACTTCAGGATGGAGGATGACCCTACCAGTCCTATATTCAGGCCTCTGGAACCTAAATTTAATCCTCTTCCTTATCCCTGGATTCTATCTTGGCAAGAGTGTGTAAGACCAAGGTGGGTACACCAGTCCTCCATTATGTCATGAGTCACCTTCCTAGGTACCTACAGAGTCCTCCCATTCAGCGTCCACATGACAAAAGCACCCCTTCCGTCTAGACCCATTTTTAAAGAATAATTTATTTTAATTGTAGGCTAATTACTTTATAATATTGTGGTGGGTTTTGCCATAAACTGACATGAATCAGTCACAGGTGTACATATGCCCCCCAATGCTGAACCCCCTCCGTTCTCTCTTCCCATCCCACCCCTCTGGGTTTCCCCAGTATATCAGCTTTGAGTGCCCTGTTTCAAGCATTGAACTTGGACTGGTCATCTATTTCACATATGGTAGTATACATGTTTCTGTGCTATTCTCTCAGATCATCTCACCCTCACCTTCTCCCACAGAGTCCAAAAGTCTGTTCTTGATATCTGTGTCTCTCTTGCTGTCTCGCATATAGGGCCATCATTACCATCTTTCTAAATTCCATATATATGTGTTAATATATGTATTGGTGTTTTTCTTTCTGACCCCAGTTTTGTAACCACCATTTTCATCAGTGCATCTACATGCTGGCTGCTGGTCAAAATTCTTAGACTAGCCACAGTCAATCTCATCTCATCACTAACGAAAATGATAATCTATTTAACCTTTGCTGTGCCCCTTTTTGCCTCCAATTTGTACACCTGACTATATGTAACCTGATATCTGAATGACCTCACTTTTCATTTATCTCCCATATACAACAATTTAAAAATTAAAAACTCAAAAGAAGAGAAAGGAAGGGAAAATATTTCAGTAAGGCAGAACCACTTATGCAACGCAAGTTCACAAAGAGCTTAGTGTTCCACTTGGGCTGGAATGTGAGGGTGAGGGGAAGGAAGCTCAGCTGGAAGTGAGGCCAGGAAGATGGATTGGGGCCAGATTGTAAGGGCCTTATATAACATACCAAGGAGTTCAGTCTTTATTCTCTAGTCATTATGGAGAGCTTAAAAGCTTAAAAATGACAATGCATATTCTAATCTGCATGAATTATTTTGAAATACACACACACATTCTGTTGGAAGATGGGAGAGTAAAACCTGAAGGCAGTGAGACCAATTAGGAGGCTAATCATCCTAGCAAGACTTGATGAGTTCTTGATATATGGCATTGTTAGCAGGAATAGAATGAAAGGATAGATTTGAGGTAGACTCAATAAGACCTTAATGACTTTTCAAATATGGAACATTGGAGAAGGATTAAAAGAGAAAAAGTCTAACTTGGATAGCTGGGTAGATGGTAGCAATAGTTAATTATGGTGGAGCAGGTTTTGTGGAAAACTTTCTCTGATCAATTTTGGACACTGTGTATGAAGATTCTGTGTGACATCCAGATAGTAATGACCAATGGGTAACTACAACTTAGACTAGTAATTGGTACTGGACCTACATATATTTAGGGGTAGAATTATTGAGTACAGACACTGTACAAAGTTATTCACATATACTACAATATGAATAGTATCCTTTGGGGTAGGGGTGGGGTCTCAGTGCTTGATGGGGATTGAAATCATGAATGGGAATAAGATCACTCAGGGAGTAGGTATAAATAGACTCAAGAGAGAGGAGAAAAACAATGTTGAGAACATAGCCCTGGGACCAGTTGTTGTTTGGGATTTTCTGCCCACATTATAGGGACCTTAATTCTCCAGGGTTTTCTCTTTCCTCCAACCATCTCTAGACAAGGTGACCATAGGACTGATTTAAAGACACATCAAGAGGCCAGGCAAAGCTTGTTTGGTCTCTGAGGCAAAGGAAGATTCATGTTTCATAGAAGGTATTTGCCTTTCCTCTTTGCCCTTCTCTCATTGGAGATAATCATAGAATGTAGTCTTTGGTCTTAGGCCAATTTCTCTGGTCTCCCCTAGCCTCCCATTGTATGACACTCAGAGGATTGTTGGTAGCACCTGAAAGATGTTTTTGTGTCTTGGACACTGGGCTCTCTAAATCTGCTAGAGAGGTAGCCTAACCTATAAGCATAGATAAGATGTTTTGAAATATCTGGATGGAATCACTTCCTAATTTTTCAAATGGCCTGATTGGCACTGTCTTGGAAGGGTTATGTACTCACTTGTTTTGCCTTTCCAGTTCTGATTTCTAGAGTCTTAGTGAAATGTCTTTCATCCTTTACCCGCAGTTCTCAAGGCAGACTTCCTGGAGATGAGAGTTGAGGCCTCAGGTAAGTAGTATCCTCTTCTGATTACAAAACCTTATTACATATATGCCTTCTTTTATGAGATCTGAGTTTTTGAGAACTGGAATGCCATGTAGGTCCAGAGGGTGGGAATTCACCTCCGTGGATCAGCTTACTACTCTGTAATTACATGACCCTTATACTTACTGTCATTTAATACTGAGGTCTCTATGTTTTTAAGTTTACTTTTTCTTTCTTTCTCTCTCAGCCAAACTACAGTATAATTTTATGAATTGCCTTTGAATCAAAGTCATTAGAAATCCTAGATTGTGACATTTGGGGCAATTACATTTCCTTCCCTGGGCCTCAATTTACTAATATGTAAAATGAAACATTTGGAACCTTTTAATTCTGACATCCTTTGGGTCTATAAGAATATCAGTAAACTCTCATTTGATATTTTGGTAGGTCCCAAGAGTCTATCTTAGTATTTGTAGAGGGATTTCATTCCTTCAGCCCAAATCACTATTTCATACTCCTTGAACCTTCATCCTTAGTTCTTTATATATGTCAAATGCAAAGCACTTTCACATCCATTAGCTCATTTAGTCCGTATCAAATGTCAGAAATAAGTAAGATAATATGTACTTTCACTAAACATATAAAGAAACTGAGGTTCAGAAGGGATACGTAACTTATTAAGATCACCAGAACCATGGAGATCATGGAAATTTCTTTCTCTGCCTAGAAGTTCTGATTGACAATCAGATTGTTGGCATAATATAAACCAATACATGCATAAACAAGATCCAGGTAGCTGGAGCAGAGCTTTCCATGTACTCCTCAGCCTTCCTTTTCTTCCTATAACTGCCAGTCCTCAGAGGTCTGTGGGTAGATAAGCTTTTTCTTATCAGCTCTCATGAAGGTAAAGTCCCAGTAAAAGGAAATCTGGAGTTATTGTAGGGCCATAAAGGCAGTGACCATTCAGCAAGGGGGGGTGGTAATCTCAGAGATATCAGGCTTCTATATCCTCTGTAGACTTTTTGAGGATTAGAGTTCAAGCTAAAGGCACAGGGTTTCCAACCCTGATTATAGCACCATATTGGGACTGGTCTATGGAATCTGAGTTATAAGGGTTTTTCTTAGCCAGCTGCTGTTACTCAGCAGATTTGCTACCTACCACGAGAGGCCCTACTGCCCAGTGGCTATTAAGTGCTTAACCAATCATAGCTAATTCCTTACTCTCTTCTTTCCCTTTCAGGTTGTAAAATCCTTGGCCTCAGGGGACCCTTTCCAGGTTCTAGAAGGGTCTTCTTCAAACCCTTGTGTGCTGAAGAGCAGATTCTTCCTGTCCCTGCACCTTCAGGCTCTGGGAAGCCATAAAATAAGGGTTACATGTCCTATACACAAGTTTATTTCTCCTTTGTATTCTGTCTTCATTCCCCTAGAAGGTCTATCTTGAGCTCCTATAAGATTGTGAATGGCTGAACTTCCTCAAACCAGACTGCAGAAACCAAGCTGTCCACTGACCTGAGTCGAAGAGAGGAGCTCAGTTTTCAACTGTTTTCTGAACTTCCTGCCTCCTCAAAAGGCCATCTATCTCTGAAAGATTTGGGGCTAAAGATTGATCTTAGAAGTCTTACCCTGAACTAAAAGTTACTTGAGTTGGGGCCATTGCTTACCTTGGAAGTAAGGGAGTAGGGATGTTTGCTGAATTTCGGAGGCTCTTACCATGTCTCTCTTACTGAAGATATGGACCCTAGTGCCAATTTGGAGCTCTGGCATAGTACTACATTGCCAAGAATGCATCTGCTCCTATGGCCCAGACAGAAAGAGTGATGCCTCTATAATCCCTCCAATGTGGACTCAGGAAGGTGGCCTTCCTGCTTTTACATACTTAGGACAAATCTGCAAAGCATGTTTTGCATGTCAAAGCCTATGTCTGTGAATTATTCTTCCTGCTTTGTCCTAACAGCTTCCTTTCCAAGCAATCAGAAAGAAACAAAAGCTTAAAGCAGTTCTTTTTTTTTTTTTCTTTTTTAAGGCAGACTGTTTGTTCTGTAGGAGTTCCATTTTAGGATCAAATGCTGGGGAAAATTGTAAAGATGGATAAAGGCCAGATAGTTGTCACTGTTGTTTCATGTTTGCTTTTTCAAGATAAGCTCTTTTATCGCCTGAGAGAAACAGTTCTTAACCCAGTTATCTATGGACTCAGGAACTTCATAAAGCCTCTGAAATAGCATGCAGACTTCCACAACAATGTGCCTTTTCTGAGGAAATGGGCCATAACATTCTAGTGAATTTCAAATTGGACCTGTGACATAATAAAGATTAAGAACCACAGTCTTGAGACAAAAGACTCTTTTACAATTCCTAAAATAATTGTTTAGAAAGGCCTTTCAGTATTATTTAGTCAAACTGCTTAGTTTACTATTGGGGAAACTGAGACAGAGCAAGTTAGCAGCTGTGCTTAAACAAGATCCAATATCCCTACTCAAGGTTCTTTCAATTATACCATGCTTATCAAGCAAAGGGTCTCATGACTGGTAGCTTTAGGGGGCACCATTTTGAGAGTTTGGCTTTTACCCTCTTTCTTGAGCCACATATACTTGCCACCAAATGGGACTTCCAGAACTAAGCTCCTGGTCTTCCTCATTTGATGTTTCAATCATTGAAAAGGAACTTAAACACAATTAATTAGTGAAATAAGTCAGAAATCTTACAAGTAGACATTTCTGATTCCTATTTGTTGATGAGAAGCTGCTGGAAAAAGTGTCACCACTTGTTTCCACACAGGTGCCTTGATTTAAGGATAGGTTTTAAGATAGCCTGTCTTTCAGTTCAGTCGTTCAGTTGTGTCCTACTCTGCGACCCCATGAACTGCAGCACGCCTGGCCTCCCTGTCCATCACCAACTCCTGGAGTTCACTCAAACTCATGTCCATCTAGTTGGTGATGCCATCCAGCCATCTCATCCTCTGTCGGATATGTGTAATTATTGGGTTGACCAAAAATTCATTCAGGTTTTTCCATATGATGATACAGAGAAACCCAAATGAACTTTTTGACCAGCCCAATATAATGTGGTCCAGTGTGAGAGAAAGGACTTTCCTATTGGACTCTTATAGCAAGGCCCCACTAGTGCACTGACTATAGTACTGAGAAGAAACATAGACATGGGGAAAAGAGGAGGCAAGAGATGGGCTGATAAGAAGAGAATGCATACATGCACTAACCAACTCTTAGATGCCTTTGGAACAGTGTTACTGAAAGGCAATAGCTACTTTCAAGATTTAACTCTGCTGCTGCTGCTGCTGCTGCTAAGTCGCTTCAGTCATGTCCGAATCTGTACAACCTCATAAACGGCAGCCCAGCAAGCTCGTCCATCCCTGGGATTCTCCAGAGAAGAACACTAGAGTGGGCTGTCATTTCCTTCTCCAATGTGTGAAAGTGAAAAGTGAAAGTGAAGTCACTCAGTCGTGTCCGACTCTTCGCGACCCCATGGACTACAGCCTACCAGGCTCCTCCACCCATGGGATTTTCCAGGCAAGAGTACTGGAGTGGGTTGCCATTGCCTTCTCTGAGATTTAACTCTAAATATGGCTTGTTGATGAGTTAGTGACATGTTATCTGACATAAACACACTGAGAACCTTCGTGGAAATAATTTAGTAGAAATTTGACAACATTGTTAATGAAGGTGTACCCAAGTGGCCATATTGAACTCTCAGCTCTACCCAGTCTCAAAGGACAAGTTGCTAAGAAACCAGGAGCAAGTAAGCCAAGTGGCTACCATTCTACCTCTGCTCAACCCCAAACAGAATCTCTGTGAGGACTGGTGGACTCAGTCAGGAAGTACTCATTGAGCCCTAATCTCAGAACTGTGGACTCTCTACTCTGTTCCATTAGATGACTAACTAAACCAAGCAGGTATGCAGATTTTAGCCACATAAGCAGTGTCCATTCGAGCCTCAGTACTTTTGAAGATATTAGAGATATGGTTCCACTGTAGTTTCCTTGGGGGAAATTCCACAATCAATTTTTATTCCACCATAAATATTGAGAGATTATTGAGAACCATAGAAAGTGAAAGTCACTCAGTTGAGTCCAACTCTTTGTGACCCCATGGACTGTACAGTCCATGGAATTCTCCAGGCCAGAATACTAGAATGGGTAGCCTTTACCTTCTCCAGGGGATCTTCCCAACCCAAGGATCAAACCCAGGTCTCCTGCATTGCAAGCAGATTCTTTACCAGATGAGCCACAAGGGAAGCCTAAGAAACAGAGAAAGATATCACAATCCTAGTGGAGTATGTGTCCCAAAAATGTGGCTGTGAGATTGCTATATGTTTCCTCGGAAACAGATCAAGAACCTGGTCTAAAGAGTTGGGATCACCAGTCTGGCTAGAAGAAAAGAGCAATGACTGGCTAGCTCTGTTCTTGCCCCGGGCTATACTCAAAGAATTACAAAGAATGAACCTCAGCATCTAACCTTTTGTTGTCTGATTTAAAGAGAAAAAGCTTCTGCGAAATGAGATTGACTTGACCTAGGGTTGATGGATAGTCATTCAGAAGAGGCTACTGCAAAGGGGTGATAATTGAAGTATATCAACTATAGGAAATTATCTGCTTACCTCAGTCAGGAGGCTAGAGAAACTGGCAATGTAAATCTTGAGCTGACAGTGATGGCATTTATTAAGCACCTACTAAGTGCTAGGTGCTTTATATACCTTATATCCTTTAGTCCCTACAACAATCATACAAGTGGGTACTATCCTCATCTTACAGATAAAGGATTCATGGCCCAGCAGGCTAAAATAACTGGCACAAGGTCATACAAGTAAACAATTGTTATTCTAATCCAGGTCTCTCTGAGTCTGTACCCCATATTGTTTTCCTTTTGTAATATAAAGGCCATATTACTGGAGTTGACATAACTCTCTGACTCTTGCCTGATTAACAAAATATTAAAAGGCAAGCATTTGAGGGGAAGGAGGGAATGTAGGTCCAATTTACTGCGGAAGAAAAACTGGGCTGAAAGCGATTTCTGTTACGTTTTCTCCTCCCATTCAGTATGACCATTTGTTATGGTTTTAAAAAAGATCATTTACTTTTACCTTGTGACACGAAGGATTTGTTTTTTGTTGGTAGTTGTCAAATCCTTGGCTTAGCTGCTTTTCAAAGAAAAAAAGGCCCTTCTATATGTCTGTTACTTCCCCAAAGTTCTAGCATGTACAGTGTCACCCTGACACTGGTGACATCCATACATGTAGTTTGAGAAGATGAAATTATCTTGGTGCTTCTGCAATACTTGATGCCTTGGGATCAAATCCCTATTAAAGGTTTTCTGTGGTGACAGCAA
Source organism: Nanger dama (assembly GCA_917880005.1). Taxonomy (NCBI): domain Eukaryota; kingdom Metazoa; phylum Chordata; class Mammalia; order Artiodactyla; family Bovidae; genus Nanger; species Nanger dama. Next base: position 3,695,220 of record CAKJTW010000073.1, on the reverse strand, counting down.
AAGTTAAGAGATGATTTAGAATAAAAAATATTATTGAATTTTTTGTTTTAAAAATATGAGGGATATTGTCCAGCCACTGAGGGGAAAAACTCAGCAGCCAAGTTGAGTAATAAGTGTTGTCATGTAGACTATTTCTAAAATAAGTTGCTATTATGAGAAAGAATCCTTCCCTTTTCAAGAAGTTCTTTAATTCTGTAATAACTAGAATAAATAAAGTAATGAGAAAGTACTTCTGTGGCTAGAAAAATTGCTTTTGAGAGAATGTAGATCAATGATACTATGTTTAATGTAGCTGCCTCTAATGGCCTTGACATATTACAAGCCCAGAAAAAGCTTCAGAAGCATTTAAAAATTGCAGAGAAAAGCAAGATAACTTGAAGAGATGTTTTTGATGAAGAAAAGCTTCCATTTTCATAAGGAAAATAACCATTTGATACCAAGGACATTAATAGATCCTAGAAATATGCCTTTATGAAATACATATATAACATCAGAAAAAAGAATTAGATCCTGGAGTACATTCACATGACTTTTAATAAAGTATATAGACTGTCTAGTATTAATGGCCTCCATCTGCAGTTCATCATAGAAACAATCTTTGAGCATATTATGCATGATCCAATCATTGTTCCTGTTGTCTTCTGTAATTCTAAGGAAATATATGGCCCAGAATCTGTTTGTACCTAGGGATCTCCATCTGCAGTCTATTTTGCATGAAATCCAGGTAGTCCTTAAGGCCTCACAACATCGCTGTGTGAAAGTGATAGCCCCATTCTATAGATAAGAAAACTCAAGACTCAGGAAGATGAGAAATAATTTGCCCAATGTCATACAGTTAGGGATTGATTAAAAACCCAGCACTAGAAGCTACAGGAGCAATCCTGTTTCTAATATAGCACACTACTCCAAGTGGTAAAGGAATTCTGACAGTAAGTGGAGATGATATTTAGAAATGAGACTAACAACATCTGCAAATTTTGCTACTAAAAATACAGTCCATAATCAGCCTCAGCATCAGTATTACCTGGGAGCTTACGAGAAATACAGATTCCTGGGCCCTCTCCCAGACATCTGAAATCAGAAGTTGTATTTCAATAAGCTATCCAATAGATAACTATGCACATTAGAATTTGAGAAGCACAGATTGTAAGCCAAAGTAGGTTGAGGAAGGAGATATCTTGGTGAGGTAAAGACCAAAAATGGTAGATAAGACCAATCTGGTATGTTGGAAATGTTTACAAAGATTATGTCCATAGATGCCTGCTTCTTACATTGCTTTGTACATGGTCTTATACTTTGATGAAATATAAAATGAAGTTTTTCTACTTCAAAGAATAGTGAAACCACCTTAAGGCTGAAAGTTACGTGAGTTTCAAATCTCTGAGCATTAAAAGCAGTAGAAAGGCAACATGAGTATTGTAAAGAGTTCATTCAGGAGTGTTGGGGGTCCAGACTCACTCTTCACTGCCTGTTTGTAATGCTGAGCAAGTCTCCCCTAAATTATCTGCCTTTAAACCAGGTAGTCTCAAAAGGTATTTTCAGTTTTGACATTCAGTTATTCTCAGCTGTAGATTTTAACTACAGTCAACCTTGTAATGAAAGCATAGACAATTCTACCGGGTTTTGTCTGCCTAGAGATTAGTATCTTAGTTCACATGAGAAGGAGTGTTCTGAGAGGAAATACCACAGTCATGACAAAGCTACGTTAATGGAAGTTGTAAGAAACTGGGAGGAGCATGACTCTAGTTAACTGATTTGAAATTGGCAAGTATTTTAATTAATGTATAACCAAGGTATCCATATTCCTTTGAGAACCAGCTGCTTCAAACCACATACTTGGAAATCAACTCTTATATCCTGAATAGGGCATACTTAACAAAATTTAATAAAACTCCTCTAATTTGGGATGGGGGGTAGTTTATTCAGGGTAGGAGAGACTTGTAAAAAGAGAACACTCTTGTTCATCCTCCAGCTGGCATCTCTTCAGGTGATTCTGATGCTCATTAGCTGAAAACAACTTGTTATAATCTAACCTCTTAAAATGGAGAAACAGACTCAGAGAGGAGAAGGAACTGATCTAAGGTCACATGCCAAAGCCAATGGCAGAAAATAGGTGCTCAGTGTACCACCCCAGGGGCCTTTCAACTCTACTTTCTTTGGGTGTCTAGTTTACCAGAATCAAGATCTCTGTTTCCAGCAGTAAGGCACACACTGGGAAGGGTGAATATGCCTTCCATCTGAGTACTTTGCTTCTATCACATATTCACACTCATTTCTTTATTGAGGCTCAGAGAGATAACATAACTTGCCCAAGGTCACACAGATAGGAAATAGACTTGTACCTAGGTTTTCTGATTTCACCTATGCTGCACTACTTTAGGAGAGAAGCAGCCCTTCAAACCCTCAGCACTTCTCCTGGGAAATGTCAGGAGCTCTAAGATTTTAATTGCTTTAATCCAGTTGTTTCAAAACAGATCAATTTTTTCCCTACTGGAGAATATACTAACAGCTTTATAACTTGTAACTCTGCAGAGCACACTTATGTCCATCATTTTGTTCTCAGACCCATAAAGTAGGTAAGACAAGGTATTAAGCCCTCATTTCACATGTACAAAGTGAGGCACAAAACCACTGTATTAATTTTCTATTGCTGCTGTAACAAATAGTGACAAACTTAGTAGCCCATCAGGCTCCTTTGTCCATGGAATTCTTCAAGCAAGAATACTGGAGTGGGGAGTCATTCACTTCTCCAAGGGACCTTCCAATGCAGGTCTCCTGCATTGCAGGCAGATTGAGCCACCATCTGCTATTTGCCAAATGTGAGCCTTAGTACTTTGCATGAGTTTACTGAATTTGTCCAGATAATATTCCTATGAGGTAAGTACTGGCATTAGCCTCATTTTACAAGTGAGAAAACTGAGGCACAGAATAGCTACATAATTTGCTCACATTCCCTAAGCCAGAAAAGAGTGAATTCAGGATTCAAATTCAGACTTTGTGTAGGCATGCAGAGTTGCTTCACTCATGTCCAACTCTATGCAACCCTATGGACTGTAGCCTGTCAGGCTCCTCTGTCCATGGGATTCTCCAGGCAAGGATACCGGAGCGGGTTACCACGCCCTCCTCCAGGGAATCTTCCAAACCCAGGGATCAAACCCACATCACTTACGTCTCCTGCAGTTGCAGGTGGTTTCTTTACCATCAGAGCCACGGGAAGCCCACAAACTGAGACCATTCCCTTAACTAAGTCCTTGTGTCTTCTACCAGACTGAGAAAATTCTCCTAGAGGAGACATAAAAGTCAAATTAATGTCCCTTGCACCTTTGATGCTCTAAGCTTGCCCTCAGAGCCCTGGCATTCTGATAACCCAAGTCAGCACAGCTGAGTATCCTGAAGGAGTCAGAGACTTGCTGTGTTTTATGGGGTCAGTGGGGGGCTTTCCCATTGGCTCAGTAGTAAAGAAACTTCCTGCAATGCAGTAGGTGCAGGAATCCCTTGGCCCAGAAGATCCCTAGAGGAGGGCATGGCAACCCACTCCAGTATTCTTGCCTGGAGAATCCCATAGACAGAGGAGCCTGGCAGGCTACAGTCCATAGGGCACAAAGAGTTGGACACAACTGAAGCAAATGAGCATGCATGCACACATGGAGCCAATGGAGTACAAAGTGAAGGTGCCCAACATTTTCCCAGAGACTGGAAGAAAATTAGCGTGTCAGTCCAGGTAGCTGGGGTCTAGATGGGTTGGTCCAAGGACTTCCCTGTTTGCTCAATGGCAAAGAATCCACCTGCAAATGAAGGAGACATGGGTTCAGTCCCTCATCTGGGAAGATCCTACATTGCACAGATCAACTAGGCCTGTGCACCACAACTACTGAGCCCATGCACCACAGCTACTAAAGGCTGCACTCACTATAGCCTGTGCTTCACAACAAGAGAGGCCACCACAATGAGAGGCCTGTGTACTGCAACTAGAGAGTTGTCCCTGTTCACCGCAACTAGGGAAAAACCTTCCCAGCAACGAATACCCAGTACAGCAAAAATAAACTAATCTTTTTCAAAAACAGATGGACTTACTACATGCAAGGCAGCAAAAGAGAGAAAGATATAAAGAATAAACTTTTGGACTCTGTGGGAGAAAGCAAGGGTAGAATGATTTGAGAGAATAGCAATGAAACTTTTATATTACCATATGTAGAATAGATAACCAGTTGCAAGTTCCATGTGTGAAGCAGGGCACTCAAAACCAGTGCTCTGGGACAACCCAAAGGGATGGGGTGGGGAGGGAGGTGGAAAGCAGGCTTCAGGATGGGAGTACACATGTGCATCCATGCCTGATTCATGTTGATATGTGGCAAAAACCATCACAATATTGTAAAGTAATTATTGTCCAATTAAAATAATTTAAGTTGTTGTGTTTTTTTTTTTAATGGGGCGGCCCCAGGAATACCCTCTGCAGAGTAATATTTCCACTGATTCCCCATTAGAGAGGTGGATCTCCATGTTGTGTGCATTCAAGTTGTATCATTTCCTCTGAAACTCTATGAAGCCCATTTCTTTTTTTTTTTTTTTAATTTTATTTATTTATTTATTTATTTAATACTTTATTCTACATTACAATACTGTATTTGTTTTGCCATACATTGACATGAATCAGCCACAGGTGTCCACGATCTCCCAATGCCGAAGCCCCTTCCCACCTCCCACCCCATATCATCTCCCTGAATCATCCCGTGCACCAGCCCCATGCATCCTGCATCCTGTATTGAACATAGACTAACACTTCGTTCTTACAAGATAGTATACATGTTTCAATGCCATTCTCCCAAATCATCCCCCCCTCCCTCAGAGTCCAAAAGTCCGTTCTATACCTCTGAGTCTCTTTTGTTGTCTCACATAGAGGGTCATCATTACTATCCTTCTAAATTCCATATATATGTGTCAGTATATTGTATTGGTGTTTTTCTTTCTGGCTTACTTCACTCTGTATAATTGGCTCCAATTTCATCCATCTCATTAGAACTGAGTCGAATTTATTCTTTTTAAGGGCTGAGTAGTACTCCATTGTGTATATGTACCACAGCTTTCTTATCCATTCATCTACTGATAGACATCTAGGTTGTATGAAGCCCATTTCTTGAAGACCCAGGCCCTGAGCATGACCCCAAGAAGTGCCTGAAATTAAGGCTACAACAAAGAATTTTCCTGATTCTGGAGAACAGGGCTACACAATGACTTTCACTATACCTTACATTTCCCAGCATTTGACAAGACTGTGGGTACTAAGTTTCCACTCATATTATCAGCCCTGGATTTACTCCTCTTATTTCTACTTCTTCAGTTATTTCCATCTAGGTACCATGATGTTGGCAGGTACCACTCTACCGTAATTTCCAGAGCTATCATGATGTGAGGTAGGTAGGGTATGGACAACCTCAGTCCTGTCACTCACCTCTTCTCCACCCTTGCTAACATCCCTTAATACTCAGAATTCTGTCTCCTTTCTGAGCTTGAGATCTAGAGGGACTCAGTAGAAGTTGAGATCCTCTATTCTCCATGTCTCCTTAGCTAGCCCTGGCCTCTAAACCCCCTGAAAGGAACTCAAACACCATTATCCATATTCATGCTTCAATCACCATTGGCAAGTTACTTTATCAAAATAACCATGGTTAGCCCTTAAATAATGCTCAATTAATATTAACAAGTGGTGGTAGTAGCAGCAGCAGCAGCAACAATAGCAGTGGCTGCCTTAGTTGCTATTTAAGAATGGATTCTTCTCTATTCAGGGCTAGTGGAACATGCTCTGCCATTCAAAATCTTCCCAAATGTTAACTACCTATCACTTGGTTCTTGAATTCTTCAGTATAGTGAAATGATTGTCTGGAAACAGTCATGTTCATTGGCCCTCTACCTAGACACCCTGATCCCAGTCACCCTGTAGAACCTGTCCTCATGCAATGTTCAGTTTCCCCAAAATACTTATTCTTTTATGCAGGAGTTTCGTGTCAATAATCCAGGCCCACTACTCTGCCCTGTGCAGTTTCCAACAGTCAGGTCTATGAAACATTCCTGAAGCATTCCCATGACTTGAAGAATAGAGACTCCTTCCTGCTATGGCCATTAAACTCTTGGTTATGTGGCTTAGGTACCTTCACCCTCATGAAGACCCCTCTTCTGGGGAACAGCTGTTTTTCCCACATTGCTTACTCTCTGTTTCTCTACATTTTTCACTCTTATTGTCATTACAATAGTGCTTATTATGTTTCCTCAAATGTCTTCAGTGAGCAAGTGGGTAGGTCTTGAAGGAGATATAGAAGAAAAGCACTATCCTGCTGCCAGCTGGTTTTACACTTAATTAGAAATTAATCTTGCCTCTTGGCTGTCCAGGGTACATTCATATCCAGCAAGAAATCACATTATTTTCCCTGAAGTGAATAAGACATCACAAAATACCTTTGGATATGGGTGTAAAGATTCTTTCAATGAATTTGAAGAGCTCTGGGAAAGAAACATAGGAAGCTAAGTAGCCAAACTGGTTCCACTGTGGCAAAAAGGAAAACAGACTTAATCCTGACCACAAGTGAACAGTTTATAAGAATCTGATTCAGAACCTTTGCATAATTTGTCCTTCTAGAATTCAGAGCCTGGGAAGTTGAAACAAGCCCCATAATGGAACTGGGTGTGCCCTGGGACCAAGGGAAGGAAATAAACTTGTTCAACATTTACTGTGTGTCAAGCATAGCTGGGAGAGGCCTGAATCCTTGAGCCTTCCCAGTAGATCTGGCAAAAGAGTTAGGGTGGTAATTGGGTTAAAAAATGTACTACAATTGGACAGGCACATTGCATGCATTTTCTATACATTGTCTCATTTGAGCCTTTTAACCACCTCATTTTAGTTCCATTTTACCTATAAAGACTTGAAATACAGAAAGATTGTTACTTGCTCAAAGTTTCATAGAGAGCAAAAGGTAAAAGCCTAGATAGGAATGGACTCCTAAGCCTATACAAAGCATATTTTCATTACTAAAACATTCTCTAACACAGAAGACTCCAGTATCTAGGGTTGAACCAGTTTTTGAGAAAGAACTTTTCATTGCTTTTGCTGTGATGTTGTGATGTTGGAGGTGGAGCAAGGAAAGAGTAAATAAGGTCGCGGCCAGTACCTGAAGCAAGTTGTGATAGGAAAGGTGAAGGACCACTTATAGCTTATATGGAGACTTTGTGTGAACTAGGCAAAGCACCCCTTACTCAAGATACTTTATAACCATCTGCCATAAAATTGTAACAAATACATAAATCTCTTATTAATATATGAGAGGCACTGCTAGATGTAGCCATATCAACTGCATTCAATAGCCCCAAGGAGATGAAATAATCATGGGGCTAACTGAAGCATTAGTGAGTGTGCCTCAGATCCATGTAAGGCCTAGACAGTCATTCTACAGATTATAGTCTAAGCAATTCTAAATGAGAAGGGATTATGGAGCTCAGTTAGTGGGAAGGAGGGGCTTTGAATTTATAGAATTAAATTACATTTTCAAAGCCCTGAAAGTTTTAGGATGCTGATTGGGAGCTGAGAGAAAGAACTGGGCAATGGGGGAGGGAAAGGTCCTCTGCTAAAACTTTTACACTTTTTTATATACTCCTCACAATAGTCATGGACTTCTCTGGTGGCTTAGATGGTAAAGCGCCTGTCTACAATGCAGGACACCTGGGTTCGATCCCTGGGTCGGGAAGATTCCCCAGAGAAGGCAATGGCAACCCACTCCAGTACTCTTGCCTGGAAAATCTCATGGACGGAGGAGCTTGGTGCAGGCTACTGTCCATGGGTTCACAAAAGAGTTGGGCACGACTGAGCGACTTCACTTTCACAACAGTCATGGGAAAGATAGTATTATCTTAATTTTAGATATGAGAAAACTGAAGCTCTAAGTTTAAATAACTTACCTTAGATCACACAGATATTAATTGGTGGTCCTAGGGTTTGCCCCCAGGTGTGTCTAACACAAGGAATAGTACTTTTCTCACTTTGCAATGTAACTATTGGGCATTTAGGTGTGCATTCAATCAGTCAGAAGCATTAGGTTGCTGGAAGCCTTAGAGAATAAAGAAGCTCCACAAATCATATTCAGGAGTGCATGATCCTTGACTGAGCAAAGGGTAATAACCAATATACCCAGACCATAATGATTGAAATCATACCTGTACAGGGCAGTGAGAGTCTCCCTAGTGACCATAAGCTTTACCCCAATCACAGAAGGGTTTTCAGTGGTAAGTGGAGATCATACTTTCCTCCCTTCCCACCCCAGATTTCCAGGAAACCCTAAGGTATCCATAGACATATATACATCTATGAATGATATATAATATATATCTTTATCAGTTCTGAGTCAAGAAGCTATGTCCATGGAACTTTTTTCCCCTTACTAATTTGACTCTAGTGTGAAGGAATCTGAAACGTGTACGTTTCTGTGTTTTTTTTTTTTTTTTTTTTGAGCCAGATAGTGTTATGATTCTCAAGCCCTGCTTTCATAATCTATAGTCAAAGTTCCAATCCTCCAGATTATTATCTCCATTCTTGCTATCATCTCAGCAGCCATTTCCAGATATGAAGGTAAAATAGAGGTCAGAGAGAGCTAGCTAACCAACATCAAGCTGCAGTGAGAGAACAAGGGAGGGTGGGCACAAAAATTCACAAGACAGAGAAACCACATACTTTCTCTCTAGCTTTTCAGACTGGGTCTCTCTAGTTCAGCCATTAGCCTTAGCCTTTCTCCAGGTTTGGGAGAAAAGCTGATTTTCTTCTGGGAGAGTCTGCTTCCTGATCTAGTTCCTTTCTTTTCTTTTCTTCTCCAGGCCCAAGAATGGAAGAATCAAGAGATTTTAAAGGAATAGAAATGGCTCTATATTTTAAAAATATATGACATTGACTCTGTGTCACACACTTTTCTCAGTGCTTTACAAATATTAATGCATTTAATCCTACAACAATACTATGAGGTAGATACTATTGAGACAAAGAAAGTTTATACTTGACTTGCTCATGGTCATATAGCTAAGACATGGAGGAACGAGGATTCAAATCCAAGTTTCTAATTCTGAGGTTTTAACCAGTATATTGTGCTGCTCATGTGATATTGTAGAAAAAATATTGGCTTTAGAAGTCAAGTAGCATCTGAATCCCAATGCTTATTCTGACACTTGTTAGCTACTTTACACCCTAGTAAACCATTTCCACTAAGCCTTAGTTTCCTCATCTGTAACATGAGGATGATGGCACATGCCTCTCAGGGTTGTAGTAAGGAATAAATGGAAAGTGTTCAGCCCAGAGTAGGTATTCTAAGTTGATTCTTCTTTTCATTTTCCTAAGACTTGATACCAAAATGATTTAATATCCAAACTCAATAGCCGCATCAACTTAGACTGTCCCAGAGTTAAACTAAGCAAACACTGGTTGGCACTATTGGTGGCATTCACTTCTGCTGGAGTGCTATATTTCCACCAGAAGAGATGATATAACTGGCATTTCTAAAGACAGAATTCTGTCAGAATTATTTAGCTATATGGTTCTGTTTCTGCACAGACATGGGGAAGATATGGCCAGCAGAGGGACATTTGCAGGAAATGAAGGCATTGTGCCCAACCAAGAAGTCTCATTCACACTCCTGCATGTATCCCACAAGGTACCACCAGCACCTTTAGTTAATGGATGGGCCAATGAACTTAGATGGAGATACCTTTCTTACCCCATAGAGCATAAAGTTGTAGGGCTGAAAGACACTCTAAAGGTCATATAGGAGCACTCAGGAGTTCCCAATTGAGAACAATGTTGGTTCATAAAGGCTCTTCATGACCTACTCACAAAGTCTTTCATGAAAATAGTCATACAAGACTCTGCCATGTAGACTCTGCCTCATCTTCTTCTCTGTTCTCCCCAGTCACACACTTTAAATTCTGTGAAAATTGAACCTGTGAATGTTCTCACTTACATTTGCAATGGTCCTGCAGGAATTAAATTGATAACTTTCAAAACTGTGGGTTAGTGGTATCAGCAAGACATGGTGAAGCATTCAAGGTCTAGGAATGACAGGAAGCCATTACACCTTTGAACTCAAGGAGTAAATAAATGGGAAAGTGTCACCAGAACCTAGAGAGAGCTGGAGCTGTGAAGAAATTCCTAGTAGAAAATATAATCAGGGAAAACTCCAGACAGTGTCAGAAATGAGAACTAGAGCAGTAAAGTAGTGAGGAAGAAATAGCAAGACCTCTTCTCCTCCCACTCTTGACTTTTCAGTGCCTCTCATTAGTCAAACCCAACCAGAAGCCATGAGACAAGTTAATAGAATCACAGGATTAGCCTCTTGGAACCCAGAGGAGGGAAGATAACGGCAGAGAATGGATCTGGAGGTGGCAGATGACAGCCAAAGAATAACTATTAAGTAAGCTCAGCTTTCCTGTCTCCATGCCTTTCCTATTTGGTTCCCTAAAGCTGTAATGATATTTTGTGAACCAATGAATACCTGTTCATCTTAAGGTCCTGCTCAACTTCTTCATTTCATTATAGTCACTCCTTCTCCATTTCATTATAAAAATGTAATGGGCTTTATTTCATCAGTCTTTTCCTGATAGCTCAGTTGGTAAAGAACTTGCCTGCAATGCAGGAGACCCTGGTTTGATTCCTGGGTCAGGAAGATCCCCTGCAGAAGGGATCGGCTACCCACTCCAGTATTCCTGAGCTTCCCTTGTCACTCAGCTGGTAAAGAATCTGCCGGCAACACTGGAGACCTGGGTTTGATCCCTGGGTTGGGAAGATCCCCTGGAGAAGGGAAAAATTACCCACTCCAGTATTCTGGCCTGGAGAATTCCATGGACTGTATAGTCTGTGGGGTCACAAAGAGCTGGACATTGACTGAGCCACTTTCACTTTCATTTCAGTATTGGAAAAAAGCCTTTTCCATTTCATTATAGTCACTCCTTCTCCAATCATACTGATTTTAGTGCTGATAATACTATGTATTATACTATGTATACTATGTATTTTTGTCTGATTTCCTGAAAATAATATAAACTTTTCAAGAGTATGAGCTTAGTTTTATTCAAGTCTGTATTTCAAGCTCTTTGCACAGGTATGGTTCAAATGTACTTCAATTAAATGGGTTAAATTGACCGAATAAACTCCACCCTAGAAGCTTTACCACAGGACAGTGTCTTCAAGACATCCAAACACCAAATTAATTTTCATTAACATCCTTTAGAGCCCTGTCCCTGGGGTAGCCTTTCCTAACTAGCCAGGTGCTATAGAATGAGCAGCATTCTTTAGAGTTAGCTTCATTTGGAGGATGCACAGAAACTCTCTCTGACAGTTAACAAATGCTTTTCAAACAAATTTTATCCAAAGAGAATATGCACAGTATATGCCATTTGAAAAATTATGGGAAAAGCAAAAGTTCTCTGAAACAGGCAATTACATTTTTCACCAAATTCAAAATATTGCTTTAGGCTTCACCTCCTGGAGAAGGGCATGGAAACCCACTCCAGTGTTCTTGCCTGGAGAATCCTACAGACAGAGGAGTCTAGCAAGCTACAGTCCATAGGGTCTCAAAGAGTCAGACATGACTGAAGCTACTGAGCATGCACACACACAGGCCTCTCCTAGTGTTTTTTATCCAGGCCTAGGGAGCCAAATAAGGGCATTGTGTGTAACAGGCAGTGGTAGCAGAACATCAGTTCAATTAGTCTTCAGATGGGAGCAATAGTTATCAGAAGGCCTCCTGAATGCCTGCAGACCCCTCAAACATTTCATTTTTGGATAATGACTAGACGGTGTGGACTTGTTAAAGAGATTGTCTTTAATCCATTGTATATTCTTGCCTCCTTTGTCAAAGATAAGGTGTCCATAGGTGCGTGGATTTATCTCAGGGCTTTCTATTTTGTTCCATTGATCTATATTTCTGTCTTTGTGCCAGTACCATACTGTCTTGGTGACTGTGGCTTTATAGTAGAGCCTGAAGTCAGGCAGGTTGATTCCTCCAGTTCCATACTTCTTTCTCAAGATTGCTTTGGCTATTCAAGGTTTTTTGTATTTCCATACAAACTGTGAAATTATTTGTTCTAGCTCTGTGAAAAATACCGTTGGTAGCTTGATAGGGATTGCATTGAATCTATAGATTGCTTTGGGTAGTATGCTCATTTTCACTATATTGATTATGCTGATCCATGAACATGGTATATTTCTTCATCTATTAGTGTCCTCTTTTGCCAGGATCCAGCCCCAGTGGATCCAGGGTAATTCAAAGGGGAGATGGAGTAGGCATCCTAGGAAAAAAACTTATTTAATTACAGATATATAGAGAGATTAGAAACAGATAGTGCAGTAGGAAAGTTAGTGGAGAAAAAGAGGCTGAATAACTTGGTTTACATGGAATACCAATCGCCACCTACGTAGGCCACAGGCATCTTTCCATTCTCCCGAAGGAAAGGAAACACTGAGGCCTCCCTGGTCCAATCTTAAAAGCCCAGGCAAAATTAGCAGGCTTGGTGAGTATCCACATTCTGGGAATTCAGCCAGAAAAACGGGGAGCAAGAAAGAAATAACATGGGGGAATCAGTCTTTCCAGAAACTGATCTGATTTCTTTATTTTTCAGGTTTGCTTATATACTTTTGTTATACATAGGGATGAATACAGAGTCATGTGGGGTCAGCAGACCTGACCCTTGTCACAATCAGGTGCTTCATATAAAATTATACAAAGGTCTTCTGGGTTTTACATCATCTTCTGGCCATGAGGCCTGCTGACATTTTATGGCCCTTTCTGATAATGGTCAGTCAACCTGAAAACTTATTTTTTCCAGGGGTGATTTTTTCTTAAACCAAGCGCCAACCTCCAAATAAAGTTGCATTCCTATAGGGTGAGGGTGTAGTGGGTTACAATCAAGAAAGGAATTTACTTAGCCTAAGGTTTAACATGATTAATCTTAAAGGTTAATACTTATTTTTCCTACATGCTAGTTATATTCATTATAAGGGCAAGGAATATGGAGATTTAGCAGCAAGTATTGGCTCAACAAATGAAAATCCTTCACCAGTGTTCTCCTTAAGATCTATTTAGTCTTAAGATAGTGATAGGAGGACGAAAAAAAGATGGCGGAGGAATAGGAGGGGGAGAACACTTTCTCCCTCACTACTTCATCAAAAGAACATTTCAAAGCTGAGTAAATTCCACAAAACAACTTCTGACTGCTGGCAGAGGACATCAGGCATCCAGCAAAGAGGATCATCGGCTTCAAAACCAGGTAGGAATTAATACATATGACGAAGACAGAGACAAAGGAGGTAGGGAGGAAGCCCTGTCCCGGAAGGGAATCCCGTCCTGGGAAGGGAATCCTGTCCCAGGAAGAGACTCTTAAAAGAGAGGTTCCCTAAAATAGGGGAGCATTCTCACAGCTGTGTATGGGGCGAGCCCTGGAAGCACAGAGGGCAACATAACAGGAAGAAAGAATAAATAAATAAATAATTAAAACCAACAGATTACGAATTCAACAGTATAACCCCCCAGCGGATAAGCAGCGCAAACGCCTGCTTCCGACAGCAGTGGGGGTTGGGCAGGGAGGAGCGCACCCGCGACAGAGCTTTCTAAGAACTGGGCCGTGGGAGACGTAGGCTACAGGGCTTATCTCAAGAATCGGGGCATAACTGGGCCAGAATTGGGTCCGCGCGTGGCTAGAAAGAACTATCTTGCTCTAGCAAACCAGACTGTGGGATAGCCAACACAGTCTGGGATAGCGGAACGCTCGAACATAAGGACAGATCGGCAATAGCCAGCTGCAGACCATCCCCCTCTGGTGACAGGCAGCCAGAGGCTTAAGTGCTGGAAGGGGGCAATCGCAGCTCAAGAGCGACATTACCTACCAAATTGCAAACTGATTTCTTTGCTATTGAAACTGCTGGGGGCTCTGAACAGTCATCATCTGCCTGAGAAAGAGCCCCGGCGGAGCTCCCAGGAAATTGAGCGACCCGGAAGCCCAGAAGTCGCAATAGCAAGCGCCAAACTCCCAAGCCACTCGGACCTGGGAAGGGAACAAAACCCCTGTTCAACCAAATTCAAGTCTCGGAGGGCTTCCTGACCGCCAAAGACCAGGGAAGTGCACGAAGCATAGGGCAGGCCCCACAAGGTTATCCCAAGGAGCAAGAAGGGGCAAGCCCAGTGCAGAGTCCAACACCTGTGTCTTGACTCCCTGTGTCAAGACCGAAATCAGACACGGAAGAGACCAGCAAACAGAGGAAGTCAAAGAGAGGGAACTGCCTTGGTAGCGACCCCACACAGTCTACAATGACAGAGAAAGCGCCAGATATACCGTTACTACTTTTATGATCAATTTTTTTGGGGGGTGGGGTGGGGGATGATGTGGAAGCGTGATTTTTTTAAGAATTTTTTTTCTTTCTTTAAAAATTTTTATTTTCTTTTTAAAATTTGTTTTCTCTTCTTTTCTTTTTCGTTTTTCTTTTCTAAACTTGCTTAAACTTTTAAGTCTTCTATATTTCTATTTATTATCTGTATAACCTGTTATTTACAAAAAAAAAAAAAAACCCTATCTTTAAAGCAAACGCTGTATATAGTCCTATTGGTGGTGGAAGTTGTCTTTTAATAATTCTGGAATCTTTTATTTTATTCTATTTTTATTATTATTTTTTTCTCAATTTTTTTAAATTTTTCTCTCCTTCTTTTTCTTATCATTAATATTTTATCTTTGAAAATCCAATCTCTACTCCAGATTTTTAATCTCAACAATTTGGTATATGTTGCCAATTTTGTACTTTTAAAAACCTAATCTTCAGTACCCAATTTTACATGAGTGCGAGACTACTGACTTGACCACTCTCTCCCCCTTTGGAATCTCTCTTTTCTCCACCAGGTGGCTTTTGTCTCATCCCTCCCCCTCCTCTTCTCTACCCAACTCTATGAATCTCTGTGTGCTCCCGAAGGTGGAGAATTCTCAGGGAACTGGTCACTGGCCAGATCTGTATCCCTCTTTGCATCTCTCTCTTTCATCCTCCTGACCACCTCTATCTACTTCCTCCCTCTCCTCTTCCATGTGTAACTCTGTGACCACCTCTGAGAGGTCCAGACTTTGGAGCGCACACAAGAAAGTGGTTACAGGCTAGTTTGCTTTTTCCTCCTTTGATTCCACCTCATCCCATTCCACTCACCTCTAACTACCCCCTCCCTCTTCTCTCCTCCAAGTAACTCAGCGATCCTCTAGGGACAACCCTCAAAGTGGAGAAACCTATCATCATTAACCCAGATGTTTTAACAATAGTGCTGAATAGATGGAGAAATCATGAGGCTATTGTAAAAATAAATCTGAAAACCAGAATCAGGAGGCGTAAGTCCAAATCCTGAGATCATCAAAGAATTCCTGAATACAGGGAACATTATCCAATAAGAGCTCATCAAACGCCTTCACACCTATACTGAAACTGAGCACCACCCAAGGGCCAACAAGCTCCAGAGCAAGACATACCACGCAAATTCTCCAGCAACACAAGAACAAGCCCCTGAGCTTCAATAAACAGGCAGCTCAAAATACTCCAAAATCATTGATGTCCCATAACCCATTACTTGACACTTCACAGCACTCCAGAGAGAGGAAATCCAACTCCACCCACCAGAGCCTCAACACAAGCCTCTCTAATCAAGAAACTTTGACAAGCCACTGATATAACCCCAAACACAGAGAGGAAGCTCTATAATAAAGAGAATTCCACAAATTCGAGAATATAGAAAAGCCACCCCAAACGCAGCAATATAACCAGAATGAAGAGACAGAGGAATACCCAGCAGGTAAAGGAACAGGAGACATGCCCACCAAACCAAACAAAAGAGGAAGAGATAGGGAATCTACCTGAGAAAGAATTCCGAATACTGATAGTGAAAATGATCCAAAATCTTGAAATCAAAATGGAATCACAGATAAATAGCCTGGGGTCAAGGATTGAGAAGATGCAAGAAAGGTTTAACAAGGACCTAGAAGAAATAAAAAGAGTCAACATATAATGAATAATGCAATAAATGAGATCAGAAACACTCTGGAGGCTACAAATAGTAGAATTTCGGAGGCAGAAGATAGGATTAGTGAAATAGAAGATAAAATGGTAGAAATAAATGGATCAGCGAGGGAAAAAGAAAGACGAATTAAAAGAAATGAGGACAACCTCAGAGACCTCCAGGACAATATGAAACACTCCAACATTCGAATTATAGGAGTCCCAGAAGAAGAAGACAAAAAGAAAGACCCTGATAAAATACTTGAGGAGATAATAATTGAAAACTTCCTAAAATAGGGAAGGAAATAATCACCTAAGTCCAAGAAACCCAGAGAGTGCCAAACAGGATAAACCCAAGGCGGAACACCCCAAGACATATACTAATCTAACTAACAAAGACCAAACACAAAGAATAAATATTAAAAGCAGCAAGGGAAAAACAACAAATAACACACAAGGGGATCCCCATAAGAATAACTGCAGATCTTTCAATAGAAACTCTTCAGGCTAGGAGGGAATGGGAAGACATACTTAAAGTGATGAAAGATAATAACCTTCAACCAAGACTACTGTACCCAGCAATAATCTCATTCAAATATGAAGGAGAAATCAAAAGCTTTACAGACAAGCAAAAGCTGAGAGAATTCAGCACCACCAAACCAGATCTCCAACAAATACTAAAGGATAGACTTTAGACAGGAAACACAAAAGGACGAATAAACCTGAACCCAAAACATTAAAGTAAATGGCAACAGGAACATACTTATCAATAATTACCTTAAATATAAATGGGTTGAATGCCCCAACCAAAAGGCAAAGACTGGCTGAATGGATACAAAAACAAGATCCCTATATATGCTGCTTACAAGAGACCCACCTCAAAACAACGGACACATACAGACTGAAAGTGAAGGGCTGTAAAAAGATATTCCATGCAAATAAAGACCAAAAGAAAGCAGGAGTAGCAATACTCATATCCGATAAAATAGACTTTAAAACAAAAGCTGTGAAAAGGGACAAAGAAGGCCACTACATAATGATTAAAGGATCAATCCAAGAAGAAGATATAACAATTATAAATATATATGCACCCAACACAGGAGCACCGCAATATGTAAGACAATTGCTAACAAGCATGAAAGGGGAAATTAATAATAACACAATAATAGTGGGAGACTAATACCCCACTCACACCTATGGACAGATCAACTAAACAGAAAAATAACAAAGAAACGCAAACTTTAAATGATACAATAGACCAGTTAGACCTAATTGATATCTATAGGACATTTCACCCCAAAACAATGAATTTCACCTTTTTCTCAAGTGAACACGGAACCTTTTCCAGGATAGATCACATCCTGGGTCATAAATCTAACCTTGATAAATACAAAAAGTCGAAATTATTCCAAGCATCTTCTCTGACCATAATGCACTAAGGTTAGATCTCAATTACAGGAGAAAAGCTATTAAAAATTCCAACATTTGGAGGCTGAACAACACCCTTCTGAATAATCAACAAATCACAGAAGAAATCAAAAAGAAATCAAATTATGCATCAAAATGAATGAAAATGAAAACACAACTACACAGAACCTATGGGACACTATAAAAGCAGTGCTAAGACGAAAGTTCATAGCCATACAGGCATACCTCAAGAAACAAGAAAGAAGCCAAATAAATAACCTAACTCTACACCTAAAGCAACTAGAAAAGGAAGAAATAGAGAACCCCAGAGTTAGTAGAAGGAAAGAAATCCTAAAAATTAGGGCAGAAATAAATGCTAAAGAAACAAAAGAGACCATAGCAAAAATCAACAAAGCAAAAAGCTGGTTCTTTGAAAGGATAAATAAAATTGACAAACCATTAGCCAGACTCATCAAGAAACAAAGAGAAAAAAATCAAATCAATAAAATTAGAAATGAAAATGGAGAGATCACGACAGACAACACAGAAATACAAAGAATCATAAGAGACTACTATCAGCAATTATATGCCAATAAAATGGACAACTTGGAATAAATGGACAAATTCTTAGAAAAGTACAACTTTCCAAAACTGAACCAGGAAGAAATAGAAAATCTTAACAGACCCATCACAAGCATGGAAATTGAAACTGCAATCAGAAATCTTCCAGCAAACAAAAGCCCAGGTCCAGACGGCTTCACAGCTGAATTCTACCAAAAATTTCGAGAAGAGCTAACACCTATCTTACTGAAGCTATTCCAGAAAATTGAAGAAGAAGGTAAACTTCCAAACTCATTCTATGAGGCCACCATCACCCTAATACCAAAACCTGACAAAGACACCACGAAAAAAGATTACAGGCCAATATCACTGATGAACATAGATGCAAAAATCCTTAACAAAATCCTAGCAATCAGAATCCAGCAACACATTAAAAAGATCATACACCATGACCAAGTGGGCTTTATCCCAGGGATGCAAGTATTCTTCCATATCCGCAAATCAATCAGTGTAAGTCACCACATTAACAAACTGAAAAATAAAAATCATATGATTATTTCAATAGATGCAGAAAAAGCCTTTGACAAAATTCAACATCCATTTATGATAAAAACGCACCAGAAAGCAGGAATGGAAGGAACGTACCTCAACATAATAAAAGCTATATATGACAAACCCACAGCTAACATTATCCTCAATGGCGAAAAATTGAAACCATTTCCCCTAAAGTCAGGAACAAGACAAGGATGTCCACTCTCACCACTACTATTCAATATAGTTCTGGAAGTTTTGGCCACAGCAATCAGAGCAGAAAAAGAAATAAAAGGAATCCAAATTGGAAAAGAAGAAGTAAAACTCACTGTTTGCAGAGGACATGATCCTCTACATAGAAAATCCTAAAGACTCGACCAGAAAACTACTAGAGCTAATCAACGAATATAGTGAAGTTGCAGGATATAAAATCAACACTCAGAAATCCCTTGCATTCCTATACACTAATAATGAGAAAGTAGAAAAAGAAGTCAAGGAAACAATCCCATTCACCATTGCAACGAAAAGAATAAAATACTTAGGAATATTCCTACCTAAAGAAACTAAAGACCTATATATCGAAAACTATAAAACACTGATGAAAGAAATCAAAGAGGACACTAATAGATGAGAAATATACCATGCTCATGTGTTGGAAGAATCAATATAGTGAAAATGAGTATACTACCCGAAGCAATCTACAGATTCAATGCAATTCCTATCAAGTAACCAGCAGTATTTTTCACAGAACTAGATCAAATAATCTCAAAATTTGTATGGAAATACAAAAAACCTCGAATAGCCAAAGCAATCTTGAGAAAGAAGAATGGAACTGGAGGAATCAACTTGCCTGACTTCAGGCTCTACTACAAAGCCACAGTCATTAAGACAGTATGGTACTGGCACAAAGACAGAAATATAGATCAGTGGAACAAAATAGAAAGCCCTGAGATAAACCCACACACTTATGGACACCTTATCTTCGACAGAGGAGGCAAGAATATACAATGGAGTAAAGACAGTCTCTTTAACAGGTGGTGCTGGGAAAACTGGTCAACCACTTGTAAAAGAATGAAACTAGATCTCTTTCTAACACCATACACAAAAATAAACTCAAAATGGATTAAAGATCTAAATGTAAGACCAGAAACTATAAAACTCCTAGAGGAAAACATAGGCAAAACACTCTCCGACGTAAATCACAGCAGGATCCTCTATGATCCACCTCCCAGTATACTGGAAATAAAAGGAAAAATAAACAAATGGGATCTAATTAAAATTAAAAGCTTTTGCACAACAAAGGAAACTATAAGCAAGGTGAAAAGACAGCCTTCTGAATGGGAGAAAACAATAGCAAATGAAACAACTGACAAACAACTAATCTCAAAGATATACAAGCAACTTATGCAGCTCAACTCCAGAAAAATAAACGAACCAATCAAAAAATGGGCCAAAGAACTAAATGGGCATTTCTCCAAAGAAGACATACGGATGGCTAACAAACACATGAAAAGATGCTCAACATCACTTATTATCAGAGAAATGCAAATCAAGACCACAATGAGGTATCATTTCACACCAGTCAGAATGGCTGCAATCCAAAAGTCTACAAGCAATAAATGCTGGAGAGGATGTGGAGAAAAGGGAACCCACTTACACTGCTGGTGGGAATGCAAACTAGTACAGCCTCTATGGAGAACAGTGTGGAGTTTCCTTAAAAACTGGAAATAGAACTGCCTTATGACCCAACAGTCCCACTGCTGGGCATACACACTGAGGAAACCAGAATTGCAAGAGACACATGTACCCCAATGTTCATTGCTGCACTGTTTATAATAGCCAGGACATGGAAGCAACCTAGATGTCCATCAGCAGACAAATGGATAAGAAAGCTGTGGTACATATACACAATGGAATATTACTCAGCCATTAACAAGAATACATTTGAATCAGTTCTAATGAGCTGGATGAAACTGGAGCCTATTATATAGAGTGAAGTGAGCCAAAAGAAAAACACCAATACAGTATACTAATGCATATATAAGGAATTTAGAAAGATGGTAATGATAACCCTGTATTTGAGAGAGCAAAAGAGACACAGGTGTATAGAACAGTCTTTTGGACTCTGTGGGAGAGGGAGAGGGTGGGATGATTTGGGAGAATGGCATTGAAGCATGTATAGTATCATATAAGAAACAAGTCGCCTGTCCAAGTTTGATGCAGGATACAGGATGCTTGGGGCTCGTGCACTGGGGTGACCCATAGGGATGGTACGGGGAGGGAGGAGGAAGGGGGGTTCAGGATGGGGAACACGTGTATACCTGTGGTAGATTCATGTTGATGTATCACAAAACCAATACAATATTGTAAAATAATTAACCTCTAATTAAAATAAATAAATTGATATTTAAAAAAATAAAACAAAATAAAAAGGATAAGAATATGTCCCATGAGTTGCTTTCCATCTGTGTCAACATGATTAAAGATTTATTATTCTTAATCAGGCCAAAGTCAAGGGTTACTTCCTTTAAGAATGTTCCAACACAGAATTTATTAAAGCTCAGTTCAGTTCAATCGCTCAGTTTTGTCCGACTCTTTGTGACCCCATGAATCGCAGCACGCCAGGCCTCCCTGGCCATCACCATCTCCTGAAATTCACTCAGATTCATGTCCATTGAGTCGGTGATGCCATCCAGCCATCTCATCCTCTGAAGTCCACTTCTCCTCCTGCCCCCAATTCCTCTCAGCATCAGAGTCTTTTCCAATGAGTCAACTCTTCTCATGAGGTGGCCAAAGTACTGGAATTTCAGCTTTAGCATTAGTCCTTCCAAAGAATACCCAGGGCTGATCTCCTTCAGAATGGACTGGTTGGATCTCCTTGCAGTTCAAGGGACTCTCAAGAGTCTTCTCCAACACCACAGTTCAAAACCCTCAATTCTTCAGCGCTCAGCCTTCTTCACAGTCCAACTCTCACATCCATACATGACTGCCGAAAAACCATAGCCTTGACTAGATGGAACTTTGTTGGCAAAGTAATGTCTCTGCTTTTGAATATGCTATCTGGGTTGGTTACAACTTTTCTTCCAAGGAGTAAGTGTGCGTTAATTTCATGGCTACAATCACTATCTGCAGTGATTTTGGATCCCCCAAAAATAAAGTCTGACACTGTTTCCACTGTTTCCCCATCTATTTACCATGAAGTAATGGGACCAGATGCCATGATCTTCGTTTTCTGAATGTTGAGTGTTAAGCCAACTTTTTCACTTTCTTCTTTCACTTTCATCAAAAGGCTTTTAGTTCCTCTTCACTTTCTGCCATAAGGGTGGTATCATCTGCATATCTGAGGTTATTGATATTTCTTTCATCAATCTTATTTCCAGCTTGTGCTTCCTCCAGCCCAGCGTTTCTGATGAGGTACTCTGCATAGAAGTTAAATAAGCAAGGTGACAATATACAGCCTTGATGTACTCCTTTTCCTATTTGGAACCAGTCTGTTGTTCCATGTCCAGTTCTAACTGTTGCTTCCTGACCTGCAGATAGGTTTCTCAAGAGGCAGGTCAGGTGGTCTTGTGTTCCCACCTCAGAATTTTCCAGAGTTTATTTTGATCCACATAACTTATTCTCCTTCTCTCCAGAGCCCTTAATACTTTCTGCTTTCTGTAACAGCTTCCATGTAGAGAAGTATGAAAACAATGGCAGGAATTTTGGCTCTAGCTCTGCTACTCACTTGCTGTGGAACTTAGATATCTCCTTCTTTTCTATGGATTTCAGTTTTGTTGTTTGCAAAAATGAAAAGACAGTTATGTACACTGGAGAAAGTAAGTACATTGGAATAAGTAAGTACATTGTACTATAAAGTACATTGGAGAAAGTAAGAAGAGATCAATAAATTTTCCAAATTGGGAAGGGGGACCCAGAGAAATATGATGTTCAAATTGGCTAGATGTCCTAGGCATGGAGGTAAGAATGAGAATGGCAAATGGAAGGGCTGGCAAGTTACCTGATACAGACGCAGCTGATATATGGAAAGCAGTGCATGGAGCAGTGATATGAAATGAGACATAAAAGGGAGCTTTTAAGCCTGACTATAAAGGGCCTTGAATTCTTAAAGGCCTTAAAGCTTAAGAACCAGGTAGATGACATGGGTAGTATAGGGAATTGTTCTCAAATGTTTTGATCTCAGTATCACACTTATGGGGCTTCCCTGGTGGTTCAGAGGTTAAAGCGTCTGCCTCCAGTGTGGGAGACCTGGGTTCAATCCCTGGGTTGGGAAGATCCCCTGGAACAGGAAGTGGCAATCCACTCCAGGATTCTTGCCTGGAGAATCCCATGGACGGAGAAGCCTAGTAGGTTACAGTCCACAGAATCACAAAGAGTCGGACATGACTGAGCAACTTAACCTTACCTTATCACACTTACACTTTTAAAAATTACTGAGGACTTCAAAGAGGCTTTTATGTTGTGGTTGATATCTATTAATGTTTACCATATTGCAAATTAAAACTGGGAAATTAAAAAATTTTATTGTTTCATTGAAAAAATAATAATACAATTATACTCCAATAAAAACAATATTAAACCAATGTATATTAACATTTTTATTTAAAAACATATTTTCTTGTTTTATTTTTAAAAATTTTATTGGAATATAGTTGACTGACAATGTTAGTTTCAGTTGTACAGCAAAGTGACTCTGTTATGCAGATACATATATCCACTCTTTTACAAATTCTTTTCCCATATAGGTCATTACTGAGTATTGAGTAGAGAGTTCTCTGTGCTATACAGCAGGTTCTTATTAGTATTTTATGTATAGTAGTGTGTATATGTCAATCCCAACATCCCAATTTATTCCTCCTTCTCTTACTTCCTGGTAACTATAAGTTTGTTTTGTACATCTGTAACTCTACTTCTGTTTTATAAATAAGTTGATTTGTACCATTTTTTAAGATTCTGCATGTAAGTGATATCCTATGATATTTGTTTTTGTTTTACTTCACTCAGTATGACAATCTCTAAGTCCACCCATGTTGCTGTAAATAGTATTTTTTCATTATTTTAAATGGCTGAGTACTATCCCACTATACATATGTACCACATCTTCTTTATCCATTCCTCTGTTTAATGCACATTTAGGTTGCTTCCATGTCTTGGCTATTGTAAATAGTGATTCAATGAACACTGGGGTGTATGTATCCTTTTTTAAAATCTATTTAAAAATATAATTTACTAAATTGTTGTAAGCCTTAATGATAAAAAAGAAGATTCATAGAAATAACTATTAGACAAGTATACATTTCTGATAAATTTCAGAGTTGTATCTTTTTGAGTTATGGTTTTCTCCGTTTATGCCCAGGAGTGGGATTGTTGGCTCATATGGCCACTGTATCGTTAGCTTTTTAAGGAACCTGCATATATTCTCTGCATTCCTACCAACAATATATTAATAGGAAGATTTCCTTTTCTCCACCCCTTTGCAAACATTTATAGTTGGTAGATTTTTTGATGATAGCCACTCTGCCAGGTGTGAGATGATACCTCATTATAGTTTTGACTTGAATTTTTCTAATAATTAATTATGGTGAGCATCTTTTCATGTGCTTTTGGTCATCTGTATGTCTTCTTTGGAAAAATGTCTATTTAAATCTTCTGCCTATTTTTGATTCAGTTATTTTTTTTATATTGAGCTGCATGAGCTATTTTTATATTTTAGAGATTAATCCCTTGTCAGTTGCTTCATTTGCAAATATTTTCTCCCATTCTTAGGGCTGTCTTTTTATTTTGTTTATGGTTTCCTTTGCTGTGCAAAAGCTTCATATATTTTCCAAAAATAAAACATACTGAGAAGAATGGTATCATTTCAGATTTTTCCAAAAACTCTTTCTCTGTAGTTTAGTAGAAGACAGCCAGATTCTAGTGGCTGTTTCTGCATTCAATCTATTATGATGTCATTTTATTTGAAGGAAATAGAGAAAATCTGGCCTTACTCAGGTAAGTGGATAATCTTTGTGCATGCATGCTCAGTCGTGTCCAACTCTTTGCGACCCTATGGACTGTAGACTCTCAAAATACTACACCAAAATTCCACAAGTATAGTTTTTAAACTTTAGTTACAGTGTGGACCCAGAAACAATCTTAATGAACTTTTCATATTCTATGACATTACAATCCATTGATCTGTATTGCACTTTGAGTGAATCATGTTTACCCAGAAATGATTTTGTAGCACCACGCCTTGGTCATTTGGAAAACTTTTAGTACACTTAGTAACACAAATCCTGCATGTACATTTCATTATACACTGATTTTAAAAAACTATGTTAATAATACCATTGATCTTATCAAAAAATATTGTGGGAAACTCAAGCTCATGGTGGAAGATAAATTTTTTGAAAATTCCAATTTTTATTTGAAAACTCAAATGTAATCATTGACAACAAATAATGTTACTTGTTTTCTGTAAAGTGACAAGTTTACATCATTCATTTTAAAGAAAATATCTGCCAAATACCCAAGTCTGAATAAACACAGTTTATCTCTCAGTTGCTCTGTCAATTAAAAATGATATTCTGTGTAAAAAGCAGCTAGTTCAGCCCACTACTCACAAGTGCTTTCCCTGAGACAACCATCATACTTTGTTGTACAACAGAGATGTTTTATGATTAATTTCCATTTTGTCACATAGAAAATTAGAAAGTTACATAGTCTAGGATTGAGATTTAATAAAATTAATATTTTTGCTGCTTAATCAAGGATATTTTAAAAGTGAAAATATCTTATTTTTTCTGGAAGTTAGTGGTAGTGAAGAATCTAGTGACCATTTAGTTTTATGAAATTTTTAGTCATTCCATAATTTTTATGCATGCCAAAATTTTTATGGTGCCAGTCATGCAAATATCCACACAATGAAAAAGGTAAATGACTTTAATACAAAACACTAAAAACAGTATCATTATGAAAATAGTTTGACCTCAAAGTGAAAATGAATGTGTTAGTCACTCAGTCATGTCCTACTTTTTGACCCCATGGACAGTAGCCTGCCAGGCTCCTCTGTCCATGGAATTCTCTAGGCAAGAATACTGGAGTGGGTTGCCATTCCCTTCTCCAGGAATCTTCTTGACCTAGAGATTGAACCTGGGTCTTCTACATTTCAGGCAGATCCTTCATCAACTGAGTCACCAGAGAAGAATGGACACCCTAAAATTATCTCAGGGACCTCCATGAGACCACCGTTCTATTCTCTGAGAACTCCTTATAGAGAGGTGTTTTGAAAGAATGGATTATTGGAAACAAGAAGACAAGTTAGGAGATGATTGCAGATAGTACAAGTGAGAAATTATAAGAACTTCAACTAAGGCAATCTCAGTAAGAATGGGGTGGCAGGTATTAATGCAAAAAAATTTAAAATATTTAGTCAGTGTGACTGTGTTCCTTCTGTTATATTTTCAGTAGCTCCCTCTAAACTAACCACTTCTCTGAAGTCCTATGCTGCTGCAGCAAAGTCGCTTCAGTCGTGTCCGACTCTGCACAACCCCATAGACGGCAGCCCACGAGGCTCCTCCATCTGAAGTCTTATAAACATACTCAAATATCTTCTATCTTAAAAAAAATTCTCCCACAACCAATATTTCCTTCTCATCCTCTTCTCTCTCTAGCCACTTCTAGTTCCTGCTCTGTTGTTCTTCTGTACATAGCCAACCAAGGCTTTTGAAATAAAGTGAAGTCGCTCAGTCTTGTTCACCTCTTTGCAACCCCATGGACTGTAGCCTACCAGGCTCCTCCATTCACAGGATTTTCCAGGCAAGAATACTGGAGTGGGTTCCCATTTCCTTTTCCAGATCTTCCCAATCCAGAGATCAAACCCAGGTCTCCCGTATTGTAGGCAGATGCTTTTACCGTCTGAGCCACAAGGAAGGCTTTTGAGAGACTTGATTATTCTCAAAGTCTCAAATTCCTTAACTTTTCTCACACCTCAACCCACTACAATCTGGCTTCCCTTCCTACCACTTAACAAAAATTGCTCTTGCCAAGGTCACTAAGTACTCCAGTGATATTAAAACCAATAACACTTTTCAGTGCTGATTCTACTTTTCCTTTCTGTTACATTTGACACCAGTGTCCAGTCTTTACTCATTGAAATTCTTCCCAGGACAATATCTTAGTTCTTCTTCTGCCTCTTGTCTATTTGTTCTTCATCTCCTCTTTTGGTTTTTACTGGACTTTCCTTAGAGATCAGTCTTGCCCTTTTCATCTCTTCTATACATGTTCTTCCCTAGAGATTCATACATGCTCATGGCTTTAAACAGCATGTTTTTGTCAAAAATTTTGAAATCTCTCTCTTTCAGCCCATACAATTATTCTGAGCTTCAGATTTACTAATCCAACTATCCATTTAACATCTCCATCTGAAAGACTCTGGCATCTCAAAATAAACATGTTTAAAACCAAGCACTTGATTTATTTCCTATCTCAGTCTAAATATGTTCTTCCTTCTATTAATAAATAGTAACCTCCATCTATTAATACAATTGCTCATGTCAAAGATAACTGGGCATAATTTTAGTGGCTCCTTTCTCTCACTCACCACCCAGGTGCATCAGTCGTTTTTGTTGTTCAGTTGCTAAGTCATGTCTGACTTATTGGAGCCCCTTGAACTGAAGCACACCAGGCTCCTCTGTCCTTCACTATATCTCAGAATTTGCTCAGACTCATGTACATTGAGTTGATGATGCCATCCTAGCATCTCATCTTCTGTCACCCTCTTCTCCTCCTGCCCTCAGTCTTTCCCAGAATCAAAGTCTTTTCCAGTGAGTTGGCTCTATACATGAGGTGGCCAAAGTATTGGAACTTCAACTTCAGCATCAATCATCAATCCTTTCAATGAATATTCAGGGTTGATTCCTTAAGGATTGACTGGTTTGATCTCCTTGCATTCCAAGAGACTCTCAAGATTCTTCTCCAGCACCACATTTAAAAAGCATCAATGCTTTGGTACTCAGCCTTTTTATGGTCCAACTCTCACATCCATATATGACTACTGGAAAAACCATGGCTTTGACTATATGGAACTTTAGTCAAAGTAAAGTGATGTCTCTATTTTAAAATTTTCTGTCTAGGTTTGTCATACCTTTCTTCCAAGGAGCAAGCATCTTTTAATTTCATGACTGCAGTCACTGTCTGCAGTAATTTTGGAGCCTAAGAAAATAAATTCTGCCACTATTTCCACCTTTTCCCCATCTATTTGTCATGAAGTGATGGGACCAGATTCCATTATCTTAGTTTTTTGAATGTTGAGTTTTAAGCCTGCTTCTACATTCTCCCCTTTCACCCTCATCAAGAGTCTTTTTAGGTTTTTTTTTTTTTTTTTTTTTGCTTTCTACCAGTAGAGTGGTATCATCTACATATCTGGGTTTGTTGATATTTCTCCTGACAATCTTGATTCCAGTTTGCAATTCATCCAGCATGGCATTTCACATGATGTACTCTGTGTATAGGTTAAATAACCAGGGTGATGTTGTACAGCCTTAACGTACTTCTTTCCCAATTTTGAACCAGTTCATTGTTCTATGTCCAATTTTAACCACTGCTTATTAACCCACATACAGGTTTCTCAGTAGACAGGTAAGGTGGTCTTGTGATCCCATCTCTTTAGGAATCTTCCACAGTTTATTGCAATCCACACAGTGAAAGGCTTTATCACAGCCAATAAAGTAGAAGTAGATGTTTTTCTGGAATTCTCTTGCTTTTCCCCACAGCCTCCAGAATGAAAAACACTATCACAGAAAGCTAAAGAAAATTAACACATGAACCAAAATCTTGTGTAATTGAATGAAGCTATGAGCCATGTCATGCAGGGCCACACAAGACAGATGGGTCATGGTGGAGAATTCTGACAAAACGTTGTCCACTGGAGAATGGAATGACAAACCACTGAAGTATTCTTGGCTCGATAACCCCAGTATGAATAGTATGAATAGGAGGGCTGACATTCTGAAATATATGGAAATCTCTAACAAGAGTTATGTTAGCGTGCTGTAGACAGGTATAAGCCTGCTATCTATATAAGAAATAGTATCCTAGCAGAGCACAGTTTGTATTGAGAGCATAAATATAATTTATTATCATAAGGGTGATGAATTTTTGTTCCTTAAAATGCACAGATACTTTGAGTGGAATCAAATCATTTATTTAAAGCAAACTGAAGTGCCTCTGAAGAGAACAAAATGACTATCATAGCCAAGATACCCGCCCCCTCCAACATATAAGCCTATTTCTGATTGACTAGGTCTTGCTGCCAGGATTATAATGACCTCCACATTTTGCTGACATGAAGTTAAAGTTTAATTTTTATAAGACTGAAGGTTTGGTCTAGTGTTGTTAGAGAAAGTTAAGTACTAAAGGAACTTTTAAAAGGAAATTGTCTTTTGAAAGATTTAAAGGAACAGCTTTTAAATGTTTGTTATAGAATTCAGGTGAGAGGTGTTTAGTAGCTATCATCTGGGGAAAATATATAAGAGAACTTTGAGTCCTCTTCAATGATAGGAGACCATAAGGATCAGAAATAATAGGATAATGATAAGGAGATCAGGAGATCATCTTAGTGTTTTAATCAATCTCTCAAAGTGGATTAATAGGTGGATTAGTAGTAGAGTAAAGGGACAGGAAACAATGTTGAAGAATCAGAAAACTAAACTGTTCCACTGTCTTGAACCGGGGAATAGAGGGAAGCTGTCCCTATCGGATGTGATAGGTTCCAGGGGATTTATAAGAATCCTGTTTAGATTTTAGTTAGAATATTCAGTAGTCAGAAAAGAGGAATGTAGCTATTTTGAGCTGGGAAACATGCATGTAAGGATCTATAACAAGTTTTATTTCTGTGTCAGTTGTTAGCAGTATCTGATAAGGTCCTTTTATCAAGCCTAAAGGGCAGTGTTTTTCCCAAAAGAGGGGCTTTGGCATTGGGAGATCGTGGACACCTGTGGCTGATTCATGTCAATGTATGGCAAAACAAATACAGTATTGTAATGTAGAATAAAGTATTAAAAAAATGAAAATCACATAAAGATTTATTTTTGTGCATGTTTTAGCAATGGAGTGTCTTGAGTGTCACATGAGTCACATGAGTCTCTTGAGGTAATTAATCATATCTGCTTGTAATATAAAATTCTTGAGGTGGCCTAGTGCTATTTTATAAGAAGTTAACCTTCAGATTCTAGAGAGAGTTGATCTTCTATACATTAAAGGTAATAGCAATACTTTAGGATATGAAAGTTCAAGAATTTCTGAGAATGTCTTTAATTTTAGTTTTAGAATTCTGTTAATTTTCTTTTCTCCCTAATGACTGTGGGAAAAAGGCCCTTGACTATTTTGGGTAAAAGTTAAAATTTTACATATTTCCCTGATAATATCTGGTAAAATAAGAATCTATGTTGATAGATAAATAGGAATTCCCCGGGTTGGATAAAGGAATCATTGGGGTTGGGGGACTGTTTACAGTGTTGTAGCTCTCCAGTAAGGAAAGCTTTAACCCATTCTAATAATAAACAAAAATAACTGGAAAATATCATAGCCTGTAGCATAAAGCATTTGTATGAAATACATTTGGAGGTGCTTAAAGGGCTTTTGAGGCTTTGGTTTCTGCCCATGTCCTATCTTCCCAGTTTTTCCAGGATTGATTTGCTGGCAAGTAGGACATATTTTGGGTCATCCTTGGCAATACCTCTAAAATTACCCCACTAATGATGGTTTAATATTGTTGCCAGTTTATGTCTGCAGTTGTTAATAATGACATGAAATATTTTTACTAAATTCCATTTTAAATTGTTTGATGCTATCAGTTGGCAATCCTGAGAGTGCCAGTTATTCAGTTCAGTTCAGTTCAGTTGATCAACCTCATTCAACTCGTGACCCCATGGACTGTAGCACGCCAGGTATCCCTGTCCACCATCAGCTCCTGTAATTTGCTCAAACTCAGGTCCATCGAGTTGGTAATGCCATCCAAACATCTCATCTTCTGTCATCCCCTTCTCCTCCTGCCTTGAGCATGAGGATATTTTCCAATGAGTCAGTTCTTATCATCAGATGACCAAAGTATTGGAGCTTCAGCTTCAGCATCCATCCTTCCAATGGATATTCAGGACTGATTTTCTTTAGGATTGACTGGTTTGATCTCCTTGCAGTTCAGAGTCTTCTGCAAAACCACAGTTCAAAAACATCAATTCCTCAGCACTTGGCTTTCTTTATTGTCCAACTCTGACATCCATAC
The DNA here is from genome assembly GCA_917880005.1 of Nanger dama. Lineage (NCBI taxonomy): Eukaryota > Metazoa > Chordata > Mammalia > Artiodactyla > Bovidae > Nanger > Nanger dama. The sequence continues at coordinate 3,664,414 of CAKJTW010000073.1, read as the reverse complement.
ATGACTACTGGAAAAATCAGATCTTTGACTATACAGACCTTTGTCAGTAAAGTAATGTCCCTCCTGTTCAATATGCTGTCTAGATTTGTCTCAGATTTTCTTCCAAGGATTAAATCATTTTTAAATTTCATGGCTGCAGTCACCATCTGCAGTGATTTTGAAGCCCCCCAAATAAAGTCTGTCACTCTTTCCATTGTTTCCCCATCTATTTGCAATGAACTGATGGGACCAGATGCCACGATCTTCATTTTTGAATGTTGAGTTTTCAGCCAGTTTTTTCACTCTCCTCTTTTGCTTCATCAAGAGACTCTTTAGTTTCTCTTAGCTTTCTGCCATAAGGGTGGTGTCATCTGCATATCTGAGGTTATTGATATTTCTCCCTGAAATCTTCATTCCAGCTTGTTCTTCATCCAGCCCAGCATTTCATATGATGTACTCTGTGTGTTCTTGATACAGCTTCTTAAAATCTTCTGCTTCTGTTAAGTCCATATCATTTCTATCCTGTATTGTGCCCATCTCTGCAAGAAATGTTCCCTTGGTATCTCTAATTTTCTTGAAGAGATCTCTAGTCTTTTGCATTCTATTGTTTTCCTCTATTTCTTTGCATTGATCACTTAGGAAGGCTTGCTTCTCTTCCTCTCCTTGCTATCTTTTTGAACTCTGCTTTCAGATGGATATCTTTCCTCCCCCCCTCCTTTTTTTTTTTTCTTCTCTTCTTTTCTCAGTTATTGGTAAGGCCTTCTCAGACAACCATTTTGCATTTTTGCATTTCTTTTTCTTGGGGATGGTTTTGATCACTTTCTCCTGAACAATGTCATGAACCTCTGTCCAGGCACTCTATCAATCAGATCTAATCCCTTGAATCTAGTTGTCACTTCCATTGTATAATCATAAAGAATTTGATCTAGGTCATACCTGAATTGTCTAGTGGTTTCCCTACTTTCTTCAATTTAAGTCTGAACTTGGCAATAAGGAGTTCATGATCTGAGCCGCAGTCTGCTCCCAGTCTTTTTTTTTTTTTTGGCTGACTATATAGAGCTTCACTATCTTCAAATGCAAAGAATTATAATCAATCTGATTTTGGTATTGACCATCAGGTGAGGTCCATGTATAGAGTCATCTCTTTTGTTGCTGGAAGAGGGTGTTTGCTATGGCCAATGTATTCTCTTGGCAAGACTCTGTTAGACTTTGCCCTGCTTCATTTTGTACTCCGAGGTCCCACGTGTCTAGTACTCCATGTATCTCTTGACTTCCTACTTTTGTATTCCAGTCCCCTATCATGAAATGGACTCCTTCTTTTGGTTTTAGCTTTAGACAGTCTTGTAGGTCTTCATAGAACTGTTCAACTTCGGATTCTTCAGCATTAGTAGACTTGTATTACTGTGGCATTGAAAGATTTGCTTGGAACAAACAGAGATCATTCTGTGTCTCTATTTCTGCCCTGTAAGTAGGTTAATCAGTACCATTTGTCTAGATAACATATGTATGTGTTTACCCACAGTATTTGTTTCTCTCATTCTGATATACTTCATCCTGTAAAACAGGCTCCAGGTTCACCCACATCAGTTCAACTGACTCACATTCATTCTTTTGTGTGGCTGAGTGGTATGCCATTCCTTGGAAAGCATCACTACGAACAAAGCTGGTGGAGGTGATAGAATTCCAGTGGAGCTGTTTCAAATCCTGAAAGATGATGCTGTGAAAGTGCTGCACTCAATATGCCAGCAAATTTGGAAAACTCAGCAGTGGCCACAGACCTGGAAAAGGTCAGTTTTCATTCCAATTCCAAAGAAAGGTAATGCCAAAGAATGGTCAAACTACCGCACAATTGCACTCATCTCACATGCTAGTAAAGTAATGCTCCAAATTCTCCAAGCCAGGCTTCAGCAATATGTGAACAGTGAACTTCCTGATGTTCAAGCTAGTTTTAGAAAAGGCCGAGGAACCAGAGATCAAATTGCCAACATCTGCTGGATCATGGAAAAAGCAAGAGAATTCCAGAAAAACACCTATTTCTGCTTTACTGACTATGCCAAAACATTTGACTGTGTGGATCACAAAAACTGTGGAAAATTCTGAAAGAGATGGGAATACCAGACCACCTGACCTGCCTCTTGAGAAATCTATATGCAGGTCAGGAAGCAACAGTTAGAACTGGACATGGAACAAAGGACTGGTTCCAAATAGGAAAGGGAGTGCATCAAGGCTGTATATTGTCACCCTGCTTATTTAACTTCTATGCAGAGTACATCATGAGAAATGCTGGACTGGAGGAAACACAAGCTGGAATCAAGATTGCCGGGAGAAATATCAATAACCTCAGATATGCAGATGACACTACCCTTATGGCAGAAAGTGAAGAGGAGCTAAAGGATCTCTTGATGAATGTGAAAGAGGAGAGTGAAAAAGTTGGCTTAAAGCTCAACATTCAGAAAACGAAGATCATGGCATCTGGTCCCATCACTTCATGGGTAATGGATGGGGAAACAGTGGAAACACTGTCAGACTTTATTTTTGGGGGCTCCAAAATCACTGCAGATGTTGATTGCAGCCGTGAAATTGAAAGACACTTACTCCTTGGAAGAAAAGTTATGACCAACCTAGATAGCATATTGAAAAGCAGAGATATTACTTTGTCAGCAAAGGTCCATCTAGTCAAAGCTATGGTTTTTCCAGTGGTCATGTATGGATGTGAGACTTGGACTGTGAAGAAAGCTGAGTGCCGAAAAGTTGATGCTTTTGAACTGTGGTGTTGCAAAAGACTCTTGAGAGTCCCGTGGACTGCAAGGAGATCCAACCAGTTCATTCTGAAGGAGATCAGCCCTGGGTGTTCTTTGTAGGGTATGATGCTAAAGCTGATACTCCAGTACTTTGGCCACCTCATGAGAAGAGTTGACTCATTGGAAAGACTCTGATGCTGGGAAGGATTGGGGGCAGGAGGAAAAGGGGACGACAGAGGATGAAATGACTGGATGGCATCACCGACTCTATGGACATGAGTTTGAGTGAACTCCGGGAGTTGGTGAAAGACAGAGAGGCCTGGCGTGCTGTGATTCATGGGGTCGCAAAGAGTCGGACACGACTGAGCGACTGAACTGAACTGAACTGAGGGTAGCTCTGGGATTCTATGATAACTCAGTTGGTAAAGAATCTGCCTGCAATACAGGAGACACCAGTCCAATCTTAGATCAGGCAGATCCCCTGCAGAAGGGAACAGCTACCCATTCCAGTATTCTGGCCTGAGAAGTCCATGGACTGTATAGGTCCATGGTGTTGCTAATAGTCAGACATGATTGAGCCACTTTCACTTTTATGATAACTTTATTTCTAATTTTTAAAGGCACCTTCATACTGTTTTCCATAGTGAATTTCTTGAATTTATTTTTCGGATCTTTTGTTATTATGGTATAGAAATGCAACAGGTTTCTGTATATTAATTTTGTAATGTTCAACTTTACCAACTTCACTGATTCACTCTAGTAGATTTCTTGTGTCATCTTTAGGGTTCTCTACGTATGGTATCATGTCATCTGCAAACAGTTTAGTTTTTTTTTTCTTTTCCAATTTGGATTCTCTTTACTTCTTTTTCTTCTCTGATTGCTGTATTTAGAAATTTTAAAACTATGTTGAGTAAAAGTGGTGAGAGTGGACATACTTGTGTTGTTCCTGCTCATAGGTGGAATACTTTCAGCTTTTCACCATTGAGTATGATGCTAGCTATAGGTTTGTTATATACAGCTCTTGTTATGTTGAAGTGAACTGAAGTGAAGTCGCTCAGTCGTGACTGACTCTTTGCGATCTCATAGACTGTAGCCTACCAGGCTCTTCTGTCCATGGGATTTTTCCAGGCAATAGTACTGAAGTGGATATGTACCCTCTATTCCCACTTTATAGATAATTTTTTTATCATAAATGGGTACTGAATTTTGTCAAAAGCTTTTTCTGCATCTATTGCGATCATATGTTTTTTTTTTTCTTCAATTTTTTTCAATTTGTTGATGTGTCCCACATTAATTAATTTGTGGATGTTGAGAAATACTTGTATCCCTGGGATGAATCCCAGTTGATCATGGTATATGATCTTTTAATGTGCTGTTTGATAGAGATTACTAGCATTTTGTTGAGAATTTTTGCACCCATGTTCATCAGTGATATTAGCCAGTAATTTTCTTTTTTTGTGGTATCTTTTGTTATCAGAGTGATGGTGACCTCATAAAACGTTTGGAAAATTTCATTCCTCTCCAATTTTTGGAACAGTTTCAGAAGGATAGGTGTTAACTATTCTCTAAATGTTTGCTGTAATTCACCTTTGAAGCTGTCAGGTCCTGGACTTTTGTTTGTTGGAGATTTTAATCACAGATTCAATTTCAGTACTCTATTTCTTCTTGGTTCTGTCTAGGGAGACTTTACCTTTTAAGAATTTGTCCATATCTTCCTAGTTGTTCATTTTATTGGCATACAGTTGTTCGTAGTAGTTTCTTAAGATCCTTGGTATTTCTGTGGAGTTAGTTGTAGCTTCTTTTTCATTTTTAATTTTATTGATTTGAGTTTTCTTTCTTGGTTAATCTGGCTAAAGGTTTATCATTTTTTAATCTTTTCAAAGAATCAGCTTTTAGTTTCCTTGATCTTTGCAATTGTCTTCTTTGTCTTTATTTTATGATTTCTTTCTTTCTACTAACTTTAGGTTTGTTTGTTTTTCTTTCTCTAGTTGCTTTAGGTGCAAGGTTAGGTTGTTTCCTTCCTCAGTGGATCTTTCCAACCAGGGATCAAACCTGTGTCTCCTGCATTAAAGGTGGTTCCCTTCATTGCAGGCAGATTCTTTACTGACTGAGCCACCAGGGAAGCCATTTTTCGTGTTTCTTGAAGTATGATTGTATTCTCTCTTAGAAATGCTTTTGTTGCATCCCATATGTTCTGGACCATGGTACTTTCATTTGCATTTGTCTCTAGATATTTTTTAATTTATGCTTTGATTTCCTCAGTGATTCAATGGTTGTTGAGTAGCATTTTTTTTTTTTTACTGCTGTGTATTTGTAGTTTTTAAAGGTTTTTTTTCCTTCTAGTTTATTTCTGATTGCATAACATTGTGATCAGAAAAGATGTTTGATATAACTTTGATATTAATTTACCAAGGCTTGTCTTGTGGACCAGCGTGTGGTCAATCCTGGATAAGGTTCTGTGTGCACTTGAAAAGAATGTGTAATATGCTACTTTGGGGTGGAATATAAGTATCAATTAAGTCCAACAGGTTTAAAATGTCATTTAAGGCCTGCGTTTCCTTATTAATTTTCTGTCCAGATGATCTGTCCATTGATTAAAGTGGAATATTAAATTCCTCCACTATTATTGCATTACTATTTGTTGGGTGCATATATATTTATTTGTCATATCCTCTTGGATTGAACCCTTGATCATTATGTATTGTGTGTTGTCCTTCTTTGTTTCTTGTAATATTCTTTATTTGAAAGTCTGTTTTGTCTGACATGAGAATTGCTACTCTGGCTTTCTTTGGATTTCCATTCTCATTGTTTCAGTCTGCAGTGGGTCTCTTGTAGATAGCATATATAGGAATCTTATTTTTGTATCCATTCAGCCAGTCTATGTTTTTTGGTTTGGAGCATTTAATCCATTTATACTTAAAGTAATCATATGTGTGTGTGTGTGTGTGTGTGCACATGCGTGCATGCATGCTTGTGTATTTGTGTGTGTTCTTGCTGGAATTCCCTCAATAGTTTTGGGTTTATTTTTGTGGCTGTTTTTATTTTCATGTATTTCCCACCTAGAACAGTGCTTGTAGCATTTGTTGTAAAGCCATTTTGGTGGTGCTAAATTCTCTTAACTCTTTTTTAGCATTAAAATCTGTAATACTTATTAAAATTGTGTTAATTCTCACTCCCCCATATATATTACTTACATTAAAGCACACAGATTAGCATTCATGTAGATAAATTTATTGTCCATGAGTTAGGTTATAGTCTGTAAGAATGGAAGCTTCAACTCTTTCTTCTCCAATAGGGATTAGCTTAACTTATATAGCAGCATCTGTGTCTGGAGTATTTTGTAATATCCCCTTGGGATATATTTCATATTTTTAAAAATATTCAGTTCAATAGTACAGATATCTAGAGATTGAGTATTTAAGGACTTTGAATGTGCATGGACTGTAGATTCATGATTTTTTTGACCAATATCTTGAACACCTGGACCAGAATGCATTTAGCTAACTGTTTTGCCATCCAGCAACTAAGGTATTAAAGGACATATAAAAATGGGATTGGGAGACAGTAACTTTTTATTCCATTGGTAGCAAAAATGTGGAGAATTTTTGGATGTATACTAACTGATTTTTATTTTTTTGTCTGTGTCCATACTTTATTTGTAGTTTAAGAGTTGCTTCTTAGAAGAAATGGAGCAAAATAATTTCTAGTTACTACCAGAGTGACCTTTCATGACCATCTTAATCATTTACACTGTTTCTTTAACTAGATTGTAAGCTCTAGGAAAGTATGAGAGGGTTTCTATTTCTCAACATTATGTACACTATTGCCCCATGGTTGATGCTAAATTGTTCTGTTGAATAAAAGAATGAAAACCAGAGCTCTCTCAAGTTTTCTGCAGTATATCTCTCCTTTTCAATGAAACATTGCTGCCATCACCATACTGATGTTCATTTATTCATTTGTTGGAATAATTTTATTCTATATAAAATGTCTTTTTTTTCCTGTTAGAAATGGTTTTATTTGGTGTCTCAACATCTTTTCCATATACTCCAATGATTACCAGTTTGGTTTTTACACTGATGCTCTGTGATGACCTAGAAGAGTGAGATAGGGGGAGTAGAGGGAGGTGATATATGTATAAATACGGTTAACTTGCATTGTTGCATGGTAGAAACCAACACAACATGGTAAAGCAATTTTCTGCCAATTAAAAGATAAATTAGAAAATAAAAGAGCAGAGAAAGTTGTAAACCATAGTTTAAAGATTTTTAAATTTAAATTCATTTGTCTTAATTGGAGGTTAATTACTTTACAATATTGTACTGGTTTTGCCATACATCAACATGAATCTGCCACAGGTATACACATGTTCCCCATCCTGAACCCCCCTCCCTCCTCCCTCCCTGTACCATCCCTATGGGTGGTCTCAGTGGACCAGCCCCAAGCATCCAGTATCATGCATCAAACCTAGACTGGCGATTCATTTCATATATGATATTATACATGCTTCAATGCCATTCTCCCAAATCATCCCACCCTCTCCCTCTCCCACAGAGTCCAAAAGACTGTTTTATACATCTGTGTCTCTTTTGCTGTCTCACATACAGGGTTATCATTACCATCTTTCTAAATTCCTTCTATATGCGTTAGTATACTGTATTCGTGTTTTTCTTTCTGGCTTACTTCACTCTATATAATAGGCTCCAGTTTCACCCAGCTCATTAGAACTGATTCAAATGTATTCTTGTTAATGGCTGAGTAATACTCCATTGTGTATATGTACCAGTGCTTTCTTATCCATTTGTCTGCTGATGGACATCTAGGTTGCTTCCATGTCCTGGCTATTATAAACAGTGCTGCGATGAACATTGGGGTACACAGGGAGCCACTATGGAGAACAGTGTGGAGATTCCTTAAAAAACTGGAAATAGAACTGCCTTATGACCCAGCAATCCCACTGCTGGGCATACACAACGAGGAAACCAGAATTGAAATATAAATTTATTTATTTTAATTGGAGGCTAATTACTTTACAATATTGTATTGGTTTTGCCATGCATTGACATGAATCCTCCATGGGTGTACATGTGTTCCTCATCCTGAACCCTTCTCCCACCTCCCTCTCCATACCATCCCTCTGGGTCATCCCATTGCACCAGCCTCGAGCATTCTATATCATGCAAAAAACCTGGACTGGATATTCGTTTCACATATGATAATATACATGTTTCAATGCCATTCTCCCAAATTCTAGAGTATTTTTAATTTCAGTAATTATGTAGTTTGTCACTCTGTTTATTCATTTATTCTAGGTCCTAGCTAAATGTATTAAATGATTGTTGCATTATCTCCATTCTATTTATTTTTGAGATTTTAGATATCTTTACTATCATTGCTCCAAGTTCTTTTTCAGGTAATTTCCTATTTCCTTTGCTTATTTGGTCTTATGGGTTTTAATCTTATTAATTTATCTGCATGATGTCTCTGTCTTTTCATTTTATATAACTTACTGTGTTTGAGTTCTCCTTTCCCCAGCCTATAGGGTCATAGTTCTACTTGACCCTAGTCTGATCTCTGTCCTCAGTGAGTGAGGTTGGCTCAATGGCTTGTGTAGGCTTCATGGTGGAATGGTGGAAGGGACTTTTGCCTGTGTTCTGGTGGGAGAAGGTGAGTTTTTTTTTCCCCTTCTGATGGACAGAGCTGTGTGAGGTAATGTATTTTGGGGTATCTGTGGGCTGTCTGTCTGCTGATGGCCGTGCTGGTGTTCCTGTATTGTTTGTTGTTTGGTTGAAGTGTCCAGTGCTGTGGTCCTGTATCTTGTTAGGTGGTGCCAGGTCTTGGGTTCAGGTAGAGGCCTTTGTGGGCATATTTACTGATTAATACTCCTTGGGGTCAGAGGTTCTGTCACAGACTAGTGCCCTGAACTCTATGCTCTCACCCCAGAGGCTCAGATCCATCTCCTCTTCAGGGAACCAAGACCTTGCAAGCCATGTATCATGGCAATAAAACTGATTAAAAAAAAACACTAAAAAGCAAAAACTGAAAAACAGACAAATGATAAAAGCAAAATCAGACAAACAGAAACAAAAACAAAGGAACACACAAATACACACACATGCACACACATGAGAAACCAAAACAGAGCAAAGAAAACAAAGTACAAGAGAGTAAACTGGTGCACAAAATAAACCAAAAATGAAATCAACTAATTAAAAACAAAACAACTAAAACAGAAAACAAAACCAAAGCAGAGTGCCAACTGAGAAATAAAGCACAGAACACAAAAGAAACAAAAATGGTGAAAATAGAAAATCAAATTTAAATAGAAGTATATAAAATTTTCTATGTATATTAAAAAAACAAAGTAAAACAACCAAAAAACTAAGCAGATTTATAAAAAAACAAAAACACAACATCAGAAAGCCAAAGTAGAATTATAAATATTTAAAAGAATTAAAATGCATTATTTTAAAAAAATCCAAAAGTCTAAATAGAAGTAATAATAATAATAATAATAAAAACAATCACAACAGTAGAGAAAAACAAAACCAAAAAAGCAAACAAACAAGCAAAAATGGAACCAACAGCATAACCAATCAAAATATAAAATCATAATACATGTTTTTTTTTTAGGATCTCAGCTGTCAGCATCTTTGCCTCTGCTGAGCCACACAGCACAACCTCTGCCTCCCCAGTAGGCTTTCTAATGTAGAGGAAGGCTTGTCTCTGAACCTGTTGTCAGGAGAGAGCTCAAACTCCAGTTTGACCATATTTTGTGTGTGCTTGCTTCCAACATCCACAGCTGTCAGAGGTAGAGCATTTTCTTTTGTGGGAACACTCATTGTCCTTTAATATATTCCATAGATACATGCATGTGTGCTAAGTTGCTTCATTTGTGTCTGACTCTTTGTGACCCCATGTACTGTAGCCCACCAGGCTCCTCTGTCCATGGGATTCTCCAGGCAAAAATACTGGAGTGGGTTACTATTCCCTTCTTCAAGAGATCTTCCCAACCCAGCGATTGAAACTGTGACTACTGCATCTCCTGCATTGCAGGCAGATACTTTACCACTGCCACTGGGAAAGCCCATTCCATAGATACAGGCTCTACCTATTTGATTTTGTGGATTTAATCTGCAACATTTGCAGGTGATGGAAAGGTTTTTGTTCCTCTTCCTTCCTTGCTCTGCTCCTGGAGCTCAATTGTGATTTTATCCCCACCTCTGCATATGGACCATCCACAGGAGCCTGACCTCAAGGCTGCCCTTTAGGACTTGGGTCTGTTCCAGTGAGGACAGGGCATGGAGGTGGCATGGCTACTTGGATCTCAGGGACCCTGGCAGTACCAGATACGCAAGGAAGCCAGTGGCCTTGGGTGCAGAAGATATGGCTCTATTAGGAGTCTTTTCTAGCCTCTGGCAGCTGGCAATCAAAGGGCCACCCTGCGTGGTGCTTCTTTATTGCTAGGCACACCAAGCCGTCAAAGGGCCATCCTTGCTGAGGTCCTTACTACTGTTTAGCTGTCAGCAGCAGGTGTGTAGGGAGAGAGAAGCTGAAGTGGTATCCACTGTGTGTGAATCATCAGTAGTGTCATGTTTCATTGCCAGTCCAGTTTTCCTTCAAAAGCATTCCCTGCTGCACATTTTCTCCCTCCCATTCCCCTCAGGCCATCTCCTGACAGTCAACAATAGTCATCACCCCAGGGTTGCTCTCTAATCTCCATACTCCAGCTCCTAGCTCCATCCGCACCAATGGAGATGGGTCCCTGTCTGAGGTATGTAGGACCATGGCATTGATTGTCAGTGTGGTTCTCACTCTTTTCAGATTGTCATACCATCTGACAGACTCAAATTCTCCCCTGTGTCCCATCTGATTTCCTAGTTATGGGATTTCATCCTTTTTTTGCCCCCCCCACCCCAGGGCAGGTCCAGTTCTTCTAGTTCTCCTCTTCACTTTCCCCCTCTTTCTTTTGCTTTACCTAGTTATGTGTGTCATGTTCTCAGAGAGCTGAAGCATCTGTAGATGAACTGTTTATGCATCTATGGAGAGAGATGTACTCCATGTCCACATACTCCTACACTATCTTGGCTGCTCCTCAATGAACTTTAGTAACTTTTAAAATAAACAAACATAAAATCAAATTTATTGTTCACATACCTCTGACTTTGCAATTACTGCACCTAGAAGAATTGTCTACATTCACTAATATCTTTAATTAAGGTAAACAATTTGCTCTTTTTTGCTCAAGACACAAAACTTCCTAAGGAGAAAAAGTTAATAGCCATTCAGTTATTTTTTTTCCAGCTTCATTTATATTATTTAAACAATTTGAAGGTCAAAAACAGACATAGACACATTATTAATCAAAATTATTTGCATATTTTGTTAATCTCCTGACATAATAAGAAATGAGAAAAAATAAAATTTAAACTTAGTAACCAGTATTTTGTAATTATTTTCTTTGTAGAAACTGTTCAAACACTCAGAGACTATTTATTAATGAACTTCAGATCAGTTCATTTCAGTCACTCAGTCATATCTGACTCTGCAACTGCATGGACTGCAGCATGCCAGGCATCCCTGTCCATCACCAACACCTGGAGCTTGCTCAGACTCACGTCCATCAAGTCAGTGATGCCATCCAACAATCTCATTTTCTGTCAACCCTTTCTCCTCCTGCCTTCAATTTGTCCAAGCCTCGGGGTCTGTTCCACTTCACATCAAGTGGCCAAAGTATTGGAGCTTCAGCTTCAGCATCAGTCCTTCCGAAGAACATTCAGGACTGATTTCCTTTAGAATTACTGGTTTGAACTCCTTATAGTCCAAGGCACTCTCCAGAGTCTTCTCCAACACCACAGTTCAAAAGCATCAATTCTTTGGTGCTCAGCCTTCTTTATGGTCCAACATTCACATCCATACACAACTACTGGAAAAACCATAGCTTTGACTAGACGGACCTTTGAAATGTCTCTGCTTTTCAATATGCTGTCTATGTTGGTCATAGCTTTTCTTCCACGGAACAAGCGTCTTTAATTTCATGGTTGCACTCACCATTTGCAGTGATTTTGGAGCCCAGGAAAATAAAGTCTGTTACTGTTTCTATTGTTTCCCCATTGATTTGCCATGAAGTGATATGACCTGATGCCATGATCTTTGCTTTTTGAATGTTGAATTTTAAGCCATGTTTTTCATGCTCCTCTTTCAATTTCATCAAGAGGCTTTTAGTTCCTCTTCACTTTCTGCCATAAAGATGGTGTCATCTGCAAATCTGAGGTTATTGATACTTCTCCTGGCAATCTTTTTTTAAATTAATTGATTTATTTTAATTGGAGGCTAATTACTTTACAGTATTGTGGTAGATTTTGCCATATGCTGACATTAATCAGCCATGGGTGCACATGTGTCCCCCCATATTGAACACTCCTCCCACCTCCCTCCACACCTCATCCCTCTGAGTTGTCCAGAGCACCAGCTTTGAGTGCCCTGCTTCATCCATCAAACTTGCACTGGTCATATATATTACATATGTTAATATACATGTCTCAGTGCTATTCTCTCAAATCGTCCCACCCTCATCTTCTCCCACATAGTCCAAAACTCTAAATTCCAAATATATGTGTTAATGTACTGTATTGGTGTTTCTCTTTCTGACTCACTTCACTATGTAAAATAGACTCCAGTCTCATCCACCTCATTAGAACTGGCTGAAATGTATTCTTTTTATAGCTGAGCAATATTCCATTTTGTATATGTACCAGAATTAATTACCCATTTGTCTGCTGATGGACATCTAGGTGGCTTCCATGTCTTAGCTGTTGTAAACAGTGCTGTAGTGAACTTTTGGGTACATGTATCTCTTTCAATTCTGGTTTCCTCAGTGTGTATGCCCAGCAGTGGGATTGCTGGATCATATGGCAATTCTATTTCCAGTTTTTATATAGGAATCTCCACACTGTTCTCCATAGTGGCTGTACTAGTTTGTGTTCCCACCAATCGTGTAAGAGGGTTCCCTTTTCTCCACACCCTCTCCAGAATTTACTGGTTGTAGACATTTTGATGCCAGCCATTCTGACTAGTGTGAGATATACCTCATTGTGGTTTTGATTTGCATTTCTCTGATAATGAGTGATGTTGAGCATTTTTTCATGTGTTAGCCATCTATAGGTCTTTTTCTGGAAATGTCTGAAAATTCTTTGTTACATTTTTTGATTGGGTCATTTATTTTTCTGGTATTGTGCTGCATGAGCTATTTGTATATTTTGGAGATTGATTCTTTATCAGTTGTTTCATTTGCTATTATTTTCTCTCTTTTTGAAAGTTGTCTTTCACCTTGCTTATAGTTTCCTTCACAAAAATTTTAAGTTTAATTAGGTCTCACATTTTTGTTGTTGTTGCTTTTTAATTTTGTTTCCATTACTCTGGGAGGTGGGTCATAGAGGATCTTGCTGTGATTTATGTCTTGCTATGATTTCCTCTAAGTGTTCTAAAGTTTCTGGTCTTACATTTTAGATTGTTAATCCATTTTGAGTTTATTTTTGTGTATGGTGTTAGAAAGTGTTCTAGTTTCATTCTTTTGTAGGTAGTTGACAAGTTTTCCCAGCATCACTTGTTAAAGAGATTGTCTTTTTTCTATTGTATATTTTTGTCTTCTTTGTCAAAGATAAGGGTCCATAAGAGCATGGGTTTATCTCTGGGCTTTCTACTTTGTTCCATTGATCTATATTTCTGTCATGTGCTAGTACCATACTGTCTTGATGACTGTTTGGAGTATAATCTGAAGTCAGGCAGGTTGATTACTCTACTTCCAATCTTTTTTCTCAATATTGCTTTGGATATTCAAGGTTTTTTTTTTGTGCTTCCATACAAATGAAATTATTTGTTTCAGTTTTGTGAAAAATATCGTTGGTAGCTTGATAAGGATTTCTATGAATGTATAGATTACTTTGGGTAGTATATTCATTTTCACTATATTGATTCTTCCAGTCACGTACATGGTATATTTGTCCATCTATTTGTGTCATCTTTGATTTCTTTCATCAGTGTTTTATAGTTTTCTATATACAGGTATTTTGTTTCTTTAGGTAAATAAATTCCTAAGTATTTTATTCTTTTTGATGCAATGGTGAATGGAATTGTTTCCTTAATTTCTCTTTCTGTTTCTTATTGTTATTGTATAGGAATACAAGGGATTTCTGTGTATTAATTTTATATCCTGCAACTTTGCTATATTCACTGATTAGCCCTAGTAATTTTCTGGTGGTATCTTTAAGGTTTTCTATTAGAGGATCATATCATCTGCAAACAGAGTTTTACTTCTTCTTTTCCAATCTAGATTCCTCATTTCTTTTTCTTTTCTAATTGCTGTAGCTATGACTTCCAAAACCATGTTGAATAGTAGTGGTGAAAGTGGGCACCCTTGTCTTGTTCCTGATTTCAGAGGAAATACTTTCAGTTCTTCACCGTTGAGTATAATGTTTGCTGTGGGTTTATCGTGTATGTCTTTTATTATGTTGAGATATGTTCCTTCTATGCCTGCTTTATGAAGAGTTTTTTTTTTTTTAATCATAAGTGGATGTTGAATGTTGTCAAAGGCTTTCCCTGCCTCTATTGAGATAATCATATGGTTTTTATCTTTCAGCTTGTTAATATGGTATATCATGTTGGTTGATTTGCGAATATTGAAAAATCCTTGCATCCCGAGGACAAAGCCCACTTGTTCATGGTGTATGATCTTTTAAATATGTTGTTGGGTTCTATTTGCCAGAATTTTGTTGAGGATTATTGCATCTATGTTCATCAGTGATATTAGCCTTTAGTTTTCTTTTTTTAGTGACATCTTTCTTTGGTTTTGGTATCAGGATGATGGTGGTCTTATAGAATGAGTTTGGGAGTTTACTTTCCTCTGCAATTTTCTGGAAGAGTCTGAGTAGGATAGGTGTTAGCCCTTCTCTAAATATTTGGTGGAATTCAACTGTGAAGCCTTCTGGTCCTGGGCTTTTGTTTCTTGGAATATTTTTATTACAACTTCCATTTCTGTACTTGTGATGGGTCTGTTAAGATTTTCTATTTCTTCCTTGGAAGGTTCTACTTTTCTAAGGATTTGCCCATTTCTCATAAGTTGCCCATTTTATTGGCATATAATTGCTCAAAATAGTCTCTTCTGATTTGTTGTATTTCTGTGTTGTCTGTTGTGATTTCTCCATTTTTATTTTTAATTTTATTGATTTCTTATTCCTTTTTCTTGATGAATCTGGCTAATGGTTTATCTATTTTATTTATCTTCTCAAAGAACCAACTTTTAGTTTTGTTGATTTTGCTATAGTCTCCCTTGTTTCTTTTATTTACTTCTCTTATTTTTATGATTTCTCTCCTTCTACTAACTTTGAGGTTCTTCTTTAGTTGCTTTAGGTATAAAGTTAGGTTGTTTATTTTATGTTTCTCTAGTTTCTTGAAGTAGGTTTGTATTGCTATGAACCCTCCCTCTTAGTACAGGTTTTACTGAATCCCATAGGTTTCGGGTTGTTGTGTTTTCATTTTCATTTGTTTCTATGCATTTTTTATTTCTTCTGTGATCTGTTGATTACTCAGAAGCGTGTTGTTTAGCCTCCATATGTTTGTCTTTTAATATCTTTTCCCCTGTAGTTGACATCTAACCTTACCACATTGTTATTAGGAAAGATGCTGGAAATAATTTAAAATTTTTAAACTTACCAAGGCTAGATTTATGGCCCATGATGTGATCTATCCTGGAGAATGTTCCATATGCACTTGAGAAAAAGGTGAATTCCATTGTTTTGGGGTGAAGTGCCCAATAGATATCAATTAGGTCTAACTGGTCCATTGTATCATTTAGAGCTTGTGTTTCCTTGCTAATGTTCTGTTTGGCTGATCTAGCCATAGGTGAAGGTAGGGTGTTAAATACCCCGCTATTATTGTGTTACTGTTGATTTCCCCTTTCATATTTGTTAGCATTTGCCTTATGTATTGAGGTGTCCTATGTTGGGTGCATATTTATTTATAATTATTATATCTTCTTCTTGGAGGTGACCCTTTGATCATTATGCAGTGTTCTTCTTTGTCTCTTATCACAGTCTTTATTTCAAAGTCTATTTTATTAGATATTAGTATTGCTACTCCTGTATTCTTTTGGTCCCTATTTGCATGAAATATTTTTCTCCCAGTGCTTCCCTTTATTTCTGTGTGTGTCCCAAGGTTTGAGATTGGTGTCTTGTAAACAACATATATAGGGGTCTTTTTTGTGTCCATTCAGCCAGTCTTTGTCTTTTGGTTAGAACATTTAAACCATTCACATTTAAGGTAATTACTGATAAATATGACCTCATTACCATTTTATTTGTTATTTTGGGTTCATTTTTATAAACATTTACTGTGTTTCTTATCTAGAGAAGATCCTTTAGCATTTTCTTTAGAGTTGGCTTGTTGGTGCTGAATTATTTCAGCTTTTGCTTGTCTGTAAATCTTTTTATTTCTCCTTCATATCTGAATGAGATCCTTGATGTATAATCTTCACTGTAGGTTTTCTCTTTCATCACTCTAAGTATGCCCTGCCATTCCCTTCTGGCCTGAAGAGTTTCTATTGAAAGCTCAGCTGTTATCCTTATAGGGATACATTTATACGTTATTTGTTGCTTTCCCTTGCTGCTTTTCATATTTGCTTCTTGTGTTTGATCTTTGTTTGATTAATATGTGTCTTGGGGTGTTTCACCATGGGTTTATCCTGTTTGGGACTTTCTGAGTTCCTTGAACTTGGGGGGATATTTCCTTCCCCATATTAGGGGAGATTTTGAGTATTATCTCCTCAAGAATTTTCTCATGGCTTTTTGTCTTCTTCTGGGACATCTATGATTCGAATGTTGGGGGTGTTTAACATTGTCACAGAGGCCTCTGAGTTTGCCTTCATTTCTTTTAACTGCCTTATCTTTTCTCCTCTCTGCTTCATTTATTTCCACCCTTCTATCTTCCACTTATGTATGCTCTCTTCTGCCTCAGTTATTCTACTGTTGGTTACTTCCAGAGTGCTTTTGATCTCAGTTATTGCATTATTCATTATTGACTGAATCTTCCTTATTTCTTCTAGGTCCTTGTTAAACATTTCTTGCATCATCTTAATCCTTGTCTCCAGATTTATTTATCTGTAATTCCATTTTGTTTTCAAATTTTGGGATTATCTTTACTATCATTATTCTGAATTCTTTTTCAGGCAGGTTTTATATCTCCTCTTTTGTTTGGCTTGGTGTATTTTTATCATGTTTATTCACCTGATGAATATTTATCTGCCTTTTCATTTTGTTTAGTTTGCTGTGTTTGAGGTACATTTTCTACAGGCTGGAAGCTTGTGGTTCTTCTTAACTATGGAGTCTGCTCCCTTTGGGTTGGGTCGGAGTAATGTCTTGTCAAAATTTCCTGTTTGGGGGAGCTTGTGTCTGTGTTCTGGTGGGTGGACCTGGATCTCTTCTCTCTGGAGTACAATGAAGTGTCCAGTACTGAGTTTTGGGGATGTCTGTAGGTTTTGCATGGTTTGAGCCTCCCATCTTTTTTTTTTTAATTTTATGTTTACTTTATTCTACATTACAATACTGTAACGTACAGTATTATGCCATACATTGACATGAATCCACCACAGGTGTACACGATCTCCCAATGCCGAAGCCCCCTCCCACCTCCCACCCCATATCATCTGTCTGGATCATCCTGTGCACCAGCCCCAAGCATCCTGTACCCTGTATCGAACATAAACTGGAGCTTTGTTTCTTACATGATAGTATGCATATTTCAATGCCATTCTCCCAAATCATCCCACCAGCTCCCTCTCCCACAGAGTCCAAAAGTCTGTGCTATACATCTGTGTCTCTATTGTTGTCTCACATACAGGGTCATCATTACTATCTTTCTAAATTTCATATATATGTGTCAGTATACTGTATTGGTGTTTTTCTTTCTGGCTTACTTCACTCTGTATAATCGGCTCCAGTTTCATCCATCTCATTAGAATTGATTCAAATGTATTCTTTTTAAGGGTTGAGTAACACTCCATTGTGTATATGTACCACAGCTTTCTTATCCATTTGTCTGCTGATGGACATCTAGGTTGCTTCCATGTCCTGGCTATTATAAACAGTGAACATTGGGGTACATGTGTCTCTTTCAATTCTGGTTTCCTCGGTGTGTATGCCCAGCAGTGGGATTGCTGGATCATAAGGCAGTTCTATCTGCAATTTTTAAGGAATCTCCACACTGTTTTCCATAGTGGCTGTACTAGTTTGCATTCCCACCAACAGTGTAAGAGGGTTCCCTTTTCTCCACATCCTCTCCAGCATTTATTGCTTGTAGACTTTTGGATCGCAGCCATTCTGACTGGTGTGAAATGGTACCTCATGGTGGTCTTGACTTGCATTTCTCTGAGAATGAGTGATGCTGAGCATCTTTTCATGTGTTTGTTAGCCATCCATATGTCTTCTTTGGAGAAATGCCTATTTAGTTCTTTGGCCCATTTTTTGATTGGTTCGTTTATTTTTCTGGAGTTGAGCTGCATAAGTTGCTTGTATATCTTTGAGATTAGTTGTTTGTCAGTTGTTTCATTTGCTATAGTTTTCTCCCATTCAGAAGGCTGTCTTTTCACCTTGCTTATAGTTTCCTTTGTTGTGCAGAAGCTTTTAATTTTGATTAGATCCATTTGTTTATTTTTGCTTTTATTTCCAGTATACTGGGAGGTGGATCATAGAGGATCCTGCTGTGATTTATGTCGGAGAGTGTTTTGCTTATGTTTTCCTCTAGGAGTTTTATAGTTTCTGGTCTTACATTTACATCTTTAATCCATTTTGAGTTTATTTTTGTGTGTGGTGTTAGAAAGGGAGCTAGTTTCATTCTTTTACAAGTGGTTGACCGGTTTCCCCAGCACCACCTGTTAAAGAGACTGTCTTTATTCCATTGTATATTCTTGCCTCCTTTGTCAAAGACAAGATGTCCATGGGTGTGTGGATTTATCTCAGGGCTTTCTATTTTGTTCCACTGATCTATATTTCTGTCTTTGTGCCAGTACCATACTGTCTTAATGACTGTGGCTTTGTAGTAGAGCCTGAAGTCAGGCAAGTTGATTCCTCCAGTTCCATTCTTCTTTCTCAAGATTGCTTTGGCTATTCGAAGTTTTTGTATTTCCATACAAATCTTGAGATTATTTGATCTAGTTCTGTGAAAAATACTGCTGGTAGCTTGATAGGAATTGCATTGAATCTGTAGATTGCTTTGGGTAGTATACTCATTTTCACTATATTGACTCTTTCGATCCATGAACATGGTATATTTCTCCATCTATTAGTGTCCTCTTTGATGTCTTTCATCAGTGTTTTATAATTTTTGATATATAGCTCTTTAGTTTCTTTGAGGTGAGGTGAAGTCGCTCAGTCGTGTCCGACTCTTTGCAACCCCATAGACTGTAACCTACTAGGCTTCTCTGCCCATGGGATTCTCTAGGCAAGAATACTGGAATGGATTGCCATTTCCTTCTCCAGGGGATCTTCCTGACCCAGGGATCGAACCCGGGTCTCTGACATTGGAGGCAGATGCTTTAACTTCTGAGCCACCAGGGAAAGATAGGTATATTCCTAGGTATTTTATTCTTCTCGTTGCAATGGTGAATGGAATTGTTTCCTTAAGTTCTTTTTCTACTTTCTCATTATTAGTGTATAAGAATGTAAGAGATTTCTGAGTGTTGATTTTATATCCTGCAACTTTACTATATTCATTGATTAGCTCTAGAGGTTTCTGGTGTAGTCTTTAGGATTTTCTATGTAGAGGATCATGTCATCTGCAAACAGTGAGAGTTTTACTTTTTCTTCTCCAGTTTGGATTCCTTTTATTTCTTTTTCTGCTCTGATTGCTGTGGCCAAAACTTCCAGAACTATATTGAATAGTAGTGGTGAGAGTGGGCACCCTTGTCTTATTCCTGACTTTAGGGGAAATGCTTTCAATTTTTCAGCATTGAGGATAATGTTTGCTGTGGGTTTGTCATATATAGCTCTTATTATGTTGAGGTATGTTGCTTCTATTCCTGCTTTCTGGAGAGTTTTTATCATAAATGGATGTTGAATTTTGTCAAAGGCCTTCTCTGCATCTATTGAGATAATCATATGGCTTTTATTTTTCAATTTGTTAATGTGGTGACTTACACTGATTGATTTGCGGATATGGAAGAATCCTTGCATCCCTGGGATAAAGCCTACTTGGTCATGGTGTATGATCTTTTTAATGTGTTGCTGGATTCTGATTGCTAGGATTTTGTTGAGGATTTTTGCATCTATGTTCATCAGTGATATTGGCCTATAGTTTTCTTTTTTTTGTGGTGTCTTTGTCAGGTTTTGGTATTAGGGTGATGGTGGCCTCATAGAATGAGTTTGGCAGTTTACCTTCCTCTGCACTTTTCTGGAATAGTTTCAGTAAGATAGGTGTTAGCTCTTCTCGAAATTTTTGGTAGAATTCAGCTGTGAAGCCATCTGGCCCTGGGCTTTTGTTTGCTGGAAGATTTCTGATTACAGTTTCAATTTCCATGCTTGTGATGGGTCTGTTAAGATTTTCTATTTCTTCCTGGTTCAGTTTTGGAAAGTTGTACTTTTCTAAGAATCTGTCCATTTCTTCCAAGTTGTCCATTTTATTGGCATATAATTGCTGATAGTAGTCTCTTATGATTCTTTGTATTTCTGTGTTGTCTGTCATGATCTCTCCATTTTCATATCTAATTTTATTGATTTTTTTCTCTTTGTTTCTTGATGAGTCTGGCTAATGGTTTGTCAATTATTTATCCTTTCAAAGAACCAGCTTTTGGCTTTGTTGATTTTTGCTACGGTCTCTCTTGATTCTTTTGCATTTATTTCTTCCCTAATTTTTAGGATTTCTTTCCTTCTACTAACTCTGGGGTTCTCTATTTCTTCCTTTTCTAGTTGCTTTAGGTGTAGAGTTAGGTTATTTGTCTTTTTCTTGTTTCTTGAGGTATGCCTGTATTGCTATGAACATTCCTCTTAGCACCACTTTTATAGTGTCCCACAGGTTTTGTGTAGTTGTGTTTTCATTTTCATTCATTTCTATGCATATTTTAATTTCTTTTTGATTTCTTCTGTGATTTGTTGGTTATTCAGAAGGGTGGTGTTCAGCCACCAAATGTTGGAATTTTTAAGTTTTTCTTCTGTAATTGAGATCTAACCTTAGTGCATTATGGTCAGAGAAGATGCTTGGAATGATTTTGATTTTTTTTTGAATTTATCAAGGTTAGATTTATGGCCCAGGATGTAACCTATCCTGGAAAATGTTCCGTGCACACTTGAGAAAAAGGTGAAATTCATTGTTTTGGGGTGAAATGTCCTATAGATATCAATTAGGTCTAACTGGTCTATTATATTATTTAAAGTTTGCATTTCTTTGTTAATTTTCTGTTTAGTTGATCTGTCCATAGGTGTGAGTGGAGTATTAAAGTCTCCCACTATTATTGTGTTATTATTAATTTCCCCTTTCATGCTTGTTAGCATTTGTCTTATATATTGCAGTGCTCCTATGTTGGGTGCATATATATTTATAATTATATCTTCTTCTTGGATTGATCCTTTAATCATTAGGTAGTGGCCTTTTTGTCTCTTTTTCACAGCCTTTGTTTTAAAGTCTATTTTATCATGTATGAGTATTGCTACTCCTGCTTTCTTTTGGTCTTTATTTGCATGGAATATCTTTTTCCAGCCCTTCACTTTCAGTCTGTATGTGTCCGTTGTTTTGAGGTGGGTCTCTTGTAGGCTGCATATATAGGGATCTTGTTTTTGTATCCATTCAGCCAGTCTTTGCCTTTTGGTTGGGGCATTCAACCCATTTACATTTAAGTTAATTATTGGTAAGTATGCTTCTGTTGCCATTTACTTTATTGTTTTGGGTTCGGGTTTATACGCCCTTTTTGTGTTTCCTGTCTAAAGTCTATCCTTTAGCATTTGTTGGAGATCTGGTTCGGTGGTGCTGAATTCTCTCAGCTTTTGCTTGTCTGGAAAGCTTTTGATTTCTCCTTCATATTTGAATGAGATCCTTGCTGGGTACAGTAGTCTTGGTTGAAGGTTATTATCTTTCATCACTTTAAGTATGTCTTCCCATTCCCTCCTGGCCTGAAGAGTTTCTATTGAAAGATCTGCAGTTATTCTTATGGGGATCCCCTTGTGTGTTATTTGTTGTTTTTCCCTTGCTGCTTTTAATACTTGTTCTTTGTGTTTGGTCTTTGTTAATTTGATTAATATATGTCTTAGAGTGTTTTGCCTTGGGTTTATCCTGTTTGGCACTCTCTGGTTTTCTTGGACTTGGGTGATTATTCCCTTCCCTATTTTAGGGAAGTTTTCAACTATTATCTCCTCAAGTATTTTCTCATGGTCTTTCTTTTTGTCTTCTTCTTCTAGGACTCCTATAATTCGAATGTTGGAGCTTTTCATATTGTCTTGGAGGTCTCTGAGTTTGTCCTCATTTCTTTTAATTCGTTTTTCTTTTTTTCCTCGCTGATCCATTTATTTCTACCATTCTATCTTCTATTTCACTAGTCCTATCTTCTGTCTCCGTTATTCTACTATTTGTTGCCTCCAGAGTGTTTCTGATCTCATTTATTGCATTATTCATTATATGTTGAATCTTTTAATTTCTTCTAGGTCCTTGTTAAACCTTTCTTGCATCTTCGTAATCCTTAACTCCAGGTTATTTATCTGTGATTCCATTTTGATTTCTAGATTTTGGATCATTTTCACTATCAATATTCGGAATTCTTTCTCAGGTAGATTCCCTGTCTCTTTCTCTTTTTGTTTGGTTTGCTGGACATTTCTCCTGTTCCTTTACCTGCTGGGTATTCCTCTGTCTCTTCATCTTGGTTATATTGCTGCGTTTGGGGTGGCCTTTCTATATTCTGGGAATTTGTGGAGTTCTCTTTATTATTGAGCTTCCTCACTGTGTGTGCGGTTGTATCACTGGCTTGTCAAGGTTTCTTGATTAGGGAGGCTTGTGTTGGAGTTCTGGTGGGTGGAGCTGGATTTCTTCTCTCTGGAGTGCTGTGAAGTGTCTAGTAATGGGTTATGAGACATCAATGGATTGGAGTATTTTTGAGCTGCCTGTATATTGAAGCTCAGGGGTGTGTTCTTGTGTTTCTGGAGAATTTGCGTAGTATGTCTTGCTCTGGAACTTGTTGGCCCTTGGGTGGTGCTCGATTTCAGTGTAGGTATGGAGTGGTTTGATGAGATCCTATTGAATAATGTTCTCTGTATTTAGGAATTCTCTGGTGATCTCAGGATTTGGACTTAAACCTCCTGATTCTGGTTTTCAGTTCTATTTTTACAATAGCCTCAGGACTTCTCCATCTATACAGCACTGATGTTAAAACATCTAGGTTAAAGATGAAAGGTTTCTCCACATTGAGGGTCACCCCCAGAGGATCACTGAGTTACATGGAGGAGAGAAGAAGGAGGGAATAGTTAGAGGTGACTGGAATGAGATGAGGTGGAATCAAAAGAGGAGAGAGCAAGCTAGCCAGTAACCTCTTTCTTGTGCGTGCTCCACAGTCTGGGCCTCTCAGAGGTGGTCACAGAGTTATACAGGGAAGAGGAGAGGGAGGAATTAGACAGAGGTGGCCAGGGGGATAAAAGAGGGATATGAAAAGGAGAGAGACAGTTCCAGCCAGTAACCTGTTCCCTGAGTGTTCACCTTCTGGAACACACAGAGATTCACAGATTTGGGTAGAGAAGAGCAGGGGGAGGGGAGGAGACAGAGGCCACCTGGTGGAGAAAAAGAGAGTCCAAAGGAGGAGAGAGAGGTCAAGCCAGTAATCTCGCACTCATGTAAAATTGGGTACTGAAGATTAGGTTTTTAAATGTACAAAATTGACAAAAAATACCAAAATGCAAAGATTAAAAATCTGGAGTAGATATTGGATTTTCAAAAATAAAATATTAAAGAAAAGAAGAAGAAAAAGGAGAAAGAAAGAAAGAAAGAAAGAAAGAAAAAAAGCCACCAGAATTATTAAAAGACAACAACCTCCACCACAAAAAGACTATATACAACATTTGCTTTAAAAATAGAGTTTTTTTGAAAAGTAATAATAGGTTATAAAAATAATAAATAGAGCTATAGAGGACTTAAGAATTTAAGAAAGTTTTTTAAAAAAGAAGATGAAAAAGGAAAGAAAAAAAATTTTAATTTAAACAAATTAAAAAAAAAAGAAAAAAAATCACACTTCCACATCAACTCAAAAAAAAAAATTGATCATAAAAGTAGTCAAGGTGTATCTGGCCCTTTCTCTGGCGTTGTGGGCTGTGTGGGGTCACTACCAAGGCAGTTCCCTCTGTTTAACTTCCTCTGTTTGCTGGTCTCTTTCGTGTCTGATTTCCATCTTGACACAAGGAGAGCAGTGATGGACTCTACGCTGGGCTTACCCCTGCTCGTGGCACACACCGCTCAGGCTCTATGTTGCTCCACCAGATAACCGTCTGAGGTCTGCCCTAGGCTTCATGGACCTCCCCGGTCTAAGCCACTCAGGCTCGGTGCTCAGGAAGCCCTCTGAGGCGCAGATTTGGTTGGGCATGCGTTTTGTGCCCTTCCCAGGTCCGATTAGCTAGGAAGTTTGGTGAGCGCAATTGCTGTGATTTCTGGCCCTTCTGTGCTGCTCAATTTTCTAGGAGTACCGCTGGGTCTCTTTCTCAGGCAGATGACGACTGTTCAGAGCCCCCAGAAGTCTTAGGTAGCAAAGAAACCTGCTTGCAATTTGGTAGGTAATGTCTCTCTTGAGCTGCGATTGCCCCTTTTCAGCCCTTAAGGCTCTGGCTGCCTGTCACCGGAGAGGGATGGTCTACAGTCGGCTATTTCCAATCCATCCTTTGTTCTGTGCGTGGTCCCAGTGGTGTCTTATGTTCGAGCATTTCACGTGGTAGTTATCCCACAGCCTGGTTTGCTAGCCCAAGTTAGTTCGTTCTGGCCACGCACGTGCTGTTATGACCCGATTCTCAAGAAAAGCACTGCAGCCCGAGTCTCCCGTGGCCCAATTCTTAGAAAGCACTGCCGCTTGCGCCTCCCGCTCCTCCCTGCCCAACCCCACTTGCTAGAGTCAGATGCAGGCGTCTGGGCTGCTTATCCACTGGGGGATTTACTGTTGGGCTTGTAATCTGTTGGTTTTAATTATTTATTTATTTTTCCTTCCTGTTATGTTGCCCTCTGTGCTTCCAAGGCTCACCACAGACTCGGTTGCGAGAATGTTTCCTGGTGTTTGGATACCTCTGTTTTTTTAAGAGTCTCTTCCCAGGACAGGATTCCCTTCCTGGGATGGGGCTCCCTCCCTACCTCCTTTGTCTCTTTTTTCATCTTTTATATTTATTCCTACCTGTTTTTGAAGCCAACAATCTGCTTTGCTGGATGCCTGATGTCCTCTGCCAGCATTCAGAAGTTGTTTTTTGGAATTTACTCAGCGTTGAAATGTTCTTTTGATGAAGTAGTGAGGGAGAAAGTGGTCTCCCTGTCCTATTATTCCACCATCTTTTTCTGCCCTCTCGAGCCTCCCATCTTTTAATGTTCAGTGTTGTGTTCCTGTTTTGCTGGAGAATTAGCATCTTGTGCCTTGCACTGGAACTTTTGGCTCTTGGATGGAGCTTGGTTTCAGTGTCAGTGTGAAGACTTTTGGATGAGCTCTTGTTTAATAACATTCCCTGGAGTCAGAAGTTGTCTGATGTTCTAACATGTTGAAGTTAAACCTCCTGCTTCTGGATTTTGGTCCTTCTCTTATAGTAGCCTCAAGACTTCCCCATCCACATAGCATAGAAGATAAAACCCCTAGGTTATTGGTGAAACAATTCTCCACAGCCAGGAGCACCCAGAGAGATTCACGGAGACATATAGAGAAGAGAAGAGGGAAGTGGGAGACAGAGGTGACCTGGAGGAGAAAAGGGGATGTCAAAACGGGAGAGAGCAATCAAGCCAGTAATCAAATCCCTAAGTGAAAATGGATATTGAAAAGTTGATTCTTAGAGGTACAAAATTGAAAACAAATATCAAAAAGCAAAAATTAAAAACGTGGAATAGAGATTAGAGTTTCAAAATACTATATAAAAAATACAAAGCATAATCAATCACAAAATTTATATATATATATATATATATAAATATATTAAAAGATGTTTTTTGAATGGTAATAGCAGGGTATAAAATGAAAGTTTAAGAGGTAATAAAGAGCTAAAATATTTTTTTAAAGATTAAAAAGTCATAGTACTAAAAATGTATCTAGGAATTTCTCTGGAGCTGTTGTGGGCAATGTGGGGTCAGTTCAGTGTCAGATAGTCCCTTCTTCTGGCTTGTACTTGTTCTGAAGGTTTATAGGTGCCCGTCAAATGCAGTCTCCAGTATTAACTGCAGGGTTTTAATCTGTTGCACTTGTCAAAAGATGCAATTTCCCCCTTCTTTGTTTATTTTGTATTCCTCTGTTTATAGATATCTTCAGTGTCTACTTTCTGCCCTGACACAAGGGGATGAAGGTGGCCACTTATTTAGGCTCACTTGTTCAGTTGTATTGTTGGGAGGGAGGGACACTGCAAACAAATACTACTGGCATGTGTGGGGAGTGCTCACAGTGGATGGACCACACTGGGTTTGCAACAACTCAAGGTGGCATGTACTTCCCAGGTCTACACTGCTCAGGCTTCAGGGTGCTCTGCAGGGGCACTGTCCCAAGTGGGCCCTCTGTTTCATGGAGTTCCCAAGACTAGGGCACTCAGGTTCTCAGGTGCTCTGCAGGGTCACAGACTCATATGAGCTGTGCATTTTGTGCTCTTCCCAGGTCCAAGCCGCTCAGATGACCAGGTGCCTGACAAGTACACTGTCCCAGGTGGGCTGTGTATCTTATTTACCTCCCCAGTCCTAGCTGCTGGATTTCCCAGGTGTGCCATGAGCGTACAGTCCCAGGTGTGCCATATGTCTCCTCTGGGGAGCTGAGCTGATCTCAGGCTGTGACACACCTGGCAGATGTCAACTAGCCAGGATGCCAGGAAGATTGGGGTAGCAATGGGGAACATGCTCACAGTTTGGTAGAAGATGCAGTCTCTGGGGCCGAGACTGCAGCAGCCCCTTGCCTTCAGGTTCTGACTGTAACACACCTGCATCTCTGCTTCCAGAGCCCTATATGGCAGCAAGCTTGCTCTCCTTTGCTATTTGCTCAGTCCATTTTTCTGTGAGCATGCCAGGCATCACAGCGAGGCATTAGAGCCTTTTGCAGGAAAATCTCTCTCTCTCTTTTTTGTCTCTCTGGTGATCCCACATCAGTTATCTCACATTAGCTCCCTCAGATTGTCCTCAGGGCACTCAGGTCCAGTCCTTACCTTAAGGACTGATGATGCAGCCCACATCTCTTTGCCAAGGCCACACTGACTAGTGGTAGACGGGAGCATCTGGGCCACTTCTTCACTGGCAGTTGTGCTGAGGGGCTTATTCTGTGTTTATTTTTTTTCTCCCAGCTATGTTGCCCTCTAAGATTCCAAACCTCCCCACAGATATGCCTGTGAGAGCGCTTCCTGCTGTGTAGAAACTTCTCCTCCTTCACAACTCCATTCAAATGATCTTTTGGTGAAACTGTGGCAGATAAAGCGGTTTCCCTGTTCTATTCCTCTGTCATCTTGGTACTGCTCCCATCCTGGAAAAACAGATTCTAGCTTGTGTTTCATTCAGCCTGGAATTTTGTATGATGCATATAAGTTAAATAAGCAGGGTGACAATATACAGATTTGACATACTCCTTTCCCAATTTGGAAATCTGTTGTTCCATGTCCAGTTCTAACTGTTGCTTCTTGACTTGCATACGGAATTCTCAGGAGGCAGATAAGGTGGTCAGGTATTCCCATATCTTTAAGAATTTCCCACAGTTTGCTGTGATCCACACAGTCAAAGACTTTGGCATAGTCAATAAAGCAGAAGTATATGTTTTTCTGGAATTCTTTTGCTTTTTCTTTGATCCCATGGATGTTGGCAATGTGATCTCTAGTTCCTCTGCTTTTTCTAAATCCAGTTTGAACATCTGCAAGTTCTGGGTTCATGTACTTTTGAAGCTGAGCTTGGAGAATTTTGAGCATTACTTTGTTAGTGTGTGAGATGAGCACACTTGTGCAGTAGTGTGAACATTCTTTGGCATTACCTTTCTTTGGGCTTGAGTTGAAAACTAACTTTTCCCAGTCCTGTAGTTACTGCTGAGTTTTCCAAATTTGCTGGCATGTTGAGTGCAGCCCCTTAACAGCATCATCATTTAGGATTTGAAATAGCTCAGCTGAAATTCCATCATCTCCTCTAGTTTTGTTCATAGTGGTGCTTCCTAAAGTTCACTTGACTTCGCATTCCAGAATGTCTGGTTCTATCGTGATTATCTGGATCATGAACATCTTCTTGAACAGTTCTTCTGTGCATTCTTGCCAACTCTTCTTAATTTATTCTGCTTCTGTTAGGTCCACACCATTTCTGTCCTTTATTGTGCCTATCTTTGCATGAAATGTTCCTTTGGAATCTCTAATTTTATTGAAGAGAGCTCTAGTCTTTCTCATTCTATTATTTTCCTCTATTTTCTTGAATTGTTCATGTAAGAAGTCTTTCTTATCTCTCCTTGCTATTCTTTTGATGTTGCATTCACATGGATATATTTTTGCTTTTCTCCGTTGCCTTTCACTTTTCTTCTTTTCTCAGCTATTTGTAAGAACTCCTCAGACAACCATTTGTCTTTTTGCATTTCTTTTTCTTAGGGATGGTTTTGATCACTGCCTCCTGAACAATGTCACAAACCTCCATCCATAGTTCTTCAGGTACTCTGTCTATCAGATATCAGTTCAGTTCAGTTCAGTCACTCAGTCATGTCCGACTCTTTGCGACCCTATGAATCGCAGCACGCCAGGCTTCACTGTTCATTACCATCTCTTGGAGTTCACTCAGACTCACGTCCATCGAGTCCGTGATGCCATCCAGCAATCTCATCCTCAGTCGTCCACTTCTCCTCCTGCCCCCAGTCCCTCCCAGCATCAGAGTCTTTTCCAATGAGTCAACTCTTCGCATGAGATGGCCAAAGTACTGGAGCTTCAGCTTCAACATCATTCCTTCCAAAGAAATCCCAGGGTTGATCTCCTTCAGAATGGACTGGTTGGATCTCCTTGCAGTCCAAGGGATTCTCAAGAGTCTTCTCCAACACCACAGTTCAAAAGCATCAATTCTTCGGCGCTCAGCCTTCTTCACAGTCCAACTCTCACATCCATACATGACCACTGGAAAAACCATAGCCTTGACTAGACGGACCTTAGTCAGCAAAGTAATGTCTCTGCTTTTGAATATACTATCTAGGTGGGTCATAACTTTTCTTCCAAGGAGTAAGCATCTTTTAATTTCATGGCTGCAATCACCATCTGCAGTAATTTTGGAGCCCCCAAAATAAAGTCTGACACTGTTTCCACTGTTTCCCCATCTATTTCCCATGAAGTGATGGGACCGGATGCCATGATCTTGGTTTTCTGAATGTTGAGCTTTAAGCCAACTCTTTTGCTCTCCTCTTTCACTTTCATCAAGAGGCTTTTTAGCTCCTCTTCACTTTCTGCCATGTGGGTGGTGTCATCTGCATATCTGAGGTTATTGATATTTCTCCCAGCAATCTTGATTCCAGCTTGTGTTTCTTCCAGTCCAGCGTTTCTCGTGATGTACTCTGCATAGAAGTTAAATAAGCAGGGTGACATATACAGCCTTGATGTACTCCTTTTCCTATTTGGAATCAGTCTGTTGTTCCATGTCCAGTTCTAACTGTTGCTTACTGACCTGCATACAGATGTCTCAAGAGGCAGGTCAGGTGGTCTGGTATTCCCATCTCTTTCAGAACTTTCCAGTTTATTTTGATCCACACAGTCAAAGGCTTTGGCATAGTCAATAAAGCAGAAATAGATGTTTTTCTGGAACTCTCTTGCTTTTTCAGTGATCCAGCAGATGTTGGCAATTTGATCTCTGGTTCCTCTGCCTTTTCTAAAACCAGCTTGAACATCAGGGAGCTCATGGTTCACGTATTGCTGAAGTCTGGCTTGCAGAATTTTGAGCATTACTTTACTAGCATGTGAGATGAGTGCAATTGTGTGGTAGTTTGAGCATTCTTTGGCATTGCCTTTCTTTGGGATTGGAATGAAAACTGACCTTTTCCAGTCCTGTGGCCACTGCTGAGTTTTCCAAATTTGCTAACATATTGAGTGCAGCACTTTCACAGCATCATCTTTTAGGATTTGAAAGAGCTCAACTGGAATTCCATCACCTCCACTAGCTTTGTTCGTAGTAATGCTTTCTAAGGACCACTTGATTTCACATTCCAAGATGTCTGGCTCTAGATTAGTGATCACATCATCATGATTATCTGGGTCATGAAGATCTTTTTTGTACAGTTCTTCCATGTATTCTTGCTACCTCTTCTTAATATCTTCTGCTTCTGTTAGGTCCAGACCATTTCTGTCCTTTATCGAACCCATCTTTGCATGAAATGTTCCCTTGGTGTCTCTGATTTTCCTGAAGAGATCTCTAGTCTTTCCCTTTCTGTTGTTTTCCTCTATTTTTTTGCACTGATCACTGAAGAAGGCTTTCTTATCTCTTCTTGCTATTCTTTGGAACTCTGCATTCAGATGTTTATATCTTTCATTTTCTCCTTTGCTTTTTGCCTCTCTACTTTTCACAGCTATCTGTAAGGCCTCCCCAGACAGCCATTTTGCTTTTTTGCATTTCTTTTCCAAGGGGATTATCTTGATCCCTGTCTCCCGTACAATGTCACAAACCTCATTCCATAGTTCATCAGGCACTCTATCTATCAGATCTAGGCCCTTAAATCTATTTCTCACTTCCACTGTATAATCATAAGGGATTTGATTTAGGTCATACCTGAATGGTCTAGCGGTTTTCCCTACTTTCTTCAATTTAAGTCCGAATTTGATAATAAAGAGTTCATGATCTGAGTCACAGTCAGCTCCTGGTCTTGTTTTTGTTGACTGTATAGAGCTTCTCCATCTTTGGCTGAATAGAATATGATCAATCTGATTTCAGATCCTTTGAATCTATTTGAATGAAGCGGGTAAAAAGCTAACAGACTTTTGCCAAGAGAATGCACTGGTCATAGCAAACACCTGCTTTCAACAACACAAGAGATGACTCTACATATGGACCTCACCAGGTGACTAATACCATAATCAGATTGATTATATTCTTTTCAGCCAAAGATGGAGATGCTCTATACATTCAGCAAAAACAAGACCAGGAGCTGACTGTGGCTCAGGTCATGAACTCATTGCAAAATTCAAACTTAAATCGAAGAACATAGGGAAATCCACTAGATCATTCAGGTATGCCCTAAATCAAATCCTTATAATTTATTAACTTAGTAAGGTTACTTAATCTAGAAATTACAATTTAGTTATCACACTAAATCTTTCTGAATTGTACCATTTAAAACCTAAACTCTTAAAAGACATTCACTGTAATTATATTTAATTAAGTATAATTTTTTAAAATACTTTATTCTACATTACAATACTGTATTTGTTTTGCCATACATTGACATGAATCAGCCACAGGTGTCCACGATCTCCCAATTTTTAAATTAGAAAAGTTATGGAGACAATGAAATATTATTTAACT
Organism: Nanger dama; assembly: GCA_917880005.1. Taxonomy (NCBI): domain Eukaryota; kingdom Metazoa; phylum Chordata; class Mammalia; order Artiodactyla; family Bovidae; genus Nanger; species Nanger dama. The sequence goes on along the minus strand of CAKJTW010000073.1, from coordinate 3,633,014 downwards.
CATACAAATGGTTTCAGGCTATTTGGAAGTTTAAATCATGAGAAATTTACCATTGGTTCTGAACAAACCAAAGTATTATAGCAATATTTTATTTTTGGTAAAGCAATTTTTAAGTCTGAATTGTATTTAGAAACATCTTCATACCAATTAAAGAAAATAGACTATTGACGAGGTTTATCTCCTTTTAAGACATTTTTAAAACAATCTGTCCATATCAAAGTTCCCCCATAGTTACCACATAATTTCAAATTTTCTGTGGTGAGATTGTGACAGTTTGAAAGTTATGCATATTAACATTCTAGTTAGAAAGCAAAATAAACAGGTTTTTTACCTGAAGGAAGCAGTTTTAGATGGAAAAGACTCCACAAAACTACACCATGTCCATAAAAAGGTATTTCTATTACCTGTGTATCCAGAGCTTGGTCAATGACCAGTAGTCATTGATCAAGAGATGGACAAAACTTCCCAATTCTGGGCAGACTTAACTAAATATCAGAAATTCTCAGGAATACAACAAGTCTGAAAAAGTCCTTATTAGGTTTTGTTATGGTGACCTAGGACAAAGTTTGTCCTAAAAAAAAAAATTAATTTCGCAGCTTCTAAGGTTCTTGTGAGGACAGACTTATTGGACAAGTGCTCCTCCTCTCTCTATAGATTTTTCCTCTGATAAACAAGCAACAATCAATACATTATACAAGAATATAGACAAAAAAGGCATTAGAGAGTCAATGTTAGATGCTAGAAAATATTTCATCAAACAACAATGCAAATCTGATCAATAACCAAAATCTCAAAGAGGGATTTATTCTTAGAAAAACAAAAATTTAACTAAATGCTAAAAGGCTTCTGTGAAATGGTGGAGCCAATTCAGCATGGATTTATTGCTCAGTCAATAGCATGTGAAACTTTGTTCAGATAGAGACACAAGGGATCTCAAATGTGCACAATGTTATACTAAAGTTTTCAGTCCAAGGGAATGAGTTTCCCTGGGAATTCTTTATTACCTCAAATTCTGTCAATACAAATCAACCAAAGACCACCAAGGACATCTTGTAATTAAACAAGTTGAGTTTGTTACTCGTTGCAGCAAGAGAGAACACAAATCATGTAGAACCATGGGGTAGCCCAGTTTAAAAAAAAAAATGTTAGAAAAAACTATTATAAGATTTGGGCTTTTGTGTGATTTTAGAGAGGGTCTCAGAGAGTGGAGATTTGCTTTAGGAGCTGTTGAAAATATGGGTGGGGGAGAGCAATTTTAAGATTGGTTATGCTATAGGTGACACAGTCACCTTGATTTTGTCTCTGTTGTTGTTGTTTAGTCTACAAGTCATCTCCAACTCTTTGCAACCCCATGGACTTCAGCACACCAGGCTTCCCTGTCCTCCATTATCTCCTGGAATTTGCTCAAACTCATGTTGATTTAGTTGGTAATGCTATCTAACAATCTCATACTCTGACTCCCCCTTCTCCTGCCCTCAATCTTTCCCAGTATCAGAGTCTTTTTCAATGAACTGGCTTTTGTGTCTGCTTAGACAAAATTATGAAGAAACCTTGTTTTGCTTCACTTTGTCTTGGTTTCAGAGTAATATTGCCTGGGCTGGTATTCTATGAGATATTTTCTGTCCAACAGGAGAAGAAAATCACCTGGCTATGAGTGTCTGACCAGCGTGTAATAATACTGAGTTTGAATCATAAATACAAGATCAGTTGTGACCATTAGGAGCCGTTTTTGTCTTGATCAGTGCCAAGTATTATTCAATGTGCTGGTGTACAGAGGTTTAAAAAAAGCAAACAAATGAACCCTAAAGTTCTATTTTCTTGGAGCCCTATTTCTAGTTGTGGGGATAAGGAGAAAAATAATGCTGGGTAAAAGACGCTTACTCCTTGGAAGAAAAGTTATGACCAACCTAGATAGCATATTGAAAAGCAGAGACATTACTTTGCCAACAAAGGTCCATCTAGTCAAAGCTATGGTTTTTCCAGTGGTCATGTATGGATGTGAGTTGGACTGTGAAGAAAGCTGAGTGCTGAAGAACTGATGCTTTTGAACTGTGGTGTTGGAGAAGATTTGAGAGTCCCTTGGACTGCAAGGAGATCCAACCAGTCCATTTTGAAGGAGATCAACCCTGGGATTTCTTCAGAAGGAATGATGCTAAAGCTGAAACTACAGTAGTTTGGCCACCTCATGAGAAGACTTGACTCACTGGAAAAGACTCTGATGCTGGGAGGGATTGGGGGGGCAGGAGGAGAACGGGACAACCGAGGATGAGATGGCTGGATGGCATCAGTGACTCAATGGCCATGAGTCTGAGTGAACTCCGGGAGTTGGTGATGGACAGGGAGGCCTGGCATGCTGCAATTCATGGGGTCGCAAAGAGTCGGAAATGACTGAGTGACTGAACTGAACTGAAAGGGAGGAGAGAATGATAAGGTTGGTGTATTATGTTAAACGAGGTAGTCAAGAATGGACTATTTGACAAGGCTACATTTGAGCAGAGATGTGAAGTAATTAAAAGAATGAGACATATATATTAAAGATGATTCCATTCTTCCTGTCCACTCCATATTTGCAAGATGTAATCATTGGGCTTCTCCCATGGCTCAGTGATGAAGAATCCCCTTGCCAATGCAGGAGGCACAGGAGGTGTGAGTTCGATCCCTGGGTTGGGAAGATCTCCTGAAGTAAGAAAGGGAAAACCACCCCAGTAATCTTGCCTGGAAAATTCCATGGACAGAGGAGCCTGGCAGGCTATACTCCACGGGGTCTCAAAGAGTTGGATATGACTGAAGAAACTTAATACACACCAGTTCTATAATATTTATAATAATGTCACGTAGTTTAAACTTAAGGATTCACTGTCAGTTATACCTAGGCCACTGCTAAACACCAAATGACCCAATGAATATATATAATATTTTAATAACTGCCAGTATTTTAAAAACTGTATCAGTCTTTATTTTAGATAATGTCTTTTTTTTTTTTAGAATTTTTGAAAAGCTTTTTACTTTGTATTGAGGTATAGCTGATTAACAAACAATGTTGTGATAGTTTAGGTGAAACAGTAAAGGGACCCAGCCATACATATACATGTACCCATTCTCCTCCAAACTCCCCTCCCATCCAGGCTGCCACATAACAAGATAATGTCTTTTGATACATTAAAATATTGCAAAGAACAGGAGTGGTAGTTTGGGACCAAATATTTATTTTCCAAAATGGAGTCATTCATTTGATAAAGTTGATTCTAGTCACATGTGGAACTTTAATTTAGCTTTGCAATCTTTTTCATTTTGATGAGACCCTTGAAATTTAAGAAAATCTTTGTTTGCATCTGTCAAAAGTAAAAAAGCAAACAAAAGAAATATAGGCATCTAATATAAACTTCAGGTTTCTAATGATCCTGTGGTTTTTCTCTACCTGTAAGTTTAATAACTGAAATGAAATGTTAGTACTTAACAGTTGGAATCCTCTTTGATTTTGGTTACCTTACTAAATAAGCTGCTGACACAGCATGAGCGCTTGTAAAAGATAAAAAGATCGTCTCTGGTATGAACTGAAACACCTTTCTCCTACTGCTTTGCCTTGCATATGTCTGTATGGGGCTAAACATCTGGTGGACCACTTATTATTTGTGAATGAGGGCAATTATCCATGGCACAGGTGTGTTATCCTCTGAAAGATCTTATTTCATTCTAATATAGACATGTTTGCAAATAATTTATGAGGTGCTCTTAATTTATAGTCATTTTTCCCATGGAGAATAATTGCTAAGCTGCTTTTCTTCACTTTACCTTTCATTTTTCTAAATGAAGGATTGGACTATGACATTTTTAAGCTAGGATGGTTATTGTAGCATATTTGATGAACACATAAGTGCTAAATAAGATACTGGATTTTCCATATAAACTTTAGAGGAGATGCTATAATTTTCAAAATAATCTATGTCAAGACCACATTACCTTTGCAATAAATAAATTTTGTAAAAAAAAAAAAAAAAAAGATGATTCCAGGCAGAAGGAAAAGGGAATGATCAAGGCAAAGGTTCTGAGAAGGACACATGCTTGGTGAGAAAGAGAAAGCATGCCATTGTGATTGGAGCACAGTGAGGGGGGAAATAGTAAGAGATGAGGTCAAAGAGTTCTTATGGACATTTAAATAACTTTGACTTTTCTCATTGAGTTTGGAAGCCATTCATGTTTCTGAGCAGAGTGGCATGACTTTTGTGGAAGACACTCGATTTTTTTTTTTTTTAATAGGGTGAGAGAAAGGACTAAATGAAGAGAAAGGTTGGGGATAGAGAACAGACGGAAAGAATGGGAGAGAGAAAAAGTGAGAGGTTGTAGAATTTTCATAGATCTTTTTTTTTTTTCCAGGAGAGGATGTTTCTTTATATTCCTAGTGTATTGAATGTTTCTACCATAATAACTTGACAGATTTTGTCAAATGTTTTATCTGCATGTATGGAGGTGATAAATGTGGTTTTTGTTTATTATTCTATTGATATGGTATATATATTACATTATTTGATTTTGGGGAGATGTTGAAACAACCTTGTATCCCTGAGATAAATCCCATTTGGTCATTTTGTATAGGTTTTAAAAATGCTTCTCAATTCGGGTTATTAGTATTTTTGCATTTATATTTGAAGGATATATTGATCTTAGTTTTCTTATCTTGTAATGTCTTTGCTTTGATATTAGGTAATACTGGGCTCATAGACATTGGAAAGTTTGCCTGCCAAGTCTATTTTCTGGAAATTTATATATATTATTTTAAAACTTTTGATAGAACTGAATGGTGAAGCTTTCTAGGCCCAGGCTTTCCTTTGTAAGTAATTTTTGATTACCAATTCAGTCTCTTTACTTGTTATAGATCTATTCATAATTGTCATTTCTTCTTGAATGAATGTTGCTAGTTTGTGTCTTTTTAGGAATTTATGTTTCATTTATTTTCTAATTTATTGGCACACATTTTTTCATAGCATTCCTACCTTTAATTTCTGTAAGACAATTAGTAATCTCCTCTCTTTAATTTTCTGGTTCCAGTAATTTCAGTCTTCTCACTGTTTTCTTTATCAATCTAAATAAAGGTTTGTCAATTTTTTAATTTTTTTAAAGAAACAATTTTATTTCATTAATTTTCTCTATATTTTTGCGTGTTCTATTTCATTAATTTCTTCTTTAATCTGTATTATTTTTTCCATCTCCTTGCCTTAGGCTTAATTTTTACCATTATTTTTCCAGTGCGTTACTGTGGAAAATGAGGTTCTTGATTTGAAATAAACTATTTCTTAAAATAGGCATCTATAGCTATAAATTTCCCTCAAACCTCTGCTTTAGCTGTATCCTGTAAGCCTGAGTATGTTGTATCTTCACTTTTATTTATCTGAAAATATTTTCTAATTTCCATTTGGTTTCTTCTTTGACTCACTGGATATTTAGGAAGATGTTTAATTTTCACATATTTCTGACTTTCCCATATTTCTCTTTGTTATTGATTTCTAATTTCACAACATTGTGATTAGATAATGTACTTTGCATTATTTCTATTCTTTTAAATTTATTAAGGTATATTTGTTAAGGTATATTTTATGGCCTAGCATATGGTCTATCATGGAGAATGATCTATGTCCACTTGCCAAGAATATATAGTCTGTTGTTGTTGAATGGAGTGTTCTATCGATATCTGATGTAGTTGGATTGTAGTATTACTCAAGTCTTTTATTTTCTTGTTGATCTTCTGCCTAGTTGTTCCATCCATTATTGAAAATGAAGTATTGAAATCTCCAATGATTACTGTTGAATTGTATATTTTCACTTCATTTCTATTAGTGTTTGCTACATGCATTTTTGTGTTCTATCGTTAGATACAAACATATTTATAATTGTTATATATTCTTACTGGATTAACATTTTATCATTAGAAAATTTCACCCTTTATGTCTTTAATTTTTTTGTTTTAAAGTCTATATTGTCTGATATTACTGTAGTCACATCGGTTTTCTTGTGATTGCCATTTGTGTGATATTTCTATCTCTAGTCTTTGACTTTCACTATATTTCATTTTTAAACCTCTAATGTTTTTTGTAAACAGCATAAATTGGATCTTTTTTAATCCATTCTAATAATTTTAGTGTTTTGAATGGATTATTTAATCCATTACCATTTAATGATATTACTAATTTACATGGATTTACATCTGTCATTTTACTAGTTTATATGTCATATATCTTTTTCCTTCCTCTATTCCTCCTTTACTGCTTTCTTTTGAATTAAGTGAATATTTCCTAATGTATAATTTTAATTTCTTTAATGATATTTATATTTTTGAATTATTTCCCTAATGGTTGCACTAGAGCTTACCATGTACATACTGATTATATACCATGTACATACTGATCAGAATCAGCTTCAGATTTATGTTATTAATATCTCCATTCCAGTGTGATATAGAAATATATACACACACATACACACACACACACCATTCTCCTTCTTTTATAGTATTATACATATTACATGTATACATGTTTCAAATTCAATAATACATTGCAACAATTATTACTTTATATAATTTTATGTCTTTTAAGAAATTGAAAGAAGAACAGAGAACAAGAATATATTTTTATCTGTCTTATATTAATACTCTTATTTACTATTTTTGCTTCTCTTCACTTATTCTTGTGTTTGAGTTGTCATATAGGCTCATTTAATTAGCAAACTGTACATTTTCTTCACACCCAACCTTCGTTGTGCTGCAGTTGGCAAATATGCTACATTTTGTTACATTATAGGCCTCCCAAATACAATATATACATAGTATTTTACACAGCTGTTTCTTTTTTAATCTCAGTTTTATTTATTTATTTTTTTACTTTACAATATTGTATTGGTTTTGCCATACATTGACATGAATCAACCATGGGTGTACATGTGTTCCTCATCCTGAACCAACCTCCTACCTCCCTCCCCCATCTCGTTCTTCTGGGTCATCCCAGTGCACCAGACCTGAGCACCCTGTATCACGCATCAAACCTGGACTGGCAGTTCGTTTCACATGTGATAATTTACATGTTTCAATGCCATTCTCCCAAATCATCCCACCCTCTCCCTCTCCCACAGAGCCCAAAAGGCTGTTCTATACATCTGTGTCTCTTTTGCTGTTTTGCATATAGGGTTATCGTTACCCTCTTTCTAAATTCCATATATATGTGTTAGTATACTGTATTGGTGTTTTTCTGTCTGGCTTACTTCACTCTGTATAATCGGCTCCAGTTTCATCCACCTCATTAGAACGGATTCAAATGTATTCTTTTTAATGGCTGAGTAATACTCCATTGTGTATATGCACCACAGTTTTCTTTTCCATTCATCTGCTGATGGACATCTAGGTTGCTTCCACGTCCTGGCTATTATAAACAGTACTGCAATGAACACTGGAGTACACGTGTCTCTTTCAATTCTGATTTCCTTGGTGTGAATGCCCAGCAGTGGGATTGCTGGATCATATGACAGTTCTATTTCCAGTTTTTTAAGGGATCTCCACACTGTTCTCCTTAGTGGCTGTACTAGTTTGCATTCCCACCAGCAGTGTAAGAGGGTTCCCTTTTCTCCACATCCTCTCCAGCATTTATTGCTTGTAGACTTTTGAATAGCAGGCATTCTGACTGGCATGAAATGGTACCTAGTTGTGGTTTTGATTTGCATTTCTCTGATAATGAGTGATGTTGAGCATGTTTTCTTATGTTTGTTAGCCATCTGTATGTCTTCTTTGGAGAAATGTCTGTTTACTTCTTTGGTCCACTTTTTGATTGGGTCATTTATTTTTCTGGAATTGAGCTGCAGGAGTTCCTTGTATATTTTTGAGATTAATTATTTGTCTGTTGCTTTGGTTGCTATTGTTTTCTCCCATTCTGAAGGCTCTCTTTTCACCTTGCTTATAGTTTTCTTTGTTGTGCAGAAGCTTTTAATTTTAATTAGATCCCATTTGTTTATTTTTGCTTTTATTTCCAACATCCTGGGAGATGTGTCATAGAGAATCCTGCTGTGGTTTATGTTGGAGAGTGTTTTGCCTATGTTTTCCTCTAGGAGTTTTTTAGTTTCTGGTCTTACATTTAGATCTTTAATCAATTTTGAGTTTATTTTTGTGTATGGTGTTAGAAAATGATCTAGTTTCATTCTTTTACAAATGGTTGACCAGTTTTCCCAGCACCACTTGTTAAAGAGATTTTTCTCCATTGTATGTTCTTGCTGCCTTTGTCAAAGTTAAGGTATCTATAGGTGCATGGATTTATCTCTAAGAGCTGTTTCTTAAATCAGTAAAGAAAAGAGAGGAAATTATGTTAATTTATATTTCTCTTATAATTACAAAGCTTCCTTTACCAGTGCTGTTCATTTTTTGTTTGTGAATTTCAGTTACTATCTGGGATCACTCATTTTTAGCCTAAAGAATTTGATTCAGTATTTTTGAAAAGCAGATTATTAGCAAAAAATTATTAGCTTTTTGTTTATCTGGGAGTGCCTTCATTTTGCCTTCAGTTTCAGAGGGTAGTTTTGCCTCGGTAGATTTCTTGATTGACCAGTTTTTTATTTTCCTTTTTCTACTTTGATTGTGTTATGCCACTGCATTTTGGCTTCCGTTGTTTCTGCTGGGAAATCAGCTGCTAACTTTACTGAGATACCCTACACATTTGGGAAGCTCAGCAACTCCAAGTATGATAAACATAAAGATACTCACAAATAGACACATCATAGTAAAAATGCTGATAGTAAGAACCAAGAAGATAATCTTAAGAGCAGCAAGAGAAAACTGTATTTTGTAATGAAGTCTTCTTTTACATATAGATATCTATCTTTGACCTCATGTTCAAAGGACCCTCAGTTAAATTCATCAAATTCATTATTAAATTTAGGTATTATATTTTGCAGTTTTAAAATTTTCTTATGACTTTTGTGAATTTCAAACATCTGAAGAAATTCTCTCTTTTATCTATATTATTTACCTATTACTTGTTTTGCACTTATGATTGTAATCATTTTAGGCTTCTTGTCAATTAACCCTAATATTTAGACAATCTTTGGGCATATCTTTAATGCCTATTCTCTCCATTTTTCATCAAATGGTCTTTGTTTTAGCTCAGCACAGTTCTTTTTCAGTGAATATCAGATATGGTGTAACTATTTTGCTAAGTCAAATTAGGATTATCTTCCTTCAGAAAAGCTTCCATCTTCACTCTATTAGGTAGACATTAGGTAGATAGTATTGTGGGTGATGACCTTATTCCAATCAAGAACTGAGCTAAGTTACCTCTGGGTTGCACTTCTCCTGGTAAGGCTCAATATTTATCTGGTTTGCTGTAGGACTTTCAAGGTTTTCAACTTAGTCCTGGTGTAATTTGTATGGCCAGTCTTCTAGTGGATCTTTAATTTTTGATTAATGTTAGTGTCATAACTTAAGTGCTCTAATTTTCAGGATCTCATAGGATTTGTCTTCTACTCCAAGTATTCCTAGTATCTACCAATTATATGAGGGGATACAAGCCATACATTTGAAGTGTCTCCACCTCCACCAAAAGCTCTGCTGGTTCTATGAGCCACAACAGCAGCCCACATTACTGACAATACTGGATTACCAGGTCCATACCCATACCTAGAACAGGCAAATTTTACCGAGGTAGAAGTGGCTACAAAACTTTGCTCACCACTTTAAGGTAATATTATCTCTGTATTGTTATCTTCTCTAGTTCCTGTTGTCTCAATAGTTCTCTATTACATTCAAATAGAATATTTTGTTTTATCCAGCTTTTCTGGTCATTCTAGATAGAAGTACTAGATTCTATCATCTGTTGTATGGAGTTATGAACATGACCCAGTATCTGCTCCATTATTTTCTCTGTATCTTTTCTTCACTGCTAACTTTTGCTCCCTAATATACTCTATTCTCTCCTAACTTTGGCTTGTAGTTACCTTATAATGGACTTCCCTTGTGGCTCAGACACTAAAGAAGCTGATTACAATACAGGAGACCCAAATTCAATCCTTGGGTCAGAATGATACCCTGGAGAAGAGAATGGCAATCCACTCCAGTATTTTTGCCAAGAAAATTCCATAGACAGTGGAGCCTGGTGGGCTATAGCCTATGGTGTTGCAAAGAGTTGGACACGACTAAGTGACTAGCACAGCTAGCCTGTAATAACCCTTCATGATTCTTCCAGTCTTTCTTCATCATGATCTTTCAGCTTTAGTGCCTGCTGTTAACTGATTTCTTTTCTTGGAACATCCTAATTCAAATTTCTATGAGAGAACTTAATTGGCTTAGGTCAACGTTTGATGTCAGATTACACCTGTAATTGGGTAGCCTGTGTATAGGTTTTTTTCCTTAGTTAGGTGGTCACCTTGGTTCAGTTAGTGATGGCTAAGTTGGGGAGGGGGCACATCATGTGACCCAAAGCATGGCTACCTAAGGATGGCCCTAATAGGGCTTTGGAAGGGCATCTTCCCTTAGAAAACACTGTACATATGTGACAGATATCACAGTTGACATGTCTAGGACAGAGCCCTAGCTTGCCAATTCATTCTAGATACCAATATCCAGAGAAAAGGAAGCACCATAATTTTCCTTTTGAAGTATCCTGCTACCAAGACTACAGGGCAGCTGCCATGTCAACGAGAGGATCTAGTTGCAGGGGTGCTAACAACTCTGTGTAGGCTGGGCTAGATGTGGAAGAAAGACTAGATGTGGGAGATGTGGGAGAAAGGCTAGATGTGGGAGAAAAGCTGTCTTCTGTTGATCTTGACTGTCAGATTACTAGTCATGTCAAATACTAATGCTCAGTCACCAGACTTGTGTGGGTGAGGAAAGAAGATAAACATGATTAATTTATTCATTCAACAAACACATACTAAGCACCTACTGTATTCTAAGAACTGTTCGTGTGCTGGGAAACAACAGTGAATAAAGCAGACCAAATTTTTCTATACTTATAGAGTTTATATTCCATTATAAACTTCAAAAGTACATATGGAGAATGAGAACAGTAACAATTATTGAGCACTTACTATGTATTTGTTATCATAAGTATGTACACATATTAATTCATTTAAGTCTATCATTGGATAGCTATTAGTGTTATCATCATAATTATTATCCCAGTTTTAGAGTTGAAAAAACAAACAGTAAGCAGCAGGATTAGAGTTTACACTCAGATGTGGTGGCTACAGATGTTCTTCCTTAAGCACAAGGCTCAATTGGCTGAATCATAAACTAGAAAATCTTGTATCTAGAAGTTCCCCAACTCTTATTTATAATGGAGAGGTAAATAATATGTATTTATTTTTCAGTCATTATTTGCCAAATGTTTATAAGCCCCATTTCATTTGGCTCCCGCAACAACCCTGAGGAATGTATTATAATTCTAACTGTATAAACCTAGAAATGAAGGCTTAATGTCTGGCCCAAGATCACACAGCTAGTAAGGGACAGAATTTAGATTTGAGCTGAGGTCCTATTATTCAAAAGCCAATCTTCCTCTTTTCGCTAAACAGCGCTACCTTCTATACCTGTCATTTTACCTGAGAGACACTGGGAATTAAAACTTTCTAAATTGAATTGAAGTATGTATTGGAATTGGTTGAGTTTATCAAGAGGACAGGTGGGGAAAGGATATGTGCTAATTATTTTGAAAACGAACAGGATGGGATGTGTTGTGGAGTGGTGTTGCATCTTGAATATACACAGATGTGTTTAAGCTATATATATATATTCACATGATAAGGAGGGATGGTATGGGGAGGAAGGAGGGAGGGGGGTTCAGGATGGGGAACATGTGTATACCTGTGGCAGATTCATGTAGATGTATGGCAAAAGCAATACAATATTGTAAAGTAATTAGCCTCCAATTAAAATAAATAAATTTATATTAATTTTTTAAAGCTATATTTTTAGGCCAACAAAAGGAGGATCTTTTGGTCTGTTTCTCTATGGCCACAAGATGTAGGTAGGGAGGGCACAAAGTATTCTGAATCACATTGATTGCTCTCAGCCACAAGTTCCCTTTCATTTCCTTCCCTCAGGCCCTAAGGACTTGTCTTGCTTTTCTCTCCTCTAAACTGCCCCTACTATTCTGTTCCTCAAGACCCCACTCTCCACAGAGTTGAGATTGAAGTGAGCTTTCCTCTCCTTTGCTGCTCTCCCTTAAAGAAACCCTTTGTGGTTGTAGAATTTTACAGCTATTCATCTCAAGTGTGTGTGTATGTGTGTGTGTGTGTGTGTGTGTGTGTGTATGTGTGTGTGGTTGGGAAATAGAGGCTCAGAATGGGAGAACATCATGAGATGGGGAAAGAAAGAACACTGCAAAGAAACAAGAAGAGAAATGTAAAGAGAGTCACAGCTTCAAGAATCTAATTACCTTATTTTATTTTTAACTGGGAATCTCCAATCTCAGTCGTGTCTGATTCTTTGCAACCCAATGGATTGTAGTCTGTCAGGCTCCTCTGTCCATGGGGATTCTTCAAGCCAGAATACTGGAGTGGGTTGCCATGCTCTCCTCCAGGGGGTCTTCCCTAAGCCAGAAATCAAACCCACGTCTCCTGCATTGCAGGTAGATTAATATCAGCTGAGCTAATCGGGAAGCCCCTATGTGAAGAACAAAAGGCTGAAAATACACACAATTTGGCAAAGGAAATCAAGTTACAGATTCATTCACCACATCAGAACCCAAGGAAGATAAATATGAAGAAACTACACTTGAATACATAAGAGGCAATCTTCTAGAAATGAAAGATAAAAAGAAATCTAGAAAATAGCCAGTGAAAAATGACACCTTATATATGGGACAATTATATATGAAATGATTTAAATATCTGAAACAATTCAAATCATAATATTCAGAATTCTTGAAGTCCAGAGGAGAGTGGAGTAGTATCATTAAAGTGCTGAAAGAAAAACTGTCAGTTCAGAATTCTACATCTAGTAAAAATAACCTTCAAGAATGGAGTAAAATTAAGATATTCTCAGATAAAGGAATTCTGAAATAACTCATTGCCACTAGATCTAGACTATACAAAAACTGAACAGGATTCTTTAGGTTGTAGAAAAATCATGCTAGAGGGAAACACAGATCTTTGGGACTAAATGAAAAGCATCAAAAATATAAATATCTGGATGAATATAAAAAATATTTTTTATGCGTTTCAATGCCATTCTCTCAAATCATCCCACCCTCGCCCTCTCCCAAAGAATCCAAAAGACTGTTCTATACATCTGTGTCTCTTTTGCTGTCTCACATACAGGGTTATCATTACTATCTTTCTAAATTCCATATATATGCATTAGTATACTGTATTGGTGTTTATGAAATGAATTTCCAGTCCAGGTTCGATGCATGATACTGGATGCTTGGGGCTGGTGCACTGAGATGACCCAGAGGGATGCTACAGGGAGGGAGGAGGTAGGGGGGTTCAGGATGGGGAACACATGTATACCTGTGGTGGATTCATGTTGATGTATGGCAAAACCAATACAATATTTTAAAGTAACTAACCTCCAATTTAAATAAACTTATATTTTTTAAAAAGTATTTTTTCTCTTACTTTAACACATGACTTATTGTATATGTGTGTGAGTAAGACTGACTTAAGTTTATAATGTATGTAGATTAGTATACATAGTTATATGTATTAAATATTGTATGAAAGATTGAAGATTGCTGTAATAATAAATGTATATGTTGCCAGTTTTATATTTTCTATGAACTCCAAACACATGGTGAAGTTAGGTGTGTATACTACAGTCCGTAGGATAACCACTTAAAAATGCAAATGCTGCTGCTGCTGCTAAGTTGCTTCACTCATGTCCGACTCTGTGCAACCCCATAGATGGCAGCCCACCAGGCTCCACTGTTCCTGGGGTTCTTCAGCAAGAACACTGGAGTGGGTTGCCATTTCCTCTCCAATGCATGTAAGTGAAAAGTGAAGGTGAAGGTACTCAGTCGTGTCCGACTCTTCGTGACCCCATGGACTACAGCCTACCAGGCTCTTCCATCCATGAGATTTTCCAGGCAAGAGTACTGGAGTGGATTGCCATTAATAGATAAAATGAAGAGATGTTTACAGTGAAAAAAGCAAATTCAAAACAAGACAGGAAAAGAAATAGTAGGACAAAAGCTAGAAGAGAAAAATAGGGAAAAAACGAATAAAATAATATTCTTAAATCCAACCATTTCAATTAATTGCATTAAATGTTAATAGACTAAGTGCTCTAACTGAAAGGTAGGGAATATCAAAATGAATTAAAGAGACAAATCAAACTATATGTTATCTACAAGAAGCCCACTATAAACGTAAAGACTCAGAGAGGTTGAAAGAAAATGGATTCAAATGGCTACGCCTGGCAAATAATCATATGAAGTCTGAAATGGCTATACTAATATCGGATAAAATAGACACCATAATAAGAAATATTAACTCCAAAGATTGCTATTTCATAAATGAAAATGACATATTCATCAGGAATAAAAATCATAAACATAGATATGATTAATAAAAAAGCCTCAAAGTACATAAAGCAGAAACTAGCAGAGCTTATGGAACAAATAGCCAATTGAACCATTGTAGTAAGAGATTTTAACACCTTTGTCTCAAAAATTTATAGAAAAAGAAAACAAAAAGTCAGTAAAGATATAGTGGATCTAAACAATACAATCAAACACTTTGACATTTGAATTTATAGAAGACTATGCAAAATCTTATGACTGCATACTCTGTTCAAGTGCTCATTGTACATTCACCAAGACACCATAAAACAAGTTTCCCAAGAGACTGGTTCATAAAACAAGTCGCAATAAATTGAGAAATTTAAATCATATGAGAATGAAATCATATTGAGAATGTTCTATGACCATAATAGTGTTAAACTACAAATGTTGCAAGATAGCTAGAAAAACAATAAGTAGTTAGAAATTAATCAATAAACTTCTAAATAAAGAAGAAATCACAAAGGAAATTA
The DNA here is from genome assembly GCA_917880005.1 of Nanger dama. Taxonomy (NCBI): domain Eukaryota; kingdom Metazoa; phylum Chordata; class Mammalia; order Artiodactyla; family Bovidae; genus Nanger; species Nanger dama. The sequence goes on along the minus strand of CAKJTW010000073.1, from coordinate 3,618,010 downwards.
GAACATAGTTTGAATGGAACAATGAAATACAACATATCAAAATGTGTGGGATCCAGCTAAAAGCAGTGCTTGTATGGCAATTTATAACTTTATAAGTTTAAATTAGAAAATAAGAAATGTTTTAAATTAATGAACTAAAGCTTAATTTTGAGAATCTAGGAAAAAGAAACAAAGTATGACTAAAATAAGAAAAAGACATACAAAAATATAGAGGCAGAAATAAATGAAATATTGAAAAAGCAAATGATAGAACAAATTAAGAAGGCCACAATTTAGTTCCTTTAAAAAGTTTAATAAATAGGGGCTTTCTTGGTGGTCCAGTGGCTAAGACTCCAAGCTTCCAGTGCAGGGAGGTCAGGTCTGAACCCTGGTCAGAGAACTAGTTCCCACATGTCACAATTAAGTGTTCACATCACACAACTAAAGATTCCACATGCTGCAAGTAAAGATCCCACATGCAGCAATGAAGGTTGAAGATCCTGCAGGCCATGACTAAGACCCAGCACAGCCAAATAAATAAATGCATATTTTTAAAAAGTTCAACAAATAAAAAAAATTCAACAAACTGATAATACTCTAGCAAGACTAAACAAGGAAAACAAATCAGCAATGAACGCAGCATTACCACTACATTTCTTACAAATACTAGTATACAATAATACAGACAAGTCTATTCCAAAATTTGAGCAATTTAAATGAAATGAAGAAATTAATTTTTTTTTAATTTGCCAAAATTGACTCAACATTAAACAGAAAATCTGAATAGTTTTATGTCTATTAAAGAAATTGCAGTTATCATTAATAGTTCTTTCATAAAGAAAAATTGCAAGGCCATTCATATATTTTTACTGTTGAATTCTATCAAACATTAAAAGAATGGATAATACCAATTTATAACACAAAAAATTTTCAGAGAATAGAAGATGAAGGAAGATTTCCCAATTCATTTTAATAGACCAGTAGAACCTCAATGCCAAAAGCTGATAAAGGTATTAAAAAGAAAAAATAAACAAAAAAGCCTTCCAGTTCAAGATGGTGAAGAAGTTTGTGCACACATCTCTTCCTGCCAGAGCACCAGCTGTTGAATAACTATTGACAAGAGGACACTGGAACCTACAAACAAACAAACAAACAAAAAGTAAAGATACCTCACGACAAAAGATAAGACACAGTGAGACAGTAGGAGGGGCACAATCACAATAAAATAAAATTCCATACCTACCAGGCGAGTGACCCACAAACTGGAGAACAACAATACCATGAAGTCATCCCACTGTTGTGAAGGTTCTGAACCCCACATCAGGCTTCCTAACCTGAGGACTCAACAAAAGGACAGGAAATCCCCAGGAAATCTGACCTTGATGGCCAATGGGATTTTTTTTCTTTTTGATTTATTTTTTTATTGAAGGACAATTGCTTTACAGAATTTTGCTGTTTTCCATCAAACCTCAACATGAACTAGCCATAGGTATACATATATCCCCTCTCTTCTGAATCTCCCTCCCATCTCCCTGCCCATCCTACCCCTCTAAGTTGATACAGAGCCCTGTTTGAGTTTCCTGAGCCATACAACAAATTCCCGCTGGCTATCTGTTTTACATATGGTAATGTAAGTTTCCATGTTACTCTTTCCATCCATCTCACCCTCTCCTCCCCTCTCCCCATGTCCATAAGTCTATTCTCTATGTCTGTTTCTCCACTGCTGCCCTTTAAATAACTTCTTCAGTACCATTCTTCTAGATTCCAAATATATGTGTTAGAATATAATATTTATCTTTCTCTTTCTGACACACTTTACTCTGTATAATAGATTCTAGATTCATTCACCTCATCAGAACTGACTCAAATGTGTTCCTTTTATTGCCAAGTAATATTCCATTATGTATATGTATCACAACTTCTTTATCCATTCATCTGTTGATGGACATCTGGTTGCTTCCATGTTCTAGCTATTGTAAATGGTGCTGCAATGAACAATGGGATACATGTGTCTTTTAAAATTTTGGCTTCCTCAGGATATATGCCTAGCAGTGGGATAGCTGGGTCATATGGTGATTTTATTCCTAGTTTTTTAATGAATCTCCATACTGTCTTCCCTAGTGGCCATATCAATTTATATTCCCACCAGCAGTGCAAAAGCATTCCTTTTCTCCACATCCTGTCCAGCATTTATCATTTGTAGACTTTTTGATGATGGCCATTCTGACCTGTGTGAGGTGATATCTCATTGTAGTTTTGATTTGCATTTCTTTAATAATGAGCAGTGTTGAGCATCTTTTCAAGTGTTTGTTAGCCATCTGTATGTCTTCTATGGAGAAATGTCTGTTAGGTCTTTTTCTTACTTTTTGATTGGGTTGTTTGTTTTTCTGGTATTGAGTTGTATGAGCTGCTTGTATATCTAGGAAATTAATCCTTTCTCAGTTGTTTCATTTGCTATTATTTTCTCCCATTCTGAGGGTTGTCTTTTCATCTTGCTTATAGTTTCCTTTGCTGTGCAAAAGCTTGTAAGTTAGTCAGGTCTCACTTGTTTACTTTTGCTTTTATTTCCATTACTCTAGGAGGTGGGTCATAGAGGATCTTGCTTTGATTTATATCATCAAGTGTTCTGCCTATGTTTTCCTCTAAGAGTTTTATAGTTTCTGGCCTTACATGTAGGTCTTTAATCCATTTTGAGTTTATCTTTGTGTAATTGGAGAAGGAAATGGCATCCCATTCCAGTGTCCTTGCCTGGATAATCTCAGGGATGGGGGAGCCTGGTGGGCTATCGTCTATGGGGTTGCACAGAGTCAGACATGACTGAAGTGACTTAGCAGCAGCAGCATGGTGTTAGAAAGTATTCTAATTTCATTCTTTTATATGTAGCAGTTCAGTTTTCACAGAACCATTTATTGAAGAAGCTGTCTTTGCCCCATTGCATATTATTGCCTCCTTTGTCAAAAACGAGGTACCCATAAGTGCATGGGTTTATTTCTGGGGTTTCTATCTTGTTTAGCTGGTCTATATTTCTCTTTTTGTGTCAATACCATATGTCTTGATGACCGTAGCTTTGTAGTATAATCTGAAGTCAGGAAGGTTGATTCCTCCAGCTCCATTCTTTCTCAAGGCTGCTTTGGCTATTATGGGTCTTTTGTGTCTCCATATGAATTGTGAAATTTTTTTGTTCTAGTTCTGTGAAAAATGCCTTTGATATTTTGATAGGGATCACATTGAATCTGTAGACTGCATTTGGTTGCATAGTCATTTTCACAATATTGATTCTTCCTACCTAGGAACATAGAATATTTCTCCACTTGTTTATGTCATCTTTGATTTCTTTCATTAGTGTCTTATAATTTTTTTGCACAATTCTTTTGTCTCCTATGTAAGTTTATTCCTAGATATTTAATTCTTTTTTGTTGCAGTGGTGAATGGACTTGATTCCTTAATTGGTCTTTCTGATTTTTCATTGTTAGTATACAGAAATGCAAGTGATTTCTGTGTATTGATTTTGTATCCTACAACTTTGCTAAATTCACTGATTAGCTCTAGTAATTTTCTGATACTATCTTTAGATAGTATTGAGTTTAGAGTTTTCTACGTACAGTATCATGTCATCTTCAAACATTGAGAGGTTTACTTCTTTTTTTTTTTTTTTTATCTGAATACCTTTTATTTCCTTTTCTTCTCTGATTGCTATAGCTAGGACTTTCAGAACTATGTTGAACAATAGTGGTGAAAGTGAACACCATTGTCTTATTCCTGATCTTAAGGGGAAGGCTTTCAGTTTTTCACCATTGAGAATAAAGTTTGCTGTAGGCTGGTCATATATGGCCTATACTATGTTGAGGTAGGTTCCTTCTATGCCTATTTTTGAAGAGTTATAATCATAAATAAGTGCTGAAATTTCTCAAAGGCTTTTTCTGCATCTATTGAGATTATCATATGATTTTTATCTTTCAATTTGTTTATAAGGTGTATCCCACTGATTGATTTGTATGTACTGAAGAATCCCTGCATTCCTGGAATAAAACCAACTTGATCATGGTGCAAGAGCTTTTGATGTGTTGCTGAATTCTGTTTGCTAAAATTTTGTTGAGAATTTTTGCATCTATGTTCATCAGTAATATTGGCCTGTAGTTTTCTTTTTGTGTTATCTTTGTCTGGTTTTGGTATCGGGGTGATGGTAGCCTTGTAGAATGAGTTTGGAAGTGTTTCTTCCTCTGCAATTTTTAAAAGAGTTTTAGAAGGATAGGCATTAGCTCGTCTCTAAATGTTTGATAGAATTCTCCTGTGAAGCCGTCTGGTCCTGGGCTTTTGATTTTGTGATTTTTGATCACAGCTTCAATTTCAGTGCTTGTAATTGGGTTGTTCATAATTTCTATTTCTTCCTGATTCAGTCTTGGAAGATTAAATTTTTCTAAGAATCTGTCCATTTCTTCCAGGTTATTCATTTTATTGCCACATAGTTGTTCATAATAGTCTCTTATAATCCTTTTATTTGTGCATTGCCTGTTGTAACCTTTCCTTTTACATTTCTAATTTTTAAATTTGATTCTTCTCTCTTTTTCTTGATGAGTCTGGCCAAATGTTTGTCAATTTTATTTTCTCAAAGAACTTTTAGTTTTATTAATCTTTACTATTGTTTCTTTTATTTCTTTTTCATTCATTTCTGCTTGGATCTTTATGCTTTTTTTCCTTCTACTAATTTTGGTGGGGTTTTTTTGTCCTTATTTTTCCAGTTATGTTAGGTGTAAAATTAGATCGTCTATTTGATGTTTCTCTTGTTTCTTGAGGTAGGATTGTATTGCTATAAACTTCCCTATTGGAACTGCTTTTGCCGCATCCCATAGGTTTTGTGTTTTCATGTTTTCATAGTCATTTGTTTCTAAAAAATTTTTTTTATTTATCTTTTGATTTCTTCAGTAACCTGTTGGCTATTTAGAAACGTATTGTTTAATCTCCATGTGTTTGTGTTTTTAGTTTTTTTCTTGTAATTCATATCTGGTCTCAAAGCATTGTGGTCAGAGAAGATGCATGATATGATTTCAATTTTCTTAAATTTACTGAGGTTTGATTTGTGACCCAAGATGTGGTCTATTCTGGAGAATGTTCCGTGTGCACTTAAAAAGAAGATGTATACTTCTGCATTTGGATGGAATATTCTGAAGATATCAATGAGATTCCTCTCATCTAATGTATCATTTTAGACTTGTGTTTCACTATTAATTTTCTGTTTTTTATGATCTGTCCATTGGTGTGAGTGAGATGTTAAAATCTCCTACTATTATTGTTACCATTATTTTCTCCTTTTATGTCTGTTTGTGTTTTTCTCCTTTTATGTCTGTTTGTGTTGTCTTATGTAGTGAAGTGCTCTTATTTTGGGTGCATAGATATTTACAATTTTTATGTCTTCCTCTTGGGTTGATCCCTTGATTATGTAGTGTCTTTCCTTATCTCTTATAATCTTCTTTATTTTAAGGTCTATTTTGTCTGATATGAGGATTGTGACTCCACCTTTCTTTTGCTTCCCATTCGCATAAAAATATCTTTCCATCCTCTCACTTTCAGTCTATGTGTCTTTAAGTCTGAAATGAGATTTTTGTAGACAGCATATATGTGGCTCTTGTTTTTGTATCCATTCAGTCTGTCTTTTCTTTTGGCTGGAGCATTTAATCCACTTACATTTAAAGTAATTATTGATATATATGTTCCTATTGCCATTTTCTTAATTGTTTTCAGTTGATTTTGTAGATCTTTTTTCTTCTCTTGTATTTCATGACTATATAATTCCGTTTAACATTTGATATAAAACTGGTTTGGTGGTACTGAATTCTCAACTTTTGCTTATCTGAAAAGCTTTTTATTTCTCCATCAGTTTTGAATGAGATCCTTGGTGGGTACAGTAATCTTCATTGTATATTTTTCCCTTTCAGTACTTCAAATATATCATGCCATTCCCTTCTGGCCTGCAGAGTTTCTGCTGAAAGATAAGCTGTGAAGCCTACGGAGTTTCGATTGTATGTTACTTGTTGCTTCTCCCTTGCTGCTATTAATATTCTTTGTCTTTAGTCTTTGTTAGTTTGATTAGTATGTATCTTGGCGTTTTTCTCCTTGGGTTTATCATGTATGGGGCTCTTTGTGCCTCTTGGACTTCATTGACTGCTTTCTTTTCAATGTTTGGGAAAATTTCAACTATTATTTCTTCAAAAATTTTCTCAAACCCTTTCTTTTCTCTTCTTCTTTTGAGACCCCTATAATTCAAATATTAGTGCATTTGATATTGTCCCAGAAGTCTCTGAGACTATCCTCAGTTCTTTTCATTCTTTTTACTTTATTCTGCCATTCAGAAGTTATTTCCACCATTTTATCTTTCAATTCACCAATTCGTTCTTCTGCTTCAGATATTCTGCTATTGATTCCTTCTATAGCATTTTTATTTCAGCATTTGTACTGTTTATCTCTGTATGTTTATTCTTTAATTCTTCTAGGTCTCTGTTAATTGATTCTTGCATCTTCTCCATTTTGTTTTCAAGGTTTTGATCTTTACTATCATTATTCTGAATTCTTTTTCAGATAGTTTTTCTGTTTCCTCTTCATTTATTTGGACTCCTGTGTTTCTAGTTTGTTCCTTCATTTGTGTAGTATTTCTCTGCCTTTTCATTATTTTTTTTTAACTTATTGAGTTTAAGGTCTGCTTTTCCCAGGCTTCAAGGAAAGTTGAATTTTTTTCCTTGAAGAATGTTGAATTTTCCCTTCCTTTTGGTTTCTTCCCTCCTAAGGTTGGTCCAGTGGTTTGTATGAGCTTCATATAGGGTGAGATTTGTGCTGAGTTTTTGTTTGTTTTTTTATTTTTTCTCTGATGGGCAAGGCTGAGTGAGGTGGTACTCCTGTCTGCTGATGATCTGGTTTGTATTTTTGTTTTGTTTGTTGTTTAGATTAGGCATCCTGCACAGGGTGCTACTGGTGGTTGGGTGATGTTGGATCTTGAGTTCAAGTGGTTTCCATCGTGTGAGTTCGCACTACTTGATACTCCCTAGGGTTAGTTCTCTGGTAGTCTAGGGGTTGGAGTCAGTGCTCCCATTCCAAAGGCTCAGAGCTTGATCTCTATTCAGGAATAAAGATTCCCCAAGTGTTATGTTATGGCATTAAGTGAGATTAAAACAAATATCTAGAAAACAAGAAACCAAAGATTAACCCAAGACAAATAGTGGTTACAAAACCATGCAAATAATAATTAAAATAATGGAATATACACATGTACATATACGCCCATAAGTAAAGTCAAAACAGTCCAACAAAAATACAGATTAACCTGGTGAATAAAGGAAATAAAAATTATATTTATGAGTTAAGAACAAAACTAACTAAAGCACAAACTGGAAAACAAAATTAAAGTAAGGTGCCAAGTGGGGAATAAAGCAATGAAAACATAACTAACAAATATGTTGATAGGAAAGGAAAGAAAGAAAGAATAGATATGCAAAGTTATATAGAGGTAGATGAAGAAGATGTATATACATTAAGATTAGCTGCAAGGTGAAAAGAACAGTACAAAAGCTATACAAAGGGATAAATGTAGAAAAATATAATAGGTTTAAAAATTAAAATTATAAAGAAGAGATAAGAAGAAAAAAATGGAGGAAGGAAAAAAAAGGTGGAGGGCAGGGAAGGAAAACTCCACAGAATTGCAAACCCCCAAAATAGAGGCAGAAGTTTATAATGACAATAAAAAGTGTGACTGAATATACACATATACATATACACCCGTAAGCAAAATCAAAGCAGTCCAACAAAAATAAAGTACAATAGATTGAACTGGCTAACAAAGGAAACAAAAAATTATATCTACCAGAAGAAAACTCACTAAAACACAAATTGGAAAATAAAACTAAAGCAAGGTGCCAATTGAGGAATAAAGCAATGAAAATGAAACTAACAAATACATTAAGAGGAAAGGAAAGAAAGAAAAGAAAGAAATAATAGATATACGAAGTTAAATAGAGGTAGATAAAGATTTATATACATTAAAGATTAACTTCAAGGGGGAAAAAGAGTAGGCAGAGCAAACAAATGAATAAATGTAGAATAATAATAAGTTTTAAAAATTAAAAAGAACAAAAAGGGAAAACTCCACAAAACTGCAAAAGCCCAATGTGGGGGCACAGGTTTATAACAACAGCAAAAAATGTGACTGAGAAAAAAAAAGCTAAAAAACTTAATTGGATTTCATAGTGCCAATAAAATCAACAAATACAACAGAGTGAGGGAAAAGGAAAGAAAAAAAATATTCAAAAGAATCTACAAAACGAGTTAAAACATAAGAGTAATAAATGTTTTTCTTGAGTCGCTGCACTTTCCCTCGCTGGGAGTCACAGTCCACCTCACCTCCCTAGGATGCCCTCCAACACTGTGCTGACCTCTGCTGTGTGGGAAGCTCAGATTCTAATCTGGTCCTACTCCTGTGTTTTCTTGCCTCCAATGTCCACAGTTATCAGAACTATCAGAACTGTGTTTTCTTTTGTGAGAGGTCTCAATGACCTTTTATATATTCCATAGATGCAGAGTCTGCCTAGTTGATTGTGTGGATTTAATCTTCACCTTGTACAGCTGGCAAGAAGGTTTTGGGTCTTCTTCCTTAGCCACACTGCCCTTGGGTTTCCAATTATGGTTATATTTCGATCTCTGCATGTGTGTCGTCCACTGGGATTTGCTCTTGATGTTGCCCTGGAGGACTTGGGTTTGCCCCTGTGAGGGCCAGGTGTGGAGGTGGTGCAGCTGCTTGGGGTGCAGGGGTTCTGGAAGCACCAGGTACTCAGGGCAGGTGGTGGCTAGGGAAGCAGGAAATACAGTGCTCTGGCTATGACTTTTCCAGTGGTCATGTATGGATGTGACAGTTAGACTGTGAAGAAAGCTGAGCGCTGAAGAATTGGTGCTTTTGAACTGTGGTAGTGGAGAAGACTCTTGAGAGTCCCTTGGACTACAGACTGCAAGGAGATCCAACCAGTCCATCCTAAAGGAGATCAGTCCTGGGTGTTCATTGGAAGGACTGATGCTAAAGCTGAAACCCCAGTACTTTGGCCAGCTCATGCGAAGAGCTGACTCATTGGAAAAGACTCTGATGCTGGGAGAGATTGGGGGCAGGAGAAGGGGATGACAGAGGTGAGATGGCTGGATGGCATCCCGACTCCATGGACATGACTTTGGGTAAATTCCGGGAGTTGGTGATGGACAAAGAGGACTGGCGTGCTGCGATTCATGGGGTTGCAAAGAGTCATACACGACTGAGCGACTGAACTGAACTGAACTGAACTGAAAAAGAGTAGGGCAACCAGTATTGGCCAATATGCTCCAGTACTCATGCCTCGAGAACCCTCCTCACTGACAGAGAAGGCTGGCAGGCCACAGTCTACAGGGTCATAAAGAATCAGACACTACTAAAGCAATCCTGCATGCATGGACATACAAGTTTTTTTGCCTGTGGAAGCTCTGCTCCAGTAAGAGTTGAGCTTGAAGGTGGTACAGCTGTTCGGCTTGCCGGGACTCTGGTGGCATCAAGTGTTCAGGGACATGGACTGCCTCCATGGCAGGAGTTATGGCCCTATCAGAGTCTTTTTCAAGCCTCTTGTAGCTGGTGAAGGCCTCTTCGGTCAGTCTTTCTCTGTAGCTCCCTCTATTCAGGTACTTAGAGAGCTCCCTTGCCCGAGGTCCTTCTCTGTAATTTGGTGCATCAGGCACATAGAAGGGTCTCCCTGTCTGGGGTCCTACTCTGTAGACTGGCTCATCAGACACTTAAAGGGGCACCTTGGATGGGGTCCTACTCTGTAGTTCAGTGCATCAGGTGTTTGATGGGCCAGCCTCTTTATTGTTCAGCTGCCGATGATGGCCTGTGGGGAGAGAGAGGCTATGGTGATGGCTCTACCCCAATGCATGACTCAGTAGTATCGCCTTGCTTCCATGGCTGCTCAGCTTTCCTCTACAGGCATTTCCCACCACAATCTCCTCCCTTACATCCCCTCGATCCGTCTCTCCACAGTCAACAGCAGCCCTTACCCTGGGATTGCGCCACAATTCCTAAACTCCAGCTCCCAGTTGCTGTGCCTTCCAGGGGACCTGCATCCTTATCCAGAGTATGCACGAGTGCTCAAGGACTGTCTGATTCTCATTCCATTTCAGTTCAGTTCAGTCGCTCAGTCGTGTCCGACTCTTTGTGACCCCATGAATCGCAGCACACCAGGCTTCCCTGTCCATCACCAACTCCCAGAGTTCACTCAGACTCGTGTCCATCAAGTCAGTCATGCCATCCAACCATCTCACCCTCGGGCGTCCCCTTCTTCTCCTGCCCCCAATCCCTCTCAGCATCAAAGTCTTTTCCAATGAGTCAACTCTTCGCATGAGGTGGCCAAAGTACTGGAGTTTCAGCTTTAGCATCATTCCTTCTGAAGAAATCCCGGGGTTGATCTCCGTCAGAATGGATTGGTTGGGACTCTCAATAGTCTTCTCCAGCACCACAGTTCAAAAGCATCAATTCTTCGGTGCTCAGCTTTCTTCACAGTCCAACTCATATCCATACATGAAAACTGGAAAAACCATAGCCTTGACTAGACGGACCTTAGTCAGTAAAGTAATGTCTCTGCTTTTCACTATGCTATCTAGGTTGGTCATAACTTTTCTTCCAAGGAGTAAGCATCTTTTAATTTCATGGCTGCAGTCACCATCTCCAGTGATTTTGGAGCCCCCAAAATAAAGTCTGACACTGTTTCCACTGTTTCCCCATCTATTTCCCATGAAGTGATGGGACCAGATGCCATTCTGAATGTTGATCTTTAAGGCAACTTTTTCACTCTCCTCTTTCACTTTCATCAAGAGGCTTTTTAGTTCCTCTTCGCTTTCTGCCATAAAGGTAGTGTCATCTGCATATCTGAGGTTACTGATATTTCTCCCAGCAATCTTGATTCCAGCTTGTGCTTCTTCCATCATTTTTCATGATGTACTCTGCATAGAAGTTAAATAAGCAGGGTGACAGTATACAGCCTTGACGTACTCCTTTTCCTATTTGGAATCAGTCTGATGCTCCACGTCCAGTTCTAACTGTTGCTTCCTGGCCTGAATATAGATTTCTCAAGAGGCAGGTCAGGTGGTCTGGTTTCAGAATTTTCCACAGTTTGTTGTGATCCACACAGTCAAAGGCTTTGGGATAGTCAACAAAGAAGAAATAGATGTTTTTCTGGAACTCTTTTGCTTTTTCAGTGATCCAGCGGATGTTGGCAATTTGATCTCTGGTTCCTCTGCCTTTCTAAAGCCAGCTTGAACATCAGGGAGTTCACGGTTCACGTACTGCTGAAGCTTGGCTTGGAGAATTTAGAGCATTACTTTACTAGCATGTAAGATGAGTGCAATTGTGCGGTAGTTTGAACATTCTTTGGCATTGCCTTTCTTTGGGGTTGCAATGAAAACTGACCTTTCCCATTCCTGTGGCCACTGCTGAGTTTTCCAAATTTGCTGGCATATTGACTGCAGCACTTTCACAGCATCATCTTTCAGGATTTGAAACAGCTCCACTGGAATTCCATCACCTCCACTAGCTTTGTTCGTAGTGATGCTTTCTAAGGCCCACTTGACTTTACATTCCAGGATTTCTGGCTCTAGGTGAGTGATCACACTATCATGATTATCTGTGTCGTGAAGATCTTTTTGTATAATTCTTCCAATTGTCAGATAACCATAGCCCTCCCTTAAAGTTTAAAATTCCAAAGATATCATGTGAAGTATAGACTGTCAGATCTTGGCTTATAATTAAATTAGTAGTTTCAGAAATTAATAGAGCTACTGAGGCCACTATTCATAGACAACATGGCCATCCTTGGACTACAGAATCGAGCTCTTTTCTTAAACAAGAAATAAGTTATTGTGGGCTTCCTTTGGGCTCAGTTAGAACTCCCAGTGCTATTCCTGATCTCTCTGTTACAAAAATATTAAATTGGTCTCCTCCAGGCCGGCTGAGAGCAGGAGCCTGAAGAAAAGCCTGTTTTAGTCTTAAATGCATGTATTTCTCCATTTTCCCATTGTAATATCTTTTGTCCTGATTGTTGAGTCTCTTTTAGTAACTTATATAAAGGTTGAGCCAGCTCTTCATATTTGGGAATCCAAATCCAGCAGTAGCCAGCTATATCAAGGAAACCATGGAGTTGTCTAATAGTATTAGGGAGAGTATGTTGCAAAATGGATTCCATTATTTTTTGCTCCATGGGAGAGTCTGAATACTAAATATCTGACTTCTTGGCACATTTGAGGTTTAGGTTTTGATATCTTGTAGCCACATCGAGCTAGATAGTTAAGAAGATTACAGGTGGCTTGGTTACATTTTTTTCTCTGTGTCAGCACAAAGCGGAATATCATCTACATATTGAATGAGTTTGATAGATTCAGTTGCCCAAAAGGCAGCTAGGTCTTTGGCTGAAGCCTGCCTGAATAAATGAGGGTTATCTCTAAATCCTTGAGACAATACTGCCCAAGTTAACTGAGTAGAGGAATCAGTTGGATCCTCAAAGGGAAGCAAAAACTGTGAACTTTGAGCTAAGGGTATGCAAAAAAAAAAAAAAAAAAGAGGCATCCTTCTAATCTAAAATGATAAAAATAAGTGGCCGTTTTTGGGATTTGGGAGAGTAGAGTATAGGGGTTAGGCATGACAGGATGTAATGGAATTACTGTTTCATTACTGGGGCAGAGGTTCTGAATTAGACACCATTACCCATTAGGCTTTTGGACTCCCAGAATAAGCGTATTACATGGGCTGTTACATTTGATTGAGCCCCTGCCCTTTGAGATTTTTAATCAAGGGAATGAGTCCCTGTTTTCCTTCTGGCTTTAGAGGGTATTGCTTCTGATGAGGAAAGTTATTAAGATTTTTAAGAGTTATCTGTACTGGTTGAGCTGAGATGGCTCTTTCTATCTTTCCTCTTGTTGCCCAGACTTCAGGGTTAATTTCTACTTCTGCCAGGGATAAGCATAAATTTTCTGCAGATTCCAGTTCCATATGAATGGAAGAGTGAATTTTACATAGAATACTTCTTCCTAGGATGAGGGTTGGGCTACCTGGTATTATCAGAAAGGCATAAGAAAAAGAATAAAATCGCAGTTACAACTCAACTGCTGTGTAAAGAATTTTGTAACCAGCTTTCCAGAAATGCCACTTATAGCAGCTGACTTCATAGAAGGAAGACCCAGATTAGAGAGTAGGGCTGAAAAACTGGCTCCTGTATTGAGTAGGAAGTTAACAGGATGGCCTCGTACAGTTAGAGTCACCCGAGGCACCTGTGCGATGATGAGAACAGGAGCCAAAATGGAAAGCCCTGGGCTCCATCAGTCTTGATCCTGGGTCTGAGTTTCTGAGCCCTGAAACCTACACCCCCGGGTACAGTTATTCTTCCAGTGATCTCTTTTGCAACGGGGGCAAGGCCATGGTGGTGGCCTCTGCTTGCCTTGAGGGCATCATGCCTTAAAGTGTCCATCCTTGCCACAATGGAAACAGACTCTAGCATTTGGCTTTTGTCATCCTACCTTTGGAGCCTTAAAGTTCACTCCTTGTAGGGCCATCAAGAGAGCTTCAGCCTTTCTGTTTTCTCTCCTCTCTTTTCCCCTATGCTCCTCTTGATCTCTGTTAAAAAATACTGATGTGGTGGCTCTTAGGAGGCACTCTAAATCCATATTGGGCCTGAAGGCCAATTTTGGAGTTTCCTCCAAATAATTGGAGCCAATTGAGTAATAAATTAGTCTTTAGAGATAAGCTGGCCCCCTGGGGAATCTCACACACTAGCAAAGTAATGCTCAAAATTCTCCAAGCCAGGTTTCAACAGTATGTGAACCCAGAACTTCCAGATGTTCAAGCTGGATTTAGAAAAGGCAGAGGAACCAGAGATCAAATTGCCAACATCAATTGGATCATAGAAAATGCAAGAGAGTTCCAGAAAAACATCTACTTCTGCTTTATTGATTATATCAAAGCCTTGACTGTATGGATGACATCAAACAGTGGAAATTCTTAAGAAGATGGGGATACCAGACTGCCTTCGCTGCCTTCTGAGAAATCTGTATGCAGGTCAAGAAGCAAGAGTTAGAACCAGAGATGGAACAATGGACTGGTTCCAAATTGGGAAAGGAATACATCAATGCTGTATATTGTATGCAGAATACATCAGGTGAAACGCTGGGTTGGAGGAAGCACAAGCTGGAATCAAGATTGCCAGGAGAAATATCAATAACCCTAGATATGCAGATGACACTACCCTTATAGCAGAAAGTGAAGAAGAACTAAAGAGCCTCTTGATGAAAGAGAAGAATGAAAAGTTGGCTTAAAACTCATTATTCACAAAATGAAGATCATGACATCAAGTCCCATCACTTCATGGCAAATAAATGGGAAAATAATTGGAACAGTGACAGGCTTCATTTTCTTGGGCTCCAGAATCACTGCAGATGGTGACTGCAACCATGAAATCAAAAGACACTTGCTCCTTGGAAGAAAAGCTATGACCAACCTTGACAGCATATTAAAAAGCAGAGACATTACTTTGCTCACAAAGGTCCATATAGTCCAAACTATGTTTTTTCCTAGTAGTAATGTATGGATGTGAGAGTTGAACCATAAAGAAGATTGGGCACTGAAAAACTGATGCTTTTGAACTGTGGTGTTGGAGAAGACTCTTGGGAGTCCCTTGGACTGCAAGAAGAGCAAACCAGTCAATCCTAAAGGAAACCAGTCCTGAGTATTCATTGGAAGGACTGATGCTGAAGCTCCAATGCTTTGGCTATTTGTTGCAAAGAACTGAATCACTGGAAAACACCCTGATGCTGGGAAAGACTGAGGGTGGGAGAAGGGGATGACTGAGGATGAGATGGTTGGATGGCATCACCAACTCGATGGACATGAGTTTGTGCAAGCTCCAGGAATTGTTGATGGACAAGGAAGCCTGGTGTGCTTCAGTACATGGGGTTGCAAAGAGTCAGACATGATTGAGCGACTGAACTGAAGTGAACTGAACTGGGGAATCTGGGTCCAAATAAGTGTAGTTTCTCAATGTCTCCCTGAGCCCTTCCAGAAAAGCTGCACGATTTTCCTCCTTTTCCCGAGTCAATCCAGATAGTTTGGAGTAGTTTAAGGACTTAGCTCACAATTTTCAAAAGCCTTAATGCAAATGGTGAAGTGAACTCTCCTCCAGTCATCACTGTGTTTTTCGTGTGCCCAATTAGGATCAGCTATGAGCACTGCCTGGAGTCCTGTAGGTAACCAGGCTGATTCACTGTCAGCTCTCCCCTGCATGTTAGTAGAGTGCCATTCATTTCCCCATTCCTGGGAATTTTTAATTACTCTACTTCTTTCATTGTTAGGATTAGCATAATATCTTTCCATGACATTTCAAAAGATTAGCTTAGACTCTAGAAAACACAGGCTTCCCTGGTGGCTCAGAGGTTAAAGCGTCTGCCTCCAATGTGGGAGACCTGGGTTCGATCCCTGGGTCACGAAGATCCCCTGGAGAAGGAAATGGTAACCCACTCCAGTATTCTTGCCTGGAGAATCCCATGTATGTGGAAGCCTGGTAGGCTACAGTCCACGGGGTCGCAGAGAGTCGGACATGACTGAGCAACTTCACTTTCTTTCTAGAAAACACATATAATTATCAGGATCTTCAGTAAAGCCTCCCAGGTCTAATTTAATTTGTCTTAAATCTTGGAGAGGGAAAAGGATATGGTTTTGCATGGGTCCTAAGTCCCCATTATGAATTTCCTGTAATGGAAGGAGGGAAGGATACAGCCTAGAGATCACCAGAGTTGTTTAGGAGCCACTGGGGCAGGAGCGGCTGCTGGTTCCAGAGGCATTGCCAGAGATTGTGGTGGCTCCTTTTGGCTAGGATTAGGCAGCCCTGGATAAGGAGGAGAGTTTGAACACAAGGGTTTGGGGTAAGTTATAGGTAACATAGAAGGAACAAGCCCACAACTCCTGCATAAGAGGGTGTTTTCTCTCAAGACAAAGAAAACCTATATATATGGGACTTCTGAACATTTTCCTTCTCCTCTACAAAGGAGGCCTATTTGGAGGATGGTATTATAATTAAGTGAGCTTTCGGGGGGCCATTTTTCACCATCAGGTAGATCATATTGAGGCCATGCCTCAGTGCAGAAAAAGATCATACACATCTTTAACTGGGTCTGAGGGTCAAACTTCTTCCAGTTCTTCAGTATACATTCCAAAGGCATCCACTTTGAGCCAGGTAAGGGACTCAAAGACATTGCTTCCATCTGAAAGAGAGAAGACCAGCATACAGCACTCTTTGTCTTTTCTCTGGTTCCTCTGATAGAAGGTGTCTCCTACTTGAGTAGTGGGAGCAAAGAAGCACCAATAAGGTATGCTTCCCTCAACTTTGGTGTGGACCCAAGCTTGACCACCCTTATCCAGGTGCCCTGGGCCTTTGTCCTCTTCCTGTCTCTATCTTCGCTTTCACCTAGAGATAGGTAGAGTGAGACTTCCACACGCCATGTTCTTATAGCATAGGTGGACTTCCTATGCTCTTAAACACTGGTTATGCCTGAAGTGGAGTTCCCCTTAAGCAAGCTATGCAGCGCACAAGGTTTTTGTAGCATTTACACACACTCCAAAATGATCCTACATTAAGTGAAAAATCTCATGACCTCTAAATGTTAGGAAAGAGAAATGGTAGATGTCCGGAGGTTCTCACTGAGGCAGCAGCCTAGCAGAGGTTTTGCTCAGCACCTCCAGGTCCGTTGACTGGCCAATACCGAGACCTGAGGCCACTGTCTACTAACTGTCTTCCTTCTGAACTCATGCAGGCTTGTGAAACAAAGAGTGACTCAAGAGACTTGCAGTTAGATTAGGTAATAAGAGGTGAATGACAGTGTTGAGAGTGAGTGTCTGTGCTTACCTTGAGTAGGCACTGAGGAATCCTGGATGAGCCCCCAAAAGATGAGACAGGAATCCCGAGTTCTTGTCCATGGAGCAAAGAATGGAATCCACAAACATGTAAACACTCATGGTAGCAAGCAAACAGGATTTATTAAAGATGAGGCAAGATGACTGCCTGGTAATTTCTACCTCAGTGAGGCCCTGGTGACCTGCACCTCCACAGGAGACACTCTGACACTAGCAGGTAGTTTTGGTTCAGTCTCCTGTGGGGTCACTACTCCTTTCCTCTGGGTCTTAGTGTGTGAAATATTTTGTTTGTCCCTCCAGTCCCTCCAATACTGGAGTCTATTTCCTACAGTCCTGTGGAAATCCTGTAATCAAATTCCACTGGGTCAGATTCCCTAGGTATTCCCAGTTCCTTTGTCAGATTTCCAGGCTGGGAAGACTGACATGGGGTTCAGAATCTTCACAAAAATCAGGAGCCTTTTTACTATTATTATTCTCCAGTTTGTGATTCACCCACCAGAAGGTTATAGGATTTGATTTTATCATGATTGCACCCCTCCTACCATCTTGCTGCAGTTTCTTTGTCTTTGGACATGGGTTATCTATTTTTAGTGGGTTCCAATGTCCTCCTGTTGATGGTTGTTCAATAGCTAGTTGCAATTCTGGTATTCTTGCAGGAGGAGATGAACACACATCCTTCTACTCTGCTTGAACTGCAACCTTACATCAAACATTTTTGAAAATGCTTCTTATACACGCTTTTTATGTACAGATATTTATCTTTTTGTCTTTTACAAATGACATTATTTCATTGAATGGTACATACAATTTTTTTTTATTTTAATGAACACTACCTGCCTTCCACAAAGTTATGTATGAATTTATATTTTCATCAACAATGTATGAGAATGTTTTTCCCATCACCTTCATCAGTATTCTATATTATCACCATTTAAAATTCTTGTCAGTTTGATGGATGAACAGATCGCATTCTAATTAGATTAGAATCACCAATATTATAAGTGATCTTTGAGCATCATTTAATTTGTTTTTAGCCTTTGGATTCCCTATTATGTGAATTGATTTTCTTATTTCTCCATTTCCAATTGAATTGTTTCTCTTTTCTATCTTGGTTTGTAAGTGTTCTTTTATATTCCAGATGTTAATTCCATGAAAATAATTTTCTAAATCTATTAGTTTTATCTTATGTTTGCTTTTTTGTTTTAGAAAGTTTTTGCATTTTGATGTCAAATTTATAAATCTCTTCCTTTAAAATTTGGATTTTTAGTCTTACATAAGAATTTCATACTCTAAATTTACAAATACTTGCTAAAATCAATAACTGTTTTTCACATTTAACTGTTTAATTAATGTGAAATTATTTACTTTTGTAACTAGTATCAGATGGGGATTTCTTTCTTTCTTTCTTTCTTTTTTCTTAAATAATATGACCAATTGTTCCCAATATATTTAGTAAACTCAACCACTCTTTCAACACTAATGGAAAATACTATCTTTGTTACATATCAATTCACATCTTTATCTACGTTTATGGCTATAAACCTATAGTCTGTTCCTAGACTCCATATTGTTCTGATTTGTTTATTTTTGTGCTGATTATACTTTTTCAATAATTAAAGCTTCATATTTTGATAGCTGATGGGAAAATGTTTATGTTACTTTTATTTTCAAAAAATACATATATAGGTGCATTTCTTCTTGAGAACAAATTTTAAAATTTCCACTTAAATAAGACATATTAGATTTTATTGAGATCTCTTTAAATTCACAGAGCAATTTTGAGAGAATTATCATCTCTTTAATATTTTCTTTCTGTCTTTGAAATGGACATGTCTCTCTACTTATTTGTGGTTTTTATATTGTTAAGTAATGTTTTATTGGTTTTTATTTCATATATGTCTTACACATTTCTTGTTATGTTTATTCCTAGATTGGAGAAGGAAATGGCAACCCACTCCAGTACCCTTGCCTGGAAAATCCCATGGACAGAGGAGCTTGGTATGCTATAGTCCATGGGGTTACAAAGAGTTGGCCACGACTGAGCAACTTCACTCACTTACTCAATTTATTCCTGGATATTTTGTAGTTCTGGTTGGCATTATAGTCATTATATTTTTGTCCATAACATTTCCTAATTAATAACTACCAATGAATGTTTCTTTTGTGTCTGAGCTCTGTTACTACACAGTGTCTGATCAGATCTATGTTACTTAATTAAGTCCTCACATACGCCTCACATACTTGGGTAAGTAATGTTATATTAGTCAATTGACAGGCCAAAATCCTGACTGAGCTCCTTTTAGCCCTCTTCTTTAGTTGGCTGAATCCAGTTATCTTTCTTGTGTAAATTAAACTAAATTTTGGTTTGTTCTGAGAATGATCAATGGCTAATAATATCCTCTTTATACCCTCATTCATTTTGCATTTTACCCTCACTGGATCCTTTTTAGATCCCAACGCCTATTGTATTTAATGGAAGTTTACTGTCTTGGATTGTTCCATACTGGTCTTTTTCTGGGAAGTAGATATGACTACTGCTGCTATGGTATTATGTTCTCTGTCTCATCCTTACCTGGAATACTCAGTTCATTCCATCATGCTGTATGTCTAAAGTTCTTGACACAAAATAGATGCTTTGGAAATGTTAGTTCTATTTATGCTAAAAAATGAAGTAAAATATAATCCTAAAGGACACTCAGATATCCAAATGAAGCAGATTCCCAACTTTGCTGTCTTATAAGACTGCTACATTATGTGAACAACAATAGTGGCATTCTCTAATCCCTTGGGGAGTCCAAAGTTTCTCCTATTCTCCTTTCTCCATCTCTCTCTTTTTTTCAACCAAAGAGACAACAGCAAAACAGACTCATTTAAGATATAAAAATGAGGTCACTGGATTCATGAAATCAAGAATTAACCAGAGGCTTTTTCTTTGGGCTCACTGTTCAGGGGAGCCACTAGCAATTATGGCAATTACACCCAGAAAACCATGATCTCTGTAAAATTCTGAGGGCTTTTGAGGAAGGAGGGCATAGAACAAGCTGCTTAGCCCTGTATCTGATCCCTGACAGCCCAACCTGATAAACTCTGATCTTAGTGATAGGAAACAACCTTGGAGTTTGGGTCTAGACCCCTGACATGGAATAAAAACTCTATGTTGGCCTATAGTGTCAGCTTGTCATCTAACCATTATGTTCTTTGAGGATTTAGTATGACAGTCTGCAGCTGGTAAAGAATTAGAGTCTTAGGGTCCTAGCCAACATCTCTTCCCATAAGAGACACAACTAGAGTCAGAGCCAGTATCTCTTCTAATTGTTGGCAGATGTGAGCAGACATTCATTTTATTTTAGTGTTTAACTTGAAGTTCTGAAATGTGAAATGTGTTTACTGTAGCTTGGAAAGTGTAACAGATATTGAGAACTCAGTTCTTCAGATCCTAGTCCAGTTCATAACATGTTTACCAACCTCACACTTGCTCTAACCTGTGTTTCTCCACTGCCCATTGACAGACATTCAAGATGTTGCCTGGATCTCTCAGTAAATTCTATTCCAGGCCTCTCCATCACTGTACTCCATATGACCAGTAACCCCTCCATTGCTAACTGTGGGATCTTTTGGAATCTATTGATCATTTGGATCATCACCTGTTGCTGTTCTCTGTATTTTCTGGGTATCATGTACTCTGAATAATTAGATTTTCTGTTAGTACTTGAAAAAGAGAGGGAGAAAGAAAAAAAAATAGACTGAAAGTTAGATCGACCTCAGTTTAATTATTTGTTCTGTTAGTTCAAAAATACATATTTTATGACTTTTGAATATATTTACTACATGGGAAATTTTTTAAGAACAGAAATTTCAGGAAAAATAGAACAAACATCTCTATTAATCATGCAGAATTGGCAATTAATATTGAAATAGATAATGCTGCTATTTTCCATTTTATCATATTTGTTTCCAAGTATTTTTAATCTAAGTACATTATTATAGGTAAAGCTAAATCTCACTTTTTTCCTATCCTCATTCCCATTTCACTTTTTTTCCCTTTAAGCAGTTGTGATCATTAATTTAATGCACACTTTCCTCTTTTTTACATATTCTTATATCCATGAACAATACATAGTAATGTTTTGTGTGTGCTTTAAAACTGTACATGAGTAGTATTATTTGATAATATGTTATAGGGATCAATTGATATTTATGTTTCTATGTTGACTGGTTACATGTTTTTACAAACATATAATGCATTACTTTTTCTATATAGTCTATCATGTACATATGTTGCTGTTCAGTCATTCAGTAGTGTCTGACTCTTTGTGACCCCATGGACTGCAGCACTCCAGGCTTCCCTGTCCTTCATTGTCTCCCAGAGCTTGCTCAAACTCGTGTCCATCGAGTCAGTGATGCCTGACTTGGATCCAACCATCTTGTCCTCTGTCATCCCCTTCTCCTCCTGCCTTCAATCTTTCCCAGCATCAGGGTCTTTTCTAATAAGTTGGCTCTTTGCATCAAATGGCCAAAGTAATGGAGCTTCAGCTTCAGCATCAGTCCTTCAAATGAATATTCAGGATTGATTTCCTTTAGGCTTGACTGGTTTGATCTACTTGCAGTCCAACGGACTCTGAAGAGTCTTCTCCAACACCACAGTTCAAAAGCATCAATTCTTCAACTGATGAAAGAAAACTCAGCCTTCTTTGTGGTTAAAATCTCACATCCATACATGACTACTGGAAAAACCATAGCTTTGACTATATGGACCTTTGCCAACAAAGTAATGTCTCTGCTTTTAATATGCTGTCTACGTTGGTCACAGCTTTTCTTCCAAGGAACAACTGTCTTTTAATTTTGTGGCTTCAGCCACCATTTCCAGTGATTATGGAGAAAAAGAAAATAGAGTTTCTAACTCTTTCCATTGTTTCCCCATCTATTTGCCATGAAGTGATGGGACTGGATGCAATGAGCTTCATTTTTTGAATGTTGAGTTTTAAGCCAGCTTTTTCACTTTCCTCTTTCACTTTCATCAAGAGGCTCTAAAGAGCCTAAAAGTTCTAAAGAACTAAAGTTCTTTGCTTTCTGCCGTAAGGGTGCTGTCATCTGCATATTAGAGGTTATTGATATCTCTCCCAGCAATCTTGATTCCAGCTTTTGCTTCATCCAGCCTGGCATTTCACATGATATACTCTGCATAGAAGTTAAATAAACAGGGTGACAATATATAGCCTTGATGTTTTTTTTCCCAATTTGAAACCAGTCCATGTTGTTCCATTTCTGGTTCTAACTGTTGCTTTTTGATCTGAATACAAGTTTCTCAAGAATACATATATATATGATGCACCTTTGCATCATATATATGTACATGATATATATGTATATATATATTGTACATATACCACAGCTGTAGAGTGAATGTTTAAGTTTTTCCCAACGGTTTTCTAATATGAATGTTACTGCAATAAACATCCTTCTACATGTGTCCCTATTTGTACAAGAGTTTAACTAGAGATTAAAGAAATACATTTGCTGGATCCTAGGGTATGTGAGCTTTCAATTTTTCTGTTTACAGTCAAATAGATTTCTTAAGTGATTAGAGCAATTCTCATCTCCACCAGCAGTGAAAGAAGGATTCTATTTACTCACCTTCTTGCCAAGATGTAAAAAGATACTACCTTTCATAATATTTGTCAGTCTAATCGGTGAGAAGTAAGACTTATTGTTTTAATTGTTTAATTTGCAAATATTCCTGACTACTAATGATGCTGAGTATTTTCTCATATGTTCATTAAGTTCGGTTCAGTTCAGTCGCTCAGTCGTGTCCAACTCTTTGCAACCCCATGAATTGCAGCACGCCAGGCCTCCCTGTCCATCACCATCTCTCGGAGTTCACTCAAACTCACGTTCATCAAGTCCGTGATGCCATCCAGCCATCTCATCCTCTGTCATCTCCTTCTCCTCCTGCCCCCAATCCTTCCCAGCATCAGAGTCTTTTCCAATGAGTCAACTCTTTGCATGAGGTGGCCAAAGTACTGGAGTTTCAGCTTTAGCATCATTCCTTCCAAAGAAATCCAGGGCTGATCTCCTTCAGAATGGACTGGTCGGATCTCCTTGCACTCCAAGGAACTCTCAAGAGTCTTCTGCAACACCACAGTTCAAAAGCATCAGCTCTTCGGCACTCAGCCTTCTTCACAGTCCAACTCTCACATCCATACATGACCACAGGAAAAACCATAGCTTTGACTAGACGGACCTTCGTCAGCAAAGGAATGTCTCTGCTTTTGAATATACTATCTAGGTGGGTCATAACTTTTCTTCCAAGGAGTAAGCGTCTTTTAATTTCATGGCGGCAGTCACCATCTGCAGTGATTTCGGAGCCCCCAAAATAAAGTCCGTCACTGTTTCCCCATCTATTTGCCATGAAGTGATGGGACCAGATGCCATGATCTTCGTTTTCTGAATGTTGAGCTTTAAGCCAGCTTTTTGCTTTCTTCTTTCACTTTCATCAAGAGGCTTTTTATTTCTTCTTCACTTTCTGCCATAAGGGTGGTATCATCTGCATATCTGAGGTTATTGATATTTCTCCCAGCAATCTTGATTCCAGCTTGTGTTTCTTCCAGTCCAGCGTTTCTCATGATGTACTCTGCATAGAAGTTAAATAAGCAGGGTGACAATATACAGCCTTGACGTACTCCTTTTCCTATTTGGAACCAGTCTGTTGTTCCATGTCCAGTTCTAACTGTTGCTTCCTGACCTGCATACAGATGTCTCAAGAGGCAGGTTAGATGGTCTGGTATTCCTGTCTCTTTCAGAATTTTCCACAGTTTATTGTGATCCACACAGTCAAAGGCTTTGAAATAGTCAATAAAGCAGAAATAGATGTTTTTCTGGAACTCTCTTGCTTTGTCCATGATCCAGCGGATGCTGGCAATTTGATCTCTGGTTCCTCTGCCTTTTCTAAAACCAGCTTGAACATCAAGGAGTTCACGGTTCACATATTGCTGAAGCCTGGCTTGGAGAATTTGGAGCATTACTTTACTAGCATGTGATATGAGTGCAATTGTGTGGTAGTTTGAATTCTTTGGCATTGCCTTTCCTTGGGATTGGAATGAAAACTGACCTTTTCCATTTCTGTGGCCACTGCTGAGTTTTCCAAATTTGCTGGCATATTGAGTGCAGCACTTTCACAGCATCATCTTTCAGGATTTGAAACAGCTCAACTGGAATTCCATCTCCTCCACTAGCTTTGTTCGTAGTGATGCTTTCTAAGGCCTACTTGACTTCACATTCCAAGATGTCTGGCTCTAGATTAGTGATCACATCATCATGATTATCTATGTCATGAAGATCTTTTTGTACAGTTCTTCCATGTAGTCTTGCCACCTCTTCTTAATATCTTCTACTTCTGTTAGATCCAGACCGTTTCTGTCCTTTATCGAGCCCGTCTTTGCATAAAAAGTTCCCTCGGTATCACTAATTTTCTTGAAGAGATCTCTAGTCTTTTCCATTCTGTTCTTTTCCTCTGTTTCTTTGCATTGATCACTGAAGAAGGCTTTCTTATCTCTTCTTGCTATTCTTTGGAACTCTGCATTCAGATGCTTATAGCTTTCCTTTTCTCCTTTGCTTTTCACCTCTCTTCTTTTCATAGCTATTTGTAAGGCCTCCTCAGACAGCCATTTTGCTTTTTTGCATTTCTTTTCCATGGGGATGGTCTTGATCCCTGTCTCCTGTACAATGTCACGAACCTCATTCCATAGTTCATCAGGCACTCTATCTATCAGATCTAGGCCCTTAAATCTATTTCTCACTTCCACTGTATAATCATAAGGGATTTGATTTAGGTCATACCTGAATGGTCTAGTGGTTTCCCCTGCTTTCTTCAATTTGAGTCTGAATTTGGTAATGAGGAGTTCATGATCTGAGCCACAGTCAGGTCTTGGTCTTGTTTTTGTTGACTGTATAGAGGCTTCTCCATCTTTGGCTGCAAAGAATATAATCAATCTGATTTTGGTGTTGACCATCTGGTGAGGTCCAGGTGTAGAGTCTTCTCTTGTGTTGTCGGAAGAGGGTGTTTGCTATTTCTGTTCTGTAAATTGGTGATTCATTTCCTTTGGTGGCTTCTTTCCTACTTAAAATATTTTGTTTTACTATTGGATATAATTTAAAAATTTTAATTTACTTCACTTTTTGTAAAGTAGATGAACAGAGTAAAGGAAAATCACATGACATAAAATGATATACAATTAAAAGTAATTCTGACTTTCTTCCTCTGATCCCAGTCACCCAGTTCCCCTTTCTTAATGCAACTGTTATCTAATTTTGCGTATATTTTCAGAGATCTATGTATTCATACACACAATATTTTTTCTTCACAAATATTAATTTTGCACTTTTCTACACCTTGTAACTTTAACTTAATGTGTTGAAACCCTTTCCATGTAGTGCTGACTTATTATTTTATAAATTTAATTTTATGTTTTAAAATTAATTTTTATTGGAGTGTAGTTGTTTTCCCAGGTGATGCACTTGGTAAAGAATCTATCTGCCAGTGCAGGAGACACAAGAGACACGGGTTCAATCCTTGGGTTGAGAAGCTCCCCTGGAAAAGGAAATGGCAACCCACTCCAGTATTCTTGTTAAAAATTCCCATGGACAGAGGAGCCTGGCAGGCTACAGTTCATGGGGTCAAGAGAGTCAGATACGACTGAGGATGAATATTATTATACTTGATTTACAATGTTGTGTTTCTGCTGTACAGTAAAGTGATTCAGTTATACATATACATATATCCACCCTTTTAAGATTCTGCTCCAATATAAATCATCACAGAGTATTGAGTAAGGTTCCTTATGCTATACAATAGTTTCCTATTAGTTTTCTGTTTCATATATAATAGTGTGTATATATTCATCCTAATCTCCCAATTTATCCCATCCCCGTTTCTCCTCTTTGGTAACCATGTTTGTTTTTTTACATCTGTGCTTCTGTTTCTGTTTTGTAAATAGATTCATTTGTACCATTGTTTAAATTCCACATATAAGCAATATCATATGATATTTGTCTTTCTCTGTTTGACATTTCACTCAGTATAACAATCTCTTAGATTCATCCATGTTGTTGAAAATGGTATTATTTCGTTCTTTCTAATGGCTGAGTAGTATATATATACCAAATATATATGTAGTAGTATATATGTACCACATCTTCTTTATACATTCCTCTGTCATTGTGCAGCTAGGTTGCTTCCATGTCCTGGCTACTGTGAATAGTGCTGCAATGAACATATGGATACATGCATCTTTTTGAATTATGGTTTTTATCCTGATATATGCCTAAGGGTGGGATTGCTGGATCACATATTAACTCCATTTTAGTTTTTAAGGAACCTTCATACTGTTTGTTTTCCATAATGGCTCTACCAATTTTCACTCCCACCAGTAGTGTAGGACAGTTCCCTTTTCTCCTCATCTTCTCCAGTATGTATGGTTTGTAGATTTTTTTATGATGGCCATTCTGACCAGTGTGAGATGATACCTCATTGTAGTTTTGATTCGCATTTCTTTTACAGTTAGTGATATTGAGCATCTTTTCATATGCCTACTGACCATCTATATGTCTTCATTGGAGAAATATCTAGATCTGCCCATTTTTGGATTGGATTTTCTTTTTTATATTGAGCTGCATGAGCTTTTTGTATATATTGGAATCTAATCCCTTGTCAGTTGCTTTGTTTGCAAATATTTTCTCCCATTGTGTGGGTTGTCTTTTCTTTTTGTCTATGGTTTCCTTTGCTGTGTAAATGGTTTCCTTTGCTTTTTATTTAAATTTAATTAGGTCTCTTTTATTTTTATTTTTATTATTCTAGGAGGTGGATTTGGAGAAGGCAATGGCACCCCACTCCAGTACTCTTGCCTGGAAAATCCCATGGATGGAGGAGCCTGGTAGGCTGCAGTCCATGTGGTCGCTGGGAGTCGGACATGACTGAAGTGACTTAGCAGCAGCAGCAGGAGGTGGATTAAAATGACTCTGTTCTTTTGTTAGCTATTGCATTATATTTTGCCATATAGTGTGAAGGCATTTTAAATTAATTTTCCAATTAATAGATAACTTTAATAGATATTTGTGTGCTAATAAAGTACTTGAATACATAAAATGACATTTCTGTAGAGGTACAAACTTATAGAAATATACCTGTAGTGTGAAATTTTAATATGACACAGTTTTTGAAGGGTCAAGTAGCCAAATATTACTAAGGTTACACGGCTTTTGAAATGTGTAATTATTAATAACTATATTGAACTTTTTACCCTATAAAACAGAGACAAAATCTTACTTTCCAGTGTTCATTAACATTTACAAAATTTGTACAGTTATCAAGTTTCAAAATCTTCAGAGCAAGTAGCCTATGTATGAAATGATTTGAAACAACTAACAAATATTATATAACTTAAATATAGAATAATTTTACAATACCTAGTTTACCATTCATTTTCTTTAAAAATTATTTGTGTATAACTGGTTTACAGTGCTGTATTCTTTCTGTACAGAAAAGTAATTCAATTATACGTGTACATATTGCACTTTTAAAGAGTCTTTACCCATATAATAGTTTACCATTCATGAACAATGTCTAGCTCTCTGTTTATTTAGGTCCTCTTTAGATGATCAGTGAAATTTCATATTTTTCTCTACAGTGGCCATGAGTATTTCTTCTTATGCTTATTTCTAAGTTCTTTATTTTTATGTTGTTATTATGATTATAAGTTATATAACTCTTACATTTTTAATTGACAATAAATGATTTGTAGGAAAGCTATTATTTTTTATATTTTGTGGCTACATATTTTCTTAATATATGTAATATAAAATTAAAAGATCCTTGCTCCCTTGAAGAAATGCTATGACAAAATTAGACAGTTTATTAAAAAGCAGAGATATCACTTTGCCAACAAATATCCCTCTAGTCAAAAGTAGAGTTTTTTCAGTAGTCATGTATGGATGTGAGAGTTGGACCATAAAGAAGGCTGAGTGCTAAAAATTGATGCTTCCAAATTGTGGTGCTGGAGAAGACTCTTGAGAGTCCCTTGGACTGCAAGGAGAACAAACCAGTCAATCCTAAAGGAAATCACTCTGAATATTCATTGGAAGGATCGATGCTGAAGCTGAAACTCCAATACTTTGGCCAACTGATGCAAAGTGCTGACTCATTGGAAAACACTCTAATGCTGGGAAAAATTGAGGGGATGACAAGGATGAGATGGTTGGATGTCATCACTGACTGCACATGAGTGTGAGCAAACTCCAAGAGATAGTGAAGGACAGAGAAGTCTGGCATGCTGCATTCAATGGAGTTGCAATAAACTGAACATAACTTAGCAACTGAATAACAATTTTCTTAATATGACAGTTGTTCCTCTTTGAAAACATCTTTATTCTTTGTTGTAGGTTTGTCTGGATATTTTTCTGGTTTTGATGAAAATGATTTTATTTTAACTTTATGCTTCATATGTCCTGCAAGTTTCTTGAAGGACATATTTTCTACTTACAGGAGTTGTTATATGTTAGCTTGCCAAGGTTTTTTTTTTTTTTTTTTTTTCTGAAATAATGGATGTGAGATTTTTATCAACTACTTTTCCCACATCTGTTGAGATGACCATGTGATATTTTGTCCTTTAATCTGTTAAAGATAGACTTCCTGATTTTCCGTCGTTGCATTTCTGAGACAAACTTCACTTAGCTATGCTTTATTATTTTCCGAATATGCTACTGGACTTAATTTGTCAATGTTTTATTTAGATTTTTCATTTGTGTTAATAAGCAGCATTATTGCATATTGGTTAGAATTATGGACTCTGTAGTGAAAATATCTGAATTTGAATTATGGCTTAATCATTTATTAGCCCTGTGATCTTAGACAAATTACTTTCACCATTTGTAAAATAAGGATAATAATTGTATTTATTCTCTATAGTTATTAAAATGATTAAATGTATTCATATACATTCTAGTTATCATTTACTGTATAGAAGATGCAATGGGTATTTGTCTGCATTGGTTAAAATCTATTTCAAATGACAATTTCTGTTCCTGTTCTTCTGTTACATAACAAATAAACAAATACAGTGGCTTAAGACAATGCTTATTCTTATTATATCTTGTAATTATCTGGGATTACTAAGGTGTCAATCAGCTGGGAGCACAACGGGGCTGGAATGTCCAAGATGGCTCACTTGTATGACTGACAGTTGATGCTACAGATGAGGTTGTCTTTGGGGATGCCTACATTTGGTCTAACTATGCCATTTGGCTTTCTCACAGCTTAGAGCCTGGATCTTAGAGAAAATTGCAAAAGAACCAGATAAAGTTGAAAGGCTTCTTATAATTTAGCTTTTGAGGTCTCAGAATACCATTTCCACTGGAGGTCAAGAACTTCTTCCAAGCTCATGGAGGATACTGGCAGAATTTATTCTTTGTGGTTGTAGAACTGAGTATCCATATTCTTGCTGTCAACTGGAGAGGAAAGGATTTTTCTCTACTCCTAGATGCCATCCTTAGGCCTAAACCATGTGGCCCTCTGATTACACAACAGTTTACTTCTGCAAAGAATCCTTTTTCAATATGCTATTTCAAGGCCTTATAAGTAATTTTGACATTGACTATCTCATCATATTTGTAATATAGTGTAACCTAATATCAACTACCCATCATATTCATAAGTCCCACCCACACTCTAGTGAAGGACACGTTCACCAAGTACTGAGAATCTTGAAAGTTTTCATTTTAAAAATTTTCCTATCATAAAGGGCAAAAGGTATGAATAGGGAAACCACAAGAAATAGAAATCGCCATTAAAGACCTGGAAAATAATAGTAATAAAATAAGTGCAATTAAAATGTTGTCACTTTACCCTTTGTCAGATTGGTAAAGAGTTAAAAAGACTGATAACTCAGTATTGGGCAGGATGTGAAGAATTTGCCATTTTTACATAATGACATGACAGCTTACATCCTTGATGGCTCAGCAGGTAAAGAATCCACCTGCAGGTCCAAAAAGACCCCTGGAGAAGAAAATGGTAACCCACTCTAGTGGGCCTGGGAAATCCCATGGCCACAGGAGCCTGGCATGCTACAGTCCAAAGGGTCACAGAAAGTTGGACACAACAAAGTGATGAAAAGAGAGAGAGAGAGAGAATCTTTCATAAGATCAGCTTGAAGATTAAAAACATTATTACTCATATTTTTATAGTTTGAAATTCATTGAAGACCTCTTTATAATAGCAAAGCAATTAGAAAGCACCTAAGGTGAGGTGAAGTTGCTCAGTCGTGTCCAACTCTTTGCAACCCCGTGGACTGTAACCTACCAGGCTTCTCCGTCCATGAGATTCTCCAGGCAAGAATACTGGAGTGGATTGCCATTTCCTTCTCCAGGGGATCTTCCCGACCTAGGGATCGAACCTGGGTCTCCTGCATCGGAGGCAGACGCTTTAACCTCTGAGCCACCAGGGAAGCCCTAGAAAGCACCTAAGTGTAACAATAATGCGGGATTAGTTAATTAAATCAGATCTTTAAATAGACTTTGCAACCATATTTAATTACTGAGGGAAATCTTCATAAAAAGCAAATAAAATGGTACTGAAGAATTTATCTGCAGAGTAGCAATGGAGAAAGAGATGTAGAGAATAGAATTATGGACATAAGGAGAGGAGACGAGAGGGTGAAATGTATGGAGAGAGTAACATGGAAACTTACATTACCATATGTAAAATAGATAGCCAATGGGAATTTGCTGTGTGTTTCAGGAAACCCAAACATGGGCTCTGTATCAACTTAGAGGGGTGGAGTGGGGACAGAGATGGAAGGGAGGTTCAAAAGGAAGCGGATATATGTATACCTATGGCTGATTCATGTTTAGATTTGACAGAAAACAACAAAATTCTGTAAGGTAATTATCTTCAATTAAAAAAATAATATTAAAAAAATAAAAATGCCCAGGGTTATCTCATTAAAAAAAATCTTTCCCATTTGCTAGTGTTAAGGGTTCCTTCAGGTTGGGAGTGGTCAGACACAAGGATATGTCACTTCACATAAGAAGCCATTCTTCCACACTTTACCTTTCATTCTTTGAGTGTAAGGTCACATGAGGTGTATGTTAAGAAGTTTAAGTGAAGTGGTAGTAGTAGGCATCATGCCATATAGAACCAGATAAGTGTAATGCTTTGAGGGAACTCAGAACTGTACTTGCTTTCTACATGGGGAAGCAGTGTGGAACACTAGAAAAGTATAGGATTAGGAATAAGAAGACTTATACTTGAGTTTATTTCACTCACTTGTTATGACATCTTTGACATTTCTTTTCACCTTTGTGAGCCTCAATTTGCTGCTGACATGCAATGAAAAGATTGGACTGTATCAGTGCTTCTCAATCTTGACTGCACATTAGAATTATTTATGAATTTTTAAAAATACTGATGCCTGAAGCCCCAGTCATGACTAATCAAATATGAATTTCTAGGGATAAAGCTGAAAGGACTGATATTTTTGTAAAGGTTCACCTTTCTCATTGAAAATTCTGATGTTAATAGCCATGATTGAGAGCCAATCAATTAGCTAACTTCTACAGATAGATCCTCCCAAGTGTGATAGTTGAGATTCTTTAAGAGACAAAGACTTGACATTGAGGTGGTTCTGTCAGTTCAACAGCCTCTCCCCCTTCATACACATAACAAAAGGACACACAAGATATCCAAGGATCATAGGATTCAAGGAGAGTTATACAGCAAACTCCCAACAACTAATTGGAAAGAAAACACTGTATAGAATGGAACATATTTCAATAACTGTGCCAATCTTTACCTCTTCTGGATTTTCACCTCCTTCTCTGCCCAAGTTCATCAAATTTTTAAGATGCTAAACTTAGAAAACTTTGTCCACATTTGATCTCACCAGTCTCTTTAGGTCAGTTGAAGTGTGACCAAATCCTTTTCCCTTTATTTTAGCTACAAGTGAGTTGGAACGTTTGAAAGATTTCTCCTGAGAAATCTGTATGCAGGTCAAGAAGCAACAGAACCAGACATGGAAGAATGTCCATGGAACATTGTTCCAAATTGGGAACATGATTCCAAATTGGGAAAGGAGTACGTCAAGGCTGTATATTGTCGCCCTGTTTATTTAACTTCTATGCAGTGTATAGAAGTCACTCAGACATGCCTGAGTGACTGAACAACAATAAGAGAAGAATTACTCAACAAGAAAACAATAAACAATAGAAAAGATGAACAAAACTAAGATTAAAAACATGAACACATTTGACAACTCTTAGCTAGATTTACCAAGGAAAAAAAGAGAGAGGACTCAAGTCAACAAAATTATAAATGAAAAAGGAGACATTATACTTGATACCACAGAGGTTAAAGCGTCTGCCTCCAATGCTGGAGACCCAGGTTCGATCCCTGGATCGGGAAGATCCCCTGGAGAAGGAAAGGGCAATCCACTCCAGTATTCTTGCCTGAAGAATCCCATGGACAGAGAAGCCTAGTAGGTTACAGTCCACGGGGTCGCAAAGAGTCGGACACGACTGAGCGACTTCACCTCACCTCACCTCATGAGGATACTATCAATATATATACAGTAACAACCTAGATAGCCTAGAAGAAATGTAATCTCTCTTAGAAACAGAGAATCTACCAAGACTGAATTAGAAAGAAGTAGAAAAGTCTGAATAGCAAGGCGAGTAAATCAGTAATCAAGAATTTCCCAGTGAAGAAAAACCCTGGACCAGATGACTTCACCAGTGAATTTTAACCAAATTTTTAAAGAATCAATATAAATCCTTCTCATGCTCTTCATAAAAGTTGAACACAGGTAACACTTCCCAACTCATTTTATAAGGCTAACATTATCCTGATACCAAAGCCAGAAAAGGGCCCAAGAACAGAGATCTACAGGACAATATTCATGATTAATATAGATGTAAAAATTCTGTATAAACTACTAGAAAATTAATTTATCTGAACATTAAAAGGATAATTTACTACCATCAAGTGTGATTTATTACTGGGATGTAAGAATGGTTCAGCATGTGCAAATCAATAAATGTGATACATTGTATGCACAGAATGAAAGAAAAATCACATGATCATTTCAAAAGAGAAAAAAATACATTTGGTGAAATTCAATCAGTTCATAATAAAACAAAATTAGAGAAGGAACATAACTCAGTGTAATAAAGGCCATATATCACAAGCCCACAGTTAACATCATATTCCATGGTGAAAGGTTGAAAGCTTTTCCTTTGAGATCAAGAACAAGACAAGAGTGCCCACTTCCGTTTCTCCTAATCAACATAGTTCTGGAAGACCTAGTCACAGCAATCAGGCAAGAAAAAGAAATAAAAGACACCACAATTAGAAAGGAGGAAGTGAAATTGGCTATTTGTGGATGATATAATTTTACATATAGAAAATCTTGAAGACTGTACCAAAAAAAAGCTATTAGATCTGATCAGCAAATTTAGTGAATTCACAGCAAACAAATGAACATACAAAAATCAGTAGTGTATAATAAATTATTTGAAAGATAAAGGAAACAGTCCATTTGCAGTATCATCAAAAACAATAAAATATTTAGGGATAAATTTAACCAAAAGAGAACTACAAGATACTGTTAAAAGAAATCCAAGAAGACACAAACAAATGAAAGGTATCTTATGTTCATGAGTCAAAAATTAGTGTTTTTAAAAAGTCAGGATTGACAAAAGCAACATACAGATTCAGTTCAATGCAATAAAGATACCAACAGTATTTTTTACAGAAATAGAAAAATTCTAAAATTTAGATTGAACCACAAAAGAATCCATATATTCAAAACAATCTTGAAAAAGAAGAGTAAAGTGGGATCACATATACTTTCTGATTTCAAGCTTTGTTAAAAAAAAAAAAAAAACTATAGCAATTGAAACAGTACGGTACTGGCATAAAAGCAAACACATAGATCCATGGAACAGAATAGAGAGCTCAGAAATAAACCTATTCATATCTGGTCAATCAATAATTGATGGGGGATCCCATAATACTCAATGGAGAAAAGACAGTCTCTTCAATAAATAGTGTTGGGAAAATTGGATATTCACACTAAAAAGAATGAAATTAGACCCCATCTTATGCCACTCACATAAATTAACACAAAATCATTTAAAGACATAAATGTAATATATTAAACCACAGGACTCCTAAAGAAAAGACAGGAAAAATCTCCTTGACATGGTTCTTGGCAATTAGTTTTTTGGAAGTGATACTTAAAGTACAGCAAACAAAATAGAAGACAAACAAGAGGGATTTCAGCAAACTAAAAGGCTTCTGCATTTTAAAATAAATGCAGAAAAAAATGAAAAGAGAAACATTATGGCATGGAAAATAATTATTTAAAAACCATTTATCTAATGGGAGTTGATATCCAAAATATATAAAGAACTCATACAACTCAATAGCAAAGAAAACCACACAGTACAGTTAAAAAGGTGCAAAGGACCCAGTCATTTTCCAAAGAAGATATACAAGCAATCAAGGTATTCAACTAATCATTCAGTTTAGTCGCTCAGTCATGGCTGACTCTTTGTGACCCCATGAATTTCAGCATGCCAGGACTCCCTGTCCATCACCAATACTCGGAGTTCACCCAAACTCATGTCCATTGAGTCAGTGATGCCATCCAGCCATCTCATCCTTGGTCGTCCCCTTCTCCTCCTGCCCCCAGTCCCTCCCAGCATCAGAGTCTTTTCCAATGAGTCAACTCTTCACATGAGGTGGCAAAAGTACTGGAATTTCAGCTTTAGCATCAGTCCTTCCAAAGAACACCCAGGACTGATCTCCTTTAGAATGGACTGGTTGGATCTCCTAGCAGTCCAAGGGACTCTCAAGAGTCTTCTCCAACATCACAGTTCAAAACCATCAATTCTTTGGTGCTCAGCTTTCTTCACAGTCCAACTCTCACATCCATACATGACCACTGGAAAAACCATAGCCTTGGTTAGACAGACCTTTGTTGGCATAGTAATGTCTCTGCTTTTGAATATGCTACCTAGGTTGGTTATAACTTTCCTTCCAAGGAATGTTTTTTAATTTCATGGCTGCAGTCACCATTTGCAGTGATTTTGGAGCCCCCAAAATAAAGTCTGACACTGTTTCCACTGTTTCCCCACCTATTTCCCATGAAGTGATGGGACCAGATGCCATGATCTTCATTTTCTGAATGTTGAGCTTTAAGCCAACTTTTTCATTCTCCTCGTATCATTAAGGAAATGCAAATCAAATACATAATGAGATATCACCTCATGTCTGTTGGAATGGCTATAATAAAAAGACCAAAGATAATGTAAGCAAGGTTGTAAAGGAAAGGTAATCCTCTGAATTATTAGCAAGATTGTAAATTGGTACAGCAACTGTAGAGATCTGTATAGTGGTTCTTCAAAAAATTAAAAATAGAACTACTGTATGATTCACCAATTCCACTTCTAGGAATATATCTAATGGATACAAAAACAATATTGAAGAGCTATTTTATGAATTGAAGCATATTCATAGAAGCATGTAAACATTATTTGTAATAGTTGAGACATGGAAATTAATTAAGTGTGCATGGATGGATGAATGTATAAAGAAGTTGTGTATATATCTATATACATATATATATCCTGATTTGAGGAAGGCAGAGATAAATCCACCCCCCCTTTCAGACAATCAAAAACTTGAGGAGAGTGGACAAGATTTTTGATGTGAGAATAGTCAGCATATGGCTGAAAAATACTACATAATGATTTATTTTCTTTTCTTCTTATTTTTTTATGTGAGAAAGGAGAGTAATGTAAGTTATTCCATTTTGGATGCTAAGATCTAAGAGCAGAGAGTATCTTGCTGTGCTATATAGTAGACATATTTATGAAACTATAGCTTTTGAATAAGTTCTTTTTGAATGAATATAACTACAGAGATTCACACCAGGGAGCCTGAAAATTTTAATTTAATGGAATAATGAAATTACAGTGTTATAGCATGTCAGAGTAAGAAGGACACATAGACTAAAAAGTTAGAAAATTTTATCTCTTATCTGAGTAGATGAGCCATGGTGATATTTGAACTGATCTTTTAGTTCAGTTCCTCCAGAAGCATCTGTTGTATCCCTAGAATGTGACAGGAATGTGCAGGAATTTGGTGTATATTTGTGAGTACAAAATACCTCTCTTTTTATGGATTTTAGTAGCCCAGTAGGGAGCACAGAGAATATACAAGTAAATAAATGAATAAATAAAAACTTATACACACAACTTGAAATGCTATAAAAATAAACAAGTACTGAGAGAATAATCATGTGGTGGAAAACAGGAAATTTATTAACCTTGTTTGTAGATTGTTTGTTCAGGAGAAACCTCAGAGAATATTTAACTTTTAAGCTGAGACCTGAAGGACGAAAAGTAGTAAACGTTTTGAGAAAGAGCATCAAAAAGGGTAATAGCCTGTTCAAAACTGCTAAAGCTAGAAAGTATTCCAAGAACTAAAGACCAGCAGAGCAGAAAAAAATTAGGGGGAAGTATAAAATTAAGTTGGAGAGGGAAGCATGGGTTAAATGATGAAAGACTTTGTAAGCCAAGATGTAGAATTTGGATTTTACTCCAAGTGCAGTGGGAAATAATTGTGAGTTTAAAGCAGAGGAGTGAGATCCAATTTACATCTGTAAAAGTTTACTCTGTCTATCTTGTAGCAATTAAGTGGAGAGAGCAGTAAAGGCAATAGGACCAAAAAGTTCAGCAAGAAATGATGGTAGCTTGGAATAAGCTAGTGGTGGTGGAAATGGAGACAAGAGCATGGGTATAGCATACATTTTATAAATAGAATAAAAAGAAATTACTTGAGAAAATTTAAAAGCACAGACAGGGAGAAGTCAACGAGTATTCCCAAACTGCTGCTTTGAGTAACTGATAGATAGTTGTATCATTTACTGAGGTTCATAAGATAATGAAGTTTTGAAGGGGTAGTGGAAATCAAGAAATCCATTTAGAATATATTAAGATTAAAACATGTGCACAATTTTCAATTTGAGATGTTAGATAGGCAATTGGATATATAATGCCAGAAAAGAAGTATGGGCTAGATATTTAAACACAGGCATTGTTTACCAACAGATGACATTTATAAGGCCATTGATGAATGAGAGCAACTGAGAAGAACATATGAAAATAAAATGAAGACGCTATAGTAGGAAATTAAGTACCAAAGAACCCAGGGGAGGAAAAAGTCAGAAAAGGTGTCAGTAATGAGTGACCAGAGTGTGAATCAGAGTAAACCGTGGAAAATTCTAAGAGATGGGGATACGAGACTACCTCACCTGCCTTTTGAGGAACCTGTAGGTCAAGAAGCAATAATTAGAACCAGGCGTGGAACAATGGATTTGTTCAAAACTGGGAAAGGAGCATGTCAAGGCTGTATCTTGTCACCCCGCTTATTTAACTTCTATGCAGAGTATGTAATGTGGAAATGCTGGGCTGATGAAGCCCAGGTGGAATCAAGACTGCCAGGAGAAATATCAATAACCTCAGATATGAAGATGACATCACTCTATTGGCAGAACATGAAGAGGAACTAAAAAGCCACTTGATGAAAGTGAAAAAGTTGGATTAAAACTCAACATTCAAAAAATGAAGATCATGGCATCTGGTCCCATCATCCATGGCAAATAGGTGGGGAAACAATGGAAACAGTGACAGATGATGCTTGCTCCGTGAAAGAAAAGCTATAACAAACCCTAGAGAGCATATGAAAAAGGTGAGACATTACTTTGCCAACAAAGATCCCTAGAGTTAAAACTGTGGTTTTTCCAGTAGCTGTGCATGGATATGAGAGTTCTATCATTAAGAAGGCTAAGCACTGAAAAACTGATGCTTTTCAACTGTGGTGTTGAAGAAGACTATTGATAGTCCCTCGGACTTCAAGGAGGTCAAACCAGGCAGTCCTAAAGGAAACCACCTCTGACTATTCATTGGAAGGACTGATACTGAATACTTTGGCCACCTGTTGCAAAGAATTGACTCATTGAAAAAGACCCTGATGCTGAGAAAGACTGAGGGAAGGAGGAGAACGGGACGACAGAGAATGAGATGGTTGGATGGCATAACCAAATCGATGGGTATGGGTTTGGGTGGACTCTGGGAGTTGGTGATGGACAGGGAGGCCTGAATTGCTGCAGTTCATGGGGTCACAAAGACTTGGACACCACTGAAAGACTGGGCTGAAATGAACTGAACATCCATCCTACTCAAACTCTTCCAGAAAATTGCAGAGGAAGATAAACTTCCAAACTCATTCTATGAGGCCACCATCACCCTAGTACCAAAAGCAGACAAAGATAACACACAAAAAGAAAAACTACAGGCCAATATGAACATAGATGATGAACAAAGATGCAAAAATCCTTAAAAAATTCTAGCAAACAGAATCCAACAGCATATTAAAAAGATCATACATCACGACAAAGTGGGCTTTATCCCAGGGATGCAAGGATTCTTCAATATTCACAAATCAATGTGATACACCACATTAACAAATTGAAAGACAAAACCATATGATTATCTCAATAGATACAGAGAAAACCTTTGACAAAAGTCAACCTCTATTTATGACAAAAACCCTGCAGAAAGCAGGCATAGAAGGAAAATACTTCAACATAATAAAAGCCATATATGATAAACCCACAGCAAACATTATCCTCAGTGGTGAAAAATTGAAAGCATTTCCCCTAAAGTCAGGAAAAGACAAGGGTTCCCACTCTTACCATTACTATTCAACATAGTTTTGGAAATTTTAGCCACAGGAATCAGAGGAGAAAATGAATAAAAGTAATCCAGATTGGAAAAGAAGTAAAACTCTCACTGTTTGCAGATGACATGATCCTCTACATAGAAAATCCTAAAGACACCATGAGAAAATTACTAGAGCTAATCAATGAATATAGTAAGGTTGCAGGATATAAAATTAACATTCAGAAATTCCTTGCATTCCTGTACATTGACAATGAGAAAACAGAAAGAGAAATTAAGGAAACAGTTTCATTCACCATTGCAATGAAAAGAATAAAATACTTAGGAATAAATCTACCTAAAGAAACAAAAGACCTATATATAGAAAACTATAAAACAGTGATGAAGGAAATCAAAGATGACACAAATAGATGAAGAAATATACCATGTTCATTGATTGGAAGAATCAACATAGTGAAAATGTGTATACTACCCAAAGCAATGTATAGATTCAATGCAATCCCTATCAAGCTACCAATAGTATTTTTCACAGAGTCAGGAAGCAACAGTTAGAACTGGACATGGATCAACAGACTGGTTCCAAATAGGAAAAGGAGTACGTCAAGGCTGTAGATCGTCACCCTGCTTATTTAACTTCTATGCAGAGTACATCATGAGAAACACTGGAGTGGAAGAAGTGCAAGCTGGAATTAAGATTTCTGGGAGAAATATCAATAACCTCAGATATGCAGATGACACCACCCATATGGGAGAAAGTGAAGAGGAGCTAAAGGGCCTCTTGATGGAGGTGAAAGAGGAGAGTGAAAAAGTTGGCTTAAAGCTCAACATTCAGAAAACAAAGATCATGACATCCGGTCCCATCACTTCATGGGAAATAGATGGGGAAACAGTGGAAACAGTGTCATACTTTATTTTTGGGGGCTCCAAAATCACTGCAGATGGTGACTACAGCCATGAAATTAGAAGACGCTTACTACTTGGAAGAAAAGTTATGACCAACCTAGATAGTATATTCAAAAGCAGAGACATTACTTTGCTGACCAAGGTCCATCTAGTCAAGGCTATGGGTTTTCCTGTGGTCATGTATGGATGTGAGAGTTGGGCTGTGAAGAAAGCTGAGTGCTGATGAATGTATGCTTTTGAACTGTGGTGTTGGAGAAGACTCTTGAGAGTCCCTTGGACTGCAAGGAGATCCCACCAGTCCATTCTGAAGGAGAGCAATGCTGGGATTTCTTTGGAAGGAATGATGCTCAAGCTGAAACTTCAGTACTTTGGCCACGTGATGCGAAGAGTTGACTCATTGGAAAAGACTCTGATGCTGGGAGGGATTGGGGGCAGGAGGAGAACGGGACGACCGAGGATGAGATGGCTGGATGGCATCACTGACTCGATGGACGTGAGTCTGAGTGAACTCTGAGAGATGGTGATGGACAGGGAGGCCTGGCGTGCTGTGATTCATTGGGTCACAAAAAGTCAGACACGACTGAGCGACTGAACTGAACAGAACTAAACTGAATGAGTTTTTCAAAAACCTTAAAGAGCCAAAGTAATCTTGAGAAAGAAGAATGGAACTGGAGGCATCAACCTGCCTACTTCAGGCTCTACTACAAAGCTACATTCATCAAGACAGTATGATACTGGCACAAAGACAAAAATATAGAACAATGGAACAAAATAGAAAGCCCAGAGATAAATCCATGCAGGCATCTATGGACACCTTATTTTTGACAAAGGAGTCAATAATTATATAATGGGGAAAAGAAAATCTTAACAAGTCGTGCTGGGAAAACTGGTCAACCAGCTGTAAAAGAATGAAACTAGAACACTTTCTAACATAATACACAAAAATAAACACAAAACAGATTAAAGATCTAAACATAAGACCAGATACTATAAAACTCTTAGAGGAATACATAGGCAAAACACTCAGACACAAATCATAGCAGAATCCTCTGTCACCCACCTCCCAGGCTAATGGAAATAAAAACAAAAATAAACAAATGGGACCTAATTAAACTTAAAAGCTTTTGCACAAGGAAGGAAACTACAAGCAAGATTAAAAGACAGCCTTTAGAATGGGGAGAAATAATGGCAAATGAAGCAATTGACGAAGAATTAGTCTCAAAAATATATAAGCAGCTCCTGCAACTCAATTCCAGAAAAATAAATGACTCTATCAAAAAATAATAATAATAAATGGGCCAAAGAACTAAACAGACATTTCTCCAAGGAAGACATACAGATGGCTAACAAACACATGAAAAGATATTCAACATCACTCATTATCAAAGAAATGCAAATCAAAACCACAATGAGGTACCATCTCACACCAGTCAGAATGGCTGCTATCCAAAAGTCTACAAGCAATAAATGCTGGAGAGGGTGTGGAAAAAAGGGAACCCTCTTACACTGTTGGTGGGAATGCACACTAGTACAGGCACTATGGAGAACAGTGTGGAGATTCCTTAGAAAACTGGAAATGGAACTGCCATATGACCCAGCAATCCCACTGCTGGGCATACACACCAAGAAAACCAGAATTGAAAGAGACACATGTACCCCGATGTTCATCACAGCACTGCTTACAAAAGCCAGGACATGGAAGCAACCTAGATGTTCATCAGAGATGAATGGATAAGAAAGCTCTGGCACATATACACAATGGAATATTATTAAGGTATTAAAAAGAATGGATTTGAATCAGTTTTAATGAGGTGGATGAAACTGGAGCCGATTATACAGAGTGAATGAAGCAAGCCAGAAAGAAAAACACCAATACAGTATACAAATGCATTTATATGGAATTTAGAAAGATGGTAATGATGACCCTATATGCGAGAGAGCAAAAGAGACACAGATGTATAGAACAGACTATTGGACTCTGTGGGAGGCGAGGGTGGGATGATTTGAGAGAATGGTATTGAAACATGTATATC
The DNA here is from genome assembly GCA_917880005.1 of Nanger dama. NCBI lineage: Eukaryota > Metazoa > Chordata > Mammalia > Artiodactyla > Bovidae > Nanger > Nanger dama. The sequence goes on along the minus strand of CAKJTW010000073.1, from coordinate 3,576,361 downwards.
ATCATATGTGAAACTGATCACCAGTCCAAGTTTGATGCATGAGACAAGGTGCTCAAGGCTGATGCACTGGGATGACCCTGAGGAATGGGATGGGGAGGGAGGTTGGAGAGGGGTTCAGAATGGGGAACACACGTACACCCATGGCTGATTAATGTCAATGTATGGCAAAATCCACTACAATATTGTGATTAGCTTCCAATTAAAATAAATACATTAAAAATAAAAATAAAATAATAATTCATGCAACAAATATTTATTGTATGGTATGTGCTACTCACTATTCCAAGAGCTCAGATTCATCAGTGTACAAAACAGTACAATCTCTGCCTTTATAGAGCTTGCATTCTATTGTTTGAAGAGAAATGAAAACAATAAACTGAATCAATCAGTCAAACAATCACGATGCTTGCTACTGCTGCTAAGTCGCTTGAATCGAGTCCGACTCTGTGTGACCCCATAGACGGCAGCCCACCAGGCTCCCCCATCCTTGCCATTCTCCAGGCAAGAACACTGGAGTGGGTTGCCATTTCCTTCTCCAAGGCATGAAAGTGAAAAATGAGAGTGAAGCCGCTCAGTCGTGTCCGACTCTTAGCGACCCCATGGACTGCAGCCTGTCAGGCTCCTCCAGCCATGGAATTTTCCAGGCAAGAGTACTGGAGTGGGGGTGCCATTGTCTTCTCCGTTACGTATGCTTATATGCAATGAAAAACATAGAACAGGGTAAGGGATATCAGGAGTTCTGAGAGAAGAAAGATTGTAATTTAAATAAGATGTTTGATATAGACCTCTCTAAGTAAATGAAATTTGAGGAATGAGAAGGAAGTATGGAAGGTTGACATGCTGTTTTCTAAAGGAAGAGCCTTCCAGACACAGGAAATAGTCCATGCTGAGGTCTAAAAGCTACAATATGCCTGATGCATCTGAAAGATGGCAAGGAGATCAGTATGACTTACACAAAGTGAGCCAAGGAGAGCAAATAGAAGAACAGGGTTATGTAGACCCTTAACAACCATAGTAAGTCATTTGGTTTTTCCTCTCAATATAATGGAAATCCACTGGAAAGCTTTTAGCAGTCTTCCTGGACTTTCTCATTTACCCCTTTGGGTGCTTATGAAAAAGCAATATTTCCCTGTGTCTGGCATCCATTTCATCAGTTGCTCCAGTCTATTCCTTCTGTGTCTTGCTCTTTGGAAATGGAGAGCAACTAGTCCTCCTCAGCTGTATAGCCAGCCTCCAGCTCCTTCAAGTACTGTGGGATGCAGGAAGACCTTTCTAGTTGAGGTAATAAATGAGAATTTCACTACTCCCACTGTTTTTTATGACCTAATTTGGGCTTTGTAACTGGATCTATCAACTGTTCTGTTGTGTTTTGAGTTTCCAAAGAGAAATGATCCCTTACCTTGGAAATGTCTGCTGGGCCCATATACTCCAAAATTTCTCCTCATTCAGAAGTGCGTAAATCTCACACCACATACTTAACTGTCTAAGAACTATTATATATACTTGAAATGAATCCCCTCTGGGTGATGGGAAAGTCACCCTCAATGCTAGAAAGATCCCTTCTCCTCCCGATGGTCTCACAAAAATCCAGGAAGTTTTGGTGGTACCTATAAAATGGGAGAAAGCATTTCAGTCTTCAATCCATCATTGCTGGCAAATCTTCTTGCTCTAAGCTCACAAAGTTCCTATGCTAGATAGAGTGTGTCAAACCTTACTGAGGCTTAGCATCCTTATATATAAGGTCCATATTTCCAGAGTTCTCCATGCCACCACTCACTTACGTTCTGCAATAATTGTAAGGCTCAGCCAGTGATCGAGATATGGATGCTCTCTACCTATGGGAAAACAGATTTAATCCTTTTCCTAACCTATGAAAATTTCTCTTTCTCAGTGCTTTTACTCTCACACAGAAGTCACTTATCTCACTCCTCACTTTCTCTACCCAAATCCTTCCCCACCTCAAAACATTTAGGATTGTGAAACCAGAAAATGAGTTCTCTGCAGACAATTTCTTTTTGTTCAGGAACACAAACTTCCTTTGACACAAGCGAACACATGATCATGATACTTCTTGGAGGGTATTCAGACTAGCTAATCTTCAATATCAATTCTTCCATTTTCTCCTTATTAATAGAATCCCCAAATTTCAGCTGGGCAAACGGCCACCCAATATAAATAATATATTTTCCAGGCTTCTTTTCAGCTGTGTGTAGCTCTCTGGCCAACAGATTGTGATCCAAATCAATACATTCAACTACCAGTTCCTCTCTTAAATGTAAAGAATATTCTCCTCCTTCTTTCTCTTTCCCCTTCCTGATGGTTGAAATGCAGAAGTGATGATGGAAGCTGGAACAGTCATTGGACATTTAAGCATTTTTAAGAATAGCATAATAATTATATAGACAGGGCCTCAGTCTTCAAATGTCCATACTTCAAGTGTTCAACACTATTAAGTATCCATACTAACCCTGAACTCCTGACCTGAATTTATAAGAATTAAGATTCTATTTTAAGGCATTATATTTTAGGGTGACTTTCTGTTAAATCAACCAACCATGTATACTCACTAACAGAATTTGTTACCAGAAGTGAGATACTATCAGTATTAAGCATGAGTAGCATGCATAGAAAACACAAACAGTGCAAGTTAGAATGCTGATAATCCCAGCCATATCATGGCAAAACACTTATGAATTATATTACAACTCATTCTTGTAAAACAAATCACATTCTAACAGTCTCTAGCTGCCTAGTGGTACTGGTTGCAAAATATCATGTTATAATGTATTAGCTGCTTCTTGCCACTTTTAGAAAAGTCTTGTGAAAGAGACACACTTAAGCTGATTTAAGTGATAACTCTGAAGAAGCAGCTTCAGCAGGAGATAACCAGGTGGCCCTCAAACTTTCTCAAGCCAGCCCTTTTGAAAAATTTCAGTCAGATAGTGGTAGACAGCCTAACACCAAAGATCAGGTTGTTTCAGATAGCCTCAAGGTAACTGCCGTTAAGAGCGAGGGGGCATAAACAATAAAAATGCAAATACAGAAATAATTAAAGTTTTAAAGTGTAAAAACTATTTCTTGGATGTTGAGAAAAGTTAAAGATTAGGTATATCCAAAAACTCTCCACTCAAACAAAAAAAATCAATAAGAAAACTGTCAAAATGTTCAACATCATGTTTTCCAGAATTCTGGAAATTAAATGTTTGTATAATCTGGGAATGGACTTTGGAGGTGGTTCAGTGGTAAAAAACCCACCTGCCAATGCAGCAGACATAAGAGACGTGGGTTCGATCCCTGGGTCAGGAAGATCCCCTGGAGGAGGGCGTGGCAAACCATTCCAGGATTCTTGCCTGAAAAATCCCTTGGACAGAGGAGCCTGGTGAGATACAATTTCATGAATCACAAAGAGTCTGACACGACTGAGCACTGAACACACACACATACAGCAGTCTGGGGAGTATTTATTTAAGAAAAATGGATGAATCTTAGTAACAGTAAACAGTGAGATTTGCAGCAGTTCAAGTTGGCCTATACCCATTCCTCTATTGTCAGCTCTGTGGTAGCCTTGAAAACTGAGTCTACAATCACAGTGAAAACCAATTCAGGCTGGCAACCACTGGAGGCAGCAGAATGGGGTATGTGCTCCTTCAAAGCCTCATTCCCAGAGAACTGTCTTTATTAACCTGTATATGGGTTGAAGATGCCACCTGCAAGGATATCTTTGTTTGAATTGACTCAAGCTTGCCCTGTGTGAAAAGATTTTTCACTGGGGGCATCAGCTGAAAGCATTTAGAGGTAATCTAACTTCACTGTTGCCTGAGGAGATGGATAACAATTGGGGCAAACAATAGGTTAAAAAAAATTCTTTAAGGAAAAGATGATCAATGAGATATCCATAAAGGCTTTGAAAAGCTATGACATAATTTTAAGAATTTATAAAACCAGATACATCTCTAAGGCTGTGTGCATGTACAAGGAGCAGTGTGCATGCTTAGGAAAAGCATGCCAAGGCCCCAATTTCTCATCTCTGGCTAACCTTGAAGCTCTGCACAAATAAGAAGTGAAGGCTAAGGCACAGCTGTCAGCTACATGGCTGAGTGTTGAAGTCATATCCCAATACATATACAGATCCCCTTGCCAAAGACTTGAAGGCTTGTTAATTCCAGATATTTAAAAGAATTTCTGTTCAATCATTACCTGACTACTAATCTAGCCAAGCAGAGAAGTCAATGACCATAAGAAAAAAGAATGCAGAATTAGTAAAAAAAAAAAAAAAAAGTCAATAAGCAGAAAAATCTATCACAATAGACATAAACAAGAACAAATCCTGATGAGAAGGAAAACCTGATTTCCAGTTGTCAATATATATTCAAAATGTCAGCTTTCAACAATTAAAATTACAAGACCAACAAGATAATATGACCTATATATGGAGAGATCAGTACAAACTTTCCCTTTGAAGGCCCAGATATTGAAATTACTAAATGAAGACTGTCAATCATCTATTTTAAATATATTAAATCAGGAAAAATATGTCTGAAGAGTGATGTCTCACCAAAGAGAGAATTTTTGAAATGATGGAAAATTTTAATTTAATAGAATATTTTGGTAGTATTGCCATTTTAACAAAGTTAATTCTTCCAAACCAAAAAATGGGACATCTTTTAATTTCTTCAGATCCTTTTGCATGCTAAGTCACTTCAGTCGTTTCTGACTCTTTGCGACCCTATGGACTGTAGCCTGCCAGGCTTCTCTGTCCATGGGATTCTTCAGGTAAGGAAACTGGAGTGAACTGCCATGCCCTCCTCCAGGGGATCTTCCTAACTGAGGGATCAGACTCACATGTCTTACATCTCTCTTGCACTGGCAGGGGGTTCTTTACCACTAGTGCCACCTGGGAAGATCAAACCCTTTTAAATTTTCTTGTTTTCATAGTCTAAGTATATAAATCTTTCACTTCTTTAGTCAGGTATATTCCTAGGTATTTTTGGATTCAATTTTTAAAGGGATTTTTTTAACATTCCCTTTCTGATATTTCATTGTTAGTGTAAGAAATGCAACTGATTTATTTTCTTTTACATATATGTATCTATTCTCTTTCTTTTTATTTTTAGATTATGAAAGTATGCTAACACATTTAAAGGAGACTTCAAAAATAAAGATCAAAGTTACATATATTTCCACCATATGATGAAATTATTTTTTAAGTAGATGAATTTAGGTTCTTAGTTGGAATTTCTGGCTCTCACCAAAAGTCAGACATCCTAGTATGTGAAGTCAAGTAAGCCTTAGGAAGCATTACAACAAACAAAACTAGTGGATGTGATGGAACTCCAGCTGAGCTATTTCAAATCCTAAAAGATGATGCTGTTAAAGTGCTATACTCAATATGCCAGCTAATTTGGAAAACTCAGCAGTGGCCACAGGACTGGCAAAGGTCAGTTTTCATTCCAATCCCAAAGAAGGGCAATGTTAAAGAATGTTGTAACTACTGCACAACTGCATTCATTTTACATGCTAGCAAGTTGCTCAAAATCCTTCAAGTGAGGCTTCAACAGTACATGAACTGATAACTTCTATATGTACAAGCTGGATTTAGAAAAGGCAGAGGAATCAGAGATCAAATTGCCAACATCTGTTTGATCATAGAAAAACAAGGAACTCCAGAAAAATATCTACTTTTGCTTCATTGACTACATGAAAGCATTTGACTATGTGGATCACAACAGTGGGAAATTCTTAAAGAGATGGGAATACCAAACCATATTACATGCCTCTTGAGAAACAGGTATGCAGATCAAGAAGCAACAGTTAGAACTGGACATGGAACAATGGACTAGTTCAAAATAGGAAAAAGAGTATGTCAAGGTTGTATATTGTCACCTTTCTTATTTAGCTTATATATAGAGTACATCATGTGAAATTCCAGGCTGGGTGAAGCACAAGCTGGACTCAAAGTTGCCAGAAAAAATATCAGTAACTTCAGATATGAAGATGACACCACCTTAACAGCAGAAAGAAAAGAGGAAAAACAGAGCCTCTTGATGAAAGTGAAAGAGGAGAGTGGAAAAGTTGGCTGAAAATTAAACATTCAAAAAACTAAGATCATGCCATCCAGCCCCATCACTTCATGGCAAATAGATGGGGAAAAAAGGAAACAGTGGCAGGCTTAATTTTCTTGGTGTCCAAAATCACTGTGGACAGTGACTACAGCCATGAAATTAAAAGACTCTCCTTGAAAGGAAAGCTTTGAGAGACCTTTGTTTGTTTGTTTCTTTGTTTAGTCACTAAGTTGTGTCTGACTCTTGAGACCCCATGGACGGTAGCCCACCAAACAACTCGGTCCGTGGGATTTCTAAGCAAGAATACTGGAGTGGGTTGGCATTTAGTTCTCCACAACAAACCTAGATAGCACATTAAAAAGCAGAGTCATCAACTGGATGGCAAAATTCCATCTAGTCAAAGTAATGATTTTTCCAATAGTCATGTACAGAGTGACAATTGGATCAGTAAGAAGGCTAAGCGCTGAAGAACTGATGTTTTTGTATTGTGGTGGTGTTGAAGAAGACTCTTGAGAGTCCCTTGAACAGAAAGGAGATCAAATCAGTCAGTCCTAAAGGAAATAAACCCTGAATATTCATTGAAGAACTGATGCTGACGCAGAAGCTCCAAAGTTTGGCCACCTGAAGAGCTGACTCATTGGATAAGACCCCGATGCTGGCAAAGATTGAAGGCAAGAAGAGAAGGGGCCAACAGAAAATGAGATGGTTGGATGGCATCATTGACTCAAGGGACATGAGTTTGAGCAAGCGCCAGAAGTTTGTCAAGGACAAGAAAGCCTGGAGTCCATGGCTGCAGTATATGATGTCCTTGGGTCCAAGTGAAGCTGTAGTCCATAGTGCTGCAGAGTTGGACATGACTGAGTAACTGAACAAAAGCAAGTTGAAATTTAAATATCAAACTCCTAAAAATTAATAGAATATATACACAGAAAATTGGAAAGATACAGTCTAACTGGAAAGTACCATAAGCCAATTCAACACATTTAAGATACAACAGTAGGATACAAGTTATATTCAAGTTTCCATAGACTATAAACTAGGAGACACTGGAAAATATCCAGAGACATAAACAAGGTGCAAAAATTTCATGGCCTAAAGGTATTGAAATCACATAGAGTCTGTTTGCTTATCACCGTGGAAATAGGTTAGAAACCATTATCAAAAGATATTGAAAATAAGCCACATATTTTAAAGTTCTATATATCACTTACCAAGAGAAATCTTTGTCTTAGCCATGGAAACCTGCAATAAAGTTAGAAGATTGAAAATAACATTGTGGGTAATTGCAGAGAAGAGAAAATTTAAATGAGAAATTAATATCAAAATAAAAATTAATATCAAAAATAATATTAAAGATACTTTAAACAAAATCCATGTACTTGGCAAATAAATTGTTTTTCAGTTGATAAGTCATGTCCCACTTTTTAACGACCACATTGACTGCAGCACACCAGGATTCCCTGTCCTTCACTATCTCCCAGAGTTTGCTCAAATTCATATCCATTGAGTCAGTGATGCTATCTAACCATCTCATTACTTTTGTTTTATTATTTTTTAGTAAAAAGTGGAACCGTGTTTATTTAATTTATTTATTATAATTTGAGGCGAATTACTTTACACTATTGTAGTGTTTTTTTTTTTTTTTTGCCATACATTGACATGAATCAGCTACGGGTGTACATGTGTTCCCCATCCTGAACCCCTCTCCCACCTCCCTCCCCATCCTATGCCTCAGGATCATCCCAGTGCATCAACCCTGAGCACCCTGTCTCATGCATCGAACCTGGACTGGCGATCTGTTTCACATAAGATAATATACATGTTTCAGTGCTATTCTCTCAAATCATCCCACCCTTGCCTTCTCCCACAGAGTCCAAAAGACTATTCTATACATCTGTGTCTCTTTTGCTGTCTCGCATATAGGGTCATCATTACCATCTTTCTATGTGTTAATATACTGTATTGGAGTTTTTCTTTCTGATTTTCTTCACTCTGTATAATAGGCTCCAGTTTTATCCACCTCATTAGAACTGATTCAAATGTACTCTTTTAATGGCTGAGCAATATTCCACTGTGTATATGTACCACAGCTTTCTTACCCATTCGTCTCTGATGAACATCTAGGTTGCTTCCATGTCCTGGCTATTATAAACAGTGTTGCATTGAACATTGGGGTACACGTGTCTCTTTCAGTTCTGGTTTCCTTGGTGTGCATGCCCAGCAGTGGGATTGCTGGGTCATATGGCAGTTCCGTTTTCAGTTTTTTAAGGACTCTCCAAACTGTTCTCCATAGCAGATGTACTAGTTTGCATTCTTACCAACAGTGTAAGAGGGTTCCCTTTTCTCCACATCCTCTCCAGCATTTATTGCTTGTGGACTTTTGGATAGCAGCCATTCTGACTGGCTTGAAATGGTACCTCATTGTCGTTTTGATTTGCATTTCTCTGATAATGAGTGCTGTTGAGCATCTTTTCATGTGTTTGTTAGCCAGACTCCACCAGAAAATTACTAGAGCTAATCAATGAATATAGTAAAGTTTCAGGATATAAAATTAACACACAGAAATCCCTTTCATTCCTATACACTAATAATGAGGAAATAGAGAAATTAAGGAAACAATACCATTCACCATTGCAACAAAAAGAATAAAATACTTAATAACTCTACCTAAAGAAGCAGAAGGCCTATATATAGAAAAACTATAAAACACTGATGAAAGAAATCAAAGATGACACAAATAGATGGACAAATATACCACATTCATGGATTGGAAGGATCAATACAGTGAAAATGAGTATACTACCCAAAGCAATCTATAGATTCAATGCAATCCCTATCAAGCTACCAATGGCATTTTTCACAGAACTAGAACAAATAATTTCACAATTTGTATGGGTTTACAAAAATCCTCAAATAGACGAAGCAATCTTGAGAAAGAATATAGAACAATGGAACAAAATCGAAAGCCCAGAGATATATCCATGCAACTATGGACACCTTATCTTTGAAAAAGGAAGCAAGACTATACAATGGAAAAAGATATCCTCTTTAACAAGTGGTGCTGGGAAAACTGGTCAACCACTTGTAAAAGAATTAAGCTAGAACACTTTCTAACACCATACACAAAAATAAACTCAAAATGGAGAGGGATGGTATGGGGAGGGAGCAGGGAGGGGGGTTCAGGATGGAGACCACGTGTATACCTGTGGCGGATTCATGTTGATGTATGGCAAAACCAATACAATATTGTAAAGTAATTAGCCTCCAATTAAAAGAAATAAACTTATATTTTAAAAAAAGATTTAAACGTAAGCCCAGAAACTATAAAACTCCCAGAGGAAAACATAGGCAAAACACTCTCTGACATAAATCACATCAGGATCCTCTATGACCCACTTCCCAGAGTAATGGAAATAAAAGCAAAAATAAACAAATGGGACCTAATTAAACTTAAAAGCTTTTGCACAAGGAAGGAAACTATAAGCAAGGTGAAAAGACAGCCTTCGGAATGGGGAGAAAATAATAGCAAATGAAGCAATTGACAAAGAATTAGTCTCAAAATATACAAGCAGCTCCTGCAGCTCAGTTCCAGAAAAATAAAGGACCCAATCAAAAACTGGGCCAAAGAACGAAACAGAAATTTCTCCATCTCATCACTTTAAAATGATGGGTGTATCTAAGAAGCCATAATGAAGAAAATTAGAAAATATTTTTAATGGAATAAAAATGAAAAGATAATTTACCAGGTTTGTTGCATGCAGCTGAACCTGTTCATTGCAACTAAATACACTGTGGAATCTTGAATAAGGTATGAAAACAAATAGTAGATACTAGCATAAAATTTTCTGAAATTTGAACAAAGTTAGCAATATTGCAGTACAAGTTGATTTCCTGTTTTTTTTTTTAATAGTACCTCTTTATACTTACAGAATTGGATTAGAGATGTCAAGCCTTGTTCAATTTTTTAAAATATCACTAAGATAACACACTTTCTAGACTTTTAGCAGTAATACTAGATGCCAAAATACATGAAACTATATCAAATTTTTGACCAAATATAAATTAGAAATCTATTAATAGCATTCTATTCATGCAAAGCCAAACTAGTGGAATCAAAATATAAATTTTAGCTAGGCAAAAATTTTCTAAAAACTATATTATATATTGTATATATATATATGCACACAAAAGTTTTTCTACTATTGTTAAGGAAGAACAAAAGCAACAAAATGAAAAGGAGAAATTGTAAAACATACTAAATAAAATGAGAACACTGAATATGAAATAGAAAAAGTGAAAGATCATCACATAGTCCAGCTGTTTTTAAATATGGTTGCTCACTAGAAACACATCTGGAGCTTTGGAGGACAAAAGCAGTACCTGGACATTTATATGTTTCAAATAAGTCCAAGATAGTATTGATATGCTTCTGGATTTTTAAAAAGTGATTACAGGGTTTCATAGTAAATGGCAGTTTTAGTGACATACTATTTTCTGTTGATCAATCATGAAACAATAGTATTATGCAAAGGGGGTGATGTGTGTGTTAGTTGTTCAGTCATGTCCACCTCTTTGCTATCCCATGAACTGTAGCCCACCAGGCTCCTCTGTCCATGGGATTTTCCAAGCTAGAATACTGGAGTAAGTTGCCATTTCCTTCTCTAGATCTTCCTGATCCAGTAATTAAACCCAGGTCTCTTGTATTGCACACAGATTCTTTACCATCTGAGCTTCTAGGTAAGCCTGGCCAAGTAGTATTCCATTGTGGGCTTCTCAGATAGCACTAGTGGTAAAGAACCTACCTACTAATGCAGAAGACATAAGAGACATGGGTTCAATCCTGGGTCAGGAAGATCCCCTGGAGGAGGAAATGATAACTCACTCCAGTATTCTTGCCTGAGAAATCCCATAAACAGAGAAGTCTGGTGTGCTATAGTCCATAGGGTCGCAAAGAGTTGGGCATGATTGAATGACTTAGCTAGCACACACATAAAATTTGTTGTTCAGTTGCTCAGTCATGTTTGACTCTTTGCGACCCCATGGACTGCAGAACATCAGGCTTCCTTGTCCTTCACTGTCTCCTGAAGTTTTCTCAAATTCATTTCCATTGAATCAGTGATACCACCCAACCATTGTGTCCTCTGTCACCCCCTTCTCCATCTGCCTTCGGTCTTTCCCAGCATCAGGGTCTTTTAAATGAGTCAGTTCTTCACATCAGGTGCCAAAGTACTGGAGCTTTACTTTCAGCATCAGTCCTTCCAGTGAATATTCAGAGTTGATTTTATTTAGGATTGACTGGTTTGATCTTCTTGCAGTCCAAGGGAATCTCAAGAGTCTTCTTCAACAACACAGTTCAAAATCATCACTTTTTTGGCACTCAGCCTTCTTTATGGTTCAACTCTCACATATTCCATATATAAAACACATCTCTTTTACCTATTCCTCTGTTCATGGACATTAAGGTTGCTTCTATGGCCTGATTATTGAAAATAGTGCTTCAGTGAACATTAGGGATCATGTGTCTTTTTTTTAAATTGGAGTATAATTGCTTTACAATGTTGTGTTAGTTTCTACTGTACAACATATATATATATATATATATAAAATGTATATGTATATATATATATACATATGTATATGTATACATATAATATACATGTGTGTGTATATATATATATATATATATATATATATAAATCTCCTTGTTCGACCTGCCTCCCATGGCCACCCATCCCACTCATCTGGGTTGTCACAGAGCACTGAGCTAGATTCCCAGTGCTATACAACAGATTTCAAATAGCTATCTATTTTACACATGGTAGTGTAGATATCTCTCCCAGTCCCTCAATTCATCTCACTCTCCCCATGCCCTACTGTGTCCACGAGTCCATGTCCAGGGCATCTCTATTCCTGCCCTGGAAATAGATTCATCAGTACAATTTATTTTGATTCCAAATAGATTCATCAGTACAATTTATTTTGATTCCAGATATATACATTAATATACAATATTTGTTTTTCTCTTCCTGACTTAAAATTGGACCATAGACAATTTTGTTCCTTTTACATGTGAGTAGTATTCCTATATATATATATATATACACACACATATATATATATATATATATATATATATATATATATACATATATATATATATCAAGAAAGGACTGCAAGGAGGTATCACCTCACAGCAATCAGAATGGCCATCATCAAATAAAACAAAATACAAACAACAAATGCTGGGGAGGGTGTGGAGAAAAGAGAACACTATATATATACACACACATATATATACACATATATATATATATGTACACATATATATATACACACCATATATTCTTTATCCATTCCTCTGTTGATGAACAATTATATTGCTTACAAGTCCTGGCTATTATAAATAGGCTTCCCTGGTGGCTCAGAGGTTAAGGCGTCTGCCTGGAATGCAGGAGACCCGGGTTCGATCCCTGGGTCAGGAAGATCCTCTGGAGAAGGAAACGGCAACCCACTCCAGCACTCTTGCTTGGAGAATCCCATGGAGGGAGGAGCCTGGTAGGCTACAGTCCATGGGGTTGCAAAGAGTTGGACACGACTGAGCAACTTCACTTTCACTTTCACTTTCATGAACATTGGCGTGCATGTGTCACTTACAGTTATGGTTTTCTCAGGATATATGCCCAGTAGTGGGATTACTAGATCATATGGTATTTTTTACTAGTATTTTATTACTGGGTCATATTTTTAATTTTTAAGAAACCTCCGTACTGGTCTCCATAGTGGCTTTATCAATTTACATTGCCACCAATAGTGTAAGAGCATTCCGTTTTCTCCACACCTTCTCCAGCACTTGTTTGTATTTTGTTTTATTTGATGATGGCCATTCTGATTGCTGTGAGGTGATACCTCCTTGCAGTTTTTTTTTTTTTCTAATAATTAGTGATGTCAAGCATCTTTTCATGTGCTTTTTAACCATTTGCATGTTTTCTTTTGAGAATATCTATTTCTTCTGTCCATTTTTACATTGGGTTGTTCACTTTTTTATATTGAGCTGCATGGGCTACTTGTATATTTTGGAGGTTAATCCTTTGCTAGTTGCTTCATTTGCAAATTTTCTCCCATTTTAAAGATTGCATTTTCCAACAAATAACACACAAGGGGATCCCCATAAGAATAACTGCAGATCTTTCAAAAGAAACTCTTTAGGCCAGGAAGGAATGGCAAGACATACTTAAAGTGATGAAAGAAAATAACCTACAGCCCAGACTACTGTACCTAGCAAGGATCTCATTCAAATATGAAGGAGAAATCAAAAGCTTTCCAGACAAGCAAAAGCTGAGAAAATTCAGCACCACCAAACCAGATCTCCAGCAAATGCTAACGGATAGACTTTAGACAGGAAACACAAAAGGGGTGTATAAACCCGAACCCAAAACAATAAAGTAAATGGCAACAGGAGCATACTTATCAATAATTACCTTAAACGTTAATGGGTTGAATGCCCCAACCAAAAGGCAAAGACTGGCTGAATGGATACAAAAACAAGATCCCTATATATGCTGCCTACAAGTGACCCACCTCAAAACAACGGACACATACAGACTAAAAGTGAAGGGCTGGAAAAAGATATTCCATGCAAATAAAGACCAAAAGAAAGCAGGAGTAGCAATACTCATATCCGATAAAATAGACTTTAAAACAAAAGCTGTGAAAAGAGACAAAGAAGGCCACTACATAATAATTAAAGGATCAATCCAAGAAGAAGATATAACAATTATAAATATATATGCACCCAACATAGAAGCACCACAATATATAAGACAAATGCTAACAAGCATAAAAGGGGAAATTAATAATAACACAATAATAGTGGGGGACTTTAATACCCCACTCACACCTATGGACCGATCAACTAAACAGAAAATTAACAAAGAAATGGAAACTTTAAATGATACAATAGACCAGTTAGGCCTAATTGATATCTATAGGACATTTCACCCCAGAACAATGAATTTCACCTTTTTCTCAAGTGCACACGGAACCTTTTCCAGGATAGGTCACATCCTGGGCCATAAATCTAATCTTGATAAATTCAAAAAAATCGAAATTATTCCAAGCATCTTCTCTGACCATAATGCACTAAGGTTAGATCTCAATTTCAGAAGAAAAACTATTAAAAATTCCAACATTTGGAGGCTGCACACCACCCTTCTGAATAACCAACAAATCACAGAAGAAATCAAAAAGAAATCAAAACATGCATGGAAATGAATGAAAATGAAAACACAACTACCCAAAACCTGTGGGACACTGTAAAAGTAGTGCTAAGAGGAAAGTTCATAGCAATACAGGCATATCTCAAGAAACAAGAAAAAAGTCAAATAAATAACCTAACTCTACACCTAAAGCAACTAGAAAAGGAAGAAATAGAGAACCCCAGAGTTAGGAGAAGGAAAGAAATCTTAAAAATTAGGGCAGAAATAAATGCAAAAGAAACAAAAGAGACCATAGCAAAAATCAACAAAGCCAAAAGCTGATTCTCTGAAAGGATAAATAAAATTGACAAACCATTAGCCAGACTCATCAAGAAACAAAGAGAAAAAAATCAAATCAATAAAATTAGAAATGAAAATGGAGAGATCATGACAGACAACACAGAAATACAAAGAATCATAAGAGACTACTATCAGCAATTATATGCCAATAAAATGGACAACGTGGAAGAAATGGACAAATTCTTAGAAAAGTACAACTTTCCAAAACTGAACCAGGAAGAAATAGAAAATCTTAACAGAACCATCACAAGCATGGAAATTGAAACTGTAATCAGAAATCTTCCAGCAAACAAAAGCCCAGGGCCAGACGGCTTCACAGCTGAATTCTACCAAAAATTTTGAGAAGAGCTAACACCTATCTTACTGAGACTATTCCAGAAAAGTGAAGAGGAAGGTAAACTTCCAAACTCATTCTATGAGGCCACCATCACCCTAATACCAAAACCTGACAAAGATGCCACAAAAAAGAAAACTACAGGCCAATATCACTGATGAACATAGATGCAAAAATCCTTAACAGAATTCTAGCAATCAGAATCCATCAGCATTAAAAAGATCATACACCATGACCAAGTGGGCTTTATCCCAGGGATGCAAGGATTCTTCTGCATCCACAAATCAATCAATGTAATTCACCACATTAACAAATTGAAAAATAAAAGCCAAACAATTATCTCAATAGATGCAGAGAAGGCCTTCGACAAAATTCAACACCATTTATGATAAAAACCAGAACTGAAAGAGACACATGTACCCCAATGTTCATTGCAGCATTGTTTATAATAGCCAAGACAAGGAAATAACCTAGATGTCCATCAGCAGATGAATGGATAAGAAAGCTGGAGTATTACTCAGCCCTTAAAAAGAATAAATTTGAATCAGTTCTAATGAGTTGGATGAAACTGGAGCTGATTATACAGAGTCAAGTAAGCCAGAAAGAAAACACCAATACAGTGTCATGACAAATATATATGGAATTTGGAAAGATAGTAATGATGACCTTGTATGTGAGACGACAAAAGAGACAGGGATGTATAGAATGCACTTTTGGCCTCTGAGGGAGAGGGAGACGGTGGAATGATTTGGGAGAATGGCATTGAAACATGTATATTATCATGTAAGAAATGAAGCGCCAGTCTATGTTCGATACAGGATACATGATGCTTGGTTCTGGTGCACGGGGATGATCCAGAGAGATGATATGGGGTGGGAAGTGGGAGGAGGTTACAGGGTTTGGTGTTCGTGTACACCCGTGGCTGATCCGTGTCAGTGTATGGCAAAACCAATATAGTATTGTAAAGTAGAATAAAGTAAAAATAAAATTAAAAATAATAATAAAAACCCAAACAAACAAACAAAAAAATAAAGATTGTGTTTTCATTCTGTGCATGGCCTTCCTTTTCTGTGCAAACAATTTTGAGTTTAATTAGGTTCCCTTTGCTTATTTTTGTTTTTATTTTCATTACTCTAGGAGGTAGATCAAGAAAGATATTCCTGTGATTTATGTCAAAGACTGTTCTGCTTATGTTTTTCTCTATATTTGTATAGTGTCTAGCCTTACATTTCGGTTTATAATCCATTTTAAATTTATGTTTGTGTATGATATTAGAGAATTTTCTAATTTCATTATTTTACATGTAGTTGTTCAGTTTTTCCAGCACCACTTATTGAAAAGACTTTCTTCAATGTATATTCTTTCCTCCTTTTTCATAGATTAGGTGACCATAGGTGGTGGACTTATCTCTGGGATTTCTACCTTGTTTCCTTGATCTATATTTCTGTTTTGTGCCAGTAGCATGCTATCTTGATTACTGTAGCTCTGTAGTATAATCTGAAGTCAGAGAGCCTGATTCGGCCATCTCTCTTTTTCTTTCTCAAGATTGCTTTGGCTATTTGGGGTCTTCTGTGTTTCTGTACAAGTCATAAAATATTCTCTTCAAGTTCTGTTAAAATGTATTGGTAATCTGATATGTTTGCATTAAATTTGCAGTTGCTTTGATTCTCACATTGTTGATTCTTCCAAGAACACTGTTTGTGTTCTTTCATTTCTTTAATCAGGATAGTGTAGTTTTCTGAGTACAGGTCTTTGGCCTCCTTAGATAGGTTCATTCCTAGACATTTAATTAATTTTGATCCAGTGGTTAATGGGATTGTTTCACTGATTTCTCCTTCTGGATTTTTCATTGTTAGTGTATGGGGATGCAACAGTTTTGTGTGTATTAATTCTGGATCCTGCAACTTCCCTAAGTTTATAGATAAGCTCTCGTTGTTTTCTGGTGGCATCTTTAGGATTTTCTATGTAAACTATCATGTTATTTGCAAACTGTGACAGTTTTACTTATTATTCCCAAGTTGGATTCCCATTATTTCTTTTTATTCTCCATTGTGTATAGAGTTTCCAAAATGATGTTCAATAATAGTGGTGAGAGCGGACAATCTTGCCTTGTTCCTGATCTCAGAGTAAATGCTTTCATTTTTTTGACTGTTGAGAATAATATTTGCTGTGAATTTGTCATATATGCCCTCTATTATGTTAAGTTCCCTCTATGCACACTTTCTGGAGAATTTTTAATAAAAAATTGATGTTGAATATTATCAAAAGCTTTTCTTGCATATATTGAGATGATCATATTTTATTGTTTGATTTGTTGAAGTGATGTATCATATTAATTGATTTGCATATGTTGAAGAAAACTTGAATCCCTAGGATAAATTCCACTTGATCATAGTGTCTGATTCTTTTAATGCATTGTTGAATTTGGTTTGCTATATTTTGTTGAGAATTTTTGCATATATGTTCATCAGTGATATTGGCCTGTAATTTTCTTTTATTGTGACATCTTTGTCTGGCTTTCTTATCAGTGTAATGGTGGCCTCTTAGAATGACTTTGTTCGTATTCCTCTCTCTGTCATTTTTTGGAAGATTTTGAGATAGATAGGTGTTAAATGTTCTCTAAATGTTTGATAGGATTAATCATTGAGGGCATTTGCTCTAGGACGTTTATATGTTGGAAGATTTTTCATCATAGTTTCAATTTCAGTACTTGCAATTAGTCTTCCATACTTTCTGTTTCCTTCTGGTTCAGCCTTGGAAGGTTGTACTTTTTAAGAATTTGTCCATTTCCTCCAGTTTATCCATTTTATTGTCATACTGTTGTTGTACTAGTCTCTTATGATCCTTTGTATTTATATGACAATACTTGTAACTTATTTTTCATTTTTAATTTTATTGATGTGAGTCCTCATTTTTTTTTTTTCCCTCCATGAATCTGGCTAAAGGTTTATCAGTTTTGTCTATCTTATGAGAGAACTTTTAGTTTTCATTGATCTTTGGAATTGTTTTCTTCATTTCTATTTCATTTATTACTGCTCTGATTTTTATGATTTCTTTCCTTCTACTAACTTTTTAAAATTCTTCTTTCTATAGTTTCTTCAGGTGTAAGGTTAGCTTGTCTATTTATTTGTATCTTTTGTTCTGAGATAGGATTATATTGCTATAAACTTCCCTCTTAGAAATGCTTTTGTTGCATCCTGTAGGTTTTGGGTTATCAGTTTTTCTTTGTCATTTTTTTATTTTTGTAAATTCCTCTTTGATTTGTTCAGTGATTCTTGGATATTTATTAGTATATTGATTAGCCTCTCTGTGTTTGTATCTTTTACTTTTTTCCCCTATAGCTGATTTTTTTTTTTTTTTATGTACTCTTGTGTTCATAAAAGATTCTTGATAGGATTTCAATTTTCTTAAATATACAGAAGCTTGATTTGTGGCCCAAGATGTGATTTATCCTGGAGACTGTTCCATGTGCATTTGGGAAGAAAATGTATTCTACTACTTTCCTATGGCATGTTCTATAATTATCAATTAACTCTATTTTGTCTACTCTGTCATTTATGGTTTGTGTTTTCTTACTAATTTTTTGTTTGGGTGATCTATCCATTGGTGTCAGTGGGTGTTATATTTCTGCAATATTATTGTGTTGATGTTGATTTCCTCTTTTATGGTTGTTAGCATTTCTGTTGTATTGAGGTACTCCTATGTTGGGTGCATAAGTATTTAAAATTATTGCATATTCTTAGATTGATCCCTTGATCATTGTATAGTTTCTTTCCTTGTCTCCTGTAGTAATCTTCAAGTATTTTTTCTGATATGAGTATTGATATTCCACCTTTCTTTTGATTTCCATTTGCATGGAATATATTTTTCCACCCCCTCACTTTCAGGCTGTATATGTCTCTAGGTCTGAGTTGAGTGTCTTGTAGATAGTATATATATTGGTTTGTTTTTCTATACATTTAGCCAATCTGTATTTTGGTTGGATCATTTAATCAATTTACATTTAAGGTAATTATCAATATGTATATTCTTATTATCGTTTTCTTAAGTGCCTTGGATCTGAACCCCCTCCATTGGCAGTGCAGATTCTTAACCATTGGACTACTAAGGAAGTCCTTGTTTGGTGTTTCTATTTGTAA
The DNA here is from genome assembly GCA_917880005.1 of Nanger dama. Taxonomy (NCBI): domain Eukaryota; kingdom Metazoa; phylum Chordata; class Mammalia; order Artiodactyla; family Bovidae; genus Nanger; species Nanger dama. The sequence goes on along the minus strand of CAKJTW010000073.1, from coordinate 3,557,271 downwards.
GTCTTTTTATTCTCTTGTTTTTTTTTCCACCTAGAGAAGTATTTTCTTTTTAATTTGTCATAAAGCTGACTTGATTGTGCTTAATTCTTTTAGCTTTCGCTTGTCTGTGAAGTTTTTGATTTCCTCTTTGAATCTGAAGCATATCCTTGCTGGGTAGAGTAAATTATGCCCTGCCATTCTCTTCTGGCTAGTGGTGTTTCTTCTGGAAAATTAGCTGATAAACTTATGGAGATTCCCTTGTATGTAGTTGGTTTGGCTGAAAAGTTCATTTAGATAATTCTGTAGAATGTTAAAGAAAATCTCTAATGAACTTTTTGACCAACCCAAATTTGTTGCTTTTCCCTGATGCTTTTAATATATTTTTCTTTGTAGTTTCTGTTAGTTTGGTTAATATGTATCTCAGTGTTTCTCCTAGTGTTTATCCTGTGTGGGAATCTTTGTGCTTCATAGAATTGATTGATTATTTCCTTTCCTATGTCAAGAAAGTTTTCAACTATCTCTTCAAGTGTTTTTTTCTGTTCTTCTCTTTTCTCCTTACACTATTGTAATTCTAATGTTGGGGCATTTAATGTTGTCCCACATGTCTCTGAGTGTCCTCATTTCTTTTCATTCTTTTTCTTTATGTTGTTCCTTGACAGTTATTTCCCCATCTAACTTCTAGCTCACTTATCCATCCTTCTGCCTCAGTTATTCTGATACTGATTCCTTGTAGTGTACTTTTCACTTCAGTTATTGTATTGTTAATATTTGTTTTTTTCTTTTATTTAGTTATTCTAGGTGCTTGTTAAGCTTTTCTTATATTTTCTCAATCCATGCTTCCATTTTATTTCCATGATCTCAGATCACCTTTACTATCATTAATCTGAATTCTTTTATTAGATATATTGCTTATTTCCTGTTCATTCATTTGGTCTTCTTGGTTTATCCTTGCTTCTCCACAGTGTATTTCTTTGTCATTTGATTTTTTTTCCCTCTGGCTTACTTTGATTGTATTCTCCTTCCTGCAGGGCATACTTTCTTTTGGCTCTTTTGTCTGACCTTTGATGGATGCTGTTTGTCCAGGGGCTTGTGTGGACTTATTGGTGCAAGGGACTGATGCCTTTGCTCTGGTGGGTGTAGCTGAGTCACTTCCTACTGATAGACAAAGCCACATCAGATGGTGTGTCTGTGTTCCTGTCTTGCTGTTTGTTTTGTGTGAGAAGTCCAGCGCTGGAGCCCGCAGGCAGTTGGGTGATGCCAGGTTTTGGTTTTGAGATGGATGTCTTCAACAGAGTGCATGCTGATTAATATTCTGTGCTGTGAATCCTTTGGCAATTTAGTTTCCTGAACTTGGTGTTCTCACCCTGAAGGCCCAGGGCTAACCCCTCACAGGGCACTAGGGTCCACAAGCCATAAAGTGTGGCCAGAGAAAAAGAAGGAAAAGAAAGACATAAAATAGAAAAGAAAGTAAACAGCCAAAAAATATTCAAGACAAATAACAAAATGAGAACAAACAGCAACAACAACAACATAACACACACACACAAAGAAGAAAGAAAACAGATACACTAAATCCAAAGCAAATGAAAACAAAACCAAGCTCACTGAAACAAACAAACAAAAAGCAGATAGAGAAGGAAAAAAAAAAGAAGGAAAACCAAAACAAAAATCAGGAGCACAAACAGAAGAACTCAACAATGAGAACAGTTAATAAGGAGTAAATTAACAAAAAGAAAAATAAAGAACAGCAGAAAGTAAAGTTGGGGGAAAAAGGATGTATACAAAAACACATAAAAGTGATCAGAAATGAAAATTTTAAAAATATTTTTAAAATAATTTTTTAAATTAAAGAACAAAAACATACAAAACAAAAAGTAAAAATATATAAAAATAAGAAAAGAATATATTAAAATAAAATCAAGAACATCAACATCAGAACAAAGTGAAACAAAGAATTATAGTAATAGGAATATTTTTCTAGGCATTCTCCACCATGTGTCATTACACCCACAGTGAACCACAAAACCCCACCTCCCCAGGAGACGATCCAGTGCTTCTAAATATGTTTCTGGATCTCCTGTGGACCCTGTAAGGCTAGCTCAGACTCTGACATGCCCCAACCGCACATGGTAGGGCAAGGCTGCCAAAACGCCCGTATACCAGCTCCTGGTTCTGCAGGCACTAGGAGGGACTACCACCAGAGCAAGTGAACCCGATTTCTCTAGTGTTTGCCTTTTAAGAGTTTAATCCATTTACAGCTTAGTTACTAATAAGAAGGGACAGATTCCTGCCCTTTTGCTGTTTATTTTCTGTATGTCTCATACTTTTTGCCTTTCCAACTTCTCTCAATGCTTTCTTTTGCAATTTAGTAGGTTTTTATAGTGTATTATTTCAATTTTTTCTGAAATATTTTTCTATATATTTACTAATTTTTGGTTTCCTCAGGGATTAGAAATAACAGCTTAAATTTATAGGAATAAAGTTTTATTTGAATAGGGCTTCCCAAGTGGCTCAGTGGTAGAAGAATACACCTGCTCAGCAGGAGATGTTCAGTCTCTGGTTAGGGAAGATACCCTCTAGAAGGAAATAACAACCCACTCCAGCATTCTTGCCTGGGAAAAACCTTAGGACTTTCTTAGATCTTTTTTGAGTGTATGCTCTGCCCTGGGCATGCATGTGGACTTACAGATTCTCAAGGATATGTTGAAACTGCCAAAGCTCTTATTCCTCAAAGCATTTTACTTCTCCACATATTTCCTTTCTGGCTTTGAGTGTGTCTACTCTTTACCCTAATTGATATTCTTAGTCCTGAGCAGCAATGGCTGATTTGTCTAAATATTTTTGACAAACACTTTTTGTGTTTGTCACACCAAGAGCATTCAAGTCAGGTGAAATAAAGGTAAGCCCTTTACATTAGTCTTTTCGGGAGCTAGCAAACACATCAAAATGGTTATTTGAGAATAAGTTTTAATTTGTTCTCTCTAGCATCAGTAAGCAACACCATAAAGGCAGGATGTCATCTTCAAGACTGCCAACAAGTCAGAAAGGGGAGATATGGAAAGTGTAAGGTAAGATATAGCAAAGAATTCCTACTAGGTTTCAGCCAAAAAGTTTATTATGACAATTTTCCCCATGTTTCTGTGGAAGGACAAGCTCTGATTTTCCCAGCCCTTGTCATTTTTGCTGACATCACTTCTTTGTATTAATTTTTAATAATAAAAGAAAACATTTCTTTCCAGTTTAAACAAAAAGAAAATGTAAACAATGGGATAGCCTTATAGAGTACCTCTAAAAGAACTTTTCTTGAGTAGTCAAACTCTATTATAAAGAAGTGTGGAGGACACTGGTAGTAGAAAGAGGCTTCTTAGTTCATTGTGATAACCTAATAGGTAATCTCACAACGTATTATGCACAGTTAAGGGAATCTATGCTTGTCTCCACCCTCTTTTTCTCTCTTTTTATTTTCTTCTATTTCAGATTTAGAAATGATTTCCCCCTAATTAGTCGGAAACAACTGAGCAACTTCACTTTCACCTTTCACTTTCATGCATTGGAGAAGGAAATGGCAACCCACTCCAATGTTCTTGCTTGGAGAATCCCAGGGAAGGGGAGCCTGGTGGGCTGCCGTCTATGGGATCGCACAGAGTTGGACACTACTGAAGTGACTTAGCAGCAGCAGCAGCAGCACAACATAATCCAAAGTATTGTATAAACTCTCTTTCTTTCACCACTACCACTCCCTCCATTAATGATAGTTTTCTGAGGCTAGTTGGGAGAGAGAGATGAGGCTCAGTGCTGGAAAATGATAATTCTAGAATGTCAAAGCAGCCAAAATTCTTAAAGACTATCTGGGTGACTATTTTTGGGGGTAACTTCTAAAGAAGAAGAAGAAAATATATATATATATATATATATATATATAAAATATGTGTGTGTGTGTGTTTAAAAAGGAAGTCTCACTCACAAAGAATATAAACACACAGACACACATAGACATTATTTTTTTCCGTGTGTTACTTGAATAATTTCCCCAGAATTATTGGATTTTAAAAGTACATTATCAAGTCTACTAATCCAGGCCATCACTCACATTTTATTGTTAAGGTAATTGGAACTCAAGGAGGGGAAGATCTTGACCAGCCAAAGCTCTTTGGAGATTCAGTGGCAGAGCCAAGCTTAAGTCCCAATCCTTTCTAACACCTTTCTTTCTTTGCCTCTGTCCTCAAGCTAGAAATCATTCCCTGTTCATTTCCAAGAATCTTCAGAGCTAGTGTTCTTATTTCCACAACAGTCACTGAATTGCATAATGGCAAAGTGAAAAAAAATGCAGCTTATTAAAGACTAGCTGATGCTGAGAAGTAATCAAGTGGATTGACTATGCCAGAGAAAAAGGATAGAGCCATGGGGCACCCTTGACATCTTTCAAGGGCTCTGTGGTAATTATACAAACAACTTGGGCAATAGAACTCTCCCCAGCATACTAGCCAGAGAGTTCTGTATTCAAGCATTACCATCAAAATGACTGTTATACATTATGTTGCCTCAGTTGCAGACATTGGTTCAGCAATGTAAAAAGCCATATTGATGAGAGTGGAGATCAAATAATTCATAAGTATTTCAGCTGTATTGTTAGTCCTGACAAAAGCCTTGAGCTGGAGTTCTGGTAGTAGGCCTTTGTGGAATTCCAAGGTGATACTGACTTAGTTTTCTCCAAATAAATTTTATTTGCTGCTTGGTATGACTCCTCAACTGCTCAGCCTACTGCTAAGTTGGATTTCCTTCCTCACTCCTTCCTTCTAATTCTTTCTCTCTCCCATCATCTTTCACATTATAGAACAATATCTTGGCTTATAGCTTAACCCATCAAAAGAAAATTGGATTAAAGATTTACTGAGCATGGCCCCACCCATCAGAGAAAGACCCAGATTTCCCCACAGCCAGTCCTTCCCATCAGGAAGCTTCCACAAGCCTCTTATCCTTTCCCATCAGAATGAAAACCATCATCACAAAAAACTAACCAAACTGATCACATGGATCACAGCCTTGTCTAACTCAATGAAACTATAAGCCATGCCATTTAGGGCCACCAAAGACAGACGGGTCATGGTGATGCATTCTGAAAAAAAAAAAAAAAAAGAGGTCCACAGGAGAAGGGAATGGCAAACTACATCAGTATTCTTGCCTTGAGAACCTCATGAACATTATGAAAAGGCAAAAAGATAGGACATGGAAAGATGAACTCCCCATGCCTATAGGTGCCCAATATGCTATTGGAGAAGAGCAGAGAAATAGCTCAGGAAAGAATGAACAGGCCAAGCCAAAGTAAAAACAATATCCGGTTGTGGTCATTTCCAAGGCAAATCATTCAATATCATAGTAATAGAAGTTTATGTCCCAACCACTAATGCCAAAGAAGCTGAAGTTGAATGGTTCTATGAACACCTACAACATCTTGTAGAGCTAACACCAAAAAAAAAAAAAAAAAAAAAAAAAATGTCCTTTTCAACATAGGGGACTGGAATGCAAAATTAGAAAGTCAAGAGATACCTGAGTAACAGGCCAGTTTGGCCTTGGAGTACAAAATGAAGCAGGGCAAAGGCTAACAGAGTTTTGTCAAGAGAAAACACTCAGAGCAAACACCCTCTTCCAACAACACAAGAGACAACTCTATACATGGATATCACCAGATGATCAATACTGAAATCAGATTGATTATATTCTTTGCAGCCAAAGATGGAGAAGCTCTTTACAGTCAGCAAAAACAAGACTGAGAGCTGTCTGTGGCTCAGATTATCAGCTCCCTATTGCAAAATTCAACCTTAAATTAAAGAAAGTAGGGAAATCCACTAGACTTTTCAGGTGTAACCTAAATCAAATTCCTTGTGATTACAAAGTGAAAGTGACAAATAGATTCAAGAAATTAGATATGATAGAGTGCCTGAAGAACTATGGACAGAGGTTCAAAATATTGTACAGGAGGCAGTGATCAAAACCACCACCAAGAGAAATAAATGCAAAAAGGCAAAATGGTTGTCTGAGGAGGCCTTACAAATAGCTGAGAAAAGAAGAGAAGAAAAGGACAAAGGAGAAAAGGAAAGCTATATCCATATGAATGCAGAGTTCTAAAGAATAGCAAGGAGAGATGAGAAAGCCTTCCTGAGTGATCAATGCAAAGAAATGGAGGAAAAAAACAGAATGACAAAGACTAAAGATCTCTTCAAAAATTAGAGATATCAAGGGAAAATTTCATGCAAAGATGGGCACAATATAAGACAGAAACAGTATGGACCTAACAGAAGCAGAAGTTATAAAGAAGAGGTGGTAAGAATACACAGAAGTATATAAAAAGATCTTAATGACCTAGACAACCATGATGGTGTGATCACTCATGTACAGCCAGACATCCTGGAGTGTGAGGTCAGATGGGCCTTAGGAAGCATCACTATGAATAAAGTTAATGAAGGTGATAAAATTTCAGCTGAGCTACTTCAAATCCTAAAAGATGATGCTGTGAAAGTGCTGCACTCAATATGCCAGCAAATTTGGAAGATTCAGCAGGAGCCACAGAGTTGAAAAAGGTCAGTTTTCATTCCAATCCCAAAAAAGTCAATCCCAAAAATCTTCAAACTACCGCACAATTGCACTCACTTCACAAGCTAGAAAAGTACTGTTCAAAATTCTCCAAGCCAGGCTTCAACAGTACATGAACTGAGAACATCCATATGTTCAAGCTGGATTTAGAAAAGGCAGAGGGACCACAGATCAAATTGAAAACAACCATTGGATCATAGAAAAAGGAAGAGAATTGCAGAAGAACATCTACTTCTGCTTCATTGATTACGTCAAAGTCTTTGACTGTGTGAATCATAATAAACTGGAAAATTCTTAAAGAAAAGGGAATATCAGATCACCTTATCTGCTTCCTGAGAAATCTGTATGCAGGTCAAGAAACCACAGTTAGAACTGGACATGGAACAACAGACTGGTTCCAACTTGGAAAAGGAGTACATCAAGGCAGTATTTTGTCACCCTGCTTATTTACTTTTATGCAGAATACATCATGCAAAATGTAAGGTTGGATGAAGCACAAGTTGGAATCAAGATTGTCTGGAGAAATATCAATAACCTCAGATATGTAGATGACTCCACTCTTATGGCAGAAAGCAAAGAGGAACTAAAGAACCTTTTGATGAAAGTGAAAGAGGAGAGTGAAAAAGTTAGCTTAAAACTCAACATTCAAAAAATGAAGATTATGGCATCTTGTCCCATCACTTCATGGCAAATAGATGGAGAAACAGTGGAAACAGTGACAGACTTTATTTTCTTGGGCTCCAAAATCACTGCAGATGGTGAAAGCAGCCACAAAACTAAAACACACTTGCTCCTTGTAAGAAATGCTATTACCAACCTAGACAGCATATTAAAATGCAAAGGCATTACGTTGCTCACAAAGGTCTGTATAATTGTAGCTCTCGTTTTTCCAGTAGTCACGTATGGATGTGAGAGATCGACCATAAAGAAAGATGAGCACTGAAGAATTGCTTCTTTTAGACTGTGCTGTTGGAGAAGACTTTTGAGAGTACCTTGAATGGCAAGAAGATCAAACCAGCCAGTCCAAAAGAAAATCAGTCCTGATTATTCATTGGAAGGGCTGATGCTGAAGCTGAAGCTCCAATACTTTGACCACCTGGTTTGAAGAACCGAATCATTGGAAAATATTCTGATGCTGGAAAAGGTAGAAGGCAGGAGAAAAAGGTGACTACAGGATGAAATTGTTGGATGGCATCACTGACTCAATGGCCATGAGTTAGAGCAAGCTCTGGGAGTTGATTTTGGATAGAGAATCCTGGCTTGCTGCAGCCCATGAGGTCACAAAGAGTCAGACATGACTGAGTGACTGAACTGAACTGATAGCTCAACTAGGAACTAGATATCTTGCATTATGAGATTAAAGAATGTAAGTGCCATTGTCCTTATCAATTACTCAGATAATCCTACAAGTTGTTAAACTGGAACTCTAAAGCAGTCATGTAACTTTCCTAAAGGCAAGCAAATAATTGGTGATGGACCTGAAACTGTAACATCTCCTGAGTCTCAATCTATTTTCCAATTTTCCACTAAACCATGTGGAGAAAGAAAGAGAGACGAGCTTTGAGACAAAATGGAAGCCTGTATCAGGGTGTCAGCTTCCGTACTGATGAAAATTTGCTTTTCATTTCAACACTCTCCTTACAAACTGTTCTACTCATTACCTGAAGCCCCTGATTGTATGCTGACATGAAAAGAAATGATCTATCCATCTGAGGATGATGGATCTATTTAATCCCAAGAGTATTTTTTCTCAATAATGAGATGAGGATAGTTTCCAATTTTAAGGTAGAGCAGAATTTCTTTGCATATTTCATAAGGAAGGAGCATGTGAACACTGAGCACAATGTTTATAAAGGAAAAAACGAGGGAGATATGGGAACAATGTATGACTAAGTAGAGAAAGGATGAATTTGAGATATTACATATGGTCATTGTTGGTAACTTTGAATTCCTTTGCTGAGGAGTGTGTGATATAAATTCATCCCTTCATCTCCTCTAATTTTTTTAGTCAAGATTTGTATTATTTAACAATTCCTTTGTTCAATAAGATTCTGTTGGAAAGAGGGAGCTTAAAGAGGAAGATGAAAGGGATATCTGCAAGGAACCATAAAATCTCAACTCAACTGATGCAAATAGTACCAACTCTACAAATTTTCTTAGGAAGAAGTCCTAAGTAAGGCAACTCAAGTGTTGGTAATTCAGTGGTTATACAAATACAAGATCCCAGGTTTTTTTCCACCTTTCTGCTATCATATTCTCAGTATGTCAGCTCTTCTCGAGGTCAGCTCCCTTCAGTAATCAAGTTGATGCCACACTTTCAGGCATCACATTTAGAGCTAACGACATGTAGCAGGTTGGCTCTCACCTAGTGGTAACTCTGCCTCCCAAGGGACATTTGAAAAATGTTTGGAGACATTAGTGAATTGACACAAATCAGAAGGTTGCTACAGTCATCTTGAAGTTAGAAACCATTAATGTTGCTAACTATTCTCTAACACAAAGGAAAGCTCCACACAACAAAGAATTATCTAGTCTTATATATCACTGAGTAATCCAGCTATTGATAAACCTGATTCAGCAAAAGAAAAGGAGTTACACTTTCTCTTATGCTTCTGAGAAGACTTTTCATGTTTCAAAATTGGGTTACAAGCCCATCTTTAAAACACTCACTGACAAGGACAATGAAACAACATTTTAAACTTAGACAAATCAGTACTCAACACTCAGCCCATTAGAGATAGAACAGCAAAGAAGAGGAGGAAATTTCTAGTATAGAAGTAATCATCAATCCTAGCTACAAAGGGATAGCTATTTGGATAACACACGTTATGTCCCAAGCACAAAGCTAGGTGCATAAAAAATATTCAATGTTAATTTCTTAAAATATTTACTTAAGACTTTGGGTCCAAGATGGCAGAGTAGAAAGATGTGTTCTCATCTCCTCCTGCAAGAACACCAAAACTGCAACTAGCTTTTGAAAAACCCACCAAAAAATGATACCATACATCCAAAGACAGGAAGCTATAATGAGATGGTAGTAGGTACTCAATCATGATAAAATCAAATACTGTACCTGTTGGGTAGGTGACCTACAAACTGGACTGCAATATACTAAAGAAATCCTCCCACTCTTGTGAAGATTCTGACGACCATGTCAGAGTTTCAAGGGACTGGGAATTCCCAGGGAATCTGACTTCGCAGGCCATCATGATTTGATTACAGGACTTCCATAGGACTGGGGGAAACAGACTTTACCTTGCAGGACACAAAGAAACTCTTGTGTGCACCAAGACCCAGGAGAAAGGAGCAGTGTTCCCACAGAAGACTGAACCAGGCCTACTTGCTAGTGTTGGAGGGTCTCCTGGGGTGGCATTGGTCAACAGTGGCTTAGCATGAGGACAGGGGCACTGGCAGGAGTAGTCCTGGAAGGGATCCCTTGGCATAAGTCCTCTTGGAGTTTACCATTAATCCTACCATAGAGCACATAGATCCCAGGGCTGGCTTGCCTCAGGCTAAACAACTAACAGGGAGCCAGCACCACCCATCAGCAGACAATTGAATTAAAACTTTACTGAGCCCAGCCCTGCCCACTAGGGCAAGATCCAGTTTTTGCCACCACCAGTCACCCCCATCAGAAAGCTTACACAAACCTCTTAGCCTTCTCCACCAGATGGAGGCAGAAGAAGAATCACAATCCCACAGTAGCTAGAACAAAAGACACATTAAAGAAAGTTAATCAGGATAAAAAAGTAGAAAGTTATGTCCCAGAAGAAGAGACAACATGAAACCTCAGAAAAACAGCTAAATGAAGTGGAGATAGGCTAACCTCCAGAAAAAGAATTCAGAATAGTGATAGTGAAGATGATCCAGGATCTCAGTAAAACAAGGGAGAATATGCAAAAAAAAAAAAAAAAAAGTTTACCAAAGACCTAGAAGAGCTAAAAAAAGACATGAACAATACACTGAAAGGAATCAATAGCAGAATAACTGAGGCAGAAGACCAGATAAATGACTTGGAGGACAAATTAGTGGAAATCACTGCTGCAGGACAGAATATAGAAAAAGAATGAGAACAACCTAAGAGAACTCTGGCACAACATTGAATGCAACAACATTCACATTATATGGGTCCCAGAAGGAGAAGAGAGAGAGTTAGGACCTGAGAAAATATTTGAAGAGATAATAGCTGAAAGCTTCCCTAACATGGAAAAAGAAATAGGCAACAAAATCCCAGACAAGATATGCCCAAGGAGGAACACACTGAGACACATACAATCAAACTGACAAAAATTAAAGACAAAGATAAATATTAAAAGTAACAATGGAAAAACAACAAATAATATTCAAGGGAACTCTGATAAGATTATCAGCTTATTTCTCAATGGAAACTCTGCAAGTTAGAAGGGAACGGCATGATATATTTAAAGTGATGAAAAAGAAGAACCTGCAACCAAGGATACTCTACCAGCAAGACTCTCATTCAGATTTGATGGAGAAATCAAAAGCTTTCCAGACAAGCAAAAGTTAAGAAAATTTAGCATCACCAAGTCAGCTTTACAACAAATGCTAAAGGAACTTTTCTAGGTGGGAAACATAAGAGAAGGAAAAGACATACAGAAAATAAACCCAAAACAATTAAGAAAACGGAAGTAGGATCATGTATATCGATAATTACCTTAAATGTAAATAGATTAAATGCATGAACATAGACATAGACTTCCTGGGCAGATGAGAATCTGTGCATGTATCCACTTCTACTTACCACATCACTCTACTTAATCTCTCAAATTGTATGTAATTATTTTATATTGTTAATCATGTTTCCATCATGGCTTGCAATTGTAGTGATCTTTTATTTTTTGTTTGTCTATTGATTGTGAAAACTGATAAATGTCATTTACTATTGTGATTTTTGCTTAATACAATAATTTTATCATGATACAATTATTGCTTAAAACAATAGAAAATTACAGAAATAGAAAATAGAAAATTATAGAATTTTATAGAATTCAATAGAAAATTATAGAATTCTATATCACTAAAATTACCATTTGATAGAAAAACCTGTAATCCTTTTTCAAAATCCAGATGCATATCAGAACTATCTTGGGATTTTTGAAAAATGCAAACACTCAGGTATTCCTGTTTTCTTTTTTTCCTCCAAAGCTACAGATTTGTCTCTAATGAGCAGCCATGTTTAAAAACAACTGGATTATGATGCTATTTTACTTTTATCTAGTTGGTTTCATTTTTTCTATTTCATATTCAGTGCTCTTATTTCAGGTCATTCAGGTTTACATTTTCCAATTTACCCATCTTTTAAAAATGTTCTTTCTCAAGCCTTTATCAAGCATAGCAGAAAAGCTTTTGTATACATATATATTACAAATGTATGTATATACAAGTCTGGGTATCAACCTTAGGCTTTGACATGGCACTATTCATCCTCTAGCCAGATGGCTGTGGTTTAAGACACATACTTTTTTTTTTTTTTAAGTTTTGGCTTTGTCTTTTATTTATTTTTAAAATAAATTTATTCATTTTAATTGGAGGCTAATTACTTTACAAAATTGTAGTGGTTTTGCCACACATTGACATGAATCAGCCACGGGTGTACATGTGTTCCCCCTCCTGACACCCCCTACCACCTCCCTCCCCATCCCATCCCTCTGTGTCATCCCAGTGCACCAGCCCTGAGCACCCTGTCTCATGCATCAAATCTGGACTGGTGATCCATTTCACATATGATAATATATATGTTTCAATGCTATTCTCCTAAATCATTCCATCCTTGCCCTCTCCCACAGAGTCCAAAAGACTGTTCTATACATCTGTGTCTCTTTTGCTGTCTCACATATAGGGTTATCATTACTATCTTTCTAAATTCCATATGTATGTATTAGTATACTGTATTGGTGTTTTTCTTTCTGGCTTACTTCATTCTGTATAACAGGTTCCAGTTTCATCCACCTCATTGGAACTGATTCAAATGTATTCTTTTAATGGCTGAATAATATTTCATTGTGTATATGTACCATAGCTTTCCTATCCATTCATCTGCTGATGGGCATCTAGGTTGCTTCCATGTCCTGGCTATTATAAACAGTGCTGTAATGAATATTTGGGGTACACGTGTAAGACACATACTTTTAAACAGCTGATATTGTATAAGAAAAAGACGGAATGCAAAATTAGGCTTTGATTGGCACTTTTGAAAAATATGCAACAATAAAGGGATATAATCTGGATGGCCACTTCTGTACTTAATGTGAAATATTTAGATACCTTTCAAACACTTAATAGTTTCTTTGAATATGACTTTTATAAGGATTGATAGTATATAATCCTTGGTTTTTGTTGTATTGTCACCTAAATTGCTACAGACACTGATGAAAATCTAATGGATAATCATAACACTCTTGGTCACATGTTTTTCCTGCAGCCTGAAAGTTTTTAAAAGAAAAAGATATCAAATGCCTGCTGCTGCCATTCTTTTAAATTGCTATCTTTTGGAAAGCACCAGTATGTGTTTTAGACTTATTTCCCTATTTTAGGGAAATGACTGTCAATAGCTTTCACTTCTGATGGTATAAGCAAACAAATAAAACATGTTTATAAAAGTTGTATCTTGAAACACTGGCATTCAACAGTTAGCAGCTTATGTGGTTCACCCCTTACAGTTTAGTGTTACCAATTTTATGGTCATCTCTAGCAGCTATTTCTACAGTACTTGCCCTTATCTTTTCTCTAACTCTAACTGAATTATCTGTTTCACATGGAGGTATTTATATAAAAAATGGTGATTCCTTCCCATAGATGTATAGGGAGAGTCCCAAGTCTGATGACAATGGACAGTTTAGTAATTTATGTACTATGTTGAAATTTGTGCCGGCAGTTGGAGCACTAGTTCTGTGTGCCTATCAACTTAATGGTGCTTATTGTATCCCATTTTGACTTCATGGGGAATTAACCCCTCCTTATATTAAGCAAGGGTAACTTCCCTGGTGGCTCATATGGTAAAGTGTCTACCTGAACTGCAGGAGACCTGGTTCAATCCCTGGGTCAGGAAGACCCTCTGAAGAAGGAAATGGCAACCCACTCCAATACTCTTGCCTGGAAAATCCCGTAGATGGAAGTGCCTGGTAGGCTACATGCCATGGGGTTGCAGAGTCGGACACGACTGAGTGACTTCACTTCACTTCACTATATTAAGCAAACCCTACTGAGTTAATGGTATTTTCTGTGCAGAAATTGAATTTAGTTTTCAGCCTTTAGCTAAGGACTTTTCCAGTAGGTGCTCATCTACTTAAACCCGTAGAACTATTCTCAAACATTCATTAGACAACTGGAATTTTGATGGTTTTGTAACCTTTTAAAATGGATAGGCTATTGAACATTCCACATTCAAAAGTTTGTAAGGTGGTGGGGAAGGGGAATCTTCAGTGTTTATTTTAAAATAAAAGAAGTTCTTGACTAAAAAAAATGGATGTGTTATATATATATTTTAGAAAACTTACAAATTTTTGACTAGCTAAAAAAATTATGATATCTTGATTCCACTTGTTTGACTTTGTATGAATAGAATGCTAGAATTCTAATTTACAGTCATTTAAAATTTTAATATAGTTCCATGTATTTTGGCATCTAGTATTACTGCTAAGGGCTTCCTGGTAACTCAGTTGGTAAAGAATCCACCTGCAATGCAGGAGACACCAGTTCAATACCTGGGTCAGGCAGATCCCCTGGAGAAGGGATATGCTGCCCACTCAAGTATTCTTCTTGGCAAATTCCCATGGACAGAGGAGCCTGGCAGGTTACAGTCCATGGGGTTGCAAAGAGTTTGACATGACTGAATGACTAAGCACAGCATAGCCCATTACTGCTAAAAGTCTAGAAAGTTTATTATCTTAGTGATTAAAAACAAAATTGGAATGAGGCTTAAAGCTTCTAATCCAATTCTGAGTATATAAAGAAATATTATGTTGTAAGAAAACAGAAAATTAACATGTGATATAGAATTAGTAACTAAAGTATAAATTTTGTTCAAATCTCACAAAGTTTTATGCTAGTGTCCATTATTTGTTTCCATATCTTATTCAAGTCTTCATATTATATTTAATTGCATTGAGCAGCTTCTGTTACATGAAACAAATTCTGTTAAATTCTCTTTTCATTTTTATTCTATTACAAGTATTTTCTAAAACTCCTTGTTATGGCTCCTTAGATATACCCATCACTTAGAAGCACATATTTAATTTCCAAAAACATGGGATTAAAAAAAAATCTTTGATATTAATTTCTCATTTAAACGTTTTTCTCTCTGGAGTCACCCTCTGTGTATTTTTCACTCTTCTAACTTTATTGAAGATTTCAATGGCTAAGTTAAACATCTCTCTTGTAAATGTCACATTTGAAAACATGTGGGTTATTTTCAAATATCTTTTGATACTGATCTCTAACCGAGAGGAGCTATCCCACGTCCGAGGTCAGGGGCAGTGGCCTAGAGTGCCAGACTGTGATGGCACAGGAATGGCCGAGAGGAGCAACCCTATATTCGAGGTCAAGGGCGGCGGCTGAGAGGAGCTACCCTGCGTCTGAGGTCAGTGGCGGCTGGGAGGAGACACCCCGTGTCCCAGGTCAGGGGTGGCAGCTGGGAGGAACTATCCCTCATCTGGAGGTCAGGGGCGGCCAGGAGAAGCCACCTCCTGCCCGAGGCCAGGGGCAGTAACCCTGAAGAGCCACCCCAAGCGGAGGCCAGGGGACACAGCTGGAAGGAGCCACCAATGCCCGAGGCCAGGGCCAGTGGCAAGGGAGGAGCAACCCGAGGAGTGGTGGCTGCACAGGCACAGGAGGGCCTAGAGGAGCTATCCCACCTTGAAGGTCAGGAACGGTGGCGGTAAAGGGATACCTCTCATCCAACTTAAGGAACAGCAGCTGTGCTTTGCTGGAGCAGTCGTGAAGAGATACCCCACGCCCAAGGTAAGAGAAACCCAAGTAAGCTGGTAGGTGTTGCAAGAGGGCATCAGAGGGCAGACACACTGAAACCATACTCACAGAAACCTAGTCAATCTAATCACAGTAGGACCAAAGCCTTGTCTAACTCAGTGAAACCAAGCCATGCCTGAAGGGAAACCCAAGATGGGCGGGTATGGTGGTGAGGTCTGGACAGAATTTGGTCCACAGGAGAAGGGAATGGCAAGCCACTTCAGTATTCTTGCCTTGAGAACCCCATGAACAGTATGGAAAATTAAAATGATAGGATACCAAAAGAGGAACTCCCCAGGTTCATTAGGTGCCCAATATGCTACTACAGGTCAGTGGAGAAATAACTGCAGAAAGAATGAAGGGATGGAGCCAAAGCAAAAACAATACCCAGCTGTGGAGGTGAGTGGTGATAGAAGCAAGGTCAGATGCGGTAAAGAGCAATATTGCATAGGAACCTGGAATGTCAGGTCCATGAATCAAGGCAAATTGGAAGTGGTCAAACAAGAGATGGCAAGGGTGAATGTCGACATTCTAGGAATCAGCAAACTAAAATGGACTGGAATGGGTGAATTTAACTCAGATGACCATTATAACTATTACTGCGGGCAGCAATCCCTCAGAAGAAATGGAGCAGCCATCATGGTCAACAAAAGAGTCCAAAATGCAGTACTTGGATGAAGTTTCAAAAATGACAGAGTGATCTCTGTTCGTCTCCAAGGCAAGTCATTCAATATCACAGTTATCTAAGTCTATGCCCCAACCAGTAATGCTGAAGAAGCTGAAGTTGAATGGTTTTGTGAAGATGTACGAGACCATTTAGAACGAACACCCAAAAAAGATGTCCTTTTCATTATAGGGGACTGGAATGCAAAAGTAGGAAGTCAAGAAACACCTGGAGTAACAGGCAAATTTGGCCTTGAAATGCAGAATGAAGCAGGGCAAAGAGTAATAGAGTTTTGCCAAGAAAATGCACTGGTCGTAGCAAACACCCTCTTCCAACAACACAAGAGAAGACTCTACACCTGGACATCACCAGATGGTCAACACCAAAATCAGATTGATTATATTCTTTGCAGCCAAAGATGGAGAAGGTCTATACAGTCAACAAAAACAAGACCAGGAGTTGACTGTGGCTCAGATCATGAACTCCTTATTGCCAAATTCAAACTTTAATTGAAGAATGTAGGGAAAATCACTAGACCATTCAGGTATGACCTAAATCAAGTTCCTTATGATTATACAGTGGAAATGAGAAATAGATTTAAGGGCCTAAATCTGATAGATAGATTGTCTGATGAACTATGGAATGAGGTTTGTGACATAGTACAGGAGACAGGGATCAAGACCATCCCCATGGAAAAGAAATGCAAAAAGCAAAATGGCTGTCTGGGGAGGCCTTACAAATAGCTATGAAAAGAAGAGAGGTGAAAAGCAAAGGAGAAAAAGAAAAGCTATAAGCATCTGAATGCAGAGTTCCAGAGAATAGCAAGAAGAGATAAGAAAGCCTTCTTCAGCGATCAATGCAAAGAAATAGAGGAAAAGAACAGAATGGGAAAGACTAGAGATCTCTTCAAGAAAATTAGATACCAAGGGAACATTTCACACAAAGACGGGCTTGATAAAGGACAGAAATGGTCTGGACCTAACAGAAGCAGAAGATATTAAGAAGAGGTGGCAAGAATACATGGAAGAACTGTACAAAAAGATCTTCATGACATAGATAATCATGATGATGTGATCACTAATCTAGAGCCAGACATCTTGGAATGTGAAGTCAAGTAGGCCTTAGAAAGCATCACTATGAACAAAGCTAGTGGAGGTGATGGAATTCCAGTTGAGCTGTTTCAAATCCTGAAAGATGATGCTGTGAAAGTGCTGCACTCAATATGCCAGCAAATTTAGAAAACTCAGCAGTGGCCACAGGACTGGAAAAGGTCAGTTTTCATTCCAATCCCCAGAAAAGGCAATGCCAAAGAATGCTCAAATTAGTGCACAATTGCACTCATCTCATATGCTAGTAAAGTAATGCTCAAAATCTGCAAGCCAGGCTTCAGCAATATGTGAACCATGAACTCCCTGATGTTCAAGTTGGTTTTAGAAAAGGGAAAGGAACCAGAGATCAAATTGCCAACATCCGCTGGATCATGGAAAAAGCAAGAGAGTTCCAGAACAACATCTATTTCTGCTTTATTGACTATGCCAAAGCCTTTGACTGTGTGGATCACAATAAACTGTGGAAAATTCTGAAAGAGATGGGAATACCAGACCACCTGACCTGCCTCTTGATAAATCTGTATGCATGCCAGGAAGCAACAGTTAGAACTGGACATGGAACAACAGACTGGTTCCAAATAGGAAAGGGAGTGCATCATGTCTGTATATTGTCACCCTGCTTATTTAACTTCTATGCACCATACATCATGAGAAACACTGGACTGGAAAAAACACAAGCTGGAATCAAGATTGCCAGGAGAAATATCAATAACCACAGATATGCAGATGATACCACCCTTATGGCAGAAATTGAAGAGGAGCTAAAAAGCCTCTTGATGAAAGTGAAAGAGGAGAATGAATAGTTGGCTTAAAGCTCAACATTCAGAAAACAAAAATCATGGCATCTGGTCCCATCACTTCATGGGAAATAGATGGGGAAAAAGTGAAAACAGTGTCAGACTGTATTTTTTGGGCTCCAAAATCACTGCAGATGGTGACTGCAGCCATGAAATTAAAAGACGCTTACTCCTTGGAAGGAAAGTTATAAGCAACCTAGATAGTATATTCAAAAGCAGAGACATTACTTTGCCGACGAAGGTCCGTCTAGTCAAAGCTATGGTTTTTCCTGTGGTCATGTATGGATGTGAGAGTTGGACTGTGAAGAAGGCTGAGCACCGAAGAATGGATGCTTTTGAACTGTGGTATTGAAGACTTTTGAGAGTCCCTTGGGCTGCAAGGAGATCCAACCAGTCCATTCTGAAGGAAGTCGACCCTGGGATTTCTTTGGAAGAAATGATGCTAAAGCTGAAACTCCAGTACTTTGGTCAGCTCACGCAAAGAGCTGACTCATTGGAAAAGATTCTGATGCTGGGAGGGATTGGGGGCAGGAGGAGAATGGGACGACAGTGGATGAGATGGCTGGATGGCAGCACAGACTCGATGAACATGAGTCTGAGTGAACTCCGGGGAGATGGTGATGAACAGGGAGGCCTGGTGTGCTGCAATTCATGAGGTCACAAAGAGTCGGACACGACTCAGCGAGTGAACTGAACTGAACATAATTCCACAGTAATAAGAGAACAGACTCTGTATGATTTCAATATCTTTATACCATGAAATTTCTGCACCTGAACTTATGTCTCTGGATATTCTCTAGTGTCTCCTAGCTTATAGTGTATGGGAACTTGAATAGAAGTTTTATCCTACTGTTGTGTGAAAATTGGAAAAATCTTAATTACGTCAAATTGGTTCATAATGCTTTTCAGGTCTACTATATTCTTCGACTTCTCTGTACATTCTTTCTATTAATTTATGAGAATTTGATACTTAAACTCTTACTAAAAATCTTAATTTTTCTACCTAAAACAAACAATTGTAATATATAGTAGAACTGTATATAACTTTGTTCTGTATATTCCAAATCTCCTGTAAATATGTTATATTTTTGTAATTTCAAAAATAAAAAGAAAGTTAAAAATTATTTACTTAAAATCCAA
Source organism: Nanger dama (assembly GCA_917880005.1). NCBI lineage: Eukaryota > Metazoa > Chordata > Mammalia > Artiodactyla > Bovidae > Nanger > Nanger dama. Next base: position 3,538,006 of record CAKJTW010000073.1, on the reverse strand, counting down.
TGTAAGAAAATAATATTTTTAAGTCAAAGAAATGATGTCTTCTTGCAACAATGCAGAAGAGGGCATAGGTACTCAGCATGATTCACATCTGGTAAGAAAAATAGAGGTCAATTCCAGATGTGCAGTCAGGCAGGCCAACTACAGTGGTATGAGACACAGTCATGATTCAGTTGAAATTTCCATACTTCTATACTATACAAAATTCTTATATACTTTCCATAGAATATATATATAAGATTTCCATACTTCTATACTGTAAGAAATACCTCTATACTATAAGGACTATAAAGAAAGCTGAGTGCCAAAGAATTGATGCTTTTGAACTGTGGTGTTGGACGAGACTCTTGAGAGTTCCTTGGACTACCAGGAGATCAAACCAGTCAATCCTGGAAGGAAATCAGTCCTGAATATTCATTGGAAGGACTGATGCTGAAGCTGAAACTCCAATACTTTGGCCACCTGATATGAAGAACTGACTCACTGGAAAAGACTCTGATGCTGGGTAAGAGCGAAGGCAGGAAGAAAAGGGGATGACAAAGGATGAGATGGTTGGATGGCATCACTGACTCGATGGACATGAGTTTGAGCAAGCTCTGGGAGTTGGTGATGGACAGGAAAGCCTGGTGTGCTATAGTCCATGGGGTCACAAAGAGTCAGACACGACTGAGCTACTGAACTGAACTTCCATACTTCAGTCTGAGGCACAAGGGGTAGTTGGTATTTCAAAGCAGACCTTCCTCATACCGTTTCTATCAGTCTACATATGTTTCTAGAAGATAAGTAAATGTTTGTTCTTCTATGCCCAAACAGATGAGGCATAGAACAATGTGAGGGTTGCTTGGTATCCGAATACAAGGCATGATGTTTTCTTGCAACAATGCAGAAAAGGGCATAGGTACTCAGCATGAGTCCCACATGCTAAGAAAAATAGAGGCCAATTCCAGATATGCAGTCAGGCAGGCCAAGCACAGTGGTAGAGGTATGAGACATAGTCATGGTTCAGTTGAGATTCAATTAGGCAGACAGCCAATCAGGGCAGTGCCCGCTACTTCTAAAGAGCTGCCCCTAATGACTCTTTTCTTTTTCTGGAATCAAAATGGCTTACTTAAAGTTGTTTATCCCGAGTAGAAATAGAATTATGGTTTTATTTTGTGCTGTAAATTTGGGCAATTGGTCTTAGAAATTTTAAAGAAGAACCTCACTGCTCTACTAACCAGGAAGTCTGTCTGTGGGAGGCAGATTACAGTCACAAGTTAGGAAAGCATAGAGGCTAAGAGAAAATAATTTGGAATCAGGCAGACCTGAGTTCCAGTTCTGCCTCTGTGTCTTCCTAGATGTGTAATTTTAGCTAATAACTTAACCTTTTGAGCCCTGTAGGACCCACTCAAAATGAGGAGCAGAGGAAAGGAGATGACAGTGGGGTTCCTCTTTAAAATTTCCAAGACCGATTTCCCAAACTCACAGCACAAAATAAAACCACAGTTTTATTCCTACTCTGGATAAACAACTGTTAAGTAAGCCATTTTGATTCCAGAGAAAGAAAAGAGCCATTAGAGGAAGCCTTTTAGAGACTTGTCATAACTCAGCACACCTCTTCCTCTGTGGAGAATCGTGGTAGAATGACTGACTGAGGTATTACTTTGTGTTTTGTTCTCATTGTATAATTTCCCTCACCACTTGATTTCAAACTGCACTTCTCAACACACATATCTTGTATTATCTAGGTTGCATTATTGACTAATATAAAGAAATTCAAAATATAATGGCTTAAATGAGATAGATATTTATTTCTCTCTCACATGATAGACTGCTTATATTTATCCCAGGACATCATAGGTATAGGGATTTGACAGTGAGATGTACCTTGTTATTTGTCATTTAAAATAAAACATGACTTCCTTCTTATGGTCCTAGATGACTGCTCCAGTCCCTATCATCTTATCTACATTCCAACCAGGGGAAATGGTAGATCATGAAGGTGAGATGGATAATTGGGAAGAAACTAAAATTCATTACTGATACTTTCCTTTGACTTGAACACCTAAGTTCTTCTCTCGACATGGGGCACAATCACCCACTCCCAGGGAAGACAAGTCAAATTTTCTCCCAGTTGCTAAATTTGGCCCTAAAGCCAGAATCTCTGGATGATACACAGTTCTATCAGATTTGAATGTAACTTCATATAGTTTAGTGATCTAAAAAACTGTGGGATATATTATGTACGTCTTCATCCCCCAAATCCAAAATATATTGGTGAAGTAGGAACAGACAAATGTAATAATAGTTTCATATGGAAAAGGGAATAATTAGAAACACACAGTAGTCACTGGTACAAAATAATTATCAAGTCTCAATGGACAGGAACTGTAAAACTTCCCTGCCAAAGAAGTGTAACTAAATTTATAGCTTAACCCTGGAGGTTCCTGGCTATTTCTAGAGAATGACACTTTGGTCTAGCCTTCTCTACAGCTCTTGGTTCTTCAATGTTCATTATTACCCATGCCAGTTCTGAAGTGATCATTGGAGAATAATTAAGCATTTGTATTCATTCCCCTTGACTCAGATATGGAGCCTATAGTTGATTCAGGTGTTAAATGATAATGGATTTTTGCAAGCCAGGATGTGAATCCTTTTTCAATACAATTCATTTAAAAATTTATATCACTATTACGTCCCTCCTCTTAGTGCTGGTATGGTCACAATGTTATACCTTTATACATTACATGCCCATAAACACAGATTTTTAATAATTTATGCATTTGTTTTTTCAATGAGACAGGGTGAAAAAAGAGCCACTAAAAATACTTACAGTAAACTGATATTTGCCAATGTGTTTTTCTTATTCCTACTTATTTTTTCATATGGATTTGAATAACGCTTTATGTCTTTTGATTTCAGCCTGAAGGACTTCTTCTAGTTTTTCTTATAGGTCAGGTTTACCAGCAGTAAATGTTCATCATTGTTTATCTTGGAATGTCCTTATTTCTCCTTGATTTTTGAAGTTAAAGCTATGCTGGATATAGAACTGATATAGAATTGAAATATATTCTATTTGAACAAGTCATTTCACATCCTTCTGACCTCCATAGTTTCCATGGGCGCGGTGGGAGGGGCGGTGAAGAAATGTTGACTTATTGAGGTTTCCTTTTCTGTGATGAGTTGCTTCTTTCCTGTTATCAAAATTTATTCTTTGCTTTGACTTTTAATAGATTTTCTATTTATCTATGGATAGAAATTTTTAGTTTGCCTTATAAAAGTTCAGAGATCAAATTTCCAGCATCTGTTGGATCACTGAAAAAGCAATAGAGTTCCAGAAAAACATCTACTTTTGCTTTGTTGACTATGCCAAAGCCTTTGACTGTGTGTATCACAACAAACTGTAGAAAATACTTAGAGATAGGAATACCAGACCACATTACCTGCCTTCTGAGAAATTTTTATGCAGGTCAAGAAACAACAGTTAGAATTGGACATGGAACAACAGATTGGTTCCAAATTGGGAAAGGAGTATGTCAAGTCTATATATTGTCACCCTGCTTATTTAACTTTTATGCAGAGTACGTCATGAGAAATGCCAGGCTGGAAGAAGCACAAGCTGGGATCAAGATTGCTGGGAGAAATATCAATAACCTCAGATACATAGATGACACCACCCTTATGATAGAAAGCGAAGAACAACTAAAGAGCCTCTTGATGAAAGTGAAAGAGGAGAGAGAGTGGAAAAGTTGGCTTAAAACTCAACATTCAAAAAACTAAGATTATGGCATCATGGTCCCATCATTTCATGGCAAAAGGATGGGGAAACAATGGAAACAGTGACAGACTTCATTTTCTTGGGCTCCAAAATCACTGCAGATGCTGACTTTAGCCATAAAATTAAAAGATGCTTGCTCCTTGGAAGTAAAGCTATGACCAACCTAGACAGCATATTAAAAAGCAAAGACATTATTTTGCTGATGAAGGTCCATCTGGTCAAATTTATGATTTTTCCAGTAGTTATGTGTGGAAGTAAGAGTTGGACTATAAAGAAGGCTGAGAACTGAAGAACTGATGCTTTTGGACTGTGGTGTGGAGACGACTTGAGAGTCTCTTGGACTGCAAGGAGATCAAAGCAGTAAATCCTGAAGGAAATCAGTCCTGAATATTGATTGGAAGGACTGATGCTGAAGCTGAACTCTCATACTTTGGCCACCTGATGTGAAGAACTGACTCATTTGAAAATATCCTCTTGATGGGAAAGATTGAAGGCAGAAAAAGGGGACGACAGAGGATGAGATCGTTGGATGGCATCACCAAATCGATGAACATGAGTTTGAACAAGCTCTGGGAATTGGTGATGGATAGGGAAGACTTAGCGTGCTGCAGCCCATGGAGTCACAAAGAGCTGAACTGAACTAAATTGATAAAAGTTCAATGAGTTTCATAGATGTGTAGATTAATGTTTTTAGTAAAATTTGGGCAATTTTGGCCAGTATTCCTTGAAATGCTCTTTCTGTGTCCTTTATCTCTTCTCTCCTTTGGGATTCCCTTTACATGTATGTTGGTATATTTAATAATGTTCAATAAGTCCCTTAAGCTCTGTTCACTTTCAACATTCCCTTTGTTTTTGCTTATTAGACTGAATAAATTCCAATCAAGTCAAATACCTTTAAATTCACTGATTATTTTGTTGCCAATTAAAATCTGTTGCTAAAAAGTTGGTTCTTTGAAAGGATAAATAAAATTGATAAACCATTAGCCAGACTCATCAAGAAACAAAGAGAAAAAAAAATCAAATCAATAAAATTAGAAATGAAAATGGAGAGATCACGACAGACAACACAGAAATACAAAGGATCATAAGAGACTACTATCAGCAATTATATGCCAATAAAATGGACAACGTGGGAGAAATGGACAAATTCTTAGAAAAGTACAACTTTCCAAAACTGAACCAGGAAGAAATAGAAAATCTTAACAGAACCATCACAAGCATGGAAATTGAAACTGTAATCAGAAATCTTCCAGCAAACAAAAGCCCAGGGCCAGACGGCTTCACAGCTGAATTCTACCAAAAATTTTGAGAAGAGCTAACACCTATCTTACTGAAACTATTCCAGAAAAGTGCAGAGGAAGGTAAACTTCCAAACTCATTCTATGAGGCCACCATCACCCTAATACCAAAACCTGACAAAGATGCCACACAAAAAGAAAACTACAGGCCAATATCACTGATGAACATAGATGCAAAAATCCTCAACAAAATCCTAGCAATCAGAATCCAGCAACACATTAAAAAGATCATACACCATGACCAAGTGGGCTTTATCCCAGGGATGCAAGGATTCTTCAGTATCAGCAAATCAATCAATGTAATTCACCACATTAACAAATTGAAAAATAAAAATCATATGATTATCTCAATAGATGCAGAGAAGGCCTTTGACAAAATTCAACATCCATTTATGATAAGAACTCTCCAGAAATCAGGAATAGAAGGAAAGTACCTCAACATAGTAAAAGCTATATATGACAAAACCCACAGCTAACATTATCCTCAGTGGTGAAAAATTGAAAGCATTTTCCCTAAAGTTAGGAACAAGACAAGGGTGCCCACTTTCACCACTACTATTCAATATAGTTCTGGAAGTTTTGGCCACAGCAATCAGAGCAGAAAAAGAAATACAAGGAATCCAAATTGGAAAAGAAGAAGTAAAACTCTCACTGTTTGCAGATGACATGATCCTCTACATAGAAAATCCTAAAGACTCGACCAGAAAACTACTAGAGCTAATCAATGAATATAGTAAACTGGCAGGATATAAAATCAACACTCAGAAATCCCTTGCATTCCTATACACTAATAATGGGAAAGTAGAAAAAGAAGTTAAGGAAACAATTCCATTCACCATTGCAACAAAAGAATAAAATACTTAGGAATATACCTACCTAAAGAAACTAAAGACCTATATATCAAAAACTATAAAACACTGATGAAAGACATCAAAGAGGACACTAATAGATGGAGGAACATACCATGCTCATGGTTTGGAAGAGTCAATATAGTAAGAATGAGTATACTACCCAAAGCAATCTACAGATTCAATGCAATTCCTATCAAGCTACCAGCAGTATTTTTCACAGAACTAGATCAAATAATCTCAAGATTTGTATGGAAATACAAAATGCCTCAAACAGCAAAAGCAATCTTGAGAAAGAAGAATGGAACTGGAGGAATCAATTTGCCTGACTTCAGGCTCTACTACAAAGCCACAGTCATTAAGACAGTATGGTACTGGCACAAAGACAGAAATATAGATCAATGGAACAAAATAGAAAGCCCTGAGATTAACCCACACACCTATGGACACCTTATCTTCGACAAAGGAGGCAAGAATATACAATGGAATAAAGACAGTCTCTTTAACAGGTGGTGCTGGGAAAACTGGTCAACCACTTGTAAAAGAATGAAACTAGATCTCTTTCTAACACCATACACAAAAATAAACTCAAAATGGATTAAAGATCTAAATGTAAGACCAGAAACTATAAAACTCCTAGAGGAAAACATAGGCAAAACACTTTCCGACATAAATCACAGCAGGATCCTCTATGATCCACCTCCCAGTATACTGGAAATAAAAGCAAAAATAAACAAATGGGATCTAATTAAAATTAAAAGCTTTTGCACAACAAAGGAAACTATAAGCAAGGTGAAAAGACAGCCTTCTGAATGGGAGAAAACTATAGCAAATGAAACAACTGACAAGCAACTAATCTCAAAGATATACAAGCAACTTATGCAGCTCAACTCCAGAAAAATAAACGAACCAATCAAAAAAATGGGCCAAAGAACTAAATAGGCATTTCTCCAAAGAAGACATACGGATGGCTAACAAACACATGAAAAGATGCTCAACATCACTCATTCTCAGAGAAATGCAAATCAAGACCACAATGAGGTACCATTTCACACCAGTCAGAATGGCTGCGATCCAAAAGTCTACAAGCAATAAATGCTGGAGAGGATGTGGAGAAAAGGGAACCCTCTTACACTGTTGGTGGGAATGCAAACTAGTACAGCCACTATGGAAAACAGTGTGGAGATTCCTTAAAAAATTGCAAATAGAACTGCCTTATGATCCAGCAATCCCACTGCTTGGCATACACACCGAGGAAACCAGAATTGAAAGAGACACATGTACCCCAATGTTCATTGCATCATTGTTTATAATAGCCAGGACATGGAAACAACCTAGATGTCCATCAGTAGACGAATGGATAAGAAAGCTGTGGTACATTTACACAATGAAGTATTACTCAGCCCTTAAAAAGAATAAATTTGACTCAATTCTAATGAGATGGATGAAACTGGAGCCGATTATACAGAGTGAAGTAAGCCAGAAAGAAAAACACCAATACAGTATACTGACACATATATATGGAATTTAGAAAGATAGTAATGATGACCCCGTATGTGAGACAACAAAAGAGACACAGAGGTATAGAATGGACCTTTGAACTCTGAGGGAGAGGAAGAGGGTGGGGTGATTTGGGAGAATGGCATTGAAATAGGTATACTATCATATAAGAAATGAAGTGCCAGTCTATGTTCAATGCAGGATGCAGGATGCTTGGGGCTGGTGCACGGGATGATCCAGGGAGATGATGTGGTGTGGGAGGTGGGAGGGGGCTTTGACATTGGGAGATCGTGTATACCTGTGGAAGATTCGTGTCAATGTATGGCAAAACAAATACAGTATTGTAACGTAGAATAAAGTATTAAAAAAATCTGTTGCTAATTTCTTCCAGAAATTTTTACATTTATTGTACTTTTTAGCACCATAGTTTTTATTTTGCTCATTAAAATTTTTCCATCTGCATTTTTCACACAATTTTTTTAAAATTAAACTTTGTATTGGAGTATGATCAATTAACTATGTTGTGATAGCTTCAAGTGAAGAGCAAAGGAACTCAGCCATATATAAAAATAAATGTATTTATTTTAATTGGAGGTTAATTACAATATTGTATTGGTTTTGCCATACATCAACATGAATCTGCCACAGGTATGCTCCTGCTTTCACTTTTTGCCTTTTTTTTTTTTTTCCTATGAACTGATGGGACGAGATGCCACGATCTCAGCTGTTTGAATGTTGAGTTTTAAGCCAGATTTTTCACTCTCCTCTTTCACACTCATCAAGAGGCTCTTTAGTTCCTCTTCAATTTCTGCCATTAGGTTGTATTATCTGTATATCTGAGGTTTTTGAGATTTCACAGGCAATCATTATTGCAGCTTGTTATTCACTCAGCCTAGCATTTTGCATGATGTTCTCTGCATATAAGTCAAATAGACAAGGTGAAAATGTACAGTCTTGTCAAACTCCTTTCCCGATTTTAAACCAGTCAGATGTTTCATGTAAGGCTCTAACTGTTGTTTTTTTGACCTGCATACAGGTTTCTCAGAAGGCAGGTAAGGTGGTCTAGTATCCCCATCTCCTGAAGAATTTTTCAGTTGTGATCCACATAGTTAAAATCTTTAGTGTAGTCAATGAAGCAGAAGCTGATGTTTTTCTGGAATATTCTTACCAACAAATGTTGGCAATTTATTCTCTGATTCCTCTGTCTTTTCTAAATTCAGCTTGTAAACATGGAAGTTCATGGTTGAAATAATGCTGAAATCTAGCTTGAAGGATTTTGAGCATTACCTTGCTTCTTAGCTAGTGTATTTGTCCAGTAGTTTGAGCATTGTTTGGCATTGCCCTTCCTTCGGATTGGGATGAAAACTGACCTTTTAAAGTCCTGTGGCCACTGTTGAGTTTTCCAAATTTGCTGGTATATTGAATGCAACACTTTAACAGCATCATATTTTAGGATTTTAAATATTTTAGCTGGAAATACAACCTCCCCTAGCTGACTTGACTTCACACTATAGGGTGTCTGGCTATAGGTGAGTGATCATACCATCGTGGTTTTTGGGTTATTAAGACTTTTTGTATAGTTCTTCTGTGTATTCTTGCCACCTCTTCTTAATCTCTTCTGCTTCTGTTAGGTCTTTACTGTTTCTATCTTTTATTACGCTCATCCTTGCATGAAATTCCTGGTGGCTCAGACTTCCCTGGTGGCTCAGATGGTAAAGCATCTGCCTGCAATGCGGGAGAGCCCATGTTCAATCCCTGGGTTGGGAAGATCTCCTGGAGAAGGAAATGGCAAACCATTCCAGTACTCTTGCCTGGAAAATCCATGGATGGAGGAACCTTGTAGGCTACAGTCCATGGGGTTGCAAAGAATCAGACACGACTGAGCAACTTCACTTTCACTTTGCCTGAAATATTCCCTTGGTATCTCCAATTTTCTTGAAGAGATCTTTAGCCTTCCCCATTCTATTGTTTTCCTCCACGTCTTTGCATTGTTCACTTAAGAAGGCCTTCTTATCTCTCCTTGCTATTCTTTGTAACTTTGCATTCAGTTGCATATATCTTTCCCTTTCTCCCTTGCTTTTTGCTTCTCTTCTTTCCTTAGCTATTTGTAAAGCCTCCTCAGACAATCACTTTGCCTCTTTGCATTTCCTTTTCTTTGGGATGATTTTGGTCACTTCGTTCTGTCCAATGTTACAAGCCTCTGTTCATAATTCATCAGACAGTCTATCTACCAGAAATAATCCTTTGAATCTATTCATCACCTCCACTGTATAATCATAAAATATTTTATTTAGTCATACTACAATGCCTATTGGTTTTCCCTACTTTCTTCAATTTAAGGTTGAATTTTGCAATAGGGAGCCGATGATCTTAGCCACAATCACCTCCAGGTCTTGTTTTGCTGACAGTATAGAGCTTCTCCATTTTTGGCTGCAAAGGATATAATGAATCTTATTTCAGTATTAATCATTTGGTAATCTCCATTTGTAGAGTTGTCTCTTGTGCTGTTGGAAGAGGGTATTTGCTATGACTAGTGTGTTATCTTGACAAAACTCTGTTCGCCTTTGCCCTGCTTCATTCTGCACTCCAAAGCCAAACTGGCCTGTAACTCCAGGTATCGCTTAACTTTTTATTTTGCATTCCTGTTCACTACGATGAAAAGGACATCTTTTCTTGATGCTAGTTCTAGAAGTTCTATGCAAATCTTTACAGAACTGGTCAACAGCTTCTTTGCCATCAGTTATTGGGGCATAGACTTGGATTTTTGTGATGTTGAATGGTTTGCCTTGGAAGTGAACTGATGTCATTTTGTCATTTTTGAGATGGTACACAAGTACTGCATTTTGGGGAGAAGTAAATGACAACCCACTCTAGTATTCTTTCTTGGAGAATCCCATGGACTGGTGCCTGATGGGCTATGGTGCCACTGTGCCTGGTGGGTTACAGTCCATAGGGTTGCACAGAGTTGGACACGACTGAAGTGAGTTAACATGCACTGCATTTTCGGACTCTTTTGTTGACTATGAGGGCTACTCCATGTCTTCTAAAGCATTCTTGCCCACAGGAGTAGACATACTGTTAATCTGAATTAAATTTGCCTATTCCCATCCATTTTAGTTCACTGGTTCCAAAATTGTTGATATTCAGTCTTGCCATCTCCTGTTTGACCACTTCCAATTTACCTTAATTCATGGACCTAACATTCCAGATTCCTATGCCATATTGTTCTTTACAGTATCAGGCTTTACTTTCACCACTGGACACATCCACAGCTTGGCATGGTTTCCGCTTTGGCTCAGCCTCTTCCTTCTGTAACTATTTCTCCACTCTTCTCCAATAGTACATTCAACACCTACTCACCTGGGGGTCAGAGTTCAACTTTAAATGTCAAATCTTTTTGCCTTTTCATACTGTTAATAGGGTTCTCAAGGCAAGAATACTGGAGTGATTTGCTATTCCTTCCTCCAGTGGACCAAGTTTTGTTAGAACTCTCCACTATGCCTTGTTGACCTTGGGTGGCCCTGCACAGCATTGTCATAACATCATTGAATTATGCAAACCACTTTACCACAATAAGGCTGTGATCCATGAAGTTGATGTTATTCTCCAGGACTTCATAGTTTCTGGCCCTACATGTAAGTCATTAATCCATTTTGGGTTTATTATGGTGTATTGTGTTAGGTTTTCCCAGATGTTGCAATGTAAAGACTGCTTGCCAATTCAGGAAACAGAGGAGATGTGGATTCGATTGCTGGGTCAGGAATATCTGCTGGAAGAGCTAATGGAATCCTCTGCAGTATTTTTGCCTGGAAAAATCACATGGACAGAGGAGTCTGATGGGCTACAGTCCAGTCAGTTCAGTCACTCACTCGTGTCCGATTCTTTGTGAACCCATGAATTGCAGCATGCCAGGCCTCCCTGTCCATCACCAACTCCCAGAGTTCATTCAGACTCATGGCCATCAAGTCACTGATGCCATCCAGCCATCTCATCCTCTGTCATCCCCTTCTCCTGCTGCCCCCAATCCCTCCCAGCATCAGAGTCAACTTTTTGCATCAGGTGGCTGAAGTATTGGAGTTTCAGCTTTAGCATCAGTCCTTCCAAAGAACACCCAGGACTGATCTCCTTTAGAATGGACTGATTGGATCACCTTGCAGTCCAAGGGACTCTCAAGTGTCTTCTCCAACACCACAGTTTAAAAGCATCAATTCTTCAGCACTCAGCTTTCTTCACAGTCCAACTCTCATATCCATACATGACCACTGGAAAAACCATAGCCTTGACTAGATGGACCTTTGTTGGCAAAGTAATTTCTCTACTTTTGAATATGCTGTCTAGGTTGGTCATAACTTTCCTTCCAAGGAGTAAACATCTTTTAATTTCATGGCTGCAATCACCATCTGCAGTGATTTTGGAGCCTCCCAAAAAATAAAGTCTGACACTGTTTCCACTGTTTCCCCATCTATCTGCCTTGAAGTGATGGGACCAGATGCCATGATCTTAGTTTTCTGAATGTTGAACTTTAAGACAATGTTTTCGCTCTCCTCTTTCACTTTCATCAAGAGACTGTTTAGTTCCTCTTCACTTTCTGCCATAAGGGTGCTACAGTCTAGGGGGTCACAAAGAGTCAGACATGACTGAGCACAGATGCATGGTGTTAGGAAGTATTTTAGTTTCATACTTTTACATATAGCTATCCAGTTTACTCAGCACCACATACTGAAGAGGCTGTCTTTTCTGTATTATGTATTCTTGCCTCCTTTGTCAAAGATAAGGTGCATATAGATGCGTCGGGTTTCTCTCTTGTTCCATTGGTCTATGTTTCTGTTTTGTGCCAATACTATACTGTATTTTTTTAAATTTAAATTTATTTTAATTGGAGGCTAATTACTTTACAATATTGTATTGGTTTTGCCATATATCAACATGAATCCACCACGGGTGTACATGTGTTCCCAATCCTGAACACCCTCCCACCCAACACTGTAGTACAGTCTCAAGTCAGGAAGATTGATTCCTCCAGTTCCGACTGTCTTTGTCAAAATTGCTTTGGCTATTTGGTGTCCTTTGTGTTTCCATACAATTTGTGAAATTGTTCTTTTTTTTTTTTTTTTTGCTATACATCTACGAAAAATATCATAGGTAGTTTGAATCTGTAGATTGTTTTAGGTAGTATTGTCATTTTCACAATATTGATTCTTCCGATTCAGGAACATGATATTTGTGTCATCTGTTTGTGTCATCTTCGATTTCTTTCATCAGTGTCTTACAGTTTTCTGCATATACCTTTTTTTCCATTTAGGTAGGTTGATTCATAGGTATTTTATTTCTTTTTGGCAATGGTGAATGGAATTCTGTCCTTAATTACTCATTCTGCTTTTTTATTCTTAGTATATAGGAATGAAAGGGATTTCTGCTTATTAACTTTATTTCCTGAGACTGTCCCATATTCCTTGATTAGTTCTAGGAATTTTTTGATAACATCTTTGTTTTTCTATGCAAAGTATCATGTCAACTGCAAACAGTGAGAGTTTTACTTCTTTTCCAATTTGGATTCCTTTTATTTCTTTTTTTCTTCTCTGAGAGATGTGGGTAGGTATTCCAAAACTATGTTGAATAATAGTTGTGATTATTGTCTTATTCCTGACCTTAGTAGAAATGCCATCAGGTTTTCTCCATTGAGAATAATGTTTGCTGTGGGTTTGTTATATATGTTTTGTCATGTATTTATTATGTTGCATCATGTTCCTTCTATGTCACTTTTTTGGAGATTATTTTTTGTAAATCATAAATGTGTATTGAATTTGTCAAAAGATTTATTTTCATCTATTGACATTTCAATTTGTTAATATACCATACTTCATTGATTTCTTTGCATATATTGAAGAATCCTTGCATCCCTGGGATAAAGTCTACTTGATCATGATGCATGATACTTTTTATGTGTTCTTGGTTTCTGTTTGCTGGAACTTTGTTCAGGATTTTTGCATCCATGTTCATCAGTGATATTGGCATAAAGTTTTATTTTTTATGGCATCTTTGTCTGGTTTTGGTATCAGGGTGATGGTAGCCTTGTAGCTTGATAGTTTTCCTTCCTGTGAAATTTTCTGGACAGTTTGAGCAGTATAGATATTATTTCTTCCCCAATCTCTTGGTAGAATTCACTTGCAAAGTCATCTGGGCATAGACTTTTGTTTGTGGGGAAGAATTTTTATTACAGTTTCAATTACAACTGGTGATTTGGTCTGTTCATATTTTCCATTTTTTCTTGGTTCAGTTTTTGAAGGTTATGTTTTTCTAAGAAACAGTCTATTTCTTCCAGGTTGTCCATTTTATTGGAATATAGTTGCTCATGGTAGCCCCCTAAGATCCTTTGTATTTCTGCATTGTCTGTGGTAACTTTTTATTTCAAAGTTTGTTGACTGAATCCTCTCCATTTTTTTTTTTTTTGATTAGTATGGCTAGTGACTTTTAATGTTGTTTTTTTCTCAGAGAATCAGTTTTTAATTTTATTGATCTATGCTGATTTCTCCTTCATTTCTTCATCTTTTGTCTTTGATCTTTGTGATATCTTTCCTTCTAATAAGTTTGGAGTTTTTGTTGCTGTTGTTCTTCGTTTTCTAGTTGCTTTAGGTATAAGTTTAGGTTGCTTATTCTATGTTTCTCATCTTTTGAGGTAGGATTGTATTGCCATTAACTATGATGCTTTTGAACTGTGGTACTTGAGAAGACTCTTGAGAGTCCCTTGGACTGCAAGGAGATCCAACCACTCCATTCTGAAGGAGATCTGCCCTAGGATTTCTTTGGAAGGAATGATGCTAAAGCTGAAACTCCGGTACTTTGGCCACCTCATGCGAAGAGTTGACTCACTGGAAAAGACTCTGATGCTGAGAGGGATTAGGGGGCAGCAGGAGAAGGGGACGACAGAGGATAAGATGGCTGGATGGCATCACCGACTCGATGGACGTGAGTCTGAGTGAACTCCGAGAGATGGTGATGAACAGGAGGCCTGGCATGCTGCTAATGGGTAGCCTACCCATTAGCCATTGGTTCAACCTCGTCTGAAGATTCCCCACCTGGCCATCAGTCACCCTAATGCTCAGAGAGTTAAATTAACACATCCTCCCACTCTGCCATGAGCTTCTTGTCCAAGTGCAGCCTCTGGTAGACAAAGAGTGCATGCAGAAAATAGGCTATGGCCTGTGGGTAAGAGTGAAACAGCAAACTTGAGCTGCAGGGTTACCTTCTGAAAACAAAAGAAAGGTTTCAAACAGCCAGCCTGGTGAGATGTAAAATCAAAGTCATTTAATTAAAAAAAAATTCTGCTACAAGATGGAATAAGAAGTGTGAAACAAATGTATCCACACAGTCAGAGAAAGTCTCAGAAATAAGCAGAATCAATGAAAAAATGTCTCCATCCTGAAGGCAACTAGAAAAGAGTGAAAGTGGTGGGTGCAATGTCAATTATAAAAACAGAAATGCAAAACACCAAGGAATAAGTAGAATCAAGGAAACATAAAAAATACCCATAATTTCCAGTAACTGAACTCAAAGACACAGAATTCTATACTTTACTCAATAAAGAAGTCAAAATAGCTGTTTTGAGGAAATTCAGTAAGATATATAAAAATACATAAAGACAATTCAATAAACTCAAGAAAAATATCACTAATTAACTGAGACATTTAGCCAAGAGATAGAATTCAGAAGAAAGTTAAACAGGTATTTGGGAGCTGAAGAATTCAATGAATGGGGAAAACCCTGCAATAGAGAACATTAGAAGCAGAATAGACCTGACAGAAGATAGAATCTATGATCTAGAGCATAGGAACTTTATTTATTTATTTATTTATTTATTTTTACTTTGTTCATTTTTTAATTGGGTTGTGTGATACTTTTTTTTTAAATACTTTATTCTACGTTACAATACTGTATTTGTTTTGCCATATATTGACATGAATCAGCCACAGGTCTACACGATCTCCCAATGTCGAAGCCCCCTCCCACCTCCCACCCCATATCATCTCCCTGGATCATCCCGTGCACCAGCCCCAAGCATCCTGTATCCTGTATTGAACATAGACTGGCGCTTCGTTTCTTATACGATAGTATATCTATTTCAATGCCATTCTATCAAATCATAGGAACTTTAAAATAACCCAGTAAGGACAGAACAAAGAAAATATAAGAATGAAAATAGAGAAAAAAAACTATATAGTATTAATGGACATCATCAAATGAAAAAAATCCCAATCACTATAGCACCAGAAAGAAAACAGAGGGAAAGGAGGCAAAATTTTTATTGAAAAATAGTAATGAAAACCTCCCAAACCTTAGGAGAGGCCTGGACATCTAGTTTATGAAGCAAATAGATCACCCCATTATCATAATTCAAAATATATTATCCAAGTAGAGTCCCAGAGGTAGACAACAAACTTCTGGTTACCAGGGAATAAGAGGGGAGGGATAATTTGAGAGATTGGGATTGACATATATACACTATTATATATAAAATAGATAACTAATAAGAACTTACTGTATAGCACAATATAAGAACTCTACTCAATACTCTGTAATGGCCTATATGGGAAAATAATATAAAAAGGAGTGGTTATATGTATATAGATAACTGATTCACTTTGCTATATACCTGAAATTAACACAACCTTATAAGTCAACTATACTCCAATAATTTATCATAAAAGCAATCCCCCAAAATAACCTCTCCAAGACACATTATAACAAAACCATCAAAATGAAAAGATGAAGAGAGTATCTTAAAAGCAGCAATAAAAAAATATTGTATAATAGGCTCCAGTTTCATCCACCTCATTAGAACTGATTCAAATGTATTCTTTTTAATGGCTAATACTCCATTGTGTATATGTACCACTATTATACAGAGTGAAGTAAGCCATTAAGACGAACACCAATACAGTATACTAACACATATATATAGAATTTAGAAAGATAGTAATGATAACCCTGTATGCGAGACAGCAGAAGAGACACAGATGTTTAGAACGGACTTTTGGACTCTGTGGGAGAGGGAGAAGGTGGGATGATTTGGGAGAATGGCATTGAAACATGTATGCTATTATGTAAGAAATGAATTGCCAGTCTATCTTTGATACAGGATACAGGATTCTTGGGGCTGGTGCACGGGGATGATCCAGAGAGATGATATGGGGTGGGAGGGCGGTTCAGGATTGGGAACTCACGTACACCTGTGACTGATTCATGTCAATGTATGGCAAAACCAATACAGTATTGTAAAGCAAAATAAAGTAAAAATTAACAAAAATATATTATAATCTACATAAGGACCCTCATTAGGCTATATTTCTCAGCAGAAACCTGACAACCTAGGAGAGAGTGGAATGATATATTCAAAATTTGGGGAAAAAATGCCATCCAAGAATACTTTATCTGACAAAGTTATATTCAGAAATGAAGGAGAAATACTTTCTCAGGAAAAAGAAATGTTGAGAGAGTTCACCACCACTACAGCTATCTTTTAAGAAGTTCTTCAAGGTGAATAAAAATCATTGCCTTTTAACATGAAAACATAGTACAATATACAACATAGTGGCAAAGGTAAATATCCAGTCATATTTATAAAACTATAATCATATATATTGTGCTGTTCTAAGCACTTGTATATAAAGGTTTTAAAAAAGTGTAATAAACACAACTGTAGCTACTATAATTTGTTAATGAATACACGGTATAAAAAGAGACACATTTAACATTAGAAGCATAAAAGGAGGAAAACTATAGTTTTTCATGCAACTGAAGTTAACTTGTTATTTCTAAAAATGAACTTCCTAAGTGAGATATTTTATGTAAACCTCATGGTAAACACAAAACAAAACCTACAGTAGATCTGCAAAAGCTAAAAAGAGGAATCAGATCAGTGCATACGACCATGGTCATTAACCAATTCACAAGTTTAGGAAGAGAGAGAGGAGATCACCAGTCCAGGTTCAATGCATGAGATAGGGTGCTCATGGCCGGTGCACTGGGCTGACCCTGAGGAATGGGATAAGGAGGGAGGTGGGAGGAGGATCCAAGATGGGGAACACGTGTACACCCATGGCTAATTCATGTCAATGTTTGGCAAAAACCACTACAATATTGTAAAGTAATTAGCCTCCAATTAAAATAAATAAATTTCTTTTTAAAAATTCACGCTAAAGTGTGTAAAAATTATAAAAAGAAACAATGGAACTACAAAACAGGCAGAAAGCAATTAATAAGATGACAGTAATAGCTTGTACGTCAATAATCACTTTAAATAGATGGATTAAAAAGCACAGAGTTGCTGGATGGATAAAGTACAAAATCCAATTATATGCTATCTACTTCACCTTTGCGGACACACAGGTTCAACAAAGTGGAAGGAGGGAAAAGGATATTCCATGCAGGTGAAACCAAAAGAAAGTATGAGAATTAATACTCTTATTAGACAAGTAAAGTTAAGTCACTCAGTCGTGTCCGACTCTTTGCGACCCCATGGACTGTAGCCCACCAGGCTCCTCCATCCATGGGGTTCTCCAGGCAAGAATACTGGAGTGCATTGTCATTGCCTTCTCCAGGGGATCTTCCTGACCCAGGGATCAAACCCAGATCTCGTGCATTGTGGACAGACGCTTTAACCTCTGAGCCACCAGGGACGTCTCTTATTAGACAAAATAGATGTTAAACCTCAAACAGAAACAAAAGACAGAAAGATCATTATGGTCACTTCATGAACAAGATAAATCAATCATATATGTGCACTCAATATCAGAGCACCTAAATATACTAGGTAAATACTAACAGACCTGAATGAAGAAATAAATAACAACACAATAATACTAGAGTACCACAATACTTTCAGCGATGAACAGATCATCCAGAAAAAAATATCACAATGAAACATTGGATTTGGGCTAAACATTAGCATAAATGGATCTAACAAACATATATATAGCATTTCATTTACATGTTTCTCAAGTGCACATAAAATACAATAGGATAGATTATATGATAGGCCATAACACAAGTCTTAGCAAATTTAGGAAAGATTGAAATCATACAAGGAACTTGTCTGACTACAGTGATATGAAATTAGAAATCAAAAACAAGAAGAAAGCTTCCTTGGTAGCTCAGTGATAAACAGCCCACCTGAGAATGCAGGAGACATAAGTTCAATCCCTGATCTAAGAGGATCCCATGCCCATGCACCCTAACTATTGAGCCTGTGCTCTAGAGCCCCAAAACCACAACTACTGAGTGCATGTACCACATCCACTGATGCCCATGCATCCTAGAGCCCATGCGCCACTACAAGAGAAGCTACCACAATAAGGAACCCAAATACCACAACTAGAGAGTAGCCTCTGGTCCCCACAACTAGAGAAAAGCTTATGCAACAACAAACATCTAGCACACCCAAAATAAATAAAGAAATGCATAAAATAATTTGAAACAAAATTTACAAACATGTGGAAACCAAAAAGCATTATTGAATAGCCAATGGGTTGAAGAAATAAAAACGAATATTAAAAATATCTTGAAAAAAGTTAAAATGGAACACACAAAAACTTATGAAATGCTGCAAAAGGAGTTCTCAGGGGGCCATTTATACCAATAAAGGTGTGCATTAAAAAGAAAGATCTCAAATAAACAACCTAACATTATATGTCAAGGAACTAAAAAGTAAAAAAAAAAAAAAAAAAAAAAAGCCCAGAATTAGCAGAAGGAAGTAAATAACAAAGTTTGGAAATGGAAACAAACAAACAAAAAAACAGTAGAAAAGACCAAGAAAAATAACTTCCATTTTGGAAAGATAAAAACTTAAAAAATATTTTGCTAGTCTTATATAGAGCAAAAAATAAAAAAATAAAAATAAAAAGGCATAAAAATAAAATCAGAAATGATAGCAGAGACATTGCAAGTGATATCACAGAAATGTAATCATAAGAGACGAATATTAGCAATTATATGCCAACAAATTTGATAACCTAGAAGAAATTAATCAATTGCTAGAAACATACAACCTACCACAATTGAATCAGAAATAGAAAATCCAAATATACCAATAAAGAGTAAGGTGAATAAACAACAACAACAACAACAAAAGATATGATAATCAGACACCTTCTAACAAAGAAAAAGCCCAGGAGCAGATGGTTTTACTGGTGAATTTTAGCAAACATTTAAAGAGTAATGTATTAATTCTTCTTTAAATGTATTAATTTTAATACTTTTCAAACACTTCCAAAAAATTTAAGAGGAAAGAATATTTCCAAATTTATTTTATGAGGCCAGCATTACCCTGATATCAAAGCCACATAAGGACACAATAAGAAAACTTGAGAACACTATCCCTGGTAAATATAGATGCAAAAATTCTCAACAAGATAATGCCAAATTGAATTCAATAGCATATTACAACACAGAAGTAGACTCACAGATATAGAAAATAAATTTGTGGTTACAAAGGGAAGAGGAAAGGAGAGAGAAGCAAATCAAGGGTATAGGATTAACAGATATAACCATTAAGTATAAAATAGAGAAGCAACAAGGTAATTTTAGTCATTACTTTGCAATAACCTATAATGGAATATAATCTGTAAAAGTACTGGATCATTAAGCTGTACACCTGAAACTAATATAATTTTGTAAATTAAATATATTTTAATTGCAATATTCACACTGAAAGAATCAAGTATAATCTAGTGGGATTTAACCCTGGGTTCTGATTGTGGTCCAAAATAAATAAAATAAATTGGACATGCCACATTAATAGAGTAAGTAATAAAAGTTATTAATGGAATAAGTAATAAAAGCTATTAATGGAATAAGTAATAAAAGTTATTAATGGAATAAGTAATAAAAGTTATATGATCACTTAAATAGATAAAGAAAAATCATTTGACAAAATTCAGCCATTTTTTGTGATTAAACACCTTCAGCAATTTGTTACTTCTAGGAACACATCTTCACAAAATAAAGGCACGAGTGCCAAATACACAGCTGACATATCCATGATGATAAATTTAAAACTGTTCCTCTAACATTAGAAACAAGACAAGGAAGCCCACTATTACAATCGTTATTCAACATAGTACTGGAAGTCCTAGTTAGAGAAATTAGGCAAGATAAAGAAAAAAATACATATAAATCACAAAGAAGACATAAAATTGGATTTTGGGGTCATGCTGTGTGGCATGTGGGATCTTTGTTCCCTGACCAAGGATTGAACCTGTGCCTCCTGCATTGGAAGTATGGAGTCTTAATAACTAGACTTCAGTAGAAGTCTAAAACTGTTGTTATTGAAAATTATCTTTTGGGGCTTTCTGGTGGCTCAGCAATAAAGAATATGCCTGCCAATACAGGAGATGTAGGTCTGATCTTTGGGTAGGGAGAGTACCCTGGAAAAGGAAATGACAACACACTTCAGTATTCTTGCCTGGGAAATCCCATAGACAGAGGAGCCTGATGGGCTACAGTCTATGGGGTCACAGAAGAAAGTTGGACACAACTTAGTGACTAAACAGCAATAGCAGCAAAGTTTTATAAATAGAAAAACCTGAAGACTCAACAACAAAAAAAAGCAGTTGGAACTAATTAACATATTCAGTAAAGTTGCAGAATATAAAATTAACACAAAGAAATTAGTGGCATTGAGACTGCGACCTGGCACACAAAGTGCGGGCAGGTGCAACCTGGCGTACTAAGCACGGCTGAGAGGAGTTACCCCACGTCCGAGGTCAGCGGCAGCGGCCGAGAGTGCCAGGCTGCCACAGCGCAGGAATGGCTGAGAGGAGCTACCCTGCATCTGAGGTCAGGGGCAGAGGCTGAGAGGAGCTACTCCGTGTCTAAGGTCATTGCCGGCCGGGAAGAGACACCCCGCGTCCAGGGTCAGGGGCAGTGGCTGAGAGGAGCTACCCTGTGTCCGATGCCAGGGGCGGCGGCCGGGAGGAGCAACCCAAGGAGCAGTGGCTGAGCGGGCACAGGAGAGCCTAGAGGAGCCATCCCACGTTGAAGGTCAGGGAGGGTGGCGGTAAGGAGATACCCCTTATCCAAGGTAAGGAGCAGGAGCTATGCTTTGCTGGAGCAGCCATGAAGAGATGCCCCACACCCCTAAAAGAAACACAAGTAAGATGGTAGGTGTTGCAAGAAGGCATCAGAGGGCAGACACATTGAAAACATACTCACAGAAAACTAGTCAGTCTAATCACACTAGGACCACAGCTTTGTCTAACTCAATGAAACCAAGCCATGCCCACAGGGCAACTCAAGACGGGTGGGTCATGGTGGAGAGATCTGACAGAATGTGGTCCACTGGAGAAGGGAACGGCAAACCACTTCAGTATTCTTGCCTTGAGACTCCTCAGGTCAGTAGGTGCCCACTATGCTAGTGGAGATAAGTGGAGAAATATCTCCAGAAAGGATGAAAGGATGACGCAAAAGCAAAAACAATACCCTGCTGTGGATGTGACTGGTGATAGAAGCAAGGTCCAATGCTGTAAGGAGCAATATTGCATAGGAACCTGGAATGTCAGGTCCATGAATCAAGGCAAATTGGAAGTGGTCAAACAAGGGATGGCAAGAGTGAATGTCGACATTCTAGGAATCAGCGAACTAAAATGGACTGGAGAGGGTGAATTTAACTCAGATGACCATTATATCTACTACTGCGGGCAGCAATCCCTCAGAAGAAATGGAGTAGCCATCATGGACAACAAAAGAGTACAAAATGCAGTACTTGGATGCAACCTCAAAAATGACAGATGATCTCTGTCTCCAAGGCAAACCATTCAATATCACAGTTATCCAAGTCTATGCCCCAACCAGTAATGCTGAAGAAGCTGAAGTTGAATGGATTTATGAAGACCTACAAGAGCTTGTAGAACTAACACCGAAAAAAGATGTCCTTTTCATTATAGGGGACTGGAATGCAAAAGTAGGAAGTCAAGAAACACCTGGAGTAACAGGCAAATTTAGCCTTGGAACGTGGAATGAAGCAGGGCAAAGAGTAATAGAGTTTTGCAAAGAAAATGCACTGGTCATAGAAAACACCCTCTTCCAACAACACAAGAGAAGACTCTACACCTGGACATCACCAGGTGGTCAACACCGAAATCAGATTGATTATATTCTTTGCAGCCAAAGATGGAGAAGCTCTATACAGTCAACAAAAACAAGACCAGGAGCTGACTGTGGCTCAGATCATGAACTCCTCATTGCCAAATTCAGACTCAAATTTAAGAAAGCAGGGAAAACCACCAGACCATTCAGGTATGACCTAAATCAAGTCCCTTATGATTATACAGTGGAAGTGAGAGATAGATTTAAGGGCCTAGATCTGATAGAGTGCCTGATGAACTGTGGAATGAAGTTTGTGACATAGTACAGGAGACAGGGATCAAGACCATCCCCATGGAAAAGAAATGCAAAAAAGCAAAATGGCTGTCTGGGGAGGCCTTACAAATAGCTGTGAAAAGAAGAGAGGCGAAAAGCAAAGGAGAAAAGGAAACAGATAAGCATCTGAATGCAGAGTTCCAGAGAATAGCAAGAAGAGATAAGAAAGCCTTCTTCAGCGATCAATGCAAAGAAATAGAGGAAAAGAACAAAATGGGAAAAACTAGAGATCTCTTCAAGAAAATTAGAGATACCAAGGGAACATTTCATGCAAAGATGGGCTCAATAAAGGACAGAAATGGTCTGGACCTAACAGAAGCAGAAGATATTAAGAAGAGGTGGCAAGAATACATGGAAGAACTGTACAAAAAAGATCTTAACGACCCAGATAATCATGATGGTGTGATCACTCACCTAGAGCCAGACATCCTGGAATGTGAAGTCAAGTGGGCCTTAGAAAGCATCACTATGAACAAAGCTCAAAGCTAGTGGAGGTGATGGAATTCCAGTGGAGCTGTTTCAAATCCTGAAAGATGATGCTGTGAAAGTGCTGTACTCAATATGCCAGCAAATTTGGAAAACTCCGCAGTGGCCACAGGACTGGAAAAGGTCCGTTTTCATTCCAATCCCAAAGAAAGGCAATTCCAAAGAATGCCCAAACTACCACACAATTGCACTCATCTCACATGCTAGTAAAGTAATGCTCAAAATTCTCCAAGCCAGGCTTCAGCAATATGTGAACCGTGAACTTCCAGATGTTCAAGTTGGTTTTAGAAAAGGCAGAGGAACCAGAGATCAAATTGCCAACATCCGCTGGATCATGGAAAAGCGAGAGTTCCAGAAAAACATCTATTTCTGCTTTATTGACTATTTCAAAGCCTTTGACTGTGTGGATCACAATAAACTGTGAAAATTCTGAAAGAGATGGGAATACCAGACCACCTGACCTGCCTCTTGAGAAATCTGTATGCAGGTCAGGAAGCAACAGTTAGAACTGGACATGGAACAACAGACTGGTTCCAAATAGGAAAAGGAGCACGCCAAGGCTGTATATTGTCACCCTGCTTATTTAACTTATATGCAGAGTACATCATGAGAAACGCCGGACTGGAAGAAACACAAGCTGGAATCAAGATTGCTGGGAGAAATATCAATAACCTCAGATATGCAGGTGACACCACCCTTATTGCAGAATGTGAAGAGGAACTAAAAAGCCTCTTGATGAAAGTGAAAGAGGAGAGTGAAAAAAATTGGCTTAAAGATCAACATTCAGAAAATAAAGATCATGGCCTGGGACATAGATGGGGAAACAGTGGAAACAGTGTCAGACTTTATTTTGGGGGCTCCAAAATCACTGCAGATGATGATTGCAGCCATGAAATTAAAAGACGCTTACTCCTTGAAAGAGAGGTTATGACCAACCTAGACAGTATATTCAAAAGCAGAGACATTACTTTGCCTACTAAGGTCCATCTAGTCAAGGCTATGGTTTTTCCTGTGGTCATGTATGGATGTGAGAGTTGAAGTGTGAAGAAGGCTGAGCGCCGAAGAATTGATGCTTTTGAACTGTGGTGTTGGAGAAGACTCTTTAGAGTTCCTTGGACTACAAGGATATCCAACCAGTCCATTCTAAAGGAGATCAGCCCTGGGATTCTTTAGAAGGAATGATGCTAAAGCTGAAACTCCAGTACCTTGGCCACCTCATGCGAAGATTTGACTCACTGGAAAGGCTCTGATGCTGGGAAGGATTGGGGGCAGGAGGAGAATGGGGTGACAGTGGATGAGATGGCTGGATGGCATCACTAACTAAATGGACATGAGTCTGAGTGAACTCTGGGAGTTGATGATGGATAGGGAGGCCTTGTGTACTGTGATTCATGGGGTCACAAAGAGTCGGACACGACTGAGCCACTGAACTGAATTGAACTTAAGAAAAAAATATCTGGAAAGAAACAAAAGTGCTCTACTATACACAATAGCACCATAAACAACAATATATTAGGAATAAACTTAGTCAAGCAATTGAAAGATCTGTACAATAAAACCTATAATAATTTGGTGAAAGTAATGGAAAAATACAATCATGTTGAAAGATATGCTTGTTCATGAATCAAAATAGTTAATATTAATATCAATTCCTGATTTCAAACTATATTGCAAATCCATAGTAATTATTAATAATACAATATGGTTTTGGCATAAAAATAGACATGCTATAGTGTGGATTGGAATATAGAGCCCAGAAATTATCCTTGCACACACATATGAGATCAACTAATATTTGAGAATAAAGCCAAGTTTACTCAATGAGAAAGAATAGTTTCCTCAATGTATGATTTCTGGGAAATTTAAATAATCACATAAAGTGAAATCGATCCCTTATCTTATAACACTCAAGAAATTAACTTGAAATGGATTATGGACTTAACTATAAGGTGTGTTACCAAAAACTTACATAGGAAAACTTGGGTATAAGCTCCTTGACATTTGTCTTGGCAATATTTTGGATATAACATCAAAAGCATTATTAACAAAAACAAAAATCATCAAGTGGGACTACATCAAACAAAAAGCTTCTGCAAATAAAGTAAATAATAACCAAGATGAAAAGGCAGCCTGCAGAATGGGAGAAAATATTTGCAAACCGTATATTAGATGAAGGTCAATATAAA
Source organism: Nanger dama (assembly GCA_917880005.1). Lineage (NCBI taxonomy): Eukaryota > Metazoa > Chordata > Mammalia > Artiodactyla > Bovidae > Nanger > Nanger dama. The sequence continues at coordinate 3,512,520 of CAKJTW010000073.1, read as the reverse complement.
AATGCAGGCAGAATAATCATACAACTCCATAACAACAACAAAAAACCAAATCAACTTAAAAATAGAAAAACTGACCTGACAATTTTCCAAAGAACATCTTCAAATGGTCAGCAGATGCATCAAAAGATGCTTAACTTTACTAATAGTCAAGGGAATGCAAATCAAAACCAAGATGAGATATCACCTCACACCTTATAGAATGGTTATAATTAAGAAAAAGAGATAACATGTGTTGACAAGGATGTGCAGAGAAGGGAACCATTGAGCACCATTGGTGGGAATATAAATTGGTTCAACCACTACAGAAAACAATATGAAGGTTCTTCAAAGAATAATGCAGCTACCATATCACACAGCAATCCTACTTCTTAGTATATAACTAAAGGAAGAGAAACAGGATACCAAAAAGATAACCACATTCAAATGTTTATTGCATTGGTACTCACAATAGCTAAGATATGGAAACAACCTATTTCCATTAATGGATGAATGGATAAAAAGATGTGATACTTATTTATGTTGTTTTTGTTCAGTCGCCCAGTCATGTTTGACTCTTTGTGACCCCATGGACTGCAGCATGCCAGACCTCCCCGTCCCTCACCATCTCCTGAAGCTTGCTTAAGTTCAGGTCCATTACATTGGTGATGCCATCCAGCATCAAGGACTTTTCCAGTGAGTAAGCTGTTCATATCAGATGACCAAAATACTGGCGCTTTAGCTTCAGCATCAGTTCTTCCAATGAGTACTCAGGGTTTATTTCCCTTAAGATTGACTGGTTTTATCTCCTTGCCATCCAGGGCAATGAAATATCATTTATCTATGAGAAAGAAGATGTTCCTACTATAGTGATGATATTCATGGAACTGGAAGGGGGTATGATATGTGAGATAAGTCAGAAAAAGACAAATACTGTATAATACTACTTACATGTAAAATCTAAAAGAGAAAACTTATAAAAACAGAAAGTACAACAGTAATTACCAAGGGCTGGAGAGTGAGTGAATTGGGAGATGTTGGTCAAAGTGTACAAACTTACAATTAGAAGATAAATAAGTTCTGAAGATCTAATGAACAACACAGAATTTATAACCAACAGTATGTTACTGACTCCAAGCTCACTGCTGGCCACAAGGCAGTTGAATAATTCAAGAGATGAGGTGTTGATGAAGCTTTCTCAAATGATGGTTTTCTTCAGATGTATGCCCAGAAATGGGATTGGTGAATCATATGGTAGCTCTATTTTTAGTTTTTTTTTTAAAGGAACCCCCATATTATTATCTATAGTGGCTGTAGCAATTTACTTTTCCAAAAACAGTGTAGCAGATCTCTCTTTTTCTTGACATCTTCTCCATCATTTGTTGTTTGTAGACTTTTTGATGACTAGTACTCTGACCTGTGTGAGGTGATACTTCGCTGTAGTTTTGATTTGCATTTCTCTAATTGTTAATGATGTTCAGCATATTTGTCATCTATATGTCTTATTTGGAGAAATGTCTGTTTAGATCTTCATTTTTTATTTTGTTTTAATATGAGCTGCATGAGCTGTTTGTATATTTTGGAGATTAATCCCTTGTTGGTGGTTCTGTTTGCAAATATTTTCTCCCATTTTGAGGCTTGTCTTTTCTATATCTTTTAAAAAAATTTAATTGAAGGATGATTGCTTTACAGTATTGCATTGGTTTTTACTAAGCACCAACATGAATCAGCCATGTCTTCTCTTACTTGAACATCATTCCCACCTCCCTCTCCATCCCACCCCTCCATGAAAACATATATTTTCATGTGTAAAATAGATATCCAATGGAAATTTGCTGACCATTTGTATGACTCAGGGAACTCAAACTGGGGTTCAATAATAACCTAGAGGACTGTCTTTTCATTTTGCATATGGTTTCCTTTGCTGTGCAAAAGTTTTTAAGTTTAATTAGGTCCCATTTTTTATTTTCGTTATTTTAGGTGTATGAAAACAAAATCTTGTTTCAATTTATGTCAGAGTGTGTTCTGCTTATGTTTTCCTCTAAAAGTTTTATAGTATCCATTCTTGCATTTAGATCTTAATTCATTTTGAGTTTATTCTTGTGTATGGTGTTAGGGATTATTCTAATTTCATTCTTTTACATGTAGTTGTGCAGTTTCTCCAGCACCACTTACTGAAGAGACTATCTTTTCTCCTTTGTATATTCTTGCCTCCTTTGTCATAGATTCAGTGACCATAGGTGCATGGTTTTACCTCTGAACTTTCTATTCATTTCCATTGATCAATATTTTTGTTTTTGTGTCAGTATATGTCATACAGCATTTGGCTTACAGGGATCTTTAAGATGGCCACAGACTCCTAAAATATTTGGCAAAGTATAATTAATGTGTTCATTGGAAGAACTGATGCCAAAGCTGAAACTCCAATACTTTGGCCACCTCATGTGAAGAGGTGACTCATTGCAAAAGACCCTGATGCTGGGAGGGACTGGGGGCAGGAGGAGAAGGCGACGACAGAGGATGAGATGGCTGGGTGCCATCATCAACTAGGTGGACATGAGCTTGGGTAAACTCCCGGAGTTGGTGATGGACAGGGAGGCCTGGTGTGCTGCAGTTCATGGGGGTGCAAAGAGTCGGACACAACTGAGTGACTAAACTGAACTGAACTGAATTAATGAGTAGCTTTTTAGCAGGAAAAAAAATTCATTATCACCAGTAGATTAAGAAATCTTGTTCTAGATTCTTTTTGGATTTGCATGGATCCCTGTTTGAGTTACTTGTGGCCAGAATACCAGGGTCCCATATCACATGGCATGACAATCTTATACAGAAACAACTACCTAAGGTTGCTTCTCAAGAAGGGGTCAGTGTAAGAAGCAAGCATGTAGAACTTCCTATGCTATACATCTGCTAAACAGATACTGCTGAATTCTCAGATTATAAATCTTCATCATCATCATCAGTATCAGCAACAACTAACATTTTTATTACTATTTATTATTTACCATGGAACAAAAACAATGACACCCTCTGAGACAGGCATGAATTGAGTAAGGAAACTCAAGCTTGGAGAAGTTAAATAACTTACTCAGAGTCATATAGATAAGGCATTATTTGAGCTCAAATTTGCATGAGTTCAGATATAGGCCTCTTAGCTGTTAAGGTGTAAATGTCTACAATCCATGATCATTATAGGTATTGAAAACACTATTAATCAAAACATTAGCTCATTAAATTGAAACAAGGTCTGCTCAAGAACCTAAGGTGAAATACTTGTCACCTTTTATCCCCAGGACAGCTTTCTGCTGAAAGATAATCTAGTCAGTTCATTGGGAGAATACAGTATATTTTTGAAGATCTTAAAATGTGTGCATATTTTTAAAGTAAATATATTTCTAGGAATATTTTGGGGTAAATATTAAGAATGGTGACAATACTTGGCTGTGGTGGCCCTACTTATTTTATATTTTAAATTATTATTTTAAAAATTGATACATTAAAATTTACTTTTTTTGGTGTGTGGTTCTACAAATCTTTCAATCACCTGCACAATTAAGATGCAAACATTCTTTGAAAAAAATTATTTTGTGTTGTCACTTTGTATTCAAGCCTTCCGTTCATTTTCCAACAAATGGAAACCATTTCTGTAGTTATATAAGTGAAATTTATAACATAAATGAAATTTTAAAGCATTTTTCAGAATGTTATATAAATTAAATTATGGAATATGTAGTCATACTATACAATATGCTTTTGTTTATCATAATATATTTGAGATTAATCTACATTTCATATGTTTTATTGCTATGTAGTGCCACATTTTCTGAATGTACTAGTTTTTTTATCCATCATCACAAATTAAATTGCATTTGGATTTTTCAAGCTTTGGTGATTACAAATAAAATTACTGTAATAATCCACTGTACAGTTATTTTGTGAATATAAGTTTTCATTTCTCCTAGGTAAATGCATAAGAGTAGAATTACTGAGTCATATGGTGAAAGTACATTAAATTTTATAAGAAACAATTCTTTCTCCAAGTGGCTGTAGCAATTTCCATTCAATCAGCTATGTATATTAATTCCAGTTGCTCCTACTTCTCCTCAGCATATAGTATTGCTGCTATTAAAAAATATATATATATCTTTCGCTATTCTAGTAGATGTACATTGCTGCCTCACTATGATTTTAATTGCATTACTGTAATGAATAATAATACTAATATCTTGTTTTTAACAGTGAAGTAATTCATGTGTAAAACTGTAAGCTTTAACATTGACAGGTCTTTTGAAAAGTTTCATTGAGGTACAATTCAAACACAAAATACTGTGCATATTTAAAGTATACAATTTAATACATGTGCAATTGTGAGTGTATAGATTTTTGTCTTTTACCAAATTTAGTCAAACTTTAGAGATAACTTCTTCAAATTTTTTCTTGTTAATATCTTTTTTCTCCCCTTCTGGGACTCAAGCAATCTTAATGTTATACCTTCTGATTTTATTACATTGGCTTCTGAACCCCAGTTTGCTTTAAACACATAGTTATCATTTCTTTTTAATGATTAGAATAATTAAGTTCTAGTCTCTTAGCAAGTTTTGATGATTATTATATTAATAGAGTACTATTGTCTATATTCTCTATACTGTGAATTAGATCTCTAAGACTTTTTAGCTACTTCCTTCAAGCTTTTACCCTTAAAAAAAATCTGCCCTATACCTCCATTTCTTCTGTATTTTTTTGTGTGTGTGAGTTTGACTTTTTTTAGATTTCACATGTAAATAATATGATACAGTGTTGGCTTTCACTGTCTGAATTTTCTGATTTAGTTTAATGCCCTCAAGGTCCATCCACATTGTTGCAAATGGCAGAATATCCTTCTTTCTCATAGCTGAATATCATTCTATTCTATTCTCTCTGTGTCTCTCTACACACACATATATATGTGTGTGTGTATACACATCTATATATATTTTATATAGATCATTCTTATATATTATATCTTTATCTATCTACCTATATAATCATATCTTTATCTGTTCACCCACTAATGGGAACCTAGGTTATTTCCAGATATTGGCTATGGTGAATAATGCAGCAGTAAACCTGGGAAAGAATGTATCTCTTTAATATCCTATTTTCATTCCCCTCATGTGTATACCCAGAAGTGGAATTGCAGGATCATATGACAGATATATATTTAAGTTTTTGTGGAACCTCCATATTGTTTTCCATAGGAGCTGAACCAACTTAAATTCCCACCAACATTTCACAAAGGTTTCTTTTATCCACATAATTACCAACACTAGTTAGATCTTGTCTTCCTGGTAATAGCTATTCTAACAGGTGTGAGGTGACAGCTCAATGTGATTTTGACTAGTATTTCTCTGGTAATTGATAGTGAAATTGTTAGTTCAGTCGTTTCCAACTCTTTGCAACCACAAGGACTATAGCTCGCCAGGCTCCTCTCTCCATGAGATTCTCCAGGCAAGAATACTGGAGTGAGTAGCCATTCCCTTCTCCAGGAGATTGTAGTGATGCTGAATACTTTTACATGCATTTGTTGGCCTTTTGGATGTCTTTGGAAAAATGTCTATTTAGTCACTATGCTCATTTTATAATTATATTGTTTTTTGTTATTGAGTTGTGGTAGTTCTTTATATAGTTTGGATATTAACCCTTTATCCAATATATAGTTTGCAAAACTTTCTCCCATTTTACAAGTTACACTTTCTTTGGTTAATAATTTGTTTTTCTGTGCAGAAACTTTTAAGTTTTATATACCCCGTTTATTGATTTTTGCTTTTGTTGTCTGTGGTTTTGATGTTCATTTAAAAATCATAAGCAACATTTATGTTAAGGAGACTTTTCCCAGTGCTTTCCTATGGAAGTTTTTGGTATCATATATTAGATTAAGTCTTTTTAAAAAAAATTTAAATTTATTTATTTTAATTGGAGGCTAATTACTTTACAATATTTATTGGTTTTGCCATACATCAACATGAATCTGCCACAGGTGTACACGTGTTCCCCATCCTAAACCTCCCTCCCACCTCCCTCCCCGTATCATCCCTCTGGTAGGTTAAGTCTTAATCCATTAAAGTTAACTTTTGTGATTGGCGTAAGATAGGGGTCTAATTTCATTGTTCTGTATGTGTTATCTCAATTGAGTGTTCTTGACTTCCTTGTATAATATTGTTGTTGATGTCAAGTTGCTCAGTCATGTCCAACTCTTTGTGACTCCATAGAATGCCTCATGCCAGGCTTCCCTGTCCAACACTATCTCCCGAGATTTGACCAAACTCATGTCCATTGAGTAGATGATGCCATCCAAATATCTTATTCTCTGTCATCCACTTTTCCTCATGCCTTCAATCTTTTCAAACATCAAAGTCTTTTCCAATGATTTGACACTTCACATCAAGTGGCCAAAATATTGGAACTTCAACTTCAACATCAGTCCACACAATGAATATTCAAGGTTGATTTCCTTTAATTTGACTGATTTGATCTTCTTGCTATGTAAGGGGCTTGCAAACATCTTCACCACCACAGATGAAAAGCATCAGTTCTTCAGCACTCAGCTTACTTTATGGTCCAAATCTCACATCTGTACATGACTACTGGAAAAACCATAGTTTTGACTGTGAACCTTTGTCGGTAAAGTGACATCTCTGTTTTTTAATACACTGTGTAGGTTTGTCATAGCTTTCCTTCCAAGAAGCAGTTCACTTCAGTTCACTTGCTCAGTTGCGTCTGACTCGTTGTGACCTCATGGACTGCAGCAAGCCAGACTTCCCTGTCCATCACCAACTCCCAGAGCTTGCTCAAACTCATGTCCATTGAGTCAGTGATGCCATCCAATCAACTCATCCTTTGTTATTCCCTCCTCCTCCTGCCTTCAATCTTTCACAGCATCAGGGTCTTTTCAGTGAATCAGTTCCTCACATTAGGTGGCCAAAGTATCAGCGCTTCAGCTTCAGCATCAGTCCTTTCAATGAATAGTCAGGACTGATTTCTTTTAGGATTGATTGGTTTCATCTCCTTGCAGTCCAAGGGACTCTCAAGAATCTTCTTCAACATCACAGTTCAAAAGAATCAATTCTTTCATGCTCAGCATTCTTTATGGTCCAACTCTCACATCCATACATAACTACTGAAAAATCATAGCTTTGACTAGATGGACCTTTGTTAGCAAAGTAATGTCTCTATTTTTAATATGCTGTCTAGGTTGGTCATAGCTTTTATTCCAAGGAGCAAGTGTCTTTTAACTTCATTACTGCAGTCACTATCTGCATTGATTTTGGAGCCCAAGAAAATAAGTCTGTCACTGTTTCCACTGTCTCTCCATCTATTTGCCATGAAGTGACAGTACTGGATGTCATGATCTTCATTTTTGAATGTTGAATTTTAACCTAGCTTTTTCACTCTCTTCTTTCACTTTCATCAAGTGGCTCTTTAGTTCCTCTTTGCTTTTTGACATAAAGGTGGTGTCATCTGAATATCTGAGGTTACTTATATTTCTCCCAGCAATCTTGATTGCAGCTTGTGCTTCATCTACCTTGGCATTTTGCATGATGTAGTTTGCATGTAATGCTAAATAAACAGCATGACAATATGCTGCTACTGCTGCTAAGTTGCTGCAGTAGTGTCCAACTCTGTTCCACCACATAGACAGCAGCCCACCAGGCTCTTCCATCCCTGGGATTCTCCAGGCAAGAACACTGGAGTAGGTTGCCATTTCCTTCTTCAATGCATAAAAGTGAAAAGTGAAAGTGAAGTCGCTCAGTCATGTCTGACTCTTCACGACCCCATGGACTGCAGCCTACCAGGCCTCTTTGTCCATGTGATTTTCCAGGCAAGAGTACTGGAGTGGGTTGCCATTGCCTTCTCAAATGACAATATACAGCCTCTTTTACTCCAAGAAGCAAGCATCTTTTAGTTCATGGCTGCAGTCACCATCTGCAGTGATTTTGGAGTTCAAGAAAATGTTGAGTGTTAAGCCAGCTTTTCACTGTCTCCTTTCACCTTTATCAAAAGGTTCTTTAGTTCTTCTTCACTTTCTGCCATTAGCTTGTTGTCATCTGCATATATGAGGTTATTCATCCAGACAGTTTTGATTACAGCTTGTGATTCATCCAGCCCAGCATTTTACATGATGTACTCTGCATATACATTAAAAAAGTGGGGTGACAACATAAAGCCTTGATGTACTCCTTTCCCCATGTTTTAACCAGTCCACTGTTCCATGTCCAGTTATAGCTGCTGATTCTTGACATGTATACACATTTCTTAGGAGGCAGGTAAGGTGGTCTGGTATTCCTATCTCTTTTCAGATTTTCCACAGTTTGTTGTGATAAAAGTCAGAGACTTTTGTGTGGTCAATGAAGTGGAAGCAGATGTTTTTCTGGAGCTCTCTTGCTTTTTCTATAATCCAATGGATGTTGGCAATTTTATCTGTTTCCTCTGCTTTTCTTCTTTTAAATTAATTTACTTATTTTAATTGGAAGATAATTACTTGCAATATTTTGGTGGATTTTGCCATACATTGACATGAATCCACCATGAGTGCACATGTGCCCCTCCATCCTGAAATGTCCTCACACCTCCCTCTCTGACCTATCCCTCTCAATTTTCCAAGAACCCCAGGTTTGAGTGCCCTGCTTCATGGATAGAACTTGCACTGATCACCTATTTTACATATGGTAATATATATGTTTCAGTGCTATTCTCTAAAATCATCCCACCCTTATCATCCCTCACAGAGTCCCAAAGTCTGTTCTTTACAGCTGTGTCTCTTTTTGCCTTACATATAAGATCATAGTTACTGTATTTCTAAATTCCATTTATATGTCTTAATATACTGTATTGCTGTTTCACTTTCTGACTTACTTCACTCTGTATAATAGGCTCCAGTTTCACTCACCTTATTAGAACTGACTCAAATGCATTCTTTTTATAGCTGTGTAATATTCTATTGTGTATATGTACCATGACTTCCTTATTTATTCATCTGCTGATGGACATCTAAGTTGCTTCCATGTGCTAGCTGTTGTAAACAGTGCTGCAATGAACACTGAGGTACTTGTGCCTCTTTCATTTCTGGTTTCCTTAGTCTGTATGCCAGCAGTGGGATTGCTGGATTGTATAGCAGTTCTATTTCCAGTTTTTAAGGAATCTCCACAATGTTCTCCATAGTGGCTGTACCAGCTTGCATTCCCTCAACAGTGTCAGAGGGTTACCTCTTCTCCACACCCTCTCCTGCATTTTCTGTTAGTAGATTTTGATGGCAGCTATTCTGACTAGCGTGAGATTGTGGTTTTGATTTCTATTTCTCTAATAATGAATGATGTTGAGCATTCTTTTCATGTGTTTTTTAGCCATCTGTATGCCTTCTGTTGGAGAAGGCAATGGCAGCTCACTCCAGTATACTTGCCTGGAAAATCTCATGGACAAAGGAGCCTGGTAGGCTGCAGTCCATGGGGTTGCTAACAGTCGGGCACAACTGAGTGACTTCACTTTCACTTTTCACTTTAATACATTGGAGAAGGAAATGGCAACCCACTCCAGTGTTCTTGCCTGGAGAATCCCAGGGACGACAGAGCCTGGTGGGCTGCCATCTATGGGGTTGAACAGAGTCAGACACAACTGAAGCAACTTAGCAGATGCCTTCTTTGGAGAAATGTCTATTCAGTTCTTTGGCCCACTTTTTGATTGGGTTGTTCGTTTTTCTGGTATTGAGCTGCATGAGTTGCTTGTATATTTTGGAGATTAATTGTTTTTCAGTTGCTTCATTTGCTATTATTTTCTCCCATTCTGAAGGCTGCCTTTTCACCTTGCTTATAGTTTCCTTCATTGTGCAAAATATTTTAAACTTAATTAGGTCCCATTTGTTTATTTTTGTTTTTATTTCCGTTACTTTGGGAGGTGGGTCACAGAGGATCTTGCTGTGATTTATGTCAGACAGTGTTCTGCCTATGTTTTCTCTAAGAGTTTTATACTTTCTGGTATTATGTTTAGATCTTTAATCCATTTTGAGTTTATTTTTGTGTATGGTGTTGGAAAATATTCTAGTTTCATTCTTTTACAGGTGGCTGACCAATTTTCCCAGCACCACTTGTTAAAGAGAGTGTCTTTTCTCCATTGTATACTTTTGCCTCCTTTGTCAAGGTGAGATGTCCATAGGTGCTTGGTTTTATTTCTGGGCTTTATATTTTGTTCCATTGATCTATATTTCTTTGTGCCAGTACCATACTGTCTTGATGACTGCAGCTTTGTAGTATAGTCTTAAGTTGATTCCTCCTGTTCCCGTCTTCCTTCTCAAGATTGCTTTCACTATTTGAGGTTATTTTTTGTGCTTGCATACAAATTGTGAAATTGTTTGTTCCAGTTTTGTGGAAAAAAAAAAACATTGGTAGCTTGATAAGGATTTCTTTGAATGTATAGATTATTTTGGGTAGTATACTCATTTTCACTATATTGATTATTCCAATCCGCGAACATGATATATTTCTTCATCTATTTGTGTCATCTTTGATTTATTTAATCAGTCTTTTATAGCTTTATATATATAGGTCTTTTGTTTCTATAAGTTAATTTATTCCTAAGTATTTCATTCTTTTCATTGCAATGGATGCAATGGAGAATGAAACTGTTTCCTTAATTTCTCCTTTTTTTCATTATTAGTATACAGGAATGCAAGGGATTTCTGTGTATTAATTTTATATCCTGAAACTTTACTATATTCATTGATTAGCTCTAGAAATTTGGGGGTGGTATCTTTAGGGTTTTCAAAGTAATGAATCATGTCACCTGCAAACAGTTAGAGTTTTACTTCTTCTCTTCCAATCTTGGTTCCTTTTATTTCTTTTTCTTCTCTAATGGTTGTGCCTAGGATATCCAAAACTATTATTTATTGAGATAATCATATGGTTTTTATCTTTCAATTTGTTAATATGGTGTATCTCATTGCTTGATTTATAAATATTGAAGAATCCTCACTTCTCGGGAATAAACTCCATGTTACACTTCTATAACAATTTGCGCATTTCTAAGTTGACTATTTTATTGGCATACAATTGCTCATAGAGGTCTCTTATGATATTTTGTATTTCTGTGTGTTTTGTTATGATTCCCCATTTTTATTTATAATTTTATTAATTTGATTGTTTTCTTTTTTTTTTTTCTTTTAGAGTTTGGCTAATGGTTTGTATATAAGATAAAAAGATTTTAAAAAGATAAAAACTTTTAGTTTTGTTGATGTCTGTTACAGACTCCTTCATTCCTTTTTCATTTATTTCTGCTCAGATTTTCATAATTTCTTTCCTTCTAACTTTGTGGTCCTTCTGTTCTTTTTTGTTAATTTAGGTGCAAAGTTAGGTTGTTTATTTTATGTTTCTCTTTTTTCTTGAGGTAGGCTTGTGTTGCTATGAATCTCCCTCTTAGCACTGCTTTTACTGAATCTCATACATTTTCGGTTGTCATGTATTAATTTTCATTTGTTTCTATGCATGTTTTGATTTACTTTTTTGAGTTCTACCATGATCTGTTGGTTATTCAGAAGTGTGTTTTTTTAGTCTACATATTTTTGTGTTTCTTATCGTTTTTTTCCCTTGTAGTTGATATCTAATCTTACTTCATTGTGAGCATAAAAATGATTGAAATGATTTCAATTTTTAAAAAATTTACCAAGGCTAAATTTGTGGGAAAGCATGTGATATATCCTGGAGAATGTTGTGTGTGTAATTGAGAAAAAGGTGAAATCCATTGTTTTTAGATGAAATGCCCTATAGATGTCAATTAGGTCTAACTGGTCCATTGTATCATTTAAAGCTTGTGTTTCCTTGCTAATTTTCTGTTTGGTTGATCTATCCATAGGTGACTGTGGTATTAAAGTTTCCCACTATTATTGTGTTACTTTTAATTTCCCCTTTCATATTTGTTAGCATTTGCCTTATGCATTGGGATGCTTTTATGTTGGGTGCATATATATTAATAATTGTTATATCTTTTTTTTGGAGTCACCCCTTGGTCATTATGTAGTGTCCTGCTTTGTCTTTATTTCAAAGTCTATATTCTCTGATATGAATATTGCAACTCCTGCTTTCTTTTGGTCTCCATTTGCATGAAATAACTTTTTCCAGCCTGTCACTTTCAGTCTGTATATGTCCCTAGATTTGTGGTGAGTCTCTTGTATATGACATATATAAGGTTCTTATTTTTATATCCATATGGCCAGTCTTTGTCTTTTGGTTGGAGCATTTAATTCATTTATATTTAAGGTAATTATTGATAAGTATGATCCCATTGCCATTTACTTTGTTGTTTTGAGTTTTTTTTTTTTTTTTTTTTTTAATAAACCTTTTCTGTGTTTCCTGTCTAGAGAATCCTTTAGCATTTGTTGAGGAGCTGGTTTGGTGGTGCTGAATTCTTTCAACTTTTGCTTTTCTGTAAAGCTTTTGATTTCTCCTTCATATTTGAATGAGATCCTTGCTGGGTACAGTAATCTGGGTTGTAGGTTTTTCTCTTTCATCACTTTAAGTATGTCCTGCCATTCCCTTCTGGCTTGAAGAGTTTCTATTGAAAGATCAGCTGTTATTCTTATGGGGATCCCTTTGTGTGTTATTTGTTTCTTTTCCCTTCCTGATTTTAATATTTGTACTTTGTGTTTAATTTTTGTTAGTTTGATTAATATATGTCTTGGCATGTTTGGCCTTAGGTTCATCCTGCTTGGGACTCTCTGGATTTCTTGGACTTGGGTGCTTATTTCTTTCCCCATATTAGGGAAGTTTTCAACTATTATCTCCTCAAGTATTTTTCATGCCCTTTCTTTTGGTCTTATTCTTCTGGGACAACTGTGGTTCAAATGCTGCGGCATTTAACATTGTCTCAGAGGGCTCTGAGTTCGTCCTCATTCTTTGAAATTCTTTTTTTCCTCTCTGCTTCATTTATTTCCACCATTCTATCTTCCATCTCACTTATTCTCTCTTCTGTCTCAGTTATTCTACTGTTGGTTCCCTCCAGAGTGTTACTAATCTCAATTATTTCATTTCTCATTATTGATTGACTTTATTTCTTCTAGGTTTTTGTCAAATATTTCTTGCATCTTCTCAATCCTTCTCTAGTCTATTTATCTGTATCTCCATTCTATTTCAAGATTTTGGATCATCTTTACCATCATTAGCCTGGATGCTTTTTCTGGTAGACTCCCTATCTCCTCCTCTTTTTGTTTGATTTAGTGGATGTTTATCATGTTAATTCACCTGCTGGATATTTCTCTGTCTTTTCATCTTGTTTATATTTCTGTGTTTGGGGTGCCCTTTCCACAGGCTGGAAGTTCATGGTTCCTCTTAATTGTGGAATCTGCTACCTATGGGTGGGGTTGGACCAGTAGCTTGTCAAGGTTTCTTGTCTGGAGGAACTTATGTCTGTGTTCTGGTGGGTGGAGCTGGATCTTTTCTCTGTGGAATGCAATGAAGTGTCCAGTAATGAGTTTAGTATGGCTTTGGGCAGCCCACCTTTTAATGTTCAGGGTAGCATTTCTGTTTTGCTAGAGAATTAGCATGGTGTGTCTTGCACTGGAACTTGTTGGCTCTTGGGTGGAGCTTGGTTTCAGTGTAGCTATGGGAGACTTTTGGATGGGCTTTTGGACTCTTGTCTATTAATGTTCCCTGGAGCCAGGAATTCTCTGATGTTCTAAAGTTCTGGAGTTGAGCCTCCTGCCTCTGGCTTTCTGTCCTTCTCTTACTTGAGTAACCTCAAGGCTTATCCATCTATACAGCATAGAAGATAAAATCCCTAGGTTAATGGCGAAACAACTCTCCACAGCCAGGAATAACCAGAGAGATTCAGAGTTATACAGAGAAGAGAAGAGGGAGGAGTGCGATAGAGGTGGCCAGGAGGAGAAAAGGTAGAGTCAAAAGGGGAGAAAGAAATCAAGCCAGTTATCAAATCCCTAAGTGAAAATAGATACTGAATATTAGATTGTTTAAGGTACAAAACTGATAACAAATATCAAAAAGCAAATATTAAAAGCCCAGAACAGAAGTTTGACTCTCAAAAATATAATATAAAAAATACAAAACAAAAATGATCACAAATTAAAAAAAAATCTATAGAATTTGTTTTAAAAATAGCTTTTTAAAAAGAAAGGTGCCTTTTCCGTAGGCTGGAAGTTCATGGTTCCTCTTAGTCATGGAATAAGCAATTGTAGGCAATAAAATGAAAGTTAAAGGAGTAATAAAGAACTAAAATTTTTTTAAAATCAAAAAGTGATAATAGTAAAAATATATTTAGAAACTTCTCTGGATCTGTTGTGGGCAGTGTGTGTTCAGTTCATTGACAAATAGTCCCTTTTTCTCAAGATATATAGGTGCCCCCTCAAATGCACAGTTTCAGCAATAACTGCAAAGTTTTAATCTATTTCACCTGTCACTTCTGGGATGGTTTCCCCTTCTTTGCTTATCTTGACTTCCTCTGTTTGCAAGTTTCTTCAGTGTCTAATCTTTGACCTGACACAATAGAATGAAGGTGGCCACTTATTTAGGCTCACTTGTTCAGCTGTGCTGTGGAGAGGGAGGGACACTGAAAATAAATGTTGCTGGCATATGTGGGGAGTACTCACAGTGGATGGACCACACTGTATTTACCACAGCACAAGGTGGCATGTACTTCCCAGGTCCACACAGTTCAGCCTCCAGAGTGCTCTGCAAAGCACTGTCCCAAGTGAGCCCTACATTTTGTGCACTTCCTAGGTGTAAATCACTCAGGTTCTCAAGTACTCTGCAAGGGCACAGACTCAGATGGGCTGTACATTTTGTGATCTTCCCAGGTCCAAGATGCTCAAGTGACCGGGTGCTTGGTGAGCACACTGTCCCAGGTGGGTCATTTGTCTTATGCATCTCCCTGATCCCAGACGTTCAGTTTCCTGGGTGTGCCCTGAGGGCACAGTACCAGGTGTGCTGTGTGTCCCCTCTGGGGAGCTGATCTCAGGCTGTGACACTTCTAGCAGATGTGAACAGTCCAGGATCCCAGGAAGATGTGGTTAACAACTGGCAGCCTGCTCACAGTTTGGTAGAAGATGTGGTCTCTGGGGCTGTGATTGCAGCAGTTCCTTGCCTTCCATCTCAGGCTGTCACACACGTGTCTCTCTACCTGTGGTGAGGGAGAGTGATAAATGGCAGCTGGTTTTGTCTCCTTTGGTATTTGCTAGGGCTCAATCCTTTATTCTGTGAGCATGCCAAGGGTCACCATGGAGTGTTAGAGCCTTTCGTGGGAAAGGTCCTTTTTTTTTTTTTTTTAATCGTCTCTTTGGTGATCCCATGGTTTGGGTTCTTATGTCAAATTAGTCCCCTCAGATTGTCCTCAGGGCATACAAACCTGGTTCTTACCCTAAGGACTAATGATGCAGCCCATGCCTCTCTGCCCAGCCCCCCTCAATGCTGATGGATACAAGCGTCTGAGCCACTTTTCTGCAAGTTATTGTGGTTAGGTGCATATTCTGTGTGTGTTTTTTTTTTTTTTTTCTTTCTGGCTATGTTGCCCTCTAAGATTCCAAAGCTCCCTACTAAAACACCTGTGAGAGGGTTTCATATTGTGTGGAAACTTCTCTTCCTTCATGACTCCCTCCCCAGAGCGAGTCTCCATCCCTAAATGCTTTATCTCTGTTTTTGTGTTTTATATTTTGTCCTACCTCCTTTTGAAGACAATGGACTGTCTTCTGGGTGCCTGGTGTCCTCCAGCGTTCAGATGTTGTTTTGTGGAAGTTGCCCAACATTCAAACGATCTTTTAGTGAATTTGTGGGGGAGAAAGTGGTCTCTCTGTCCTATTCCTCTGCCCTCTTGCGACCTCTCTTACTTTGCCTTTTCTAAATGGAGCTTGTACAGCTGGAAGTTCTTAGCTCACATACTGTTGAACCCTAGTTTGAAAGATTTTGAGCATTACCTAGCTAGCATGTGAAATTAGTGCAGTTGTGTGGTAGCCTGAACATTCTGTCACATTCCCTTTCTTTGAGATTGGAATGAAAACTGATCTTTTCCAAACCTGTGGCCATTGATGAGTTTTCCAAGTTTGCTGGCATACTGAGTGCAGCACTTTAATAGCATCATCTTTTAAGATTTGAAATAGCTAGCTGGAATTTCATCATCTGCACTAGCTTTATTCTTTTTAATGCTGCCTAAGGCCCACTTGACTTCACACTCCAGGATATCTTGCTCTAGATGAGTGACTATACCATTGTTGTTATCCAGGTCATTAAGACCTTTTTTGTACAGTTCTGTGTATTCTTGCCACTTCTTCTTAATATCTTCTGCTTCTGTTAGATCTTTATCTTTTCTCTCCTTTATTGTGCCCTTCTTTGTATGAAATATTCCCTGCTGCTACTGCTAAGTCACTGCAGTTGTGTCCGACTCTGTGTGACCCCATAGACGGTAGCCCACCAGGCTCCCCTGTCCCTGGGATTCTCCAGGCAAGAACAGTGGAGTGGGTTGCCATTTCTTTCTCCAATGCATGAAACTGAAGTCATCCAGTCGTGTCGGAACCTTTGTGACCCCATGGACTGCAGCCTACCAGGCTCCTCCATCCATGGGATTTTCCAGGCAAGAGTACTGGAGTGGGGTGCCATTGCCTTCTCCAGAAATGTTCCCTAAGTATCTCCTATTTTTTTTTTTTAAAGAGATCGCTAGTCTTTCCAATTCTATTGTTTTCCTCTATTTCTTTGCATTGTTCACTTCAGAAGGCTTTCTTTCCTCTGCTTGGTCTTATTTAGAACTCTGCATTCAGTTGGTTATATCTCTGCTTTTCTCTTTTGCCTTTTGCTTCTTTTCTTTTCTCAGCTATTTGTAAGGCCTCGTCAGAGAACCATCTTACCTTTTGCATTTTTTTTTTTCTTTGGGATTGATTTTGGTTATTTCCTCCTATACATTGTTATGAACCTCTGACCATAGTTCTTCAGGCACGCTATCAGATCTAATCCCTTGAATCTATTTGTGACTTCCACTGTTGGTAAAGAATCCACTTGCAATACAGGAGACCCCGGCTCAATTCCTGGGTTGGGAAGATCTGCTGGAGAAGGGATAGGCTACCCACTCCAGTATTCTTGGGCTTCCCTTGTGGCTCAGCTGGTAAAAATCCCCCTGCAATGCAGGAGACCTGGGTTCTTTCCTGGGTTGGGAAGATCCCCTGGAGAAGAGAAAGGATACCCACTGCAGTATGCTGGCTTAGGAGAATTCCATGGACCTTATAGTCCATGGGGTCATAAAAGCTGGACATGACTGAGTGACTTTCACTTCATTTCACACTGTATAATCATAAGAAATTTGATTTAGGTCATACCTGAGTGGCCTAGTGGTTTTCTCTATTTCAATTTAAGGCTGAATCTTTCAATAAGGAGCTGATGATGTGAACCACAGTCTACTCTGAATCCTTTTTTAATTTTTAAACTGACTGTATAGAGCTTCTCCACCTTTCTTCAGGTGCAAAGAATATAAACAACCTGATTTTGAATATTAGCTGACATATATGTAGGGCTTTAATTCTAGAATCTCTAACTTGTTCCATTAGTCTGCATGTGTACATGCTAAGTTGCTTCAGTAGTGTCTACTTCTTTTCAACCCTATGTATGTACTGTAGCCTGCTAGGTTCCTCTGTCCATTGGATTCTCCAGGCAAGAATCCTGGAGTGGGTTGTCATGCCCTCCTCTAGGGGATCTTCCTTATCCAGTGATCAAACTGGGGTCTTTTACATCTCCTGCTTTAGTAAGTAGTGAGGGTTTTTTTTTTTTTACCCCTGAGCCACCTGGGAATCCCTCCATTAATCTATATTTATGCAAACTCCATACAATCTTTATTATTATAACTTCATAGTACAGTTTAAAACAAGGAAGTGTGACATATCTAATTTGCTTCTTTTTCCTTAGAATTATTTTAGCTATTCATGGTCGTTTCAGGTTCCATACAAATTTTAGAATTTTTTTCCTATTTCTGTGAATAATTCCATGGGCCTTTTGATGGGAATTGAATTGATAGATGGGTTCTGTAGTACACCCACTTTAACAATATTAATTCTTCCAATCCATGAACATGGATGTCTTTTTATTTGTTTGTGTCTTCAATTGCTTTCAATAGTCTGTAATTTGCATTTTATAGATATTTTATCTCTGTGGATAACTTTTTTTCTTAGCTGTTTTATCATTTTTAATGCTATAAATTGCAATATTGTTATATAGGATAGAATTTTAAAATTACCCTTTCAGATATTTTGTTGTTAGGACATAGAAATTCATGCAACCATAGTTTGTACCTTGATTTATATCATGCAGATTTACTGGAATTTGTTGATTAGTTTCAACCTTTTTTCAGTTGAGTCTTTGTGAATTTCCAAAATCATATCATCTTCAAATAGTAACGATTTTACTACCTCTTTCTTGATTTGGATGCTTTTATTGCCTAATTGCTCTAGCTAAGACTTCTAATACTATATAGATTGAGGGGTGAGAATTAGCATCCTTTTGTTTTTTTCTGTTCTTAGAGGAAAAACTTTCAGACTTTCACCATGGAGTATGATGTTACCTGTGATTTTTGTTCTGTATGTCCTTTACTATTTCTTATCATGAGAGGATGCTATATTTTCTCAAATGTTTTTCTTTTCCTGTATCTATTGCAATTGTTGTGTAATTTTTTTCTTTTATTCTATTAATGTGATGCATTAATTACATATATTTTATTTTCATAAGTTAAACACTGTATCTAATGAATAAGTCCTTCTTGGTCATGGTGGAAGCTTTCAAATGAGTTATTGAATTCAATTTGCTATGTTATTGATAATATTTGCATTTACATTAATCAGGGTAGTGGCCAGTAGTTTTCTCATAATGTCAAATCTGGCTTTGGTGTCAGGTAATCAAGACCACCTCCATGGAGAAGAAATGCAAAAAAGCAAAATGGCTGTCTGGGGAGGCCTTACAAATAGCTGTGAAAAGAAGAGAGGTGAAAAGCAAAGGAGAAAAGGAAAGACATAAGCATCTGAATGCAGAGTTCCAGAGAATAGCAGGAAGAGATAAGAAAGCCTTCTTCAGCGATCAATGCAAAGAAATACAGGAAAAGAACAGAATGGGAAAGACTAGAGATCTCTTCAAGAAAATTAGAGATACCAAGGGAACATTTCATGCAAAGATGGGCTCGATAAAGGACAGAAATGGTCTGGACCTAACAGAAGCAAAAGATATTAAGAGTTGGCAAGAATATATGGAAGAACTGTACAAAAAGATCTTCACAATCCAGATAATCATGATGATGTGATCACTAATCTAGAACCAGACATCCTGGAATGTGAAGTCAACTGGGCCTTAGAAAGCATCACTACAGACAAAGCTAGTGAAAGAGATGGAATTCCAGTTGAGCTGTTTCAAATCCTGAAAGATGATGCTGTGAAAGTGCTGCACTGAGTATGCCAGCAAATTTGGAAAACTCAGCAGTGGCCACAGGACTGGAAAAGGTCAGTTTTCATTCCAATCCCCAAAAAAGGCAATGCCAAAGAATGCTCAGACTACCACACAATTGCACTCATCTCACATGCTAGTAAAGTAATGCTCAAAATTCTCCAAGCCAAGCTTCAACAATACATGAACTGTGAACTCCCTGATGTTCAAGCTGGTTTTAGAAAAAGCAGAGGAGCCAGAGATCAAATTGCCAACCTCTGCTGGATCATGGAAAAAGCAAGAGAGTTACAGAAAAACATCTATTTCTGCTTTATTGATTATGCCAAAGACTTTGACTGTGTGGATCACAATAAACTGTGGAAAATTCTGAAAGAGATGGGAATACCAGACCACCTGACCTGCCTCTTGAGAAATCTGTATGCAGGTCAGGAAGAAACAGTTAGAATTGGACATGGAACAAAAGACTGGTTCCAAATAAGAAAAGGAGTACGTCAAGGCTGTATACTGTCACCCTACTTATTTAACTTCTATGCAGAGTACATCATGAGAAACACTGGACTGGAAGAAACACAAGCTGGAATCAAGATTGCTGGGAGAACTATCAATAACTTCAGATATGCAGATGACACCACTCTATGGAAGAAAGTGAAAAGGAACTAAAAGCCTCTTGATGAAAGTGAAAGAGGAGAGTGAAAAAGTTGGCTTAAAGCTCAACATTTAAAAAATAAAGATCATGGCATCTGGTCCCATCATTTCATGGGAAATAGATGGGGAAACAGTGGAAACAGTGTCAGAGTTTATGTTTGGGGACTCCAAAATCACTGCAGATGGAGACTGCAGCCATGAAATTAAAAGACACTTACTCCTTGGAAGAAAAGTTATGACCAACCTAGACAGTGTATTCAAAAGCAGAGACATTGCTTTGCCCACTAAGATCCGTCTAGTCAAGGCTATGGTCTTTCCTGTGGTCATGCGTGGATGTGAGAGTTGAATTGTGAAGAAGGCTGAGTGCCGAAGAATGGATGCTTTTGAGCTGTGGTGTTGGAGAAGACTCTTGAGAGTCTCTTGGACTGCAAGGAGATCCAACCAGTCCATTCTGAAGGAGATCAACCCTGGGATTTCTTTGGAAAGAATGATACTAAAGCTGAAACTCCAGTACTTTGGCCACCTCATGAGAAGAGTTGACTCATTGGAAAAGGCTCTGATTCTGGGAAGGATTGAGGGCAGGAGGAGAAGGGCACATCCGAGGATGAGATGGCTGGATGGCATCACGGACTCGATGGACATGAGTCTGAGTGAACTCCAGGAGATGGTGATGGACAGGAGGCCTGGCGTGCTGCGATTCATGGGGTTGCAAAGCGTCGGACATGACTGAGCAACTGAACTGAACTGAACTGAATGCTAACCTGTTGGAATGAGTTTGGGGTGATCTCTCTTATTCAAAGTTGTGGAAAAGTTTGATAAGTGTTATTATTTTTCCTTTAAATTTTTCATAATAGCTTATCAGTGAAGCAATCTGGTACTGGATTTTTGTTTTGCATTGGGAAGATTTTGATTGTTGATTCAATCTCTGTATACTGTATTTGTCTCTTTAGATTTTCTATTTCAGATTTAGTCTTGTATTTTTAGGATTTCATTAATTTCTCCTAGGTTACTAGTTTTGTTGACATATAATTGTTCACAGTAAATTCTTATGATCCTATGTATTTCTCTAGCATTATGTTAATGTGTTCTCTTTCATCTACTTATTTCAATCTTTTCTCTTTTTTTGTTAGTTGTTGCTGTTCAGTGTCTAAGATGTGACTGGCTATTTGCAAACCCATGGGCTATAGCATGCCAGGTTTCCCTGTCCTTCACTATCTCCCAGAGTTTTTTCAAACTCACATCCATTGAGTTGATGCTGCCATCCAACCATCTCATCCTCTGTTGTCCCTTTCTCCTCCTGCCTTCAAACTTTCCTAGCATCAAGATTCTTTCCAATGTGGCTCTTCACATCAGGTGGCCAAAATATTGGAGCATCAACTTCACTGTCAGTCCCTCCAGTGAATATTCAGAGTTGCTTTCCTTTAGGAGTGACTGGGTTGATCTGGTTGTTGTCCAAGACACTCTCGAGAGTCTTCTCTAGCACCACAGTTCTAAGGCATCAATTCTTTGGTGCTCAGCCTTCTTTACTGCCCAACTCTCACATCTGTAAATGAGTACTGGTAAAACTACAGCTTTGACAAAACAGACCTTTGTTGGCAAAGTGATATCTCTGCTTTTAATTTGCTCTCTAGATTTGTCATAGTTTTCCTTCCAAGAAGCAAACATCTTTTAATTCCATAGCTGTATTCACTGTCTGCAGTGATGTTGGCGCCCTAAAAATAAAATCTGTAACTGCTTCCTCTTTTTCTTCATTTGCCATGAAGTGATGAGTCCTGATGTCATGATCACAGTTTTATGAATGTTGAGTTTTAGGCCAGCTTTTTCACTCTCCTCTCTCAGCCTCATCAAGAGGCTCTTTAGCCTTCTTCACTTTCTGCCATTAGAGTAGTATCATCTGTATATCTGAGATTGTTGATATTTGTACTTTCTTTTTTTAAAATTTTACTTTATTTTACTTTACAATACTGTATTGGTTTTGCCATACAACAACATGAATCCGCCACGGGTGTAAGGTACAGCTTCATCCAGCCTGGCATTTTACCTGATGTGCTCTGCATATAATTTAAATAAGCAGGGTGACAATGAACAACTTTGACGTACTTCTTTCCCAATTTTGAACCAGTCCACTCTTCCATGTCCGGTTCTGACAGTTGCTTCTTGACATGTATACAGATTTCTCTTCCCGGGACGGGATTCCTTTCCCGGGACAGAGCTCCCTCCCTACCTCCTTTGTCTCTTTTTCGGCTTTTATATTTTTTCCTACCTGTTTTTGAAACCAATAATCTGCTTTGCTTGATCCCTGATACCCTCTGCCAGCATTCAGAAGTTGTTTTGTGGAATTTACTCAGCGCTGAAATGTTCTTTTGATGAGTTAGTTAGGGAGAAAGTGGTCTCCCCGTCCTATTCCTCCGCCATCTTTTTCAGAAGAAACCTGAGATAAGGTTGTCTGGCGTTCCTATCTCTTTAAGAATTTTCAGAGTTTGTTATGATCCACACAATAAAAAGCTTTAGCATAGTCAATGAAATAGCAGTAGATTTTTTTTCCCCTGAAATTCTTTTGCTTTTTCTATGATCCAACAGGTGCTGGCAATTTGATATCTGGTTCCTCTGTCTATTCGAAATCCAGCTTGTACATCTAAAAGTTCTTGGTTCACATATTGTTCAAGCCTAGCTTGAAGGATTTTTTAGCATTACCTTGGCAGCATGGGAAATGAGAAGAATTGTATGGGGGTTTGAACATTCTTTGACATTGCCCTTCTTTAGGATTGGTATGAAAATTGATCTTTTCTAGTTCTGTGGCCATTGCTGAGTTTTCCAAATTTCCTGGCATTTTGAGTGCAGCACTTTCACAGCATCATATTTTAGGATTTGAAATAGCTCAGCTGGAATTCCATCACTTCCACTAGCTTTGTTTGTAGCAATATTTCTTAGGGCCCACTTGACCTCACACTCCAGGATGTCTGATTCTGGGTTAATGATGATATCATCATGGTTATCTGGGTCATTAAGATCTTTTTGGATAGTTCTGTGTATTCTTGCCATCTCTTCTTAATCTCTTTTGCTTCTGTATACCTAAAGTTTTGATTATCTTTTTTCAAAATCCAGCCCTTAGTTTCGTTGATCCATTTTGTTTTTTTCCCCTTTTGTTCTCAATTAAATTCCTTTCAGCTCTTTTCTTTTAGTTTCCTTTCCTCAGCTAAATATAGGATTACATTTAAAAATTTCCTTGACCTTTATTTTATTTCCTTGATATTTAAAGTTAGGTTATAGAATTTATTTATTTATTTATTACTGATGCATGATTGGTTTATATTATTGTGTTTGTTTTAGTTGTACAACAAAGTGATTCAGCTATATATCTACAGCAAGTCCACTACATATGAACCTTAAAGTTGCAGACTTTCAAAGATGTGAATGTGTTTTCCATCAACATCAAGCATGAGTGAAATTTCAGATTGCCCTCTGTTTCTTACTGCTGATGATCTTTCAATTCTAACATGTCCCACCTGATGCTCCTCCCATTTGTAACTCTTACCTGTTCATTTGATGCCAGGACCTGTATGCCAGCTTTTTTCTTTTCAAGAAACTGTACTATAAGATTAAAAATGTTTGTATTTGTTTGTTTGTTTTATCAATTATCTTTTTGGAAAGTATTTTAAACCTATTATAGTACAGTACTATATATCCAAGTGTATTAGTTGGGTACCTGGGCTAACTTTGTTGAACTTATGTACAAATTGGACTTATGAACCTGCTCTCAGAATGGAACTCATTCATATGTAGGAGACTTACTGGGAGTATATATATATTTCAGATTACTTTTAATATAGATTATTATAAGATATTATATATAGTTCCCTGTGTTATACAGTGAATCCTTTTTGCTTATCTATTTTATGTATAGTAGCTTGTATCTGTTCATTTCATACTCCTATTTATTTCTCCTCTTCCTTTCCCTTTTGGTAACCATAATTTTTTTCTATGTCTATGAGTTAGTTTTTGTTTTGTTAATAGATTCATTTAAATTTTTTAGGTTCTACATATAAGTGATATCATATAATATTTTTCTTTCACTTTCTGACTTTCACTTAGTATGATATTTTTTAGGTCCATTCAGGTTGCTACAAATGACAATATTCCAGTACTTTTTATGGCTGAATAGTATTATATTGTGACACTTAAATCAAACATCTGTTGATGGGCACTTGGGTTGTTTTCATGTCTTGACTATTGTAAGTAGTGTTGCTATGAATATTGTAATATTGTGGTGCTTTTAGTTTTTATTATTATTATTATTATTTTTTTGGATATATGTCAATAAATGGGAATTATTGATCATATGTATCATTATTTTTAGTGTTTTTGGAACCTCTGTGGTGTTTTCCATAGTGGCTGTACCTATTTACATTTAAAGTTATTATGGATCTTTACAGTTTCATAATATATGCATTTATTTCTATAAGATTTCCTCTTAGAAACTGCTTTTCCATCATACCATAGAATTAAATATGCTGTGTTTCCACTTTCATTGATTTTAAAATTTTATTTATATTTTAACTGAAAGAAAATTGCTTTACAGAATTTTGTTGTTTTCTGTCAAACCTCAACATGAATCAGCCATAGGTATATATATATATATATATATATATATATATATATATATCCCTCCCTTTTGAACCTCCCTCCCATCTCCCTTCTCATCCCACCCCTCTAGATTGATACAGAGCCCTTGTTTGGGTTTCCTGAGACATACAGCAAATTCCCATTGGCTATCTATTTTACATATGATGATGTAAGTTTTCATGTTACTCTTTCCATACATCTCACCCTCTCCTTCCCTCTCCCTATGTTGATAAGTCTGTTCTCTATGTCTGTTTCTCCATTACTGCCTTGCAAATAAAGTCTTCAGTACCATTTTTTAGATTTTGCATATATGCATTAGTATATGATATTTCTCTTTCTGACTTATTTCACTCTGTAATAGGTTCTAGGTTCATCCACTTCATTAGAACAGGCTCAAATGCATTCCTTTTTATGGGTAAGTAATACTCCATTGTGTATATGTATCACAACTTCTTTATCCATTCATCTGTCAATGGACCTCTAGGTTGCTTCCATGTTCTGCTGTTGCTGCTGCTGCTGCTGCTGCTAAGTCACTTCAGTCATGGCTGACTCTGTGCGACCCCATAGATGGCAGCCCACCAGGTTCCTCCATCCCTGGGATCCTCCAGGCAAGAACACTGGAGTGGGTTGCCATTTCCTTATTCAATGCATGAAAGTGAAAATTGAAAGTGAAGTCGTTCAGTCATGTCTGACTCTTAGCGACCCCATGGACTGCAGCCTACCATGCTCCTCCATCCATGGGATTTTCCAGGCAAGAGAACTGGAGTGGGGTGCCATTGCCTTCTCTGGCTTCCATGTTCTGGTTCCAGCTATTGTAAACAGTGCTGCAATGAATAATGGGATACATGGGATACATACAATTTTGGTTTGCTCAGTGTGTATGCCTAGGATTATAACTACTGGGTCATATGGTGCCTTTATTTCTAGTTTTTAAGGCATCTCCTTACGGTCTTCCGTAGTCAATGTATAAATTTACATTCCCACCAATGGAGCAAGAGCATTCCCTTTTCTGCACATCCTCTCCAGCATATATTGCTTGTGGTGTGGACTTTTTGATGATGGCCATTTTGACCGGTGTGAGGTGATATCTGCTGGATCATCACAAAAGCAAGCGAGTTCCAGAAAAATATCTATTTCTGCTTTATTGACTATGCCAAAGCTTTTGACTGTGTGGATCACAATAAACTGTGCAAAATTCTGAAAGAGAAGGGAATACCAGACCACCTGACTGGCCTCTTGAGAAGTCTGTATGCAGGTCAAGAAGCAATAGTTAGAACTGGACATGGAACAACAGACTGGTTCCAAATAGAGAAAGGAGTATGTCAAGGCTGTATATTGTCACCCTGCTTATTTCACTTATATGCAGAGTACATCATGAGAAATGCTGGACTGGATGAAGCACAGGCTGGAATCAAGACTGCCGGGAGAAATATCAATAATCTCAGATATGCAGATGACACCACCCTTATGGCAGAAAGTGAAGAATAACTAAAGAGCCTCTTGATGAAAGTGAAAGAGGAGAGTGAAAAGTTGGCTTAAAGTTCAATATTCAGAAAACATAGATCATGGCATCCGGTCCCATCATTTCATGGCAAATAAATGGGGAAACAGTGGAAACAGTGTCAGATTTTATTTTGGGGGCTCCAAAATCACTGCAGATGGTGACTGCAGCTATGAAATAAAAAGATGCTTGCTCCTTGGAAGAAAAGTTATGACTAACCTAGACAGCTTATTAAAAAGCAGAGATACTACTTTGCCAACAAAGTTCCATCTAGTCAAGGCTACTGTTTTTACAGTAGTCATATATGGATGTGAGAGTTGGACTATAAAGCTGAGCACCAAAGAATTGATGCTTTTGAACTGTGGTGTTGGAGAAGACTTTTGAGAGTCCCTTGGGCTGCAAGGAGATCCAACCAGTCCATCCTAAAGAAATCAGTTCTGATTGTCCATTGGAAGAACTGATGCTGAAGCTGAAACTCCAATACTTTGGCCACCTGATGCAAAGAGCTGACTTATTTGAAAAGACCCTGATGCTGGGCAAGATTGAGGGCAGGAGAAGAAGGGGATGAGATGGTTGGATGACATCACAAACTCAATGGACATGAGTTTGAGTAAACTCCAGGAGTTGGTGATGGAAAGGAGGCCTGGAGAGCTGCAGTCCATGGGTTCGCAAAGAGTTGGACATGACTGAGCGACTGAAATGAACTGAACTGAAATGAGGTGATATCTCACTATAGTTTTGATTTGCATTTGTCTAATAATAAGTGATGTTTTCTTTAATAATGAGCATCTTTTCATGTGTTTATCAGCCATCTGTATGTTTTCTTTGGAGAAATGTCTGTTCAGGTCTTTTTCTACTTTGATTGTGTTGTTTGTTTTTCTGTTATTGAGCTGTATGAGCGGCTTGTATATCTTAGAAATTAATCTTTTTCAGTTGTTTCAGTTTCCATTATTTTCTTCCACTCTGAGGGTTGTCGTTTCACCTTGTATATAGTTTTTTTGCTATGCAAAAGTTTTTAAGTTTAGTCAGGTCCTACTTGTTTAATTTTGTTTTTATTTTCGTTACTCTAGGAGGTGAATCATAGAGGATCTTGCTTTGATTTATGTCATCAAGTGTTTTGCCCTATGTTTTCCACTAAGAGTTTTATAGTTTCTGGTCTTATATTTAGGTATTTAACCATTTTGAGTTGATCTTTGTTTATGGTGTTAGGAAGTGTTCTAATTTTATTCTTTTACATGTAACTGTCCAGTTTTCCCAGGACCGTTTATTGAAGAGGCTGTCTTTGCACCATTGTATATTCTTGCCTCCTTTGTCAAAAATAAGGTATCCATAAGAGCATGGATCTATTTCTCAGCTTTCTATCTTGTTTCATTGCTCTATATTTCTGTTTTTGTGTCATTAACATACTGTCTTGATGACTATAATTTTGTAGTATAATCGAAAGTCAGGAACATTGATTTCCTCCAGCTCTGTTATTCTTCCTCAACTCTGCTTTGGCTATTTGGGTCTTTTGTGTTTCCATGTGAATTGTTGTTGAGGTCCTTTAATGGACCAGAACCTGGTGGTCTGGAGTCAATGATAAGAAAGTAAAAGAGAGAGAGAAAGAGGCTGATATTCCTTGGTTTATACAGAAAACCAATAAAGTCCTTGATACAGGGCTTGCATCACTCACAAAGACACAGTACACTTTCTCAAAAGCGTCTTAGAAGCTTGGCCAGGAGAGTGACCATGACGGGTTTCTGAGCTCCAGAGAGTTAGCCTGAAAGAGAGAGAGAGAGAGAGAAAGAAAGAAAGACAGGGGGACCCAAGCTCTGATGGAGCAAAGGTGTTTTATTCAACATTGTGTGGGTATTTATATTGTCTTACAAGGTAGCTGTTTTCAGCAGAGATAAAAATCAAAAGTCCAGACTTACAAATTATCAAAGAAAACATAAGGAGATCCATATCAAAGAGAGAGGGTTGTAAATAATCACTTTTACCATATGGTTCATAAAAAGGAAGAGGGTCGTAAATAGTTACTTATCACCGTATGAGATAACTGATGAAGGAAATGCAGACATTCTTCAGCCCCCGGGAGTAGTTTGCTACTCCACTAAATTCTTGAATATTCAGGAATTAATAAGGGACAGAAGATTCATGACAAATCCAAAACAGCACACAGGAAGCCTCCTGTTAAATGCTTCCTGACAAATTGTGAAATTTTTGTTCTATTTCTGTGAAAATTACCATTAATAATTTGATAGGGATGGCATTGAATCTGTAGATTGCATTTGGTAGTATAATCATTTTCACAATATAGATTCTTCCTACCCAGGAACATGGAATATTTCTCCATCTGTTTATGTTGTCTTTAATTTCTTTCATCAGTGTCATAATTTTCTGTGTACAGTTCTTTTGTCTTTAAGGTAAGTTTAATCCTAGATGTTTCATTCTTTTTGTTGCAATGGTGAATGGGATTGATTCCTTAATTTCTCTTTCTTATATTTCATTGTTAGTATATAGAAATGCAATTGATTTCTGTATATTGATTTTGTATCCTGTAACTTTTATAAGTTCACTGATTAGCTCTAGTAATTTTCTGATACTATCTTTAGAATTTTCTATGTACAGTATCATGTCATTTGCAAACAGTGAGATCTTTACTACTTCTTTTCTGATCTGGAGTCCTTTTTTTCTTTTTCTTCTTGGATTGTGTAGCTAGAACTTCCAGGAAGTTTGTTGAATAATCGTGGTGAAAGTGGACACCCTTGCCTTGTTCCTGATCTTAGGGGAATGCTTTCAGGTTCTCACCATTGAGAATAACGTTTGCTGTAGGCTGATCATATATGGCCTTTATTATGTTGAGGTAGGTTCCTTTTATGCCCATTTTTTGAAGAGTTTTAATCATAAATGGGTGCTGAATTTTGTCAAAGGCTTTTTCTGCATCTACTGAGATTACCATATGGTTTTTCTCCTTCAGTTTGTTAATATGGTGAATCTCATTTGTGTATATTGAAGAATCCTTGCATCCCGGGAATAAACCCAACTTCATCATGGTGTATGAACTTTTTAATGTGTTGTTGAATTCTGTTTGCTAAAATTTTGTTGAGGATTTTTGCATCTATGTTCATCAGTGATATTGGCCTGTATTATTTTTTTTTTTCGTATCTTGTCTTTGGTTTTGGTATCAGGATGATGGTGGCCTCATAGAACGAGTTTGAAAGTACTCCTTTCTCCACAATTTTTAAAAAGAGTTTTAGAAGGATAGGCATTAGCTCTTCACTAAAATTATCCTGTGAAGCCATCTGATCCTCTTTTTTTTTTTTTTTTGGATTTTTGATCACAGACTCAATTTCAGTGCTAGTAATTGTGTTGTTCATAATTTGTATTTCTTCCTGTTTCAGTCTTGGAAGATTGAATTTTTCTAAGAATCTGTCCATTTCTTCCAGGTTATCCATTTTATTGCCATATAGTTGTTCATAATAGTCTTATAATCCTTTGTATTTCTGCACTGCCTGTTGTAACCTCTCCTTTTTCATTTCTAATTTTGTTGATTTGATTCTTCTCTCTTTTTTCTTGATGAGTCTGGCTAAAGGTTTGCCAATTTTTGTTTATGTCCTCAAAAAACTAGCTTCTAATTTTTTTAATCTTTACAATTGTTCCTTTCAAATTTTTTTATTTATTTCTTCTATGGCATTTTCTTTCCTTCTGCTAATTTTGGGATTTTTTGGTTCTTTTTTCTGCAGGTATTTTAGGTATAAAATTAGGTTGTTTATTCAATGTTTTTCCTGTTTCTTGAGGTAGGATTGTATTCCTATAAACTTCCCTCTTAGAACTGCTTTTGCTGCATCTCACAGGTTTTGAGTTGTTGTGTTTTCATTGTCATTTGTTTCTAGAATTTTTTGATTTCTATTTTTATTTCTTCAGTGACCTGTTGGTTATTTAGAAACCTATTGTTTAATCTTCACGTGTTCCTTACTTTTTTTTTTCTTGTAATTAATATCTAGTCTCATAGTTTGGAGGTCAGAAAAGATGCTTGATACAATTTAAATTGTCTTAAATTTACTGAGGTTTGATATTTGACACAAGATGTCGTCTATCCTGGAGAATGTTTCATGTGCACTTGAGAACAAGGTGTATTCTCAGCATTTGGATGGAATGTCCTGAAAATATCAATGAGATCCATCTCATCTAATGTATCATTTAAGACTTGTGTTCCCTTATTAATTTTCTGTTTTGATTATCTGTCCATTGGTGGGAATAAAGTGTTAAAGCCTCCTCCTATTATTGCATTACTGTCAATTTCTTCTTTCATATCTGTTAGTGTTTGCCTTATGTATTGAGGTGCTCCTATGTTGGGTGCATAGATATTTACAATTGTTATGTCTTCCTCATGGATTGATCCCTTGATCATTATGTAGTGCCCTTCCTTATCTCTTGTAATCTTCTTTATTTCAAGGTCTATTTTGTCTGTTATGAAGATTGCAATTCCAGCTTTATTTTGCTTCCCATTTGCATGGAATATATTTTTCCATCCTCTCACTTTCTTACTGTATGTGTCTTGAGATCTGAAGTGGGTTTCCTATAGACAACATATATATGAGTCTTGTGTCTTTTTGGGGGAGGGAGGTCTTGTTTGTTTATCCATTCAGCCAATCTGTATATTTTGGTTGGAGCATTTAATCCATTTTCATTTAAAGTAATTGTTGATATATATGTTCCTATTGCCATTTCTTAATTGTTTGGGGTTTGATTTTGTAGATCATTTTCTTCTCTTGTATTTCTTTACTATATAAGTCCCTTTACCATTTGTTGTAAAGTTTGTTTGGTGGTACTTAATTCTTTTAACTTTTGCTTGTCTGAAAATCTTTTGATTTCTCCATCAAATTTGAAAGAGATCCTTGCCAGGTAAAGTAATCTTGGTTGTAGATTTTCCCCTTTCAGTACTATAAATATATCCTGCCTTTCCCTTCTGGCCTGCAGTTTCTGCTGAAAGATCAACTATTAAATGTATGGGGTTTCCCTTGTATGTTACTTGTTGCATTTCCCATGCTACTTTTAATATTCTTTCCTTGTGTTTAATCTTTTTCATTTGATTAGTATATGTCGTAGTGTATTTCTCCTTGGGTTTATCCCATATGGGACTGTTTGCACCTCTTAGACTTGATTGACTATTTCCTTTTCCATGTTGGGGAAATTTTCAACTATAATCTCTTCAAAAATTTTCTCACACTCTTTCTTTTTCTATTCTTCTGGGACTGTGATAATTCAAATATTGGTGTGTGTGATATTGTCACGGAGGTCTCTGAAACTATTCTCAGTTCTTTTCATTCTTTTTCCTTTATTCTGCTCTTCAGAAGTTATTTCTGCCATTTTATCTTTCAACTCATCAATTCGTTCTACTGCTTCAGATATTCTGCAATTGATTCCTTCAAGAGTATTTTTAATTTCAGTAATTGTACTGTTTGTCTTTGTATGTTTATTCTTCCGTTCTTCTAGGTCTTTGTTATTTGATTCTTGTATTTTCTCCATTCTGTTTTTAAGGGTTTTGATCATCTTTACTATCATTATTCTGAATTCTTTTTCAGGTAGTTTTCCTGTTTTCTCTTCATTTATTTGGACTTCTGTGTTTCTCATTTGTTCCTTCATTTGTGCAGTATTTCTCTGCCTTTTCTTTCTTTCTTTCTTTCTTTCTTTCTTTTTAACTTACTGTGTTTGAGGTCTCTTTTTTGCAGGCTTCAAGATTAAATTCTTTCTTCCTTTTGGTTCTTGACCCTCTAAATTTGGTGCAGTCATTTATTTAAGCTTCGTATAGGGTGAGATTTATGCTGAGATTTTTATTTTGTTTTTCCTCTGATGGGCAAGGCTGAGTTAGGTGGTAATCCAGTCTGCTGATTACTGGGTTTATATTTTTGTTTTGTTTGTTATTTGGATGAGGCATCCTGCACAGGGTGCTACTGGCGATTAGGTGATGCTGGGTCTTGTAGTCAAATGGTTTCCTTTGTGTGAGTTCTCACTTATACTCCCTAGGCTTAGTTCTCTGGTAGTATAGGGTCTTGGAGTCAGTGTTCCTACTCCAAAGGCTCAGGGCTTGATCTCTCAACATTGAGTGTATCCTTGATTAATAATTCTGGAGGTCTCTGTAACAACCTTCTCTACCTTTTCTGTCTCATCATTCACTGGCTGTGAGACTCAGTCTAGTGATGCCATCTTGCTGAGCTTTCACATTTTCATGCATTGACTCACTGTTTCTCAAAATGCAGTCCCAAGACCAATAGCATTGCATTTCCTGAGAACTTGTTAGAAGGGCAGACCTTACTTTCATTTGTTTTTACATAAGTCTTTCTTTCTTTCTTTCTTTCTTTCTTTTTCTCTCCCCTTTGACTCATCAGTGGCTCAGAACTGTGGTAACTTTGCATATATTTGTAGATTTTTCCAGTTTTCTTTCTGTTGATTTCCAGTTTTGTACTATTATATTCAGAAAACAAGGTTGGTATTATATCACTTTTCTTAGAAAAGATGTTTTTCTGTTTTATATCATCTGTCCTGTCCTGGAAAATGTTCTATGTGCCTTGAGAAGAACGTATTCTGCAACTGTTGAATGGAATGTTCTATATATTTGTGATAAGTTCAGTTGTTCTAAAGTGTCATTCAGTTCTAACATTTCACTATTGATTTCCTGTCTGAATGATCTGTAGAAGAAAGGATATTTAGGTGTCCTCTTGTTGTATTACTTTATATTTCTCCCTTAATATCTGTTAGTATTTGCTTAATATATTTATATGCTTTGATATTGTGTGCATGCTTCATTGCTAAGTCATGTTTGACTCTTTGCTATCCCATGGACTATAGCCCACCAGGCTCCTTTGTGTCCATAGGATTTTCCAAGCAGAAATACTGAAGTGGTTACCCATTCCCTTCTTCAGGAGATATTTCCAACCCAGAGATTGAACCCAGTTCTCTTGCATTGCAGGCTGATTCTTTACCATCTCAGCCACGAAGGAAAGCCTTGATGTTGGGTGATTATGTATTTATGTTTGTTATATCTTCTTGATATATTGACTCTGTTATCATTATATATTGATCTTGTTATCAATATATAATGACATTTATGTCTCAGTGCTGTATTTGCTTTAAAGTCTGTCTGATATAGCTGTGGATAACTCCCCTTCCTTTTGGTTTCCACTTGTTTAGAATATCTTCTTCTTTCCTTTTATGTAAAGCCTATGAGTATCTTTAGAGCTGAAATGAGACTCTTATTGGCAGCATATGATTGGGTCTTATTTTTCTCTTTTTTTGGTATCTGTTCTGCCACAGTATGACTTTTGATTGGTGAATTCAATCCATTTACATTTAGAATAATTATTTATATCTAAAGTCTTACTATTGCCATCTTATTTTTGCCTTCTTTTGATTTTAGATTTCCATCATTCATTTTTCCCTGTTTCTACTTACTTGTATAAATAGGTAGTTTTCCACTGCAGTGTGTTCTGCCTTCCCATTTTATATGTTTTGTGATTCAACTCTAGATTTTTACTTTGTGATATTCATATGGCTTAAATAAAAATTCTCGTAGATAAAAGAGCACATTTCTTGTTGATAGCAACATGCATTTATTGCTCATATATGATCTACCTTCTTTACTTCTCCCTTTTTATGTTCTGATTTATATTTTTGATATCACAATTTACCACTTTTTATCTTGCATATTTATTAAAAATTTTAGTAGCTATGATTATTCCCACTACTCTCTTCTTTCTAGGTTCATAAAATAGTCAAGTAATTAACATCATCATAATCTATAATCCTAGAGAAGGAAATGGCAGCCCACTCCAGTGTTCTTGCCTGGAGAATCCCAGGGACAGAGGAGCCTGGCGGGCTGTCGTCTATGGTGTTGCACAGAATCGGACACGATTGAAGCGACTTAGCAGCAGTAGCAGCAATCTATAATCCACATCATCCTAATACTGTGACAGTTTTCTAATTCTGATTATTTTTAAACTTATTAGAGTCTCTTTATGTCATTGATTAACATGTTTTCATTTCAGCTTGAACAACTTTCAATATTGTTTGCAAGTTAAGTATTTTGGTGGTGAGCTCTCTCAGCTTTTGTTTGTCTGGGAAAACTTGTATTTCTCTTTCATATATGAAGGATAATTTTTTGGATAAAATAGTCTTGGTTGGTAATTTTTAGGCCTCTCAACATTCCACTCTCACAGCCCCACCCATCAGCATAAAATTGGATTGAAAACTTAGTGAGCATGGCCCTGCCCACAGAACAAGAACCTGTTTTCCCGAGAGCCAGTCCCTCTCATCAGGAAGCCTCCATGAGCCTCTTATCTTCATCCATCAGAGGGCAGGCAGAATGAAGACCATAATCACAGAAAATGAAACAAACTAATCACATGGATTACAAACTTGTGTAACTCAATGAAACTATGAGCCAAGCTGTGTAGGGTCACCCAAGAAGGACGGGTTATGGTGCAGAGTTCTAACAAAATGTGGTCCACTCCACTGGAGAAGGGAATTGCAAGCCATGTCAGTATTCTTGCCTTGAGAACCCCATGAACAGTATGAAAAAGCAAAACCATATGACATTGAAAGATGAACCTCACAGATCCCAATATGCTACTGGAGAAGAACAGAGAAATAGCTCCAGAAGGAATGAAGATCCTGAGCCAAAGTGGAAACAACACTCCATTGTGGATGTTGTCTTGTGGTGAAGGTAAAGTCTGATGCTGTAAAGAAGAATATCGCATAGGAATCTGGAATGTTAAGTCCATGAATCATGGTAAATTGGAAGTGGTCAAACAGGAGACAGCAAGAGTGAAAATCAACATTTTAGGAATGAGTGAACTAAAATGGACAGAAATGGGCTAATTTAATTCAGATGACCATTATATCTACTACTGTGGGCAAAACCCTAAGAAAAAAATGGAGTAGCCCTATGGTCAATGATAGTGCCTGAAATGCAGTATGTTGGTGCAATCTGAAAAATGACAGAAAGATCTCAATTTGTTTCCAAAGCAAATCATACAGTATCACCGTAATCCGAGCCTACACCTCAATCAGTAATGCTGGAAAGGATGAAGTTGAGTGGTTCTATGAAGACCTACAAGACCTTCTAGAACTAATACTGGTGATAGATGTCTTTTTCATCATAGGGGACTGGAATGCAAAAGTAGGAAGTCAAGAGATACCTGGAGTAACAAAGATTTGGAGTACAATATGAAACAGGGAAAAGGCTAACAGAGTTTTGAGAAGAGAATGCACTGGACATGGCAGAACCCTCCTCCAAAAACATAAGAGATGACTATACAGATGGACATCACCAGATGGTCAATACAAAAATCAAATTGATTATATTCTTTGTAGCTAAAAAAATGGAGAATCTCTATAGAGTCAGCAAAACAAGACTGAGAACTCTTTATCATGAACTCTTTATTGCAAAATGCAGACTTAAATTAAAGAAAGTAAGGAAAACAACTAGGCCAACCAGGTATGATATAAATTAAAGCCCTTATGATTTTACAGTGTAAGTGTCAAATATATTCAAATAATTATGTCTGATAGACAGAATGCCTGAAGAACTATGGAAGGAGGTTCATAATATTGTACTGGAGACAGTGATCTAAACTATCCTCAAGAATAAGAAATGCAACAAGGCAAAAGAATTGCCTGAGGAGGCCTTACAAATAGCTGTGAAAATAAGAGAAGTGAGAGGCAAAGGAGAAAAGTAAAGATATACCCATCTATATGAACAGTTCCAAAGAATAACAAAGAAATAAGAAAGCTTTCCTAAGTGATAACTGCGAAGAAATAGAAGAAAGCAATAGAATGGGAAAGACTAGAACTCTCTTCAGGAAAATTAGAGATATCCAGGGAGGATTTCATGCAAAAGTAGGTCTAATAAAGGATGAAAATGGTATGTACCTAACAGAAGAAGAAGATATTAAGAAAAGATGGCAAGAATAAACAGAAGAACCATACCAAAAAAAAAAAAAAGAGAGAGAGAGAGATCTTAATGACACAGATAACCATGATGGTGTGATCACTCACCTAGAGCCAAACATCCTGGAATGTGAAGTTAAATGGGCCTTAGGAAGCATCACTATGAACAAAGCTAGTGGAGGTGATGCAATTCCTACTGAGCTATTTGAAATCCCAAAAGATGATGCTGTTAAACTGCTGCCCTCAATATGCCAGCAAATTTACAAAACTCAGCAGTGGACACAGGGCTGAAAACGGTCAGTTTTCATTCTAATCCCAAAGAAAAGCAAGGCCAAAATATGTTTAAACTACCACACAATTGTGCTCATTTCACATGCTAGCAAACTAATGCTCAAAATTCTCTAAGCTAGGCTTGAATAGTACATGAACCAAGAACTTCTGATGCTCAAGCTGGATTTAGAAAATAAAGAGGAATCAGGGATCAAACTGTCAGCTTCCTTTGGATCATAGAAAAGCAAGAGAACTCCAGAAAAATATGTACTTCTTCTTCATTTACTGCACTAAAGCCACACTAAAGGTTGTGTGGATCACAATAGCCTTGGAACATTCTTAAAGAGGTGAGAATACCAGAATACCACCTTACCTGCCTCTTGAGAAACCTGTATGCAGGTGAAGAAACAACAGCTACAACAAGACATGGAGCCAAAAGTGGGAAAGGAGTACAAGGCCATATATTGTCACCCTGTTTATTTAACTTATATGCAGAGTACATCATGGGAAATGCTATGCTGGATGAAGCACAAACTGGAATCAAGATGCTGGGAGAAATATCAATCATCTCACATATGCAGATGACACCACCATTATAGCAGAAAGCAAAGTGGAACTAAAGTTGATGAAGGTGAAAAAGGAGAGTGAAAAAGCTGACTTAAACTCAACATTCAGAAAACGAAGTTCATGGCAACTTGTCCCATCACATATGGCACATGGATGGGGAAACAATAGAAACAGTAACATAACTTTATTTTCTTGGGCTCCAAATTCACTGCAGATGGTGACTGCAGCCACAAAATTAAAAGACGCTTGCTCCTTGGAAGAAAAGCTATGATCAACCTAGCTGCTGCTAAGTTGCTTCAGTCATGTCCGACTCTGTGCCACCCCAGAGATGGCAGCCCATCAGGCTCCCCCATCTCTGGGATTCTTCAGGAAAGAACACTGTTGTGGGTTGTCATTTCCTTCTCCAATGCATGAAAGTGAAAAGTGAAAGTGAAGTCGCTCAGTCATGTCCGACTCTTCACGACCCCATGGACTGCAGCCTACTAGGCTCCTCCATCCATGGGATCTTCCAGGCAAGAGTACTGGAGTGGGGTGCCATCACCTTCTCCGATGATCAACTTGAACAGCATATTAAAAAACAGAGACATTACTTTGCCAACAAATGTACGTCTAGTGAAAGCTATGATTTTACCCTTAGTCATGTATGGATGTGAGAGTTGGACCACAAAGAAGATTGAGCTCTGAAGAAATGATGCATTTGAACTACGGTGTTGGAGAAGACTCTTGAGAGTCCCTTGGACTGTAAGGAGATCAAACCAGTCAATCCTAAAGGCAATCAGTCCTGAATATTCATTGGAAGGACTGATACTGCAGCTGAAGCTCCAATACTTTGGCCACCAGATGTGAAGACCCAAATACCCTAAATTCCTTAAAAAATACCCTGATGCAGGGAAAGACAGAGGGCAGGAGGAGTAGGGGAGGACAGAGTATGAGATGGTTGGGTGGCATCACTGACTCAATGGACATGAGTTTGAGCAAGCTCCTGGAGATAGTGAAGGACAGGGAAGCCTGGCATGCTACAATCCATGGGGTCGGAAAGAGTCGGACACGACTGAGCAACTGAATAGCTACAATTTTCTCCTGACTTGAAATTTGTCCTTAGAAATCTGCTGCTAGCCTAATGAGGATTCTTTTGTAGGTTACTTTCTTTCTTTCCCCAGTTGCTTTTAATATCTCTTTTTATAGATTTCTGACATTTTCATTATAATGTTCATTGGTAGACATATGAACTGGGAGAAGATACTTGCAAATGATAAAACTAATAAGGGTTTTATTTCCAAAATATCCAAAGAGCTCATATAATTCAATAGTAGAACAACAAATACAACCCAATAAAAAAATGGGCCCGAAGTCCTCAATAGACATATCTCTAAAGAAGACAACAAATGGCCAATAGACACATGAAAAAATGCTCAACGTTGCTAATTATTCAGTTCAGTTCAGTTCAGTTCAGTCTCTCAGTTGTGTCCGACTGTTTTCAACCCCATGAATAGCAGCACACCAGGCTGCGCTGTCCATCACAACTCCCGGAGTTTATTCAAACTCATGTAGTCAGTGATGCCATCCAGCCATCTCATTCTCTGTCGTCCCCTTCTCCTTCTGCCCCCAATCCCTTCTTACATCAGAGTCTTTTCCAACGAGTCAACCCTTCACATGAGGTGGCCAAAGTACTGGAGTTTCAGCTTTAACATCATTCCTTCCAAAGAACACCCAGGACAGATCTCCTTTAGAATGGACTGGTTGGATCTCCTTGCAGTTCAAGGGACTCTCAAGAGTCTTCTCCAACACCACAGTTCAAAAGCATCAATTCTTTGGCGCTCAGCTTTCTTCACAGTCCAACTCTCACATCCCTACATGACCACTGGAAAAACCATAGCCTTGACTAGACGGACCTTCGTCGGCAAAGTAATGTTTCTGCTTTTGAACATGCTATCTACGTTGGTCATAACTTTTCTTCCAAGGAGTAAGCGTCTTTTAATTTCATGGCCGCAATCATCATCTGCAGTGATTTTGGAGCACCCCAAAATAAAGTCTGACACTGTTTCCACTGTTTCTCCATCTATTTCCCATGAAGTGATGGGATCAGATGCCATGATCTTCGTTTTCTGAAATTTGAGCTTTAAGCCAATGTTTTCGCTCTCCTCTTTCACTTTCAGGAGGCTTTTTAATTCCTCTTCACTCTCTGCCATAAGGGTGGTGTCATCTGCATATCTGAGGTTATTAACATTTCTCCCAGCAATCTTGATTCCAGCTTGTGCTTCTTCCAGCCCAGCGTTTCTCATGATGTACTCTGCATATAAGTTAAACAAGCAGGGTGACAATATACAGCCTTGACATACTTCTTGTCCTATTTGGAACCAGTCTGTTGTTCCATATCCAGTTCTAACTGTTGCTTGTAACTTTGACCTGCAAATAGGTTTCTCATGGCGCAGATCAGGTGGTCTGGTATTCCCATCTCTTATCAGAATTTACCACAGTTTATTGTGATCCACACAGTCAAAGGCTTTGGCATAGTCAATAAAGCAGAAATAGATGTTTTGTGGAACTTTCTTGCTTTTTCCATGATCCAGCAGATGTTGGTAATTTGATCTCTGGTTCCTCTACCTTTTCTAAAACCAGCTTGAACATCTGGAAGTTCACGTTTCACGTACTGCTGAAGCCTGGCTTGGAGAATTTTGAGCATTACTTTACTAGCATGTGAGATGAGTGCAATTGTGTGGTAGTTTGAGCATTCATGCAGATCCCTGGTTCTGGAGTAAAAGAAGGTATGTGCAATGTTTAAGGAAAACATGGAATCATGAAACCATTTACACACTTATGTGTGTGTTCTAAGTTTTTATTTTCAAATGAGAAATTCAAGATAGATATTTTGCAAAATGAGGTTGACTTTAAAAAAGTGCTTTGTGCCAAAAATCTCATACCTAATTCTCAGTGCTTTACCAGAATTTATACTGTTGATAATCTCTTTTAAAAGCAGCTTTCCTCTCTAACAGGGTAGATGAAACAGGATTGTAAATGCATTAGTGCTAGAGCCCCTCCCAGGTGGGACTGGTCACAGTCTCTTTTCCACGTCCCTGCACGTGGGTGGTGGGCTCAAGCTGACAGCTGCAGGACCACCCCCCACACCCGGGCAGCATGGCCACCCCACACCCAGGGCCTTTTGCTGTTGACAACACAATTCTGAACTTTTAGGGTTATACTAGCAATTTTTAAAAACATACAAGAGGTGATTTTTTTTGCCTTAAACCACATTATGGATTTTATAATGCCCTGCAACTCTAAAGCTTCTTTTTGTTTACACAGTTTTGCATGCTTTTTTCAGATCATAATTTTAAAATTTCTATAACCTTCAGTTTGTATGAAACTTTCTCAAGAGCTCTGTCAGCACCAAATACAAAGTAATTTAAGAAGTGATTTTAATATATAATCTTGTGGCAGAGCATACATTTTGTGATTTTGACAGTAACTTTCCAATGCAGATAAATAATTGCATGAACTGTACTAAAACCAGTTATCATTCTTCAATGACTTGTTTTTAACCCCTTGCAAAAAATGCAAACGAAAACTGAAAGTTTTGCAAGCATGAGGTACCACCTGAAACTGGTCAATATGTTCATTATTTTTAAAAATGTCTACAATTAACAAATACTGGAAAGGGCACGGAGAAAAGGAAAACCTCCTTCACTGTTGGTGGTGATGTAAATTGGTGCAACCACTATGGAAAAAGATTATGGATGTTCCTCAAAGAGCTAAAAATAGAATTTCCATATGCTCTGGTAATCTGACTTTTGGGTATATATCTGGACAAAACTATAATTCAAAAAGATACATTCAACTCTATCTTCATAGCAGCACTCTTCACAGTATCCAGGACATGGAAGCAACATAAATGTCCATCAACAGATAAATGGCTACAGAAGATGTGGTACATATGTATGAAATGGAATCCTACTTGGTATTAAAAATAATGAATACTGCCATTTGCAGCAACACGGATGGACCTAGAGAGTTTCATACTAAGTGAACAAATTCAGAAAGAGAAAGAAATATCATATGATATCACTTGTATGTGAATCTAAAACATGACACAAATGAACTTAAAAAGAAACAGACTCACAGACATAAAGTACAGACTTTGTGGTTGCCAAGGGGAAGGGGAGAATGAGATGGATGAATTAAAGTTTGAGATTAGCAAGTGAAAATCATTATATATATGTATAACTGAATCACTTTGCTGTATGTCAGAAACTAACACAAAATTATAAATCAAATATGCTTCAATAAAATAGATTAAAAACAAACATAATGTGGCTTAGAGAAGGTCTGCCATTGAGATAATAGAGTGTTGTAGTAGTTTCATGGATTGTATGTAAATGTCTTTCCCAGGTCTGTGAAGTTCTCAGTTATTATTTCTTTTCTTTTCTTTTCTTTATTTTATTCTTTTATTTTTCAGAGAATACTTGCTTTACAGTGTTGTATTTGTTTCTACAGTACAAAAATGCGAATGTCATAATTTTATATATATATAAATATATATACAAACACACACACACGTGTGTGTGTGTGTGTGTGTTTGTATATATATTCCCTCCCTCATGATCCTCTCTTTCCCCCAACCCACCCCTCTAGGTCATCACAGAGCATGGGATCCCTCTGTTATTAGGTGGTGCAAAAGTAATTGCGGTTTCAGATTTGAATTTCAAATCATTTTAACTAGGCTCAAACACATCTTTATTAATCAAAATAAGAACCATTACAATCAACAGATTTTTGCCAATGAGAAAAAAATAAGTTTGTGTATAGCATAAACAATCCATGTTTCTGGATTCAATGGACTCTTGGAAAGCATTTTATGTATCCTGCTAGTTGTGGAAGTGCTTTTCCCCTGCAAAAAGTTGTAGATGTGCTTGAAGAAGTGATAGTCGCTTGTAAAGAGGTCAGGTGAATATAGTGGATGAGGCAAAACTGCATAGCTCAGTTTGTTCAACCTTTGGAAGCATTGGTTGTACAACGTGTAGTTGGGCAGGCATTGTCATTGAGAAGAATTGGGCTCTTTCTATTGACCAATACTGGCTACAGATGTTGCAGTTTTTGGTTCATCTCATCGATTTGCTGAGCATACTTCTCAGATGTAATGGTTTTGCCATGATTCAGAAAACTGTAGTGGATCAGACAAGCAGCAGACCACCAGTGACCATGACCTTTTATGGGTGCACATTTGGCTTTGGGAAGTACTTTGGACCATCTTCTTGGTCCAACCATTGAGCTTGTCTTCATCACCAGCTGTCATGTAAAATCCACTTTTTGTCACACATCACGATACAATAGAGTAAAAGAATACAACACTTCAAAACACTTTTTAAAAAAAAATTTCCACCTAGTTCACGTGGCATCCACTTATTGACCTTTTTCACCTTTTCCATTTGCTTCAAGTGCCAAATAACATAGAACAGCTGATGCTAAGTTCTCCAGCAACTTCTCATGTTGTTGTAAGAAGATCAGCTTTGATGGAGGCTCTCATTGGTTGTTGTCAACTTCCGATGGTCAGCCACTACACTTCTCATTTTCGAAACTTTGTAAAACTTCTTGAAACACTACTGCACTGTACTTTTGTTAGCAGTTCTGGGGTCAAATGCATTGTTGATGTTGTGAGTTTTCTTCACTGCTTTACAACCAATTTTTGATTCAAATAAGAAAAACACTCAAATTTGTTTCTCGTCTAACATTATTTAAATAATAATAAAACAAATATAAAATACACAGCAAGTACTAAGTCATTAGCAAAAAATAAAGCAAGACGTGCTTTAAAATGTATATAACATAATCACATTTATGTAAGAATATATTCTAATATCAAGTGGTAAATTTCAACAATGCATAAACTAAAATTACCTTCACACCAACCTAATGTATAGCAGCTTCCCACTAGTTATCTATTTTACACATAATAGTGCATATATGTCTTTAAACTCTATACCTCCTTCCCCTTCTTTTCTCCTTTTAGGACATCAATTATTCTAATTTTTGCTTCTCTTATAGACTCTGATAACTCTCATAGTTTCTTCACTTTTAAAATGTCCTACTTCTTTCTCTTCATTACACTGAGTTATTGCTGTATTTCTATCTTCCAAGTCACCTAGTCTTTCTTCCATCTGGTTTGTACTAGTACTGACTTGCTTTTTACATTCTTTGCTTCATCAAATTCTTCAGTTCCAGATTTCTGTTTGGTTCTTTTTTATAATTGCAACCTCTTTCATAAAGAATTCTTTAGTTTTTTTTTTTTTAATCAATTTTATTCCTGAGTTCATTGAATTGTGTTATGAGGTTTCTTGTACTTCATTGAATTTCTTCATAATAACTATTTTGGAATTTTTTATCAGTTAGATCACAATGTTCTGTGCTTTTGAGTTCTGTTGCTGGATAATTATAATTTTTTAATATAATTTTTCCTTTTTGTTTTTAGTGTTTGTAGGTATGTGCTTTGGATTTAGCATTTGAAGAAACAGATAGCTCCTTAATTAAGTTTTTGATACCTTTTTTGTTTTGTGCAATTTAGCAGGCTGGCTATTAGCAATATTTATTTTGTCTTCCAGAAGGTGGCATTATAGCTCATGTTTGTGGTTTCTCCCTTGCCCATGGACTTTGCTTTTTTCTGAGTTAATTTTGTGTCTACCACAGCTTACATTCATATGTGCACTCAGAAGTATCACAAGGGCCTGGCAGCAGAGTGGGGTAAATTGTGGATTTATCTCATCAGGTTTTCATGGTACCCATACGCCTGGTGGAAGCATCCTTGAGTAGAGGTATTCCTAGAGTTCTCTGAGCACATTTCCTTCTGAAGTCCTGAAGTAAACATCAGGGAACACATTCTTTTAATGCTCTTTGATATTCTTATCTGCTGCCTCACTTACTCCAGACATGAAGGGCCCTCCTCAGCAACTCAAATGCTTTTGGAGAGAAAGGGGTTGCTTCAGTTACAACATACACATCTGGGTATCTGGACAGTTGCTTACCAAATTCACTTTTCACCTCTTTCACGGAAACATTCACTACTTTCCACCTTCTCTGTCAAAAAGTTGATGCTGCTGTCATGACTCTTGAAGTGTCATCCTGGCGAGGGCAGCGGGGGGTGGGGGGGTGCCTTGGTGTGTTCTTCCCTCTCTTCTGTATCCAAAGTTGTCTCTAACCCATTCTGATGGGTGTGTGGGAATCCTACTTCAGGCAGGCTGAACTTTCACAGATTCTCTCCTGCCCATGGATAGCTGCTCAGTTTTGCCCTATCTAGGTTCTTTTATCCCCCTCATCTGTATTACCTTAAGTGAGAATGAGGCTGATGTACAGATTCCTTGGATTTACTATCTAATTATACTCTAGTTGTACAGGATACAGGATGCATGGGGCTGGTGCACAGGATGATTCAGGGAGATGATATGGGGTGGGAGGTGGGAGGGGGCTTCGGCATTGGGACATCATGGACACCTGTGGCTGATTCATGT
Organism: Nanger dama; assembly: GCA_917880005.1. NCBI lineage: Eukaryota > Metazoa > Chordata > Mammalia > Artiodactyla > Bovidae > Nanger > Nanger dama. The sequence goes on along the minus strand of CAKJTW010000073.1, from coordinate 3,468,076 downwards.
CAATGTATGGCAGAACAAATACAGTATTGTAATGTAGAATAAAGTATTTAAAAAATAAAAAAATTATAAAAAAAAGATGGTCTTTCTTTCAGTGTTTTATTCACTCATGGTACCATGCAGTTACATATATCTGAGGTGATTCTCAGAGGGAAAAAGTAGGAGAAAAAGATAAAATTGTATAGACAATCTCTGAACCACAGAATCTTCTTTTCCCTTTTCTTCAACAAAAAAAGATGAATTTTCTCTTGTAGCTTTAGGTACCACTGTACCACAGCTGCTACAGTACAACTCTATGATTGAGGCTACTCTTGATGCAGGGCCTGGAGAGAACCAGAGGGGGAAAAAGAATAAAAACAAGGCTTATTTCAACACTCAAGATGACCTTCTTTCCCAATCCTACTGCCAGCAAGACATGTTTCTTTCAGAGTTTTTGCTGTCCCTGCCTGCTGTGTAGTTTTGCACTAGGCCTGACTTAAGGACAAAACCAAGAAAGGAAAATGGGGATAAAACCCAGTAAACTGCTCCCATAGGGATCATTCTGGTTTTAATTCCTTCATGAATCTACTCACTGTTAACTATTTAAAGTTTTCAGATAGTTGCTTTTTGCATTTTTGTCCAGAGATTTAAGTTGAAATCATAAGTGAGATAGACGGTAGAGGCCCACTAGAAATTTTCTTAGGATTATTTTTAATTGAATTTTTAATTTAGATAATTGTAGATTTACATGCAATTGTAAGAAGTAAGACAGAAAGATTCCTTGTGCACTTTGTCTAGGTTCTCCCTATGGTGACATTTTGCAAAACTATAGCATAATATTGGAGATACTGACATTGATACAATCTAAGAATTGATGCTTTTGAACTGTGGTGCTGGAGAAGACTCTTAAGAGTCCCTTGGACTGCAAAGAGATCAAACCAGTCAATCCTAAAGAAAATCAACTGTGAATATTCATTGGAAGGATTGATGCTGAAGCTGAAGCTCCAATACTTTGGCTACCTGACGTGAAGAGTCAACACATGGGAAAAGTTCCTGATGCTGTGAAAGACTGAGGGCAGGAGGAGGAGGTGGTGAGAGAAGATGAGATAGTTGGATGGCATTACTTACTCAATGAACATGAGTTTGAGCAAACTCAGGAGATAATGAAGGACAAGGAAGCCTGGCATGTGCAGTCCATGGGGTTGCAAATAATCAGACTTGACTTAGTGACTGAACAGCAGCAACAGTGTATCTTATTCAGATTTCTTCAGATTTTTAATCATTTGTGTGTGTGTCTAGGTGATGAAGATTAAAGGGGAGAGTGAAAAGTTGGCTTAAAACTCAGCATTCAGAAAACGGAAATTATGGCATCCAGTCCTATCATTTCATGGCAACTAGATAGGGAAAGCAATGGACAGACTATATTTATAATGTAAACAGTGACAGACTATATTTTTCGGGCTCCAAAATCACTGCAGATGGTGATTGCAGCCATGAAATTAAAAGACACTTACTCTTTGGAAGGAAAGCTATGACCAGCTTATACAGCATATTCAAAAGCAGAGACATTACTTTGCCAACAAAGGTCTGTCTAGTCAAAGCTATGGTTTTTCCAGTAGTCACGTATGGATGTGAGTGTTGACTATAAAGAAACTTGAGTGCCAAAGAATTGATGCATATGAACTATGGTGTTGGAGAAGACTTCTGTGAGTCCCTTGGACTGCAAGGAGAGACAACCAGTCAATCCTAAAGGAAATCAGTCCTGAATATTAATTTGTGACTGATGCTGAAGCTACAATACTTTGACTACCTAATGAAAAGAGCTGACTTATTAGAAAAGATCCTGATGATGGGAAAGATTGAAGGCAGGAGGAGAAGGGGAAGACAGAAGACAAGATGTTTGAATAGCATCGCCAACTAAATGGACATGAGTCTGAGCAAGCTCTGAGAGATGGTGAAGGACAGACAAGCCTGGCGTGCTGCAGTCCAAGGAGTTGCAAAGAGTCAGACATGACAGAGCAACTGAAAGACAACAACTAAGCGTACATGCTGCTGCTGCTACTTTGTTGCTTCAGTCATCTCTGGCTCTGTGTGATCCTTTGGACTGTAGTCCTCCAGGTCCTCTATCCATGGAATTTTCCAGGCAAGAGTACTGGACTGGGTTTCCATGTCCTCCTCCAGTGTGTCTTTCCAACCCAGGGATGGAACCCAGGTCTCCTGCAATGCCAGCAGATTCTTTAACCATTGAGCCACCAAGAAAGCCCCTCGGTGTGTATATTTAGATCTATAATATTGTGTGAATGGTATAGATTCTTATAGACACATCACAGTCAAATTACGGATAGTCTCAACATCTCTGTTTCATGCCAGAGACAAGCATGGCTTGTCTATTGTGATCTACCCAAGGATTTATCATGTTGCTCTTTTATAACCAGACCTACTATCCCCCTGCCTCCTTCTTCTATTCCAAACCTAACCTAAAATTTTATTTCAAAAATATCATTTAAGTGGAATAATACACTGTATAACATTTTCTTATTGGCCTTTTTTTCCCATTCAGCATAAATACTTGGATATTCATTCAAGTGGTTTCATGTTTCAATAATTTGTTCTATTTTATTGCTGAGTACCAACTAAAAAGCCTCTTGAAGAAAGTGAAAGTGGAGAGTGAAAAAGTTGGCTTAAAGCTCAACATTCAGAAAACGAAGATCATGGCATCTGGTCCAATCACTTCATGGGAAATAGATGGGGAAACAGTGCAAACAGTGTCAGACTTTATTTTGGGGGCTCTAAAATCACTGCAGATGGTGACTGCAGCCATGAAATTAAAAGACAGTTACTCCTTGGAAGAAAAGTTATGACCAACCTAGATAGCATATTCAAAAGCAGAGACATTACTTTGCCGACGAAGGTCTGTCTAGTAAAGGCTATGGTTTTTCCTGTGGTCATGCATGAATGTGAGAGTTGGACTGTGAAGAAGGCTGAGTGCCGAAGAACTGATGCTTTTGAAATGTGGTGTTGGAGAAGACTCTTGAGAGTCCCTTGGACTGCAAGGAGATCCAAGCAGTCCATTCTGAAGGAGATCAGCCCTGGGATTTCTTTGGAAGGAATGATGCTAAAGCTGAAACTCCAGTACTTTGGCCACCTCATGAGAAGAGTTGACTCATTGGAAAAGACTCTGATGCTGGGAGGGATTGGGGACAGGAGGAGAAGAGGACGACAGAGATGACATGTCTGGATTACATCATTGACTCGATGGGCATGAGTCTGGGTGAACTCTGGGAGTTGGTGATGGACAGGGAGGCCTGGCGTGCTGCGATTCATGGGGTCGCAAAGAGCCGGACACAACTGAGCGACTGAATTGAACTGAACTGAGTACTACTTTAGCCTTTATTCTTTTATCATTCACCAATTGAGACACATCCGGGCTGATTCCAGTTTTAAGATATTACAAATAAATATGCTATGGTCATTAGTTTATAGGCTTCTTTGGGAACATTAGTTTTCTTTTCTTTTTAAAAAATAAATGCCTAGGTTTGCAATTTTTTAAGGAATCTCCACACTGTTTTCCATAATGGCTGTACTAGTGTGCATTCCCACCAGCAGTGTAAGAGGGTTCCCTTTTCTCCACGTCCTCTCCAGCATTTATTGCTTGTAGACTTTTGGATCGCAGCCATTCTGACTGGTGTGAAATGGCACCTCATTGTGGTCTTGATTTGCATTTCTCTGATAATGAGTGATGTTGAACATCTTTTCATGTGTTTGTTAGCCATCCGTATGTCTTCTTTGGAGAAATGCCTATTTAGTTCTTTGGCCCATTTTTTAATTGGATCATTTATTTTTCTGGAGTTGAGCTGCATAAGTTGCTTATATATCCTTGAGATTAGTTGTTTGTCAGTTGTTTCATTTGCTATTTTTTTCTCCCATTCAGAAGGCTGTCTTTTCACCTTGCTTATAGTTTCCTTTGTTGTGCAGAAGCTTTTAATTTTAATTAGATCCCATTTGTTTATTTTTGCTTTTATTTCCAGTATACTGGGAATTGGATCATAGAGGATCCTGCTGTGGAGATTCCTTTAAAAATTGCAAATAGAACTGCCTTATGACCCAGCAATCCCACTGCTGGGCATACACACTGAGGAAACCAGAATTGAAAGAGGCACATGTACCCCAATGTTCATTGCAGCACTGTTTATAATAGCCAGGACATGGAAGCAACCTAGATGTCCATCAACAGATGAATGGATAAGAAAGCTGTGGTACATATACACAATGGAATACTACTCAGCCCTTAAAAAGAATAAATTTGACTCAGTTCTAATGAGATGGGTGAAATTGGAACCGATTATACAGAGTGAAGTAAGCCAGAAAGAAAAACACCAATACAGTATACTGACACATATATATGGAATTTAGAAGACAGTAATGATGACCCTATATGTGAGACAACAAAGAGACACAGAGGTATAGAGTGGACTTTTGGACTCTGAGGGAGAGGGAAAGGGTGGGATGGTTTGGGAGAATGGCAATGAAACATGTATATTTTCTTGTAAGAAACGAAGCGCCAATCTATGTTCAATGTAGGATGCAGGATGCATGGGGCTGATGCACAGGATGATTCAAGTAGAGGATGTGGGGTGGGAGGTGGGAGGGGGCTTCAGCATTGGGAGATTGTGTTCACCTATGGCTGATTCATGTCAATGTATGGCAAAACAAATACAGTATTGTAATTAAAAAAATAAATAAATTTAATAAAAAAATAAATGCCTAGGTTTCCAATTGCTAGGTCAAGTGATGGCCACACTTTAGTTTTTAAGAAACTGTCAAACTGTTTTCCATAGTGTCTGTAATATCTTGCAATCCAGTCAAAATTGTGTGAGTGACTGGCACATCTGTGTCATCATTTGGTACTGTAAACATTTTTATTTTAGTCATTCTGGTACATATATGATGATATGTCATTGTGGTTTAGTATGCATTTCCCTGTTTGAAAATTATATTGAACATCTTTTCATCTGTTCATTTGCCATTTGTGTATCATTAGTAAAATTTTATTTTTACATATATTTTCCCTATTTTCTAATTATATATTTTTCTTTGCTATTCAGTCGTTTTTAAAAGAGTTTCTTTGAAAGAATTCATATATCATCCAATTCATTCATAAAGTATGCAATTCAATGAGTTTTCTTATATTCACAGACATGTATAATCATTATCATTCAACTTTAGAATATTTTCATCAATAAAGAAAAGAATCAAATTTTTTAAAACTATTTCCTCCTATTCATCTTCCTATTTGCCTTACTCAACTTAGATCCAAGCACACTAATCTACTTTCTGATAGACCTAGGGTTCTTTCTTCAATCTAGCTTTTAAAAATTGTTTTGGCCATGCTACATGACATGGTGGCATGCAGTATCTTAATTTACAACCGGGGATTTATCCTGTGCCCATTGCATTGGCAGTGCAAAATCATAACCACTGGACTGCCAGGGAAGTCCAAATCTAGTCTACTTTCTGTCTCTCTGCATGCTTAAATGCTCAGATGCTAAGTCATTGTTGACTTTTTGTGATCCCATGGACTGTAATCCACCAGGATCCTCTGTCCATGGGATTTCCCAAGCAAGAATATTGGGGTGGATTGCCATTTCCTTCTCCAGGGGATCTTCCTGACCCAGAGATTGAACCTATGTCTCTTGCATTGGTGGACAGATGTTTTATCACTGAGCCATCTGGGAAGCCCCTCTGTTTCTATAGATCTTATTGTGAAATTCCTATGAATAAAATCACGTAGTATGTGGTCATTTGTGACTGATTTTTTTTTCCTTTAAGGAAAATCTCCAGCAAAGCTTTGTTTTAATGTTGCTTTGTCTGACAATAGTATAACCACTCCAGTTTTCCTGCTGCTTGCATAATATGTAGTTTAGCCATTTTAGTTTCAATTTGTGTTTTTTTAAATCAAAAATTTGTTTTCTATACACAACGTATAGTTGGATTGTGTTTTTAATCTATCTTTTGGTTAAATTATTTGTACCATTCACATTTTGAAGTATTACAAGTATAGTTGGATTTACCTCTGCCATCTTTTTGTGTTCCATATATCTCATATCTTTATTATTAATCTCCTTTCCTTCACCAACTTATTTGTGTTGAGTGAATATTTTCTAATGTAGAATTTACTTTCATTGATGATTTTTTCTTCATATTTTTGAATTATTTTTTAGTGGTTGCTTTTGTGTTCACCATATCTCTTATTAGAACCAGTTTCAGACCTTTATTAAATTCTAAGATTATATGCTGAAATGTTATGCTTGTATACCTACATTCACTTTTCTTCTTTGTTATATTTTGGTGTGCATATTACTATTACTTCTATTGACCTATGAATGCAATAATATATGGTTATAATTACTGTTACTTATTTATGTCATTATATTTGTCTATTATGTAATTTTTAAGCCCACTGCAACTTTGTTTATATCCAATTACTCTGTGCTGTTATTGGCAAATATATTACCTATACATTAATTTCTGTGTGTCACAGACCAAGTAATACATTATATATAATATGTTTATATATAAAATGAATTGTTTATATTCACTCTCTTATTTTACTATTTTTTTTCTTTTAACTCATTTAAAAATCAGTATTCTAAAACAATATATATAGGAGGAGATCAAGATAGCACAGTAGGAGGATGCTGAGCTCACCTCACCCCATGAACACATCAAAAATACATTTATACTTGGAACAATTCTCACTGAATATAAACTGGAGACTGTCAGAAAGACTTTTATGTAACCATGACTCTAAGAAAAGGTCCACATAGAGTTGGATAGGAAGAGAAGGGAACAGGTTGGGACCTATGCTCCTAGGTGAGGACACAGAAGAGGAGAGGGATGTCTTGGGTTCAAAGATTCTATCTCAGGAAGTGAGCAGTTTAAACTATGCATTGGGCACCACAACCCTGGGGTATGGCACCAGGACTGAGTCACCTTAGCTGGTTTGAAGACCAGTAGGACTTACTAGAGGGATTAAAGAAACTGAGATTTTACCTGTGAAGAGCATACATATGCTTACTTAATCCCAGGTACAAGGAGGAGGGAGAAGATTGAAAGTGCTTGCAACTCTGGTCATTTTCCCATGACCACCTCAGCATATGAGTTATTCTTCTGGCACTGAGTGCCTGCTATGGAACATTTAGCCCAGAGCAGCTCCACACTAGGGCAAAGGCTAACATTGCCAAAGAGAGTGCAGTTTGGGAGGACAGAGCCAACTGAAACTTGGCACAGCATCCAAATAAGGCAAGGGTGTCCATTACTAGTATTCACTTGGCAGCAGATTAGGAGAGGTTTGGAACTCTGTGTATAGGCCAATGATGAGAACCCATTCTGGCCCTATTGGCTCTGGTGCAGCTTCATAAAAGGGAGAAGCCTGCCACTACTGAAGAGAGTATGCAATTGTTAGAGATGGAGCAGTTTGGACTTGGCACAACAGCCAAACTGAGCAAAAATGACCATTGCTGGCATTCTTGGTGGTGTCCGATAAGGAACAATCTGGAGTTCACTGGTGTTCTGAGACTGCCACAGACCAGGCCACATCCCATACTGAGCATGTACTCTGGCCCCTGTTTGGACCAGTGCTGCTCCTCTCTGGTGAGAAAGTGCTATGTCTGGGTGGAGAGAGAGCACGCATATTGAGGGAATAAACCAGATCAGATTGGTCCTCAGGGGCTTCAGCTTCAGCACTTTAAGACCTAGTTCTGTCCATGATAGTTTAGAAAAGAAACTCTGGTTTACACCTGGATCGGGACATATCCATTCTATCTTCAGCCCTACCACCCAGCAAGGTGATAGCTGTCAGTCAACATTGGGGCAAGAAGTAACCCATTCTAACTTTAGATCCAACATTCCCAACAAAGCCATGGAACAGTGGTAGACTGCATAAAGATACTTCCACACAAGGACACCATATCAAGAACAAGATAGGTAACTATTTCAACTAACTTAACAGAGATGCAGAAAGTTAAGCAAAAAGAGAGGACAGAAATTTGTCCCGAATCAAAAAACAAGGGAAAAATCCTAAAAAATTAATGAAACAGAGGTAACTTACCAGATAAATGATTCAAAAAATTAGCAATAAGTATGCCAACTGAAATAGGGAGAAGAATAGATGAACATGGGGAGAAGTTTAACAAGGAATTAAAAAATATTAAAATGAGAACCTGTCAAGTTAAAGAATACAATAACCAAAATAAAAAGCATGCAAAATAAATAAAATGCAGACTATAGGAAAAGAGAGAAACATAAACAATCTGGAAAACAGAATAATGGAAATCACCCAATAAGAACAACCAGTAAATAAATAAATAAAATGATAGTTTATATGACTTTGGGGACAATATCAAGCGTTATTGGGTGCCAGAGACAATGGCTGAAAATGTACTTGATGAAATGATGGCTGAAAACTTCTGAGAACTGAAGGAAATAGATATTCTGGTACAAGAATTAGAGAGATCGCAAAAGATAGACCCGAAGAGACCCACATCAAGACATGTTATAACTAAAACGACAAAATTGCAAGGCAAAGAGAGATTTCTAAATGCAGACAGAGAGGGAAAAAAAAAAAAAGAGAGAGAGAGAGAGAGAGAGATTCACACCCAAGGGAATCCCCATAAGGTTATCAGATGATTTTTCTGCAGAAACTTTTCAGGCCATAAAGGAATGACATGATATATTTAAAGTGCTAAAAGGGAAAAACCTACAATCTAGGATACTCTGTGCAGCAAGACTAACATTCAGAATTAAAGGAGATATAAGGAACTTCTTAGACAAGAAAAAGCTAAAAATTTGTCACTATTAAACTGACTCAATGAACAGTGTAAACGTATATTCTCTAATTGGAAAAGAAATATTTACAATAAGAAGTAAGAATTCATAAGACATCCCACTAGTAAAGGCAAATATATAATAAAGACTATGGTACAATCAATTTATAAAAGCTAGTATGAAGATTAAAAGACAAAAATTATAAAACTGACTATCTACAATAAAGAGTTAGCAAAAAACAAAAGATGTAAAATATCATATCAACAAAAACAAAAGACATGGAAACAAGTAAAAATGTAGAGCTCCTATAATGTTTTTAACTGTCAGTTTATAAAAGTAGTTTTATTCATAAGACAATGTATAAAACAATGGATGAAGCCAAAAGAAGAAGGAAACTGCAAAAGAAACAGTAAAAGAAGCAATAAAATGTCAATAAGTACATACCTATCAAAAATCATCTTTAGGACGTATGATCACCTCCTCTTGTGAGAAAACTGAAATCACAAATAAGTGTTGAATGATAATCAACAGGAAGATGCAGGAGTCAACCAAAAAGATATTCCACATCCAAAGACAAAGGAGAAACTATGATAAGATGGTAGGAGGGGCACAATCATGATAAAATCAAATCCTATAACTACTAGTGGGCGATTCACAAACTGGAAAATAATAATATCTAAGAAGTTCTCCTACTGTTGTGAAGGTTCTCAGCCACACATCAGACTTCCCAGCCAGGGGATCTGGCAAAGGGGCTTGGAATACTTAGGGAATCTGACTCTGACAGCAAGATTTGATTACAGGAGTTCCATGGGACCCTGGGGGAAATAAAGACTCCACTTTTGGAAGGCAAAAATTAAGTCTTGTGCACACCAAGACCTATGGACAGGGAGCAGTGACTCCATAAGGAGACTGAACCAGACCTACCTGCCAGTTTTGAGGGTCTATGGTGGAGGTGTGGGTCAGAAGTGGCTTGCTGCAGGAATAGGGGCACTGAGCAAAAGTACTGGAAAGAGGCCCTTGGCCTAAGTCCTTTCAGAGGTTGACATTAACCTTGACATAAAGCCCCTGGACCCCAGAGCTGGGTTGCCTCAGGCTAAACAACTAACAGGGAGAGAGCATAAACTCATCCATCAGTAGATAATACGATTAAAGTTTTACTAAATACAGCCCTGAAAACCAGAGCAGGATTCAGATTTTGCCACCACCAGTACCTCCCAAGAAGCAGCTTACACAAGTCTTTTAGCCTCATCCACCAGAGGGAAGACAGAAGAAATAAGAAGAACCACAATCCTGAAGCACCTACAATGGAAACCACTTTACAGGAAGTTAATCAGAATGAAAAAGCAGAAGACTATATCCCAGATGATGGGACAAGATAAACCTCCAGGAAAGCCGCTAAATGAAATGGATATAGGCAACTTTCCAGAAAAAGAATTCAAAATAATTATAGTGAAGATGACCCAGGATCTCAGAAACAGAATGGAGAAGATGCATGAAATGTTTACCAAAATCAAGTAGAATGAAATAACAAGCAAAGAGAGATGAACAATACACTAGGAATCAGTGCAGAATAACTGAGGTAGAAGAATGGATAACTGACCTTGAGGACAGAATGGTGGAAATCACTACCACATAAAAGAATTTTAAAAAAGGAATGAAGAAATGAAGACATCCAGTGGCTACAGGACTGGAAAAAGTCAGTTTTTATTCCAATCCCAAAGAAAGGCAATGCCAAAGAGTGCTCAAACTATCACACAAATACACTCATCTCACACGCTAGTAAAGTAATACTCAAAATTCTCCAAGCCAGGCTTCAGCAATACACGAACCATGAACTTCCAGATGTTCAAGCTGGTTTTAGAAAAGGCAGAGGAATCAGAGATCAAATTGCCAACATTTGCTGGATCATCAAAAAAGCAAGAGAGTTCCAGAAAAACCTATATTTCTGCTTTATTGACTATGGCAAAGCTTTTGACTGTGTGGCTCACAGTAAACTGTGGAAAATTCTGAAAGAGATGGGAATACCAGATAACCTGACCAGCCTCTTGAGAAACTTGTATGCAGGTCAGGAGGCAAAAGTTAGAATGGGACATGGAACAACAGACTGGTTCCAAATAGGAAAAGGCATGCATCAAGGCTGTATATTGTCACTGTGCATATTTAACTTCTATGCAGAGTACATCATGAGAAATACTGGGCTGGAAGAAGCACAAGCTGGAATTGAGATTGCCAGGAGAAATATCAATAACCTCATATATGTAGATGACACCACCCTTATGGCAGAAAGTGAAGAACTAAAGAGCCTCTTGATGAAAGTGAAAGAGGAGAGTGAAAAAGTTGGCTTAAAGCTCAACTTTCAGAAAACTAAGATCATGGCATCTGGTCCCATCACTTCATGGGAAATAGATGGGGAAACAGTGGAAACAGTGGCTAACTTTATTTTGGGGGCTCCAAAATCACTGCAGATGGTGACTGCAGACATGAGATAAAAGATGCTTGCTCCTTGAAAGGAGAGGTATGACCAACCTAGACAGCATATTAAAAAGTAGAGTCATTACTTTGCCAAAAAGGTATGTCTAGTCAAAGCTATGGTTTTTCCAGTAGACTTGTATGGATGTGAGAATTGGACTACAAAGAATGTTGAGCATTGAAGAACTGATGCTTTTGAACTGTGGTGTTGGAGAAAACTCTTGAGAGTCCCTTGGACTGCAAGGAGATCCAACCAGTCCATCCTAAAGGAAATCAGTCTTGGATGTTCACTGAAAAGAATGATGTTGAAGCTGAAACTCCAATACTTTGGCCACCTGATGTGAAGAGCTGACTCATTTGAAAAGACCCTGATGCTGGGAAAGATTGAGGGCAGGAGGAGAAGGGGAAAACAGAGGATGAGATGGTTGGATAGCATCACCAACTCAATGGACATGAGTTTGAGTAAACTCTGGGAGTTGGTGATGGACAGGGAGGACTGGTGTGCTGCAGTTCATGGGGTCGCAAAGAATTGAACACGATTGAGAGACTGAACTGAACTGAACTAAGAGACCTCTGGACAACATTAAATGCACCAACATTTGCATTGTAGGGGTCCCATAAAGACAAGAGAGAGATAAAGGACCTGGAAATATTTGAAGAAATAAAGGCTGAAAAGTTCCCTAACATGGGAAAGGAAATAGTCAACCAAGTCCAGGAAGTGCAAAGAGTCCCAGACAGGATAAACCCAAGGAAGAATACATAGAGACATATGGTAATCAAAGCAACAAAATTAAAAACAAAGATAAAGTATTGAAATCAACAAGGAAAAAATGACAAATACCATAAAAGGAAACTCCCATAAGGTTATCAGCTGATTTTTCAATAGATAGTCGACAAGTCAGAAGAGAATGTCATCATACATTTAAAGTGATGAAAGGAAAGAACCTACAACCAAGAAAACTTGAAAAAGCAAGAATCTCTTTCAGATTTGATGGAAAATCAAAAGTTTTCACACAAGAAGAAGTTAAGAAAATTCAGCAGCACCAACAAGCTTTACAACAAATGTTAAAGAAACTTCCCAGGCAAGAAACACAAAAGAAGAAAAAGATCTACACAAAATAAACCCAAAACAATTAAGAAAAAGGTAAGAAGATCGTACATATTGATAATTACCTTAAGTGTAAATGAATTAAATGCACCAAACAAAACCATAGACTGCCTGGGTAGATGAAAACCTGTGCATGTATGCACTTCCACTTACCGCATCTCTCTACTCAACTCCCCACAATGTGTGTAATTATTTTATATTGTTAGATTAATCATGTTTCAATTATGGCTTACGATTTTAACTATCTTTTAATTTGGTTCTGGTTATTGATTGGGAAAATTGATAAACATCTTTTACTATTGTGATTATGTAGTTATTATTTGCTTGATACCATTGTATCATGATTGGTCGACAGAAAATAATAGAATTCTATATTAGTAAAGTGAAGTGGAAGTGAAAGTGTTAGTCACTCGGTTGTGTCCTACTCTTTGTGACCCCATGAACTGTAGCCTGTCCATGGGATTCTCCAGGCAAGAATACTGGAGTGGGATGCTATTTCCTTCTCCAGGGGATCTTCCAAACCCAAGGAACAAACCCAGGTCGCCAGCATTGGAAGTACGTTCTTTACCATCTGAGCCACAAAGGAAGTCCAATATTAGTAAACCATTACTAGAAAAATCTGTAATCACATTTTAAGATTCAGATACATAGCAGAATTATCTTGGAATTTTTGAATAATATAAATGCCCAGATATTGCTTTTTCCCCCAAAGCTCCAGATGTGTATCTAATGAGCATCCGTGTTTAAAAACAACTGGACTATATGATGATCATTTACTTTTATCTAATTTGTTTCACTTTCTCTATTTCATATTCGGTTCAGTTCAGTTCAGTCGCTCATCGTGTCCGACTCTTTGCCACTCCATGAATCACAACACGTCAGGCCTCCCTGTTCATCACCATCTCTCGGAGTTCACTCAGACTCACGTCCATCGAGTCCGTGATGCCATCCAGCCACCTCATCCTCTGTCATCCCGTTCTCCTCCTGCCCCCAATCCCTCCCAGCATCAGAGTCTTTTCCAATGAGTCAACTCTTCTCATGAGGTGGCCAAAGTACTGGAGTTTCAGCTTTAGCATCATTCCTTCCAAAGAAATCCCAGGGCTGATCTCCTTCAGAATGGACTGCTTGGATCTCCTTACAGTCCAAGGGACTCTCAAGAGTCTTCTCTAGCACCACAGTTCAAAAGCATCAATTCTTCAGCGCTCAGCCTTCTTCACAGTCCAACTCACATCCATACATGACCACAGGAAAAACCATAGCCTTGACTAGACGGACCTTAGTCGGCAAAGTAATGTCTCTCCTTTTGAATATGCTATCTAGGTTGGTCATAACTTTTCTTCCAAGGAGTAAGCGTCTTTTAATTTCATGGCTGCAGTCACCATCTGCAGTGATTTTGGAGCCCCCAAAATAAAGTCAGTGCTATCATTTTGTTTAGATTTAGTTTATGTTTTACAATTTCTCCATCTCTTTTTTTTTGTTGTTGTTGTTGTTGCTGTTTCTCAAGACTTTATCAGGCAAAATAGAAAAGCTTGTGTGTGTGTGTGTGTGTGTGTGTGTGTGTGTGTGTGTGTGTGTGCTGTTCTTAGTTGCTCAGTCCTATCTGTCTCTTTGCAACCCCATGGACTGCAGCCCGCCAGACTCCTTTGTCCATGGGGATTCTCCAGGCAAGAATACTCGTGTGGGTGACCATACCCTCCACTAAGAGACTTTCCCAACTCAGGGATCAAAAACGAGGTCTCCCCCATTGCAGGTGGATTCTTTACCATCTGAGCCACCAGGGAAGCCCAAGAATACTGGGGTGGGTAGCCTATCCCTCCTCCAGGGTATCTTCCCATCCCAGGACTGAACCGGGGTCTCTTGCAATGCTGGCAGATGCTGAACTACCAGGAAGCCCATATGTTTATAGTATGCACAATATAATATACGTATTTCATAAAACTTTTGAACTTTTACCTAGCCAAAAATTATATTTTGCTTCCATTTTATTGACTTAGTATGAACAGAATGCTAGATTTCAAATTTATATTCACTCAAAAATTTGATACAGTTCCAGGTATTTTGGCATCTAGTATTTCTGCTAACAGTCTAGAAAGTTTATTATATAATTATTTAAAAAATTTGAATGAGACTTGAAACTTCTATTCCAATTCTGAGAATATAAAGAAATATTACCTTTTTAAAAAGAAATCAACATGCCACACAGTAATTTAACTAAAGTACAGATTTTGTTCAAATGTCACAAAATTTTATGCATGTCCATTATTTGTTTTCATACCTTATTCAAGACTCCATGTTGCATTTAATTGCATTGTGCAACTTGAGCTGTATGGAACAAATTTTGATAAATTCTCTTTACATTTCTATTCTATTGCAAACACTTCTAATTTTCCTTTTTATGACTTTTAGATACACCTATCATTTCAAAGTGGGCATTTAATTTCCAAATACATGGGTTTTAAAATTATCATTGGCATTAATTTCTAATTTTGATATCAATTTCTCATTTAAATGCGTTCTTTTCAATTACTCTGTGTGTTTTCAGTCTTCTAACTTTATTGAGGCTTTCAGTAGCTAAGTCAAACATCTCTCTTGGTAGATGTCACATTGCACTTGAAAATATGTGCATGCATGCATGCTAAGTCACTTCATTCTCGTTTGACTCTTTGTGACCCTATGGACTCTAGCCCTCCAGGCTCTTCTGTATGGGATTATCCTGGAAAGAATACTGGATTGAGTTGCCATGCCCTCTTCTAGAGGATTTTCTCAATCCAGTGACTGAACCTATATCTCATGTATCCTGCATTGGCAGTGAGGTACTTTACCACTAGTACCATCTGGGAAGTCCCTTGAAAAATTTGTGGGTTATTTAAAAAAATATTTTGATATTGATTTTTAACATAATTCCACAGTGATAAGAGAACAGACTCTATGATTTCAGCATCTTTAGACTGAATTTTTTTACACCTTATTCTTTGTCTCTGTATATGTTCCAGTGTCTCCTAGTTTATAGCCTATGGGAAAGTGAATAGAATTTGTATCCTACCATTTTGTGAAAATTGTATAAATCTTAATTATGTAGAATTGGCTAAAAATCATCTTTAAATATCAATGAATAAATGCTCCTATCAAAATTAATAAGATGGCTGAGTACATATGAAAATCAGAACCATCTATATGCTGCTTACAAGAGACTCACTTCAGATGTAAAGATACATAAGGACTGATAGTGAGGGGATGGAAAAAAAAGATATTTATGTAAATAGAAATAACAAGAAAGCAAGGATAGCAATACTCAGACTAAGTAGACTTTAAAATAAAGTCCATAACAAAAGACTAAGCAAGCATTATAAAATGATGAATACAAGATCAATACAAGAAGATAATATTATACTCATTGATATATGCTCCTAATTATAGGAGTACCTTAATGTATAAAGCAAATAATAACAGACATAAAAGGAGAAATTGAAAATAATGCAGCAATAGTAGGGAATTTTAACACCGCACAGACATCAGTTGACAGATAAATGCAGAGAGAAAATCAATAAGGCAGCAAAGGTTCCACATGAAATAATACACTATTGGGCTTAATAGATATCTACATGGCATTGCATGCAAAAACAGAAGAGTATAGATTATTTTCAAGTGCACAAGGGATTTCTCTACTATAGATCCAATGTTAGGCCACAAAACAAGTCTTAAAATTTTTTAGAGGATAGAAATTTTATCAAGTAGCTTTTCAAACCAGAATGGTATGAAACAAGAATTCAATTACAGAACGAGACATGGGAAAAAACACAAATAGTTGGAGACTAAGCATAAAAGACTAAATCAGTTGGTTACTAAAAGACCAGTCAGTTAATGAACAAATGAAAGAGGAAATCAACAAATCCTTTTAGACAAATTGAAATCAAAACATAACTTTCCAAAATCTATCAGATGTAGCAAAAGCAGTGTAAAGAGGGAAGTTGACAGTAACCCAAGTCTACTCAAGAAATAAGAAAAATCTCAACAAATGAAACTTACCATGAGAAGAAATTAGAAAAATAAGAATAAATATGGCCCAAAGTCAGTAAAAGGAAGGAAGCAATAAAGATAAGTGAATAAATAAATAAAACAGAGGCCAAAATAAAAGAAACTATCAGTGAAAGAAAGAGCTGTTTTCTTACAAGATAAACCAAAGTGATAAGCCTTTGGCCCTGCTCATGTGAAAAAATAAAAACCAAAATTTGTTGTTCAGTCAATCAGTCATGTTTGACTCTTTCCTAACCAATGGACCCCATCACATCAGGATTCCTCTCCTTCACTATCTCCTGAAGTTTGCTCAAACTCATGTCCATAAGTCAATGATGCCATCTAACCACCTCATTGTCTATTGCTCTCTACTCCTCCTGCTCTCATTTCCCTTACATCAGGGTCTTTTCCAATGAGTCAGTCTTTGCATCAGCTGGCCAAAGTTTGAAGCTTCAGTTTCAGCATCAGTCCTTCTAATGGGCATTCAGGGGTTATTTCCTTTAGGACTGACTGGTTTGATATCCCTGCTGTCCAAGGGACTCTCAAGAGTCTTCTCCAGCACCAAAATTGTAATGTATCAATTCTTCATTGCTCAGTCTTCTTTATGGTCCACCTCTCACATCTGTACATGACTACTGGAAAAACCATAGCTTTAACTATATGTGCCTTTGTTCACAAAGTGATGTCTCTTCTTTTTAATACACTGTCTGTCATAGCTCTTATTCCAAGGAGCAAACATCTTTTAATTTCTTGCCTGCAGTCACTGTCTTCAGTGATTTTGGAGCCCAAGAAAATAAAAGGTTTGTCACTGTTTTCATTTTTTCCCCATATATGTGCCTTGAAGTAATGGAACTGGATGCCATGATCTTTATTTTTGAATATTGAGTTTTAAGCCAGCTTTTTAATTCTCCTCTTTCACCCTCATCAAGAGGCTCTTTATTTCCTCTTTACTTTCTGCCATTAGGGTGGTGTCATCTGAATATCATAGGTTATCCATATTTCTCCTCACAATCTTGATTCTAGCTTGTGATTCATCCAGCCCAGCATTTTCACATGAGGTACTCTGCATAGAAGTTAAATAAGCAGGTTGTTAATATACAGTGTTGACGAACTGTTTTGTCAATTTTGAACCAGTCCATTGCTCCATGTCCAGTTCTAACTGTTGCTTCTTGGCCTGCATACAGGTTTCTTAGGAAGCAGGTAAGATGGTCTTGTATTCACATCTCTTTAGGAATTTTTCACAGTTTGTTGTGATCCACACAAAGTCTTTAGTGTAGTCAATGAAGCAGAAGTAGATGTAATTGAGAGCAATTACAATCAATATCACAGAGACATAAAAATTCATGAGCAAATACTAAAACCAGTTATATGACAACAATTAGACAACTGAGAAGAAACAGATACATTTCTAGAAACATGCAATATTCACAGACTGAATCAGGATAAAATAGGCAATATGAACAGACCAATCAGTGTTACTGAAATTGAATTAGGGGAAAAAAAAAACCTATAGGCAAAGAAACATCCAGAACTGTGCCTCTTCAGAGAAGAATTCTTCCAAAGGTATAAAGACTAATACATATCCTTATCAAGCTATTCCAAAAAAATTAAAGCAGTGAAAGTTGCTTAGTCATGTTCAACTCCTTGTAATCCCATAGACTACATAGTCCATGGGATTCTCTAGGCCAGAATACTGGAGAGGGTAGCCTTTCCCTTCTCCAGGGAGAACACTCCCAAATTTATGCTATGATGCCACCATAGCCTTGATACCAAAACTAGACAAAGACACTATCCCCAAAGAATTTATGGACCAGTATTCTTAATGAACATAGGTGAAAATTCCTCAACAAAATATTAGCAAACTACCTCCCAATATATTTAAAATATCATGGTCAAGTGGGATGTATTCCAAGAATCAAGGATGGCTCAATATCCACAAATCAACCCATGTGCTATACCACATCAACAAAAGAATAATAAAAATCACATTATCACCTCAACAGAGGTAGAAAAGGGCATTTGACAAAATTCCACATCCATTCATGGAATAACACAAGGTGAAACTCCAGTACTTTGGCCACCTCATGCGAAGAGTTGACTCATTGGAAAAGACTTTGATGCTGGGAGGGATTGTGGACAGGAAGAGAAGGGGATGTTCGAGGATGAGATGGCTGGATGGCATCACTGACACAGTGGACGTGAGTCTGAGTGAACTCTGGGATTTGGTGATGGACAGGGAGGCCAGGCATGCTACGATTCATGGGGTTGCAAAGAGTCAGACACAACTGAGTGACTGGACTGAAATGAAAGTTGATATAGAGGGAACATGCCTCATTATAATACAGGTCATACTTGACAAACCCATAGCTAACACTATATTCAGTGTGGACAAGCTGAAAGCTTTTTCTCTAAAATCATGAACAAGAGAAAGATGTCCACTCTCATCATTTCTATTTAACATGGTACTTGAAGCTTTTAAAAATCACACAATCAAACAAGAAAAAAAAAAAATTAAGGCAGAGAGCTCAGGGCTGGTGCACTGGGATGACCGTGAGCTCAGGGCTGGTGCACTGGGATGGGGAGGGAGGTGGGGGGGTCAGGATGGGGGACACATGTACACCCATGACTGACTCATGTCAATGTATGTAAACAACCACTACAACATTGTAAAGTAATTAGCCTCCAATTAAAATAAATAAATTGATTTTTTTAAAAGAAAGAAATGTAAGGCATCCAACTTGGAAAGGAAGAAGTAAAACTGTGTCACTATTGGCAGATGACATGACTCTATAGAAAATCTCATTATAGAAAATCTCAAAGTCTCTGCCAAAAACTATTATGACTAATCAGTGAATTCAGTAAAATTCAAGACAGAAGATTAATATACAGAAAGTTTTGCTTTCCCACACATTAATAATGAACTATCCAAGACAAAATATGAAAAACAAACCCATTTAAAATCCTACCCAAAAGAATAAAACACAAAGGAACAAAGCCTCATATTTTGAAAATGATAAGATATTGATGAAACTGAAAATGATACAGAGAAATAACGTTCCATATTCATCGGTTGCAAGAATAAATATTGTTTTAATTTCCTCACTAAACAAAGCAATCTACATATGTAATGCAATCCCATAAACATACCCATAGCATATTTCACTGAACTAGAATAAATAATCCTAAAATTTATATGGAACAACAAAAGACCCTGAATTTCAAAAGCAATCTTGAGAAAGAGAACAAAGCTGAGGTATCATGTGCCAAGATTTCAGACTATACTAAAAGCTATATTAATCAAACCAGTGTGATATTCATATTAGAACAGACATACAGATCCTTGGAACAAAATACTAAATCCAGAAATAAGCCAACCCACTTATGGTCAATTAGTATATGACAAAGGAGGCAGGAATATACAGTGGGGAAAAGAAAGTCTCTTTAATAAGTGGTCTTGAGAAAACCAGGCAGCTACAGTTAAAATAATAAAATTAGAGTATTTTCTCTCAGCAAAAAAAAAAAAAAAAAATTCTTTTATGCAAAAGAAAATAAAAATGAATTAAAACCCTAATTTTAACACTACAAGTCATAAGACTACTAGAGGAGAACATAGAACACACTTTGACATAAATTGTAGCAATAATTTTTAATAATAATTCTGTCTACTATGGCAAAGGAAATAAAAACAAAAATAAATGAGACCCAATTTAAAAGTTTTTGCACAGAAAAAAAAAAAAAACCCTTTGACAAAAAGAGATAATCTTCCTAATGGAGAATGTATCTGCGCGTTATATGACCAGTAGATGTTGGAATATATACAGTTCATAAGATTCAACAACAAAAAACAAATGACCCAGTCAAAAAATGGACAAAAGATCTGAATAGACATCTTTCCTAAGAAAACATACTGATGACCAAGAGGCTTATGAGAACATGCAACATTGCTAACCCTCAGAAAATGCAAATCAAAACTACAATGAGATATCACCTCACACCAGTCAGAATGGCTATCAACAAAAAATTACAAATATCAAATGCTGGTAAGGACTGAAAAATTGGAAACCACTAGTACACTGTTGGCGGGAATGTAAACTAGTTGAGCCACTGTGGAAACAGTATGGTGGTTCATCAAAAAAAAAAAAATCAAACTATAATATCATCTAGCAATTCTACTCATAGGTACTTATTTAAAGAAAATTAAAACACTTTTTCCAAGTTGTGGCTAGTGTAAATCAAGTAAACTTCAATAAGACTGCATACAATTTATATAACAATTTTATAATATAGAATACAATGTATAATATACACTATATGTAGATGATAACTACCCAATGGCAGAAAGTGAAGAGGAACTAAAGAGCTTCTTGATGAAGGTGAAAGAGGAGAATTAAAAAGCTGGCATCTGGTCTCATCACTTCATGGCAATAAATGGGAAAATTGGAAACAGTGACAAATTTTATTTTGGAGGGGTTCCAAAATCACTGCAGCCATGAAATTAAAAGACTCTTGCCCCTTGGAAAAAAGCTATGCCCAAATCTCAGCAATGTATTAAAAAGCAGACACATCACTGTATGGACAAAGGCCCATATAGTTATAGGTATGGTTTTTCCAGTAGTCATGTACAGATGTGAGAGCTTGACCATAAAGGAGGCTGAATCCCTAAGAACTGATGCTTTTGTACTGTGGTGGAGAAGACTCTTGAGAGACCCTTGGACTTCAAGGAGGTCATACCAGTCAATCAACCCTGCACGTTCTTTGGAAGGACTGATGCTGAAGCTGAAGCTCCAGTAGTTTGGCAACCTGATGTGAAGAGACAACTCATAAGAAAAGACCATGATGCTGGGAAGGATTGAAGGCAGGAGGGAAAAGGAATGATAGAGAATGAGATGGCTGGATGACACGAGTCTGGGCAAACTCCAGGAGATGTTGAAGGACAAGGAAGCCTGGCAAGCTACAGTCCATGGGGTCTCAAAGAGTCAGATATGACTTAGTGACTGAACAACAATAAATATATAATTTTAGATATGTAACATCAAGTATATATGATATATATATATATAATTTTAAACAATTGCTATTTAAATGAATTAAGAGAAAATGAGTAAAGTATGTATTAATGGTGTCTACTACAATTACATAAGAATACCTACAAGTATCTTCTTCTGCTTCATGAAAGTTTAAATTACCAAGTTATCATCTGAGATCAATTCTTTCCAGCCTGAAAAACATTTTTAGGTGTTTCTCATAAAGCAAGTCTTCTATCAATGAGTTTTCTCAATTCTTGTTTATTTGTATAGTCTTTCTTTTGCCTTAATTTTTAATATTAATTTTGCTGTATGTAGAATTATTGGTTGAAAGTGTTTTTCCTTGAACACTTTGAATACATTATCCTACTGCCTTTTGGCTTCCATTGTTTCTTCTGAGACATCACCTTTTAACCTTATTGGGGTTCTTTTATAATAAAAATATTTTTTTCTTTTACAGTGTTCAAGATTTTCTTATTGCTGATTTTCAACCTTTACCACGATGTGTCTGTTTATCAGCCTGTTTGAGTTTATCCACTTGGTCTTCGTTGAGCTTCCCAGATATGTATATTATAATTTTTAAAACAAATTTGAGAAGTTTTCAGCTAGTATTTCTTTGAATAAGTTTTTCACCTTATTTTTCCCCTCTCCTTCTGTTATCCCCATTAGGCACATTTTGATGTTCTCAGTGTTGTCTTACATTTCTCCAAAGCTCTGTTAATGTTTCTTCATTCCTTTTTCTCTGTTCTTTAGCTCTGTTAATCTATCCATTTGTGTTCAATTTGCTAATTATTTTTATTGCCTGTAAAATCTATTGTTTAACCCCTCTAGTAAGAATTTTATATCAGTTATTGCAGCTTCAAAGTTCAGAATTTACATTTGTTTCTTTTTAAACATTTGATTCTTTAAGTTTTTTTGTTTAATTCTTATCTATTTATGCATTATCTTTTTACTGAAGTATAGTAGATTTACAATGTTGTGCCAATTTCTGATGTACAGCAAGAGGACTCAGTTTTCAACATATATACATTCTGTAAAAAATGTTCTTTTCCATTGTGTTTTCTATTATCACAGGAGATTGGATATAGTACTTTGTGCTATACAGTAGGACCTTGTTGTTTATCCTTTCTAAATGTAATACTTTGCACTGATCAAACCCAAATTCCAAGTCCATCAGTCTCCCTCCCCCAACTCCCCTTGGCCAACGCAAGTCTGATCTCTATGTCTTTGAGTCTGTTTTGCAGATAAATTCATTTGCATCATATTTAAGTCTCCACATATAAGTGATATTGTATGGCATTTTTCATTCTCTTTTTAACTTACTTCACTTAGTATGTAAATCTCTAAGGAGCATCCATGTTGCTGCAAATGGTATTATTTTGTTCTTTTTCCTGGCTGAGTAGCATTCCATTGTATATGTACCACATCTTTATCCATTCATCTCTTGATGGACATTAAGTTTGTTTCCATGTTTTGGCTACTGTGAATAGTGCTGCTATGAACACAGGGGTGTGTGTATCTTTCTGAATTATAGCTTTGTTTGCTTTGTTTGAGTATATACCCAAGAATAGGTTTGTTGGACCATATGGTAATTCTATGTTTAGTTTGCTGAGGAACCTGTATACTCTTTTTCATAGGAGCTGCACAAAGTTATATTCCCACCAATATTATAATAAGGTTCACTTTTCTGTACACCATATCCAGCATTTATTTGTAACCTTTAATGATGGCCATTCTGACCAATGTGAGGTTGTTCTCATTGTAGTTTTGTTTTGTATTTATCTGATGATGAGCAATGTTGAGCATCTTTCTATGTGCCTACTGGCCATCGTTGGATGTGATGAGTCAACTCATTGGAAAAGATTCTGATACTGGGAAAGACTGAGGGCAGGAGGAGAAAGAGGCAACAGAGGGTGAAATGGTTTGACAGCATTATTGATCCAATTGACATGAGTTTGAGCAAATTCTAGGAGATAGTGAAGGAGAGGGAAGCCTGGCATGCTGCAGGCCATGGAGTCACAAAGAGTCAGACACGACTGAGCAACTTGGAGAAATATCTATTAGATCTGCTCATTTTTTTATGGGGGTGGGTGGGAATTGATTTATTTGGTATTTTTGTTGTTGAGTTGAATGAGCTGTTTCTGTTTTGGAGATTAAAGCTTTTGTTGGTCACATTATTTGAATATATTTTATCCCATGCCCTAGTTGTCTTTTTGTTTTGCTTATTGTTTCATTTTCTGTGCTAAATCTTGTAAGTTTGATTAGGTCTTATTTGTTTACTTTTTCTTTTATTTTGATTGCCTTGCTAGATGGACCTAAAGAAACATTGACATGATTTATGTCAGAAAATGTTTTGTCTCTGCTCTAAGAGTTTTTTGGTGTTATGTCTTATGTTTAAGTCCTTAATCCATTTTAAGTATATTTTTGTGCATGGTATGAGGATGTGTTCTAACTTCATTGATTTACATGCAGGTTTCCAACTTTCCTAGGACCACTTGCTGAGAAGAATGTCTTTTCCCATTTTATATTCTTTTCTCCTTTGTTGAAGATTGATTGACCATCAGTTCAGTTCAGTTCATTCACTCAGTCGTGTCCGACTCTTCATGACCCCATGAATTGCAGCATCCCAGGCCTCCCTGCTCATCACCATCTCCCAGAGTTCACTCAGATGCACGTCCATCGAGTCCGTGATGCCATCCAGCCATCTCATCCTCGGTCGTCCCCTTCTCCTCCTGCCACCAATCCCTCCCAGCATCAGAGTCTTTTCCAGTGAGTCAACTCTTCACATGAGGTGGCCAAAGTACTGGAGTTTCAGCTTTAGCATCATTCCTTCCAAAGAAATCCCAGGGCTGATCTCCTTCAGAATGGACTGCTTGGCTCTTTGCAGTCCAAGGGACTCTCAAGAGTCTTCTCCAACACCACAATTCAAAAGCATCAATTCTTCAGCATTCAGCCTTCTTCACAGTCCAACTCTCACATCCATACATGACCACTGGAAAAACCATAGCCTTGACTAGACGGACATTCGTCGGCAAAGTAATGTCTCTGCTTTTGAATATACTATCTAGGTTGGTAATAACTTTTCTTCCAAGGAGTAAGCGTCTTTTAATTTCATGGCTGCAGTCACCATCTGCAGTGATTTTGGAGCCCCCAAATAAAGTCTGATACTGTCTGTTTCCCCATCTATTTCCCATGAAGTGATGGGACCAGATGCCATGATCTTTGTTTTCTGATTGACTATAGATGTATGGATTCATTTCTGGTTTCACTATCATGTTCTATTGATCTGGTATTTCTGTATCAATACTACACTGTTTTGAGTACTGTAGCTTTTCAGCATTGTCTGAAGCCTGGATGAATTATACTTCTTGTTTTACATTTGTTCCTCAGAATTACTTTGGCAGTTCTGGGTCTTTTATTGTTTCATACAAATATTTGGATTATTTACTCTGGTTCTGTGGAAAATGTCATGGATAATTTGATAAGGATTGCATTAAATTTGAAGATTGCTTTTGCATTCAGTTCAGTCACTCAGTCATGTCCAACTCTTTGCAACCCTATGGACTGCAGCATGCCAGGCTTCCCTGTCCATCACCAACTCCAGGAGGAGCTTGCTCAAACTCATGTCCATCGAGACGGTGATGCCACCCAACCAAATCATCCTCTGTCATCCCCCTCTCTTCTTGCCTACCTTTCCTATAGTCAGGGTTTTTGCAAATGAGTCAGCTCTTTGCATCATGTGGTCAAAGTATTGGAGTTTTAGCTTCAGCATCATTCGCTCCAAAGAAATCTCAGGGTTGATCTCCTTCAGAATATAGTGGTTGGATCTTCTTGCAGTCCAAGGGACTCTCAAGAGTCTTCTCCAACACCACAGTTCAAAAGCAACAATTTTTCAGTGCTCAGTTTTCCTTATAGTCCAACTCTGACATCCATACGTGATTACTGGAAAAACCATAACTTTGACTAGACAAACCTTTGATGGCAAAGTAATGTCTCTGCTTTTTAATATGCTGTCTAGTTTGGTCATAGCTTTTCTTCCAAGGAGCAAGTGTCTTTTAATTTTGTGGCTGCAGCCACGATCCTCAGTGATTTTGTAGCCCAAGAAAATAAAGTCTGTCACTGTTGCCATTGTTTCCCCGTCTATTTGCCATGAAGTGATGGAACCAGGTGCCATGATCTTAGTTTTTTGAATGTTGAGTTTTAAGCCAGCTTTTTCACCGTCCTCTTTCACTTTTAACAAGAGGCTCTTTAGTTCTTCTCTTTCTGCCATAAAAGAGGTGTTATCTGCATATCTCAGGTTATTGATATTTACCCCAGCAATCTTGATCCCAGCTTGTGCTTTATCCAGCCCAGCATTTCACATGATGTACTCTACATATAAGTTAAATAAGCAGGGTGACAATATGACATACTCCTTTCCCAATATGGAACCAGTCTGTTGTTCCATGTCCTGTTCTGTTGCTTCTGGACCTGCATACAGATTTCTCAGGAGGCAGTTATGGTGGTCGGATATTGCCATTTGTTGAAGAATTTTCCACAGTTTGTTGTGATCTACACATTCAAAGGCTTTGGCATAATCAATAAAGAAGAAGTAGATTTTTTTTTCTGGAATTTTCTTGCTTTTTCTATGATCCATTGAATGTTGGCAATTTGATCTCTGGTTCCTTTGCCTTTTCTAAATCCAAGTTGAACATCTGGACATTCTCAGTTCACATACTGTTGAAGTCTGGCATCAAGAATTTTGAGTATTAGTTTGCTAGTGAGTAAGATGAGTGTAATTGTGCAGTAGTTAGAACATTTTTTCTCATTGTCTTTCTTTGGGATTGGAATGAAAACGGACCTTTCAGTTGAGTGGAGTTAACATTATAATGCCAATTCTTGCAATCCAAGAGCATGAGATAGCTTTCCATTTCTTTGAATTATCTTTAATTTCCTTTATTAACATTTTATAGTTCACAGCATATAAGCCTTTCACCTCCTTGGTCAGGTTTATTCCTAGATATTTTTTGGTGCAATTTTTAAAAGGCATATTTTTACATTCCCTTTCTGATACTTCATTGTTAGTATAAAGAAATACCATCAATTTCTAAATGTTAAACTTGTGTCCTGCTACTTTGCCAAATTCATTTATTAGATCTAGTATTTTTTTTGTGTAGTCTTTCCTACATGCAATATTATACCATCTACATATAGTGACAATTTTACCTCTTCCCTTCCAATTTGGGTACTTATCATTTTTAAATTTTTTGGTCTAACTGCTGTGGCTAGGAATTCCAATACTATGTTGAATAAAAATGGTGAGTTACACAGCAAATTCCCACTGGCTATTTTCCATTATGGCATTGTAAATTTCCATGTTACTCTCCATACATTTCACCTTCTCCCTCCTCCCCTCCCACCATGTCCATAGGTCTGTTCTCTATGTCTGTTTCTCCATTCCTGCCCTGAAAATAAATTCATCAGTGCCATATTTTTATATTCCATAGGAGGGAGGTGACATGAGTCTACTTGTGGCTGATTCTTGTTGATGTATGACAGAAAACCACAAAATTCTGTAAAGCAATTACCCTTTAATCAAAAAATAAAATAAAACAACAACATAGAAAATGAAATGACAAAATAAGTGGTGAGAGTGGGCATCTATGTTTTATTCCAGACTTTAGCAGAAGTCTTTCAGCTTTTTGGGCTTCCCTGGTGGTTCGACTGATGAAGAATCTGCCTGCAATGTGGGAGACCTGGCTTTGATCCCTAGGTTGGGAAAATCCCTGGAGAGGGGAAAGGCTAACATTTCCAATATGCTGGACTGGAGAATTCCATGGACTATACAGCCCATGGGGTTGCAAAGAGTCAGACATGACTGAGTGACTTTCACTTGACATTTTCCAGCTTTTCACAATTATTGTATTGGCTGTGTTTGTCATATGTAGTTTTCAATATGTTGAGAAATATTCCTGGTGTACTCATTTTGGAAAGAGTTTGTTTGTTTTATCATGAATGGATGTTGAATTTTGTCAAATGCTTTTTCTGCATCTATTGAGATGATCATGTGATTTTTAAGGTGATGTATTGTGTCAATTGATTTGCATCTGTTGAACCTTCCTTGTGACACTGGAGTGAATCCCACGTGGTCATAGCGTATGATCTTTTTTTTATGTTGGATTTGACTTTTCAATATTTTGTTGAGATTTTGCATGTATTTTCATCAAAGATTTTGGCCTGTAATTTTCTTTTTTGGTGGCACCTTTGTCTGGTTTTGGTATCAGGGTGATGGTGACTTCATAGAATGTCCTTGTGAGTATTCCCTTCCCTTAAGTTTTTGGAAGACTTTGAAGAGAATCAGTATAAGTTTTTGTATGTTTGATCGATTTTGTGTGTAAAGATTTCTGGTCCTGGACTTTTTCTGTAGGGAGTTCTTTTTTTTTTTTTACTTATTTTAATTTTTTTCATTTAAAATTATTTATTTTAATTGAGGTTAATTACTGTTGTAGGGAGTTTTTTAAAATCACAGATTCTACTTCACTTCTTCTAATTGATCTGTTCAAATTATCTATTTCTTATTGATTGAATTTTGGTGAGCTGTGTATTTCTATTAAGTTGTCCATTTATTCTACGTTGCAAAATTTGTTGCATATAGTTTTTTTTTTTTAATGTAGTTTTCTGTTAGGGTTTCTTGCATTTCTGTGGTATCAGTGGAGGTTTTTCCTGTTTCATTTTTAAAATTTTGTTTATTTGGGTTCTTTTCTTTCCTTCTTGCTGGGCCTGGACAGAGGTTGATCACTTTTGTTTACTCTTTCAAAGAACCAGCTCTTTATTTTATTGATTTCTTGTTTTTTTAATGTCTGTTTTGTTTCCTCCATGATCTTTATTATTTCCTTTCTTCTGCTGAATTTAGGTTTTGCTTGTTCTTCTTTTTCTTATGTATTTATAATCATTTTGATCAATACTTTCTTGATATTTTCTTTTACTTCTTTATTCAAACTTTGTTTCTGTGAACACATTTATAATGGCCAGTTTAAAATATTTTCTTCTTAAATCTAACACCTAGTGACTCTGACAGGTAGTTTCTCTTGCTTTCTTTTTATGGTCATGTTTTCCTATTTCTTTGTAGTCTTTGTAATATTTTTTGTTGGAAACTGGAAATTTTATATGTTTTAGCAATTATGTCTACTGTGCCTCCTATCCTGGAAATTGTTATTATTATTACCTTGTTTAATGAACGTCTTAATTATTTTACTGAAGTCTACTACATTCCAACTTTTTGGTTTTAAATCTCTGATATTCCTCAGTGAGATGAAACTTTGGGTATGTCTACAGTTACCAGGGAATGATAGTGGTAATGGTAGGACTTGCTTCCTCTCTTTCCCTGACAATATTCAGCTGCTGCTGCTCCTCCTGCTGCTGCTGCTAAGTCAGTTCAGTCGTGTCTGACTCTATGTGACCCCAGAGACGGTAGCCCACCAGGCTCCCCTGTCCCTGGGATTCTCCAGGCAAGAACACTGGAGTGGGTTGCCATTTCCTTCTCCAATGCATGAAAGTGAAAAGTGAAAGTGAAGTCGCTCAGTCATGTCTGACTCCTAGCGACCCCATGGAAGGCAGCCTACCAGGCTCCTCCATCCATGGGATTTGCCAGGCAAGAGTACTGGAGTGGGGTGCCATTGCCTTATTGGTCCTTTATTGATCTATTGCTTACATAATGGGATGGAGTGTAAAATTCACCTACAAACTAATATAATAAAATTGTGCTCCTTTTATGGAACTGCTTCAGTGATTAGTATTTGATATTTGTTCTGACCTCAACAGAGCTCCTCCTGGCTCTCTTTTCCTCTAGTTTTATCCTCCAAATTATCCAGTCTACATTTTATATTGTTTGCTCATTAGATATATGAATTTACTCTCAATTCCCTTCACCACAACCTCAATGGGTTTGACAGTACTCTTAGTTTTATACTTTTCCATATTCTCATGAATGAAGTTGCTTCCATTGCATGCTAAGTTGCCTAAGTCATGTCCAACTCTGTGCAACCTCACGGACTGCAGCCCACCAGATTCTCTGTCCATGGGATTCTCCAGGCAAGAATACTGGAGTGGGTTGCTGTGCCCTCCTCCAGGAGATCTTCTCTACCTGTGAATCAAACTAACATCTTCCTGCATCTTCTACATTACTGGCAGATTCTTTACTGACTGTTGCTTCCATTAAGGAGGGATTAAAATGTATTAGTTTTAAACCCTCCTTTTCTACCCAAGCAAAATCTCTGAGCTAGGCTCTGGTGCTGCCACAATGACAAGCATATGTCTGAGTGACAATCCTATTATAGGAGCTGAGTTGTCAGTGGTGGTGAGGAAGCTGATCAGTAGCCTGAAATCCTCTCATCTTGTTCCTCTTGGTGTTGAACCACCATCTCACATGCTAGATTGAAAGCTATTGGTACCTCAGTATTATCAACATGCCATGCTCAAGGTATAGACTCCATTCCACATGTAGAGGTTATGCATAAGGAGCCCCCACCTCTAGACTGAACACAACTAGTATTTAGCCTCAGCAACAAGCATGTGGTAGCAACATGAGAAATGCTGTTTCCTGAAGTCCTGTTCCTCCAGGGAAGAATGCTGTCTTACTGGTAGTTAGGGGAAGAGGGAACCCTGTATTCTTAGCTGCAGTTCTTTAGAGTGGCATCTTCATCTTATTAATCTGGTAGCAGAATAGGAGAGTGCGATAATGATTCAAACAGACTCTTGACTTTTGTATCTAATGTTCATATCTTTTTTTGAATAGATATTGTTTCATTTGCTATTTGCCCTTGGGACCATTTCCAGTGTCTTTAAATGATTGTTTTAAAGTAATAGTCATGAGTTTCTATGGGGAGTTGATCAGTGCTGTCATGGCAAAAGCAATTTTAGTATTGAATATATATATATATATATATACACACACACACACACACACACACACACACACACACACATACATGGTGGTTGCCTGGAAAACCACATGGACGGAGGAGCCTGGTGAGCTGCAGTCCATGGGGTCGCTAAGAGCTGGACACAACTGAGCGACTTCACTTTCACTTTTCACTTTCATGCATTGGAGAAGGAAATGGCAACCCACTCCAGTGTTCTTGCCTGGAGAATCTCAGGGATGGGGGAGCCTGGTGGGCTGCCATCTCTGGGGTCACAAGAGTCGGACATGACTGAAGTGACTTAGCAGCAGCATGGTGGTTTAGTCGCTAAGTCGTATCCAACTCTTGCGACCCTGTGGACTGTAGCCCACTAGGCTCCTCTGCCCATGGTATTCTCCAGGCAAGAATACTGGAGTGGGTTGCCATTCTCTTCTCCAGGGGATATTCCTGACCTAGGAAATGAACCCAGGTCTCCTGCATTGCAGGCAGATTCTTTACCAACTGAGCCACCAGGGAAGCCTATATATATATATGTATGTCTTCAATTGGATATGTGTTTTGCAACTATTTTATCCTGGTCTGTAGTTTTTCTTTTCCTTCTTCTTACATGGTCTTTCACAAAACAAAGCTTTTATCTTTTTAATGAGCTCCAACTTATCAATTTTTTTGATGAATTATGCCTTTATGGCAAATCAAAGAACTCATTGCTTAGCTTTAGATTCCAAAGATTTTTTTCCTACTTTTACAAAAATTTTAATGTCTGTGTTTTTTTATTTAAGTTGATGATGTTTTGATGAATTTTTGTATAAGCTATGATTTTAGATCAAAGTTCCTGGTTTTTTGTCCATGAATATCCAACTGATCCAGGATCGTTTGTAGAAAAAGTTATCTTTCTTCCACTGAGTTGTTTTGCACCTTCTAAAACACTCAGTTGAGTATATTTCTGTGGGTCTATTTCTGATGCTTTTATCATGTTCCACTGATCTTTAGGTTTTACTCAGAGATAGTACTGCAGTCTTGATTATTGTAGCTATATAGGAAGACTTCATATCTCATAAAATTATTACTCTCATTTTATAGCATTTTTCCAAAATTATTTTATTTTATTCAGTGCTTAATTTTTATTTTTTTATTTTTATTTTTTTAATACTTTATTCTACATTACAATACTGTATTTGTTTTGCCATACATTGACATGAATCAGCCACAGGTGTCCACGATCTCCCAACGCCAAAGCCCCCTCCCACCTCCCACCCCACATCCTCTCCCTGAATCATCCTGTGCACCAGCCCCATGCGTCCCGCATCCTGCATTGAACATAGACTGGCGCTTCATTCTTACAAGATAATATACATGTTTCAATGCCATTCTCCCAAATCATCCCACTCTCTCCCTCTCCCTCAGAGTCCAAAAGTCCGTTCTATACCTCTGAGTCTCTTTTGTTGTCTCACATAGAGGGTCTTCATTACTATCCTTCTAAATTCCATATATATGTGTCAGTATACTGTATTGGTGTTTTTCTTTCTGGCTTACTTCACTCTGTATAATCGGCTCCAATTTCATCCATCTCATTAGAACTGAGTCGAATTTATTATTTTTAAGGGCTGAGTAGTACTCCATTGTGTATATGTACCACAGCTTTCTTATCCATTCATCTGCTGATGGACATCTAGGTTGTTTCCATGTCCTGGCTATTATAAACAGTGCTGCAATGAACATTGGGGTACATGTGTCTCTTTCAATTCTGGTTTCCTCGGTGTGTATGCCCAGCAGTGGGATTGCTGGATCATAAGGCATGTCTAGGTTCTTTGCCTTTATGTTTACATTTTATCAAGAGCATAATCTTTTATGCATATACAAAAATCTTCTTGGGACTTTTTTTGGGAATCAACATCTATACCATGTTGATTCTTCCAACACATGAACATGGTATTTCCATTTCTTTAGATTTCTTTGTTTCAAATTAGTTTATTTTAATTGGAGGCTAATTACTTTACACTATTGTGTTTTTTTCCATACATCAGCATGAATCAGCCATGGGTATATATGTGTCCTTCCATTCTGAAACCCCCTCCCACCTCCCTCTGCACCGGGCCCTCTGGGTTGTCTCAAAACACTGGCTTTGCATGCCCTGCTTCATGCATCAAACTTGCATTGGTCATCTATTTTACATATGGTAATATATATATATATATATATATATATATATATATTTCAATGCTATTCTCTCAAATCATCCCATTCTCACCTTTTCCCACATAGTCCAAAAGTCTGTTCTTTACATCTGTGTCTCTTTTGCTGTCTATTTTTTTCTTCAGTGTCTTTTATCAGCACTTTGTAATTTTCACCATATGGATCTTATAATCTGGACAAAAAAGGAAGCAGTTTAAATAGTCAACAATAGGGAATTTAAAAAATAAATATGAGACATACAATGAGGTAACCTGTAGCCAGTTTAAATGACAATGTGGAAATGTAGTTGATATATATATATATATATTCATTGTTAAATATCAGGATGCCATTCATCTTTTTTGTTGTTTCTTTTTTCAGATTTCTGAAAATGGGATCCACACACAAAGGTCATTAGCCAAGTGTGAAATAAATGCTAATTTTACTCAAGATAACTGTCAAATAGAGCTTTGATTTAGAGAAAGTAGTGAAAGTTTGAAGCTGAATTGTGGGATTTTTCCTCTCATGAATCTGCAAAAGTGGGCTTGGGTACATTTACTCAGCCAGTTCTATGAATGAGGATGAAAGTTTGCTACATACTTCAATTGCAGGCAGAAGAGAGTTAGGACAAAAGATAGCTAAGTAGCAGGTTCTGGGCTCTTATCTAGTGCTTTATTTTACAGATAGGATGTGGAAGAAGGTCAGAAGTGTCTAGGCACAGAAAATGAAAAGAAGGATATTGTTTTTAAGTACTGTTTTTCCTGTGGTCATGTATGGATGTGAGAGTTGGACTGTGAAGAAAGCTGAGTGCCGAAGAATTGATGCTTTTGAACTGTGGTGTTGGAGAAGACTATTGAGAGTCCCTTGGACTGCAAGGAGATACAACCAGTCCATTCTAAAGGAGATCAGTCTTGGGTATTCTTTGGAAGGAATGATGCTAAAGCTGAAACTCCACCTCATGTGGAGAGTTGACTCATTGGAAAAGACTCTGATGCTGGGAGGGATTGGGGGCAGGAGGAGAAGGGGATGACAGAGGATGAGATGGCTGGATGGCATCACTGACTCAATGGACGTGAGTCTGAGTGAACTCCAGGAGTTGGTGATGGGCAGGGAGGCCTGGTGTGCTGCGATTCATGGGGTCACAAAGAGACAGACATGACTGAGCAACTGAACTGAACTGAATATATATTTAAATGTGTGTGTGTGTGTATGAACAAACAGGGGATTAGTGAGATTTTGAAGAAATAAGTCCCTCACTAGCATGAAACTCTGTGGGGAAAGAGAACAGAGGTCTCCTCATTTTAAATCCACAGCATGAAGATTGGCATACATTTTCCATGCAACATTCATGATGCATTCCGTAGTGGAAAAAGTAGATGCTTGGGGCTGGTGCACTGGGATGACCCAGAAGGATGGTATGGAGAGGGAGGAGGGAGGGGGTTCAGGATGGGAAACACGTGTATACCTGTGGCCTGTGGTGGATACATGTTGATGTATGGCAAAAAAAAAAAAAAAAAACAAACACAAAAACACAATAATATAAAGTAATTAACCTCCGATTAAAATAAATAAATTTATTTTAAAAAAAGTCTGTGTGTCATGATTGTATTTTTTTAAAAATTCAAACAGAATAAACAGGCAGATTTGCATAGAAAAATGTTTAGAAGGGTAGACAGCTCTCAATTTTAACAATAGTTATCTCTAAGTAATGGAATTCTAATTTATTTTCTCTTTTATTTTTATGTTGTTGTTTACATTCTTTTATTGTTGTATGGTAAATTTATAACATTGCATTAATGTGATTTTTAAAAATTAAAGCATTTCAAAGTGTGTATGAGGGTACAATGAAGGCCCAAAGAAATCTTTCAGAAATACAGACCCTTCAGTTCAGTTCATTTCAGTCACTCAGTCACGTCTGACTCTTTGCGACCCCATGAATTGCAGCACTCCAGGCCTCCCTGTCCACCACCAATTCCCAGAGTTCACTTAAACTCACGTCCATCAAGTTGGTGATGCCATCTAGTCATCTAATCCTCTGTCATCCTCTTTTCCTCCTGCCCCGACTCCCTCCCAGCATCACAGTCTTTTCCAGTGAGTCAACTATTTGCATGAGGTGGCCAAAGTACTGGAGTTTCAGCATTAGCATCAGTCCTTCCAAAGAACACCTAGGACTGATTTCCTTTAGAATGGACTGGTTGGATCTCCTTTCAGTCCAAGGGACTCTCAAGAGTCTTCTCCAGCACCACAGGTCAAGAGCATCAATACCTTAGCACTCAGCTTTCTTCACAGTCAAATTCTCACATCCATACGTGACTACTGGAAAAACTCAGGTAATAGTCAATCCATCTCTTTATTATTTAATGTAGAAACTAAGGCTCAAAGAGGAAAAGAGACATTTGAAACAATCCCAATCCTTCATAGTCCTGCACTGGAAAAATAGACAGCATCTCTTCCTTCTTAGAGGAAACAAAGACTTAAATGACTACCCAAAATTCACAAGGCAAGTGGGAGGCACATTCAGAATTTGAACCTAGCCACAGCCTCCGTCTCCAGATATTTAGCTGTGAACAATCGTGAGGCTTTCTAGCTTATACTTCAGGTAATGATTTTGCCAAGACTAGGTTATTTTTTATTTCACTTACAGAGTCATGGTATCAGAAATCTCTTTGTTTGAGTATCTGAGTGAGGCACATTATCAGTAATTTGCTATGAATTATTAAATAATATAAAAACAATTTAAATAAGCTAGCCTGAAAGCTAGCAGGAACTGCTGCTCTTCTGAGCACACTGGAAACAGGAACCTTCATCTTCTCTCATCATACATGCAGAACGAGCCAAAGTCATTTTACCACTGCTGTCTGCTTCCTCCTCACCAGTATCTCTTAGGGACTTGAAGGTTGAGCACCTTAGGCCTTGACTTAAGGGAAGGAAAGACATGAACAGGAATAGGAAAATTTCCTGTGAGAGCACCTAGCATGGCAGTGCGGTACAGTGGAGAGAGTACCAAGTTGTAGACACACAAATTGAATTCAAATCCCTCCGCTGTCAGGTATTGATAGTAGAACCTCAACCAGGCCCTTCCATCTTTTATGTCTCTGTGTTCCCTCATCTGGAAAAATGGTGCATAGTCGATTTCAATGATCCACTTTAGCACTTACTTCTATCTTTTTAGTTTCTGTTTTAAATATACCTTACTTGTCTTCTTCCAAGAATTTGGCACTGGAAATGTTTCCCTTTTCTTAGACTGTGGGCACACTCAAACATTCTCATGCCTCTTGAGCCCCAATCCAGTGCTTTGGGGTTTGTAGTTTTCAAACTGCAAATGCAAAGCAGATTTCTGCTGCATACTCACATACTGCAGAGCTTTGCGTGCCTCCAGCAGTTCAGACAGAATGCTCCTAATGGAGTGGACTGGAGGGTGGGGCTTGTCACCAATCACTGAAAGCTTCATCCACTGGAGACCAGATGGGCTCTAAGGCTGCCAGCTCCTTGGCCCTGGAAATAAGGGCTTGTCAGTAGAAAGCTGATCCCACTGTGGGTGTAAACTATCCTGATTCAGAGGTCCATGGCAGAGCAGAAAGAACATTAGAGTGGGAATTACATAGTTGTACAATGTGGCCTTGCACAAGTCATAACCTTTCTCTGGAACATAGTTTTTCATTTTGAAAATGGGGATAATAACCTCTGATCCATTTATTTCACAGGGAAGGATTAAAATAAATCATGAGCATGCGTGCCTTAAAAGCTTTACTGCTCTATTTACACATGTGTTATTATTATTATTGCAGAGTGCTTAATCTACATACCCAACTCTGGAATTTCGAGCTAGTAGATACTAAAACCAGAGGAATCAGTTAAACCAAGGTCTGAGCTCTCCTGGGAAATATAGTGAGGGCAATTTTGTAACTGATAATAAACATTAGACTCTGGGACAAAAAGAGAGGACAACAAATGAGACAATTGAGGCATGGAGGCAGCAATTGCCCCTGGAAAGAGAGTAGAAAAAATCAAACAAACAAGTACCTA
Source organism: Nanger dama (assembly GCA_917880005.1). NCBI lineage: Eukaryota > Metazoa > Chordata > Mammalia > Artiodactyla > Bovidae > Nanger > Nanger dama. Next base: position 3,431,564 of record CAKJTW010000073.1, on the reverse strand, counting down.
ATCTTAGAACCATGGGTTACTCAGTTTTGAAAGATGTTTGCTGCTGCTGCTGCTAAGTTGTTTCAGTCATGTCTGACTCTGTGCAACCCCATAGGTGGCAGCCCACCCGGCTCCACCATTCCTGGGATTCTCCAGGCAAGAATACTGGAGTGGGTTGCCATTTCCTTCTCCAGTGCATGAAAGAGAAAAGTGAAAGTGAAGTTGCTCAGTCGTGTCTGACTCTCAGCGACCCCATGGACTGCAGCCTACCAGGCTCCTCCATCCATGGATTTTCCAGGCAAGTGTACTGGAGTGGGGTGCCATTGCCTTCTCCGTGAAAGATGTTTGGGACATAACAAAGGATGATGTTCGGTGTAAAAACAACAACAACAACAACAACAACAACAACCTTGAATGCTTTTGGGGGCTTCCAAATAACAGTGGCCTCAGAGGGACTTCTGCAAGTTTAGCCTTGTGAACTGAAGTCCATTCAGGGAAACATCTTTCTGAGGAGCAGTTGAGCAGATTCTGTTTTTCAGAATCAGCTCAGAGCTTGACAGAATAAGATATCAACCTAAATAGGCCTCAAAGAATCTGAAGCAACAAAGTTTATAAAACAGCCTTATCACAGGGGGCCAAGAGTACAGGATCCAGTTCAGAGAAGTTTTGAGGAAATAAGAATATTTACATCATAGGCCATAGTTCAGCAAATGCAAGCCAGAGGCAGGGATAGGATGCTTAAACTCCTAGAAAACTTGACCAGACATAGGCTAGAAACCTAGTGTCCTCTTTTCTTGCTTCCTTTCTCTTCTCCATAGTCCCAACATAAAAATTCTCTGACTTGACCTTCAGTCTTGCATTACCTACAGGCTTTGTCTCCTGAAAGCTCCTATAAGACAGCACTGTTTAAATGCCCCCGTCTAGACTGAATCAGCAACCCTAGAAGATTTCTCCTTTCTTTGTCTAATCCTCAGTTACCTTCCACAAACCTTCTGAAGGCTACATTTCTGCACTCAATTTTTTAATCTTTCTGCTTTTGTCTTGATCCTCATTTACCATCTCATTACTTCATGGTGTTTAGATTCTCCCTTTCTATCCAGTCCCAGAGTGACACATAGATAGTATTTAATGTACTGGAAAATCAATTAGTTGTGACTGCTTAGAATACCATATTGCGAAGTATTATCTGACTCTATCTGGGCTTGGTGGGAGGGAGTACTCTGATTAGTACAGAATATCATAAGAGAGTGGATTGATGGTGGATTATTAGTGGTAGTATATAGTTTGTATATTTGTTGACTGGGATGATCCACTTTGGATAAATGCTTTGAGAATACACTTGGCTTTGATTTTTACTTGTTTGACATACTGACTTTTAGATCAGTCCCAAGTCTTATTGTAACCCTTACTCATTCCACTAACTTTGGGACAGCCTGTAAGAAAGTATTCTTGAATACTGGACATGCTCTCAGGATTCCATGATGAAGTCAGTACTAGGACTGTGGTCTTCCGTCTAGGAGACAGATGTTGGAAGAGCAGGGAGGAAGTGCACTATGCAGACAATAGGAAAGTTCTACCACTATGTATTTTCTGGCTTGTGTGTGCCCAGTCCAGGGTCAGAATATGACTGATAGGATAAAGGAACACAAAAATGCCAGCTTATGCAAACTCTTGGTTTATATGCCTACACTTAAATATCTCTTGGGCTCATCATTTCAGCAACACTTTTTTTCTTTCTTGGCATCTTAGAAGGAAGTAAACTTCTAAGAAATAATTTATTTTACATTTTTTTGCAACCAAATCCAACAATTTCTTCCCAATTTTCAAATAAGCACTTCACATACAAGGGAAAATCCATTTTTCCCAAGTGCCCAGATAAAGATATAGATTTCTTCTTGCCCTGTCAATGATAGCCCTCACCAAAGAGCCCTGTCCGTAAATATAAAGTTAAACAATGTATTTACCCATGAATAATAAAAATGGTAGTTTTCTATTTATTATGGGTCTTATTTTTCTCACATAATAATAAGTACATTGTAGGTGACACTTTCATGTTCTGAGAAATTGAATCTGTTTCTGGTCTTCCATTCAGCCTGGACTGTCACATTTGGTTGTGACAATCTTCACTGTCCAGTGATGCCCAGTGAGGGGGTAAATTAAAGCTGAAATTAATTGACCCTGTGTGTGGAGGTAATACCTTCACTTTCTAACAAAGGTACCATATGATTTGCCTGTGGTTAGCTGTATCTTCTCAAGACAGTAAGATGGCTACTCTATTTCCTGTATCATATACACTTAAACATAAGGAAAAAAGAAAGGGAAGAGAGTGAAAAAATATACAGTATGAATCATTTTGACTTAAAGAGCATTTCTAGAAGCCCAGTCTAAAGTCTTCTACTTGCATCTCAATGACCTGAACTCTGTCACAAGCTCACTGTGACAAACACAAATAATGAATAAATTGTCTTAGTATCATTTATTCAGTAATCTATACATTCCTTATTGATATGGAAGATGCCTTGATTATACACTAAATCACAGTATATTCTTTTTTCTTAGTTTTATTGTTTAAGGTATACAGCATAATGATTTGATAAATGAATATATTGCAAAATGATAACCATAATAACTTTGGTTAACATTTACTACCTCACATAGTTGATTTTTTTTGTGATGAGAACTTTTAATATCTACTGTCTTAGAAAATTCCAAATATACAATACAGTATTGACTGTAGCCACCATGCTGAATATATCTCTGTAACTTTGTATTATAAATGTATTTTGTACCTTTTGCTTCCTTCAACAATTTTATTCACTCCTGTCCCCAACTCCAGCTGCCATCAATTTATTCTGTTTCTTGAGTTTAGATGTTTTAGTTCCCTATATAACAGATCACACAAAATTTGTCTTTTTTGTCTGACAGTTCACTTTTAGCATAACACCTTTAGGATTTTTCATGTTATCACAAATGGCAAGATTTCCTTCTTTTTGTGATCGAATAATATTTCATTCCTTATATGTACATCACATTTTCTTTATCCAGTCCTCTAACAATGGACACAAGTTGTTTCCATGTCTTGGCTACTGAAAGTAATGTGGCAATAAACATGGGGGTGCAAATATCTCATCAAAGTAGTGATTTTATTTCCTTCAAATATATACCGAGAAGTAGAATTGCTGTGTCATTTGATAACTATATTTTAGTTTTATAGAAACCTCTATATTTTTTTCCCACTGTGGATATACCAATTTATGTTTCCATCAATAGTATCCTAAGGTTCACTTTTTTCCTACATCTTTGGCAACACTTGTTATCTTTTGTCTTTTTGATTATAGCCTTTCTAACAGGTGTGAGGTTGTATCTCATTGTAGTTTCATTTTTATTTCCCTGATAATTAGTGATGTGGAGCACCTTTTCATGTATCTCTTAGCAATTTGAATACCTTCTTAGGAAAAATGACTATTTAGGCTGAGGCCATGATTGAATAGATGGTGATGATGATGATTTTGTTATTATATGAGTTATGTGTAAATTTTTATATTAACCCCTTATCACATATTTGAACTGCAAATATCTTCCTCTATTCCATAGGTTGCCTCTTCATTCTGCTGATTATTTATCTGGCTGTGCAAGAGCTTTTAACTTTGATGTAGCCATGATTATTTATTTTTGCTTTTATTTCCTGTGCTTTAGGTGTCATATGCAAAAAAAAAAAAAAAATCATTGCCAAGACCAATGTCAAGGAGATTTTCCCCTATTTTTTCTAGGAATTTTATAACTTAAGGTTGTACATATAAATCCTTAATCCACTTTGGGATAATTTTGGTGAATGGTGGAAATAGTGGCCTAGTTCCACTTATTCACACTTAAATATCCAAATTTCTCTAAACCATTTGGAAGAAGCTATCTTTAGCATTAAATATTCTTGGATTTCTTGTCAAATATTAGTTGAACAAATATGCACAGGTTTATTTCTAAGCTCTTAGTTCTCTTCCATTGTTCAGTGTTTATGCCAATACTATATTTTTAAAACTGCTCTAGCTTTGTAATATAGTTTAAAATTAAGAAGTGTGATACTTCTTACTTTACTCTTCTTTTTCAGGATTGATTTAGCTGTTCAGGATCTTTTGTGGTTTCATACAAATTGTTTGGTTGGATATTACTATTTTTATAAAACTGCCACTGATATTTTGATAGGGATTCCATTGAATCTGTAGATGACTTTGAGTAACATTAATATTTTAACAATATTAATTCTCCAAGCCATGAACATAAGATGTCTTTTTCTTCAGTTGTGTCTGATTCAGTTTCTTTCATCAATATCTTATAGTTTTCACTGCAGAGATCTTTTACTCCCATAGTTAAATTTGTTCCTCAGTTCAGTTCAGTTGCTCAGTCATGTCCAGCTCTTTGTGACCTCATAGACTGTAGCATGCCAGGCTTCCTTGTCCATCACCAACTCCTGGAGCTTACTCAGACTCATGTCCATTGAGTCAGTCATGCCATCCAACCATCTCATCCTCTGTCGATCCCTTCTCCTCCCATCTTCAATCTTTCACAGCATCAGGGTTTTTCCAGTGAGTCAGTTCTTCACATCAGGTGGCCAGATTATTGTAGTTTCAGCTTCAACATCAGTCCTTCCAATGAATATTCAGGGCTAGTTTCCTTTAGGATGGACTGGTTGGATCTCTTTGCAGTCCAAGGACTCTCAAGAGTCTTCTCCAACACCACAGTTCAAACGCATCAATTTTTCTGTGCTCAGCTTTCTTTATATTCCAACTCTCACATCCATGCATGACTACTGGAAAAACCATAGCTTTGAGTAGACAGACCTTTGTTGGCAACATAATGTCTCTGTTTTTTAATATGCTGTCTAGGTTGGTCATAGCTTTTCTTCCAAGGAGCTTTTAATTTCATGGCTGCACTCACCATATGCAGTGATTTTGGAACCCCCAAAATAAAGTCTCTCACTGTTTCCTCATCTATTTGTCATGAAGTGATGGGACCAGATGCCATGATCTTCATTTTCTGAATGTTGAGTATTAAGCCAACTTTTTCACTCTCCTCTTTCACTTTCATCAAGTGGCTCTTTAGTTTTTCTTCACTTTCTGCCATAAGGGTGGTGTCATCTGCATATCTGAGGTTATTGATATTTCTCCTGGCAATCTTGATTCCAGCTTTTGCTTCATCCAACCCAGCATTTCTCATGATGAGCTCTGCATAGAAGTTAAATAAACAGGGTGACAATATACAACCTTAACATACTCCTTTCCTGATTTTGAACTAGTCTGTTTTTTTTTTTATGTCCAGTTCTAACTTCTGCTTCTTGACCTGCATGTAGATTTCTCAGGCAGCAGGTCAGGTGGTCTGGTATTCCCCTTGCTTTAAGAATTTTCAACAGTTTGTTGTTATCCACACAGTCAAAGGCTTTGGCATAGTCAATAAAACAGAAGTAGATGTTTTTCTGGAACTCTTTTGCTTTTTCAATGATCCAATGAATGTTGGCTAAGTATTTTTTTATTTTGATGCTATTATAAATGGGATTTTTTTTTAAATTTCCTTTTGATATTTCATGTTAAGTTAAGAAACACGACTGTTTTTTTACACTGATTTTATATCCTTCAACTTTATTGAAATTCATTGATTGTATCTAAAATTTTTTTGGTGGCGTATTTAGAATTTTCTATATAACATAGTATCATCTTCAAACAAAGACAATTGTATTTCTTTCTTTTTGATTCAGATGCCTTTAATTTCTTTTCTTTGTTTAGTTCCTCTGGCTAAGACATCCAGGACTCAGTTGAATAGAATGCTGAGAGAGGGCACCCTTGTCCTTATTTCTTAAATTTTTATAATAAATGCTTTCAGTTTTTCACTTTAAGTATCATATTAACTGTGGGTTTGTGATATATTGCCTTTATATATTGAGATAATTCTTTTTAAATTGAAATATAGTTAATTTACAATATTTTGTTATTTCAGGTGTACAGAAAAGTGATTCAATTATACATATATATATATATATATATATATATTTCAGGTTATTTTCCATTATAGGTTATTACAAGATAATATAATTTCCTGTGCTATACAATAAAACCTTGCTGCTTATTTATTTAATGCATAGTAGTTTTAACCTATTAGTCCCTTACTCCCCATTTGTCCCTCTCTTTCCCTTTCTTCTTAATAACCATAAGTTTTTTTCCTATGTCTGTAATTGTGTTTTTGTTTTGCATATGCATTAGTGCTTAATTGCTCAGTTGTGTCCAACTCTTCGTGACCCCATGTACTGTAGTTCACCAGGCTTCTCTGTCCATGGGGATTCTCCAGGCAAGAATACTAGAGTGTGTTGGATTTCCTCCTCTTGGGGATCTTCCTGACTCAAGGAATGAACCCGTGTCTCCTTTGTTTCCTGCATTGGCAATCAGGTTCTGTACCACTGCAGCACCTAGCCATGTAATTTAAAAATAAGAATGGAACTGGAGGAATCAACTTGCCTGACTTCAGGCTCTACTACAAAGCCACAGTCATTAAGACAGTATGGTACTGGCACAAAGACAGAAATATAGATCAATGGAACAAAATAGAAAGCCCTGAGATAAACCCACACACCTATGGACACCTTATCTTCGACAAAGGAGGCAAGAATATACAATGGAGTAAAGACAATCTCTTTAATAGGTGGTGCTGGGAAAACTGGTCAACCACTTGTAAAAGAATGAAACTAGACCTGTTTCTAACACCATACACAAAAATAAACTCAAAATGGATTAAAGATCTAAATGTAAGACCAGAAACCATAAAACTCCTAGAGGAGAACATAGGCAAAACACTCTCCGACATAAATCACAGCAGGATCCTCTATGATCCACCTCCCAGTATACTGGAAATAAAAGCAAAGATAAACAAATGGGATCTAATTAAAATTAAAAGCTTCTGCACAACAAAGGAAACTATAAGCAAGGTGAAAAGACAGCCTTCTGAATGGGAGAAAACAATAGCAAATGAAACAACTGACAAGCAACTAATCTCAAGGATATATAAGCAACTTATGCAGCTCAACTCCAGAAAAATAAATGAACCAATCAAAAAATGGACCAAAGAACTAAATAGGCATTTCTCCAAAGAAGACATACGGATGGCTTACAAACACATGAAAAGATGCTCAACATCACTCATTATCAGAGAAATGCAAATCAAGACCACAATGAGGTGCCATTTCACTCCAGTCAGAATGGCTGCGATCCAAAAGTCTACAAGCAATAAATGCTGGAGAGGATGTGGAGAAAAGGGAACCCTCTTACACTGCTGGTGGGAATGAAAACTAGTACAGCCATTATGGAAAATAGTGTGGAGATTCCTTAAAAAATGGCAAATAGAACTGCCTTATGACCCAGCAATCCCACTGCTGGGCATACACACTGAGGAAACCAGAATTGAAAGAGACACATGTACCCCAATGTTCATTGCAGCGCTGTCTATAATAGCCAGGACATGGAAGCAACCTAGATGTCCATCAGCAGATGAATGGATAAGAAAGCTGTGGTACATATACACAATGGAGTACTACTCAGCCCTTAAAAATAATAAATTCGACTCAGTTCTAATGAGATGGATGAAATTGGAGCCGATTATACAGAGTGAAGTAAGCCAGAAAGAAAAACACCAATACAGTACACTGACACATATATATGGAATTTAGAAGATAGTAATGATTACCCTATATGTGAGACAACAAAAGAGACTCAGAGATATAGAACGGACTTTTGGACTCTGAGGGAGAGGGAAAAGGTGGGATGGTTTGGGAGAATGGCACTGAAACATGTATACTTTCTTGTAAGAAACGAAGCACCAATCTATGTTCAATGCAGGATGCAGGATGCATGGGGCTGGAGCACAGGATGATTCAGGTAGAGGATGTGGGGTGGGAGGTGGGAGGAGGCTTCGGCATTGGGAGATTGTGTTCACCTGTGGCTGTTTCATGTCAATGTATGGCAAAACAGATACAGTATTGTAATTTAAAAAATAAATTTTTAAAAAAGAAAAAAATAAAGTGAACACATTTCATTTAGAACATTCACATAATTTAGAAACAAAATATTTTCATTACTAGAAAATAAAGCTCTACAGTCACTGAGCATTTTTTCCACATTTCCTCTCATCCTAGTTTCTGGCAGCAAATGTTGAATGTTTTCAAAGTTTTTTCAGAACTGTTAATATATTAATATAGTAGTTTGTATTAATAGATTTTTTATTATTGAATCAACTTCCTGTTTATTCATAAACTGTTCTTGATCATGATCTTTTCTTAACTTGCTGTTGAAATCTGCTCACTAAAATTTTATTATTATTTTTTAATTATTATTTTTTTTTACTTTACAATATTGTATTGGTTTTGCCACACATCAACATGAATCCACCATGAGTGTACATGGAATTTTTGCATAAATATTCATAAGTGATATCCATCTGAAATTTACTTATTTTAAAATTATCTTTATCATGTTATAGCATCTACCATGCTGTGCTTAGTTGCTCAGTCATGTCTGACTCTTTGCAACCTCGTGAACTGTAGCCTGCCAGCCTCCTATGTTCACGGGTATTCTCTAGGCAAGAATACTAGAGTAGGTTGCCATGCCCTCCTCCATGGGATCTTTCTAATCCAGGGACTGAACACAGGTCTCTCTCATTGCAGGCAGATTCTTTACCCTCTAAGCTACCAGGGAAGCCTAGGATTTATATTTTAATTTGTATTACTTTTTAGATTCCACATATCATGATATCATATATTTCTCTTTCTCTGATTTACTTAATTAAGTATAGTGCTGTCTACGTCAATCCATCTGGTCCCATCATTTTATGGGAAATAGATGGGGAAACAGTGGAAACAGTGTCAGACTTTATTTTTGGGGGCTCAAAAATCCCTGCAGATGGTGATTGCAGCCATGAAATTAAAAGATGCTTACTCCTTGGAAGGAAAGTTATGACCAATTGAGATAGCATATTGAAAAGCAGAGACATTATTTTGCTAACAAAGGTCCATCTAGTCAAGGGTGACAGAATGATCTCTGTTCATCTCCAAGGCAAACCACTCAATATCACAGTTATCCAAGTCTATGCTCCAACCAGTAACGCTGAATAAGCTGAAGTTGAACGGTTTTATGAAGACCTACAAGACCTTTTAGAACTAACACCCAAAAAAGATGTCCTTTTCATTATAGGGGACTGGCATGCTAAAGTAGGAAGTCAAGAAACACCTGGAGTAACAGGCAAATTTGGCCTTGGAACGTGGAATGAAGCAGGGCAAAGACTAATACTGTTTTGCCAAGAAAATGCACTGGTCATAGCAAACACCCTCTTCCAACAACACAAGAGAAGACTACACATGGACATCACCAGATGGTCAACACCGAAATCAGATTGATTATATTCTCTGCAGCCAAAGATGGAGAAGCTCTATACAGTCAACAAAAACAAGACCAGGAGCTGACTGTGGCTCAGATCATGAACTCCTTATTACCAAATTCAGACTCAAATTGAAGAAAGTAGGGAAAACTGCTAGACCATTCAGGTATGACCTAAATCAAATCCCTTGTGATTATACAGTGGAGGTGAGAAATAGATTTAAGGGCCTAGATCTGATAAATAGAGTGCCTGATGAACTATGGACAGAGGTTCATGACATTGTACAGGAGACAGGGATCAAGATCATCCTCATGGAAAAGAAATGCAAAAAAGCAAAATGGCTGTCTGGGGAAGCCTTACAAATAGCTGTGAAAAGAAGAGAGGTGAAAAGCAAAGGAGAAAAGGAAAGAGATAAGCATCTGAATGCGGAGTTCCAAAGAATAGCAAGCAGAGATAAGAAAGCCTTCTTCAGTGATCAATGCAAAGAAATAGATGAAAAGAACAGAATGGGAAAGACCAGAGATCTCCTCAAGAAAATTAGTGATACCAAGGGAACATTTCATGCAAAGATGGGCTCGATAAAGGACAGAAATGGTATGGAACTAACAGAAGCAGAAGATATTAAGAAGAAGTGGCAAGAATACATGGAAGAACTGTACAAAAAGAGCTTTACGACCCAGATAATCATGAGGATGTGATCACTAATCTAGAGCCAGACATCTTGGAATGTGAAGTCAAGTGGGCCTTAGAAAGCATCACTATGAACAAAGCTAGTGGAGGTGATGGAATTCCAGTGGATTTGTTTCAAATCCTGAAAGATGATGCTGTGAAAGTGCTGCACTCAATATGCCAGCAAATTTGGAAAACTCAGCAGTGGCCACAGGACTGGAAAAGGTCAGTTTTCATTCCAATTCCAAAGAAAGGCAATGCTAAAGAATGCTCAAACTACCACACAATTGCACTCATCTTACACGCTAGTAAAGTAATGCTCCAAATTCTCCAAGCCGTCTTCAGCAATACGTGAACTGTGAATTCCCTGATGTTCAAGCTAGTTTTAGAAAAGGCAGAGGAACCAGAGATCAAATAGCCAACATCCATTGGATCATGGAAAAAGCAAGAGAGTTCCAGACAAACATCTATTTCTGCTTTATTGACTATGCCAAAGCCTTTGACTGTGTGGATCACAATGAACTGTGGAAAATTCTGAAAGAGATGGGAATACCAGACCACCTAACCTGCCTCATGAGAAATCTGTATGCAGGTCAGGAAGCAACAGTTAGAACTGGACATGGAACAACAGACTGGTTCCAAATAGGAAAAGGAGTACGTCAAGGCTGTATATTGTCACCCTGCTTATTTAACTTATATGCAGAGTACATCATGAGAAATGCTGGACTAGAAGAAACACAAGATGGAATCAAGATTGCCGGGAAAAATATCAATAACCTCAGATATGCAGATGATACCACCCTTATGGCAGAAAGTGAAGAAGAACTAAAGAGTCTCTTGATGAAAGTGAAAGAGGAAAGCGAAAAAGTTGGTTTAAAGCTCAACATTCAGAAAACAAAGATCATGGCATCCGGTCCCATCACTGCATGGAAAATAGATGGAGAAACAGTGAAAGCAATGTCAGACTTTTTGGGGGGCTCCAAAATCACTATGGATGGTGACAGCAGCCATGGAATTAAAAGACACTTTCCTTGGAAGAAAAGTTATGACCAACCTAGATAGTATATTCAAAAGCAGAGACATTACTTTGCCGACGAAGGTTCGTCTAGTCAAGGCTATGGTTTTTTCTGTGGTCATGTATGGATGTGAGAGTTGGACTGTGAAGAAGGCTGAGAGCCGAAGAACTGATGCTTTTGAAATGTGGTGTTGGAGAAGACTCTTGAGAGTCCCTTGGACTGCAAGGAGATCCAAGCAGTCCATTCTGAAGGAGATCAGCCCTGGGATTTCTTTGGAAGGAATGATGCTAAAGCTGAAACTCCAGTACTTTGGCCACCTCATGCTAAGAGTTGACTCACTGGAAAAGACCCTGATGCTGGGAGGGATTGGGTGCAGGAGTAGAAGGGGACGACTGAGGATGAGATGGCTGGATGGCATCACTGACTTGATGGACGTGAATTTGAGTGAACTCCAGGAGTTGGTGTTGGACAGGGAGAACTGGTGTGCTGTGATTCATGGGGTCGCCAAGAGTCGGACATGACTGAGTGACTGAACTGAACTGAGGTCAGTCCCTAATGCTGCAAATGGCAATATTTCACTCTTTCTTATGGTTAAGTAATATTCCATTATATATATATATATATATATATATATATTGTATGTATGTATGTATATGTATATAGATGTATTACCTCTTCTTTAACCAATCATCTGTTGATGCACTTGGATTGTTTCCTTATCTTAGCTATTTAAATTGTGCTGCTATGAAAAATGAAGTGTTTTTTTGTTTAGAGATTTTCTTTTCTTTCCAAATATATACTTAGAAATGAGATTTTTCAATCATATAGTAGCTCTATTTTTAGTTTTAAGGAAGTTCCACACCTTTTTCAAAAATAGTTGCACCAATTCACATTCCCAGCTACAGTATAAAATGACTACCTTTAAATATCTTCAGCATTTATTATATGTAGATTTTTTTTTGATGATAACCATTCTGACACATGTTAGGTGAGACCTCATTGTAGTTTTGCATTCAGTTTCTCTAATAAGTAGCAATGCTGAGCATGTTTTCATGTGCCTGCTGGCCATCTGTATGTCTTCTTCAGAAAAATATCTATGTAGATCTTCTGCCCATTTTTTGATTGGTTTGAATTTTTTTTAATATTGAGTTGTATAAGCCATTTATATATTTTGGATATTATCATTGTCAGTAGCATAATTTACAAATATTTTCTTTCATTTCATAGATTGTCTCTTCATTCTATTTATTTTCTTTGCTGTGCATAAAAGCTTGTAAGTTTGATTTGTTCCCATTTGTTCATTTTTGCTTTTATTTCTCTCCTTTTGGGAGGTTGATCTACTTTTATGTTAGAAAATATTTTGCTTATGTTCTCTTTTAGAAGTTTTATGGTGTCATGTCTTATATTTAGGTTTTTAAAATGTCTTGAGATTATTTTTATGGTGTGAAGAGTGTTCTAACTTCAGTGATTTACATGTAGCTGTTGAGGTTTCCCAACACCACTTGTTAAAGAGACTGTATTTCCTCCATTGTATATTCTTGCTTCCTTTGTTATAGATTAATTGGCCATGGACATGTGAGTTTCTTTCTGGAATTTCTATGTGTTCCATTGACCTACATGTAAGTTTTTTATCACCAATACCATGCTGTTTGGATTACTGTAGCTTCATAGTATTTTGTGACATCCAAGAGGGGTATGCCTCTTGCTTTGTTCTTTTTCCTCAGAATTGCTTAGGCATTTCTGTGTCTTTTGTAGTTCCATGTAAATTTTACGATTATCTCTTCTAGCTTTGTGAAAAAAAATGTCTTGGGAAATTGATAAGAATTGCATTAAATCTGTAGGTTAATTTGGATAGTGTGGCCACTATAACAATGTTAATTATTCCAACCCCAAAGCATCAAATATATTTTCATTTTTTTGAACCATCTTCAGTTTCCTTTATGCATATTTATAGGTTTGAGTGGATAGGTCTTTTATCTCCTAGGTTAAGTTTATTTTTAGGTATTGTGTGTGTGTGTGTGTGTGTGTGTGTGTGACAATGTTTAAATAAGGTTTTGTTCTTTCCTTTCCAATATTTCATTTTAGTGTGAAGAAATGCAACAGATTTCTGTATAATAATTTTATATCCTCTTACCTTGTTGAATTCCTTTATTAGTTCTAATAATTTTGTATGGAGACTTAGGGTTCTCTATATTAGTGTTTATGTCATTGGCAAATAGTGACCAATTTAACTCTTCCCTTCCAATTCAGATATATTTTATTTCTTTTTCTTTTTGACTACTGTGTCTAAGACTTCCAATATTATGTTAAGTAGAATTGGTGAGACGGGGCATCTTTATTTTGTTCCTGAATTTAGCAGAAAGGCTAAATTTCTTTTCACCACTGAGAATGTGAATGAAAGGGTTTCATCTTTTTACTAATGTTGGCTATGGATTTGTCATATGTGGCCTTTATTTTGTACATATATGTTTTCTCTACACCCATTTTGGTGAGAGTTTTTAAAATAAATGGATGCTGAATTGTGTCCAATGCATTTCCTGCATCCAATGAAATGGTCATATGATTTTTATCTTTCTTCTTGTTAATGTTCCTTATTACATCAGTTGACTTGCATCATTGAATCATCCTATCATCCTGGAGTGAATCCCACTTGATCATCCTTTTTATGTATTGTTGAATTCAGCTTACTAATATTTTGAGGATTTTTACACCTATATTCATCAAAGATATTGGTCTGTAATTTTCTGTAATTATCTTTGGTTTTGGTGCCGAGTTGATGGTGGCTTCATAGAAGGAATTTGAAAGTGTTCTTATCTCTTCAGGTTTTTGGAATGCTTTGAACAGGATAAGTTCTTTTTGTATGTCTGGATAAATTTCCCTGATGAAACTATCTGGTTGTGGATTTTTGTTTGGAGGGAGTTTTTAAATTACACTCTATTGGTCTGTTGCAATTATGTTCCCATTTTACTCTGCCTTGACAAGTTTTACATTTTTTAGAAACATGTCCATTTCTTCTAGGTTTTGCAATTTGTTGCCATATAACTGTTTATAATATTTGCTTATAATTTTTGTAATTTGTGGTATAAATTGGTTGTTATTTACTCTCTTTCATTCCTTATTTTATTGATTTTAGTCTCCTCACTTTTCTTCTTGATGAACCTAGCTAGAGGATTGTCAATTTTATCTTAAGAACTCAGCTCTTTTTTATATTGATCTTTTCTATTTTATCCCTATTTTATTTCCTCTCTGATCTTTATTGTTTCCTTCCTTCTGCTGACCTTTGGTTTTATATGTTATTTTCCTGATCCCTTTAGGTAGTAGGTTAGGTTGTTTATTTGATTTTTTTTTTTATCTCTTAAGGAAGGTCTGTATTACTATAAACTTTAATCTTAGAACTACTTTTGCTATATCCCATAGATTTAATAAGGTTGTGTTTTCATTTTCAATTGTGTTGAGATAGTTTCTGATTTCTTCTTTGATTTCATCATTTAGCCAGTTTTTTTTTTCTAACAGCGTGTTGTTTACTCTCCATACATTCACTCCTTTCCCATTTTTCTTTCTGTGGCTGATTTCTAGTTTCATACCATTGTTTTCAGAAAAGAAGCTTGAGATAATTTCTATCTTCTTAAATTTGTTAAGGCTTTTTATGACCTAGTTTGTGGTCTCTCTTAGAGAACACCCCATGTGCTCTTGAAAACATTGTACATTCTATTTTTTTTTTTTTCAGATATAGTGTCCTGTTGCTGCTGCTGCTAAGTTGCTTCAGTTGTGTCCGACTCTGTGCAACCCCATAGATGGCAGCCCACAAGGCTCCCCCATCCCTGGGATTCTTCAGACAAGAATACTGGAGTGGGTTGCCATTTCCTTCTCCAATGCATGAAAGTGAAAAGTGAAAGGAAGTCTCTCAGTCGTGTTCGACTCTCAGCGACCCCATGGACTGCAGCCCACCAGGCTCCTCCATCCATGGGATTTTCCAGGCAAGAGTACTGGAGTGGGATGCCATTGCCTTCTCCCATAGTGTCCTGTAGGTGTCAGTTAAGTCCAACTGGTCTATTGCGTAAGTTAGACCTCTGTTGCCTTATTGATTTTCTGTCTGCATGATCTTTCCTTTGATGTGTGTGGATTGTTAAATTCTCCTACTATCTCATCCATTTCTCCTTTATATCTGTTAGTATGGTTTTATATATTTAGGTGCTCATATTTTGGATGTATTATTTAGATATTAATGAGTATAATATCTTCTCTTTGTATCGAACCATTTAACCTTGTATAATGCCTATCTCTTACTTTCTTTATGGTATTTGTTTTAAAATCTATGGTACTTGTTTTAAAATCTATTTTAAAACCTCTACTTTTCTGTCCATTCCATTTACATGAAATATCCTTTTCCATTTCCTTACTTTCAGTTTGTGTCTCTTTTACCTTGAAGTGATTCTCTTGTAGGCAGCATATTGTAGGTTCTTATTTTTAATCCAGTCTTCCACTCTGTATGTTTTTAGTTCATTGAGCTTCCAAATAATTACTGATGGGTATACAATAACTTCCATGTTGATCCTTGTTTTCTAGTTGTTTTATAGTTCTTTTTCGTGCATTTCTTCATTTTGTTTTTCCTTTTGTGGTTTGTTGATTTTCTTTTGTAGTGTGCTTGAGTTGCTTTTTTTTATTTTTGTGAATCTATTTTGTATGTGATTCATAGCTACAATGTAGCTCAAGTTTATTAACCCATAAATATATCTACTTGCTTTAAACTGACAGTTTATACAAGTTCAAAAACATTCTAAATGATCTATATTTTCTTATTTTTCTCCCTCATGCTTTGTGCTTTTGATATCATATTTTATTTTCATGCTTTTTAAATGTTAATTGCCATTATAGTAACCTTTACAATTTTTTTCTTGTTTTTAACTTCATGTACTGGTTTTTAAAGTGATCGCTAATACTTTTACTTATTTGCCTTTCCTATTGTGATTTTCCCTTTCTAATAGATTCCTGCTTCTTTTCTATTTAGACAAGGCTCTTTAATATTTCTTGTAAGGTAGCTTTAGTATTGCTGAATTCTTTCAGTTTTTGCTTATCTAAAAATTATTATTCTCTCCTTCTATTCTAAATTATAATCTTGCTACATAGGGTATCCTAGGATGCAGATTTTTCCCTTTTAGTATTTGAATGCCACTCCCTCCTGGCCTACAAATTTTTCACAGAGAAATCAGCTGATAGCCTTATGGGGATTTTCTCATAACTGACTTTTTGTATTTCTCTTGCTGCCTTTAGAATTCTCCTTTTAAATTTTGCCATTTTAATTATTATATATATTCTTGTAAGTCTTTTTTGGTTCATCTTCTTTGGGACCCTCTGTGCTTCCTATACCTGGATATCTCTTTCCTTCTTTAAGTTTTTAAATTTTTAAGCCATAATTTCTTCAAATACATTTTGATCACCTTTTCTCTCTTACTCTTATAAGTCCTAATAAGCATAGGTTAGCAGGCTTAATATTATCCCATAAATCTCATGTGTTGCTTTCAATTTTTAATTGTCTTTCTGTTGCTGTTCTGATTGGGTGATTTCCATTATTCTACTTTCGGATTACTTATTCATTCTTTGTAATTAATCTTCTATCCAGTGCTTCTAGATTGGTTTTTATCTCAGCAATTTATCTATTTTTAATTGGTTTATTTTTTATCAGTTCTAATTCCTTGTTATAGTAATCTACATTTTTATTGATAATCTTTCTTAATTAAGTTAACATTTTTATTACCTCATTTTTGAACTCAGAGTCTAGGACAATGGTGAGGTCTGTTCCTTTTTTTTTATCTTTTAGAGAAGTTCCCTTGTTCTTGTAATTTCAAATAGTTCCTCTGATTTTTTCATTTTACTTTAATTTCTCTGTCTGTATGAATTTGGGAATATCAATTATCTACTGTGTTCTTAAAAGGGTGTTTTTGTGTTGGGGTATTCTTGTATATACTGTGTTCATCCAATATTTTTTGCATGAAGTCTTGTTCTGATATGCATGCCAGCCCCATCTTTTTGCAGAGGGTGTTGTCAGTTTTCCCAGTGATAGGGAGTGTGGTTGGTGTTGTAGTATCTAGACTTGCTGGATGTGAGGTGGGGCTTCTTTTTTGCTTCATGGCTATCACCACCCTGCCAGGGGTGTGTCTGCTCCCAGTTGGAGTAGAAGTTCTGAAAGTCATGATCCATAAGGCTTCATTACCCTTGAGTATGTGCCATGCCCCCAAAGGATGTGATTGCTGAAGCAATTGGGGCCCGTGAGGTCACAGCAAACCCACAAAACTGAGGAGTCCTCGGTTTTGCTCAGTAGCAGCAAAGTTCCTTGTTGTATTCTTCCCAGATCTAGTGTAAAGCTGTGGCCATGGCCTGTCTGCCCAAGTTTTAGCACTGAGTTGCTATGTGCTCTTGTGATGCTGCCTGGTGTGAGCACTGACAATGTTTCCTATGGCTAAATCCTCTGCCACTATGTGCGTTCAGGCAATGAACTCTGAAATTCCACCTGGATCACACCCCAGGCCATCTGGACTGTCTTTACATAGCTAGATCAAGTTCTCTCACATGGCCTATTTGCCTGATATTCACCACTTAGCATTTGCAAATTCCTGTGGCACCACCACAATGGAAACAGTGACAGATTTTATTTTGGGGGGTTCAAAATCACTGCAGATAGTGACTGCCTCCATGAAATTAAAAGATGCTTGCTCCTTGGAAGAAAAGCTATGACCAACTTAGCATATTAAAAAGCAGAGGCATTACTTTGCCAACAAAGGTCCATCTAGTCAAAGCTATGGTTTTTCCAGTAGTCATGCATGGATGTAAGAGTTGGACTTTAAAGAAAGCTAAACACCAAAGAATTGATACTTTTGAACTGTGGTGTTGGAGAAGACTCTTGAGAGTCCCTGGGACTGCAAGGAAATCCAACCAGTCAATCCTAAAGGCAATCAGTCCTGAATATTCATTGGAAGGACTGATGCTGAAGCTGAAACTCCAATACTTTGGTCACCTGATGCAAAGAACTGACTCATCTAAAAAAACCCTGATGCTGGGAAAGATTGAAGGTGGGAGGAGAAGGGGATGACAGAGGATGAGATGGTTGGATGGCATCACCAACTCAATGGGCAAGAGTTTGAGCAAGCTCCAGGAGTTGGTGATGGACAAAGAAGCCTGGTATACTGCAGTCCATAGGGTCGGAGAGTCAGACATGACTGAGCAACTGAACTGAACTGAACTAATTGTGGCACCACCCAGTGCACACACTGTCAATGGTTTCTATGGTTCCTCCTCCTTGATCACACCCCAGATAACCCAGTCTGTTTCTAAGTAGCCAGACAGAATCTTTGCCCTGATCTCATGCCAGGCTGTAGTATGGAATGAATGGGTCTGGAATGTCAGTCCTTTCAGTTTGGAAAGTACAGCAGGGTGGAAGGCACCAGTCCAAGGCTCTCTCTGTCCTCATTGTTAGCATGCCAAAATGCATGTATTTCAAGAGTAGAGTCTAGGCTTCTTCAACCCGTCTCTGGCTCAGTAGATTTCCTAGTAGGAAAGAGTGTGTGTCTCCTCTATGCAGGACACCAAGACTAGGATGTCCAGATTGTGAGTTGAGTTTCTCACTCCCTAGAGCAAATGTCCACCTGTGTGTGCCTTCTATTCCTTAGAGATCCCTACTAGGGGGCACAGGTACTGACTGTTGTATTTTTTCCATCTTACCTAGTTATGTGAAGATCTTTTTGCTGTGTTGGTTGTATAGGAGCTCTTCTACCAGTTTCCAGTTAGCTTTCTATGAGAATTGTTCCACATGTAGACATATTTTTGATGTGCTTTTTGGGAGGTGGTGAATTCCACATTATCCTACTCTACCATCTTTATCTCTCTCTAAGGTAGTTTTTTTTCTACCAAATTTACTGAGGGTATTATTTTTTTGGAATGGCTATTGAATTTTGTCAAATACTGTCTCTGCATCTCTTGAGATGCTCTGCTTCTAGTGTCTGCCACCCAAGGAAAGCCCCCTTGTTTGCTGGCCAGCAGAACTGTTTTGTAGGTCCCATGGGAATATGAGACTCATGCAAACAGGGAAGTAGTTCTCAGCTGCCTGCGGCACAGAGAGCAGAATGAAATATAACACTTCATTTTCTGTGAAAGAGGCATATTTTCTGGTCCCAGAATTTTGACCTGAAGGGAAGGCTACTGGTTTGGCATATATCTAGGGACATATTGAAGTGCTGCCTAGAGACAGAGGCAAGTGGAAGCCATCTTTGACTATCCGTCTGCCTCACTCCTGGTCACTGGTATATTTCAGAAAGAAATTACTAAATTTATCTGGCACTCCTAATTTTGCAGTCCTTTCCTTGGCCTACTCTATATCTTCTGGATCTGGTTGCCAGCAGGTATTATGCACAGAGTTCTCACAGCACTGTGTATATTTCCATACTTTAAAAGTAGCTTCCCGAGTGTCTGAATTCCAGTCTGCCTTAATCTCAGCACTGACTCAGATCCTCCTGATTGGAACATTGACAGGTTTTGTTGTTGTTGTTGTTCAGTGTCTAAATCATATCCAACACCCTAAACTATTCAGTCCAGTTCACTCACTCAGTCGTGTCTGACTCTTTGCAACCTCATGAACTGCAGCAGGCCAGGCCTCCCTGTCCAACACCAACAACTGGAGTTCACTCAAATTCATGTCCATCGAGTCAGTGATGCTATCCAGCCATCTCATCCTCTGTCGTCCCCTTCTCCTCCTGCCTCCAATCCTCCCAGCATCAGAGACTTTTCCAATGAGTCAATTCTTGGCATCAGGTGGCCAAAGTATTGGAGTTTCAGCTTCAGCATCATTCCTTCCAAAGTACACCCAGGACTGATCTCCTTCAGAATGGACTGCTTGGATCTCCTTGCAGTCCAAGGGACTCTCAAGAGTTTTCTCCAACACCACAGTTCAAAAGCATCAATTCTTTGGTGCTCAGCCTTCTTTACAGTCCAACTTTCACATTCATACATGACCATTAGCAAAACATAGCTTTGACTAGATGGACATTTGTTGGCAAAGTAATGTCTCTTTTAATATGCTATCTAGGTTGGTCATAACTTTGCTTCTTAGGAGTAATAGTCTTTTAATTTCATGGTTGCAACCACATCTGCAGTGATTTTGGAGCCCCCCAAAATAAAGTCTGACACTGTTTCCACTGTTTCCTCATCTATTTCCCATGAAGTGATGGGACCAGATGCCATGATCTTAGTTTTCTGAATGTTGAGCTTTAAGCCAACTTTTTCACTCTCCTCTTTTACTTTCATCAAGAGATTTTTTTGTTCCTCTCCACTTTCTGCCATAAGAGTGGTGTCATCTGCATATCTGAGGTTATTGATATTTCTCCCGGCAATCTTGATTCCAGCTTGTGCTTCTTCCAGTCCAGTGTTTCTCATGATGTACTCTGCAAATAAGTTAAATAAGCAAGGTGATAATTTACAGCCTTGACATACTCCTTTTCCTATTTGAACCAGTCTGTTGTTCCATGTCGAGTTCTAACTGTTGCTTCCTGACCTGCATACAGGTTTCTCAAGAGGCAGGTCAGGTGGTCTGGTATTCCCATCTCTTTCAGATTTTCCACAGTTCATTGTGATCCACACAGTCAAAGGCTTTGGCATAGTCAATAAGGCAGAAATAGATGTTTTTCTGGAACTCTCTTGCTCTTCTGATGATCCAGAGGATGTTGGCAAGTTGATCTCTGGTTCCTCTGCCTTTTCTAAAACCAACTTGAACATCTGGAAGTTCACGGTTCATGTATTGCTGAAGCCTGGCTTGGAGAATTTTGAGCATTACTTTACTAGTGTGTGAGATGAGTACAACTTTGTGGTAGTTTGACCATTCTTTGGAATTGCCTTTCTTTGGAATTGGAATGAAAACTGACTTTTTCCAGTCCTGTGGCCACTGCTGAGTTTTCCAAATTTGCTGGCATATTGAGTGCAGCACTTTCACAGCATCATCTTTCAGGATTTGAAATAGCTCCACTGGAATTTCATCACCTCCACTAGCTTTGTTCATAGTGATGCTTTCTAAGGCCCACTTGACTTCACATTCCAGGATGTCTGGCTCTAGGTGAGTGATCACACCATAGTGATCATCTTGGTCATGAAGATCTTTTTGTACAGTTCTGTATATTCTTGCCACTTCTTCTTAATATCTTCTGCTTCTGTTAGGTCCAGACCATTTCTGTCCTTTATCGAGCCCATCTTTGCATGAAATGTTCCCTCGGTATCTCTAATATTCTTAAAGAGATCTCTAGCCTTTCCCATTCTCTTCTTTTCCTCTATTTGCATTGATCTCTGAAGAAGTCTTTCTTATCTCTGCTTGCTCTTCTTTGGAACTCTGCATTCAGATGCTTATCTCTTTCCTTTTCTCCTTTGCTTTTCACCTCTCTTCTTTTCGCAGCTATTGGTAAGGCTTCCCCAGACTGCCATTTTGCTTTTTTGCATTTCTTTTCCATGGGGATGGTCTTGATCCCCCTGTCCTATACAATGTCACGAACCTCCATAGTCCATAGTTCATCAGGTACTCTATCTATCAGATCTAGGCCCTTAAATCTGTTTCTCACTTCCGCTGTATAATCATAAAGGGTTTGATTTAGGTCATACCTGAATGGTCTAGTGGTTTTCTGTACTTTCTTCAATTTGAGTCTGAATTTGGCAATAAGGAGTTCATGATCTGAGCCACAGTCAGCTCCTGGTCTTATTTTTACTGAGTGTATAAAGCTTCTCCATCATTGGCTGCAAAGAATATAATCAATCTGATTTTAGTGTTGACCATCTGGTGATGTCCATGTGTAGAGTCTTCTCTTGAGTTGTTGGAAGAGGGTGTTTGCTATGACCAGTGACTCTTGGCAAAACTATTAGCCTTTGCCCTGCTTCATCCCAGGTTGCTATGCAATATTGCTCTTTACAGCATCGGACCTTGCTTCTATCACCAGTCACGTCCACAACTGGGTGTTGTTTTTGCTTTGGATCCATCTCTTCATTCTTTCTGGAGTTATTTCTCTACTGATCTCCTATAACATATTGGGCACCGACTGACCCAGGGAGTTCCTATTTCAGTATCTTATTATTTCGCATTTTCATACTTGGAGTTCTCAAGGCAAGAATACTGAAGTGGTTTGCCATTCCCTTCTCCAGTGGACCACATTCTGTCAGACCTCTCCACCATGACCTACCCATCTTGGGTTGTCCCATGGGCATGTCTTAGTTTCATTGAGTTAGACAAGGCTGTGGTCCTAGTGTGATTAGATTGACTAGTTTTCTGTGATTATAGCTTCAGTGTGTCTGCCCTCTGATGCCTTTCACAACACCTACCATCTTACTTGGGTTTCTCTACCTTGGATGTGGGATATCTCTTCATGGCTATTCCAGCAAAGCGCAGCCACTGCTCCTTACCTGAAGGAAGGATATCTCCTCACAGCTGCCCCTCCTGACCTTGAACATGGAGTAGCTCCTCTTAGCCCTCCTTCACCCACACAACCACCACTCCCTAAACTATTGGGAGCCACTAAAATGAAGTAGTCTACTTGTATAATACATAAGTTTGAGAGACAGTCTAGGGCTTAGGAGGGTTGAACAATAAGGTTAATCTCCAACATGAAACCACTCCTTCAAGACTGGGATCAGGGATTTCCTGGTGATACAGTGGTTAAAAATCTACCATGCTCTGCAAGAGATACTAGTTCAATCCCTGGTCTGTGAAGATCCCACATGCTGTGGAGCAACTAAACCTGAGCATCACAAATACTGAGTCAGTTCTCTAGCACTCATGAGCCAAGCTACTGAGCCCATGTGCTCCAACTATTAAAACTTGTGTAATTAGAGCCTGTGCTATGCAGCAAGAGAAGCCACCACAATTAGAAGCCTGCACACTGCAATGAGGAGTAGCTCCTACTCGCTGTAACTAGAGGAAGCCCATGTGCAACAATAAAGACCCACTGCAGTCAATAGATAAATAGATAAATCTTAAAAAAAGATTTGGCACAGTGGCTGTTTTATCCAATGCATTGAAACAAAAACAGAAGGTCAAGGGAAGAGAAGAAACAGAGGAATGTGTTTAAAACCATAAATAAAATCTCAGAAAAAATAACTTGATGAAAAATATGTAATATACTTAATTAGGAATTTAAAATAATGCTCATATAAATGAGTTGAAAAATACAATAGAGGGATTTAACAAAAGATTAGATGGAGCAGAAGAAAAGATCAATTAACTCCAAGGCAGGGTAGTGGGACTCAGAGTAGCAAAACGAATCAAGAATAACTAGAGCTTCAACGCTTGTGAGACATCATCAAGTGGACCAACATTCCCATTGTAGTGGTCCTAGAATGAGAAAAGAGAGAGAAAGGGGTAGAAAACTTATTTGGAGAAATAATGACTGAAAACTTCCTTAACATGAGGAAAGCAAGATATATACAGATCCAAGGAGCCCAGAAAGTTCCAAATAAGATGAAACCAGAGAACTATACAAAAACATTATAGTTAAAATGTCAAAAGCTAAAGACAACTTAGAGAGGTAAGATGGGGTGAGGGTGGGAGGGAGGTTCAAGAGGGAGAGGGCATATGTATACTTATGGCTGACTCACATTGTTGCATAGCAGAAACAACACAACACTGTAAAGCAATTATCCTCCAAGTGAAAAGTAAAAACATAGAAAAATCTTTAAAGACAAGGAGATATCTTAAAAAAAAAAAAAAAAAACAGCAAGAGAAAAACAACTCATTATGTACCAGGGAACTCCCATAAGACTATTAGCAGATTTTCAACTGGAACTACTGTTCAGAAGAAAGCATTACAATGTATTCAAGGTGCTTAAAAAAAAATGCCAAAAAGAATATTCTATTTTGTAAAGTTAGCCTTCAAAATTGAAGAAGAGGTGAAAAGTTTTCCAGACAAGCAAATGGTAAAGGAGTTTATTATTACTTATGAGCCGGACTTAAAAGAAATTTTAAAAGGAATTCTTTAAGCTGAAAAAAGAACAGCTTTAGTAGCAGGAAAACATATGAAAGCATAAATCTAACTGGTAAATGTAAACACATAACAAAATTTAGAATAATCTGATGTAAAGGATATGGGTTAATCACTTATAGTATGAAGATTAAAAGAAAATAATAAAAGTAAACATAAGCACAATAATTTTATTTTTTCATTTTATATATGATATTACCCATGTTTCAATGCCATTCTTCCAAATCATCCCACCCTCTTCCTCTCCCATAGAGTCCAAAAGAATGTTCTATACATCTGTGTCTCTTTTGCTGTCTCACATACAGGGTTATTGTTACCATCTTTCTAAATTCCATATATATGCATTGCTGCTACTGCTGCTGCTAAGTTGCTTCAGTAGTGTCTGACTCTGTGCGACCCCATAGACAGCAGCCCACCAGGCTCCCCCATCCCTGGGATTCTCTAGGCAAGAATACTGGAGTGGGTTGCCATTTCCTTCTCCAATGCATGAAAGTGAAAAGTGAAAGTGAAGTCACTCAGTCGTGTCTGACTCTTCGTGACCCCATGGACTGCAGCCTACCAGGCTCCTCCATCCATAGGATTTTCCAGGCAAGAGTACTGGAGTGGGGTTAGTATACTGTATTGGTGTTTTTTATTTCTGGTTTACTTCATTCTGCATAATGGGCTCCAGTTTCATCCACCTCATTAGAACTGATTCAAATGCATTCTTTTTAATGGCTGAGTAATACTCCATTGTGTATATGTACCACAGCTTTCTTATCCATTCCTCTGTGGATGGACATCTAGGTTGCTTCCATGTCCTGGCTATTATAAACAGTGCTGCAATGAACATTGGGGTACATGTGTCTCTTTCAATTCTGGTTTCCTCAGTGTTTATGCCCAGCAGTGGGATTGCTGAGTCATAAGGCAGTTCTATTTCCAGTTTTTTAAGGAGTCTCCACTCTGTTCTCCATAGTGACTGTACTAGTTTGCATTAAAAAACTGTTATATAAATATAAGTTGTTGCATGTAAACCTCATGCTAACAACAAAGCAAAACCTATAGTATCTACTACAAAGATAAAGGAATCCAGACATTGGCATTAGAGCAAATCATCAAATTACAAAGGAAAAGAACAAGAGAAGAAGAAACAAGAAGAAGAACTACAAACTAGCCAGAAAACACTCAGTAAAATTAAAATAAGTATGTGCATATGTGCATAGTTGTTCAATTATATCTTAGAGTTTGCAACCCCTGTCAGGCTCCTCTGTCCATGGAACTCTCCAGGCAAGAATAATGGAGTGGGTTGCCATGCCCTCCTCCAGGGGATCTTCTCAAACCAGGAATCAAACCCATGTCTATTATGCCTCCTGCATTGGTGGATATGTTCTGTACCACTAGCGACATCTGGGAAGCCTACACACACACACACACACACACACACACACACACACACACACACACACACACATATGATTGTGCATGTGTGTGTGCTCAGTCATTCAGTCATGTCCAACTCTTGTGACCTCATGGACTGTAGCCCTCCAGGCTCTTCTATCCATGGAATTTTTAAGACAAAGGTAAATTTATCCATAGGTGGCTCCATGGCGCAATGGATAGCGCATTGGACTTCTAGAGGCTGAAGGCATTCAAAGGTTGGGACTTCCCTGGTAGCTCAGATGGTAAAGCATCTGTCTGCGATGCAGGAGACCTGGGTTCAATCCCTGGGTTGGGAAGATCACTTGGAGAAGGAAATGGCAATTCACTCCAGTACTATTGCCTGGAGAATCCCATGGACAGAGGAGCCTGGTAGGCTACAGTCCATGGAGTCATAAAGAGTCGGACACGACTGAGTGACTTCACATTCACATTTACATTCAAATTTCAGACTTATCCATGGGCACACCTATGGCTGATTTATGTTGATATTTGGTAGAAACCAACACAATACTATACAATTATCCTTCAATTAAAAATAAATAAATTAAAAAGAATATTAAGGTGGATTGCCATTTTCTCCTCTGGGGGATACATATGTGTATGCATATGTATATGTATTTCAGCTTTTAAAAGGAAGGACATCTTGCCATTTGTGAAAATATGGATGGACCTTGAAGGCATTTTTGCTATTGTTAAGTGAAATGTCAGAGAAACAGAGAAATATCAATATGATCTTGCCTATATATGAAATTTTACAACAACAATCTTACAGATAACAGAATAGATTGTTGAGGCTGCCAAAGATGGGGAGATGGGTGTGGGAGAAATGAGTGAAAGTGGTGAAAAGGTACAAATTTTCACTTATGAAATGAATAAGTCATGGTTATGTAACATGTTTCATGGGAGATTATAGTTAATAAAACTGAATTGTATATGTGAAAGTTACTAAAATTGTGAACATGAAAGTGTTCTGCAAAAGAAAAAAATTGTAACTATGCTTGGTTATGGGTGTTAACTATACTTATTCTGCTGACCAATTTGCAATATATACAAGTATTGAATTATTATGTTGTAAACGTGGGACTAATGTTATGTATTGATTGTATGTCAATAACAAAAAGTAAATAAAAATCCACTTTATCTTAGAACATCTTTTGCTTTATGCCATTATTTATGGTATGTTTGATTTTCATTTTCTTATCTATCAAGATATTTTAAAATTTCCCTTTTGATTTAAATGACCTATTGTTTACTGTGGATGTGCTTAATTTCTTATTTGATATTTTTTCTGCTTTCTTCCTGTCAATTGGTTGCTAGTTTATTTTTTTTAAATATAAATTTATTTATTTTAATTGGAGGCTAATTACTTTACAATATTGGAGTGGTTCTGTCATACATTGACATGAATTACATGTGTTCCCCATCCTGAACCCCCCCCACCTCCCTCCCCATCCCATCCTTCTAGGTTATCCCAGTGCACCAGCCCTGAGCAACCTGTCTCATGCATTGAGCCTCAGAAATGATTCTTGATATGATTTCAATCTTGTTAAATTTTAGTACTTTTGATTTGTGGCCTAAAAGATTATACAGCCTAGAAAATGTTTTATATGCACATTAAAAGAATGTGTATTCTGGTGTTTTGGGGTGGTATATTCTATATATGTATGTTAGGTCCACTTGCTCTAAAATGTTGAAATCTATTGTTTTCTTATCAATTCACTGTCTGGATTGTCTATTTATTGTTGAGAGTGGAGTATTAAAGTATTGCATTGCTTCTTATTCCTCATTTTACTTATTTTAATATTTGCTTTATACATTTCTGTGCTGTGATATTGGATGGATAGAATTTTCCAGTATATTTTCTTACCAATAATTGACCTTTTATCATTATATAATGACCTTCTTCCTAAAGTCTATTTTAGCGGAAATAAATATAGCTACCCTTGCTTCATATTTTTCCATTCCTTCACTTTCAGTCTATATGTGTCTTTAAAACCAAAATGTGTTTTGTAGGCAGTATATCATTGGCTATTGGGCTTTTGAAAAATCAATTCAGCAATCCCACATCTTTTACTATAATAATCCCTTTAATTTAAACTAATTATTAATAGATAGACTTACTATTTCCATTTTCTTTATTGCTTTCTAACTCTTTGTATATCCTTTGCTCCTTGTTTCCTATCTTGCTTCCTTGTTTTTTAATGATCAATACCTTTACTGGTGAAATAGAAACAGTTCCTTGTGTACTTAAAATATGACTCAGGTGATCACAGCTTTTTCAAAAAACTAGAATCATAAAATCTGGTCCCACCACTTCATGGCAAAGAGATGGGAAAACAATGGAAACCGTAGGAGACTATTTTGTGGGGCTCCAAAATCACTGCAGGTAGTGATCGTTGCCATAAAATTAAAAATGCTTGCTTCTTGGAAGAAAAGCTATGACCAACCTAGACAGTATATTAAAAAGTAGAGTCATTACTTTGCCAACAAAGGTCCATCTAATCAAAATTATGATTTTCCAGGAGTCATGTATGGATATGAGAGTTGAACTATAAAGAAAGCTGAGCACCGAAGAATTGATGCTTTTGAACTGTGGTGTTGGAGAAGACTCTTGAGGGTCCCTTGGACTACAAGGAGATCCAACCAGTCCATCCTAAAGGAAATCAGTCCTGAATATTCGTTGGAAGGACTGATGCTGGAGCTGAAACTCCAATACTTTGGCCACTTGATGTGAGGAACTGACTCATTGGGAAAGACCCCAGTGCTAGAAAAGATTGAAGGCAGGAGGAAAAGGGGACGACAAAGGATAAGATGGCTGAATGGCATCACTGACTCGATGTGAGTTTGCGTGAACTCCGAGAGTTGGTGATGAACAGGGAGGCCTGGCATGCTGCGATTCATGGGGTCGCAGAGAGTTGGCCATGACTGAGTGACTGAACTGAACTGATAATGTATTTAGGGAGACAAAAACTGCATTGTATAGTTTGAGTAAAAAAAAAAGAAGGAAGCAAGTTTCTAGATAAGATCAATGTCTGATGCTAGGTAAGCCACAGGTCAGGAGGAAAAGTCAAGAGTTGGTGACAGAAAGGTGCTCAAGCAAATATGAATGGTGAAGTATAAATAGGATTTATTAATAATTTCTTTAAAGCATGATTGGGTTGGAAGGTCAAGGCAGTGAATGTACCTCTCAGTATCTTAGACAAAATATCATTTATATTATCCTAGTTGATTTATGGAGAGATGCATAGCAAATAGTGCAAGTTATATTGATTTCCAGCTGGTTGAAGAATCATTTCCTAGAAGATTTGATAACTAATCTACAGCAACCTCTTTTAAATTACATTTTATTAGAGTACATTTGCCTTATAATATTGTGGTAGTTTCTTGCTGTACAGAAAAATGAATCAGTCATATGCATACATATATCCACTCCTTTTAGATTTCCTTCCCATTTAGGCCATCACAGAACACTGAGCAAAGTTCCCTATGCTGTACATTAGGTTCTCATTTAATTATCTATTTTATATGTAGTAATCAATATATGGACTTTCTAGGTAGCACTAGTGTAAATAACCCACCTGCCAAATGCAGGAGACAGAACAGATGTGGGTTAGATCCCTGGGTCGGAAAGATCCCCTGGAGGAACGCATGGTAACCCACTCCATTACTCTTGCCTGGAGGATCCCATGGACAGAGGAGCCTGGTGGGCTGCAGTCTATAGGGTTGCAGAGTCAAACATGACTGAAGCTATTTAGCACGCATGTATGAATGAATATATGCCAGTCACAATCTCTCAATTCATCCCATCACTCCTTTTCCCTTGGTAACCAGAAGTTTGATCTCTACATCTGTGACTCTATTTTCAAGTGGTATTATATGATATTTAGTATTATACTTATTTTTCTCTTTTTTACTTCACTCTGTATGACAGTCTCTAAGTCCATCCACATCTCTAGAAATGACACTATTTTGTTTTTTTTTCTGTGACTAGCATTCCATTGTGTATATATATATACATATATACCACATCTTCTTTATGAATTCCTCTGTCAATGGGCATGTGAGAAGTTCCTTGTGCTGGCTACTGGAAATAGTGCTGCAATGGACATAAGACTATCTGCATCTTTTCAATGATGATTTTTTTCTGATTATATTTCTAGCAATGAGATTATTAGATTATATGGTATCTTTATTTTTAATTGTGTGTGTGTGTGTTTTTTTTTTTTTTTTTTGAGGAACCTCCATACTGTTCTCCATAGTGGTTGCAACAATTTACATTCCCACCAACAGTGTAGGAGTGTTCCCTTTTCTCCACAATCTGCAGCATTTACTGTTTATATAATTTTGATAACAACCACTCAGTTTTCTGTGAGGTGAAAACTCATTTTAATTTACATTTCTCTAATAATGATAATGTTGAACATCTTCTAATATGTTTTTTGGCCATCTATATGTCTTCTATGGAAAAATGTACATTTAGGTCTTCCACCTAACAGCATGTGTTTGTTTATTTGCGAGATCAACTTATTGTTGGTTGTTTGATTTGCAAATATTTTCTCTCATTGTGTTTTGTCTTTTCATCCTGTTTATGGTTTCATCATGGTACAAAAGCTTTTAAGTTTAATTAGGTCTAATTTGCTTATTTTTGCTTTTATATTCATTATTCTAGGAGGTGGACAGAGAAAATATCTTGCTGAGATTTATACTGGAATGTTCTATCTATATTTCCCTATAAGAGTTATATGATATCTGCCTCTGCATTTAAGTTTTTAATCCATTTTGAGGTTTTTGTGTGTGTGTGTATGGTGTTAGGGATGGGCTTCCCAGGTAGCTCAGTGGTAAAGAAACCACCTGCCAGTGCAGGAGACAGGAGATGCACGTTTGATCCCAAGTGTGGGAAGATCCCCTGGAGTAGGAAATGGAAACCCACTTCAGTATTCTTGCCAGAAAAATTCCACACAGAGAGGAACCTGGTGGACTAGAATCCATGGGATCACAAAGAATCAGACACTAATGAGCACACACACCACATGGTGTTAGGGAGTGCTTTAATTTAATTCTTTGGCATGTGATTTTCCAGTTTTTCCAGGACTACTTGTTGATGAGACTGTCTTTTCCCCATTGTGTATTTTTTGTCATAGATTAGGTGGGCATAGGTACGTGGCTTTATTTCTGGACTTTGGTCCCACTGATCTGTATCTCTGTTATTCTGCAAGTATCCCGCTTGTTTTGTTGTTGTTGACGACTGTAGCTTTGTATAGTCTGAGGTCAAGGGGCCTCATTCCTCCAGGAATCTTCTTTCTCAAGATTGTTTTGGCTACTCAGTGTCTTTTGTTTTCCCATATGAAATGTAGAATTGTTGTAATTCTGTGAAAAATGTCTTTGGTAATTTAATTGGGATTGCATTGAATCTGTAGATTGCTTTGGGCAGTATAGTCATTTTTACAATATTGAGTCTTCAAAACTAAGAATATGGCATAACTCTCCACCTGTTTGTGTTTTCTCTGACATTTCATCAGGATTTTTCTGAAATTTATTTTTAATTGGACGATAATGGCTTTATAATATTAGTTTCTGCCATATATCAACATGAATCTGTCATAGGTATACATATGTCCCATCTCTCTTGAACCTCATACTACCTTCCACCCCAGGCCACTCCTCTATGTTGTCAGAGACCACCAGGTTTGAGTTCTCTGAATAATACAGCAAATTCCTACTGGCTATCTCTTCTACATGTGGTAATGTACATGTTTCAGTGTTCTTTCAATTCGTCCCTCTGTCTCCTTCACCCACTCTGTCCACCAGTCTGTTCTTTATGTCTGCATCTCCATTGCTTCCCTGAAAATAGGCTTATCTGTGTCATTTTCTTAGATTTCATATATATATATATGTTAATATATAACATTTGTTTTCTCTTTCTTACTTACCTCATTCTATATAGGGCTTCCCAGGTGGTGCTACAGGTAAAGAATTGGCCTGTCAATGCAGGAGATGCAAGAGACCTGGATTTGATCCCTGGGTCCAGAAGATCCTCTGAAGAAGAAAATGGAACCCCCTCCAATATTCTTGCCTGGAAAATTTCATGGACAGAGGAGCCTGGTGGGCTAGTCCATAGCGTCCCAAAGAGTCAGACTCAACTGAGCACAAGTATCTCATCTCTCTCACGCAGTATAATGGGCTCTAAGTTTGTCTACCTCATTAAAGTGAATTGAATCTGTTCCTTCTTATGTCTGAGTAATATTCCATTGTATGTATGTATCACAACTTCTTTATCCATTCATCTGCCAATGAACAACTAGGTTGCTTCCATGTCCTGGGTATTGTAAGTAGTGCTGGAACGACTTGGAGTACATGTGTGTGTTTCAATAGTGGTTTTCTCCAGGGCATATGCCCAGAAGTGGGATTGCAGTGTCATATGGTAGTTTTGGGCTTCCCAAGTAGCTCAGCTGGTAAAGAATCCACCTGCAATTCAGAAGACCCCAGTTTGATTCCTGGGTCAGGAGGAACCCTGTGCTTGGGCGTCACTGGTGGCTCAGACAGTAAAGAATCTGCCTGCAATGCAGGAGAACTGGGTTCGTTCCCTGGTCTGGGAAGATCCCCTGGAGGAGGGCATGGCAACTGACTCCAGTATTCCTACCTGAAGAATCCCCATGGACAGAGGAGGCTGGCAGGTTTGTCTATGGGGTTGCAAAGAGTCAGACATGACTGAACAACTAAGCACAGCACAGCATGGTAGTTTTATTCCTAGATTTTAAGGAATTTCTGTACTGTTCTACATAGTGGCTGAATCAATTTACATTTTCACTGACAGGGCAAGAGGGTTCCTTTTTCACCACACTCTCCACCACTTATTGTTTGTAGGGTTTTTCTGGTGATGGACTCTCTGGCCATTTTAAGGTGATAGCTCATTGTAGTTTTGATTTGCCTTACTCTAACAATGAGCAATGTTAGGTATATTTTCATGTGTTTGTTAGCCATTTGGTTTATCCATCTTTGCTATGTCTTCTTTGGGTAAATGTCTGTTTAGATCTTTTGCCCACTTTTTGATTGGTTTGTTTGTTTTTCTGGTATTGAGCTTCATGAGCTGCTTGTATATTTTGCAGATTAACTCTTTGCCAGTTTTTCATTTGCTATTCGTGTCTCCCATTCTGAGGACTGTCTTTTCACCTTTCTTAGAGTTTCCTTCATTGTGTAAAAGCTTTTAAGTTTAATTAGGTCCAATTTGTTTAATTTTGTTTTTATTTCTATTATTTAAGGATGTGGATCATAGAGGATCTTGCTGTGACTTATGACATAGAGTGTTCTGCCTATGTTTTCTTCTAAGAGTTTTATAGCTTCTGATCTTACATTCATATCTCTAATCCATTTTGAGTTTATTTGTGTGTGTGGTAGAGGAGGTGTTCTAATCTCTTTCTTTTACATGTAGTTGACCAGTTTCCTGAGGACCTCTTGTTGAAGAGTCTGTCTTTTTCCACTGTATATTTTTGCCTCCTTTGTCAAAGATAAGGTGTCCATAGATGTGTGGGTTTATCACTGAGCTTTCTGTCTTGTACCATTGATCTACATTTCTGCTTTTCTGCTAATATCATACTGTCTTGATGACTGTAGCTTTGTAGTATAGTCTGAAGTCAGGAAGGTTAATTCCTCCAGTTCTATTTTTCTTTGTCAAGGTTGCTTTTGATATTCAGGATCTTTTGCATTTCCATACAAACTTTGAAATTTTTTTGTTCTGGTTTTATGAAAAATATCATTGGTAGTTTGATAGGAATGATATTGAATCTGTAGATTGCTTTGGGTTTTATAGTCATTTTCACAATATTGATTCTTGCAATCCAAGAACATGGTTTATCTACCCATCTGTTTGTGTCATCTCTGATTTCTTTCATCAATGTTTTAAGATTTTCTGCATAAAGGTCTCTCTCTTTAGGTAGGTTTATTCCCAGGCATTTCATTCTCTTTGCTGCAGTGGTGAATGGGATTATTTCTTTAATTTCTATTTATCATTTTTCATTGTCAGTGTATAGGAATGAAGGAATTTTTGTGTATTAATTTTATATCATGCAACTGTACTATATTCATAGATTAGCTCTAGTAATTTTCTGCTGGCATCTTTAGGGCTTTCTATATATGTTATCTATAAAAAGTGCAAGTTTTTTTTTCTTCTTTTCCCATCTGGATTCCTTTTATTCCTTTTAGTTCTTTGATTTCTGTGACAAAGAATTCCAAAACTATGTTGTAAAGTAGTTGTGAGAGTGGGCACCCTCATCTTGTTCCTGATCTTAGTACAAATGCTTTTACTTATTCACCATTGAGATTAATGTTTGCTGTGAGTTTGTCATATATGGTGTTCATTATGTTGAGGTATGATCTTTCTATGCCTATTTTCTAGAGAGTTCTTTATCATAAATGAATGTTGAATTTTGTCAAAAGCTTTCTCTGCATCTATTGAGATAATCATATGTTTGTTTTTTTTTTATCTTTCAATTGGTTAATATGATGTATCATATTGATTGATTTGTGTCTATTGAAAAATACTTGCATCCATGGGACAAAGCCCACTTGATCATGATGTGTGTTTCTTTTAATGTGTTGTTAGATTTTGTTTGCTGGAAATTTGTTGAGAGTTTTGCATCTATGTTTTTCAATGATATTGGCCTGTAGTTTTCATTTTTTTGTGTGGCATTTTTATCTGTTTTTGGTATCAGGTTGATGATGGCCTAGTAGAATGTGTTCAGGAATTTTTCTTTCTCTGCAATTTTCTGGAAGAGTTTGAGAATTTCAGTGTTAACTCTTCTGTAAACATTTCATAGAATTCGCCTGTGATGTTATCAGGCCCTGGGGTTTTGTTTGTTGAAAAATTTTTGATTATAGTTTCGATTTTTGTGCTTCTGATTGGTGTGTTCATATTTTGTATTTCTTCCTGGTTCAGCTTTAGAAGGTTATACTTCTCTAAAAATCTTTCCATTTCTTCCAGGTTGTCCTTTTATTGGAATACAGTTGCTCATAGTATTCTGTTATGATCCTTGGTATTTCTGTGTTATCTGTTTTAACTTCTTTTCATTTCTAATTTTATTGATTTGAATCGTTTCTCTTTTTCTCCTTGATGAGTCCAGTTAATGATTTGTGAATTTTGTTTATCTTGTCAAAGAATCAGCTTTCAGTTGTATTGATCTTGGCTGTTGTCTTCTTTATATTTTTTTCATTTATTTCTGCTGTAATTTTTTGATGTCTTTCCTTCTACTAACTTTTGGGGGTTTTGTTCTTCATTTTTAGTCGCTTTAGGTGTAATGTGAAACTATTTATTCTATGTTTTTCCTTTCTCTTGAAGTAGACTTGTATTGCTATAAATTTCCCTTTGAGCACTGTTCCCCCCCACCCACCCCGCATCCCATAGGTTTAGATTTGTCATATTTTCATTGTCATTGTCTCTAAGTATATTTTGATTCCCTTTTTGATTTCTTCAGTGATCTGCTGGTTATTCAGAAGTGTATTGTTTAGCCTCCATGTCTTTGTAGTTTTTATAGTTTTTTTTCCCTATGTAGTTGATACATAATCTTATAGTGTTATGGTCAGAAAAGATGATTGAAATTATTTCAGCTTTTAAAATTCTGACCCAAGTTCTAATCTATCCTGGAGAAAATTTTATGTACACGAGAAAAATGTGAAATCTACTGTTTTTGGATGAAATGCTCTGTAAATATTAATCAGCTCCAAATGATCCATGTATCATTTAAAGTTTGTGTTTCCTTTTTAATTTTCTGTCTTGATGATCTGTCCATTGGTTTGAGTGGGTTACTAAATCTCTTACTGTTAGTGTATTATTGTCAATTTCTCCTTTAATAGTTGTTAGCATTTGCCTTATGTATTGAGGTGGTCCTGTGTTTAGTGCATAAATATTTACAATTGTTATATCTTTGTGGATTGATCCCTTGATCTTTATACAATGTTCTTCCTTGTCTCTTGTAATGGTCTTTACTTTAAGGTCTATTTTACCTGATATGAGTATAGCTACTCCCACTTACTTTTGATTTATATTTTCATGAAATATGTGTTTTCCAGCCCCTCACTTTCAGTCTGTCTATATCCCTACATCTGAGTTGCATCTCTTGCAGAGAGCATATGTAGGGTTCTTTACTTTCATATCCATTCTGCCAATCTTTGTAATTTGGTTAGAGCAATTAGTCCATTTACATTACCATTTATTGTTTTGGGTTTGTTTTTGTAGGCCTTTTCTTGCTCTTGTGTTTCCTATGTAGAGAAGTTCCTTTAGTATTTGTAGTAAAGCTGAATTACAACTTTACAGTGGTGGTGGCAGTGCTGAACTCTTAATTTTTGCTTGTCTGTAAAGCTTTTGATTTCTCCTTTGAATGAATGTAATCCTTGCTGGCAGAGTAATCTTGGTTGTAGGTTTTTTTCCTTTTATCACTTTAAGTATATCATGCTACTTTCTTCTTGCCTGGAAGATGTGAAGTGAAGTGAAGTGAAGTCGCTCAGTCATGTCCGACTCTTTGTGACCCCGTGGACTATAGCCCACCAGGCTCCTCTGTCCATGGGATTCTCCAGGCAAGAGTACTGGAGTGGGTTGCCATTTCCTTCTCCAGGGGATCTTCCCGACCCAGGGATTGAACCCAGGTCTCCTGCACTGCAGGCCTGGAAAGGTTCTGTTAAATGATCACATGTTACTCTTACAGGGATTCCCTTGTATATTATTTGTTGCTTTTCCATTTTTGCTTTCAATATTTGTTCTTTGTATTTGATTTTTGTTGGTTTGATTAAGATGTATCTTGACGTGTTTCTTTTTCAGTTTATCGTTTATGGGACTCTCTGGACTCCTTGGACTTGGGTGACTAATTCCTTTCCCATTTTAGGTAAGTTTTTACTATAATCTCCTCAAATATTTTTTCATGCTTTTTCTATTGTCTTCTTCTTCTGGGACTACTATGATTCAAATGTTGTTACACTTAATGTTATCCCAATGGTCTCTAAGAATGTCCTCATTTCTTTTTATTCTGCTTTGATTGAGTTATCTCCAGCATTATATCTTCCAGCTCACTTATCCATTCTTATGCCTCAGTGGCTCTGCTATGTGTTCCTTCTAGTGTATTTTTAATCTCAGTGTTTGTTTTTCATTGCTGGTTGTATATTTTTTCATTTTTCTAAGTCCTTATTAAACATTTTTTTGTATCATCTCAATCTGTGACTCCAATCTATTTATCTGTGTCTCCATTTTATTTTCAAGATTTTGGTCATCTTTACTATCATTATTCTGAATTGTTTTCACGTAGACTGCCTATTTCCTCTTCATTTGTTTGGTTGTGTGTTTTTACCATGCTTTTTCATCTGCTGCATGTTTTTCTGTTTTTTAATTTTGTTTAATTTGCTGTGCTTTGGGTCCCCTTTCTGCAGATTGGAAGGTGATAATTCCTCTTACTTTGGAGTCTGACATGGGTGGTGCTGGACCAGTGCCTTGTGAAGGTTTCCTGATTGGTGGCATTTGTGCCTGTATTCTTGTGAGTGGAGCTGGATCTTGTCTCTCTGAAGGGTAGTGCTGTGTCCAGTAGTGAGTTTTGGGGTGTCTCGGTGTCTATGGATTTGTTATGGCTTTAGGCAGCTTCTCTGCTAATGTATAGTTTTGTGCCTTTTTTTTTTTTTTTTTTTTGCTGAAGGATTGCATGGGGCATTCAGCACTGCAGCTTGCTGACCTTTGGATGGTGCCTTGTCTTATTGGTGAGGTGGAGGCCTTTGGGAAAGCACTCACAAATTAATATTTCATGGGTTAGGTGTTCCCTGGTGATTCACAGTCCTGTAGTCTGGTCTCTCATGTCAGGAGTTCAGACACACCCCTACTATAGCACCAAGACGTCATAGGCCACACAGCACAGAAGACAATATCCCAAGACTATTGGTGAAAGCAACACTCAACAGCCTAGAATACCTAGACACTCACACCAAAATCCTCCAATGTTTCTAGGAAAGTCTCTGGACCTGTTATTAGCAGTGTGGGGTCAACTCATTCTCAAATCTGGCCTTACTCCACCTTGTACTTGCTCTCAAAGTCTACAGTTGTCCCTAGAGTCCACAATCTCAAGCTGATTGTGGATATTTAATACACTGCCCCTGTAACTAAAGTAACTAATTCCATTTCTCTTTTTCAGTTACACATTCCCTAGTGTTCTGGTTTGGTTTTGGGCCTGGCTCTGCTTGTAGGCTGTCCTCCAGTGTTTACTCCTGAGGAAAGAAGGGCCAAAGTTTGAGGCTTATTAGGGCTCCCTTGTTCATTCAGACTGGGGAGAGGGAGTGCTAAGGCAGCTGCAATTGAGATATACCACTGAGTGCCTCCAGTGGTAGAAACTTGCCGGTTGTTGTTAGTCTGAGGTGAGTTGTGCACTCTTCCAGAGGATTTGGCCCAAAGTCATGGGTCCCCAGGAAAATCCAAGCTTCTTGGGCTCCCAGGAAGGTGTTGGCACTAACCTGTGCATAATCACAGATTGGTGGCAGCTGCCACCTCTGGGGTCAGGATCACAGAGGTAGCATTTTGCCTGCTGCCTCAGGCACTTTTGCTGGCTTTGGCAGTGGCTATTGGTTTACGTTTGCTGCTCTGGACTTGTAAATTGCAAGTCACTTCTAATTCTACTGCTGGCACTCCTACTGGTTTTGCTGGTTTTGGTGGCCACCAGGGCACACAGCCACTGTGAATGTGCATGGAATTAAAGTGTCCCAAAGACATGATATCCTGCTTCTCTGTGACACCCAGTCTTTTCCCTAGATTCCTTCAGCTGTTGTACTAGCCCCCTCAGAGTATCTTCATGGCAGTCAACCATGGTCCTCTCCCTGGGGTCTAATACCCGAGCCTGAGCCTCAGCACTCTGTGTCCCATCTTCTCCTATGTGCACAAGCATGTGAGCCACTTCTCAGGTGGAAGTGCTGTTCAGAAACAAACTCTGTGGTGAATTCTCTTCATTTTGCCTTCTGGGAATCTTCTGTTGTGCTTCTCTCTGAGGTTCTAAAGTTCCCTCCTGTCCTCACTTGTGAAGGGGTTTCTGAGTTTGTGAAAATTTTCTCCTTCCTGACTCCCTCCCCAGAGTGCAGGTCCCTGTCCAGAAATACTTTTTTTTTTTTTTTTTATCATCGTCTTTTGCCCTACCTCATTCTAAAGAGATTGACTTGCATTTTTGGAAGTCTAGGGTCTTCTGCTAGTGTTCTGAAGGCGTACTGTAAGAGTTGTTTCATATGCAAATGAATTTCTGATGTATTTGTGGGTAAGAAAGTGATCTCTCTGTCTTATTCCTCTATCATCTTCCTTTTCCCCCTCATCAGTATTCCTCAGTATTTTGCTGTTGTTATTTCAGTGGTAAATGGTATTGTTTTCTTAATTTCTCTTTCTGTTCTTTCACTGTTAGTATATAGGAACGCAGGAGGCATTTGTGAATGAATTTTGTATTCTGCAAATTTGCCAGATTCTTAGAGTAGTACTAGTATTTTTCTAGTTGCCTCCTTAGGATTTTCTGTGCATAGTATCATGTCATCTGCAAACAGTGACAGTTTTGCTTTTTCCTTTCCAATTTTGATTCTTTTTTTTCCCTATGATTTCTATGGATAGGACATCCAAATCGATTGGGTTGGCCAAAAACTTTGTTTAGATTTTTCTGTAAAATGTAATGGAAAAACTTGAACAAACTTCTTGGAAAACCCATCATGTTGAATATCAGTGGTGAGAACAGCTATCCCTGTCTTGTTCCTGACATTAGAGAGAATGCTTTTAGTTTTTTACCATTGTGAATGATTGCTACTGTAGGTCTGTCGTATATGGTCTTAATTATATTGAAGTAGTTTCCCTCTATGCCCCCTTTCTGGAGAGTTTTTATCATAATGTAGATTTTTAAAAATTTCCTCTTTGATTTCATTAATCCATTGGTTGTTTTGTAACATACTCTTTAGCCTCCATGTGTCAGTGTCTTTTATAGCTTTCTTTTTCATGTAGTTGATTTCAATCTCATAGCATAGTAGTTGGAAAAGATACTCGATGTGATTTCAATATTCTTAAATTTACCAAAGCTTGATTTGTGACTCAGGATGTGGTCTGTCTATCCTGGATATCTAGCAGGATATCCTAGATATCCTATCCTGTTCCATGTGCACTTAAGAAGAAAATTTATTCTACTGCTTTCAGATGGAATGTTTTATAAATACCAATTAAATTTATCTGGCCTAATGTGTCATTTATGGTTTCTGTTTCCTTATTACATTTCAGTCTGAGTGATCTGTCCATTGATGTAAGTGAAGTGTTAATGTTTCCCACTATTGTTGTGTTACTGTTGCTTTCCCCTTTAATGGTTGTTAGTGTTTCCTGTATTTACTGAGGTTCTCCTTGTTGGGTGCAAAAATATTCACAATTATTATATCTTCTCTTTAGATTGATCCCTTGATCATTATGTAATGTCTTTCCTTGTCCTTTGTAACAGTCTTTATGTTAAAATCTATTTTGTCTGCTGTGAGTATTGTTCCTCCAGTTTTCTTTTGATTTCCATTTGCATGTAGTATCTTTTTCCATCCCCTCACTTGTGGTCTGTATGTGTTCCTATGTTGGAAAAAGGTCTCTCATAGATAGCATATATGTCTGTCTTGCTTTTGTGGGGTTTTAAGTTAGAGTATTTAATTCATTTAAATTTAAGGTAATTATTGAGGTGTTTATTCACATTGCCATTTCCTCAAATGTTTTGGGTTTATTTTTATGGGTCTTTGTATTTCTCTTGTTTTTCCTTCCTAGAGAAGTTACTTTATCATTTATTGCAATGCTGGTTTGGTGTTGCTGAACTGTCATAACTTTTGCTTGCTTGTAAAGCTTTTGATTTCTCCATCAAATCTCAATGAGAGTCTTGCTGGTTACAGTAACTTTTGCTGTTGTTTTGTCCCTTTCATCATTTTAAATATATCCAGCCACACCCTTCTGGAATGCAGTTTCTGCTGAAAAATCAGCTAATAATGTTATGGTCATTTCCTTGTATGTTTGTTGCTTTTCCCTCATTGTTTTTAATATTTTTCTTTGTATTTAATTTTTGTTGTTTTATTAATATATGCCTTGACGTATTTCTACGTGGATTTATCCTATATATGACTCTCTGATACTTCCTGGACTTGGGTGACTGTTTCCTTTCCCATGTTAAGGAAGTTTTTAACTATAATCTTTTCCAATATTTTCTCAGATTCTTTTTCTTTCTCTTTTTCTTATTGAACTCTTGTAATTCAAATGTTGGTGGATTTAATGTTGTCCCAGAAGTCTCTGGTACTGTCCTCATTTTCATTCTTTTCTTTTTATTCTGTTCTGTGGCAATTATGTCCACCATTTTATTTTTCTGCTTACTTCTTCTACCTCACTTAGTTTGATATTGATTACTTCTAGTGCATTTTTTCAATTCATTTATTGTGTTGTTTATCACTGTTTGTTTGTTTGCTTGTTTGTTATTCTAGGTCCTTGTTAAGCATTTCTTATATCTTCTCAATGCTTTCATTTTATTTTTGAGATATTGGATCACCTTTACTATCAGTATTCTGAATTTTTCAGGTAGATTGCCTATTTCCTCTTTATTTATTTGATCTTGTGAGTTTTTACCTTGTTCCTTCATCTTCAATAAATTTCTCTGTCATCTCATTTTGTCTAAGTTACTATGTTGTGGTTTCCTTTCCACAGGCTATAGGATTGTAGTTCCTCTTGCTTCTGCTGTCTTGTAGTTAAATTTGTTCAGGGGTTTATGTTTGCTTCCTGGTATAATGGGCTGGTTCCTGTCATCTGGTAGGTGGTGCTGAGTCTTATTCCCCTGATGGGCCATATCTTCTCAGGGTGTGTGTTTTGGGGTGTCCATGAGTTTAGTATAACTTTTTGCAAGCTGTTTGCTGATGGTTTGGCTATATTCCTGTCTTTCTGGTTGTTTGGCCTGAGCCAACCAACACTGGAGCTTGCAGGCAGTTGCATGGAACTGAGTCTTGAGTACCTCCAGGAAAGCTCATGTCTATTAGTAATTCTTGGGGCTGAGACTTGGTGCTCCCACTCTTGAGGCTAAGGCTCAACCCCTTCCCAGGGAACCAAGACCCTGCAAGCCATGCATCATGGCCAAAAAAAAAAAAAAAAGAAAGAAAACAAAACAAACAGATGATCAAAACCCCCAAGACAAATAACAAAAACAATCAAACAATACTCAAGACAAATAGTAAAATTAAAATCAATCAAAACTAAACAAGAAACAGCCCCCCAAAAACAAAAACAAAAATTAAGAAGTCAAAGAAAATATAAAATAAAAAACAACCAACCAAATAGAACTCAAAACCAAGACAAACAATAAAAGCAAAGCAAACAAGAAAAGAAAAAAAAGTAAACTTAAAAGAAATGCAAAGGAAACACTCAAGAATGATCAAAAAAGATAAAGGCAAAACAAAAAGAAAAGAAAAAAACCTGAAGAGAAGAAAATGTTTAAAATAACAAAAATGAAAAAACCTAAAAACATAAAAGTAAAATTAAAAAAATTAAACTAAACATAAATTTAAAAATAAAATAAATAAATTAACAAATTTTCTTGTTGTTATTGGGGCTTCCATTGTCAGTCTCCTTCCCTTAATTGTGAAACACAGCTGACTTCCAACTTTCCACAATGCCTTCTAATACTTCTAGATATATCTCTGGATCCCCTCTGTGCACTGTGGGGGCAATCTCAAACTCTGTCCTGGACCAACTGCCATGCATACTTGCCTCTAAACGCCACATTTGGTAAAGCTAAATTGGTCTCAGTTGTGGGATTACTTGTTTATTCAGATATTCTTCAAACAGTAGGTTTCCCTAGTTGATCATGGGAGTTTAGTCTGCAGCTTGTGCAGCTGATTTCAGGTCTTCTTCCTTAGTCACACAGTCCCTGAGATTCAGCTTTGGTTTTGGCCTCAAAACCAAAACCCTAGGTGACAGAAGACAAAGTCAGAACTGACTGGGGCACAGTTTCTCACTTAGATGGGAGGGACAAGAAGCAACAACAGACTGGGGATCACATAATCACTCAGGAAGAGAAGGGACAAAGCAGCCACAACTGGGGTATGTGTGCTTATTCTGATGGGAACCCCCTCTAATGCTCAAGGTGGCAGAGGCCTGCAGGAGTTTGCAACAGATTGAGATGGGATTGCTCTGCTGGGAGTCCCTTCTAGTGCCTGTGAAGGCAGAGGCTGGCTTGAAGGGAGAGAGTCCATAATGGCAGTCCCACTTCTTGCATGCCACTTAACAATGGTTCCTCACTTCAGAGGCGGATCACACTTCCTCTAGGAGCATTCCCAGTCCTGGAGCTCCTCACTCTCATCTCTTCAGGTTATCTCCTTACAGTCAACTGCAGTCCTCTCTCTAGGTCCTCTCTCCTGTCCCTACATTTAGCACCTAGCCCCTGCCAACATTTGCAAACACCTGTCTCAGGTTTGGCCATTCCAGGGCTGACTCCCCAGGAGGTCCTGGCAAGGGTAGCATATGAGCCCATGAGGGCCAAATGATGCCTTAGCTTGAGGTGGTAAAAATCTGCTCAGATGGATGTCCATGGAGGCAGAAGCTGGTGGGTGGGGAAGGAGTTTGTAAAGGTGGTCCTTCCCCTTGTGTGTCACAGAACAATGGCATCTTGCGTCTAT
This sequence comes from Nanger dama, assembly GCA_917880005.1. Taxonomy (NCBI): domain Eukaryota; kingdom Metazoa; phylum Chordata; class Mammalia; order Artiodactyla; family Bovidae; genus Nanger; species Nanger dama. The sequence continues at coordinate 3,388,423 of CAKJTW010000073.1, read as the reverse complement.
GGTGGCCTGGCTCTCTTCTGCAAAATTTTCCAGTTGTGGAGCTCCCCACTTCCTTCCTTTTAGAATGTCTTCTCACAGCAACTGATGTCCCCTCCCTGAGTTCAGGCTTCAAGGTCCACTTTTCAACACCCAGACCCTCTCTATACCAGGAGACTCACAACTCAGGTTGAGGTGCACAGGAAGGCAGCACAGACCGAGTGCATAGATCCTACTCTACTCTGCCTTCCACAGACTGGTTGCTGCATTCCCCTCCAAAGTCCCTCTCTTTCTCAGTTGATTCCCCTTCTGTGAGGGGGCTTCTCTGAGTGTGAGAAGCTTTCCTTTCCTTCACCTCTGCCCCTTCTCTTCAGGGCAGTTGTTCTTTTCCCATTGATTCTTTTCTTTCTTTCATCCTGACCAGTTGTGTGGGATTTTTTTTTTTTTACCCTTTTAGGTGTCTAAGGTCCTCCACTAGTGTTCATCAGGTGCTCTGTGAGAATTGTTCCATTTGTAGATGTACTTGTACTTGTTAGGAGAGGTGAGCTCCGTGTCCTCCTATTCCACCATCTTGACTCCTCATCTTGCTATATTCTTTTGTTATTTGATGACAATTTCTAACAGTACGCTTTGATTCTTTTATCATAATACTTGTATATCTTCTACAAATGTTTCTATCTTGGTTACTATCAGGCTTACAAATATATTGATAGCATCTTATGTTAACTTGATAACATCATTTGCACACATAAATTTTGTACTGTTACTTCTCCCTTTTCACTTTTTTTTTTAAATTAAAATCACTATTAACATATTTAGATATTTTGTATCTACTATCAAGTTACTGTCACTATAGTTATTCTTTGTATGCTTTTTTTGGATTTTGTTTATTTATTTTTTGTTTTGGAGGTTAATTACTTTACAATATTGCATTGGTTTTGCCATATTTAACTGTAAATGTAGAGTTGTAAGTGAATTATGCAGTACCATTGAAATATTAGACAATCTGAAGTTGTATATTTGCCATCATCAGTGAGTTTTACACATATACTTCTATATTTTTACATTATTCACTATAATCCTTTTATTTTCCTTTGAAGAATTCCCTTTAGCATTACTTGATAAATTAGGTCCAGTGGTGACGGACTTCCCTAGCTTTCAGGGTTTCAGGGGGTAATCATTATCTTTCCTTCATGTCTGAAGGATAGTTTTGCCAGGTAGTAGTATCATTCAACGAATAGTAATATTAATTGACAGTCTTTTTTTCTTCTAATATTTTGGAATATCATTCCCCATTCTCTTTGCAGTTTCTGTTGAGAGATTCCCTATAGTTTTATGGAAGTTAATAATATATATTTTCTTGCTGCTTTATTTTGTTCTTGCTGCGCTTTTGTTCTTTTACTTTGGAAATTTTAAGTATGTTTCTCAGTATATCCATTTTTTAGATTAAAATTATTTGGGGTTCTCTAGTCTCATGAATTTGAATATTCACTTGTCTGTACATGTGTGGGAAATTTTTAGCCATTATTGCTTTAAATAACTTTTCTGTTTCTCTCTGTTTTTCTTCTCCCTCTAGGATTCTATAATGCTTATTTTTTTTTCTTTTCTCATGTTTTATTAATGCTGTAGGCTGTTTTAACTCTCTTTCATTTTTAAAATTTTACCTTTCCTTATCACTGGACAATTTCAAATGATATATCTTCTAATTCATTACATCTTTTTTAACTTGATTGAGTCTGCTGTTGAAATTCTTTAATTCTTCAGTTCACTTATTACATTCTACACTTGTTGGATTTCTGTTTGTTTCTGATGGTTTCTATTTATTTTATTCATTATTCATTTTTCTAATTTTGCATAATTTTCTATGTTCCTGTCATTAACTAAACTCCTTTCAGAGGATTTGTTCTGAATTCTTTGTCATATATTTCAAGGATCTCTATTTAGGGTCAGTTATTGGAACTTTATCAGTTTTCTTTGGTGATATTATATTTACCTGATTTTTGATGATACTTCATTTCTTACATTGATATTTTTGCATTTGAGTAAGCAATCTCTTCGTCAAGACATTACAGGTTCACTTTGGCAGTAAATCTTCTTCATCAGTCAGTTCATTTTAGGATTATGGATAATTCAGCTGGTAACATCTTTGGGTAAATGTAGCTTGCTATTGTCTCTATTTTGGCAAGACTGCTTCCTGAGATCTGCTGGCTGGTAACAGTTGGATAAGACTACTGGCTTGGTTCCCTGCTCAAACATGGTTGTAAGATGGGCTCTATAGTTGCCTGGACTCTCTGGTCAACCTTCCTAATCAGGAGGCACTGGATGCTATAATTAGCAGTCAGGCAGGGATATAAATTTTCTTCCTTTCTTGGCAATGTGTTAGAAATGCTTCCATAGCTATTATGGCTCAATGACTGGATTCCTGAATCAAGCAAAGCTGTCCACTATACTCCCTGCTCAGATAAATAAATCAATTTAGTTCTGCAGATGGACAGTGTCACTAGTTGGGCTCCTTGTTCAGGATCATTTTAACTGTAAGATGGGCTACACAGCCTCCTAGATGTTCTTGTTTGACTTCATTATTAGTTGGGCCTAGAGGTTATATTTATTCATAAGTACCATTTCAAATTTGTTTCATAGCTTTGATACAGTCATAGAACAAGTTACTCAGCTGGTATAACTAGTCTGTTAGGGATCTGAATCATGCAGAACTTCTGACTGCATTCTGTGGACAGTGATTTAGCTGTGCAGGGTGAACAGAGCTGCTGGCCAGTCTCTCTGCTTTATCATAAGTAGGGGTGAAGAATGGGCCACACAGCCTCACTGGTCCTCTGGCAAGGCTACCTGGCCAGGCTGGATTGTAGGCTATATTCAGCTGTAGATGGAGCTTTTAATCCACTTCTTTGTTGAGATAAGGCCATAGAACAGGCTCCTCAGCCAGTGTGACTCACTGGTTGGTGACCTGGATTAGGCAGAACTGCCACCAAGCTCCCTGGACAGTTAGGTACACTGGCTTATCTCTGCAGATGAGCAGAAATACTGACTGGGATTCCTATTAGATCATTATTGTAAGTGAGGCTATAGGATAAGCTATGAAGTTTCCTAGATGTTCTGAGTAGGCTTCTTGTTTGGATATGGCTAAAGGTGGTCTTTAGCACTAAACAAGCCTACAAATTAGCTTCTCATGTCTGGCTTCTAAGGCCTGTATGGATTATTGGATAAATTAGGCAGAACTGTACATGGAATTAGGCAGAACTAGGAAGAATTCTGTACATGAATTAGGCAGAACTGTACACAGAACTCCTTAGCTATATGGGTTCAATAGTGGGTCTCTGTAGATAGAAAGATTGGTGGCTGGGATCTCTATTCTGTTCCCTCTTTGAGGAGGAATGTCATCTGCCAAACTCCAAGTGCTGATTGTTTCTCTATCCCAGTTGGATCTCCGTTATTCAGGTTCTCCAGATGCTCCAATGGTCCCATGGTCCCTGTAAAATAAAAAACAAGTGGGCCTCCTGGGAAACAATGCCACAGTACTTTGAAAGCTAGAGGTTAACTTGAGGTTCTTTCATCTTACTAGAGAAATTGTGGCCCTCTGGGGGTTGGGGGTGTTGGTCCTCTCAGTGTATTGCTGCTCTGGTCTAGAAAAGATATAATGTGGTTAGAGTGTAGCTGTTTGTCTTACTCTTTAAATATGGTCTTCCTCGGTCTCTGTGATCCAAGAAGAGTTTTTCATCCTCACTCTTATGTTCTGTGATTTTCACAATGAGGTCTTGTCTATAAACAGGTGCTAGTTAGTCTTCATGTGAGGAGAACTGAAGTTGGCAATGACTTATATTGTCATGATGATGACATACTCCTCTACGATATATTTTTAACCTTGCCTTGGGTTTTTACTCTATTCCTTTGAGATTATACCAGTACCATACAATCATAATACAGTCATGTTAAATATATTTTAATATCTGATAGGAAATACTCTTATTCATCTTCCATCAAGAAATATGGTACTCATCCTTATTTATTATTTTTTTCATTATGTCATTCACAATTTTGTACCTTGTTCATGTAGTTCCTACACATATCACATAAAGTTTATGCCATCATATTTTCCAATGTTCACTGATACTATGAATAGATTATTTCTTGATACATTTTCTAATTTGTTATTTCTAGTGTATAAAAGAAGATATTAGCTTGTTAAAATATTTATTTGTTAAAAATTACAGTTTATCTACTACTATGGGCAAGAATATCTTAAAAGAAATAAAGTAGCCCTCATAGTCAACAAAGGACTCCAAAAACAGTATGTGGGTGCAGTCTCAAAAAACAACTGAATGATCTAGGTCCTTTTCCAAGACAAATCATTCAACATCACAGTAAACCAAATCTATGCTCCAAGTACTAATGCCAAAGAAGGTGAAGCTGATCAGTTCTATGAGGACCTACAAGACACCAAAAAAAAAAAAAAAAAAAGATGTCCTTTTCATCATAAGGACTAGAATGAATAAGTGGAAGTGAAGAGGAAACTGGAATAACCAGCAAGTTTGGCCAAAGTCAAATCCTCTATGATTATACAGAAGAGGTAATCAATAAATTCAAGGGATTAGATCTGGTAGACAGAGTGCATGAAAAACTATGGGAAGAAAATTATAACATTGTATAGGAGGCAATGACCAAAACCATCTCAAAGAAAAAGAAATGCAAGGAGGAAAAGTGGTTGTCTGAAGAGGCTTTACAAAGAGCTGAGAAAAGAAGTGAAAAGCAGAAAAGAAAGGCAAAAATAGACTCAAGTGAATGCAGAGTTCCACAGAATATGAGGGGGAGATAAGAAAACCTTCTTAAACAATACAAAGAAATAGAGGAAAAAAACAGAATGGAAAATGGTAGAGATCTCTTCAAGAAAATTGGAGATGTCCAAGGAATATTTCATACAAGGATGGGAACAATAATGGGCAGAAATGGTAAGATCTCAACAGAAGCAGAAGATATTGAGAAGAGATATTAATAAGAAGAATATACAGAAAAATGATGCAAGAAAAGTCTTAATGAACTGGATGACCACAATGGTTGCTCACTCATCTAGAACCAGACATCCTGAAGTGTGAAGTCAAATGGGCATTAGGAAGCATTATTACAAAGCTATAGTCAAAGCTATAGTACTTGGAGGGGATGGAATTCCAGCTGAGCTACTAACAATCCTAAAGGACTATGCTGTTAAAGTGCTACACTTAGTATGCCAGCTGCTGCTGCTTCTAAGTCGCGTCAGTCATTTCTGACTCTGCAACCCCATAGACCTCAGCCCACCAGGCTCTCCCATCCCTGGGATTCTCCAGGCAAGAATACTGCAGTGGGTTATCATTTCCTTCTCCAGCAAATTTGGAAAATTCAGCAGTGGCCACAGGATTGGAAAAGGTCAGTTTTCATTCCAATCCCAAATAAGGGCAATGCCAAAGAATGTTCAAACAAGTGCACAATTGTACTCATTTCACATTCTAGGAAGATTATGCTCAAAATCCTCTAAGCTAGCCTTCAGCAGTACATGAATTGAAAATTCCAGATGTACAAGCTGGATTTAGAAAAGACAGAACTGGAGCTCAAATTGCTATCATTCATTGGATCATGGAGAAAGCAAAGGAATTCCAGAAAAACATATACTTATGCTTCATTGATTATGCTAAAGACTTGACTGTGTCTATCACAAAAAACTGTAGGAAATTCTTAAAGAGATGAGAATACCAGATCACCTTACCTGTCTCCTGAGAAACCTGCTTGTGGGTCAAGAAGCAACAATTAGAACTGGACATGGAACAATGGACTGATTCAAAATTGGGAAAGGAGTATGTCAATGCTGCATACTATCACCCTATTTATTTAAATTATATGCAGAGTACATCATGTGAAATGCTGGGATGGATGAAGCACAAGCTAGAATCAAGATTGCTGGGAGAAATATCAATAACCTCAGACATGCAGATAACACCACCCTAATGGCAAAAGATGAAGAGGAACTAAAGACCCTCTTGATGAAAGTGAAAGAGAGAGTGAAAAAGCTAGCTTAAAACTCAACATTCCAAAAATGAAGATCATGGCATCCAGTTCCATTATTTCATGACAAATAGATGGGGAAAAATTGGAAACAGCAACAGACTTTATTTTTGGGGGCTCCAACATCACTGCAGATGCAGACTGCAGCCATGAAATTAAAAGACTTTTGCTCCTTTGAAGAAAAGCTATGACAAACTTAGACAGTGTATTAAAAAGCAGAGATATCACTTTGCAGACAAAGTCTGTTTAATCAGTTATGATTTTTCCAGTAGTCATGCACGGATGTGAGAGTTGGACCATAAAGAAGGCTGAGTGTTAAGGAATTGATGCTTTAAAACTGTGGTGCTGGAGAAGACTCTTTAGTCCCTTGGACACAAAGAGATCAAATCAGTCAATCCTAAAGGAAATCAACCCTGAATAGGAAGGATTGATGCTGAAACTCTTAATAATTTGGCCACCTGATGTGAAGGGTCAACTCACTGGAAAAGGCCCTGATGCTGGGTAAGACTGAAGGCAGAAGGAGAAGGGACCACAGAGGATGACATGGTTATATAGCATCACCAATGTAATGGACATGAATTTGAACACACTCAGGAGATACTGGAGGACAGAGAGTTCTGGCAGTCCAGGGGGTTGCAGTCCATGGGGTCACAAATAGTCACACTCAACTTAGTCAACTACAGCAGCAATGGCTCATAAGTTCTAATAACATATCTGTTATTTTTTTTGGTTAAAAATTATGTCATTCTTTATCCTCTTATGTTAATTGCTTTAAAATGAAAATAGCTTTATATTATTTTTGTTAAAAATGTTTTCTTAATACTCTTTGTTAAAACTATTCTCTTAATACTCTCTTATAGTCTCTTTGTTAAGATCTATTATTAGCAAATCTTATTTTGTTGTTTATAAATCTATATTTTAATCAAGCAATTTAGAATAATGTAGAAGTTAGAAGTTCTTATAGATCACAAACTTTGTTTGTTGAAGATGACTTCATTTTGTGTAACTGAAAACTTAAATTAATATCTAGATTGAAATCCCCTTAAATCAGATTAAGCAAAGTGGCTGTCTGGGGAGGCCTTACAAATAGCTATGAAAAGAAGAGACGTGAAAAGCAAAGGAGAAAAGGAAAGATATAAGCATCTGAATGCAGAGTTCCAAAGAAGAGCAAGAAGAGATAAGAAAGCCTTCTTCAGTGATCAATGCAAAGAAATACAGGAAAAGAACAGAATGGGAAAGACTAGAGATCTCTTCAAGAAAATTAGAGATACCAAGGGAACATTTCATGCAAAGATGGGCTCGATAAAGGACAGAAATGGTATGGACCTAACAGAAGCAGAAGATATTAAGAAGAGGTGGCAGGAATACACAGAAGAACTATACAAAAAAGATCTTCAAGACTCAGATAATCATGATGATGTGATCACTAACCTAGAGCCAGATATCTTGGAATGTGAAGTCAAGTGGGCCTTAGAAAGCATCACTATGAACAAAGCTAGTGGAGGTGATGGAATTCCAGTTGAGCTGTTTCAAATCCTGAAAGATGATGCTGTGAAAGTGCTGCACTCAATAAACTCAGCAGTGGCCACAGGGCTGGAAAAGGTCAGTTTTCATTCCAATTCCAAAGAAAGGCAATGCCAAAGAATGCTCAAACTAGTGCACAATTGCACTCAACTCACAGGCTAGTAAGGTAATGCTCAAAATTCTCTAAGTCAGGTGTCAGCAATACGTGAACCGTGAACTCCCTGATGTTCAACCTGGTTTTAGAAAAGGCAGAGGAACCAGAGATCAATTTGCCAACATCTGTTGGATCATGGAAAAAGCAAGAGAGTTCCAAAAAAACATCTATTTCTACTTTATTGTGTAGAAAGCCAAAGCCTTTGACTGTGTGTATCACAATAAACTGTGGAAAAATCTGAAAGAAATGGGAATACTAGACCACCTAAACTGCCTCTTGAGAAATCTGTATGCAGGTCAGGAAGCAACAGTTAGAACTGGGCATGGAACAACAGACTGGTTCCAAATAGGAAAAGGAATGTGCCAAGGCTGTATACTGTCACCCTGTTTATTTAACTTATATGCAGAGTACATCATGAGAAATGCTGGACTAGAAGAAACACAAGCTGGGATCAAGATTGCCAGGAGAAATATCAATAACCTCAGATATGCAGATGACACCACCCTTATTGCAGAAAGTGAAGAGGAGCTAAAGGACCTCTTGATGAAAATGAAAGAGGAGAGTGAAAAAGTTGGCTTAAAGCTCAACATTCAGAAAACGAAGATCATGGCATCCCGTTTAATCACTTCATGGGAAATAGATGGGGAGACAGTGGAAACAGTGTCAGACTTTATTTTGAGGGGCTCCAAAATCACTGCAGATGATGACTGCAGCCATGAAATTAGAAGACGCTTACTCCTTGGAAGAAAAGTTATGGCCAACCTAGATAGTGTATTCAAAAGCAGAGACATTACTTTGCCGACTAAGGTCTAGTCAAGGCTATGGTTTCTTCTGTGGTCATGTATGTATGTGAGAGTTGGACTGTGAAGAAGGCTGAGTGCCGAAGAATTGATGCTTTTGAATTGTGGTGTTGGAGAAGACTCTTGAGAGTCCCTTGGACTGCAAGGAGATCCAACCAGTCCATTCTGAAGGAGATCAACCCTGGGATTTTTGGGGAAGGAATTATGCTAAAGCTGAAACTCCAGTATTTTGGCCACCTCATGCGAAGAGTTGACTCACTGGAAAAGACTCTGATATTGGGAGGGATTGGGTGCAGGAGGAGAAGGGGATGACCGAGGATGAGATGGCTGGATGGCATCATGGACTCGATGGATGTGAGTCTGAGTGAACTCTGAGAGATGGTGATGAACAGGCAGGCCTGGCATGCTGCAGTTCATGAGGTCTCAAAGAGTTGGACATGACTCAGCAACTGAACTGAACTGAACTAAATCAGATTTGCTTTGTTTTTTTTTTTCAATCAAGTCCAAGGTAATTCAGGGTTATTTTCCTCCCACCTCTCTGGCTTGATTTTATGTTCTAGGAGATTAACAAGGTGGTACATTCCAGGTTGGATAAGCTACCTAGTCTCTAATGGTTGACATCTATAGCCTACTGACTTCTACTGAGAATTGTGGGACCCCAACCAATCTCTTTTCATTGTTCTGAGCAAATTCTCTAGGGTTCTCAACCTGATCACAATGCTTATGAAACTTCTCTCAGTTTCAGTATATCTCACGATAAAATTTTTAGCTTTGGCCCTTGAAAACAGGATTCAGTGAGTTTATGCCCAGTTGCCTAGGTACTCCATGCCACTAACATTGCTCTCTTATACACCTTTAAAAAGCAGTGGAAAGTGGAACAAACATACATGTTTCTCAGTTGCATAAACACACTGGGTGATTTGTGCTTCTCTATCAGTTTGAGGAACCAGATTGCTTTGGGGCCCTCTGAATGACTCTCCCCGCACTGGTCTGTGTGTCATTTCCTTTCTGAATCCCTATGTCTAGATTGTTAAGTTCTACCACTAGAGTAGAATACCTGGCTCTTATGACTTTATTCATTTTTACTAATCTACAGACAGTTTAGTAGACATTGATTCTTGGTATTCAAAAGCCTATTTTGAAAATAAAAATCCAAAAAATAGCTTTTATCACTTGTTATTCTTCTGTGGTCTCTTTCTGGGGCAATGACAGTATTTCATAAACACTCTGATATGGGGGAAATTTCCTAGGGTAACAGGAACTGTAAGGAGTTAAAAATGAGTTTTGTAACAGTAAAATATTGCCATAATATGAATACTTAAGAAGGAAGAGATTTCCTTTAGTCTTATTCATACTTTAGTCTTATTCATCCTTCTTCACCAGAGTTAATAATTTTAATATACTTCTGTATTATCTTGTTCTCTTCTTTTTAAGGGATCCCCCATTGGCTCAGATGATAAAGAATCTGCTTACAATGTGGGAAACCTGTGTTTGATTTCTGGATTGGGAAAATCCCCTGGAGAAGGGAATGGCAAGTCACTCCAGTAGTCTTGCCTGGAGAACCCCTAGGACACAGGAGCTGGTGAGCCAATCCAGGGAGTTGCAAAGAGTTGGACACGACTGAGCAACTAACACTTCCACCCACTTCTGGTGACTCAGTAGTAAAGAATCCATCTGCAATGCAGGAGACACAGGAGATGTGAGGTTTGATCTCTGGATTGGGAAGATTCCTTAGAGGTGGGTATGGCAACCTACTCCAGTATTCTTGCCTGCAGAATCCCATAGACAGAAGAGCCTGGTGAGCTATAGTCCATTGGGTCCCAAAGACTCAGACATGAATTGACAAGCATGCATGCTTTTAAAAATCAGTACTATAAATAGAAAAGTGTAATATATATGCCTCTAAAACTTATGCTTTCACATAAATAGCATATGAATCATTTTCCACTCTAGTTCATATAAGTCAATATTATACTATTTAATGACTACATATACATAATATGTATAAACTATAATTTAGTCATTTGCTTATCAGGAGACATTTAGTTAATTCCATGCTTTTACAATCTAAACATTACTACTGTCTAATAGGGATTCTAGAAGTGTGTAGACTTCAGGCACATCTCTTTTATAATTATTTTTCTGCAGTAGCCCAACAACCAACTGGCATGCCTACTGGTCTTTCAATACACACTTGAGACTGTAAGTTCTGAGATTTATGGAAGAGAAGGATGCTGTCAGATTTAACTGTCAATTCCATGAAGAGAGGTAAGATTCTAGAAGTGGAGAAGAAACGTTCACTAGAGGATAACTGATAAAGGAGAACCTTCCAAAGTTGGGGGTGAGGGCAAGGACCAACAAAGATAATGGAAAAGGGAATGAATGCCTTCAGTGTTGCAGAAACATGAGCTCATTAAGAATGCTTCACCAATAAGGAAGAGAGCTTTGACAATTCCTATGCAGCAGAATTTGATAATTTTATATTAAAAAAAAATCAGTGACTTCTGTGTAATCTCCTATTTTCTGGTACACATTGCTGTTTTATTTCAGGCATATTGTTCCTTTTCCTTCATTGTATATTGTGTGTGTACAAATAATTTGTCCATTAGTTTACTGTCATCACCAGAGGAAGCCACATCTATACATAATGAAGCTAACTTCTCACTACTCAGAGACATTGAACTTGATGCAAGTGTTTCTTTTGAAGACAGAGTTGAACATGTCTGATGTGTTGGGAGAGGATCACATATTTGGATGATAAATAGGGTTAAACATTAAAAGTAACAAGTTCGGAGAGGAAAAAAGATGGCGGAGGAATAGGATGGGGAGAACACTTTCTCCTCTCTACCTCATCAAAAGAACACTTCAACGCTGAGCAAATTCCACAAAATAACTTCTGACTGCTGGCAGAGGACATCAGGCATCCAGCAAAGCAGATCATTGGCTTCAAAGCCAGGTAGGAAATATTTTATTTTATTTTAAAGAACGAAGATAGAGACAAAGGAGGTAGGGAGGGAATCCCGGCACGGGAAGGGAATCCCGTCCCAGGAAGAGACTCTTAAAGAGAGAGGTTCCCTAAAATTGGGGAACTTTCTCACAGCTGTGCATGGGGCGAGCCCTGGAAGCACAGAGGGCAACATAACAAGAAGGAAGAATAAATAAATAATTAAAACCAACAGATTATGAATTCAACAGTATAACCCCCAGCGGATAAGCAGCGCAAACGCCTGCGTCCGACAGCAGTGGGGTTGGGCAGGGGAGGAGCACGCCCGCGACAGTGCTTTCTAAGAATTGGGCCGCGGGAGACGTAGGCTGCAGGGATTCTCTCGAGAATCGGGGTGTAACCGGGCCAGAATCGGGTCCGCGCGTGGATAGAACGATTTATCCCAGACTAGCAAACCAGACTGGGGGATAACTAACACTCGAAACGCCCGAACATAAGACACATTCAGGCCCGCGCACAGAACAAAGGACGGATAGGAAATAGCCGGCTGCAGACCATCCCCCACCAGCGACAGGCAGCCAGAGCCTTAAGCGCTGGAAGAGGGCAGTCGCAGCTCAAGAGAGACATTACCTACCAAACTGCAAGCAAGCTTCTTTATTGAGACTTCTGCAACAATAGTCCGCACCAAACTCCCTAGCCACTCGGACTTGGAACCAAACCCGGCACCCGGAGGGGACTTACTGAGCGCCAATCCTGAGCGGCTTAAACCTGGGAATTGCATGAAACATAGGCCAGGCCCCACAGGGTTATCCCGCGGATTGGGAAGGGGCAAGCCCAGTGCAGAGCTCATCACCACCCTCCCTGTGGCAAGACAGAAATCAGACACGGAAGAGACTAGCAAACAGAGGAAGTCAAACGGAGGGAACTGCCTTGGTAGTGACCCCACACAGTCCTCAACGACAGAGAAAGCGCCAGATACTCCGTTTCTACTTTTATGATCAAAAAAAAAAAAAAAATTGGGGGTGGAGGGGATGATGTGGAAGTGTGACTTTTTTTTCTTAAGAATTTTGTTTTCTTTCTTTAAAAATTATTTTTTTCCTTTTTAAATTTGTTTATCCTTTTCTTTTCATCCTTTTTTCCCTAAACTTCCTTAAATTTTTAAGTCTTCTATATTTCTAGTTATTATTTTTAGAACCTAATATTACTTAAAAAAAAAAACCCCCCTATCGTTTAAGCAAACACCGTATATAGTCTTATTGGTGAAGGAAGTTGTCTTTTAATAATTCTGGAGTCTTTTATTATATTTTACTTTTTTTTTCTTTTTCTCTATTTTTTTTAATTTCTCTCTCCCTCTTCTTCTTCTCTTCAATAATCTATCTTTGAAAATCCAATCTATACTCCAGATTTTTAATCTTGGCATTTTGGTATTTCTTGCCAATTTTGTACTTTTAAAAACCTAATCCTTAGTACCCAGTTTTACATGAGTGCAAGACTACTGACTTGACCACTCTCTCCACCTCTGGAATCTCCCTTTTCGCCACCAGGTGGCTTTTGTCTCCTCCCTCCCCTCCCCCCCTCTATCCAACTCTATGAACTTCTGTGAGTTCCAGAAGGAGGAGAACTCTAAGGGAACTGGTCACTGACCGGATCTGTATCCCTCCTTCCCATCTCCCTCTTTTATCCTCCTGTCCACCTCTGTCTACTTCCTTCCTCTCCTCTTCCATGTATAATTCTGTGACCACCTCTGAGCGGTCCAGACTTCGGAGTGCACACAAGAAAGTGGTTACTGGCTAACTTGCTTTTCCCTCTTATGATTCCACCTCATCCCATTCCACTCACCTCTAACTACTCCCTCCCTCTTCTCTCCTCCAAGTAACTCAGCGATCCTCTAGGGACGACCCTCAAGGTGGAGAAACCTATCATCATTAACCTAGATGTTTTAACATTAGTGCTGAATAGATGGAGAAATCATGAGGCTATTCTAAAAATAAATCTGAAAACCAGAATCAGGAGGCGTAATTCCAAATCCTGAGATCATCAAAGAATTCCTGAATACAGGGAACATTATCCAATTAGAGCTCATCAAACGCCTTCATACCTATACTAAACTTGAGCACTGCCCAAGGGCCAACAAGCTCCAGAGCAAGACATACCACGCAAATTCTCCAGCAACACAAGAACAAACCCCTGAGCTTAAATACACAGGCAACTCAAAATACTCCAAAACCATTGACGTCTCATAACCCATTACTTCACACGTCACAGCACTCCAGAGAGAGGAAATCCAGATCCACCCACCAGAACTCCAACACAAGCCTCCCTGATCAAGAAATTTGACAAGCCACTGATATAACCCCAAACACAGAGAGGAAACTCTATAATAAAGAGAACTCCACAAATTCCCAGAATATAGAAAAGCCACCCCAAACGCAGCAATATAACCAGGATGAAGAGACAGAGGAATACCCAGCAGGTAAAGGAACAGGAGACATGCCCACCAAACCAAACAAAAGAGGAAGAGATAGGGAATCTACCTGAGAAAGAATTCCGAATACTGATAGTGAAAATGATCCAAAATCTTGAAATCAAAATGGAATCACAGATAAATAGCCTGGGGTCAAGGATTGAGAAGATGCAAGAAAGGTTTAACAAGGACCTAGAAGAAATAAAAAAGAGTCAACATATAATGAATAATGCAATAAATGAGATCAGAAACACTCTGGAGGCTACAAATAGTAGAATATCGGAGGCAGAAGATAGGATTAGTGAAATAGAAGATAGAATGGTAGAAATAAATGAATCAGCGAGGAAAAAAGAAAGACGAATTAAAAGAAATGAGGACAACCTCAGAGACCTCCAAGACAATATGAAACGCTCCAACATTTGAATTATAGGAGTCCCAGAAAAAGAAGACAAAAAGAAAGATCATGAGAAAATACTTGAAGAGATAATAGTTGAAAACTTCCGTAAAATGGCAAAGAAAATAATCACCCAAGTCCAAGAAACCCAGAGAGTGCCAAACAGGATAAACCGAAGGCGAAACACCCCAAGACATATTTTAATCAAACTAACAAAGACCAAACACAAAGAACAATTACTAAAAGCAGCAAGGGAAAAACAACAAATAACACACAAGGGGATCCCCATAAGAATAACTGCAGATCTTTCAATAGAAACTCTTCAGGCCAGGAGGGAATGGCAAGACATACGTAAAGTGATGAAAGATAATAACCTTCAGCCAAGACTACTGTACCCAGCAAGGATCTCATTCAAATATGAAGGAGAAATAAAAAGCTTTCCAGACAAGCAAAAGCTGAGAGAATTCAGCACCACCAAACCAGCTCTCCAACAAATATTAAAGGATAGACTTTAGAAAGGAAGCACAAAAAGGATGTATAAACCCGAACCCAAAACAATAAAGTAAATGGCAACAGGAACATACTTATCAATAATTACCTTAAATGTAAATGGGTTGGATGCCCCAAACAAAAGGCAAAGACTGGCTGAATGGATACAAAAACAAGATCCCTATATATGCTGCTTACAAGAGACCCACCTCAAAACAACGGACACATACAGACTAAAAGTGAAGGGCTGGAAAAAGATATTCCATGCAAATAAAGACCAAAAGAAAGCAGGAGTAGCAACACTCATATCCGATAAAATAGACTTTAAAACAAAGGCTGTGAAAAGGGACAAAGAAGGCCACTACATAATGATTAAAGGATCAATCCAAGAAGAAGATGTAACAATTATAAATATATATGCACCCAACATAGGAGCACCGCAATATGTAAGACAATTGCTAACAAGCGTGAAAGAGGAAATTAATAATAACACAATAATAGTGGGAGACTTTAATACCCCACTCACACCTATGGACAGATCAACTAAGCAGAAAATTAACAAAGAAACGCAAACATTAAACGATACAATTGACCAGTTAGACCTAATTGATATCTATAGGACATTTCACCCCAACACAATGAATTTCACCTTTACTCAAGTGCACACGGAACCTTTTCCAGGATAGATCACATTCTGGGTCATAAATCTAACCTTGATAAATTCAAAAAAATTGAAATTATTCCAAGCATCTTCTCTGACCATAATGCACTAAGGTTAGATCTCAATTATAGGAGAAAAACTATTAAAAATTCCAACATTTGGTGGCTGAACAACATCCTTCTGAATAATCAACAAATCACAGAAGAAATCAAAAAGAAATCAAAATATGCATCGAAACAAATGAAAATGAAAACACAACTACACAGAACCTTTGGGACACTTTAAAAGCAGTCCTAAGAGGAAAGTTCATAGCAATACAGGCATAGCTCAAGAAACAAGAAAAAGTCAAACAAATAACCTAACTCTACACCTAAAGCAACTAGAAAAGGAAGAAATAGAGAACCCCAGAGTTAGTAGAAGGAAAGAAATCCTAAAAATTAGGGCAGAAATAAATGCAAAAGAAACAAAAGAGACCATAGCAAAAATCAACAAAGCAAAAAGCTGGTTCTTTGAAAGGATAAATAAAATTGACAAACCATTAGCCAGACTCATCAAGAAACAAAGAGAAAAAAATCAAATCAACAAAATTAGAAATGAAAATGGAGAGATCACGACAGACAACACAGAAATACAAAGAATCATAAGAGACTACTATCAGCAATTATATGCCAATAAAATGGACAACTTGGAAGAAATGGACAAATTCTTAGAAAAGTACAATTTTCCAAAACTGAACCAGGAAGAAATAGAAAATCTTAACAGACCCATCACAAGCACGGAAATTGAAACTGTAATCAGAAATCTTCCAGCAAACAAAAGCCCTGGTCCAGACGGCCTCACAGCTGAATTCTACCAAAAATTCCGAGAAGAGCTAACACCTATCTTACTGAAGCTATTCCAGAAAATTGCAGTGGAAGGTAAACTTCCAAACTCATTCTATGAGGCCACCATCACCCTAATACCAAAACCTGA
This sequence comes from Nanger dama, assembly GCA_917880005.1. Classification (NCBI taxonomy): domain Eukaryota; kingdom Metazoa; phylum Chordata; class Mammalia; order Artiodactyla; family Bovidae; genus Nanger; species Nanger dama. Next base: position 3,372,000 of record CAKJTW010000073.1, on the reverse strand, counting down.
CAAAGACACCACAAAAAAGAAAACTACAGGCCAATATCACTGATGAACATAGATGCAAAAATCCTCAACAAAATCCTAGCAATCAGAATCCAGCAACACATGAAAAAGATCATAAACCATGACCATGTGGGCTTTATCCCAGGGATGCAAGGATTCTTCAATATCCGCAAGTCAATCAATGTAATTCATCACATTAACAAACTGAGAAATAAAAATCATATGATTATCTCAATAGATGCAGAAAAAGCCTTTGACAAAATTCAGCATCCATTTATGATAAAAACTCTCCAGAAAGCAGGAATAGAAGGAACATACCTCAACATAATAAAAGCTATATATGACAAACCCACAGCTAACATTATCCTCAATGGCGAAAAATTGAAACTATTTCCCCTAAAGTCAGGAACAAGACAAGGGTGTCCACTTTCACCACTACTCTTCAACATCGTACTGGAAGTTTTGGCCACAGCAATCAGAGCAAAAAAGAAATACAAGGAATCCAAATTGGAAAAGAAGAAGTAAAACTCTCACTCTTTGCAGATGACATGATCCTCTACAGAGAAAATCCTAAAGACTCGACCGGAAAACTACTAGAGCTAATCAATGAATATAGTAAAGTTGCAGGATATAAAATCAACACTCAGAAATCCCTTGCATTCCTATACACTAACAATGGGAAAGTAGAAAAAGAAGTTAAGGAAACAATTCCATTCACCATTGCAACGAAAAGAATAAAATACTTAGGAATATTCCTACCTAAAGAAACTAAAGACCTATATATCAAAAACTATAAAACACTGATGAAAGAAATCAAAGAGGGCACTAATAGATGGAGAAATATACCATGCTCATGGGTTGGAAGAATCAATATAGTGAAAATGAGTATACTACCCAAAGCAATCTACAGATTCAATGCAATTCCCATCAAGCTACCAGCAGTATTTTTCACAGAACTAGATCAAATAATCTCAAGATTTGTATGGAAATACAAAAAACCTCGAATAGCCAAAGCAATCTTGAGAAAGAAAAATGGAACTGGAGGAATCAACTTGCCTGACTTCAGGCTCTACTACAAAGCCACAGTCATTAAGACAGTATGGTACTGGCACAAAGACAGAAATATAGATCAATGGAACAAAATAGAAAGCCCTGAGATTAACCCACACACCTATGGACACCTTATCTTTGACAAAGGAGGCAAGAATATACAATGGAGTAAACACAGTCTCTTTAACAGGTGGTGCTGGGAAAACTGGTCAACCACTTGTAAAAGAATGAAACTAGACCCCTTTCTAACACCATACACAAAAATAAACTCAAAATGGATTAAAGATCTAAATGTAAGACCAGAAACTATAAAACTCCTAGAGGAGAACATAGGCAAAACACTCTCCGACATAAATCACAGCAGGATCCTCTATGATCCACCTCCCAGTATACTGGAAATAAAAGCAAAGATAAACAAATGGGATCTAATTAAAATTAAAAGCTTCTGCACAACAAAGGAAACTATAAGCAAGGTGAAAAGACAGCCTTCTGAATGGGAGAAAACAATAGCAAATGAAACGACTGACAAACAACTAATCTCAAAGATATATAAGCAACTTATGCAGCTCAACTCCAGAAAAATAAATGATCCAATTAAAAAATGGGCCAAAGAACTAAATAGGCATTTCTCCAAAGAAGACATATGGTTGGCTAACAAACACATGAAAAGATGTTCAACATCACTCATTATCAGAGAAATGCAAATCAAGACCACAATGAGGTACCATTTCACACCAGTCAGAATGGCTGCGATCCAAAAGTCTACAAGCAATAAATGCTGGAGAGGATGTGGAGAAAAGGGAACCCTCTTACACTGCTGGTGGGAATGCATACTAGTACAGCCATTATGGAAAACAGCGTGGAGATTCCTTAAAAAATTGCAAATAGAACTGACTTATGACCCAGCAATCCCACTGCTGGGCATACACACCGAGGAAACCAGAATTGAAAGAGACACGTGTACCCCAATGTTCATTGCAGCGCTGTTTATAATAGCCAGGACATGGAAGCAACCTAGATGTCCATCAGCAGATGAATGGATAAGAAAGCTGTGGTACATATACACTATGGAATACTACTCAGCCCTTAAAAAGAATAAATTTGACTCAGTTCTAATGAGATGGATGAAATTGGAACTGATTATACAGAGTGAAGTAAGCCAGAAAGAAAAACACCAATACAGTATACTGACACATATATATGGAATTTAGAAGACAGTAATGATGATCCTATATGTGAGACAACAAAGAGACACAGAGGTATAGAGTGGACTTTTGGACTCTGAGGGAGAGGGAAAGGGTGGGATGGTTTGGGAGAATGGCAATGAAACGTGTATATTTTCCTGTAAGAAACGAAGCGCCAATGTATGTTCAATGTAGGATGCAGGATGCATGGGGCTGATGCACAGGATGATTCAAGTAGAGGATGTGGGGTGGAAGGTGGGAGTGGGGCTTCGGCATTGGGAGATTGTGTTCACCTATGGCTGATTCGTGTCAATGTATGGCAAAACAAATACAGTATTGTAATTTTAAAAATAAATAAATAAATAAATAAACTAAAAAAAATAAATTAAAAAAATAAAAATAAAAGTAACAAGTTCTCCAATATCCGTCTTAATCTTATTACACAGTAGCAAAACAGTAATAAAACTAAATTGTCATTAATGCAATGGGAATGGAGGTAACATGCAAATTCTGTGTCATATCCTTAAAAGAAGGAAACAAGCCCCCTTTTTCTGTTCTTTCCTTTAATTGAAATATAGTTAATTTACAATATTATGTTAGTTTCAGAAGTACAACATAGTGACTTGATATTTTCAGATTATAGTTCACAAAGTTTTTATAAAATATTGTCTGTTTTCTCTGTGTTGTACATTACATCTTTGTATCTTATTTTTTTCTAGTGAAAGTGAAAATTTTGTTTATGCTGAGTCATGTCCAACTCTTTGTGACCCCTTGGACTATATAGTCCGTGGAATTCTCCAAGCCAGAATACTGGAGTGGGTATTCTTTCCCTACTCCAGGGGATCTTTCCAACCCAGGAGTCAAATGCAGGTTTCCTGAATTACAGGTGAATTCTTTACCAGCTGAGCCAGAGGGGAAGCCCTTTAATCTAGTAGTTTGTACCAATTAATCCCCTTTCCCTATCTTGTCCCACCTCCCATCCCTCTCCCCATTGATAACCACTATTTTTGTTTCTGATCTGAGTCTGTTTCTGTTTTGTTGTATGTATTCATTTGTTTTAATTTTTAGATTCTATATATAAGTGAAAAATACAGCATTTGTCTTTCTGTTTTACTTCTCTAAGCATAAGACCCTCCACATATTTTTTGATGGTATCTTTTTCAATTAATTTTTTTTTGAGGTGGCCAAAGTACTGGAGTTTCAGCTTTATTTTTATTTATTTATTTTTAATTTTATTTTTACTTTATTTTACTTTACAATACCGTATTGGTTTTGCCATACATTGACATGAATCCGCCATGGGTGTATATGAGCTCCCAATCCTGAATCCCCTCCCACCTCCCACCCCATATCATCTCTGTGGATCATGACTACTTTCTTGTTTTGGGGGTATCAAAATGCAGTTGACTTCTGCATATTCATTTTCCATAAAGCAACTTTACTACTTAATTCTAATAATTTACTTTTAATGACTTTCACTTTGTTTTGTTCTATATTAATAATCATGTGTAAGTAATAGCAGTTTAAAAGTTTTAATGCTTTCAATTTTTATTTATTTGTCCTAGTTTACTGTTTTGGATAGGACCTTTCCTATTAACTGAAATTAAAATGGCAGCAGTTGGAGCAGAATCAATTTGGCAGAGTAGGAAGATTCTGAGCTTGTTTCCTCTTATGTACACTTCAAAGCTACAACTCTCACTGAGAATGACTTGAGGACTAGTAGAATGGCTCTTCTACACCCAAGGCTGTAAAAAGAGAACCATATAGAGTCTGCAGGAGGGGAGGAGAAACTATCTAATTCACAACTCTAGCAGGTGACCCAGAAGAGTAGGGTGATACATTAGGCTTCATGATCATCCCTGGGGTTGGGGGTAGTGTGAAGTGTTTATGACACACATTAGGCACTCAAGCTCTGGGGTTCAACAGCAGAAAGATGAGCCCTCTTAGCTGGTTTGAAAACCAGTGAGGTTTACCAGAGGACTGTAAGAAACAGATTCCACTCTTGAATAGTGCATACACAGATTTGCTTGCTTCCAGTCACAGTATAGATACACAAGGTTAAAAACTGCTAGTGCTCTGGCCAGCCTGCCAGAAATACCTAGCATATCCCCCAGTCTACACTGGGCTCTGACTATAGCACCTCCTGTTCTGGCACTGTCAGAACAAAGAGGGAGGTCATGATGGCAAATGTGCATGCACCCTGTTGTGAAAGAGAAGAGCCAACTTAGGCTCTGACCCTATCTCTACCCAGGTAGAGGCAGCCATTGCTGGTATCTATATGTGTGTGCACACTGGAGAAGGAGCAGGACCAGCTCAGGCACCAGGCCTGCCTCAAGCCAAGACAGAGACTACCATAGCTGGCACATGCATGTACCAAGAAAGAAGTAGAAAAAGTTTAGTAGTGTAGCTCCAATCCCTATGGCTAAACCTCATCTCTAACCAAAGCATGCAAACTGAGGAAAAAGTGAAACAAATGCAAAAATGCAGCTCCAAATTCAGTGGTTAAGAACACCTCCAAATAAAGCAAAGACTTCCATCACAACAGGGAGAAATTCAAATCCCTCAGAACCTATGCTCCAGCACATAAGGCCCCAGAGATGGGATGATGATGATCATTCATCCCAGCAGAATCCTCAGTTTGCTCCTGGTTCTGGATGCAGAACTTCAGTTTCCAGCCTAACATACATGATGGCTGTCAGTGCACCTTGAGGGGAGACATATAATTTCATAGAGACAGAATAAGTTATCAAAATGAAAAGACAGAAGAGTATGTTTCCAACAAGAAAAGAAACTTCAAAACCCCTAGTGAAACAGATACATAGTTTACCTGATAGAGATTTCAAAGCAGTAATGATAAGAAAATTAACTGAACTGAGGAAAAGATGAACACAAAGAAAATTTTAACAAAGTAGAAAAATATAAAATAGAACCAGTCAGAGCTGAGGGATACAATAAAGATACACTAGAAGGAATTAATAGCAGATTAAGTGAAGCAGAAGAATGTGTAAGTGATCTGGAAGATGATAAAATAGAAATGGTCTATTCAAAAGAGCGAAAAGGAAAAATAAATTTTAAAAGAAAAGAATACTGAAAGGGACCTCTATGGGCAATATCAAGTGTACTAACATTCACACTATAGGGGTCCCAGAAGGAAAATACAGAGAAAAAGGGTAAAAAAAATGTATTTGAAAAATTATGGCTGAAAACTTCCTGAACCTGAAGAAGGAAACAAATATTCAAGTATAGGAAGCATGGAGAATCCCTATCAAGATGAATGCAAAGAGACTAACACCAGAACATATCATAAGTAAAATTGCCAAAGTCAGAGAAGTCTAAAAGCAGTAAAATAAAAACAAAGTGTTACACACAAGGGAACCCACATAAGGCTATTGGCTGATTTTCCAGCAAAAACTTTGCAGGCCAGAGGGGCAGGGTATGATATGCTTAAAAGGCTTAAAGGAAAAACACCTACAACCTAGGGTACTCTATCAATCAGAATTGAAATTGATAAGGAATTTTTCAGACAAGCAAACACTAAAGGAGTTCTTTACCACTAAACTGACCTTGAAAGAAATGTTATAGGGGCTTCTCTAATTCTTCTTTGAAAAGAGAAAGCTGTAACCAGAAATAAGAAAGCATAGGAAGGGAAAAATCTGCTGGTAAAAGCAAATATATAAAGAAGGTAGGAGATCAAACACTTAAGATAGTATGAAAGTTAAAGGAAAAAAAAATCATACAATTATTTATAAGTGTAGTAAACAGTTATGAAACAGGCATGAAGGTATAAAATATGCCAAAAGACATAAAATGTTTGGGAAGAGTGAAAAATGTAGACTAAAATGTGTTTGAACTTAACTGTCAGTTTGAAACAAGTAGACATAGCTGTTTAGTAATATTCCCTTGTGGCTCTGCTGGTAAAGAATCTGCCTGCAATGTGGGAGACCTGGGTTCTGTCCCTGGGTTGGGAAGATTCCCTGGAGAAGGGAAAGGCTACCCACTCCAGTATTCTGGCCTAGAGAATTCCATGGAGTGTATAGTCCATGGAGTCGCGGAGAGTTGGACACGACTGAGCAACTTTCACTTTCACTTTCAGACATAGTTATAGGTCAACATTATAAACGTCATGGTAACCACAAATCACAGCTTATAATAGATAAACAAAAAATAAAGAGAAAGGAACCCATATGGAATACTAAAGAAAATCATCAGACCACAAAGGAATATACTAAAATAAAAAGAAAATAACAAAGAGGAACTACAAAGACAATCAGAAAAAAATGAAATAGCAATAAGTACATACCTGAGTAATCACTTTAAATAGTTGTGGACTAAATGCTCCAAACAACATAGGATGCCCAATTGAAAAAGTAAGGTTTATCTACATGCTGCCCAGAAGAGACTCATTGTGAGAGGCTGATAAAGGATATTCCATAAATAAAAAGAAAGGTAGTGTAGCAATATTCATATTAGACACATTTTTAAAAATCTATAATAAAAGGCATAAAAATACTATATAAAAATAAAGGCATCAAAGCAAGAAGATATAACATTCCTAAACATATATTCATCTAATATAGGATCATCAAAATATATAAAGCAAATACAAGCAGCCATTAAGGGAGAAATTGATGTTAATACAATAATAATAGGAAACTTTAGCATCCCACTTATGTCAATGGATAGATTATCCAAACAGAAAATCATTAGGTAAAGAGTAACTTTAAATGACACACTAGACCAGGTAAACTTAGTATTATAGATATCTACAGGAAATTCCATCCATAAAATAGCAGAATACACATTCTTTTCTCTTTTTAACATTAAAAAATGTAATTTTCACTTTTTCTTTCATTTTTATTAAGATATAAATTATATACAATGTTGTATTTAATGTAAGATTAAGTTGTATAGCATGATTATTTGTATTTCATATATCACAAAATTATTACTACAATGAGTTGAGTGAATATCCACCATCTCATATAAATACAAAATGAAATATTGTTTTCCTTGTGATGATAACTCTTAGGAGTATTCTCTTAACAATTTTCATATATAGCATACAACAGGATTAATTGTATTGTGTCGTACATTATATCCCTCGTACTTATCTATCTTATAAATGGAAGTCTGTATTTTAAAATCCCTTCACATAATTCCCTCTCTCCTGCCCCTTGCCTCTAGCAACCACAAATCTGATGTCATTTTCTATGAGTTTGCTTATTTGCTTGCTTGTTTGTCTTTGAAGTATAATTGACCTACAGTACAATGATAGCTCTTGTTACATGACATACTGATCCCATATTCAGTACATTTCAAAATAATCACTATGATAATTTTAGTAAAAATTTTTCACCAAAGACATTACATAATAATTAACTGTATTCCACACATTGTACATTTAATAATTATATATTTTTTGTAATGGAAAGTTTGTACCTCTTAAACTCCCTAACCTATCTTTTTCTACCCACCTCTACCCTCTGGTAACCACCTACTTGTCCTCTGGGAATACACATTCTCTTCAGGTGCACATGAAATGTTATCCAGCATAGATCACATGCTAGAATACAAAACATACCTTAATAAATTTATGCATGTTGAATTATTATCAAATATCTTTTCCAACAACTATGGTATAAAACTAGAAATGAATTACAGGAAGAAAAATGGAAAAAAAAAAAAAACGAACTCACAAACATTTGGAGACTAAACAGCATGCTATTAAAAAACAATGAGTCAGCAAGAAATCAAAGAGATAAGCCAAAATTCCTTTAGATTACTGAAAGTAAAAATTTTCCAAAATCTATGTGGTTCAGCCAAATCAATTCCAAAAGGGAATTGATAGTGATACCTGCTCACCACAATAAACAAGAAAAATCTCAAATAAACAACCTAACATACCACCTAAAGGAACTAGTAAAAGCAAAGTGGAAAGACAACAGAAACAAGGAAATATTAACCATCACAGTGGCAGTAAATAAAAAGAAGAGTCCAAAAATTAAAAACGTCAATGAAAGCAAGAGCTGGATTTTTGATTTTAAAAATTGAGAAATTCTTATCCTGTTCCATCAAGAAGAAAAAACAGAGAAGATCCAAAGAAGCAAAATATGAAATGAAAGAGAGGTTACAAGCAATATAAAAATATACAATCATAAGAGAATACCACAAGAAGTTTTATGATTACAGATTAGACAACTGAGAATAAATGGATGAATTCCCAGAATTATATGCACTTCTGAGACTAATCAGGAAGAAAGATAACTTGAACAATCAATTACTATTAATATTATCAAACTAGAATCAGTGTGACTTTCCTAGTTGTCCAGTGGTTAAGAATCCACCTGCCAATGTGGGGGACCCAGTTTCAATCCCTAGTCTGGGAACTAAGATCCCACATGCTATAAGGCAGCTAAGCTTGTGCACCACAACTACTGAAGCCCGACAGCCTGTGCAATGCAACAAAAGAAGCCACCACAATGAGAATTCTGTTCAGTTCCATTAGAGAGTAGACTTGACTTGCCACAATTAGAGAAAGTCCATATGCAGCAATAAAGACCCAGGGCAGCCAAAAGTAAATAATTTTTTTAAGTTAAAAAAGTAGAATCTGTAATCAAAAAGTTACCAGCAAACAAAAGTACAGCACTGATTTCTTCACAGGAGAATTGTACCAAACATTACCCTGCTCTCCACACCACCTCCAGCATTTATTGATTGCAGGTTTTTAAATGATGGCCATTCTGACTGGTCTGAGGCGATATCTCGTTGTAGTTTTGATTTGGATTTCTCTAATAATTAGTGATGTTGAGCAACTTTTCTGGTGTTTGTTACTCTAAGACTAGGAACAAGACAAGGATGTCCAGTATCATTCAACATAGTTTTGGAAGTCCTAGCAGTGGATATCAGAAAAGAAAAAGAAATAAAATGAGGCAACATAATTCTCCTAAAAGAAAAGAGAGGAATGAGAGAGTAACAGGCAGGAAGGCCAGGGGTCTCCAAATGGAGGAAATAGCCTGCAACTGTCAGACATTTTTATCTCTCTTAAGGGGTAGGAGGAAACAAACTAGCGATATTTTCCCCTTCTCTATACAAATTTAAAAGAAGGTATGTTAAAGTATAAAGTATTAAAATACTGTGTTGCTATAATGACACCTGGTTTCACCTGAAGTTAACTATTTTCAAACCTAGAGATAACCAATACCTTTTTCTTATGGAAATGTTTGGCTTAAGCTATGCTAATGTACTATGCATTTACCCCAAATTCTGTCTTCAAGTTGGTTCCACCTTTTGACTCAGAACTTACTTGAAAAACCAGTATGTTATACTAGTATATTGTTCCCCTAATCTATGTAAATGAAACTATTTGTATGGTGATCTGTCCTTCTTCAAGATTCAAGTTAATTATTTTATGGCCCAGGATGAACCATTTGGTGTCAAGATTATCCCAAAATGCTTCTTATGGGTGAGGGGCCTGGTGTCATTCTGAGTTTTAAGATATTCCTTTCTTTTATTAACAGACTGCTAGTGACTACATAACATCCAGCTGAAGACTAGCAGGGGGTACTCTTTCTGCCTCCTTCTAACACCTATGTCAGAAGCTTTCCCTATTTCCTTTATACTTTAATAAAACTTTATTACACAAATTGGAAAACATGAGTAAAATTGTCACTGTTTGCAAATGACATGATACTATATCTAGATAATCCTAAAGATGCCATCAGAAAACTACTAGAGCTAATCAATGAATTTAACAACATCACAGAATACAAAATTAGCACACAGAAATCACTTGTGTTCCTACACACTAATAGTGAAAGATCAAAAAGAGAAATTAAGGGAAAAATCTCGTTGGCCAATGCAACAGAAAGGGTAAAATACCTAGGACTAAATTTACCTAAGGAGGTAAAAGATTTGTATGTAAAATAAATAAATAAATAAACTATAAGACAGTGATGAAAGAAATGAAAGTTGTCACTAACATATTGTGAGTTTAATTTGTTTGAGTATTTTTGAACTTTACTAACTTGAATGTACAAATCTCTCCTCTGATTTAGGGAATTGTCAGCCATTATTTTTAAATAAAGTTTTATTACCCAATCTCAATCCCTTCTCCTTCTGGAATTCCAATAATCTGTAGATTGCTTCCCTTAATGATATTCCATAGCCTTTCTTTACTTTTTCACTCATTTTTTTTTCTTCTTTGACTGCATGATTTTAAATTATTTGTATTAGATTTCATTGAGTCTTTCTTCTTCGAGGTCCAGTTTATTTTTGATGCTTCCTAAAGGTCCGTTTAATCAAGGCTGTGGTTTTTCCAGTGGTCATGTATGGATGCGAGAGCTGGACTGTGAAGAAGGCTGAGTGCTGAAGAATTGATGCTTTTGAACTGTGGTGTTGGAGAAGACTCTTGAGAGTCCCTTGGACTGCAAGATCCAACCAGTCCATTCTAAAGATCAGCCCTGGGATTTCTTTGGAAGGAATGATGCTAAAGCTGAAACTCCAGTACTTTGGCCACCTCATGTGAAGATTTGACTCATTGGGAAAGACTCTGATGCTGAGAGGGACTGGGGGTAGGAGGGAAAGGGGACGACAGAGGATGAGATGGCTGGATAGCATCACCGACTCGATGGGCATGAGTTTGTGTGAACTCCGTGAGAGTGAACTCCCTGATGGACAGGGTGGCCTGGGGTGCTGCGATTCATGGGGGTTGCAAAGAGTCGAACACGACTGAGTGACTGAACTGAACTGAATGAAATCTTCAGTATAGTCATGAATTTATTTAAACCTCAAATTTCTATTTGATTATTTTCTCTTTCCTCTTTGGTGAACTTCTCATTTTGTTCTGGTATTATTTTCCTAAATTCATGAAGTGTTTTTTTCTGTGTTCTCTTGCTCTCTGAGCATCTTTGTTGTTGTTGTTCAGTCACTAAGTCATGTCTGAATCTTTGTGACCCCATGGACTGCAGCACACAGAAGGGACAGGCTTCCCTGTCTTTAACTGTCTTCCAGAATTTGCTTAAAGTCATATTCATTGAGTTGGTAAGTACTGTCCTATCATCTCATTGCTTGTCATTCCCTTCTCCTCCTGCCTTCAATCTCTCCCAGCATCACAATCTTTTCCATGGGGTTGGCTCTTAACATCAGGTGGCCAAAATATTGGAGTTTCAGCATCAGTCCTTTCAGTGAATATTCACAGTCGTTTTCCTTATGATTGACTGGTTTGATCTCCTTGCTGTCCAAGGGAATCTTGAGAGTCTCCTCTAATACCACAGATTAAAAGTTTCAATTCTTTGGTACGCAGCTTTCTTTATGGTCCAATACTAACAACAGTACATGACTACTGGAAAAACTATAGCTTTGACTACACAGATGTTTGTTGGAAAATGGAAGTCTCAGCTGTTTAGGTTTGTCATAACTTTTTCTCCAAGGAGCAAGTACATTTTAATTTTATGGCTGCAGTCACCATCCTCAGTGATTTTAGAGCCCAAGAAAATAAATTTGTCACTGTTCCTGCTTTTCCCCCATTTATTTGCCATGAAATGATGGGACTGGATGGCATGATCTCAGTTTTTGAATGCTGAAATTTAAGCTAGCTCATCCACACTCTTTCACCATCATCAAGAGGCTCCTTAGTTTCTCTTTGTTTACTGACATTAGGGTGGTATTATCTGCATATCTAAGGTTGTTGGGATTTCTCCCAGAAATCTTGAATTCAGCTTGTGATTCATCCAGCTGGGCATTTTGCAAGATGCAATGTGCATATAAGTTAAATAAACAGAGTGACAATATACAGCCTTGACATGCTCCCTTCCCAATTGTGAACCAGCCCATTGTTTCATGTCTGGTTCTAACTGTTGCTTCTCAATCAGCATGCAGGTTTCTCAGGAGACAGTAAGGTGGTCTGGTATTCCCATCTCTTCAAGAATTTTCCACAATTTGTTGTGATCTACAGTCAAAGGCTTTAGTATAGTCAATGAAGCAGAAGTTAATTTTTATTTTTTTTTAATTTCCTTGTTTCTTTCTATGGTACAAAGAACGATGGTAATTTGATCTCTGATTCCTCTGCCTTTTCTAAACCCAAGTTTGTACATCTGGAAGTTCTTGATTCAAATGGTTCAAGTACTGTTGAAGTCCAACTTGAAGGATTTTGAGCATTACCTTGTTAGCATGTGACATGAGCATAATTGTATGGTAGTTTGAACATTTTTGACATTGCCCTTCTTTGAGATTGGAATGAAAACTGAACTTTTCTACTTCTGTGGCCACTGATGAGTTTTCCAAATTTTCTGGTATATTGGATGTAACCCTCCTAACAGCATCATCTTTTATGATTTTAAATAACTCAGATGGAATTCATGATCTCCACTAGCTTTCTTTGTAGTAATGCTTCTTAAGATCCACTTGATTTCACACTCCAGGATGTCTATCTCTAGATAAGCAGCCACACCACTGTTATCCAGGTCAATAAGACCTTTTTGTATAGTTCTTCTGTATATTCTTGCCACCACTACTTAATGCCTTCTGCTTCTGTTAGGTCCTTGCCATTTCTGTCCTTTATTGTGCTCATCTATTTATGAAATGTTCCCTTGGTATCTACAATTTTCTTGAAGAGATCTGTAGTCTTTCCCATTCTATTGTTTTTCTCTATTTCTTTGCATTGTTCACTTAAGATGGCTTTCTTATCTTTCCTTCCTATTCTCTGGAACTCTGTATTCATTTGGGTATATCTTTCCCTTTCTGCTTTGCCTTTTGCTTCTCTTCTTTTTCACCTATTTGTAAGGCGTCCTCAGACAACCACTTTGCCTTCTTGTATTTCTTTTTCTTCTAGATGGATTTGGTCAAAACTCTGCCCATAATAGTTCAGTCTGTCTACCAGATCTTTAGAACGTCTTTAGAATTGTTATTTTGAATGATTTGTCAACCAGTTCATGTATGTTCATTAATCTCCATTTCTTGGGTATCTGTTACAGAAAGTTTGCTGTATTCTTTTGTTGGTGTCATGTTTCTCTGATGCTTTGTGTTTTTGCAGTCTCATGTAGATTTGGGATAGGAGAGGAGGGTATCATCAGCAGTTCAGGATTCTAGAGCAAAAGACAGAAAAGGCGAGAGATGGAGTGTCAGGTAGAGGTCAGATTATGAAAGCATCACATGTCACTTTAAGATGTCTAGATATTAATGTGATTTGAGGAGTGGTTCATGGTCACATGTGCTTTGAGACAAGTGACTCTAAACACTATGGGAGGGATGAATTTGAAGGGCATACAAATAAATGGAGGGAGATGAATCTCAAGGCATTAATAACGAAATTAAAAAGGTGATGCAGGCCTGAACTGGGGGAGTGTTTCCAGAAACATTTAGGATATAAAACTTTCTTGGTCAAGTATAGAATAAATCTTTATGAAATGAATACATGTACAAATCCTGGGACCCTGAATGAGTAGACTCTGCTAGTTATTCTAAAAGGTATCGACTGAGAAGAGAAATGATCTACATGAACTGTCTGAAGTTGCTTCTATTTATTTGATATTTTTCCTATTTCACATCTTCCAGTGTTAAAGTGACTCGTGTAGGTATTTTATTTGAATTTGTGCTTCTTGGACCTACCAAGCTCATTGGGAAACAAGAGCAAAAACAAGTGACCTATAGAGATTAAAAAAAAAAAAAAGCACTTTGAGTTTATAGCTTGTAGTTACTACTTTAGGAGATAACTGAGAATCTTTTGTAAATGCAAAGGTAACTTCTACAGTTGAAGAAAGAAAAATAAAATAAATAACTATAGAAGTGAAAAAGAAACTATAATTTCTTACTATAGCCCTAATAATATGACTGATTAAAGGCACTAAATTAATTCGTATTTATGGACAAATATGGTTACTCAAGACTGGGCATCCAGTAGAATAAGAATTAATTTTCTATATGCTGCTTTTAAATGATACAGCACTCCTTAAAACCAATATCCCTTCTGAAATATTAATTCATTACAAATAATAAAACAAGTTGATATACTAGGTAGATACAACTGAGGAGGTACTATGTAGCAAATTTCCCATGACTCCTATTATCACTGGGAAAGCCAATTGTAAAATACATAGTCATAGAAAACACAAGAAATATTTTAGTATTCGGTTTCAGAGATGCTTTTGCAGTCATGCTGAATATAACTTATAGCCAGTACTTATGAATACAGAGCTATATAAAAATATAGCTAGGAAGCCCATTTTGAGAAGGCAATCTCTAGATGTCTACCTAGGTTTCCCAATGAGACCCAAAATTCTAAATATAATCCTGCCACCCACTCTCAGGTATATGCTAAATACTAGCCTAAATGAACTTACTTTCTCCAGCTCTCTTTGTTATTTATTCCCTTACTATGGTCAGAGGAAGAATGCAAACAGCTTACTAAGAAATAGTGTTTGACTGTAGGTTGCATAAAAGGAGTTAGCACAAGGTTGATTTTGCCACAAAATCTGATTTTGGAAACATCAGTGTCCAGGTGGCCCAGGGCTGAGTGCTCTGGGCTTCATTACCTTGTTTGCTTTCTCTGTGTTCTGGCAGCTGAGATTTGCACAGTTTATGGAGCGTGCAATTCCAATATTCACCTTTTCTTTATCTATTAAAGCTATCTGTCCAAATTCTGTGGATGCTGACTGATTTTTGGTCATTGAGTGTGAAACCAATGTACACTGATAATCAACTTGCAAATGCCTGGCTCTTTGACACATCTCATTATTGAGGCTCAAACTAATAGAATCGCAACCTGAAAAATCTGAAAACAAAGTCTCCATTTATGAGAATATGAGTAAGAATACAACTCTATCTCCTACAGACTTTTTTTTAATTAATTTCTTTTAATTGGAGGCTAATTACTTTAAAATATTGTATTGGTTTTCCCATACATCAACATAAATCTGCCACAGGTGTACACGTGTTCCCCATCCTGAACCTCCTTCCCACCTCCCTCCCCATACCATCCCTCTGGGTCATTCTAGTGCACCACACCCAAGAATCCTGCATCATGCATCAAACCTGGATTGGGAATTCGTTTCACATCTGATATTATACATGCTTCAATGCCATTCTCCCAAATCATCCCACCCTCGCCCTCTCCCACAGAGGCCAAAAGACTGTTCTACACATCTGTGTCTCTTTTGCTGTCTCGCATACAGGGTTACTGTTACCATCTTTCTAAATTCCATATATATGCGTTAGTATACTGTATTGGTGTTTTTCTTTCTGGCTTACTTTACTCTGCATAATAGGCTCCAGTTTCATCCACCTCATTAGAACTGATTCAAATGTGTTCTTTTAATGTCTGAGTAATACTCCATTGTGTATATGTATCACAGGTTCCTTATCCATTCATCTGATGATGGACATCTAGGTTGTTTCCATGTCCTGGCTATTATAAACAGTGCTGCAATGAACATTGGGGTACTCGTGTCTCTTTCAATTCTGGTTTCCTCAGTGTGTATGCCCCGTAGTGGGATTGCTGGGTCATAAGGCAGTTCTATTTCCAGTTTTTTAAGGAATCTCCACACTGTTCTCCATAGTGATTGTACTAGTTTGCATTCCCACCAACAGTGTGTTGCTTGTAGACTTTTATTTTACAATATTGTATTGGTTTTGCCATACATCAACATAAATCTGCCACAGGTGTACATGTGTTCCCAATCCTGAACCCCTCTCCCACCTCTCTCCCCATACCATCTCTCTGGGTCATCCCAGTGCACTAGCTCCAAGCATCTTGTATCTTGCACTGAACCTAGACTGGGGATTCATTTCATATATGATATTATACATGTTACAAGACTTTTGGATAGCAGCCATCCTGACTGGCATGAAATGGTATCTCATTGTGGTTTTGATTTGCATTTCTCTGACAATGAGTGATTTTGAGCATCTTTTCATGTGTTTGTTAGCCATCTGTATGTCTATCTTTGGAGAAATGTCTGTTTAGTTCTTTGGTCCATTTTTGATTGGGTCGTTTGTTTTTATGGAATTGAGATGCAGGAGTTGCTTTTATATTTTGAGATTAGTTATTTGTCAGTTGCTTCATTTGCTATTATTTTCTCCCATTATGAAGGCTGTCTTTACACCTTGCTTATAGTATCCTTTGTCGTGCAGAAGCTTTTGATTTTAATAAAGTCCCATTTGTTTATTTTTTTTTCTTTTATTGCCAATATTCTGGGAGGTGGGTTATAGAGGATCCTACTGTGATTTATGTTGGAGAAGTTTTGCCTATGTTCTCCTCTAGGAGTTTTATAGTTTCTGGTCTTACGTTTAGATCTTTAATCCATTTTGAATTTATTTTTGTGTACGGTGTTAGAAAGTGTTCTAGTTTCATTCTTTTACATGTGGTTGACCACTTTTCCCAGCACCACTTGTTAAAGAGATTTTCTTTTCTTCATTGTATATTCTTGCCTTCTTTGTCAAAGATAAGGTGTCCATAGGTGTGTGGATTTATCTCTGGGCTTTCTATTTTGTTTCATTTATCTATATTTCTGTCTTTGTGCCAGTACCATACTGTTTTGATGACTGTGGCTTTGTAGTAGCGCCTGAAGTCAAGCAGGTTGATTCCTCCAGTTCCATTCTTCTTTCTCAAGATTGATTTTGCTATTCAAGGTTTTTTTGTATTTCCATACAAATCGTGAAATTATTCGTTCTAGCTCTGTGAAAAATACCATTGGTTGCTTGATAGGGATTGCATTGAATCTATAGATTGCTTTGGGTAGTATACTCGTTTTCACTATATAGATTCTTCTGATCCATGAACATGGTATATTTCTCCATCTATTAGTGCCCTGTTTGATTTCTTTCACCGGCGTTTTATAGTTTTCTGTATATAGGTCTTTAGTTTCTTTAGGTAGGTATATTCCTAAGTATTTTATTCTTTTCATTGCAATGGTGAATGGAATTGTATACTTAATTATTCTATCTTCTCCTTATTAGTGTATAGGACTGCAAGGGATTTCTGTGTATTGTTTTTATATCCTGCAATTTTACTATATTCATTGATTAGCTCTAGAAATTTTCTGGTGGAATTTTTAGGGTTTTCTATGTAGAGAATGATGTCATCTGCTAACAGTGAGAGTTTTACTTCTTCTTTTCCAGTATGGATTCCTTTTATTTCTTTTTCTGCTCTGATTGCTGTGGCCAAAACTTCTAAAACTGTGTTGAATAGTAGTGGTAAAAGTGGGCACCCTTGTCTTGTTCCTGACTTTAGGGGAAATGCTATCAATGTTGCACCATTCACAGTCCAACTCTCACAATGTTGCTGTAGCTTTGTCATTTATAGCTTTTATTATGTTGAGGTAACCTACAGACTCTTATTTCAAAGAATCAGTTTCATGTCCTCCTCTCCCCACAAACTCCCTACTCCTTCACAGCTTATTGTATCTTACACATCACTGCCATTCATGAAATGTTAACTAGTGTATCATTTTTTCTATTTTTCAGTTCAGTTCACTTCAGTTGCTTAGTTGTGTCTGACTCTTTGAGACCCCATCAATCACAGCACGCCAGGCCTTGCTGTCCATCACCAACTCCTGGAGTTCACTCAAACTCACGTCCATCGAGTCAATGATGCCATCCAACCATCTCCTCCTCTGTCATCCCTTTCTCCTCCTACCCCAATCCCACCTAGCATCAGAGTCTTTTCCAATGAGTCAACTCTTCGCATGAGGTGGCCAAAGTACTGGAGTTTCAGCTTTAGTATCATTCCTTCCAAAGAAATCCTAGGGTTGATCTCCTTCAGAATGGATTGGTTGGATCTCCTTGCAGTCCAAGGGACTCTCAAGAGTCTTCTCCAACACCACAGTTCAAAAGCATCAATTCTTCAGTGCTCAGCCTTCTTCACAGTCCAACTCTCACATTCATACATGACCACTGGAAAAACCATAGCCTTGACTAGACGGACCTTAGTCGGCAAAGTAATGTCTCTCCTTTTGAATATGCTATCTAAGTTGGTCATAACTTTTCTTTCAAGGAGTAAGCGTCTTTTAATTTCATGGCTTCAGTCACCATCTGCAGTGATTTTGGAGCCAAAATAAAAATAAAATAAAGTGTGACACTGTTTCCACTGTTTCCCCATCTATTTCCCATGAAGTGATGAAACGGGATGCCATGATCTTCGTTTTCTGAATGTTGAGCTTTAAGCCAACTTTTTCACTCTCCTCTTTCACTTTCATCAAGAGGCTTTTTAGTTCCTCTTCACTTTCTACCATAAAGGTGGTGTCATCTGCATAGCTGAGGTTATTGATATTTCTCCTGGCAATCTTGATTCCAGCTTGTGTTTCTTCCAGCCCAGCGTTTCTCATGATGTACTCTGCATAGAAGTTAAATAATCAGGGTGACAATATACAGCCTTGGCATACTCCTTTTGCTATTTGGAACCAGTCTGTTGTTACATGTCCAGTTCTAACTGTTGCTTCCTGACCTGCATACAGATTTCTCAAGAGGCAGGTCAGGTGGTCTGGTATTACTTACATTGATTCACTTAATCTTTTACCTATTCTTGCATTCCATAGGAAGTTTATGAATAATTTAATTGCCACAGAATTATTAGATATTAAAAATCTTGCATATTTCAAAATCAGTGTACTATTCATTGAAAATAACTATTCTAGCATTTAGAGAATGAACACTATTAATCTGTTTTGCTTCAAAACATAGTTTGGTTTGGCACATCATGCTAATGATTCAAAGGATTTCTGTGAAACAACTGCCAAACAATCAGCTATGTTAAAAAAATTAGTCAATGCCTTCCATATTCAAATTAATCTACTTTGAATAGCAAATACTATCACAAAATATACCTTTGATGCCTTTGATCCCTTTGACGCCCTAAAGTCAGAAAGAAGACAAGGGTGCCCACTCTCACCACTACTATTCAACATAGTTTTGGAAGTTTTAGCCACATCAATCAGAGAAGAAAAAGAAATAAAAGGAATCCAGGAGGAAAAGAAGTAAAAGTCACTGCTTACTGATGACATAATTCTCTACATAGAAAATCCTAAAGACACCACCATCAGAAAATTACTAGAGCTAATCAATTAATATAGTAAAGTTGCAGGATATAAAATCAACACATAGAGATCCCTTGCATTCCTATACACTAACAACAAGAAAACAGAAAGAGAAACTAAGGAAACAATCCCATTCACCATTGCAATTAAAAGAATAAAATACTTAGGAATAAATCTACTAAAGAAACAAAAGACCTATATATAGAAAACTATAAAACACTGTTGAAAGAAATTAAAGACGACACAAATTGATGGAGAAAAACACCATGTTCATGGATTGAAAGAATCAATATAGTGAAAATGAATATACTTCCCAAAGCAATCTATAGATTCAATGCAATCCTTATCAAGCAACCAATGGCATTTTTCACAGAACTAGAACAAATAATTTCACAATTTGTATGGATTTACAAAACACCTCAAATAGTCAAAGTGATCTTGAGAAAGAAGAATGGAACTGGAGGAATCAACCTGCCTGACTTCAAGCTATTCTACAAAGGTACAGTCATCAAGAGAGTATGGTACTTGCACAATGACAGAAATATAGATCAATGGAGCAAAACAGAAAGCCCAGAGATAAATCCTCACATCTATGAATACCTTATATTTGACAAAGGAAGCAAGAATATACAGTGGAGAAAAGACAATCTCTTTAACAAGTGGTGCTGGGAAAACTGATCAACCACTTGCAAAAGAATGAAACTAGAACACTTTCTAACATCATACACAAAAATAAACTCAAAATGGTTTAAAGATCTAAATGTAAGACCAGAAACTATAAAACAGAGGAAAACATAGGCAAAACATTCTCTCACATAAAACACAGCAAGATCCTCTATGACCCACCTCCCAGAGTAATGAAAATAAAAACAAAAATAAACAAATGGGACTTAATTAAACTTAAAAGCTTTTGTACAATGAAGGAGACTATAAGCAAGGTGAAAAGACAGCTTCAGAATGGGAGAAAATAATAGTCAATGAAGCAACTGACAAAGAATTAATCTCAAAATATACAAGCAACTCCTGCAGCTCAATTCCAGAAAAATAAATGACCCAATTAAAAAATGGGCCAAAATATTAAACAGACATTTCTCCAAAGAAAACATACAGATGGCTAACAAACACATGAAAAGATGCTCAACATCACTCATTATCAGAGAAATGCAAATCAAATCCACAACGAGGTACCATCTCACTCTGGTCAGAATGGCTGCTATCCAAAAGTCTACAAGAAATACATGCTGGAGAGGGTGTGGAGAAAAGGGAACTGTCTTACACTTTTGGTGAGAATGAAAACTAGTACAGCCACTATGGAGAACAGTGTGGAGATTCCTTAAAAAACTGGAAACCAAACTGCCATACGACCCAGCAATCTCACTGCTGGGCATTCACACTGAGAAAACCAGAATTGAAAAGACTCATGTACCCCAATGTTCATCCCAGCATTGTTTACAATAGCTAAGACATGGAAACAACCTAGATGTCCATCAGCAGACGAATGGATAAGAAAGCTGTGGTACATATACACAATGAAATATTACTCAGCTATTAAAAATAACACATTTGAATCAGTTCTAATGAGGTGGATGAAACTGGAGCCAATCATAAAATGTGAAGTAAATCACAAAGAAAAAGGCCAATACAGTATATTAACTCACATATATGGAATTTAGAAAGATGGTAACAATGACCCTATATGTGAGACAGCAAAAGAGACTCAGGGATTAAACAAAACAAAACAAAACAGACTTTGGACTCTGTGGGAGAAGGCAAAGGTGGGATGATTTGAGAGAACAGCATTGAAACATGTATATTACCATATGTGAAACAGATCTCCAGTCCCGGTGCAATTCATGAGTCAGGGTGCTCAGGGCTGGTGCACTTGGATGACCCTGAGAGATGGGATGGGGAGGAAGGTGGGAGAGGTTTTCAGGCTGGGGGACACATGTACACCCATGACTGATTCATGCCAATGTATGGCAAAAACACTCAATAATTGTAAAGTAATTATCTTCCAATTAAAATAAGTAAATATTTTTAATTCTTAATTATTATTTCATTAGTATATTTATAATATTATTAAATGTTTATCAAGTATTTAATTTCCTTATCCCTTTATTTTTTTGGTGGATTCATGTTGACATATGGCAAAACCAATGCAATATTGTAAAGTAATTAACTTCCAATTAAAATAAATTTATATTTAAAAATTAAAAAATAAAATAAAATAAATTTATATTTAAAATACTATTGAAGCAAGAAAAAATAAGTAAATAATTTTATTTTTATTTTTTTGAAATATTTTATTTATTTTTAATTTTTATTTTTACTTTATTTTGCTTTACAATACTGTATTGGTTTTGCCATACATTGACATGGATCAGCCATGGGTGTACATGAGTTCCCAATCCTGAACCTCCTCCCACCTCCCACCCCATATCATCTCTCTGGATCATCCCCGTGCACCAGACCCAAGCATCCTGTATCCTGTATTGAACATAGAGTGGCGATTCTTTTCTTACATGATAGTATACATGTTTCAGTGCCATTCTCCCACATCACCCCACCCTCTCCCTCTCCCACAGAGTCCAAAAGTCTGTTCTAAACATCTGTGTCTCTTTTGCTGTCTCGCGTAGAGGGTTATCATTACCATTTTTCTAAATTCCATATATATGTGTTAGTATACTGCATTGGTGGGGTTTTTTTCTGTCTTACTTCACTCTGTATAATAGGCTCCAGTTTCATCCACCTCATTAGAACTGATTCAAATGTGTTCTTTTTAATGGCTGAGTAATACTCCATTGTGTATATGTACCACAGCTTTCTTATCCATTCATCTGCTGATGGACATCTAGGTTGTTTCCATGTCCTGGCTATTATAAACAGTGCTACGATGAACCTTGGGGTACATGTGTCTCTTTCAATTCTGGTTTCCTCGGTGTGTATGCCCAGCAGTGGGATTGCTGGGTCATAAGGCAGTTCTATTTGCAATTTTTTAAGGAATCTCCACGCTGTTCTCCATAGTGGCTGTACTAGTTAGCATTCCCACCAACAGTGTAAGAGGGTTTCATTTTCTCCACACCCTCTCCAGCATTTATTGCTTGCAGATTTTTGGATCACAGCCATTCTGACTGGTGTGAAATGGTACCTCATTGTGGTCTTGATTTGCATTTCTCTGATAATGAGTGATTTTGAGCATCTTTTCATGTGTTTGTTAGCCATCTGTATGTCTTCTTTGGAGAAAAGTCTATTTAGTTCTTTGGCTCATTTTTTTATTGGGTCGTTTGTTTTTCTGGAATTGAGCTTCAGAAGTTGCTTGTATATTTTTGAGATTCGTTGTTTGTTAGTTGCTTCATTTGCTGTTATTTTCTCCCATTCAGAAGGCTGTCTTTTCACCTTGCTTATAGTTTCCTTTGTTGTGCAGAAGCTTTTAATTTTAATTAGATCCCATTTGTTTATTTTTGCTTTTATTTCCAGTATTCTGGGAGGTGGATCATAGAGAATCCGGCTGTGATTTATGTCAGAAAGTGTTTTGCCTATGTTCTCCTCTTTTTTAAAAAAAAAAAGAAGAAGCCTCCACCTCTTCCAGACTTTATACTTTGACTTCAGTAAGGAAATGTGTTTATCTTTGGATGGGGATACACTAGAGCATGTTGTGAACCCAAGTCTAGTTGTTCAGGGCATGCTGGTTCGATCCCTGGGTTGGGAAGATCCCCTGGAGAAGGAAATGGCAACCCACTCCAGTATTCTTGCCTGGAGAATCCCATGAGAGGAGCCTGGTGGGCTACAGTCTGCAGTGGTTGCAAAGAGTCATACACGACTGAGCGACTTCACTTTCACTTTAAAATAAGTAAATATGTATTAAAAAAAAAAAAAAAAAGAATAGGAAGCCTCCACCTCTTCCAGACTTTATACATTGACTTCAGTAAGGAAATGTGTTTATCTGTTGATGGAGGTACACTAGAGCATGTCGTGAATCCAAGTCTAGTGGTTCAGGGCATGCTGCAGTTTTGTATTCAGAGGACATTACACTTTATCAGCTCAGTTTGTGCTCCAAGACATTGGCAACTGTGTGGTTCTTGGAGAGATCTTCGAAGGTTCTGTTGAGCCTGCAAAGTCTATTATGGTCCTCACTGGTGACTTCAGGTCCAGCGGTTAGGGGCCAAGGCAGGTGGTGGTTTGGTTGGAACTGGCGGCATGTCTACACTTGGTTTCAGGGGCCAGCTACAGTTGCCTTTGTAGTGGCTGGTGCCATTTGCTGACACACACATAGCGGCAAAAGCCAGAACCAGTATAAGGACTTGCAATCAGCTATGAATGCACTAGCAGCTGTGGGGACCCTTGCTATCAATGTGTACTCCTGTGGCTGTAGGGCCTTGCTACGAGCATGTGTATGGCAGTGGAGGCCAATGGTGGGAGGTGGGTTGCAGGTGCACAACTGGAGGGCTTATTCATGAACACATGCATAGTGGGAGTGGAAAACCACAGGCATCTTACTTGTGTGCACCACAGAATCTTATGCTGTTTGCTTGTGTGGATACTGAGCACTGGCAGCTGGTGGCAGAGAGGAGGGAGGGAGCAAGGATTGCATCAGCTGAATACAGATTGAATGCAAAGAATTAAGGGGTAAAAACTTCACTGATAAACTCTATGGGGAGTTGCTAATAAACATTCAAGGGTCCAACAACACAAGAGATGATTCTACACATGGACTTCACTAGATGGTCAACAGGGAAATCAGATTGATAATATTCATTGCAGTCAAAGATGGAGAAGCTCTATTAAGTCAGTAAAAAATAATACCAAGAGCAGACTGTGGCTCAGATCATGAACTCCTTATTGCCAAATTCAGACTTAAATTGAAGAAAGTAGGGAAAACCAATAGACCATTCAGGTATAACCTTAATCAAATCCCTTACGATTATACAGTGGAAATGATAAATAGATTCAAGGGATTAGATCTGAAGACAAAGTTCCTGAAGAACTATGGGTGGAAGTTCATGACATTGCACATGAGGCAGGGATCAAGACCATCCCCAAGAAAGAGAAATAGAAAAAGGCAAAAAGGTTGTCTCAGAAGGCCTTACAAATAGCTGAGAAAATAACAGAAGCTAGAGGCAAAGAGAAAAGGAAAGATACAGCCATCTGAATGCAGAATTACAAAGTGTGGGGCCCTAAATGGGAAACCTTAAAAACAAAGGGGCTAGCTTTGCGGTCAAAAACCTAAGATGGCGCCTGGCGGAAGAGATGGGGGCAGAGTCTATGCTATCTGTCAAAGTTTTTGATTGGCTCTCTTGATTTCTGTGCATGTAGACAGTGTGTGATCTCCATAGACTCCTGTTATAGTGAAGGGACATGACAATTTGACCTTTAACATGATTGGTGCAACTATGGAAAGTCCCTCCTAAAACCCTCCTGTTTGTCTATATAAGCTGGGAGTTTGCAACAATAAACCGGAACTGCTTCGATGGAACCCCTGTCGCATCTGATTGTCTCTCGCTCACCGAGGGGCTGGGTTGGCGGACAGCAGGATCACCTCTCCTCGGGAACCCCTCGGCTTTGCTGAGGGAAGTTCCACTGCCTCTACTCTTTCTGCGGAGCGCCCCCAGCAGAAACAATAACAAGGAGAGATAAGAAAGCCTTCCTAAGTAATGAATGCAAAGAAATAGAAGAAAGCAATAGAATGGGAAAAACTAGAGATCTCTTCAAGAAAATTAGAGATACCAAGGGGATATTTCATGCAAAGATAGGCACAATAAAAGACAGAAACGGTATGGCCTTAACAGAAACAGAAGATATTAAGATAAGGTGACAAAAATATACAGAATAATTATACAAAAACTTTTTTCATGACCCAGATAACCACGATAGTGTGATCATTCACCTAGAGATAAATATCCTGGAGTCTGAAATCAAGTGGGCCTTGGGAGGCATCACTATGAACAAAGCTAGTGGAGGTGATGGAATTCCAGTTGATCTATTTCAAATCCTAAAGGATGATGCTATGAAAGTGCTTCACTCAATATACCAGCAAATATGGAAAACTCAGCAATGGCCACAGGAATGGAAAAGGTCACCTTTCATTCCAATCCCAAAGGAAGGCAATGCCAAAGAATGTACAGACGATTGCACAACTGCATTCATCTCACATGCTAGTAAATTAATGTTCAAAATTCTCCAAGCCAGGCTTCAACAGTATGTGAACCAAGAGCTTCCAGATGTTCAAGTTGGATCAGAAAAGGCAGAAGAGCCAGAGTTCAGATTGCCAGCATCTGTTGAATCATAGAAAAAGCAAGAGAATTCCAGAAAAAAACATCTACTTCTACATTATTGACTATGACAAAGCCTTTCACTGTGTGCTTAACAACAAACTGTGGAAAATTCTTAAAGAGATGAGAATACCAGACCATCTTACCTGCCTCCTAAGAAAACTGTGTGCAGGCCAAGAAGCCACAGTTAGAACTGGACATGGAATAGCAGACTGGTTCCAGATTGGGACGGAAATAGGTCAAGGCTATATATTGTCACCTTGGCTATTTAACTTATAGGCATAGAACATCATGCAAAATTCTGTGCTGTATGAATCACAAGCTGGAATCAAGATTGCCAGGAGAAATATCAACAACCTGAGATACGTGATGACACCACCCTTATGACAGAAAGCAAAGATGAACTGAGGAGCCTCTTGATGAAAGTGAAAGAGAAGAGTGAAAAAGTTGGCTTAAAACTCAACTTTTGCAAAACTAAGATTATGGCGTCTGGTCATATCACTGCATGGCAAATAGATGGAGAAACAATGGAAACAGTGACAGAATTTATTTTCTTGGGCTCCAAAATCACTGTAGATGGTGGCTGCAGCCATGAAATTAAAAGATGCTTGCTCATTGGAAGGAAAGCTATGATCAACCTAGGCAGCATATTAAAAAGTAGAGACAATACTTTACCGACAAATATCCATATAGTCATAGCTATGGTTTTACCAGTTGCCATGTTTGGATGTAAGAATTGGACCATACAGAAGGCTGAGTACAGAAGAATGGATGCTTTTGAACTGTGGTGTTAAAAAGCTGTCTTCCAACAAAAGTCTGTCTAGTTAAAGGTCTGTCTTGTTTTTCCAGGAGTCATGTATGGAAGTGAGAATTGGACTATAAAGAAAGCTGAGTGCTGAAGAATTGATGCTTTTGAACTGTGGTGTTGGAGAAGACTCTTGAGAGTTCCTTGGACTGCAAGGAGATCAAACCAGGAAATCAGTCCTGAATATTCATTGGAAGGGCTGATGCTGAAGCTGAAACTCCAGTACTTTGGCTACCTCATGCAAAGAACTGACTCATTGGAAAAGACTCTGATGCTGGGAAAGATTGAAGGCAGTAGGAAAAAGGGACAACAGGGGATGAGTTGGTTGGATGGCATCATTGACTTGATGGACATGAGTTTGAGCAAGCTCCAGGAGTTGGTGATGGACAGAGAAGCCTGGTGTGCTTCAGTCCATGGGGTTACAAAGAGTCTGCCACAACTGAGTGACTGAACTGAACTGAACTGAACTAGTTAAGGAGTTATCAACAATAATATAATAATAGTGGGGGACATTAATACCCCACTCACACTGATGGTTAGATCATCCAGCCAGAAAATTAATAAGGACACACAAGCTTTAAATGATACATTGGATCAGTTGGCCTTAATTGATATCTACAGGGCACTTCACCCAAAAATAATAGGCTGCACTTTTTTTCCTCAAATGCAAGTGGAACGTTCTCCAGTAGAGGCCACATCTTGTGCAACAAATCAAGGCTTGGTAAATATAAAAATAAAACTGAAATCATTACAAGCATCTTTTCTGATCACAATGATATAAGATAAGATATAAACTACAGGAAAGAAAAATATAAGAATCAATCCCTTGGAGGCTAAAAAATACACTTCTGAATAAACAACCAATCACCATAGAAATCAAAAAAGCATTCAAGATACGCTTAAAAATGAATGCAAATGAGAACATGACAACTCAAAACCTACCAGATGTAGAAAAAGCAGTGCTAAGATGGATGTTTATAGCAGTACAAGCCTACCTCAAGAAACAAGAGAGACATCAAATAAAGGATCAACTCTTGCAGCCAAAGCAGCTAGAAAAAGGACCAACCCCCCCAAAAAAAAAAAACCTCACAATGCTAGTAGAAGGAAAGAAGCTATAAAGATCTGAACAGAAATAAATGAAAAAGAAATGAAGGTGACTATAGCAAAGATCAATAAAACTAAAAGCTTATACTTTAAGAAGGTAAACATTATTGACAAACCGATAGCCACACTCATGAAGTAAAAAGGAAGATTCAAATCAATAAACTTGAAATGAAAAAGAGGATACCACAGACAACACAGACACATTAAGGATCATACAAGTCTGTTATGAGCAACTAAATGCCAATAAAATGGACGACTTGGAAGAAATGGAAAAATTCTTAGAAAAGCATAACTTTCCAAAACTTAATCAGGAATAAATATAAGATATGATTAGACCAATGACAAGCATGGACAAACTGCAGGGAACTCAAACAGGGCCTCTGCAACAGTCTAGAAGTGTGGGATGGTAGGGAGATGGGAGGGAGGCTCAAGAGGGAGGGAATACATGGATACATATGACTGATTCATGTTGATGTTTGGCAGAAATCAACAAAATTCTGTAAAGCAATTATCCTTACATTAAAAAATAAAGAAAGAATAAACTTTCAACAAACAAAAGCCCAGGACCAGACGGCTTCACAGGTGAATTCTACAAAAAAATTGGAGAAGAGCTAACACCTATCCTAGGTAAAAACTTAAAATTACAGAGGAAGGAAAACTCTCAAACTCATTTTGCGAGGCCATCATCACCTTGATATGAAAACCAGACAAAGATGCCACAAAAAAGGAAAATTACAAGCTAATATCACCGATGAACATAGGTGCAAAAATCCTCAACAAAATTCTAGCAAACAGGATCCAACAACATATTAAAAAGATCATATATCATGATCAAGTGTGCTTTATCAGTGTGATACACTATATTAACAAATAGAAAGATTAAAAACCATATGATTGTCTCAATAGATGCAGACAAGCCTTTGACAAAATTATATGTCCACTTGTGATTAAAAAAAAAAATCTTCAAAAAGTAGGCATAGAAGGAACATACCACAACATAATAAAATCTATGTATGACAAATCCACAGCAAATATTATCCTCAGTTGATTTCCTTTAGGATTGACTGATTTCCAGGAGATTCTCAAGAGTCTTTTCCAGCACCACAGTTTGAAAGAATCAATTCTTCAGCACTCAGCCTTATTTTATGTTTCAAACCACACAATCATACACGACTACTGGAAAAAACATAGCTTTGACTATGTGGATCTCTATCAGCAAAGTGATGTCTCTGATTTTTAATATGTCCTTTAAGTTTGTCATAGCTTTTCTTCCAAAGAGTAAGCATCTTTTAATTTCATGGCTGCAGTCATAGTCTGCAGTGATTTTGGAGCTTAAGAAAATAAAACCCACAGTTTCCATTTTTTTCCTTCTATTTTTCATGAAGTGATGGGACTAGATGCTATAATCTTAATTTTTTGAATCCTGAGTTTTAAGCCAGCTTTTTCACTCTCCTCTTTCACCTTCATCTAGAGGCTCTTTAGTTCCTCTTATTTATCTGCCATTAGAGTGGTGTTATTGCACATCTGAGGTTATTGATATTTCTCCCACCAACCTTGATTTCAGCTTGAGCTTCATTCAGCCTAGCATTTTGCATGATGAACTCTGCCTATAAGTTACATAAGCAGAGTGACAATATACAGACTTGACCTACTCCTTTTCCAATTGTCAACCAGTGCTTTGTCACAATTTGTATAGAAACACAAAAAACACCGAATAGCCAAAGCAATTTTGAGAAAGAAGAATGGAATTGGAGGAATCAAGCTTCTTGATGTCAGACAATTCTACAAAGCTACAGTCATCAAGACAGTATGGTACAGGCATAAAAATAGAAATATACACCAATGGAATGAGGTAGCCTGGAGATAAATCCATCCACCTATGGGTCCTTATCTTTGACAAAGGAAGCAAAAATTTGCAGTGGAGAAAAGATAGTCTCTTCAGCAAATGGTCCTCAGAAAACTGGTCAGCTACATGTAAAAGAATGAGATTAGAACACTTCCAAACACTATACAAGAAAATAAACTCAAAATGGATTGAAGACCTAAATATAAGACCAGAAACGATAAACGTCTTAGAGAAAAATGTAGGCAAAACACTCTCTGACACAAACCACAGCAAAGGTCCTCTATGACCCATCTCCTAGAATAATGGTAATACAAACAAAAATAAACAAATCAGGTGTAATTAAACTTAAAATATTTCGCACAGCAAAGGAAACTATAAACAAGGTGAAAAGACAACTCTTCTCATGGGAGAATTTAATAGCAAATGAAACAACTGACAAAAATAATCTCCAGTATATACAAGCAGTTCATGTAGCTCAATACCAGAAAAATAAACAACCCAGTCAAAACATGGACAGAAGGCCTAAACAGACATTTATCCAAAGAAAACATACAAGATGGCTAATAAACACATGAAAGGATGCTCAACGTCACTCATTATTAGAGAAATGCACATCAAAACTACAGTGAAATATCACCTTACATCAGTCAGAATGGCCATCATCACAATCTACAAATATTAACTGCTGGAGAAGGTGTAGAGAAAAGGGATGCTTTTACACTGTTGGTGTGAATGCAACTTGATATAGCCACTGTGGAACACAGAATGGAGATTGCTTAAAAGTTCAGAGTAAATCTACCATATGACCCAGCAGTTTCACTACTGGACATATACCCTGTGAATAAACCAGAATAAAAAGACACATATACACCACAGTTTATTGCAGCACTATCTACAATAGCTAGGACATGGAAGCAACCTTGATGTCCATTGACAGGTGCATGGATATGGAATTTGTGGTATATATACACAGTGGAATATACTCAGCTATAAAAAGGAACACATTTGTATAGTTTTAAAGAGGTGGGTGAACCTAAAGCCTATTATACAGAGTGAAGTAAGTCAGAAAGGGAAAGATCAATATATACCAACACATACATATGGATTCAAGAAAGATAGTGCTGAGAATCCTACATGTAGGGCACCAATGGAGACACAGACATAAAGAACAGAATTTTGGAGAGTAGGGGAAAGAGAGGGTGGAATGCTTTGAAAGAATAGCATTGAAATACATACTTTACCATATGTACAAAGGATCACCAGTGGGAGTTCAATGTATGATGCAGGGAACCCCAAGCTTATGCTCTGTGACAACCTCGGGGGTGTGATTGGGAGGGAGAGGAGAGGCAGGTTCAAGATGGAGGGAACATATCTATACATAATGTCGATTCATGCTGATCTCTGGCAAAAACTATCACAATATGCAAAGCAATTATCCTCTAATTAAAAAAAAAATAAGGTAAGAACAACTACCTTGTCCATCTCTCAGGGCTATGTGATAAAAATTTTTAAAGGAATGTGAACATTCCATACAAATATTAACAATTGCTAGAAATACAAGACTTGGGACTTGAGTAGCAGCATATTAAGAATATGGAACCTCACATATTTTGTAGAAGAGTCCTTATGAATATGGAAATGTTGTGGAAGAAGGAACATTTTATTTAAAAAGGATTAAGTTATAAGGAAACAGACTGGGAAGAGAGCAAGAGGTTAAGGGTTTCTATATATAGACTTAGTTCTTTTGATTATAATAAACTCACTGTTTCTTTAAGTATGATAGATTTATTTTAGGGACATGTGCCCAGGAGCACAGGATAAGCAAATCACCTGGTGTTCAGTAAAAGGGAACTATAGAATGGGTCAAAAAGTTCCACAGATTTCAGCAACTGGTTCCTCATTCTAGTAGTTTTCTATGATCATAATGCAGCTACCCCATGGTTAGTCTGTGATTTCACATTTCAGTTATAGGCAGTTTCTCACCCTTTTCATTAACTCTAAACATGTGGCTCTGTTTTCATAGAATTTAGGCTGACAATTGGCCCATGAAGGTTACCCTTGTCTCTCTTTACCACCATCTTTCGATTCTAGTCCTCCTACTAACTGCCTCCTTCTCTATATATTTTTTAGTTCAACTAACTTCTCAAGAATAGAGAGTTTCCCCAGTCAAATTTTTGTAGTAGGCAATATCATAAGTCATATGCAAGTCTATAGATAGGTTTGCATTTCATTAATTTTGCATTCATATTTTAATAGCTATAGCTATGGCTATGCATGTAAGTATGGTCATGTCTTCCTAGACCAAGATCTAAAGGTGTAGCCAGCTATCTATAAGAAACTGTGGGTGTGGCTGGTGTCAAGATTGTCATCTAGTGCACAAAGAATAATGTGTCGACCACAGTAGGAATTATAATTGTTGTTGTTATTCAGTCACTGTCATGTTCTAATCTTTTGTGACTCCATGGTCTGTAGCCCTCCAGGCTCCTCTGTCCATGAAATTTCCCAGTAAAGAATATTGGAGTGGTTTACCATTTCCTTCTCCAGAAGATCTTCCTGATGCAGGGATCAATCCAGCATCTCCTGCCTTGACAGATGGATTCTATACTAATGAGCTACCAAGGAAGCCCAGTAAGTATAGTACCAATTGATAGTTCTTAACATAAAACTGAAGGACATTGGGGAAAAGGAGACTTCAGAGTTATGTTACTCAGAGACCAAAAAGACAATAATTCCTTCACCTCTTCTCTCTACTGGAAAACAAGTAGAATCCTTGAGTCTCTTTTCTTTCTGGGCTTCATTATACCTAAGTACCTGGAGCTGAATCTATGGACTCCGGGAACTGTACCATCTCAGTACTCTTCCTGATGGCTCAACAAGTAACTCCTTTATAACCATTTTAGATACCTTATTGCTCCTTTATTATCCAAGTGTCATATACTATTTTTTCTGTTAATGATCAAGCTAAGTAATAAGCCTTATGTCTCAAGCACTTTAGAGCTAAAATTAATATCATACCCCATTAATAATAGGATTCATGTTGATGTATGGCAAAACCAATACAATATTGTAAAGTAATTAACCTCCAATTAAAATAAATAAATTTATATTAAAAAATCATAATAATAGGTTTATTTTATCTAGAGCCATTTTCCCCCTTGAGCTGTCAGGAGAAAACTGTTAAAACCTTTGTCAAGTGCCCTCTCTTTTTGCTCACCATTCAAAAAATGAAGATCATGGCATTCAGTCCCATCACTTCATGGTAAATAGATGGAAAAACAATGGAAACAGTGGCAGACTTTATTTTCTTGGGCTACAAAATCATTGTGGACAGTGACTGCAGCCATGAAATTAAAAGACACTTGCTCCTTGAGAGAAAATCTATGACAAACCTAGACAGCATATTAAAAAGGAGAGACATTACTTGGGCACCAAAGGTCTGTCTAGTCAAAGATATGGTTTTTCCAACAGTCTTGTATAGATGTGAGAGTTGGACCATAAAGAAAGCTGAGGGCCAAAGAATTGATGCTTTTGAACTGTGGTGTTGGAGAAGACTCTTGAGAGTCCCTTGGACTGCAAGGAGATCCAACCAGTCTATCCTAAAAGGAGATCAGTCCTGGGTGTTCATTGGAGGAATTGATGTTGAAGCTGAAACTTTGGCTACCTGATGCAAAGAGCGTGCTCATTGGAAAAGACTCTGATGCTGCAAGAGATTGAAGGCAGGAGGAGAAGGGGATGACAGAAGATGAGACGGTTGGATAGCATCACTGTCACAATGGACATGACTTTGAGCAAACTCTGGGAGATAGTTAAGGACAGGGAAGTATGGAGTGTTGCAGTCCATGGGGCTGCAAAAAAATTGATATGACTTAGTGACTGAACAAACCCAGAAAATAATGTATTACATTTGTACTAAACATCAGGATTTATTCTTTTCAAAGGCCTTTCTTTCACTTATCTGAAGGATGGTACACAATCATCCCCTGAACCAGATGGGGATTCTCATCCTCACTTGATTGATGGGAAAAGTAAAACTTTGCAATATTTATTTTAAACAACTTCGCCCATGTTATCAAAAAATCAGCATCAAAGTTGGAAATTGAATCTCCTGACTCTTATTCTAGCCTTCCTTCTTTATCCATAAGGGATTTCAACCATGGTAATAGGAAAGAAAGTTAGGTCAAGCTTTGTCAGTGAATTGGAGAACAGAGTAGAGCATGAGAACTTGAAAACTTGGTGGCCTTTGTGTCCCACAAATGGCTTAAAAACTTGATCATGATGATTAAGCAGGTTGAGTCCAGAGTAAAAGAATAAATTGATCTTTAGGGGTTTATACTTCTCTGTGGGTTCCTGTGCTCACCATCTAAATATAAATCTGATTGTCTGTCTTCACAGAGTTACCCTGCGTTTTCTCCTGGTTTAGGCTTTTACACCTCGTCTTCACATTGCCATAAGTACCCACATCATCATTCTTTCAGGGCATATCTTATGTCTTACATTTTTAGTTGTGATGATTTGCAAAGGGCTTAAAAGACCAACATATTATCCACTCTAAGGTGACAAGTTGGTATTTTAAGCTAGATGCAATGCTTTAGTTCAAAAGAATAAGCTGAATGATAATTTCAGGAGTTGCTTGAGGTCAGTAGGAAAGATCTTGAGGTGTGAGGTTTTACAATCTTTTCTTATTTTTTTTCAGGGATTTAGCCAGCCTCGGGGCCTGTTCTACAGGCCTACATAGACAGGTAAGGTAGTCCATAGCCCTCATGGCCGTGTATAGCCAGGAAACCTAATCAGAACTCCCAGGAATCTGTGTATCCCATCCTACAATCCTCATTACACTGGCACTTGAGTGGAGAGCCCAGCAGGCAGCCTGCCCATTTGCAAAGCCAAGCAATAGCCCACCAGTCTGGGGAATTTTGTGACAGTTCTGCTTAGTTTGGTCCCCAAACAAGAGCCTTACTAACATTAGGCCTGTATGATGGCTACACTTGAGAAGGGAAATTAATTTGTAGCCTCATCAACTGCTACATACACCCTTCAGCCTGCTCAAACAGGAAACCTAATAACAGTATATACTAAGCTGAGTAATCTATCCATCCCTTAACCCCTGCTTATGGTGGCACTTGAGCAGATATCCAAGCCAATGACCCTTCCCAACAACAGAGCAAAGCAAGTGGGCCCATATAGCCACAGAATTTAGTACATAGTTCTACTTGACTTGAGTCCCTAAACAACAAGACTTGCTGGCCTTGGTACCCATTATGCTACCCTGCATGAACAGAAGAACTAATTCATAGTTCCATAATCTATTGAATATATTACCCACTCCTGACCATCCAGAAAAACTATCAGAGAAAATTGGAAATCATGGAGCTCATCCTATAGCTTCACTTGGACAGGGAAGCAAGCCTGAGGTCTTATTCAAATGTTTTCAGCAAGAGGCACTCCATCTGACCTCGAGCTTGAGCAGTAAGCTCTCCCAGAGAAGGACACAGATAGCAATCCCCACCTACCAGATGATATCAAGTCACACTACAAGGACTAAAACTTGAGTTGACTGTTCAGGTGAAGAGTTGTAAAGGGTTCTCTGCCAAAGCAAACTTGTAAAGTCAGGAAGAGGAGACCACTTACTCTAATATACAGATAGAAATGTAAGGAATCAAAGATCATGAAAAATCAGGGAAACATAGAACCACAAAGGGACTCTAATTAAGATCAAATAACTGATCCTAAATAAATGAATATCTATGAACTGTGAGATAAAGAATTCAGAATAATCCTATTGAAGTTTAGTGAGCTATAAGCATGTAAATACAGACAACTAAACAAAATTAAGAAAATAATGTATGAACAAAAAGATAGGATCAACAACAAAAATATAAACCATAAAAAACCAGTTCAGATATGCTACAGCTGAAGAATAAAATGATTAACCTGAAGAATTAAATAGTGAGAATCAGCAGTAGACTTGATGATGCAGGAGAATCAGTGATCTAGAAGACAGAGTATTTGAAATTTCTGTCAGGGGAGCAGAAAGAATAAAAGGAAAACCTATAGAACTCTTGGGACATTATTTAACAATGTCTTCAATGGTGGAATCCAAGAAAGAGAAGAAAAAGTAAAAGGGGCAGAAAGTATATTTAAAGCAGTAATGACCAAAAAGTTGCCAAATCTGGGGAAAGAAATGGACATCTACATCCATGAGGCAAAAAGATCTCAATAGGTTGAACCTGATAGGGATAAACTGAAAAACTTTATAATTAAAATATCAAAAGTCAAAGAAACAGGAAAAGATTTGAAAGCACTAAGAGAAAAGATGTTGTTCAGCTGCTCAGTCGTGTCTCACTTTTTGAGACCCCATGGACTGCAGCACGCCAGGGTTCCCTGTCCTTCACTATCTCCCAGGGTTTGTTCAAACTCATGTCTATTGAGTCGATGATGCTATCCAACCATCTCATGCTTTGTCCTCTCCTTCTCCTCCTGCCTTCAGTCTTTCTCAGCATCAGGGTATTTTCTAATGAGTCTGCTCTTCTCATCAGGTGGCTAAAGTATTGGAGTTTCAACTTAAGCATATCATCTTTCTAATGAATACTGAGGACTGATTTCCTTTAGAATGGACTGGTTGGATCTCCTTGCAATCAAAGGGACTCTCGAGAGTCTTCTCTAACACCATAGTTTAAAAGCATCAATTCTTCAGTGCTCTACTTTCTTCAGAGTCCAACTCTCACATCCATACATGACCACAGGAAAAACCATAACCTTGACTAGACGGACCTTAGTCGGCAAAGTAATGTCTCTGCTTTTGAATATGCTGTCTAGGTTGGTCACAACTTTCTTTCCAAAGAGTAAGCGTCTTTTAATTTCATGGCTGCAATCACCATCTGCAGTGATTTTGGAGCCCCCAAAAATAAAGTCTGACACTGTTTCCACTGTTTCCCCATCTATTTGCCATGAAGTGATGGGACCAGATGCTGTGATCTTTGTTTTTTGAATGTTCAATTTTAAGCTTTCCTCTTTCACCTTTTTTAAGAGGTTCTTTAGTTCTTCTTTGGGTGGTCGTGGTGCTATATTCTCTTTAACTATTGCTTGTCTGTTAAATTGTTGATTTCTCTTTCGAATCTGAAACAGATTCTTGCTGGAGAGAATATTTTTTTTTTCCTCTTTCATCATTTTAATTGTATGCTGCCACTCCCTTCTGGCCTGAGAGTTTCTGTTGAAATGTCAGCTGTTAGGCTTATGGGGATCACCTTGCATATCATTTGTTTGATTAATGTATTTTGGCATGGTTCTCTTTGCATTTATCCTATATAGGACTCTGAGCTTCCTGGACTTAGGTGGCTGTTTCCTTTCCCATGTTAGGGCAGTTTTTGACTATAATTTCCTCAAATGTTTTCTCATATACTTTCTTTTGGTCTTCTTCTTCTGAGACACCTATAATTCAAATTTTGATGCAATTGGTGTTGTTCCAGGGGTTTCTGAGACTCTCCTTATTTCTTTTTATTCATTTTTCTTTGCTCTCTTCAGTTATTTCCACTATTCTATCTTTCAGTTCACTTATCTAGTCTTCCGCCTCAGTTACTCTGCTATTCATTTCTTCTGGTATATTTTTCATCTCAGTTATTGTTTCATCTCAGTGTTTTTCATTGTTAATTGTCTATTCTTTAATTCTTCTAGATCCTTGTTAAACATTTCTTGCTTCTTCTTGATAAGTGCCTCCAGTTTACTTATCCGGCCTTCATTTTATTTCCAAGATTTTGGATCATCTTTACTATCAATACTCTGAATTCTTTTTCAGATAGACTGCTTATTTCCTCTTCATTTGTTTGTTCATGTGGGTTTTTACTATTCCTTCATCTGCTGTATGTTTCTGTCTTTTCATTTTGTTTAACTTACTGTGTTTTGAGTCTCTTCTCTACAGACTTGAATATTGTAGTTCCCCTTAATTGTGGTGTCTGTTCCCCATGGGTAGGGTTCAACCGATGTGTTGAGGGTGTCCTAGTTGGGGAACTTGTGCCTTTTTTCTGCTGGATGGAGCTGGATCTTGTTTATCTGAAGAGTAGCACCATTTCCAGTAATATGTCTTGGATGTCTGTGGGTTTTATATAGCTTTGGGCTGCCTTTCTGTTAATGGGAAGGGTTCTTTTCCTGTTTGGCTAAAGGTTTTGAGTGATGCATCAGATACTGGAGCTTGGTGGCCTTTGCATGGATCTTGGTCTTAGTGTTGAGATGGAGGCCTTTGGAAGGGCTCTCATTGATTGTTCAATTGGGTCATCAGTTCTCTGGTGGTCCAATGGCTTGGACTTAGCTCTCCCATCATGGGTTTCAGGCCCAACTCCTTATTGTAGCACCAATACTTTACAGGCCACATAGCACAGAAGACAAAATACTAATATTAATGGTAAAATGACAGTCAGCAGCAAAGAATACCCAAAGGGACTCATACATAAAGAGAGGAGAGAAAAAAAGGGGGAAAAGAGGGAAAACAGGAGTCAACAAGAAGAGAGTAATCTAGCCAATAAACAAACCCTAAGTGAAAATGAGTACTAAAAATTATACTAGCAAAAGTACAAAATCAAAAACAGGATAAAAATGCAGTATAACTAAACAGCACTGTAAAACTAGGGAAAAGATGAAATGGATTTATTTTTAAAGTAAGGTGTTTTAAAAAAGGAAATGTTAGGTTATAAATAAATAAAAATTAAAAAATTAGAAAAATATGAAAATGATAAAAATAGGAAATACTGGGGAAAATATAGAGACAGTGGTAGTAAGAAGAATATCCTTGTGATTCTTCATTTTCTCTCCATACAATATGTTTCAGCCTATCTTCCTACTTAGAACGTTCTCCGATAATTCTATGAAGGTCTCTGTACCTCTTGGGCAGTGGGGGATCAGTTCTTACTCAGAGCTTGCTTTACTCCAGCTTGTAACTGCTCTCATAGTGTACAGTTGCCCTTAAATTCCATAGCCTCGGGCTAATTATGGAGATTTAATCTACTGTACCTGTGGCTGTAGAAGCACTTTCCCCTTCTCTCCTTTACTCGCACAGCCTCTGGTGTTCCACTTTGGTTTGGGGCCCACCTCTGCTTGCAAGTCACCCTCCAGTGTCTGTTCTCTACCCAGACATGGGGGAGTGGTGAAAGTAGAAGCTTATTAGTGCTCACTTGCTTGGTTGGGCTAGGGAGAGAGAGAGGGGTATGGTAGACATACATAGCTGGGGTGTGTGCAGAGTGCCAGCCATGCCTGAGACCTGCAGGAAGTAGCCACAGTCTGAAGAAAGTTGTGCACCTCCCCAGGGGAGTTGGCCCTGGGTTGTGGGTCCTTTGGCAAAGCCAAGCTGTTCAGGCTCCCAGGAAGATATGGGCAGCAACCTGTGCCCATTCACGGCTTGGTGGCACCTGTGACCCTGGGGCTGAGACTATAGCAGCAACCTGTTTTCTACCTCTGGCATTGGCACCAGCTCTTCTACCTCTGGAATCACAGCCAGCTCATCCCCCCTTAGGCATTTGCAAATGTAAGGTCCTGTGTTCTGCGCATGCAAAGAGAGCATTCCCAAGGCAATAATCTTTTGCC
Organism: Nanger dama; assembly: GCA_917880005.1. Classification (NCBI taxonomy): domain Eukaryota; kingdom Metazoa; phylum Chordata; class Mammalia; order Artiodactyla; family Bovidae; genus Nanger; species Nanger dama. The sequence continues at coordinate 3,333,151 of CAKJTW010000073.1, read as the reverse complement.
TCTCTGACAGGCCCAGGCTTTTCTCTGGGCTCCCTCAGCTGTGTCATAATAGCTCCCTGAGCGTATCTTCATGGAATTCAACCCTGGTATTCTCCCCTGAAGTTCAACTCCTGAATCCTGAGCCTGAGCACCCAGCCCCTACTCACCCAAGCATGGGCATGTGAGCCGCCTCTCTGCTGGGAAGTGCTGCTTGGCAATGATCTCTATGGTGAATTCTTAATTTTGCCTTCAGAGCACCTGTCACTGCACTTCCCCTGAGGTTCCAAAATTCCCTCCAACACTGCCCATGAGAGGGTTTCCGAGTGTGTGGAAACTTTTCCTCCTTCACGACTCCCTCCCCAGGGTGCAGGTCTCTGTCCCAAAATCTTTTGTCTCTTTGTAAATCTTTATCTTTTGCCATACCTCATTTTGAAGAGATTGGTTTGCCTTTTTGCATGTCTCAGATCCTCTGCCAGCATTCATGAGGTATTCTGTATGTTCTCCAGTCAGATAAATTTTTGATGTATTTGGGAGGCAAGGAGGTAGGTGATCTCTTCGTCTTATTTCTCCACCATCTTGAAAGGCTCCACAATGTTTATATTTTAATCAAACGGATTTTTTTATTTTGATATGTGATATAGCAATATTTTCTAATTTAAGTGGTACTTTAATGATTATAAATGATGATATACTTTGTAATGTCTGAAAATACAATAATTTTACTGTGATTTTCTACAGGTATCAAATTTTAAATACAAAAAACATGTTGAGATATGAATAATTTTAATAATTTTCAATTTATGATTTGCTTTGTTCAAACTCTGTGTGTATTCATCACTCATGATTCATTTGCGAAGGTGTTTATTCAATATGAATACTGTTTCAAGTTGGTATGGGAAAATTATAGCTAAACATCTCATTGTCACCAGTCTCTAAAAGAAGCACAATTTTATCACTTTGTCTTGTTTGTAGTCATTAAATCATTACATTTGCATATTTAAAAAGAAATAGAACAGGGAACATCCTAGGTTTTGCCAGAGAAGAGTTCCAAAAGACAGAGATGTAGGAGGGAAGGTACAGCTTGTATCAGATGCCCATATTTTACCTCCTGGGTTTTGCTCTCTCTTGAAGGCTCTTTCTCACTGCCACCCCTTGTAAGGGAACAGCCTCCCTGATTTAATCAGAACAGAAGAAATTCCCTGGTTTGGATAAAGAAGAGCTTGGGAAGAAAGGCCTACAGGAAGGAAGGAGTGCCTTCCTCCAATTTTCCCCTCAGTATCACCTCTTTCATCTCTTTCTTAGTGTATTATGTTATCCCACTATTCTTTAAACTCCAGTTTAAGAAGGAATGCAAATTTACCAATCTGGATTGCATTTGGCAACAACTGCTAATAATAAAAGCAAACAAACATACAAACAAACCCAGAGGTTTAAACAAGTAGGGTTCATATATATGCATATATATTTAACAAGAAATCAAATGTTAGAGTCCAGGATCCACTGGATATTCAGGTCCCTGTGTCTCTTTTTATTTTTTGAAAGTCGTAGAAGCTTCTTAATCTTCTTGAAAGGAGATGACATATTCCCATGAATTTGTAGACACATATATTTCTGTACCTCTACTTTGGCCTATTTCAATCACCCTACTCAGAGTACTTCATAGTACATGTTTCACAGCACTAATATCCTCTAGCTTCATTTTCTAGTCAGTGTCACAGTAATCCTATGGGGGAAAAAAAACAACAGTGCACCAATATGGGGTTTCCTAAAACACCCAACTAAAAATGTAACTTGTATCAACAAAAATCTACAGTAGCTTTTCTTTGCTTTTTTAATTTATTTTTATTGAAGGATAATTGCTTCATAGAATTTTTCTGTTTTCTGTCAAACATCAACATGAATCAGCCATAGGTGAAATAAACTCTCAAATCTTTGCATGACATTTGAGGCTTTCTATGATCTAGCCCTGCCTTCCTTTACTAATCAACTCATCATCTTCTGAAGCCTGTGCTTCAGTTGACATTGTCACATCCTTTCCAAAATTGCTGCTTTTGCTGTACTGCTCCTGCTATTTGGAAAACCCTGTCCATCCCATTCCACACCCTTTCATATACATAAGGAAATCTTATTCATCTTTCAAGGCTTAACCAAATGACACTTTCTCCCTGAAGCCCTCTCTGAATCCATCAGCAAAAATGAAGCACCTCTTCCCTTTCACCTTACCTGAACTGTATTTATTTGATATGTTGTGTTGGCCGAAAAGTTCATTTGGATTCTGAATGAACTTTTGGCCAACCCAATATTTTCATCTTCTTATACACAGAGTAGATTCTTGGTAGCTATATTCACCAAATAAATCCACAAAATAAACCTAAAACTTCCCATACTTAAAAATGCCCCTCATTACATAATACAGTACTTTCTTACAATGCAAAATATAGAGTCACTATATGACCTGCAATTCTTCTCCTAGGTTCACAGGAGTGTTACTCGTAGTAGCTAAAAATCTGAAATAAACCAAATGCTATCAGTTGATGGGTGGACAAACAAAATGTGATGTAACTATACAGTTGAGTATTATTCAACCATTAGAAAGAATGAAGTATGAATGAACTACAATATGGATGAACCTTAAAAATTTTATGCTAAATGAAGGAAGCTAGACACAAAAGACCACGTATTACATGATTATATTTATATGAAATATCCAGAAAAAAACAAATTCATAAGGACAGAAATTTGGTTACTGGTTGCCAACAGGCCCCTGTGTCTTTATACACTACTATTCTTTCCTGCAGTGTCATCCTCAGGGTATATATAGGAGTGACAGATAGTCCCTGTAGCACCAGGCATCATGTCTGCATGAGAGGAAGAAAGGACAGGAAAAGCAAAAATATATGTGTCCATTGAGTCTACCTTCTTTTAAAAGCTCTTTTATGAAATTGCTACACAGTGACTTCTGCTTGGATATCATCGGTCAGAACTAAGTCTTCTGGCTACCCTCTGCAAACCAAGGGAAGCTAAGAGATGTAGGTTTTCCCCATTGCTTCTGGGCCCAGAGTTCTGTTAGACAGGAAGGAGAGGAGAATGGATATTGGGTAAGGACAAGCAGTGTCTGCCACACAACTTTTCTGCTTCTTTACATTGTAAGTGAAAGTGACTGCTATTTCACACACACACACAAAATAGCTGCTAAAAAAGATAAAAACAGAAAGAATGATGGGAAAAAGAAACCTTATTAATGAAGTCAAATTTCAAAAGCAATTTTTGTGGCCAGAAGACAAACCATCTCTGAGGTAACTCACTGGTGCCTCATTGGCACCACATCTCAGGAAATGACATTTTTTCCCTCCTAGCTTCCTTCCACATCTCAAATACTACTTCTCTTGACCCTAACAAAACTCTTTCCAAAACAAGGCCAAAGACAGCAGTTGCCTGGGGCCCTATTACCACAAGCGATTTCCAACTTGCCTCATTCATAGACATTCAGTTCAGTCACTCAGTCATGTCCAACTCTTTGCAACTCCATGGACTGCAGCATGCCAGGATTCCCTGTCCATCACCAATTCCTGGAGCTTACTCAAACTCATCTCCATCGAGTCAGTGATGCCATCCAACCATCTTATCCTCTGTTGTTCCCTTCTATATGTGTGAAACATATATTGTGAGGTACTCTGAGTAAGGTGATTGAAATAGGCAAAAGTGGAGTTACAAAAATATATGTGTCTGTCTACAAATTCATGAAAATATGTAATCTCCTTTCAAGAAGATTAAGAAGCTTTGATGATTTGCAAAAAAAAAAAAAAGGAGGAGACCACCTTCAATCTTTCTCAGCATCAGGGTCTTTTCTAATGAGTCAGTTTTTCACATCAGGTGGCCAAAGTATTGGCAAGTGTCAGAGGTGGCCATGAGAAACTGGATATTAGAGGTCCTTCTTCCATTTTTCTGGACACCTGCATAAGTCTCCTTGGGAGGGGATAATAGTGTTTTACATAGAGGTGAATAAATGGCTGAATAAACATCGACCTGAATTTGTGCCTGACAGTCATAACTAATGCTAAAAAAGGATCTTCACGACTCAGCTAATCACGATGGTGTGATTACTCATCTAGAGCCAGACATCTTGGGATGTGAAGTCAAGTGGGCCTTAGAAAATATCACTATGAACAAAGCTAGTGGAGGTGATGGAATTCCAGTGGAGCTGTTTCAAATCCTGAAAGATGATGCTGTGAAAGTGCTGCACTCAATATGCCAGCAAATTTGGAAAACTCAGCAGTGGCCACAGGACTGGAAAAGGTCAGTTTTCATTCCAATTCCAAAGAAAGGCAATGCCAAAGAATGCTCAAACTACCGCACAATTGCATTCATCTCACATGCTAGTAAAGTAATGCTCAAAATTCTCCAAGCCAGGCTTCAGCAATACGTAAACCGTGAACTTCCTAATGTTCAAGCCAGTTTTAGAAAAGGCAGAGGAACAAGAGATCAAATTGCCAACATCTGCTGGATCATGGAAAAAGCAAGAGAGTTCCAGAAAAACATCTATTTCTGCTTTATTGACTATTTCAAAGCCTTTGACTGTGTGGATCACAATAAACTGTGGAAAATTCTGAAAGAGGTGGGAATACCATACCACCTCACCTGCCTCATGAGAAATCTGTGTGCAGATCAGGAAGCAACAGTTAGAACTGGACATGGAACAACAGACTGGTTCCAAATAGGAAAAGGAGTACGTCAAGGCTGTGTATTGTCACCCTGATTATTTAACTTATATGCAGAGTACATCATGAGAAACGCTGGAGTGGAAGAAACAAGCTGGAGTCAAGATTGCTGGGAGAAATATCAATAACCTCAGATATGCAGATGATATCATCCTTATGGCAGAAAGTGAAGAGGAACTAAAAAGCTTCTTGATGAAAGTAAAAGAGGAGAGTGAAAAAGTTGGCTTAAAGCTCAACATTCAGAAAATGAAGATCATGGCATCCAGTCCCATCACTCCATTGGAAATGGATGGGGAAACAGTGGAAACAGTGTCAGACTTTATTTTGGGGGGCTCCAATATCACTGCAGATGGTGATTGTGGCCATGAAATTAAAAGACGCTTACTCCTTGGAAGAAAAGTTATGACCAACCTAGATAGCATATTCAAAAGCAGAGACATTACTTTGCCAACTGAGGTCCGTCTAGTCAAGGCTATGGTTTTTCCTGTGGTCATGTATGGATGTGAGAGTGGGACTGTGAAGAAGGCTGAGCACTGAAGAACTGATGCTTTTGAACTGTGGTGTTGGAGAAGACTCTTGGGAGTCCCTTGGACTGCAAGGAGATCCAACCAGTCCATTCTGAAAGAGATCAACCATGGGAGTTCTTTGGAAGGAATGATGCTAAAGCTGAAACTCCAGTACTTTGGCCACCTCATGCGAAGAGTTGACTCAGTGGAAAAGACTTTGATGCTGGGAGGGATTGGGGGCAGGAGGAGATGGGGACGTCCGAGGATGAGATGGCTGGATGGCATCACGGACGGACTCGATGGACGCTAGTCTGAGTGAACTCTGGGAGTTGGTGATGGACAGGGAGGCCTGGCATGCTGCGATTCCTAGGGTCGCAAAGAGTCTGACACGACTGAGTGACTGTACTGAACTGAACTGAACTGAACTGAATGCCTCCCACATTCTAATGTCTCCTTTTTGTCTCTCTAAATGACCTTTTGAGTAGAATTTTTGCAACTTGCTTCTTGACATTTTCACCTTCTGTTTCTCTACTCTTCCAATCTTACATGCCAGTCAAGTTGCTTCCCAATACTGTCTGAAAGAAGCAATATCATATAGTGGTTAACAGCTCCAATTTTGAAGTCCAACTGTTTGGATACAAATAATGCTTCCCCTATTTCCTAGTTAAAATACCCTTGGGCAAGTCATTTAACATTTCTGTCCCTCAGATACCCATCTGTAAATAAGGTTACAATATTACCTACTTCATAGAGTTACTGTCAGGATTAAATAAGTTAATGCATAAAGTACTTGGCACATTCTAGGTTTTCAGTAAGTGGTAGTTATTAAAATTCAGCCATGGGCTTTTGATATTGTAGTGCCTCTGGGGCACTCTTTTCCTCTTCTGTCAGCAAACTCCCTTTTGTCCTTACAAAATTACTGAAAAATTATATCCTTCATGAAATGTTGCTTGAATTCCCAAAGTAAAATAAGACATTCATATATACTCAACACTTTGTACCTAACCCTAATCTGACAGAAATCACTGTGTATTATAACACTGTCATACCTACTCCCACTAATCTGCGAACTCCTTGAAGATAATGGCTTGTGCTTTATTTCTTTGTTCCCAGAATCTCACACATATCCTGGACCCACAATAGAAACTTGGTGACTGTTAAGGAATGAATGAACTATTGATAAATGAATGAATAAAGAATGCAGCAATGGGAATCATATTCTCTGTGGGACCTAGACTTTCTAGTGACAGAGTTTATAAGTCCCTCTTTCACACTGTCCTAAAATGTATCGCCAGGCCTCCTGTTTTGTTTATGATAATATATGGTGCTAGTCCCTTGGAGAGCAAGGAGATCAAATCAGTCAATCCAAAGGGAATCAATCCTGAATATTCATTGAAAGGACTGATGCTGAAGCTGAAGGTCCAATACTTTGGCCACCTGAAGCACTGAACCAACTCATTGAAAAGGACCTTGACACTGGGAAAGATGCTGGGAAAGCAGGAGGAGAAGGGGATGACAGAGGATGAGATAGTTGGATGGCATCGCAGACTCTATGGATATGGAGTTTGAACAAACTCTGGGAAATAGTGAAGGACAGGGAAGCCTGGGGTGCTGTAGTTCATGGGGTCACAAAGAGTCAGACACAACTGAGTGACTGAACAACAAAATGGTTCTAGAATGCACTAGGCTAACTATCAGCATAGGGGACTGGTTGTAAGGGTGGGTTGTAAGGGTGAGAACAGAAGTTGGGATGGAAAAGTGCTAAGTCACTAAGTTTTCCAGAGTTGAAAAATTCCATTCCAGTTTCTTCTATGTGGCATGCTCTTAGAGGAGCATGCTCTTCTCCTTAGGGAGAAGCAGAAATTTCATGGGTGATAGCAGCTCCTGTCTATAGGAAGGATGGGGCAGCTGTCCTTGATTATGGATAAAGGGGCTGGAAATTCAGCCAGAGGAGTCATTAAAAAATACCAGGGGCTCATAATATGCTTATGCTATTAGGATAACCAAGGTCCCAAGCATAATCAGGTGTGGCTGCTTTGTGCCAGACTGTAGAAAGGTGTAGATCCCACTATCTGATAGTTTCCCTTGCATCCAGAAACTGGGGACTCATACAAAACCAAAAACTGACAAGGATGATTTAGACTAGAGCACTGCTTGATAAGGTGCAAAGAACGTGGTAGGGAAATTTTGCAAAAATCAAACTACTATGTGATTATTGCTCTTCCATAGGTTGAGAGGATTCTAGCTTTGCCACTGACTGACTGTGTGACCTTAAGTAAGTCCTTTCTACCCCTAGGCTTCAGTCTCCCCATCTCTTCAATATGGCAGTCAGATCTGATGATATTTAAGAATCCTTACAAATATTTAAATTGTGGCATAAAGAGTATAATGAGATATCCAAGTTCAGTTCAGTTCAGTCACTCAGTCGTGTCTGACTCTTTGCGACCCCATGAACCGCAGCACACCAGGCCTCTCTGTCCATTACCAACACCCAGAGTTTACCCAAACTCATGTCCATTGAGCTGGTGATGCCATCCAACCATCTCATCCTCTGTTGTCCCCTTCTCCTGCCCTCAATCTTTCCCAACGTCAGGATCTTTTCAAATGAGTCAGCTCTTCACATCAGGTGGCCACAATACTGGAGTTTCAGCTTTAACATCAGTCCTTCCAGTGAACACCCAGGACTGATTTCCTTAGGATGGACTGGTTGGATCTCTTTGCAGTCCATGGGACTCTCAAGAGTCTTCAATACCACAGTTCAAAAGCATCAGTTCTTCTGCACTCAATCGTCTTTATAGTCCAACTCTCACATCCATACATGACCACTGGAAAAACCATAGCCTTGACTAAGTATCCTTACAAATAGGAGAGATCTCTTTCAACTGTCTGGCTTGGATGAAAGGCTGCTCATTGTGAAGGCAGGGAGCTGTCTAGGATGATCCCATTAAGGGCCCAATGGGCCCTGAATGTCTGTGTCCCCCAGCATGGCTGGGGCTAGTTGTGAGCTGACTCCAGCCCAACAGCCTTTGTATTTCTTTGCGTGTAATCCCCAGGGTGAAGTCCTTGCCTTGAAGAGTCTGGGAGAGGCCCTGGTTAATGAAGGTATTTCTTCCCTGGAGAGATTGGAATGGTTTACTCAGCTTAAGAGAGTGATAATTTTTTTCACTTAAATCACATTTATTATAAACCTAAGTGGACTTTATTTGGAGAATAATTTAGTTTCTCAAGATAACTGGAAAAACCTATTAGCAGTGGGAGACTGCTCCAAGCAGCTGGCTTTTTTATAGTTCTTTGGAGCTGAGAGTGGTGTGGCCAGAGGGGAATGCAGCTACCCAGATCTAGGGCAGGGCCTGGAAATCTTCATGTTACTGGAAACTGCAAGAGGGGAAGTATCCTTGAGCTACAGGGAAAATAGATAGGAAGATAATAAATATATTTAAAAAAAAAAGAGAAGCCCTAGTATCTGACTTAAGGGAAATGGCTTGGCCTGCAGAACTTTGGGATTATAATACTTAAAACCTAGAAGGACCTTAGGAGATTATTTGGATCAGATATATCCATTTTTAAGTTAAATAACATTCAAGGCGTAGAGATGTGTCCAAATTCATATACATACTTACACACTCACATTCATAAACAGACCTTACCATTATGGAATCATAGATACACAGTATCCTTGAGCCAAATCCTTTAAAATCATTTTATCAACCCTCACTCACACTATAAATTGAGACCCAGAAGCCTAAAGAGGAGAAAGTATCCACCCAAGGTCACATAGAGAGTCAGTGGTAAGCTGGGAAATTGAGACACAGACTAAGAAGCATTTGGAAACTTCTTGAAGCGTAAAGTTGGAGATGGAAGCAGAGGCTGAGGATATCTGGTACCAGGGGCTTAGTAGGCAGACCACCCACATATTGTGCGTTTACTCTAAAGGCAATTCTATGCTGGATCATGGTCTTCATGTACAAAGATTGCTGTAGAATAAAAGCTTGTAGGCCAGGGGCACATGGAAAAATTGCTATAGACTCCAGCCTTTGTTTTTTTAATTACTCATCTCCTTGTCTCATCTCTCTTCACTTCTCTTCTCCTCTCTTGGCCTCCTCAGTACTCTCTGGTTACTCTCCCTTCTGTTACCTGTGTTAAGAGTCACCATACTTAGCCCCAACTCCTTCCTACCCTACCATGGATCTATCTGAATGGCATCCCTTACAGCTGGAATGTGCATCCCATAAAAATCTATACAGCATCCTGGCTCAATTCCTTTATACAACAAAGTGCTTGTTAACTTATCTCAGGTAAGTACATGAGAGGAAAGACCTAGGCTACACACTAATGAAGACTCTTCCCTGCTCCCAGGTGTTATATAACTTTCTAAAGGAGAGCTCATTACCCCAATTACTTTCTTATTAGTGGATATTTATGGTTGGAAATGTGAAGGCAGGGAAGGGAAGATAGTTTGAGAGTTGGACTATAAAGGAAGCTGAGCATCGAAGAATTGGTGCTTTTGAACTGTGGTGTTGGAGAAGACTCTTGAGAGTCCTTTGGACTGCAGGGAGATCCAACCAGTCCATCCTAAAGGAAATCAGTCCTGAATATTCATTGGAAGGACTGATACTGGAGTTGAAACTCTAATCCTTTGGCCACCTGATGCGAAGAGCTGACTCATAGGAAAAGACCCTGAGGCTGGGAAAGATTGAGGGCAGGAGGAGAAGGGGACCACAGAGGATGAGATGATTGGATGGCATCACTGACTCAATGGACATGAGTTTGAGTAAACTTCAGGAGTTGGTAATGGTCAGGGAGGCCTGGCATGCTGCAGTCCATGGGGCCACAAAGAGTCGGACATGACTGAGCGACTGAACTGAACTGACTGAACTGCCCCTAATATAGTACCTTAAAGGTCTATCATTAAGGGCTTAAAATCAGAGTATTCTTTCTTTGCAACACACGTTACTTATTCTGTCTGAGGTTTTTTGTTAGATATGAGGAGGTTGTGGGAGTGAGGAAGGGACTGGGGAAAAATAACATGAGGAAGTTCCCAGAGAGTGTGGAAGGTGACTGCTTAAGAAACTAATTATAACCCAAGGCAGAAAGGAAATGTGAGCTAAACAGCTCCTCATGGAAGCACAAAGGGAGAGGCATGATATCTTCTATCTGAGAAGAAGTGAAGGGAAGCAGGGAGGGCTGCACAGAAAAGCTGAGATTTGAGTTCACCTAAAACACTGACAGAAAAACCTGGTAGGCTACAGTCTATGGGGTTGCAAAGAGTCAGACATGACTGAACGACTTCACTTTCAAAAAAACTGACAGTGGATATTATCCAAATGAAGAAAATAAAGGGAATAGAGGGAAGAGTGATGGTATATAGGCTTTAAAGTACAGAAAAGGTTGAGCATTGTAATTGGAGGATGCCAGGGAGGACAGAGCAGATGAGGTTTTAAAGGTAAAAGTAGCATAGAAAGGAAGCCTGAAATGAGAGGATTATGGGTTTGGATCTTTTTCTGAAGGCAATGGAGACATAGCGAAGAATTCTAAGCAGGATAGTATCATGATTATTGGGCGTTTTGTTTTGTTTTGAATGACAGCAGTGTGGAGGTTTACCTGGAGGAGGGAAGGCCTAGAAATAGGGAGACTAGCTAGAATATTTTAAAGGTCAGAAATGAATCAGTGGGATGATAGGCACTAGAATAAACAAAATCTATGTAATATTGGGTTGAGGAGATTATCAGTCAGATCCTGCCACATTAATGCTGCATAAAAATCACAGAATCTCAATGTCCTATAACAATAAGCATTTACTTTGCATTCAAATATCAGCAGGTCATCTGAGGTTCTACCGATTATGTCTGGGATTGTTTTGGATTGGTAACAGGGATCAGTTAAGTTCAAGTCAATCGCTCATTCATGTCTGACTCTTTGCAAATCCATAGACTGTAGCATGGCAGGCTTCCCTGTCCATCAGTAACTCCCAGTGCTTGCTAAAACTCATGTCAATCAAGTTGGTGGTGTCATCCATCTCATCCTCTGTCGTACCTTTCTTTTCCTTTCTTCAATCTTTCCCAGCATCAAGGTCATTTTGAATGACTTCTTGGCATCAGATGGCCAAATTTTGGGAGCTACAAATTCAGGATCAATCATTCCAATGAATGAATATCAAGATTGATTTCCTTTAGGATTGACTGGTTTGATCTCCTTGCAGTTCAAGGGACTCTCCAACACTACAGTTCAAAAGCACCAATTCTTCAGTGCTCAGCCTTTTTGTAGTGCAAATCTCACATCCATACAAAATTACTGGAAAAAAATATAGCTTTGACTAGACAGACCTTTGTAGGCAAAGTAATGTCTCTGCCTTTAAATATGCTGTCTAAGTTAGTCTTAATTTTTCTTCCAAGGAACAAGTGTTTTCTAATTTCATGGCTGCAGTCACTGTCTGCAGTGAATTTGGAGACCAAGAAGACAAAGTCTGTCACTGTCTTCACTGTTTCCCATCTATTTGCCATGAAGTGATGGGACCAGATGCCATGATCTTCATTTTCTGAAAGAGTTTTAAGCCAGCTTTTTCACTCTGCTCTTTCAATTTCATCAAGAAGTTCTTTAGATCCTCTTAGCTTTCTGCCATAAGGGTGGTGTTATCTGTATATCTGAGGTTATTGATATTTCTTCTGGAAATCTTGATTCCAGCTTGTGCTTCATCCAGCCGGGCATTTCACAGGATGTATTCTGCATATAAGTTAAACAAGCAGGGTGACAATATACAGCCTTGACGTACTCCTTTCCCAATTTTGAACCAGTTCGTTGTTCCATGTTCAGTTCTGTTGCTTCTTGATTGACTTGCATACATATTTCTCAGGAGGCAGGTATGGTGATCTGGTATTCCTATCTTTAAGAATTTTCCACAATTTGTTGTGATCCACACAGTCAAAGGCTTTGGCATAGTTAATAAAGCAGATGTAGATGCTTTTCTGGAACTCTCTTTTTCTATGATCCAGCAGATGTTGACAATTTGATCTCTGGTTCCTCTGCCTTTTCTAAATACAGGTTGAACATCTGTAAGTTCTTGGTTCACATACTCTTGAAGCCTAACTTGGAGAATTTTGATCATTACTTTGCTAGCATGTGAGATGAGTGCAATTGTGAGGTAGTTTAAACATTCTTTGGCATTGTCTTTCTTTGGGACTGGAGTGAAAACTGACCTATTCCAGTCCTCTGGCTACTGCTGAGTTCTCCAAATTTGTTGATATATTGACTGCAGCACTTTCACAGCTTCATCTTTTAGGATTTAAAATAGCTCATCTGGAATTCCATCACTTCCACTAACTTTGCTCGTAGTGATGCTTCCTAAGGCCCACTTGACTTCACATTCCAGGATGTCTGGCTCTAGGTGAGTGATCACATCATAGTGATTACCTTGGTCATGAAGATCTTTTTTTTGTATAGTTCTGTGTATTCTTGCCACCTCTTCTTAATGTCTTCTGCCAGGTCCATAATGTTTATGTCCTTTATTGTGCCATCTTTGCATGAAATGTTCCTTTAGTATCTCCAGTTTTCTTGAAGGGAATCTGTAGTCTTTCCCATTCTATTATTTTGCTCTATTTCTTTGCATTGATCCCCAAGGAAGGCTTTCTTATATCTCCTTGATATTTTTGGAACTCTGCATTCTGATGGATATAGCTTTCCTTTTCTCCATTTCCTTTCCTTTCTCTTTTAGCTATTTGCAAGGCCTCCTCAGACAAGCATTTTGCCTTTCTGCATTTCTTTTTTGGGGGAGGTGGATGATCTTGATTACTGCCTTCTGTCAATGTCACGAACCTCCATCCATAGTTTTTCAGGTACTTTGTCTATCAGATATAACTCCTTGAATCTGTTTGTCACTTCCACCTGAATGGTTTAGTGGTTTTCCCTATTTTCTTCTGTTTAAGTCTGAATTTGATAACAAGGATGAGAAGACATAAAATATTTCTCAATGCCTAGTTTTTGAATTGGCGCACTGTCACTTACGCTAACTTTCCATTGGCTACAGCAAATAAGATATGTAGGTCTTTAGTGAGAGTGGAAGGGTACCACAATATTAAATGCCAGTGGGCATGGATATATGGAAGGGTGAAAAATTGAGACCACTAATGCTATTAATCTATGCAAGATGGATCTATATGATGCAAATGAGGAGAGACAGGAAAGGCTATAAGACATTTGAGAAATTGAAACAAAAAGGCAGTTGGACCACAGAGAGCATGGGGAGAGTTGTTTTTGTTGTTGTTCAGTCCCTCAGTTGTCTCTGAGTCTTTGCAACCCCATGGACTACAGCATGCCAGGTTTTCCTGTCCTTCTCTGTCTCCTGGAGTTTGCTCAAACTCATGTCCATTTATTCGGTGATGACATCCAACCATCTCTTCCTCTGTCACCCCCTTCTCCTCTTGTCCTCAGTCTGTCCCAGCATCAGGTCTTTTCCAGTGAGTCATTTCTTTGCATCAGGTGGCCAAAGTATTGGAGTTTCAGCTTCAGCATCAGTCCTTCCAGTGAACATTCAGGGTTGATTTCCTTTAGAATTGACTGATTTGATCTCTTTGCTGTCCAAGGGATTCTCAAGAGTCTTTGCCAGCACCACAGTTTGAAAACATCAATTCTTTGGCCTTCAGCCTTCTTTATGGTCCAGTTCTCACATTCATAAATGATTACTGGAAAACCATAAATTTGACTACATGGACCTTTGTTGGCAAAGTGATGTCTCTGTTTTATAATATGCTGTCTAGCTTTGCCATAGCTTTTCTTCCAAGGAGCAAAGCATCTTTTAATTTCATGGCTGCAGTCACCATCCACAGTGATTTTGAAGACCAAGAAAGTAAAGTCTGTTACTGTTTCCATTCTTTCTTTATCTATTTGCCATGAAGTGATGGGACTGGATTCCATGATCTTAGTTTTTGAATGTTGAATTTTAAGCCAGCTTTTTGCTCTCTTCTTTCACCTTCATCAATTTGGTATGTTATAAAACTGATAAGGCCCAGTCCATGCAGGTTCCCTCTGGTCATATTAAGGGGTTTCGTCTTTATCCTTAGAGCAATGAGAAGCTACTATAGAGTTTTAAACAGATCCATAATTTTAGCCTGGGAGTTGGATATGTTACTTACCATTCACTGACTTAGGGAAACCTAGAGAAGCCTGAGTCCTTCTTCAGTCCAAGAGCTAGAGGTAGGCATGTGGTAGATCTTGATAAGTCTAAGCTGGAGTTTCTCAATTTTCCACCTCATTCATATTTTAGGCTAGGTAATTCTTTAATGCAGTGGTCTGTCCTTTGTATTGCAGGATGTTTAGCAGCATCCTGGGCTTCTACCCACCAGGTATTAATAGCAATACTTTCCTCAAGCTGTGATAACTAAAAATGCCTCCAGACATTGTCAAATATTTCCTAGTGGGCAAAATCACCCTGGCTAAGGGCCACTGGGATAAACTAATAATGGAAATTTAATTTCCTTTGTCAGTAATTGATTTAAAAATAGTTTGTTCTTCAGAGCAGTGGTCAACCCCAAGTATCCATTTTCCATTTATTTCTTAGCAGTAGAGTGCGAATTTTTAGCCTGGTACATTACTGGCAGATTTTCTTGCAGCTGGGTGGAGTGATGACACTGGCCAATGAAATTTAATTGTATGGGGCTTCTGGGAAGACTTTTAAATGGAGATAATATACCTTTACATTTATTTCTTCCATCTACCTTCCTGAATATGGATGTGATGACTGGATCTTCACAAGCTATCTAGGATCATGTAGATATGAGAAGTCCCTAAGGATGGTAAAATAGAAGGCTGTGAGGATCCTGGGTCTCTGATGATTTCAGCCTTGAACTGATTGCCTCTGTTCTTATGGATACAGTTTTATCATCCTTAGGTCATCTGTTTTGATTTGTCTGTTTTTCTACTGTGTTGTTGCTGAACCTAAGCCTAACTGGTAATGTATATACCATGTGGTACAATTTTTGCTAATGACAAGTGAAGAGAAATTTGTTTCAGAGAGTTAGGTAAGATTTTTCTCTCTCTAAAAGTGTCAAAAGGAACAATTGTCCTGTCTTTCAGTCTTTGGACATTATTGCATGCAAACTTAATGTGTGATACTACTGTGGCCATTATTTGACCATAAGAGGAGTAGTTGACATACTGATGATAACAGAGCAAACAGATGGAAAGGACCTAGATTCTTGATATTATTGGGCCAATGAATTGGCCAACATATGTGACCATCTCCAGTATGTCTGTTACAGACAACAAATTTTTATACATTTTATCATAACTTAATCAATTTAGTTAATTTTTATTTCTGTTCAATTCAGTTCAGTCGCCTAGTCATGTCCGACTCTTTGCAACCCCGTGAATCACAGCACGCCAGGCCTCCCTGTCCATCAACAACTCCTGGAGTTCATTCAAACTCACATCTATCGAGTTGGTAATGCCATCCAGCCATCTCATCCTCGGATGTGCCCTTCTCCTCCTGCCCCCAATCCCTCCCAGCATCAGAGTCTTTTCTAATGAGTCAACTCTTTGCATGAGGTGGCCAAAGTACTGGAGTTTCAGCTTTAGCATCATTTCTTCCAAAGAACACTCAGGGCTGATCTCCTTTAGAATGGACTGGTTGGATCTCCTTGCAGTCCAAGGGACTCTCCAAAGTCTTCTCCAGCACCACAGTTCAAAAGCATCAATTCTTCAGTGCTCAGCTTTCTTCACAGTCCAACTCTCACATCATTACATGACTACTGGAAAAACCATAGCCTTTACTAGAAGGACCTTTGTTGGAAATACCTTAAAACTTCCTAATTGATACAAATAGGTTAGGAAAGGGAAGTGATGAGTTAAGTTGGGATATGGTGAGTTTAGAAAAAAAAAAATATGTGGCACATCTAGGTTTGTGATGCCAAACAAACAGTTGGCTATATAAGTATGAGCCCAAAAGAAGACATGAGATTCTTTGATCTTGGGGAAAGAGTCCTACTCCTCATTGTTTCTGGAAGCCTGGCTATCCATTGTGACCACTTTGTCCTTACTTATGCCTAATATATTGGTAGTGTCATAAAAAGGGAGCTCTACTTCAGAGTCCCAGGGATAGAATAGCAAAGAGCTAAAATAGAACAGCCTCCCTAGAATCAACGATAATGTCTTCAAGGCTGAATGTCAGTAGTTACTCAGGCTAACTTCAGTATGTGCTTATGGTACTCTACCCAGCCTTCAATCTCCACAGCCCAAATTCTGATCTTGCCTTATAGCAGTAGCTATGGACAAAATCTCAACTCCTTCTGGGACTTCCCTTAGGTTTGCTACCAATGTGTTCCTGTCCCTATACAGCTATTAAAGCTTGGGGACTTCAACTAAGCACTTATACAAGTTCACAGCCACCAGAGGACAACACAGTCTGGAAAAGCCTTGCCAACAGGAAGTACAAACAAGTTCTCCTGGAGAGTCATTTATTGTCTAGACCAGAAGCCCTCCTACTACTGTCTTTAATTTTTAAGAAGTCATAAGAAGGGAGCTCAGAGGCATTGAATTTTGAAGGGTACTGTAGCACCCTGTTTTTGTCTTTATTACTGTTTCAAGGAGATCAAACTTGAAACTTGCCAGGAGATCAAACCAGTCAATCCTAAAGGAAATTGGTCCTGAATACTCATTGGAAGGACTGATAATGAAGCTGAAGCTCCAGTACTTTGGCCAGCTGGTGCGAAGAACTGACTTCCTAGAAAAGACTCTGATGATGGAAATGATTGGAGGCAGGGGGAGAAGGAGACGACAGAGGGTGAGTTGGCTGGATGGCATCACCGACTTAATGGACATGAATTTGAGCAAGCTCTGGGAGTTGGTAATGGACAGAGAAGCCTGGCGTGCTGCAGTCCATGGTGTCGCAGTCAGACACGACTGAGCAACTGAACTTAACTCAGTTTCAGGCTTTGTGGGAGAAGTAGGAACTCCACATAATGCCAGAGTGTCATGAGTTAAAGCCAAAAGCAGCTGGAAACACCAACCAAGGGATATATTTGGAAGGTGAATTCCTCCTCCTCTTCTTCCAGAAGGGGCAGGAAGACCTTGGTCTCATACCCAGATCACAGAACCACAGATTAGAGCTGAAAAAGCTCTTAACTATCAGGCAAGGATTCTTAGCCTGGGGATCCATGAGTCACCTAAAATTTTATTCAAAATTGTGTCATCTACATTCACAGATTTCATCAGATTCTAAGAAATCTATGATCCCACAAAAGTTAAGAAGCACTCCAAACCCTTGAAGTTACAAATGAGTCACTGAGAAGGATGGAGAACTTGCCCAAAGCCGACAGAGTTAGTTAGGAGAAGAACTGGGACTAGAACTCATACCTCTGACACAAAAAGGAGACACTCTTTACGCTATGTAATAATCTATTAAATCTTTCTCTTCAAACTGTAGTTCCCTGGGCACAGAGAAGGATAGAAAGTGATGACAGTACTAAGCTAAAGCTGGGAAGCAAGTGTAGCCCAGACTGCATTTATAGGTGATAGAATGGGCTGGAGGGGAGAATGTGAGGGAACCATAATCAGGAAATCCAGAAGTCTGCTGAGGAAGTTGCCTGAATGCCTTATGTTTGCCTGTCTGAGGCCTCTTCTTCCTATTTTTCTTTGACTCCAGGTTCTGCTTACTTCTTCCAGTATTTGGAGTTTAACTCTGTGTTTGAACACAATCTCATCTCTTTCCTTCTTAGCCTTCCCTAAAACTAAGTGTCAAGAAACTTTGGGTATTAGTGCTACTCACTTCTGGGCCATGGAGGAACCATGCCAAATAAAGAATCTTACAAAATTTTTTTAGTAACTGGCTGTCTTCTATTACTAAGCTTAGTGGCCCATGAAATATCAGAAGGGGAAAAGATCTTAGAAAATTCATCAAGTCTAACTCCTTGATGACACAAAAAGGGTTCTATGATCGAGAGAGGAAGAGGGATAGACCTGTCACCACAAGAACTTAAGGAACTAGAACTGTGCCCCAAGTACATTTGTTTTATAGCTTTCTCTATCATGCTATACTTCACCTGGCTGTCTTATGGCCTGTCTAGGGTGATGCTGAAATCTCTTTTTGAAGCCCTGGCCAGCAGGGCAAAACTGTTGGACTAGTGGATTCGTTAGGCCCCACCAGAGTCTTCTTCCTAAATCTCATGCCTAATACAGGACACCCCCAAACCCTGCCACTAGGTCAATGCTCTAGCTCTCAACTCCTTAGCTATGTGCCCTTGGAGGCAGTATTGCAAAAGGAAAGAGTCCTGCAAACTTCATTTCAATATCAGATGCAGCAGTTGCCAGGATGGTGACAGACAAGTCATGTCTCAAAGTTCAGCTATTGTATCTGTAAAATAATGACAATACCACACTGAGCATTCTTTACTCCTCTTTTTAAGCTTCACATTTCTTTCATAGTGTTTTTCACTCTCTTGCATACTTTATCATTTGTTTGCTTTTTACTTTCCCAATTTTCTATTGGAATATCAGCTGCCTGAGGATAGGGACTTTTGGCTACTTCATCCATTTCTGTATGTCCAGCACCTATAACAGTGTTTGATTTTTGTGTCTTCTCAGTGAAAAGCTGTTGAATGAATGAATGAGGATTAAATAAGAGAAAAAAATGGGAGTGCCCAATTTATAGGAAGTTCTCACTTTGAGAATTCTCTTGGGCTCTTCTTGTGCTGTGTGGCAAGTGCATGGTATAGCTGAATACCTGTCCAGGCACGCCTTCACAGCTACTGCTCATTCTCCCCACCCTATGCCATGGTGAAGTTGTGGCATACCTTGTCATAAAGTTGGTGACCATGTACAAGGGCCAGGCTGGGAGCTAGTGTAGGAAGTCAGGAAGTTATATCAGTCTAGACCTGTATCTGTTTTTCTTGGATGGTGGGATCTTTCCAAGGGTGGAATTTGAAAGTGCTGTGTTTTCTCCTCATGTAAAACAAAGATATAATCCACAAGAAGCATACATGACAGATTTATTTGCAATTGAGCATCCTTTGGTAGAATGAATTCAGAAGTAATTGGTACTTATGAAACTCGGAAATTCAAAGGTTAAATGCCAAGTACATGAGACTGAGAGCTTTGTCATTGTAGTGACAGTCCAATGGATGTTCAATTTAAACAAGCTGGCTTCTTTTGTTCTCTCCCCACTCCTCTCCTCATCTGCCTCACCTTCATTGCAAGTTGCGCTTGTCTTAATTGTCATCTGCCTGTCTCCCAGCCCATCTTATGTGTCTCCTCTCAGTCTGCCCTTACTGGCTGACCTAATCATAACATTTGACAGTTTTTCTCTCAATCTTCCTCTGCTTCTCAATTCTCATCCTGAGAAACAGTTTGTAGAAGATGCTTTTGTAATTCCAAATGGCAAAGTAAATTGTCAGTCGATAATTCAGCACATAAGCTTCTGAACTCCCAGAGGAAAGGCTGTGGATCATCCCACAGAATCTTCTGAGACAGAAGTTGGTATCTCAGCCTCTATGGACTGTTAGACAGGCTATGTTTGAGCCTGTACAGGGAAATTCTCAGCCAGAAAACTAGGCACACAGTTGAGAGAGAGCTAAGAAGCCACCTACACTATGTCTACGCTCCTTAGCAGAAATGTGGTTCTTCTCTGAAACATCCTAAATAATCAATTATCTAGACCTTTCCTGAACATCTCCCATGACAAGGAGCTCACTCCACATAGTGACAACTTGTTACATCTGTAGCCCATTCAGAAAGTTCTTCCTCCTGGTGAGCTGAAATCTGTCTACTTATGGCTTCTATAAATAGGTCTTAACTCTGCCTTCTGGGGCTTCCTGAACTCATCTTCTTTCTCTGCCTTTACCAGCTCCTTAGAGGTATGAAGTAAAAGACCACTTCCCATAAGTGTTCTATTCTCCAGCATAGAAAGTCACAACTCTTTTAGCTCCCTCCTCTGACTGTACACTTCTTTCTGAACAGATATCAAATATGAACCTATAGATGTATGATATACATAACTGGATACAGCCCTTCAGTAAGAGGCTAAACAGGGCAGAATGGAAAGAAATTGTAACTTACCTCGATCTGACACTATAGTTATATTAATGCAGCCTGAATTCGCATTAGATTTCTTTTTTGTTTTTTTGGGTTTTTTGCATCACACTGTGTTGCTGTGAATTTTAAAAATATTCTAAACATAAAAGTTTAGAGTTATGTTTCATTTAATGGAAATTTTTAAGACTTAAGCTGGTGGAGGGGGAAGAGAGCATCTCAAGTAACACTGAGAAAACTGCTCCAATGAGGCAAGGAGGAGAGACAGGAATTATAGAAGTTTTGCAACAAAGAACAGGCAGTCTGAACATCAAAAGATTACTGCAAATTAAAGAAAATCAGATATCCCAAGTTAAGGAACTTAGTGTTTTTCTAAAGAAGATGCAAGAGTCTGGGCTCACTGAAATTATTCGTTATACACCTTAGCATATTAAAAAGCAGAGACATTACTTTGCCTACAAAGGTCCATCTAGTCAAAACTATGGTTTTTACAGTAGTCATGTATGGATGTGAGAGTTGGACCATAAAGAAAGCTGACCACTGAAGAATTGATGCTTTTGAACTGTGATATTGGAGAGCTCTTGAGAGTCCCTTGGACTGCAAGAAAATCAAACCAGTCAATCCTAAAGGAAATCAGTCTTGAATATTCATTGGAAAGACTGATGCTGGAGCTGAAACTCCAATACTTTGGCCACCTGTTGTGAAGAACTGACTCATTGGAAAAGACCCTGATACTGGGACAGATTAAAGGCAAGAGGAGAAGAGGATAACAGAGGATGAGATGGTTGGATGGCATCACCCACTCGATGGACATGAGTTTGAGTAAACTCCAGGAGTTGGTGATGGAGAGGAAAGCCTGGTGTACTGCAGTCCATGGGGTCACAAAGAGTCAGACACGACTGAGCGACCCTATGGACTGTAGCCTGCCAGGTGCCTCTGTCCATAGGATTATTCAGGCAAAAATAACTGAAGTGGGTTGCCACACCCTCCTCTATCTGATAGATGATTTGCCAAAATTTTCTCCCATTCTGTAGGTTAATTTTTCATTTTGTTAATTTTGTCCCTTTCTGAGCAGCAGCTCTTTAAATTTAAAAAAAAAAACATTTTTGATTAAAATTATTTACAATGTCATGTTAGTTTCAGGTGTAGAGCATAGTGATCCATTTATATTTGTATATGTGTGTGTTTATATATATACATTATATATAT
This sequence comes from Nanger dama, assembly GCA_917880005.1. NCBI lineage: Eukaryota > Metazoa > Chordata > Mammalia > Artiodactyla > Bovidae > Nanger > Nanger dama. The sequence goes on along the minus strand of CAKJTW010000073.1, from coordinate 3,311,727 downwards.
ATATATATATATATATATATATATATATATGCCATGCTGTGATCAGTTGTGTTCAACTCTTTGCTACCCATGGAATGGAGCCTATCAAGCTCCTCTGTCGATATTGATTCTCTAGGCAAGAATACTGGGGTGGGTTGCCGTGTCCTCCTCATACATATCTTATATATTTTTTTCATATATATATATAATTTTTAAGATTATTTATCCTTATAGATTATTACAAAATACTGTGGATAGTTCCCTGTGCTATACAGTAGGTCTTGTTGGTTACCTGTTTTATATATAGTAGTGTGTATATCTTAACCCAAACCTCCTAAAATATCCTTGCTGAGCCACCTTCCATCCACTTTCCACTTTGGCATTATAAGTTTATTTTCTGTGTCTATTTTCTGAGTCTATTTCTGCTTTGTAAATAAGTTCATTTGTGTCTTTTAAAAATACATCTTACATATAAGTATAACCACATATTTGACTTTGTCTGGCCCACTTCACTTAATATAATTTTTAAGTCCATTCATATTGCTGCAAATGATATGATTTCACTCCTTTTTATGTCAGAGTAGTAATTAAGTATGCAAGGAGATCAAACCAGTCGATCTGAAAGGAAATCAACCTTAAGTATTCATTGGAAAGACTGATGCTGAAGTTGAAGCTCCAATACTTTGGCCACCTGGTGTAAAGGGCCAACTCATTGGAAAAGACTCTGATGCTGGGAAGGATTGAGGGCAGGAGAAGAAGGGGATGACAGAGGATGGAGATGGTTGGATATCATCACTGAATCAATGAACATGAGTTTGAACAGACTCTGGGAAGTAGTAAAGGAAAGAGAAGCCTGGCATGCTGCAGTTCATGAGGTCACAAAGAGTTGGAGACAACTTAGCAACTGAACAACAGCAAAAGCATTCCATTGTCTGTATTCTACCACACCTTTATCCATTCATCTTTTGACAGACATTTAGGTTGCTTCCATGTCTTGGTTATTGTAAACAGTGCTGCAATGAACATTGGGATGCATGTTTCATTTTTTAATTTACTTTTTATTGAAAGATAATTGCTTTACAGAATGCTGTTGTTTTCTGTCAAACCTCAACATGAATCAACAATAGGTTTACATATATCCCCTCCCTTTTGAATCTCATTCCCATCTCCTGCCCCATCCTACCCCTCTAGATTGATACAGAGTCCCTGTTTGAGTTTCCTGAGCCATGCAGCAAATTCCCATTGGCTAACTATTTTACATATGGTATGCAAGTTTCCATGTTACTCTTCCCATACATCTCACTCTCTCCCTCCCTTCTCCCCATGTCCATAAGTCTCTTCTCTATGTCTGTTTTTCCATTGCTGCTCTGCAAATAAATTCTTCACTACTGTTTCTCTAGATTCTGCATATATGTGTTAGAATACAATATTTATCTTTTTCTGACTTACTTGACTCAGTATAATAGGTTCTAGGTTCATCCATCTCTTCAGAACTGACTCAAATGAGTTCCTTTTATGACTGAGTAATATTCCATTGTGTATGTGTACACAACTTCTTTATCCATTCATCTGTCAATGGACATCTAGGTTGCTTCCATGTTCTAGATATTGTAAATAGTGCTGTAATGAACAATGGGATACGTGTGCATTTTTCAATTTTGGTTTCCTCGGGGTATATGCCTAGGAGTGGGATTGTCAGCTCACATGGTGGTTTTGTCCTAGTTTTTAAAGGAATCTCCATATTATCTTCTGGGGTCAAGGGCAGCGGCCCAGAGGAGCAACCACAAGTCCAAGGAGTGGCTGTTGTGCGGGCACAGGAGGGCCAAGAGGAGATACTCCATGTTCAATGTCAGGAGGGGTGACATCGGCCAAGGTAAGGAGCAGTGGCTGCACTTTGCTGGAGCAGCCGTGAAGAGATACCCCACGTCCAAGGTAAGAAACAATAGGTGTGGAAAGAGGGCATCAGAGGGCAGACACACTGAAACCATACTCAAAGAAAATTAACCAATCTGGTCACATGGACCACAGCCTTGTCTAACTCAATGAAATTAAGCCACCCAAGACAAACGGGTCATGGTGGAGATGTCTGACAGAATGTGGTCCACTGGAGAAGGGAATGGCAAACCACTTCGGTATTCTTGCCTTGAGAACACCATGAACAGTATGAAAAATCAAAATGATAGGATACTGAAAAGGAACTCCTCAGGTCGGTAGGTGCCCAATATGCTACTGGAGATCAGTGGAGAAATAACTTCAGAAAGAATGAAGGGATGGAGCCAAAGCAAAAACAATATCCAGTTGTGGACGTGACTGGTGATAGAAGCAAGGTCCGATGCTGTAAAGAGCAATATTGCATAGCAACCTGGAATGTTATGTCCATGAATCAAGGCAAATTGGAAGTGGTCAAACAGGAGATGGCAAGAGTGAATGTTGACATTCTAGGAATCAGCGAACTAAAATGGACTGGAATGGGTGAATTTAACTCAGATAACCATTACATCTACTTCTGTGGGAAGGAACCCCTTAGAAAAAATGGAGTAGCCATCATGGTCAAAAAAAAAGAGTCCAAAATGCAGTACTTGGATGCAGTCTCAAAAACGACAGGATTATCTCTGTTTGTTTCCAAGGCAAACCATTCAATATCACAGTGATCCAAGCCTATGCCCCAACCAGTAATGCTGAAGAAGCTGAAGTTGAATGGTTCAACGAAGACCTACAAGACCTTTTAGAACTAACACCCAAGAAAGATGTCCTTTTCATTATAGGGGACTGGAATGCAAAAGTAGGAAGTCAGGAAACACCTGGAGTAACAGGCAAATTTGGCCTTGGAATACAAGAATGAAGCAGGGCAAAGGCTAATAGAGTTTTACCAAGAGAATGCACTGGTCATAGCAAACACCCTCTTCCAACAACACAAGAGAAGACTCTACACCTGGACATCACCAGATGGTCAAAACTGAAATAAGATTGATTATACTCTTTGCAGCCATAGATGGAGAAGCTCTATGCAGTCAGCAAAAACAAGACTGGGAGCTCACTGTGGCTCAGATCAGACTTACATTGAGGAAAGCAGGGAAAACCTCTAGACCATTAAGATATGACCTAAAAAAATCCCTTATGATTATGCAGTGGAAGAGAGAAATAGATTTAAGAAACTAGATCTGATAGAGTACCTGATGAACTAAGGATGGAGGTTCTTGACATTGTACAGGAGACAGGGATCAAGACTATCTCCATGGAAAAGAAATGCAAAAAAAAAAAAAGACTGCTTAAGGAGGCCTTACAAATAGCTGTTAAAAGAAGAGAGGCAAAAAGCGAATGAGAAAAGGAAATATATAAGCATCTGAATGCAGAGTTCCAAAGAATAACAAGGAGAGATAAAAAGCCTTCTTCAGTGATCAATGGAAAGAAATAGAGGAAAAGAACAAAATGGGAAAGACTAGAGATCTCTTCAAGAAAATTAGAGATACCAAGGGAACATTTCATGCAAAGATGGGCTCAATAAAGGACAGAAATGCTATGGACCTAACAGAAGCAGAAGATATTAAGAAGAAGTGGCAAGAATACACGGAAGAACACTACAGAAAAGATCTTCACGACCCAGATAATCACAATGGTGATTATTAGAGCCAGACGTCCTGGAATGTGAAGTCAAGTGGGCCTTAGAATGCATCACTATGAACAAAGCTAGTGGAGGTGATGGAATTCCAGTGAAGCTATTTCAAATCCTGAAAGATGATGTTGTGAAAGTGCTGCACTCAATATGCCAGCACATTTGGAAAACTCAGCAGTGGCCACAGGACTGGAAAAGGTCCGTTTTCATTCCAATCCCAAAGAACGGTAATACCAAAGAGTGCTCAAACTATCGCACAAATGCACTCATCTCACAGCCTATTAAAGTAAGGCTCAAAAGTCTCCAAGCCAGGCTTCAGCAACATGTGAACCATGAACTTCCAAGTGTTCAAGCTGGTTTTAGAATAGGCAGAGGAGCCAGAGATCAAATTGCCAACATCCGCTGGATCATGGAAAAAGCAATAGAGTTCCAGAAAAACATCTATTTCTGCTTTATTGACTATGCCTTTGACTAGACCACCACCTGCCTCTTGATAAACCTATATGCAGGTCAGGAAGCAAGTTAGAACTCGACATGGAACAACAACTGGTTCCAAATAGGAAAAGGAGTACTTCAAGGCTGTATATTGTCACCCTGCTTATTTAACTTCTATGCAGAGCACATCATGAGAAATGGTGGGCTGGAAGAAGCACAAGCTAGAATAAGATTGCCGGGAGAAATATCAATAACCTCAGATATGCAGATGACACCACCCTTATGGCAGAAAGTGAAGAGGAACTTAAAAGCCTCTTGATGAAAGTGAAAGAGGAGAGAGAAAAAGTTGGCTTAAAACTCAACATTCAGAAAACGAAGATCATGGCATCCGGTCCCTTCACTTCATGGCAAATGCTATTATCAAGTCGCAAAATCTCCCAATGACCACCAGGGAGCCGATATCCGATGCAAAAGCAAGAGACCAAGCTCGAGCTGGGACTCCCACTGATGCCGGCAAAGTGGCTATAGGGAGGAGCCCCGGATATTGGGTTACATTATATAGGGAGTGTTCACGGAAAAAATAGAATTTCTAGGTTGGGGGACATCTGATTGGTCAGTTTCTTTCAAAGGGTTGTGTGTTGATTTTTGATTGGACCCAGTTACCTAGGTAGACCATGAGTTCCTGAACGTTAAGTCAGGAGATTCTGGCCTGGGGTCTGATTGGCTCGTGGGTGGTGGGGGTGAGGTCAGGGGATTTCCAAAGGCTTTGGATTTCCTGGAACCTTACAAAATGGAGTTTTTCTGTTAACAAAATGGAGTAGCTTAGATTCTTCATTCCCTCCTTGTCTAGGATCCAGGACAGACCCAATCATGGGTCTGGGGTCAGTTCTATATTGTCTGCCACTAAGGGGACTGTTGGCAAGGCCGTATATTGGGATCTGCACACCATGAGCTACACCGCTTTGATGTAGCTTTTAATGAAGGCCACCAATTAGTTTAGTAAGCATGGCCCAAGGGTGAGTAGCTTAACAAGATAATCAGAGGCCCTACCAAGGAAGATATGAGAGTTGTGAACCAAGAGGATGAGTTGAACCAGGTTTCAAATGAATTTTGAGACATTTCTCTTTCTCTTTTTCTCTGACTCAGCCCTTCTCTTATCTTGGCCAGGGACTCCCTGCCTATCCCCGAGTGATCACATAAAAACAACGTTTTTCCCCTAATGCAGCACATAGGCCCCCTGAGAGATTTCATACTCAAGATACTTCTTGGGAATTGGGGTGGACGTTCTTTCTTCTGTAACTTCTGCCTACTGTACATGGGCGTAGGCCTGCCTAGCAGAGCAGAAGTCTCTCTCTACCTGATCTAAGTTGGGGTTTTCCACATCTGAAACCAGCTTCTATCTTTGTAGTAACAGCAATTTTGTTGGCCTCTCTCAGAGATGAAATGGGCAAGGGCCAAACAGGAGACCTACCAGTATGGTCATCTCTGGTCCCCAGAAATAGAAGACAACATTTGGGGTGAGGGTTGCACGATTTGTGACCCTTTCTGACTGATTGGTGGTGAGGCAACAGAGCTGTGCTCCAAGAACCTTGTGTTCAGTCTGAAGTTACCATCTTCCACCTGGGTGGGGGCACAAATACACTGATATGCATATTTATTTGAGTAACAACCAGGACTCTGTCCGAGGTTGTACCAACCTTTGATTGTTTCTGTTTTTGTATCTCCTCCCTTCCCTGATTAGCAATTTTTTGAATCCACGCTTTGGAATTCAGGGAAGGTCAATGAACTCTTTATTATCAAATTCAGACTCAAATTGAAGAAAGTAGGAAAAACCACTAGACAATTCAGCTATGACCTAAATCAAATCCCTTACGATTATACAGTGGAAGTGAGAAATAGATAAGGGACTAGATCTGATAGATAGAGTGCTTGATGAACTTTGGAATGAGATTCGTGACATTGTACAGGAGACAGGTATCAAGACCATCCAAATGGAAAATAAATGCGAAAAATCAAAATGGCTGTCTGGGGAGGCCATACAAATAGCTGTGAAAAGAAGAGAAGCAAAGCAAAGGAGAAAAGCAAAGATATAAGCATCTGAATGCAGAGTTCCAGAGAATAGCAAAAGAGATAAGAAAGCCTTCTTCAGCGATCAAAGCAAAGAAATAGAGGATAACAACAGAATGGGAAAGACTAGAGATCTCTTCAAGAAAATTAGAGATACATAGGGAACATTCCATGCAAAGATGGGCTTGATAAAGGACAGAAATGGTATGGACCTAACAGAAGCAAAAGATATTAAGAAGAGGTGGCAAGAATACACGGAAGAATTGTACAAAAAGATATTCACAACCCAGGTAATCATAATGATGTGATTACTAATCTAGAGCCAAACATCTTGGAATGTGAAGTCAAGTGGGCCTTAGAAAGTATCACTGTGAACAAAGCTAGTGGGTGTGATGGAACTCCAGTTGAGCTGTTTCAAATCCTGAAAGATGATGCTGTGAAAGTGCTGCACTCAATATGCCAGCAAATTTGGAAAACTCAGCAGTGGCCACAGGACTGGAAAAGGTCAGTTTTCATTCCAATTCCAAAGAAAGACAATGCCAAAATGCTCAGACTACCACACAATTGCACTCATCTCACACGCTAGTAAAGTAATGTTCAAAATTCTGCAAGCCAGGCTTCTGCAATACGTGAACCATGAACTCCCTCATGTTCAGTCTGGTTTTAGAAAAGGCAGAGGAACCAGAGATCAAATTGCCAACATCTGCTGGATCATGGAAAAAGCAAGAGAGTTCCAGAACAACATCTATTTCTGCTTTATTGACTGTGCCAAAGCCTTTGACTGTGTGGATCATAATAAACTGGAAAATTCTGAAAGAGATGGGAATACCAGACCACCTAACCTGCCTCTTGAGAAATCTGTATGCAGGTCAGGAAGCAACAGTTAGAACTGGACATGGAACAACAAACAGACTGGTTCCAAGTAGGATAAGGAGTACGTCAAGGCTGTATATTGTCACCCTGATTATTTAACTTCTATGCAGAGTACATCATGAGAAATGCTGAGCTGAATAAAGCACAAGCTGGTATCAAGATTGCCGGGAGAAATATCAATAATCTCAGATATGCAGATGACACCACCCTTATGACAGAAAGTGAAGAGGAACTAAAAAGCTTCTTGATGAAAGTAAAAGAGGAGGGTGAAAAAGTTGGCTTAAAGCTCAATATTCTGAAAACGAAGATCATGGCATCTGATCCCATCATTTCATGGGAAATAGATGGGGAAACAGTGGAAACAGTGTCAGACTTTATTTTTGTTGGCTCCAAAATCACTGCAGATGGTGACTGCAGTCATGAGACTAAAAGACACTTACTCCTTGGAAGAAAAGTTATGACCAACCTAGATAGTATATTCAAAAGCAGAGACATTACTTTGCCAACCTGTGGTCATGTATGGATGTGAGAGTTGGACTGTGAAGAAGGTTGAGCGCCGAAGAATTGATGCTTTTGAACTGTGGTATTGGAGAAGACTCTTGAGAGTCCCTTGGACTGCAAAGAGAATCAACCTGTCCATTTTGAAGGAGATCAGCCCTGGGATTTCTTTGGAAGGAATGATGCTAAAGCTGAAACTCCAGTACTTTGGCCACCTCATGTGAAGAGTTGACTCATTGGAAAAGACTCTGATGCTGGGGAGGATTGGGGGCAGGAGGAGAAGGGGACGACAGAGGATGAGATGGCTGAATGGCATCACGGACTTGATGAACGTGAGTCTGACTGAACTCCAGGAGATGGTGATAGACAGGGAGGTCTGGCGTGCTGTGATTCATGGGGTCACAGAGAGTTGGACACGACTGAGCAACTGAACTGAACTGAACAAGGAGGCTGAACAAAGTCTATATCCTACAGATAAGAAATGGAGAACACAGAACAGATCTGTATTCCAGAGCCCCATAGAGTCCTGCTCAGTTTTAATTTTAGGGAAGTAGGCAAATATGACTATGATAACTTCCTGTCAAAATGGGCATAGGACTGCCCCAGCTTGGAGTATAGACACTGAATTGAAAGTATTTCTGAGTTCCAAGTTCTAGATCTGAGTCCTGTATGATTAAAGTTCTAATCCCTTGGTCTGCCATTTTGATGTAACAGACCCAATTAGAAGTAGTTGAAGGAGTGATAACTGGAATTTAGTACACAAAATAAGTCTCATTTCTTTTTAGAAGAATAGGCCTGAAACCCAGTCTGGACCTGGCACTTCAGGGAGACTTGTAGCTATGTAGCCAGTTGCCTAGTTTTATAAAAAAGTAAGGTTACTAGCTTCCAGCAGACATTGTTTTGAAAATGGTGGCATCCAAGCCTGACACGACTCAGAAAACTCAAGTGTTTAGCAAAACAAGGTGTAATCTGTTAGTACACCCATAGCATCACCTAGTTATTTCCCAGGATATCTGAACCATAGCTACTTTATTTTGACTTTTAATTGTAAACTTTTCCTTAATAGCCAAAGCAGATTTCACCGTTTATGATGTCAGTGTTTCTCTAGGTATGAGAGAGAAGAGGCAAGAATTGGGACTCATAAAATCTTCTCCTGAAAAGATCTAACTACCTGAAGGCCTGTTCTGCCAGTTTTTTCCAGAGCACAGAGTGCCTCATTCCTGATTTTCACCCTGAACTCCTTTCAGGGGCGTTGAAAGTCAGCAGTTTCAGCAGCCATGATTTAGTCTTTGTAGGTGTAGATGGCGAGTGTCAGTCTTCAGTTGGCAGAGCCCCTTTTGCTCATAAACTTGACCATGATTGTGAGGGGGGCATTTCATGACCATTTTATCCCATGGTGCTGAGAATGTCCATTCTCAAGTTTGGCAAAGATTCTGTTGACAGGCCACTTAATGTGCTGTTACTGGACTAGGCCATAAAACAGTATTCAGAATTCTCTGGACCACTTGTCTTACTAGCTTCTTGGTCCAGGAAAATATTCCCTCTTGTTGCTTCTTGACATATCTAGAGTTACACTGTTACCATCATCGATCTCATATGGGACTATATATTATTCTATTAGAGGCCTCACACACATATTTGACAGTGTAAGAAACAGCAATTTTGTAAAACAGGTGAAATACAAATAACATAGCCAGCAGTATTAGTAAAGTCACAAGTAAGACTTAGTTAAGAACTTCCATTATATGTAGCCCAGTATATATTCAGGACATCTGACTTAGTCTGCCCTGTAGAATCTTTATCTTCAAGGGAAATTATATATTGGCACCATCTATAAGGCACATAGCCCAGTTTTCTAGTGTTACTAGACTGATTATCTTTAGCATGATTTAATTTTTTTTCCAACACAGAGGAGGCTTTAAGTTACTGTAGCTTGGTGTTATCTATATAAGTCCATCCCATAATTGTGGGAGATTTTCCCCTCCTTTGTGGAAACTTTCCTTGTTCTGATTGAGCTTGGGTAATAGAAAAAGCTCAAATTTATAGCCAGAGTCAGAGCAGGCATTATTAATTGAACTGGTGAGGGGATCCTATCTAGTAATATCACAGTGACCTGAATATGACTATAATTCTTAAAGTAAATTTTCTCAGGGCCAACCAGTTATAGTCTGGTAGTAGAGAAATTTTCCAAGGTAACCTGAACGAGACACGGGTAGTTGGCCACAAACCCAACAATTGGATTGATTTTTAAAACTAGCATAGGATCAGGCCTATGATACAAAAGCATTTGACTTATATGCAAAGGTCTAAGAAATCAAGGAAACATAGATGATCATACGAATCAGGCCCAGCATCTTGGGGAAGCTGTCTGCCTCTGATGTCGTCGTTTTTTCATCCTGGTGTAGTGTAGTTTCTCCTGATAAAAAAGTCCTTCCATCCATGTTGGAGACAGTCCCTTAAATTATGTCTTTTTCCAGTCCTGGTTTCAGGTCATGAGGCATCTGATCTTCATCCAAAGATAGATTACTGAGATAAGCTTCAGAAACAAACTTAAGGTGTTCTTCAAGAATTCAATTAAATTTTACATTAATATCACATAACAGCAAAGAGCTATCTAAGAGATGAATCTTACTAGATGCAGACCTCCATTAACAAACTGAGATTTAACATTTTGAAATATCTTTTTCTCCTTAAAGTTACCCTTATTTTTATTAAATATAACCAAATTAAGGCTAGATTGTTTGCAAAATAGGTCTCTTCTCACTGATTTTGGTCTGATGATTTTTATAACCATAATTGATTATAGGCTTTTTACTTTGCTGAAACATTTATAGAGTCTCAGACTGAACTTTTAAAATAAAACAGGTCTGGGAAACTCACACCAAAGGCTTATCACAGATTTTGCCTAACAAATCTAGGTGAATTCTTCCTTTTTAAGGTCTCAAAAATTTCTTGAGATTTTTGTACCCATGAAATAACCTTCCTAACTCATTTGATAAACTTACTGGAAACCTAAGAACTTCCAATTTTTAGAAGAGTCAGAAAATATAATTGCTTTGTTTATAACATTTAATTTTACCAAAGTATTATCATAATTAGTTTGAGAGGAAGATTTTCCCTACTCCTTGAAAACATAAGATTCAAACCCATAATTTTTCATATAGAAACCATAAAAGTTATAAGCATATTCGCTGGTTCATTCAGTCCTTTTGTTAACTTTTGTGAAGTCATTAAGTTTTCCATTAAAATATCAGGACATATCAGAATGTTGAAAATTCCATATAATTTCTAGGATATCTATATTAGTTACTTTACCATACATTATAACATGAGCAGATTTATTACTCATTTGATAATCTTTTCCATGTAATTTAATCAACCAAATAAACAGTTTAATATCTCTCTTTGGGATGTTCCAGGGGCCCTCTCAAGCACCCCAAAATTAGCTAGAGATCAAAAGAATTTCAAAAGAGTTCTATTTAGGAAGTTTTATCAAAAGATCAATTAAAAATGTTTAGAACATTTGGTCAGATTTAGTCAATGTTGATGGGTGTATCACTTAGCTTGTTGATATGTCACAATGGGCGTAAATACTGAGGCTCAAGGTCTAGAGAAAGTCAGCTCTGCCATCTTGGACTTAGTTGACTCTAACCAGTTTTTTTTTTTTATGATTGTGTCATTCTTAACAAAATCCATTTATCTAACTAATTGTAATCCAATTTCAGAAAGTCCTGATCATGCATAACTCTTTTTAGTATTTTATCATACCTTCTTTTTTTTTTTTTTTTTTTTTTTACTGAAAACATACTTCTTACTTTCCTTTAGCAAACAATAACTAACTTTTATATTAGCATTTTATAGATTGGTGAGCATAAATACCAGCAATAATTTCTAAAACCCTTGCTTTCTTAGAACATTTTAAGATGGCACCAAACATTCATTATTCATTAATAGTCCCAAATCTCTTTTGTTTCTCTGTAAAAGAAAATTAGTGTTTAGTAGTAAATGTTTCAAAATCTTATTTTGTTTGGAAATGATCTAACTATTCAATAGACTTTCAACACTTAGCACAACCCTTAGAAATTTAAGTTACACCAATCTGGAGAGACTATTTTAGACAGATATTTCTAAAGAATAACTATTCTTAATAGAGTTTATATAAAAGCTCATATCTCATTTACATTTTTTAAAAGTTCTTTCACTTGAGGTAATTTCCTTGTTGACAAACTTGTAACAGATATAATATTTAACTCATATTAAACTTAGGTACAATGAAAATATTCTACTTAACATTAATTACTCTAAGACATGTCTATATTAGATAGGTCAACAAACAAACATTAATATCAGGTATTTAACATTGAATATTTCCCAGTTCATATGAACCTGGAATTTATTGTTTAATTTAGAACTACTTGATTCGTAAGTGCTTAACTTTTTTAAGCCAAACAAATAGAGCTCATATAAAAATTAACCTCAAAAATATTACCCAGAGGCAGAGACATACCAAGATATATTTAGATAGACACAGTGCAAGATCTTGCTTCAAGTCTTTTTTCCCCCTTTTTCTCAGTGTCAGGAGTTAGAGATGGTCTAGATAAATGTTCCTGAGAGCCCTGGTCTCAAGGCACAGGGAAAGAAAATCAAGTTTTAACAAAATGGCAGCAGGTATAAACCACATGGTGGCCAGACAAAGCAAAATGGCCATCAAAGATCACAACACAGAACACAGAGCTAAAACACACACATATAAACCTGGCAGTCCTCATCAAAGTGAAAGTGAAAGTGAAGTCGCTCAGTCATATCTGATTATTTGCGACCCGTGGACTGTAGCCCACCAAGCCTTTCCATCCACGGGATTCTCTAGGCAAGAATACTGGAGTGGGTTGCCATTTCCTTCTCCAGGGGATCTTCTCGACCCAGGGATCGAACCCAGGTCTCCCATATTGCAGGCAGACGCTTTAACCTCAGCTCCACCAGGGAAGCCCTTAAATACAAAAAATACAGTCTCTCAGAAAACCTCCCATAGAGACACAGAACTTCAGATCTAAGTACTAACATCAAAGATTTCAAGGGAGGAAAGGAAGCCAGGTTGAAAAAGAAGGGGGAGGAGGCAGGAGAAGGGGGCAAAGGAGTGGCCTTACAGACGTCTCCTGCCAGCTACAGATACCCAGGTGTTACGGGACTTTTCCCTGGGCCTCCAGAGAAGGGAGGACTGGAACTCGGCCCTACCAGAAATCAGAACCAGAATTTGAGTTCTCTGCCCAAAGGAGGTGATCAGTCTCCAGTCTTCAGCTCAGGCTGAGGGCCCTTTGATCAGATTCCTGCATCCAGGACTAGGGAGTAGAAAAACAGGGAAGGATAGGAAGGGTTAAGGAGAAGAAAGAGAGAGGGAAGGGGAGAGAGATCAATAAAGTCTCTTGTTCCTTACCGGTAGGGGCACTCTGGCCAGTTGTCTATGTCAGGAGGAGACCAGGGACAAAAGGGTCCCAGTTGCAGCTGCTGGGTCTGGTCCATTGGCAGGCAAGCTGGCCCCTGAGTACCCTGAGTGATCAGGATGTCAGTCTCGGCAAAGAAGAGTCCCACCAGAGTCACCATTTGTTGCAGGAAGAGGGACCCCTTCCAGGGCCCAAAACTGGGTTCTGTCTAACACTCAGAAATGAATTGTCTGAGGAGACACATATACTGACAAAGCAAGAGATTTTATTGGGAACGAGCACCTGGGTGGAGAGCAGTAGGGTAAGGAAACCCAGGAGAACTGCTCTGCCGCATGGCTCGCAATGTCGGGTTTTTATGGTGGTTCTGGGAAGTGGACGATTACGCAGTGTCTCCTTTAGACTTTTCCCGAACTCTTCCGGTTGGTGGAGGCTTATTAGTTCCATATTCCTTATCAGGATCTCCTGTCATAAAACAGCTCATGCAAATGGTTACTATGGTGCCTGGCCAGGGTGGGCAGTTTCAATCAGTGTGCTTCCCTAACAATTCCCCCCTGCAAGATGGGGTATAGCAGCACCGTTGGTTCAGGCTCCTTGGGATTCTTCGGGTTCTTTCCTACATGTGTTGCCAACACCTGTGTGGTAGAAAATCCCTGTTGAAGCAAAAAGGTTTTACCCAAGGAGGGGGGGTCGCAATATGATATTTTCCCATACTATGATATAGGGAACTTGGTCAGGGTGTCCCATCCGCTGTCAGAAGATGATATCTCAGACTCAGTGTACAGTTCTCAAGTCAAAGGTGCCTTCTGAGGGCCAGCCTACATAGAAGGTCGGCCATTCTGTGCTGCAAAAAGTGATTAATTTATTCCTTTTAATTTCTACACTGAGGTCATGAGTGCACATCTTGATCTCCTTAAAATTATCAGTAACCAAGGATAAAGGTGTGGGGCTAGAATGGCGTTGCCCCATCGTCCCTGGATCAGTCAGATGTTGGTAAATTAACACAAACAATACAAACAGCCATATAGACAGACAGAGAAACAGGAGAAATACACTTCTGGTAGTCCGGAGGCAAAACCGAAGACGACGGCCTCCGGCCGTTCAGCGGGAGCGACCCACTATCATCTACAGAGAACAGGAGCACTCCATCCCTCCAAGAGGGGTGGGTACATCTCCCAACGACCCCCACCGGTGACCCGTCAGCACGTCTGCCTGAGTCATATACAGGTCTCAGAAAATAGGCCCTGTCAGAAACGAAAAGAAAGACAGAAAAAAGCTTACCGGCTGCAGATGACTCTCCAGATCAGTCTTCCCGTGGAGCCAGTGGGAGATCCTGGACGAGCCCCCCAAATGTTATGCCCAAGTCGCAAAATCTCCCAATGGCCACCAGGGAGCCAATATCAGATGCAAAAGCAAGTGAGTTTTTATTATCAAGCTCGAGCTGGGGCTCCCACCGATACAGACACAGTGGCTATAGGGAGGGGCCCGGGGTTTTGGGTTACATTGCTTATATAAGGAGTGTTCATGGAAAAAAGAATTTCTAGGTAGGGGGATGTCTGATTTGTCACTTTCTTTCAAAGGGTTGTGTGTTGGTTTTTGATTGGTCCCTATTACCTAGGTAGACCAAGAGTTCCTGAACGTTAAGTCAGGAGATTCTGGCCTGGGGTCCGATTGGCTCGTGGGTGGTGGAGTGATGTCAGGGGATTTCCAAAGGCTCTTTTCCTGGAACCTTACAAAATGAAGTTTTTTTTGTTAACAAAATGGAGTAGCTTAGATTCTTCAGCAAATAGATGAGGAAACAGAGGAAACAGTGACAGACTTTATTTTTGAGGGCTCCAAAGTTATTTCTCCACTCTTCTCCAGTAGCATATTGGGCATCTAATGACCTGGGGAGTTCATCTTTCAGTGTCGTATCTTTTAACCTTTTCATACTGTTCATTTAATTCTCAAGGCAAGAATACTGAAGTGGTTTACCATTCCCTTCTCCAGTGGACCATGTTTTTTCAGAACTCTCTACCATGACCCATCTGTCTTGGGTGGCCCTACAGGGCATGGCTGATAGTTTCATTGAGCTAGACAAGGCTGTGGTCCATGTCATTAGTCAGTTTTCTGTGATTGTGGTTTTCATTCTGTCTGCCCTTTGATGAATAAAAATAAGAGGCTTATGGAAGCTTCCTGATGGGAGAAACTGATGGGGAAACTAGATCTTGTTCTGATGGGTGGTGTCTTGCTCAGTAAATCTTTAACCCAATTTTCTGTTGATGCCTGGGGCTGTGTTCCCTCCCTGATGCTGGATCTGATTCCAAACTATGGTGGATATAATGAAGATAATGGTAACCTCCTTCTAAATGTCCCATGCACACACTGTTGCACTCAGTGCCTTTCACCCTGAAGCAGGCCACCACTGACCCATGCTTCCATAGGAGACTCCTGGACACTCATGGGCATGTCTGGGCAACTTCCACAAAACAACTTCTGAACACTGGTGGAAGAGATGAGGAACCCAGAAAGGCAGCTCATTCTCTCCAAAAGGAGGTAGGACAAAATATAAAAGACAAAAAGAGAGATAAAGATTTAGGGACAGAGCCCTGTCCTGGAGAGGGAGGCAGGCTTGCCACAATCAGAGCCAGAAGACAAGGGGCTGCTACAATCTCAGCCCCAGAGATGGAATCTGCCACCAAAATGTGAGCAGAGTCCCACCTGCTAACCATGTCTTCCTGAGATCCCAGATGGTTGACATCCACCAGGAGGGTCACAACCTGAGATCAGCTCTCCAGAGGAGACACGCAGCACACCTAAGATGGTGCTCTAGTGGCGTACCTGGGAAACCAAGCAGCCAGAACCAGGGAGGTGATTGATACACGGCCCACCTGAGACAGTGTGCTCACCAAACACCTGGTCTCCTGAGCAGCTCAGACCTGGGAAGGGCACAAAATGCACGCCCAAACCACAGAGACTGAGCCAGAACTGTGAGTGTCTCCTGTGGGTCAGCAGTGGCCTGCTGCAGGGGCTTTGGGTGCAGCAGACCTGGGTACGGCATAAACCCTCTTGGAAGTGGTCACCATCAACCCTACCATAAAACCATCAGAACTTATACAGGACTGGGGAAGCAGACTCTTGGAGCATATAAACAAAACCTTGTGCACACCAGGACCCAGGAGTTAGGAGCAGTGACCCCCACAAGAAACTGGCCCAGACATGCCCATGAGTATCCAGGATATTTTAACAATATTGATATTAATCTTTTCAACCCATGAACTTGAGATGTCTTTGTATTTGTTGTTTCTTATTTAATTTCTTTAAATAAAGTCTCGTGGTTTTTGTCATACAGATCTTTCATCTCTTTGGTTAAATTTATTCCTACATATTTTATTGTTTTTGAGGCTATTGTGAATGCAGCGATTCTCTCCATTTCTTCTTCACATATTTAATCATCAATGTATAGAAATGCAACTCATTTATGTATTTTGATTTTGTAACTTGCAACTTTACTAGAAAACATTCATTTGTTTCAACAGGAACAAATCTTTTTTTTTTTTTTTTTTCCTTTTCCTAAACCCTGATTGAACATCTAGAAGTTCTCAGTTCACATACTGTTGAAGCCTGGCTAGAAGAATTTTGAGCATTACTTTGATAACATGTGAAATGAGTTCAATTGTGCAGTAGTTTGAATATTCTTTGGCACTGCTCTTCTTTAAGACTGGAATGAAAACTGACCTTTTCCAGTCTTGTGGTCACTGCTTAGCTTTCTATAGTTCCTGGCATATTGAGTGCAGCAATTTCACAGCATCATCTTTAGGCTTTGAAATAGCTTAGCTGTAATTCTATCACCTCCACTAGCTTTGTTTGTAGTTACGCTTCCTAAGGCCCACTTGACTTCACACTCCAAGATGTCTAGCTCTAGGTGAGTGATCACACCATCATGGTTATCTGGGTCACTAGGATCTTTTTGGTATAGTTCTTCTGTGTATTCTTGCCAGCTTTTCTTAATACCTTCTGCTTCTGTTGCATCCATGCCATTTCTGTGCTTTATTGTGCCCATCTCTGCATGAAATGTTTCCTTGGTATCTCTAATTTCTTTGAAGAGATTTCTACTCTTTCCCATTCTGTTGTTTTCCTCTATTTCTTTGCATTGATGACTTAGGAAGGTTTTATCTCTCCTTGCTCTTTTTGGAACTCTGCATTAAGATGTGTATATCTTTCCTTTTCTCCTTTGCCTTTCACTTCTCTTCTTTTTCAGCTATTTGTAAGGGCTCCTCAGACAGTCATTTTGCCTTTCTGCATTTCTTTTTCTTGGGGATTAAAATAGGTTCAAGGGATCAGATCTGATTGACAGAGTGCCTGAAGAACTATGGAAGGAGGTTCATGACATTGTACAGGAGGCGGTAATCAAAACCATCCCCAATAAAAAGAAATGCAACAAAAGTTTGAATTCTTACAAGTACTTATCATACTAAGCTCTAGAGAAATATGATGGACAAAGCAGACTTGTTTCCTATCATCTGGAAGCCTGTAGTCTAATAAATAGCCTGCTTTTCTCCTTGCTTTCAGTTCCTGGAGATGGAACTGCTGAGCTAGGACTGCTTCCCTGAAATTATTTATACTCATATTCTGTCTATATTTAGACAGAATATGAGTTCATATTCTGTATTTAGACAGAATATGAGTTCTCATTTTGCCATATTCTCATCAACACTAGATTTACTTTTGAGCCTTGAGTCATTTCTTGATAATTTCTTCAGGAAAATGCAAGTTGGTAAAAAATTTTAAAAGAATGGGAAGGCACATGGTCTCTAGAATCTTCACACCGTTTTCTACTTTCAGTCCTTGGTTTCTAGATACGATTTTTTGTGTTTTTTTTTTTTTGTTGTTGTTGTTGTTGTTAATGATTCTAACAAATAGTTCTCTTCCCTCCTCTTGTATTCTAGACTGTGAGCAGCTTAATTTATTGGTTTATTCATTCACTCATCCATTTACTATTAATAATCTGATGCATGTCTCTTTTGCACCATGGTCTTTTCCAATTTCCAGATTTTAGGGATACAGAGGTGAATAAGATAAGGTGCCTCCCCTCAAAAGCTCTCAGGCTACTCTTCACAGGTCTTAAGACATGGTAAGCCTCTGAAAATATATGATGAATTACATGTCTTAATATTGCAGTTCCTCAGATCTCTGAAAATCCTGGGTTATTGGGACAATAGTATTAAAGCCCAGAGGGATGTGTGTATACGGGGATGAGTCAAGAATTTTTGCCTACCTATGGACAAGCCAAGAGAATAGCAAAGACCAATTTAATGACTAGTTGTGGCAAGTATGCCTGGAATGACTGCATGAGTGCACTTATATAGCATTTAGAAATAGAATAGTCTTTTCAAATGATACACTTAATAGTTTGCCACAAGGCATTCCTCTACCCCAGCCCTACCTTAGTATATAATAATTTTGCCAGTTGCTATATTGAACTAGAAAACATGCCAATCAAAATCACAAATGCCAACAAACTATGAAAGAGTGGATTTAGGGGACAATAACCATGGAGGTGATCATCAGTCCAAGAAGGGTGTGTGTAGACTGGAGTTCTGGGCCACAGATAAAAGGATGCATTTGTCTTACTTAAGTGCAAAGTCCTGCATATCAGCTACAAAACCCACCTGTAAAATTAAGTTAGACAGTAAACACTGGCACAGTGCAAACCTTGCAAGGAGCTCTAGACATAGTGCAGAAGGCAGACAATGAGAGAAAATAATAGTCTGGGGTTATAATTGCTATCCAAAGGATAAATATAGGGCATTGCACTGAGATGGGGAAAACTATTAATATATCTAGATGGGAAGGTTGAGGGAATGTCAAGGATATGACAGTAAAGAATAAACAAGAATCACTGCTTTTATGCAATTTACACTCCAGTAGAGGGAGACAGATAATAAAATTAAAAAATGGTTTATATTAAATGCTATTCAGTTAGTTCAGTTCAGTTGCTCAGTAGTGTCCGACTTTTTGCAACCCAATGAATTTCAGCACGCCAGGCCTCCCTGTCCATCACCAACTCCTGAATTTCACCAAAACTCACGTCCATTGAGTCAGTGATGCCATCTAGCCATCTCATTCTCAGTCATCCCCTTCTCCTCCTGGCCCCAGTCCCTCCCAGCATCAGAATCTTTCTTCCCATGAGGTGGCCAAAGTACTGGACTTTCAGTTTTAGCATCATTCCTTCAAAAGAACACTCAGGACTGATCTCCTTCAGAATGGACTAGTTGGATCTCCTTGCAGTCCAATGGACTCTCAAGAGTCTTCTCCAACACCACAGTTCAAAAGCGTCAATTCTTCTGCACTCAGCTTTCTTCACATCCATATATGACCACAGGAAAAAACATAGCCTTGCCTAGACAGATCTTTGTTGGCAAAGTAATGTCTTTGCTTTTCAATATGCTATCTAGGTTAGTCATAACTTCCCTTCCAAGGAGTAAGCGTCTTTTAATTTCATGGCTGAAATCACTATCTGCAGTGATTTTGGATTCCCCAAAAATAAAGTCTGACACTGCTTCCACTATTTCCACATATATTTCCCATAAAGTGATGGGACCAGATGCCATGATCTTTGTTTTCTGAATGTGAGCTTTAAGCCAACTTTTTCACTCTCCTCTTTCACTTTCATCAAGAGGCTTTTTAATTCCTTTTCGCTTTCTGCCATAAAGGTGGTGTCATCTGCCTATCTGAGGTAATTGCTATTTCTCCTGGCAATCTTGATTCCAGCTTGTGCTTCTTCCAGTCCAGCGTTTCTCATGATGTACTCTGCATATAAGTTAAATCAGCAGGGTGACAATATACAGCCTTGACGTACTCCTTTTCCTATTTGGAAACAGCCTATTGTTCCATGTGCAGTTCTAACTGTTGCTTCCTGACATGCAGATAGGTTTATCACAAGGCAGGTCAGGTGGTCTGATATTCCCATCTCTTTCAGAATTTTCCACAGTTTATTGTGGTCCACACAGTCAAAGGCTTTGGCATAGTCAATAAAGCAGAAATAGATGTTTTTCTGGAGCTCTCTTGCTTTTTCCATGATCCAGTAGATGTTGGCAATTTGATCTCTGGTTCCTCTACCTTTTCTAAAACTGGCTTGAACATCTGGAAGTTCTTGGTTCACGTATTGCTGAAGCCTGGCTTGGAGAATTTTGAGCCTTACTTTATTTATTTTTATTTTTGTAATACTTTATTCTACGTTACAATACTGTATTTGTTTTGCCATACATTGACATGAATCAGCCACAGGTGTACACGATATCCCAATGTCGAAGCCCCCTCCCACCTCCCACCCCGTATCATCTCCCCTAGATCATCCTGTGCACCAGTCCAAAGCATCCTGTATCCTGTGTTGATCATAGACTGGCACATCGTTTCTTATATGATAGTATTCATGTTTCAATGCCATTCTCCCAAATCATCCCACCCTCTCCCTTTCCCTCAGAGTCCAAAAGTCCATTCTATACCATTGTGTCTCTTTTGTTGTCTCACATATAGGGTCATCATTACTGTCTTTCTAAATTCCATATATATGTGTCAGTATACTGTATTGGTGTTTTTCTTTCTGGCTTACTTCACTCTGTATAATAGGCTCCCGTTTCATCCATCTCATTAGAACTGAGTCAAATTTATTCTTTTTAAGGGCTGAGTAACACTCCATTGTGTATATGTACCACCGTTTTCTTATCCATTCATCTCCTGATGGACATCTAGGTTGTTTCCATGTCCTGGCAATTATAAACAATGCTGCAGTGAACATTGGGGTACATGTGTCTCTTTCAATTCTGGTTTCCTCGGTGTGTATGCCCAGCAGTGGGATTGCTGGGTCATAAGGCAGTTCTACTTGCAATTTTTTAAGAAATCTCCACACTGTTTTCCATAGTGGCTGTACTAGTTTGCATTCCCACCAACAGTGTAAGAGGGTTCCCTTTTCTCCACATCCTCTCCAGCATTTATTGCTTGTAGACTTTTGGATCACAGCCATTCTGACTGGGGTGAAATGGTACCTCATTGCGGTCTTGATTTGCATTTCTCTGAGAATGAGTGATGTTGAGCATCTTTTCATGTGTTTGTTAGCCATCCATATGTCTTCTTTGAGAAATGCCTATTTAGTTCTTTGGCCCATTTTTTGATTGGTTCGTTTATTTTTCTGGAGTTGAGCTGCATAAGTTGCTTGTATATCTTTGAGATTAGTTGTTTGTCAGTTGTTTCATTTGCTATTGTTTTCTCCCATTCAGAAGGCTGTCTTTTCACCTTGCTTATAGTTTCCTTTGTTGTGCAGAAGCTTTTAAATTTAATTAGATCCCATTTGTTTATTTTTGCTTTTATTTCCATTATACTGGGAGGTGGATCATAGAGGATCCTGCTGTGATTTATGTCAGAGAGTGTTTTGCCTATGTTCTCCTCTAGGAGTTTTATAGTTTCTGGTCTTACATTTAGATCTTTAATCCATTTTGAGTTTATTTTTTTGCGTGGTGTTGGAAAGAGATCTAGTTTCATTCTTTTACAAGTGGTTGACCAGTTTTCCCAGCACCACCTGTTAAAGAGACTGTCTTTATTCCATTGTATATTCTTGCCTCCTTTGTTGAAGATAAGGTGTCCATAGGTGTGTGGGTTTATCTCAGGGCTTTCTATTTTGTTCCATTGATCTATATTTCTGTCTTTGTGCCAGTACCATACTGTCTTAATGACTGGCTTCTGTAGTAGAGCCTGAAGTCAGGCAAGTTGATTCCTCCAGTTCCATTCTTCTTTCTCAAGATTGCTTTGGCTATTCGAGACTTTTTGTATTTCCATACAAATCTTGAGATTATTTGATCTAGTTCTGTGAAAAATACTGCTGGTAGCTTGATGGGAATTGCACTGAATCTGTGGATTGCTTTGGGTAGTATACTCATTTTCACTATATTGACTCTTCCGATCCATGAGCATGGTATATTTCTCCATCTATTAGTGTCCTCTTTGATTTCTTTCATCAGTGTTTTATAGTTTTCAATATATAGGTCTTTAGTTTCTTTAGGCAGGTATATTCCTAAGTATTTTATTCTTTTCGTTGCAATGGTGAATGGAATTGTTTCCTTAACTTCTTTTCTACTTTCCCATTATTAATGTATAGGAATGCAAGGGATTTCTGAGTGTTGATTTTATATCCTGCAACTTTACTATATTCATTGATTAGCTCTAGTAGTTTTCTGGTCGAGTCTTTAGGATTTTCTCTGTAGAGGATCATGTCATCTGCAAAGAGTGAGAGTTTTACTTCTTCTTTTCCAATTTGGATTCCTTGTATTTTCTTTTTGCTCTGATTGCTGTGGCCGAAACTTCCAGAACTATATTGAATAGTAGTGGTGAAAGTGGGCACCCTTGTCTTGTTCCTAACTTTAGGGAAAATGCTTTCAATTTTTCACCACTGAGGATAATGTTTGCTGTGGGTTTGTCATATATAGCTTTTACTATGTTGAGGTACTTTCCTTCTATTCCTGCTTTCTGGAGAGTTCTTATCATAAATGGATGTTGAATTTTGTCAAAGGCCTTCTCTGCATCTATTGAGATAATCATATGACTTTCATTTTTCAATTTGTTAATGTGATGAATTACATTGTTTGATTTGCAGATATTGAAGAATCCTTGCATCTCTGGGATAAAGCCCACTTGGTCATGGTGTATGATCTTTTTAATGTTGATGGATTATGATTGCTAGGATTTTGTTAAGGATTTTTGCATCTATGTTCATCAGTGATACTGGCCTGTAGTTTTCTTTTTTTTGGCGTTTTTGTCAGGTTTTGGTATTAGGGTGATGATGGCCTCATAGAATTAGTTTGGAAGTTTACCTTCCTCTGCAATTTTCTGGAATAGTTTCAGTAAGATAGGTGTTAGCTCTTCTCAAAATTTTTGGTAGAATTCAGCTGTGAAGCCATCTGGACCTGGGCTTTTGTTTGCTGGAAGATTTCTGATTACAGTTTCAATTTCCATGCTTGTGATGTGTCTGTTAAGATTTTCTATTTCAGTTTTGGAAAGTTGTACTTTTCTAAGAATTTGTCCATTTCTTCCAAGTTGTCCATTTTATTGGCATATAATTGTTGATAGTAGTCTCTTATGATTCTTTGTATTTCTGAGTTGTCTGTTGTGATCTCTCCATTTTCATTTCTAATTTTATTGATTTGATTTTTTTCTCTTTGTTTCTTGATGAATCTGGCTAATGGTTTGTCAATTTTATCTGTCCTTTCAAAGAACCAGCTTTTTGCTTTGTCGATTTTTGCTATGGTCTCTTTTGTTTCTTCTGCCCTAATTTTTAGGATTTCTTTCCTTCTCCTAACTCTGGGGTTCTCTATTTCTTCCTTTTCTAGTTGCTTTAGGTGTAGAGTTAGGTTATTTATTTGACTTTTTTCTTGTTTCTTGAGGTATGCCTGTATTGCTATGAACTTTCCTCTTAGCACTGCTTTTATAGTGTCCCACAGGTTTTGTGTAGTTGTCGTTTCATTTTCATTCGTTTCTATGCATATTTTGATTTCTTCTGTGATTTGTTGATTATTCAGAAGGGTGTTGTTCAGCCTCCAAATGTTGGAATTTTTAATAGTTTTTCTCCTGTTATTGAGATCTAACCTTAGTGCATTATGGTCAGAGAAAATGCTTGGAATAATTTTGATTTTTTTGAATTTATCAAGGTTAGATTTATGACCCAGGATGTAATCTATCCTGGAAAAGGATCCGTGTGCACTTGAGAAAAAGGTGAAATTTATTGTTTTGGGGTGAAATGTCCTATAGATATCAATTTGGTCTAACTGGTCTATTGTGTCATTTAAAGTTTGCATTTCTTTGTTAATTTTCTGTTTAGTTGATCTGTCCACAGGTGTGAGTGGGGTATTAAAGTCCCCCACTATTACTGTGTTATTATTAATTTCCCTTTCATGCTTGTTAGCATTTGTCTTACATACTGCGGTGCTCCTATGTTGGGTGCATATATATTTATAATTGTTATATCTTCTTGGATTGATCCTTTAATCATTATGTAGTGGCCTTCTTTGTCTCTTTTCACAGCCTTTGTTTTAATGTCTATTTTATCGGATATGAGTATTGCTACTCCTGCTTTCTTTTGGTCTCTATTTGCGTGGCATATGTTTTTCCAGCCCTTCACTTTCAGTCTGTATGTGTCCGTTGTTTTGAGGTGGGTCTCTTGTAGGCAGCATATATAGGGATCTTGTTTTTGTATCCATTCAGCCAGTCTTTGCCTTTTGGTTGGGGTATTCAACCCATTTACATTTTAGGTAATTATTGATAAGTATGCTCCTGTTGCCATTTACTTTTTTGTTTTGGGTTCAGGTTTATACGCCCTTTTTGTGTTTCCTGTCTAAAGTCTATCCTTTAGCATTTGTTGGAGAGCTGGTTTGGTGGTGCTGAATTCTCTCAGCTTTTGCTTGTCTGGAAAGCTTTTTATTTCTCCTTCATATTTGAATGAGATCCTTGCTGGGTACAGTAGTCTTGGCTGAAGGTTATTATCTTTCATCACTTTAAGTATGTCTTGCCATTCCCTCCTGGCCTGAAGAGTTTCTATTGAAAGATCTGCAGTTATCCTTATGGGGATCCCCTTGTGTGTTATTTGTTGTTTTTCTTTTGCTGCTTTTAATATTTGTTCTTTGTGTTTGGTCTTTGTTAGTTTGATTAATACATGTCTTGGGATGTTTCACCTTGGGTTTATCCTGTTTGGCATTCTCTGGGTTTCTTGGACTTGGGTGATTATTTTCTTCGCCATTTTAGGGAAGTTTTCAACTATTATCTCCTCAAGTATTTTCTCGTGGTCTTTCTTTTTGTCTTCTTCTTCTGGGACTCCTATAATTCGAATGTTGGAGCGTTTCATATTGTCTTGGAGGTCTCTGAGGTTGTCCTCATTTCTTTTAATTCATTTTTCTTTTTCCCTCACTGATTCATTTATTTCTACCATTCTATGTTCTATTTCACTAGTCCTATCTTCTGCCTCCGATATTCTACTATTTGTTGCCTCCAGAGTGTTTCTGATCTCATTTATTGCATTAATCGTTAAATGTTGACTCTTTTTAGTTCTTCTAGGTTCATGTTAAACCTTTCTTGCATCTTCTCAATCCTTGACCCCAGGCTATTTATCTGTGATTCCATTTTGATTTCAAGATTTTGGATCATTTTCACTATCAGTATTCAGAATTCTTTCTCAGGTAGATTCCCTGTCTCTTCCTTTTGTTTGGTTTGGTGGGCATGTTTCCTGTTCCTTTACCTGCTGGGTATTCCTCTGTCTCTTCATCTTGGTTATATTGCTGCGTTTGGGGTGGCCTTTCTATATTCTGGGAATTTGTGGAGTTCTCTTTATTATTGAGCTTCCTCACTGTGTATGGGGTTGTATCAGTGGCTTGTCAAGGTTTCTTGATTAGGGAGGCTTGTGTTGGAGTTCTGGTGGGTGGAGCTTGATTTCTTCTCTCTGGAGTCCTGTGAAGTGTCTAGTAATGGGTTATGAGACATCAATGGTTTTGGAGTATTTTGAGCTGCCTGTATATTGAAGCTCAGGGGCTTGTTTTTGTGTTACTGGAGAATTTGTGTGGTATGTCTTGCTCTGGAACTTGTTGGCCCTTGGGTGGTGCTCAATTTCAGTGTAGGTATGAAGGCGTTTGATGAGCTCCTATTGGATAATGTTCCCTGTATTCAGGAATTCTCTGATGATCTCAGGATTTGGACTTAAGCCTCTTGATTCTGGTTTTCAGATTTATTTTTACAATCACCTCATGAGTTCTCCATCTATACAGCACTAATGTTAAAACATCTAGGTTAAAGATGATAGGTTTCTCCACTTTGAGGGTCACCCCTAGAGGATCACTGAGTTACTTGGAGGAGAGAAGAGGGAGGGGGTAGTTAGAGGTGAGTGGAATGGGATGAGGTGGAATCAAAAGAGGAGAGAGCAAGCTAGCCAGTAACCACTTTCTTGTGCGCGCTCCACAGTCTGGACCTCTCAAAGGTGGTCACAGAGTTATACATGGAAGAGGAGAGGGAGGAAGTAGACAGAGGTGGCCAGGAGGATAAAAGAGGGAGATGAAAAGGAGGGAGACAGGTCCGGCCAGTAACCAGTTCCCTGAGTGTTCTCCACCTTCTGGAACACACAGAGAGTTGGGTAGAGAAGAGGAGGGGGAGGGAGGATACAGAGGCCACCTGGTGGAGAAAAAAGAGAGTCCAAAGGAGGAGAGAGTGGTCAAACCAGTAGTCTCGCACTCATGTAAAATTGGGTACTGAAGATTAGGTTTTTAAAAGTACAAAATTGGCAACAAATACCAAAATGCAAAGATTAAAAATCTGGAGTAGAGATTGGATTTTCAAAAATAAAATATTAAAGAAAAGAAGAAGGAGAAAAAATAAAAAAAATAAAAGACTCCAGAATTATTAAAAGACAACAACTTCCACCACCAAAAAGACTATATACGGTGTTTGCTTTAAAAATAGGGTTTTTTTTTTGAAAAGTAATAATAGGTTATAAAAATAATAAATAGAGATATAGATGACTTAAAAATTTCAGAAAGTTTAGAAAAAAGATGAAAAGAAAAGAAGAAAAAAAAGTGTTTTTCAAAAAATTAAAAAAATTCTTAAAAAAAAATCACGCTTTCACATCCACCCCCAAAAAAAATTTTGATCATAAAAGTAGGAAAGGTATATCTGGCACTTTCTCTGGCATTGTGGGCTGTGTGGGGTCGCTACCAAGGCAGTTCCCTCTGTTTGACTTCCTCTGTTTGCTGGTCTCTTCCGTGTCTGATTTCCGTCTTGACACAGGGGGAGGGTCTTGCCCCCTGCTCATGGATAACCATCTGAGGCCTGCCCTAGGCTTCATGCACCTCCCTGGTCTAAGCCACTCTGGCTCGGCGCTCAGGAAGCCCTCCGAGGCGCAGATTTGGTTGATCCTGTGTTTTGTGCCCTTCCCAGGTCCAAGTAGCTAGGGAGTTTGGCGAGCACAATTGCTATGATTTCTAGCCTTTCCGTGCTGCTCAGTTTTCTGGTAGTACCACTGGGGCTCTTTCTCAGGCAGATGATGACTGTCCAGAGCCCCCCAGAAGTCTTAATTAGCAAAGAAACTTGCTTGCAATTTGGTAGGTAATGTCTCTCTTGAGCTGTGATTGCCCCCTTCCAGCACTTAAGGCTCAGGCTGCCTGTCACCGGAGGGGGATGGTCTGCAGCCAGCTATTTCCAATTTGTCCTTTGTTCTGTGTGCGGGCCTGTCAGTGTCTTATGTTCCAGTGTTTCACGTGTTAGCTATCCCACAGTCTGGTTTGCTAGTCCAAGATAGTTCATTCTCGCCACGCGCAGACCTGATTCTGGCCACTTTATGACCCAATTCTCGAGAAAAGCCCTGCAGCCTACATCTCCTGTGGCCCAATTCTTAGAAAGCACTGTCGCTGGTGCCTCACACTTCTCCCTGCCCAACTCCCACTTGCTAATGTCAGATACAGGCATTTGCGCTGCTTATCTGCTGGGGGTTTTACTGTTGAACTCGTATATCTGTTGGTCTTAATAATTTATTTATTTTTCCTTCCTGTTATGTTGCCCTCTGTGCTTCCAGGGCTCGCCACAGACTCTGCTGTGAGAATGTTTCCTGATGTTTGGAAACCTCTCTTTTAAGAGTCTCTTCGCAGGACGGGATTCCCTTCCTGGGATGGGGCTCCCCCCTACCTCCTTTGTCTCATTTTTCATCTTTTATATTTATTCCTACCTGTTTTTGTAGCCAATGATCTGCTTTGCTGGATGCCTGATGTCCTCTGCCAGCAATCAGAAGTTGTTTGGTGGAATTTACTCAGCATTGAAATGTTCTTTTGATGAAGTAGTGAGGGAGAAAGTGTTCTCCCCGTCCTATTCCTCCGCCATCTTTTCATTTCTCTCGAGCCTTACTTTAATAGGCTGTGGAATGAGTGCAATTGTGCGGTAGTTTGAGCACTCTTTGGCATTGCCTTTCTTTGGGATTGGAATGAAAACGGACCTTTTCCAGTCCTGTGGCCACTGCTGAGTTTTCCAAATGTGCTGGCATATTGAGTGCAGCACTTTCACAGCATCATCTTTCAGGATTTGAAATAGCTTCACTGGAATTCCGTCACCTCCACTAGCTTTGTTCGTAGTGATGCATTCTAAGGCCCACTTGACTTCACATTCCAGGATGTCTGGCTCTAATAATCACTATTGTGATTATCTGGGTCATGAAGATCTTTTTGTAGAGTTCATCTGTGTATTCTTGCCACCTCTTCTTAATATCTTCTGCTTCTGTTAGGTCCATAGCATTTCTGTCCTTTATCAAGCCCATCTTTGCATGAAATGTTCCCTTGGTATCTCTAATTTTCTTGAAGAGATCTCTAGTCTTTCCCATTTTGTTTTTTTCCTCTATTTCTTTCCATTGATCACTGAAGACGGCTTTCTTATCTCTCCTTGTTATTCTTTGGAACTCTGCATTCAGATGCTTATATCTTTCCTTTTCTCATTTGCTTTTTGCTTCTCTTCTTTTCACAGCTATTTGTAAGGCCTCCCCAGACAGCCAGTTTGCTTTTTTGCATTTCTTTTCCATGGAGATAGTCTTGATCCCTGTCTCTTGTACAATGTCATGAACCTCCATCCATAGTTCTTCAGGTACTCTGTTTATCAGATCTAGTCCCTTATCTATTTCTCACTTCCACTGTATAATCATAAGGGATTTTATTTCGGTCATATCTTAATGGTCTAGTGGTTTTCCCTGCTTTCTTCAATGTAAGTCTGAATTTGGCAATAAGGGGTTCATGATCTGAGCCACAGTGAGCTCCCAGTCTTGTTTTTGCTGACTGCATAGAGCTTCTCCATCTATGGCTGCAAAGAGTATAATCAATCTTATTTCAGTTTTGACCATCTGGTGATGTTCAGATGTAGAGTCTTCTCTTGTGCTGTTGGAAGAGGGTGTTTGCTATGACCAGTGTGTTCTCTTGGAAAAACTCTATTATCTTTTGCCCTGCTTCATTCTGTATTCCAAGGCCAAATTTGCCTGTTACTCCAGGTGTTTCTTGACTTCCTACTTTTGCATTCCAGTCCCCTATAATGAAAAGGACATCTTTGTTGGGTGTTAGTTCTAAAAGTTCTTGTAGGTCTTCGTTGAACCATTCAACTTCAGCTTCTTCAGCATTACTGGTTGGGGCATAGGCTTGGATCACTGTGATATTGAATGGTTTGCCTTGAAACAAACAGAGATAATCCTGTTGTTTTTGAGACTACATCCAAGTACTGCATTTCAGACTCTTTTTTGACCATGATGGCTACTCCATTTTTTCTAAGGGGTTCCTTCCCACAGAAGTAGATGTAATGGTTATCTGAGTTAAATTCACCCATTCCAGTCCATTTTAGTTCGCTGATTCCTAGAATGTCAACATTCACTCTTGCCATCTCCTGTTTGACCACTTCCAATTTGCCTTGATTCATGGACATAACATTCCAGGTTGCTATGCAATATTGCTCTTTACAGCATCGGACCTTGCTTCTATCACCAGTCACATCCACAACTGGATATTGTTTTTGCTTTGGCTCCATCCCTTCATTCTTTCTGAAGTTATTTCTCCACTGATCTCCAGTAGCATATTGGGCACCTACTGACCTGAGGAGTTCCTTTTTTCAGTATCCTATCATTTTGCCTTTTCATATTGTTCATGGGGTTCTCAAGGCAAGAATACTGAAGTGGTTTGCCATTCCCTTCTCCAGTGGACCACATTCTGTCAGACCTCTCCACCATGACCTGGCCATTTTGGGTTGCCCCACATAGCATGGCTTAGTTTCATTGAGTTAGACAAGGCTGTGGTCCACGTGGTCAGATTCGCTTGTTTTCTGTGATTATGGTTTCAGTGTATCTGCCCTCAGATGCCCTCTCACCACACCTACCATCTTACTTGGGTTTCCTTACCTTGGACATGGAGTATCTCTTCACAGCTGCTCCAGCAAAGCGCAGCCGCTGCTCCTTACCTTGGACGAAGGGTATCTCCTCACCACTGCCCGTTCTGACCTTGAACATGGAGTAGCTCCTCTCAGCCCTCCTGCTCCCACGCAGCCACTGCTCCAATAAAGAAAAAAAAAAGGATGAGGTATGTGGGGATAGGAGATATAATTTTAAATAAAATACAAGCACTTAGAATGTAATATTTGAGTAAAGATCTGAAAAAGTGAGCCACATGAATATCCAGGGGTAGAGAGTTCCAGGCAAAGGGAGTGACAAGTATAAATATTCCAATGTGAGGACACACGTTATATTTAAATAAAAAGTAGGTAGACTGGTATGCTTGAAGCAGAATGAGGTAGGGTATATCGGAAAGGTTAGGGTTGAGGCAGGGCAAGGGGTTAGAGCATGTTGGGTCTTTCAGGCTACCATAATGATCTTAGCTTTTACTGTTAATGAGATGGGAAATGCCTAGAGGTTTTGACCAGTTCTCAGAGGAACTCGAGTATTGTGTTCAGGACTTGGACTTTATTCTAGAGAATAAGGGATGTCTCTGAAGTGTTTTGAGAAAGGGACTGACGTGTGAATCTCTGTTACAAAGATCACTCTGGTGGCTTGTAGAAGTTAAACTGAAGGGGAGCACCTGTGAAACTGTGAATTTCTGATGGAACTTCAATCCATGTGTTGAGACTTAAACCCAGTCAAATCCAAGATTTAGACTTGATCCCACTGTTCTTTAATTGAAATCACACACCTGATCTCAAGACTTAATGAAGTTCAGATTTTTGATGCCTTGCTAGAAAATGAAGTCAGTGAGACAAAGTGTTAAGAAGTGGATTTATTTAGGAAAGAACACAGTCCACAGATTGTGAGCCATCTCAGAAGGTGATAGGCTGCAGTGTGGCTGGGTAATTTCATAGGCTAATGAGTGGAAGAATTATTCCAACTATATTGGGAAAGGGGTGGGAATTTCCAGGAATTGAGTCAACACTCACTTTTTGGCCTTTTATGGTTGGCCTCAGAACTTTCATGGCACTGGTAGGCATGTTATTTATATGCTAATGTTTTAAAATGAACATATAATAAGGCTCAAGGTCCTCTGGAAGTTGAATCTTCCACCATCTTGGATCTAGTTGGTTCTAACGAGTTTATGTTGTATCCTAAAGGACTATGTTATTCTTTTACTGGTTGTGCCCAGCCCCATTCCCTCTCACTTCTCCTGGAAACAGGAAAACCAGTTAAGAAAATATACCATTCTCCATAAAATGCCCTGGGGTGGAGTAGTGATCATCTTTCACCTCAGTCCTTCTACAATCATTATTGTTGTTCAGTTACCAAATGGTATCGACTCTTTGTGACCCCATGGACACACGCCATGGCCTCCCTGTCCCTCTCCATCTCCTGAAGTTTGCCCAGGTTCATGTCCATTGCATCAGTGATGCCATCCAGCCATCTCATCCTCTGATGCCTTCCACTGTTATTTCGACTTCTTTCAAATTCCTGAGGGAGCTGGAGTAGAGTTGGCCATTCTCTCAGAATCTGGAAACCTCAAAGCCAATAGAAGGGAGAAGATCTAGAATGGTGGCAGGGAAACCTGTTAGGAGACTGTACAACCATCTGAGCCTGAGACAATAAAGACCTTAGCAAAAAGAGATAATTTTGCTAGAAGATAAAGGTACAGGTACAATCACAAGCTGCGAAGTCAGGACTCAATAGCAGCAGTTCTGAAAATTGGCAACAAGTTGCTTGGCTTAATACTGAGATAGGACTATCCACACAAGCTAAGGCACTGATAGTCTACATTAATAAAACAGTACCTGGAACAATTAAGGCTACCAATCTGCTCCAGTTGATTAGTTCAGACTTCCGTTCTTACCATCTCATAGTTCAGTAAGTTCACACTATGCACCAGACACTATGCTTAGAGCTGGAGTTATCTGGAGTTATCTCATTGAGCAGTCACAACTTAATGTCATAGCTATCTTAACTATTTTACAGATGAAGAAATAGCAACAAAATGTCATCAAACACTTTATTTAAAAACTGATAGTTGCTATTATATATTCATTTATTACAACATTCAAGGTAATATTGAATGCCTACTCAGTTCTTGAAGAGTTCTAGTAAAAGAGAAAGGAGTTTTAGACACATAATGTCTTGCTACTTGCCAGCTGTGTGACCTTGAACAAATTACTTAATCTCTCTAAAATTTAGTTTTCTCATAAATAAAACCCATGGCTTAAGGTTGTTGAAGACCTTGTGCATAATCTGTTATCATATTTTATCAAACCTAAGGTGCCATTGAATGAAACCACACTGTCATTTTATATAATACAGAGGAAAAACATACTGTAGATTAAATTATAACACACTTAAGTCATCAATAGTCTCAAGATGTCTCACAGTTTCAAAGGCCTCAAAATGTGAAAAACTTATCACACTGTTCATTTTATTTTTTAATATAAATTTATTTTAATTGGAGGTTAATTACTTTACAATATTGCATTGGTTTTGCCATACATCAACATAAATCCACCACAGGTATACACATGCTCCCCATCCTTAACTCCCCTCCCTCCTCCCCCTCCCCGTCCATCCCTCTAGGTCGTCCCAGTGCACCAGCCCCAAGAATACAGTGTCATGCATTGAACCTAGACTGGCGATTCGTTTCATATATGATATTATACATGTTTCAATGCCATTCTCCCAAATCATTCCACCCTTGCCCTCTCTCACAGAGTCCAAAAGACTGTTCTATACATCTGTGTCTCTTTTGCTGTCTCGCATACAGGGTTATCATTACCATCTTTCTAAATTCCATATATATGTGTTAGTATACTGTATTGGTGTTTTTCTTTCTGGCTTACTTCACTCTGTATAATCAGCTCCAGTTTCATCCACCTCATTAGAACTGATTCAAATGAATTCTTTTTAACAGCTGAGTAATACTCATTGTGTATATGTACCACAGCTTTCTTATCCATTCATCTGCTGATGGACATCTAGGTTGCTTCCATGTCCTGGCTATTATAAACAGTGCTGTGATGAACATTGGGGTACACGTGTCTCTTTCACTTCTGGTTTCCTTGGTATGTATGCCCAGCAGTGGGATTGCTGGGTCATAAGGCAGTTCTATTTGCAATTTTTAAAGAATCTCCACACTGTTCTCCAGAATGGCTGTACTAGTTTCCATTCCCACCAACAGTGTAAGAGGATTCCCTTTTCTCCACACCCTCTCCAGCATTTATTGCTTGTAGACTTCTGTATCACAGCCATTCTGGCTGGCATGATATGGTACCTCATTGCGGTTTTGATTTGCGTTTCTCTGATAATGAGTGATGTTGAGCATTTTTTCATGTGTTTGTTAGCCATCTGTATGTCTTCTTTGGAGAAATGTTTATTTAGTTCTTTGGCCCATTTTTTGATTGAGTCATTTATTTTTCTGGAATTGAGCTGCAGGTGTTGCTTGTATATTTTTGAGATTAGTTGTTTGTCAGTTCCTTCATTTGCTATTATTTTCTCCCATTACACTGTTCTTTATAAAAATTATTTTAAATTACTTTAATTGGAGGATTACAATATTGTGATGGTTTTTGCCATACATCAACTATAGAATTACATGTAAATATTTATTGAAAAAAAGTGAAAGTCCCTCTTTTCCATTTGACTGTAAGCTACTCAAGGACAGAATCTGAGCATAAATCATCTTTCTTTTTCCCAAATAAGGTATGGCACAGAGTGGTCAATTAATCCATTTTATGAGAATTGATTTGACTTCTCTTCTTCCCTACTTGATCCATGCCAGCTATTTGGAAAGCAGAGATAAAATAGATTAGGTCCAGGCCCTCTAGGAGCTCCAAGTTTGGTAACAACAACAAAAACTCCAAGAACTCATAGCTACCATTCATTGAGCTCTAACTATGTAAAAGCCTTTTTCTCATAATATTCAATGTATCATTTTCCATCTCTTTATTTTTGTTTTCCTTTTCCCCTCTTTCCTGCTTTTTCTGGTTGTAATGGAGCATTTTACTTTGAGCATTTTATATAATTTAATTTTCCCTTTTCTCTTAACACATCAATCATACTTTTTAAGAAATTAGTGGTTCTGATGTTGAACAACTAAGTTGACTTTCAAATAACCTATCTGGCATTAAATACAACTAATCTAATTAGTTTCAGTTCAGTTCAGTTCAGTTCAGTTGCTCAGTCGTGTCCGATTCTTTGTGACCCCATGAACCAAATACAGCTAATTTGCAGCTAATCCGTTTTCAAATAGCACTATACCACTTTCATGTGCAGTATAAGTGCCTTAGAGTATTCCCAAGCCCTCCTTTATAACATTGTTGTCATTCATTTAACTTTTTAAATTTTTTATTTATTTTAATTAGAGGATAACTACAATATTGTGATGGATTTTGCCATACATCAACATAAACTGACATTAGATATACATATGTCCCCACCCTCTTGAAACTCCCTTCCACTCCCTCCCCTTTCCATCCCTCTAGTTTATCACAGGGCACCTGCTTTGCATTTCCTGCATCATGCATTGAACTGCAAAAGGATATCTATTTTACATATGGGAAAGTATATGTTTCAGTGCTATTCTCTCAAATCAGTCCACCCTCTCCTTCCTCCTCTGTGTCCAAAAGTCTGTTCTTTATGTCCATGTCTCCTTTGGTGCCCTATATGTAGGATCATCAGTACTCTCTCTCTAAATTTCATATATATGCCATAGTATACAATATTTGTGTTTTTTGTTTGTTTTTTTTTATTTCACTCAGTATAATAGACTCTAAGTTCATCCACCTCATTAGAACTAACTCAAATATGTTCCTTTTTATAGCTGAGTAATATTCCATTGTGTATATGTACCACAACTTCCTTATCCACTCACCTTTCAATGGACATCTAGGTTGCTTCCATGTCCTAGCTATTGTAAATAGTTCTGGTGCTATTGAGGTGTATGTGTCTTTTTCAATTATGGTTTCCCCAGGGTATATGCCCAGTAGTGGGTTTGTTGGTTCATATGGTAGTTTTATTTCTAGTTTTGTAAGGAATCTCCATACTGTTCCCCAATTTGCAAAACTTTCCAAAATTGAACAAGGAAGAAATAGAAAATATGAACAAACCAATAACAATCACAGAAATTGAAACTGTAATAAAAAAATCTCCCCCAAAAACAAAGGCCCAGGGTCAGATGCTCATCAGTTTGCATTCCCACCAACAGTGTATGAGGATTCCCTCTTCTCAACAGTCTCACCAGGAATCACTGTTTGTAGATATTTTGATGATGGCCATTCTGACTGGTGTAAGATGATACCTTGTTGTAGTTTTGATTTGCATTTTTCTAATAATGAGTAATGCTGAGCATCTTTTAATGTGTTTGTTAGCTATCTGTGTGTCTTCTTTAGAGAAGTGTCTGTTTAGGTCTTCTGCCCACTTTTTAAAATTAATTAATCGACTTAAATTTTTATTGAAGGATAATTGCTTTACAGAATTTTGCTGTTTTCTGTCTAATGTCAACATGAATCAACCATAGGTATACATATATCCCCTCTCTTTTGAACCTCCCTTCCATCTCCTTCCCCATCCCACCCCTCTAGGTGCCTGTTTGAGTTTCCTGAACCATAGAGCAAATTTCCATTAGCTATCTTTTTTACATATGGTAATGTAAGTTTCCATGTTTCTCTTTCCATACATTTCCACCCTCTCCTCCCCTCTCCCCATGTCTGTAAGTCTATTTTTTATGTCCGTTTCTCCACTGTTGCCCTGCAGGTCTTCTGCCCACTTTTTGATTGGGTTTTTTGTTTTTCTGGTATTGAGTTGCATGAGCAGCTTGTATACTTAGGAGATTAATCTTTTGTTAGTTGTTTCATTTGATATCAATTTCTCCCATTCTGAGGGTTGTATTTACATTACTTATAGTTTCCTTTGTTGTAGAAAAGCTTTTAAGTTTAATTAGGCTGTATTTGTTTATTTTTGTTTTTATTTCCATTACCCTAGGAGGTAGGTCTTAGAGGATCTTCTTGTGGTTTATGTCAGAAGTGTTCTGCCTATGTTTTCCTCTAAGAGCTCCATAGTTTCTGGTCTTATGTTTAGGTCTTTAATTCATATTGAGTCTACCTTTGTGTATGGTGTTAGAGGGTTCCAATTTCATCTCTTTACAGTTATTTGACCAGTTTTCCCAGAACCACTTGGACTGTTTTTAGTCATTGTATTTTTTTGCCACCTTTGTCAAAAATAAGGTGTCCATAGGTGCATGGGTTTATCTCTGGGATTTTTACCCTTTTACACTGGTCTATATTTCAGATTTTATGACAGAACCATACCGTCCTGATGACAATAGCTTTGTAGTATAGTCTGAAGTCAGAAAGATTGGTTCCTCCAGTTCCATTCTTCTTTCTCAAGATTGATTTGGCTATTTGGGTCTTCTGTGTTTTCACACAAATTGTGAAATTTGTGTGCTAATTCTGTGGAAAATACCATTTATAGTTTGATAGGGATTGCATTGAATCTAGGCTGCTTTGGGTAATATTGTCATTTTCACTATATTGATTCTTTCAATCCAAGAACATGGTATATTTCTCCATCTTTTTGTTTCGTCATTGATTTCTTTCATCAGTATTTTATAGTTTTCTGCATACAGATCTTTTGTCTCTTTAGGTAATTTTATTAATAAATATTTTGTTCTATTTGTTGCAACAGCAAATAGGATTGTTTCCTTAATTTCTCTTCTGATTTTTTCCTTGTTAGTGTATAGGAATACAAAGGATTTCTGTGTATTAATTTTATGTCTTGCAACTTTACTGTCTTCATAATTTAGCTCTATTAATTTTTTGATGGCATCTTTAGGGTTTCTAGATAGAGAAACATGTTATCTGCAAACAGAATTTTAATTCTCCTTTTTCAATCTGGATTACTTTATTTCTTTTTCTTTACTGATTACTGTGTCTAGTACTTCCAAAAATATGTTTAATAATAGTGGTGAGAGTGAGCACTCTTTTTGTTGTTGCTGAATTTGGAGGAAATGCCTTCAGATTTTCACCACTGAGGATGTTTGCTGTGAGTTTGTCATATATGGCCTTTTATTATGTTGAGGTCAGGTCAGTTCAGTTCAGTTGCTCAGTCTTGTTCGACTCTTTGTGACCCCATGGACTGCAGCATGCCAGGCTTCTCTGCCCATCACCAACTTCCAAAGCTTGCTCATGTCCATCGAGTTGGTGATGCCATCCAACTATCTCACCCTCTACCATCTCCTTCTCCTCCTGCTTTCAGTCTTTCCCAGCAACATGGTTTTTCCCAGTGAGTCAGTTCTTCGAATCAGATGGCCAAAGTATTGGAGCTTCAGCTTAAGCATCAGTCCTTCCAATGAACATTCAGAACTGATTTCCTTTAGGATTTACTGGTTTGATCTCTTTGCAGTTCAAGGGACTCTCAAGAGTCTTCTCCAACACCACATTTTGAAAGCATCAATTCTTTGGCACTCAGCTTTCTTTATAATCCAACTCTTACATCCGTACATGACTACTGGAAAAACTATAGCTTTGACCAGATGGACCTTGAGGTTGTTGAGGTATGTTCCTTCTATTCCTAATTTCTGTAGAGTTTTAATCATAAAACTTAAGCTTATCAAAAGCTTTCTCTGTTTCTACTGAGTTGATCAAATGGTGTTTATCTCTCAATTTGTTATTGTGGTGAATCATATTGATTTATTTGTGTATATTAAAGAATCCTTGAATTCCTGGGATAAAAGCCACTTGATCATGATGTATGTATGATCTTTTAATATGCTGTTGGATTCTGTTTCCTAAAGCTTTTTGAAGATTTTGCATTTATGTTCATCAGTGATATTGGCCTATAATTTTCTATTTTTGGTGGCATCTTTGTCTGGTTTTGGTATCAGGGTGAGGGTGGCCTCACAGAATGAGTTTGGGAGTTTTCCTCCCTCTGAAATTTTCTGGAAGAGTTTGAGCAGAAAAGCTATTAGCTCTTCTCTAAACATTTGTTAGAATTCATCTATGAAGCCATTTGGCCCTGGACTTTTGTTTGTTGGAAGATTTTTGATTGCAGTTTCAATTTCCATGACTGTGATAGGTCTGTTCGTATTTTCTATTTCTTCTTTGTTCACTTTTGGAAGGCTATACTTTTCTAAGAATTTGTCCATTTCTTCCAGGTTGTCCATTTTGTTGGCATATAGTAGCTCATAGTACTTTCTCATGATCCTTTGTATTGCTGTGCTGTTTGTTGTAAAGTTTCCTTTTTCAT
Source organism: Nanger dama (assembly GCA_917880005.1). Taxonomy (NCBI): domain Eukaryota; kingdom Metazoa; phylum Chordata; class Mammalia; order Artiodactyla; family Bovidae; genus Nanger; species Nanger dama. Next base: position 3,273,608 of record CAKJTW010000073.1, on the reverse strand, counting down.
TTCTCTTTTTATTGATTTGAATCTTTCTGAAGAGTCTGGCTAATGGCTTTTCAATTTTGTTTATCTTCTCAAAGAATCAGATTTTAGTTTTATTGATCTTTACTATAGTCTCTCTCTCTCTTTTTTCCCATTTATTTATGCTCTGATCATTATGATTTCTTTCCCCCTACTAGCTTTGGTGTTTTTTGTTCTTCATTTTCTAGTTGCTTCAGGTATAAAATTATGTTGTTTATTTGATGTCTCTCTTGTTTCTTGAGGTAGGCTTGAATTGCTATAAACTTCCTTGTTAGCATTGCCTGTACTGCATCCCACAGGTTTTGAGTTGTCATTATTTTAGTGTCAATGGTTCTAGGTATGTTTTGATTACTTTTTATTTCTTCAGTGATCTGTTGGCTATTCAAAAGCTTATTGTTTAGCTTCCCTGTGCTTGTGTTTCTTATAGTTTTTGTCTTGTAGTTGATGTTTAATTTTACAGTGCTGTGATCAGAAAAGATATTTATTTTTAATATAAATTTATTTTAATTGGAGGTTAATTACTTTACAATATTGTATTGGTTTTGCCATACACCAACATGAATCCACCACAGGTATACACATGCTCCCCATCCTGAACCCCCCTCCCTCCTCCCTCCCTGTACTATCCCTCTGGGTCGTCCCAGTGTATCAGCCCCAAGCATCCAGTGTCATGCATTGAATCTGGACTGGCGATTCATTTCATATATGATATTATACATGTTTCAGTGCCATTCTCCCAAATCATCCCACCCTCTGCCTCTCCCACAGAGTCCAAAAGACTGTTCTATACATCTGTGTCTCTTTTGCTGTCTCACATACAGGGTTATTGTTACCATCTTTCTAAATTCCATATATATGCATTAGTATACTGTATTAGTGTTTTTCTCTCTGGCTTACTTCACTCTGTATAATCGGTTCCAGTTTCATCCACCTCATTAGAACTGATTCAAATGAATTCTTTTTAATAGCTGAGTAATACTCATTGTGTATATGTACCACAGCTTTCTTATCCATTCATCTGCTGATGGACATCTAGGTTGCTTCCATGTCCTGGCTATTATAAACAGTGCTGTGATGAACATTGGGGGTACACGTGTCTCTTTCAATTCTGGTTTCCTTGGTGTGTATGCCCAGCAGTGACTTAAGATGATTTCAATTTTTAAAAATTTACCAAGACTGGATTTGTGGCCCAGGATGTAATCTATCCTGAGGAATGTCCCATATGAACTTAAGAAAAAAATGAAATCTATTGTTTTTGGATTAAACGCCCCATAGATAACAGTTAGGTCCAGTTGTCCAATGTATTATTTAAAGCTTGTATTTCCTTATTAATATTTTATGTCTGGATGATCTCTCCATTGGTGTGAGTGGGGTACTAAAGACCCCCACTATTACTGTGTTACTATTGATTTCTCCTTTAATTATTGTTAACATTTGCCTTATATATAGTAAGGCTCCTATGTTGGGTGCATATATATTTATAATTGTTATATATTCTACTCAGATTAACCCCTTGATCATTATGTAGTGTCCTCCTTTTCTCTGATAATGGTCTTCACCTTAAAATCTATTTTATCAGATATGACTACTGCTACTCCAGCTTTCTTTTGATTTATGTTTGCATTGAATAACTTTTTCCAGCCCCTAACTTTTAGTCTGTATGTGTCCCTAGGTCTGAGGTGGGTCTCTTATAAATAGCTTATGTAGGGGTCTTGCTTTTGTATCCATCAGCCAATCTGTGTCTTTTGGTTGGAGCATTTAGTCCACTTACATTTGAGGTAACTATTGATAAATATGATCCTATTGTTTGTGTGTGTTAGTCACTCAGTTGTGGCCGACTCTTTGCAACCTCATGGACTAGAGCCCACCAGGCTTCTCTGTCCATGGAATTCTCCAGGCAAGAATATGGGAGTGGATTGTCATTCCCTTCTCCAGAGGAATTTCCAAACCTAGGGATTGAACCCTGGTCTCCTGCATCACAGGCAGATTCTTTACCACTTGAGATATAGGGAAGTCTTCATTTATCAATATTTTTTATGAAAAATGAAATTCAACATATTGATATAATGCATACATAATATAGTTAAAGATCTGAAATAGAACTGGTTTCTTCTTAACCATTTCCCATCTTTAATCAATAAAGATTATTCTTAAGAGGAGGTGAAAAAAAATTCCCATATTAAAAACACTGATAATAAATACCATTAATAAGCATGATTAAATAATGAATAGTTCTACATCTTTCTAATAACCTCTTTGTATTCTGTTAAATAGCACTCCAAAATAAAATTATGACTTCAGTTATGGCTTCATATTTCTTTGCAACAATCACTAAAGTAATTCCTAATTTGGTAAACTAATAACTTATGCCATTTAGTTTTAACAGAATCACATCTTAATCATCAAGCTAAATTCATAGGAAAATGATGACACTGTCACTTGAAGGTCATCTTGGTCTTCTGTTCACCATGTGTCTAATCAGATACCCTTAAATTAATTCCAGCAGAAAGTCTAAAGAATTAATGATCTTATTACCACTTACTCTCTTCTTTTGAGATTGATTTTATAGACCTTTTCTGTGTTTTCTGTTGTCTAGAGAAGTTCCTTTAGCATTTGTTGAAGAGCTGGTTTGGTGGTGCTGAATTTTCCTAGCATTTGCTTGTCTGTAAAGCTTTTTATTTTTATTTTTATTTTTTGCTCAAATCTGAATGAGATCTTTACTGGATAGAGTAATCTTGATTGTGGGATTTTTTTCCTTTCATCACTTAAAGTATATCCTGTCTTTCTCTTATGGACTGCAGAGTTTCTGTTGAAAGATTTGCTATTAGCCTTATGGAGGTCCACTTCTATGCTGTTTGTTGCTTTTCCCTTGGTGCTTTTAATATTTGTTCTTTGTGTTTAATTTTTGTTAGCTTGATTAATATGTGTCTTGATGTGATTCTCCTTGGATTTACCCTATATGGGAATCTCTGGTCTTCCTGGACTTGGTTGGCTATTTCCTTCCTCATTTTAGGGAAGTATTTGACTATAATCTCTTCAAATATTTTCTCATGCCCTTTCCTTTTATCTTCTTCTGCAACACCTATGACTTGAATGTTGGGGTGCTTAATATTGTTCTGGAGGTCTCTGAGGCTGCCTTTACTTCTTTTTATTCTTTTTTCTTTATTCTTCTCTGCCTCACTTATTGCCACCATTCTATCTTCCAGCTCACATATCCATTTTTCTGCCTCAGTTACTCAATTGTTGGTTCTCTCCAGTGTATTTTTAATCTCAGTTATTGCATTGTTCATTGTTCATTGCTTATTATTTAATTCTTCTAGGTCCTCATTAAACATTTCTTGCATCTTCTCAATCCATGTTTCCAGTATATTTAGGATAGGGAACACGTGTACACTCATGGAGGATTCATGTTGATGTATGGCAAAACCAATACAATATTGTAAAATAATTAGCCTTCAATTAAAATAAATAAATTTAAATAAAAAAAAGATTTTGAAATCTTTACCATCATTATTCTGAATTCTCTTTCAGGTAGACTTCCCATTTCCTCCTCACTTGTTTGTTTGGAGGGTTTGTACCATGTTCCTTCACCAGCTGCATATTTTTCTGTCTTTTCATTTTGTTTAGTTTATTGTGCTTAGGATCTCCTTTCTGCAGGCTAGAAGGTTTTAATTCTTCTTAATTACATAGTCTGCCCCTGTGGGTGGGGATGGACCAGTGCCTTTTGAAGGTTCCAAATTAGGGGACTTTTGCCTATGTTCTTGTAGATGGAGTTGCATCTTGTCTCTCTGAAGGGCAGTGCCATGTCCAATAGTGAGTTTTGGAGTGTCTATGGGTTTGGTACAGCTTTGGGCATCCTGTCTGCTAATGTGCAGTGTAATGTTCCTGTTATGTTGAAGGATTGGCATGGGGCATCCAGGAACTGTCATTTGCTGGCATTTGAGTGAGCTTGATTTTGGTTTTGAGATGGAGGTTTTGGGAGGGCTCTTGCCTATTAATGTTCCCTGGGGTCAGCAGTTCTTTGGTGGATCAAATTCTTGGGCTCAGGTCCTCCACCTCAAGGGTTCAGGCTCAACCCTTACTATAGCATGAAGACCTCCCAAGACACACATTGAGGAAGAAAAGTCTCCAAGACTCATGATAAGGGCAACACTTAACAGTCCAGAACACTCAATGAGACTTACTCCAAGGTCCCCTAATATTTCTAGGAAGGGCTCTTGGCCTGTTGTGGGCAGTGTGGGGTCTGTTCAGCCTTAGATATGGCCTTATTCCAGCTTGTTCTTGCTCCTAAAGTTCACAGTTGCCCCTAAAGTTCACAGTCTGTTCCCCAGCCAGACCTGTGCCTGATCATAGCCTGGTGGTAGCTGCCACCTGGGGTCAGGACTGCATCAGTAGTGTTTTGTCTGCTGCCTCAGGCATCTTCCTCAGCTTTGGCAGCGACGGTCACGTCTAATTCTGCAGCCTTGTCAAAGTAGCCCTCTCAGTGTATCCTCGAGGCTGCCACATCCGACCTCTCCCTGGGATCTTCACTGGAGCTTTGGTTCCCAACCCTTGCCCTTTGTTGCAGACCAAAACTTGTTAGCCACTTCTCTCAGTTCCCTTCCTCTACCCTCTGCTCTGCGCTGAGGCTTATGAGCTGAGAAGTGATGTTTAGCAGTGATTTGTGTAGTGAATTTTCTCTATGTTTTGCATTCTGAGCCCCAAATGTTGTACCACACTCAATTTCTGTAGTTTCTCCCTGGCCCCACCTGTGAGGGAGTTTCTTAGTGTGCAGAAGCTTTTCCTCCTTCATGACTCTCTTCCTTGGGGCACACATCCCTGTCCTGAAATCCTTTGTCTCCTTTTATGTCTTTATCTTTTGTCCTACCTTGTTCTAAAGAGATTGGCTTGCTGTTTTGGAAGTTTGGGGTCTTCTATTATTGTTGAAAAGTTGTTCTGTAGATGTTGTTCCATATTCTGATGAATTTTAGTATATTTGTGGAGAGGAAGGTGATTGTAGGTGTTGTTCTGATTAATTTGTGATATATTTGTGGAGAAGCCAGTGATCACCCTATCTTACTCCTCCCTCATCTTCTTCAGTCCTCATGTCTTCAATTCTCACTTCACTTTCCTATGTGTTATTATATAATAACACAGGACAGGGTTACTAACATCACTTTAAACAGTTTTAGATCAATTCAGAGTAAAAAAAAATCATTGCTCTTCCTTTCTTTATGTGCATCCAAACTTCTGACCTATATTTTACTTCTTAAATAGGTTCTTTTAAAATCTCTTGAAAAGCAAATTGGCTGGCAATTAATTCCCTCAGTTCTTGGTCGTCTGAAAGTCTTCATTTTTCATTTACTTTTGAAAGAACATTTTGCTGGATAGAATTCTAGGTTCATGGTTTTGTTTTTTTTTTTTAAACACTAAATTATTCACTCCACTCTCTTCTTGCTTGTATGGTATCTGATGAGAAGTCTGGTGTTATTATTATCTTTGTTCACCTATAGATATTCTTTCTATCACACTAACTCCCACTTCCTGACATCTCTCAAGATGTTCTCTTTGTCTTTGGTTTTCTGCATTTTGCATATGACACATCTAGCTGTGCATTTGAGGAGCATTTACCTCATTGGATAAGATCTCTGTGCCTCCTGAATCTGTGTTTCAGTGTTTGTTATTAATTTGGGAATGTTATCAGCCATTGATACCAAAAATATTTATTCTGCTCCATTTTTACTTTCTTCTCTGGTAATTCAAGTCCACTTTTTGATATTCTCATCGTTCTTGGATACTCTGATTTGCTTTTTGCTCTTCGCTTGTTTGTTTTTGTTTATTTGTTAAGTCATGTCTGACTCTTTTGCAACTCCATGGACTGTAGCCAGCCAGGCTCCTCTGTCCATGGGATTTCCATGCAAGAATACTTGAGTGGGTTGCCATTTCCTTCTCCAAAGTATCATTCTGACTCAGGGGTCAAACGTGTGTCTCCTACCTTGGCAAGAAGATTCTCCTGAGATTCCACTGAGCCACCTGAGAAGCCCCCTTTCCATTTTATGCTGTGTTTAAGAAACTCAACTGAGAGCTTGTTTGGAAGTTCTAGCAGGGGACCCAGAAGAGAGGAGGGAGAGGGGTTCAGGATGGGGAATATATGTATACCTGTGGTGGATGCATGTTGATGTATGGCAAAACCAATACAATATTGTAAAGTAATTAATCTCCAATTAAAATAGATTTATATTTAAAAATTCAACTGAATAAATTTGAAGATCTAATTTGCTTTAATAAGCAATTCATTACTTGAGTAGCTTCCCATCACTTCTGGGAAGTCGAAAGTCAGTTCATAAAGTCACTGAGCAATGGAATAGTGCTACACCCTTGGTTTAAAAGATGACTCTATCAATAGGGTATTTCTTTGATGGGTCTTGGGAACCACAGCATGTCATATACTCTTAAAAGTTTTATTAAAGCATGTCCACAGCCATTAACCACCAGAAAAATGATCACCCTAAGTCTGGAACATCGAAAAGGAAACAAAGAGAGTAACTCCAACTTAAGGATTATGAACTTGGAACTGTGATCTGTGAATATCAGGAGGATTAAACAAAAATATCATGACAATAAGTAACATGACAAAGATCATCAAAGCTACAGCATGGTAGCTGGGAGTAATGCTAATTCCTTAAATCTTGATCATATCTCTTGGTTAAACTGAGAATCTGATCAAAAGGGGGGCAGTGATTATTGCAAAGAAAACCACCGTCCCAAAATGGCATCACTTCTGTTAAGGCCCATGATACCAAACCTAAATTTAATCTAATTATGGTCTAAACCTTCCTCAGAATTATGATCTTAATCAACTAGCCTGGAATTTTATAACTTATAATGTTGTGTTATAACTTATAATGTTGTGTATAATGTGTGTATAACTTATAATGTTGTGTTAGTTTCGGGAGTTAGTTAGTGTTGTGTTAGTGTACAGCAAAATGAATCTCACTATAGTACTCTGTTCTACTAACTGAGCTACTGAAGGTCCTGCTGTGAATCTCTTATACATATACATATATCCACTCTGTTTTAGATTATTTCCCTATATAGAGTATTCCCATTACAGAGTATTAGGTAGGGTTCCCCATGCTGTATGGTTCCCTATGTTTATTAGCTATCTATTTTATATATAGTAGTATGTTTGTGTCAGTCTCTGTCTTCTAATTTATCCCTCTCCCCTCTTTACCCTAGTAAATAGAAATTTAATTTGTTTTCTACATCTGTAACTCTATTTGCTTTGTAAATAAGCACATTTGTATCATTGTTTCTAGATTCTACATATAAGTGACATCATATGATATTTGTCTTTTTTTGACTTACCTCACTTAATATGATAATCTCTAGTTCCATCCATGGTGCTACAAAAGGTATTATTTCATCCTTTTCTATGGCTCAGTAATAAATATCCTATTAATGTATATAGGATAGCTCAGTTGGTAAAGAATCCTCTTGCAATGCAGGAGACCCCAGTTCAATTCTTGGGTTAGGAAGATCCACTGGAGAAGGGATAGACCACTCCAGTATTTTTTGGCTTCCCTGGTAGCTCAGTTGGTAAAGAATTGTCCTGCAATGTGGGAAACCTGGGTTTGATCCCTGGGTTGGGAAGATCCCCAGAGAAGGGAAAAGCTACCCACTCCAGTATTCTGGCCTGGAGAATTCCACAGGCTGTATAGTCCATGGGGCCACAAAGAGTTGGACATGGCTGAGCAACTTCACTTCACTTCACTTCACATTTTCACCATCCATTCGTCTGTTGATGGACATTTATGTTGTTTCCATGTTCTGGCTATTGTAAACAGTGCTACAAGGAAATTTGAGGTGCATGTATCTTTTGTATTATGATTTTCTCCAGATATGTGCTCAGGAATGAGATTGCTGAATCATATGGTACCTCTATTTTTAGTTTTTTTTTTTTAAGGAAACTCCATACTGTTCTCCATAGTGGCTGTAGCAGTTTACATTCCCACCAACAGTGTGTGTGTAGGGGGTTCCCTTTTCCACATTCTCTCCAGCACTTGTCATTTGTAGACTTTTTGATGATGATTACTCTGAATGATGTGAGGTGATACTTCATTACAGTTTTGAATTGCATTTCTCTAATAATTAATGATGTTCAGCATATTTTCATGTACTTTTAACAATCAGTTTGTCATCTTTGGATATAGCCCAATTTTTTTAAAAATGAAAAAAAAAGGGTGCATTTACTCCTAACCAGGAAAATATGACTGTGCTAAAGAAAACTATTCTTGAACTATAAATTCCTCCTGGTATTTTATTTTCTAGAACATTTAGGGGCACAGATACTAAGGGGCATTGCCAGTTTGTGTCAGCTACCTAAGTATTCATAGGACCAAGGAGAACGGTAACCATGGCAGACAAAGACAAATCCTGTCAGGGTACAATGTGATCTTGAGAGCCTCGGCCTGCAGCAGCTTGAAACTGGGCTTTGGTTTCTGGCCAGAGATAGAGATCAGGTGATGGCAGTTAAAGAACCAAATGCTAGCAACTAGATCAATGGTCAGTGACAAGGTCCTGGCCCTTCAGTTTTGCAGAAATGAATTCCTACAAAGACAGAGAGTAATGAATCAAGTAAAGTGTTTATTAGGAAGAAAAGGAGTATGTGTGGATAGACACATGCATGGACTTAAAGAGTTGCACCCTCATAGTAGTTTGAATCACTTACATGGGGCCTTTCATCTGGGTTTCCTTTGGCCAATCATCTTGCTTTGCCTGATTCTGAGTCCATATTTGGTATATCTCAGGATCCTCCATCTCTTAGCCAAGATGGATTCCAGTGAAGAGGCCAATGGATAGATTGACATCTCTCTCCTTTTGACCTCCAAGAACTTTTCTGAGCATGTATAGTTGGGAATGTCTCCTTGACCTCTAGAATGAGAAATATGTTGTTGCTATCTTTTATCTGGGCAGGGCTCAGATCTTTTTCCTGTTCATCTTGGAGTATCTGTCCACAGTACTGTTCAGCCTGAGTCCCCTCTATCTTTTGCCTCAAAACTACTTCCACTGGCATTACTAATTGATTTATTTACAGGAATTACTGCCTTTGCCTATTCAAGCCAGGGGTTAGTTAGATTTTCTCCTGACCTGAAAAAAAAAGTTGTTCTAAATTTCAGAAGTTGCCCCTATAACAATGGCCTGAGAGATATGAATGTTGGTGTTATCTTTCCAGACCAATACAGGAGTAAAGTAATGAAAGAAAAGATTTTATGTTTATGTAAACTGTGAAGTATTGATCCATTGGAAACAGTCTACTTCAATGTCAGCTACTTCTTTTTCTCCTAAATATGATTTGTGTGTGTGTGTGTGTAATCAAGCTTTATTAAAATAGAAAAGAGATAGAAAAAGATTCTGACATAGACATTAAAAGGGAGAGAAAGAGTGCCCCCACCTGCTAGTCTTTAGCAGGAAGTTATATACCGACTAGCAGGCTGCTAATTAGAGAAAGAAAATGTCTCAGTACTCAGAGAGTGGCACCAGGTCTCTCAATCACAACATGTATCTTGAGATAACATTGGCACAAGGTGAGTCATCCTGGGCCATAAAAGGATTGACATGAAGCTTGAAGAAAGGCTGGTTTCTAAGCAAATACATAGTCTTATTAACTTAGATTAGGAGAACAATTGTATGAGTAAAACATAAGGGTTTGTTTAGAAGTATCTACAGTTTGTACAGGGCCAGATGTCAGTTGGAATCCTCCTTAGTTATGAGATGTGTTCCCAAGGCTCAATATTTTCTAGTTTTGTAATAGTGTCAGTGTTTAGGAGCAATTGGAAAAGTCTGTGATAAAAGGACTTGAAGACAGCCTTCATTCCTAGTGATTACAAATCAGAAAAGTGGGAGAAAATTGGAAATGTTAATTTGGTAAGTTGCAACCAAATACTTGAGGAAACTACAAGAACTCAGCATCCAGTCAAATTTATAGACAAGCAACAAAACCTTAAAGACAATTAACAGGACTAGAATTTGATATCTACAAAAGTTCAAACAATTTTCCTCTCTGCAATTACCCTCTTTTTTTTTTTTTTTTACTAAAGATAATCACAGTAAAGCCATTTATTTGTAATGAACTTAGCCTGATTATTTATATAATGTTAAGAATATGTGCACTACGTGCTAAGTCAGTTCAGTTGTGTCTGACTCATTGCAGACTCATGGAGTGTAGCCCACCAGGCTCCTCTGCCCAAAGGATTCTCCATGCAAGAATAATAGAGTCTACCATGCCCTTCAAGAAAATGAGAAATACCAAGGGAACATTTCATACAAAGACAGGCTCGATAAAGGACAAAAATGGTATGGACCTAACAGAAGCAGAAGATATTAAGAAGAGGTGGCAAGAATACATGGAAGAACTGTACAAAAATGATCTTCATGACCCAGATAATCATGATGATGTGGTCACTAATCTTAGAGCCAGACATCTTGGAATGTGAAGTCAAGTGGGCCTTAGAATGCATCACTACAAACAAAGCTAGTGGAGGTGATGGAATTTCAGTTGAGCTATTTCAAATCCTGAAAGGTGATGCTGTGAAAGTTTTGCACTCAATATGCCAGCACATTTGGAAAACAGCAGTAGCCACAGGACTGGAAAAGGTCAGTTTTCATTCCAATTCCAAAGAAAGGCAATGCCAAAGAATGCTCAAACTACCACACAATTGCACTCATCTCACATGCTAGTAAAGTAATACTGCAAAGTCTCCAAGCTAGGCTTCAGCAATACGTGAACCATGAACTCCCTGATGTTCAAGCTGGTTTTAGAAAAGGCAGAGAAACCAGAGATCAAATTGCCAACATCCGCTGGATCATGGAAAAAGCAAGAGAGTTCCAGAAAAACATCTAGTTCTGCTTTATTGACTATGCCAAAGCCTTTGACTGTGTGGATCACAATAAACTGTGGAAAATCCTGAAAGAGATGGGAATACCAGACCACCTGACCTACCTCTTGAGAAATCTGTATGCAGGTCAGGAAGCAGCAGTTAGAACTGGACATGGAACAACAGACTGGTTCCAAATAGGAAAAGGAGTACGTCAAGGCTGTATATTGTCACCCTGCTTATTTAACTTCTATGCAGAGTACATCATGAGAAACACTGGACTGGAAGAAACACAAGCTGGAATCAAGATTGCCAGGAGAAATATTACTGGGAGCCAGCGTGAGGAACTCCGCCCTTGGCGAAGGTCATGAGGAAGGAGGCTTTGCCATACGCAAAGGCATGATCAAGCCTCAGGAAATCCCCTGCTCCCGAGCATTTAACCCCAAAACCAGAGTCTGTCTTGTGCTCTCACCTACACCTCTGACTTTACAGGGGGCTCTCCCTCATAACCATTTCTCTCAGAGAAGGAGTAAACATGCAGCTCCAAGGCAATAAAAATTCCTGGGTGTGACAAGAGTGTTTCAACCTAGGAACTCTGAAGATTATCTAGCCTGCCTGTATAGGTTCCCCCAGCTGAATGTGATTGTTTACAACCCCCCAGCCGTGAGAGGCACGAGATGTTTTGGACTTACTAAAGGCATAGTGAGTCGGTTAGGAATTATATTGGTAAAGGGTTTTTCATTTGTTGTGTCAATAATTGCTGCTAATTCCCTGCCCTGGGTGGGACAAGGGTGTCTCAGGTCAAACCTCTCTTCTGACAGGCTAGCTGTGTGACAACCTCTCAACCGTAAACAGCACAGAGAGTTTTGGAGTATTTTGAGAGTCTTAATTAGCATAGGGCTTTTCTTCTCATTTAGTCAATGATTGCCGCCAGGCCTCCATATCCTTAGCCACCTGGGACTATATTAATCAATGTATTTGAAATATAGAAAAGGAAAACTAATAATTTTTGATGTTAGCAATATTAGACTTTTGAGTTGATGAATTTTCTCTTTTTATAGATCATTGTACTTTGTTATAAATCACTGTGTCTTTGCTATGTGAAAATATAACTTTATCACTATCTTAAGACTAAGTAGACCTTAAGAGGAACACTGGTCAAAGTATTTTCATTTGTTGGGCTGATGTTTGCTGCTAAATCTCCATATTCCCTGCCCTTATAATGAATATAACTAGCATATAGGAGAAATAAACATTAACCTTTAAGCATATAGGAGAACTAAGTATTAACCTTTAAGATTGATCATGTTAACCTTGGGTTAAATAAATTCCTTTCTTGATTGTAACTCACTACATACTCACCTTATAGGAATGCCATTTTGTTTGGAGGGTGGTGCCTGGTTTAAGAAAAAAACACCCTTGGAAAAAATAAGATTTTTGGTTATCAGAAAGGGTTGTAAATGTCAGCAGGCAGAAATGGCTTGAAGATGATGTAAAATCCCTAAGACCTTTTTTATGTGGAGCACTTGATTTTGATAAAGGTCAGGACTGCTGACCCCCACGTGACTCTGTATTCATCCCTATATGTAACAAAAGGTATATAAGAAAATCGGAAAAATAAAGAAAGAAATGGGATCAGTTCCTGGAAAGACTGACTCCCCATGTCATCCCTTCTTGCTCCCCATTTTTCTGGCTGAATTCCCATCTGGACCATGGATGCTATTTCATGTGAACCAAGTTATTCAGCCTCTTTTTCTCCACTAATTTTCCTACTACACTATCCGTTTCTAATCTCTCTATATATCTATAATTAAATAGCTTTTTTCTAAGACGCTGACTCCGTCCCCACCTTCAGATCACCCTGGATCCACTGGGGGCCGGACCTGGCAAAATATCAATAATGTCAGATATGCAGATGACACCACCCTTATGGCAGAAAGTGAAGAGGAACTAAAAACCTCTTGATGAAAGTGAAAGAGGAGAGTGAAAAAGTTGGCTTAAAGCTCAACATTTAGAAAACAAAGATCACGGCATCCAGTCCCATCACTTCATAGGAAATAGATGGGGAAACAGTGGAAACAGTGTCAGATTTTATTTTGGGGGCTCCAAAATCACTGCAGATGATGACTGCAGCCATGAAATTAGAAGACACTTACTCCTTGGAAGAAAAGTTATGACCAACCTAGATAGCATATTCAAAAGCAGAGACATTACTTTGCTGACTAAGGTCCATCTAGTCAAGGCTATGGTTTTTCCTGTGGTCATGTATGGATGTGAGAGTTGGACTGTGAAGAAGGCTGAGCGCCGAAGAATTGATGCTTTTGAACTGTGGTGTTGGAGAAGACTCTTGAGAGTCCCTTGGACTGCAAGGAGATCCAAGCAGTCCATTCTGAAGGAGATCAACCCTGGGATTTCTTTGGAAGGAATGATGCTGAAGCTAAAACTACAGTACTTTGACCACCTCATGAGAAGAGCTGACTCATTGGAAAAGACTCTGATGCTGGAAATAATTGGGGGCAGGAGGAGATGGGGACGACAGAGGATGAGATGGCTGGATGGCATCACAGACTCGATGGACGTGAGTCTGAGTGAACTCCAGGAGATGGTGATGGACAGGGAGGCCTGGTGTGCTGCGATTCATGGGGTCGCAAAGAGTTGGACACGACTGAGCGACTGAACTGAACTGAACTGAACTGTGCCCTTCTCCAGGGGATCTTCCCAGTCCAGGGATTAAACCTGTGTTTCTTACGTCTCCTGCATTGGCAGGTGGGTTCTTTACCAGAAGTGCCATCTGGGAAACCCAAGATTAAGAATACTCACTGAGGGATTTCCTGGCAGTCCAGTGGTTAAGACTCTAACCCTCCCAATGGAGGTGGTGTGGGTTTGATCCCTGGTCATGGAACTAATATCCCACATGCTGACTAGTGCAGCCAAAAATAAAGAATCAGTTCAGTTCAGTTCAGTCGATCATTCATGTCCGACCCTTTGCGACCCCACGAATCACAGCACGCCAGGCCTCCCTGTTCATCACCACCTCTCGGAGTTCCCTCAGACTCAAGTGCATCGAGTCAGTGATAATCACTGAGAATTTCTTAACTCTGGAGGGACTAGGAAGGGAGAAAAGTAAGTGTTTCATCTTTGTTCATAATGTTATAGCTTACAAAGTTGCTAACTTAAGAGAAAAAGATTTATTTAAATCTGGGAGAAAAGCATTAAAGAACCAGTTATATTTTAAATGAATTCATAAAAATTATAATTTACTCATTACTTCATTCAGTCTCATGTTATTAATACTTGTCCTACTTGATCTTTGTTTTTCCATTAGTTTTCTCAACCTTGCCTGATAATTAAGGGTGATAGGGATAGTGATAAATCCAATAAGTTTGAAAGACTTTTGTTTAGACTTATATGATTTACCCAGTGAAGGGAGTGCTTCAGTCACTGGAAATTGTGGAAGGTATATTCCAAGTGGAAAATACATCTTCTAACAATTTATCTATCACTTAAGGACTTTGGCCTTACAACAGGAGGAGGTCGTCAACCCATGCAGAAAACATAAACATGATAACAAGAACATATTGATAACCCATACTAAGTAGCAGTTGAATGAAGTCCAGTTGCAGTTATTAAAATTCAGGCCTCTGAGGACAAAAATAATTTTTCTTAAATGCACTATGATGGGTGAAGTAATGTAAAAGCTAAAAACTGAGGTTTGCTAGGCAGCCATGAAGAATCAAGTGATTATTTTTAGTTTCTCATAGCCCTGACTTTCAATTTAATTTACACCCGTTGTTTACCAATCCTAATTTGTTTGATTCAGAAGCAGACTATTGACATGTTACAAGGACATCAGAATGGCGAGAGCCTGGCAATGAGGGTTTATTTTTTCCAGAAGCAAAACGGACTTCATCTACATGTGCTATAATCTTTATAGATTCTGTTGCTGCTGATTTTACATAAAGGCCAGTAAGGGCATTTCCCTGATACTTTTAGTGTATCCTTTTAGTGTGGGCTTCAATTTTGATGACAGCAATGTCAGAAGGTAAGAAAAAACAGTAAGAAGGTTATTTGCTCATTGACCATTTCTGATTGGGGTCTCAGAGGACATCCTACAACAATTAAAGATAATAAACTAGAATTACAACTGAAAACATTATACCAGAGCATATCAGATTTCTAAGAATTACACAGTTTCTGGAATATCTGTATTAATAACATATGTCTACACAAATATAATCAATTTAGCATCAATTATTTGACAATGCTTCTCATGTAATTTAACATATCAAATACGCCTGTGCATGCTGCATGCTAAGTCATCTCAGTCATGTCTGACTCTTTGCGACCCTATGGACTACAGCTCACCAGGCTCCTATGTCCATGGGATTCTCCAGTCAAGAATACTGCAGAGGGTTGCCATGCCATCCTCCAGGGGATCTTCCTGATCCAGGGATCGAATCCACATCTCTTATGTCTCCTGCACTGGCTCCACCTGGAAGCACCTATTAGTTTAATAGCTCCCTTTTATATGGAGAGAGAAAAATTCTTTTGAAAATCTTCAAGAATCCTCTGGAAAATTTCATAGTCTGCTGTCAAAATATTTCAATTACAATTTCATTTTGGAAAGTTTGCCAAAAATATATTTAAAAGTCTTGAAATATTTGCCTAAATAGAATCACAAGCTACTATGAAACTGTACTTAATTATCTATTAGCAAAACTTAGGTCTGTTAGTATTAAGAAGACTTGGTTTACTTAAGTAATCAAAGACCCAATTAAGACACCTTAAAACAAAAAATATTTTGATTAAACCAAGAATTTTTGCTTTTATGTAGATTACCTCAAAGGTAAAGAATACTTTTCACAATCTCTTAGTATCAAGAGCAGATCAATAATTCAAGAAACTTTTAGCAAATAAAAGTACATTAACTTCTTGTTTTACATAAGTACATTACTGATATTAAAGCTCAATTTATTATTATTTTTAAATTTACAATGTTGTGTTAGATTCTGCTGTACAGTAAGGTGATTCCGATATATATAAATATATATACACATTCCTTTTCATTGCAAGTTATTACAAGATATTCAGTATAGTTACCTATGCTGTAAGCTAAGACCTGGTTGTTTGTCTATTTTATATATAGTAGTTTGTATATGATAATCCCAAACTTCTAATTTATCCCTCCACCCTGCTTCTCCTTTGGTAACTAAGTTTGTTTTCTGTGTCTGTGAGTTTGTTTCTGTTTTGTAAACGAGAAAGCAAGCAGAATTTTTTTTGTGAATTTTTTGTTTTATTGCTTTTTTTAAATATAAATTTATTTATTTTAATTGGAGGTTAATTACTTTACAATATTGTATTGGTTTTGCCATGCATCAACATGAATCTGCCACAGGTATACACGTGTTCCCCATCCTGCTGTAACCCTTACAATAACCATTCAATATTAGCCAGTTTTACTACACAAATTAAAATTCTCTCTCCTTCTATATGCATTTAGCTTGTTCTTTATCTTCTTGCTTCTCATTTTGAAATAACTAGAAGTTCTAGTTTAGGCAAATTTGCTCCCATTTTCCTTAATAAAAATGCATTTTCACTTCTCTTTCTTTAATCCAAAACACATTCTATTTTCCTTGTGCATATTATTTCTAATATTAATCCAGTTACCTATATTAGAATTTTAACCCTTAAAATCCCTAATTTTTAGTGAAAACCATGTAATTATGAACTACTAATTATGTCGTTATGTTATGTTATGTTATTTAGTCGCTCAGTCGTGTCCGACTCTTTGCACTCCCATGGACTGTAGAAGACCAGGCTCCTCCGTCCATGGGATTCTCCAGGCAACAATACTGGAGTGGGTTGCTGTTTCCTTCTCCAGGGGATTTTCCCGACCCAGGAATCAAACCCAGGTCTCCCCGTTGCAGGCAGATGCTTTAACCTCTGAGCCACCAGGGAAGCCCAATTATGTCATACTAGTATTTAATTAATTAATTAATTACTTTTGGTGACAAATTTTGCAACAATGATAAAAGAAATTTATTTGACTAATAAACTTAGGTAAAATGAAAGTTGCTTATCTACATTTTATTTAATGTTGATACCTTTAAAGACATGCCTGCTTCAATTAAGTTAGCAAACTTAAACTAACATGTATTTACTGCAGATCATTCCAGAATATATGAACTTTAAAAGCATTTGGGTTCTTATTTATCTATCTATACAAACCCATAGAAGTGTTCCAGAAAGGGAGATGCCTTCCAGGGCCTTACAGGGGGCTGTAACACTAGGACTAACACTTGGAAATGAATTGTTGGAAGAGACACATGTGTTGATGAAACAAGAGATTTTATTGGAAATGGGCATCCTGGTGGAGCACAAGACATTAAGGGAAATTCAGGAGGACTGCTCTGCCATGAGGCTCACAGTCTTGGGTCTATGGTGATGGGATTCATTTTGGGGTTGTATCTGCCCAATCATTCTGACTCAGTCCTTCCTGATGATGCAGGCATTGCTCAGCCAAGATGGATTCCAACAAGAAGGATTCTGGGAGATTGGTAGGACATGTGGCTTCTCCTGACTTTTCCCAAATTCTTCACGTTGGTGGTGGATTGTTAGTTCCATGTTCCTTACTAAGACCTCCTGTCATAAAATACCTCATACAAATGGTTACTGTGGTACACAGCCAGAGTGCACAGTTTCAGTCAGTGTTTCCTCATAACATAAAGACAGATGCAACAGAGAGATCTTAGTGTTGTGGAGAAAATGCTTAAGATTTTTCATTTTTTCAATTTCCAAATCTCTTTCTCTTTTTGTTTTTCCTTTCTTAGAAGAAGCTTCTGCCTAAATTTTGTGTTTTCAAAGAATGGTTCTTAGGTCCTAGAGAAGATAGGGGTAGAAATTCTACATTACAAAGGCACATATTAAGTGCAGGAAAATTCTGTTTCCAATACCTTGGTTGTCTTTTTAAAATATAAATTTATTTATTTTAATTGGTTTTTAAAAGCATTTTGAGATGAAGAGGAGAGGTTTGGCAAAAAGTGAAGGTGAACTTTAGATCTAGAGACACACCTTTGACCCTAAAGAGATTTGCAAGACAAAGACAGTTTTTCCCAGTTGTTCAAAGAACTGTGTTGTGATCTGAGTGATAAAAAGGCTGATTTTTCTTTTTATTCTTTAGATAAACTGCTAGGATATTCCCTTAAACAATTCCCTCCAAGTTTCATCAACTTTGGAATGGCCCCATATGAGCATATTTAAGTTGCTGTTGAAGAATTTCCATAGTGTTATGAGGACACTCTCTTTTACAGTATCCAAGTTGATTATAATAGACATTAACTTTGGTGTTAGTGTTTTGTTAATAGACCCTTCAGTTCAGTTCAGTTCAGTCGCTCAGTCGTGTCCAACTCTTTGCGATCCCATGAATCACAGCACGCCAGGCCTCCCTGTCCATCACCAACTCCCGGAGTTCACTCACACTCACGTCCATCGAGTCAGTGATGCCATCCAGCCATCTCATCCTCTGTTGTCCCCTTCTCCTCCTACCTCCAATCCCTCTCAGCATCAAAGTCTTTTCCGGGGAGTTAACTCTTTACATGAGGTGGCCAAAGTACTGGAGTTTCACCTTCAGCATCATTCCTTCCAAAGAAATCCCAGGGTTGATCTCCTTCAGAATGGACTGCTTGGATCTCCTTGCAGTCCAAGGGACTCTCAAGAGTCTTCTCCAACACCACAGTTCAAAAGCATCAATTCTTCGGTGCTCAGCCATCTTCACAGTCCAACTCTCACTTCCATACATGACCACAGGAAAAACCATAGCCTTGACTAGACGGACCTTAGTTGGCAAAGTAATGTCTCTGCTTTTGAATATGCTATCTAGGTTGGTCATAACTTTTCTTCCAAGGAGTAAGCGTCTTTTAATTTCATGGTTGCAGTCACCATCTGCAGTGATTTTGGAGCTCCAAAAATAAAGTCTGACACTGTTTCCACTGTTTCTCCATCTATTTCCCATGGACAGTGAAGTGAGGGATGCCTAAGTGTTGTTTCAGGACTTTTTGTGTATTTAGTTTTTCAGTACTTTTGGCAATTAATCTTTCAATAAGATTATTTTAGAACTTTAAAACTTCTGGAGTCTTCTGCATACTCATTTAAATAAGTGTTCCATTTTGTCTGTTTGATTTGTGAGCCCCAGTTTTAGGTACACTTTTAAAATTATCTTGCCTATTTGGAACATTACTCATAATGGCCACTGTAATTCTAGATTATCTTTATTAATAGTAAAATCTTACCATCTTGTTAGATACTGCAGCTTCTAGAACTATAATTGCTAAACATAAAATAAGCAGGTGTGCCCTCAAATCTTTGGATATAAATGATCCAATTTTTTTGTGCTCAGACTTTGGGTTTCTCAGGACCAAACTAATACCTAGGAGTGATATGCCACAGAGTTGGGAATTATGGGGTGCTTTACAGTGTACTTCATTGCACAGAAATTTTCTTGAAGTTGATGTGTGACCTAGTGTCAATCTAACCTATTTTGTGACCAAGTTATCTAATCACAGGAGTCTTCTTGAGGTGGCTAGTATTCTGTCAGATTTTAAAGGCTTGTCTCATGCTCACCGGTTTTTGTAGCTTTTTCACTTCTGAGATTCCCATTTAGCCTACCTTATGTGCTCATTAACAGAAATCACCAGGAAACAAAAAATCTAGAAATTGCAGAAAAGATTGAATCAACAGACCTCAAAAAATAGATATTTATCCCACAAAAATGGAGAAGTGCAGCTGCCACAAACAATTCCCAACATGGAACCTGGGGAGTGATTCCAAACAAATGGGGAACCACAAACTTATGCATCAAGAGTTCCCAATATGGAATCTAGGAACAAAACCAAAGGCCAGGATTTAAATAATACTATAGCCTAAATTGGACCCAGTCTAATCCCAGACATAGTCTGTTTTTTAGGTTGAACCCAGTCCAAGTTAGGCCAGCAACAATCAAGAGTTCCGTATGTGGAACCTGAATATTGGAGGGTGGAATAAACCAGCAGGCCCCAAAGAATGAGAGCTGCAGACTGATTCCAAGAAAATGGAGCACTGCAGCTGCTGCCACTAGTTCTCAAAGTAGAATCTGAGGAAGGATTTCAAGCAAACATGGAGGTACAAACTAAACAAGGGGG
Organism: Nanger dama; assembly: GCA_917880005.1. NCBI lineage: Eukaryota > Metazoa > Chordata > Mammalia > Artiodactyla > Bovidae > Nanger > Nanger dama. Next base: position 3,253,561 of record CAKJTW010000073.1, on the reverse strand, counting down.
AAAAAATTAAGTGACTAGAATTTTCCATGCAAAATAGAGAACTGTAGAAAACCAATTAGATTGGGATCTTACCACAAAGAAAGCAGAACTCAAACCAAGAGGAATTCACCAATGGCTATGAGAAACAGTGAGAAAGACAATGGACTCAAAAGTGTCAACAGGGCACCACACCTTGTGTTTTTTCCATTACTGCTACCAATTGGTTAAAAAACAAAAAATGGCATTGGGAGATTGTGTTCACCTATGGCTGATTCGTGTCAATGTATGGCAAAACAAATACAGTATTGTAATTAAAAAAATAAATAAATTAAAACAAACAAAAACAAAAACAAACAAACAAAAAACTCAGTCAGGTAAATTTGAAGATATAATTGGCTTTTTTAGAATTCATGAATTGGTCAGCATGCTATCTAGCAACTGGAAAGGCACCTTGAAGAGTGGTACAAAATGGAGGGCTACTATGAAAAGGAGATTAGAGCAAAGAAATCATTAGTAAAAGAAAGTGAAAGTAAAGTCGCTCAGTCGTGTCCGACTCTTTGTGACCTAATGGACTGTAGCCCACCAGGCTCCTCCATCCCTGGGGTTCTCCAGGCAAGAATACTGTAGTGGGTTGCCATTGCCTTCTCCAGGGGATCTTCCCGACCCAGGGATCGAACCCAGATCTCCCACATTATGGGCAGACGCTTTAACCTCTGAGCCACCAGGGAAGTCACAAGACTCTTTGCGAATGAGTATTTTGGTTCAGGAAATCCTTTGGGGGAAGGGAACAGTATGGGTTTTCATTGCACAACTTGTCTCTTCTTCCTCTGGCACATAAAGAGGGCTCCTGTGACAGGTTACCTCCAATTGTGCTGACAACAAAATTTCAGACTGATTAAGATTACATTTCTGGGGAAGATAAAAACTGCAATTAGGTTAAGTATTAAATCTGGTTCAGTATCATACACTTCAGCATAAGTGATGCCATTTTGGGCTTGTAGTATTCTTTTTAACACTGGGAAGTTTCTGTTGATATATTTTTAAGCTCATTGACTATTTTCTTGGCTGTGTCCACTCTACTGATTCTTAATTTCTAGGAATTCTTAATTCCTAGAATTCCCTTTGATTCTTTCTTAGAATTTCCATTTCTCTACCTTCAGTACTTATCTGTTTTCGGATGTTGTCTACATTTACCATTAGTCTTTTACATATTAATTGTAATTATTTTAAATTTCTTGTCTAACAATTCTAAAATCTATCAACTACAAATTATCACTTGCCATGGGTGTTTGCTATCTACCTATCTATTTGTACAAGGATTAAGTCATGTGCTGCTGTAACTGATGGCTTTCAATATGTCCTGAAAGGAGTTCAAAGTGGAGAGCAGAAATGAGGTACTCTGCCTGGGGGAAAACTGGTAGGATAGGACTTCAGACAGTTAAATATTTTCAGGAGCCAATGTTATGAGCCCAATTGTTGTATCTCCCTATATCCAGAAAAGCACTAAAATCCTCCATTGTGATGACTGTTTCTTGTAACTAGCAGAAGCTTCATGAGACCAGCAGAAACCTTCCAGGAAAATATGTGCTTGGTTCCATGTATTCCTCCCTTACCAAAATCACATATATATTGACCTTTTCCCCTACCTCTTTGGAATAGTTTCTCAGAGCTATCTAAGGTGCTGCCTCCTGGGCTGCAGTCCTCATTTTGCCCCCAATAAAACTTAACTTGCAACTCTCATGTTGTGCATTTTTTTAAAGACAGCAGTTTTATGGTGACCACAAGGGATCCAGAGTAGACTTTCTACTTTGCCTAAACTATGTGAGGAACCAGAGTCTTGGTACCAGCAACAGCCCTTTGCTGCTGCTGCTGCTAAGTCACTTCAGTCATGTCCAACTCTGTGCGACCCCATAAATGGCAGCCCACCAGGCTCCCCATCCCTGGGATTCTCCAGGCAAGAATCCACTTCCTTGGAGAGTCCAAATAATTTGGTAACTCTCTCCTTGTTCTCAAATCTCCCATATTGGTTGAAGATACTGAGTTTTATTTGGCAGCGGAGCAGGTTACTTGCCCCCTTCCAGTTGAAAAATATTGCATGGGGGGCAGTGTTGAAAGATACCAAGGGAATACCCACCCAAGGGAATGGTTGAAACATACCAGGATTTGCTCAGCTGTAGGAGACTGAGTAGTCTGTGCTGAGTGGTTAGATAAGAGGCTTATCTGATACTTTTACAAGGGGCATCAGAAAGCCAGCCTCTTAGCACCTCACCTGAAGTTATACATGTACAAAACTTATGCTTGAAAGTACTTACTTAATTGGGGAGACTATACTAAAGGAGATCCCAACATAAAATGAACAAATTGGGGTTCTTTTCATATTCCAAAATTAATATTTATGCACACATAGTTAGAAAAAGTGGCCATAAGATCAAACAGATTGAATGGAATGCCTACTTTGATTGCTATCTAGAAGCTTCTCTTGAAACTATATCAGAACAACAACAAAAAGACTACTAGCAGTTCGTCATAGACTATCTCTCACTCAATTACTTGGCCAGATGCTTTTTTTTCCCCTCTTACAACCCTTCCATCTTCTGCTGCTCCACTTTCTCCAGCAAAGGAGGTTTATAAAAACAAAAAACTAAGCAATATTTTGGTTTGACACCTGAGTTATTCTCTAATCATCAAAATGATCCTTTGCTTAATTTTGCCTTTTAGAAGGCTTAGATGAGGATTTGGCTATTCTAGTCAAAAAGATAATCTAGGTTGTTCTGAGCTATACACTAGCGCTTGTTACACTGGCCTAACAGCTTTTCAGAACTAATTAAAAAAAAAGGGGGGGTGGTATTTACAAAAACTATGAAACTTCAATTGTGCCAGTTAAGTACACAATACCACTCTAGGTTAGCCAACCCCCAATCAGTTTAATTGCAACCAGTAGAGAAAGTTAGCCAGAAAAAAAAAAAAAAAAAATATATATATATATATATATAAAGGTTGTCTGAGGAGGTCTTACAAATAGCTGAGAAAAGAAGTGAAGATAAAGGCAAAGGAGAAAGGGAAAGATATACCCATATCAATGCAGAATTACAAAAATAGCAGGAGAGATAAGAAAGCCTTCCTCAAGAATTAGAGGAAAACAATAGAATGGGAAAGACTAGAGATCTCTTCAAGAAAATTAGAGATACCAAGGGAACACTTCATGCAAAGATGGGCACAGTAAAGGACAGTAATGGTATGGACCTAACAGAAGCAGAAGCTATTAAGAAAAGGTGGCAAGAATACACAGAACTATACATAGAAGATCTTTATGACCCAGATAATCATGATGGTATGATCACTTACTTAGAGTCAGACATCATGGAGTGTGATGCTTAGGACACATCACTATGAACAAAGCTAGTGAAGGTGACAGAATTCCAGTTGAGTTATTTCAAATTCTGAAAGATGATGCTGTGAAAGTGCTTCACTCAATATGCCAACAAATTTGGAAAACTCAGCAGTGGCCACAGGACTGGAAAGGTCAGTTTTCATTCCAATCCCAAAGAAAGGCAATGCCAAAGAATGTTCAAACTATTGCATATTTGCACTCATCTCACAGGATAGCAAAGTAATGCCCCAAACTCCCCAAGCCAGGCTTCAACAGTACGTGAACTGAAAACTACCAGATGTTCAAGCTGGTTTTAGAAAAGGCAGAGGAACCAGAGATCAAATTGCCAAAATCCATTGGATCATAGAAAAAGCAGGAGAGTTCCAGAAAAAAACATCTACTTCTGTTTTATTGACTATGCCAAAGTCTAGTGTGGATCACAACAAACTGTGGAAAATTCTTCAAGAGATGGGCATACCAGACCACCTTGCCTGCCTCCTAAGAAACTTGTATGCAGGTCAAGAAGCAACAGTTAGAACCTGACATGGAAAAATGGACTGTTTCCAAATCGGGGAAGGAGTACATCAAGGCTGTATATTGTCATCCTGCTTGTTTAACTTATATGCAGAGTACATTATGCAAAATGCTGGGCTGGATGAAGCGCAAGCTGTACAAGATTGCCGGGAGAAATATCAATAACCTCAGATACGCAAATGACACCACCCTTATGGCAGAAAGTGAAGAAGAACTAAAGAGTCTCTTGATAAAAGTGGAAGAGGAGAGTGAAAACGTTGGCTTAAAACTCAACATTCAGAAAACTAAGATCATGGCATCTGGTCCCATCACATCCTGGCAAATAGATGGGGAAACAATGGAAACAGAAAGTGACTTCATTTTCTTGGGCTCCAAAACCAGTGCAGATGATGAGTGCAGCCATGAAATTAAAAGACACTTGCTCCTTGGAAGAAAAGCTGTGACCAACCTAGTCATATTAAAAGGCAGAGACATTACTTTGCCAAGAAAGGTCCATCTAGTCAAAGCTATGGTTTTTCCAGTAGTCATTGTGGTTATGAGAGTTGGACTATAAAGAAAGCCAAGTGCAGAACTGATGCTTTTGAACTGTGATGTTGGAGAAGACTCTTGAGAGTCCCTTAGACTGCAAGAAGATCAAACCAGTCAATTCTAAAGGAAATCAGTCCTGAATATTCATTGGAAGGACTGATGCTGAAGCTGAAACTCCAATACTTTGAGCACCTGATGAGAAGAACTTCCTCACTGGAAAAGACCCTGGTGCTGGGAAAGACCGAAAATAAGAGAAGGGGGCAACAGAGGATTAGATGGTTGTATGACATCACCAACTTCATGGACGTGAGTTTGAGCAAGCTCGAGGAAATGGTGATGGTCAGCGAAGCCTGGCATGCTATAGGGCATGGGTTCACTGAGTCGGACATGACTCAGTGACTGAACTGATCTGACTGAATATATATATATATATATATATATATATATATATATAACAAAATAAATTTGAATTAGGAAAACCTGATTTTTGCTCCCTGTACCTTAAGACCAGAGGACTCAAGGTCAATTATGTAGACCATCTCTAATTACTAGAGCAAAGAAAAAGAAAAGAGGGAATGAAGCCTTTAAAAATATATTTTATAAACTGCATGCACGCTCAGTCACTCAGTCATGTCTGACTCTTTGCAGCTTTATTTTATAAACTTGTGAATTTTATATTGACATATCTGATTCATGACTAAGTTTAGAAAATGTAGGTACAACTCTCGCTGTGTCTCAGTATGTCTTTCTCTTTGGATAGCATTACTGAGGTTAATTTGTAAACAAGCTCTAATTGAATTGGCCTAAATGACCATTAAATCTATTACTGCAGGCAGGAATCCCTCAGAAGAAATGGAGTAGCCATCATGGTCAACAAAAGAGTCTGAAATGCAGTACTTGGATGCAGTCTCAAAAATGACAGACTGATCTCTGTTCATCTCCAAGGCAAACCTTTCAGTATCACGGTAATCCAAATCTATGCCCCAACCAGTAACGCTGAAGAAGCTGAGGTTGAACAGTTCTATCAAGACCTACAAGACCTTTTAGAACTAACACCCAAGAAAGATGTCCTTTTCATTATAGGGGACTGGAATGCTAAAGTAGGAAGTCAAGAAACACCTGGTGTAACAGGCAAATTTAGCCTTGGAATGTGGAATGAAGCAGGGCAAAGACTAATAGAGTTTTGCCAAGAAAATGCACTGGTCATAGAAAAACACCCTCTTCCAACAACACAAGAGAAGACTCTACACATGGACATGACCAGATGGTCAACACCGAAATCAGATTGATTATGTTCTTTGCAGCCAAAGATGGAGAAGCTCTATACAGTTAACAAAAACAGGACCAGCAGCTGACTGTGGCTCAGATCATGAACTCCTTATTGCCAAATTCAGACTTAAATTGAAGAAAGTAGGGAAAACCACTAGACCATTCAGTTATGACCTAAATCAAATTCCTTATGATTATACAGTAGAAGTAAGAAATAGATTTAAGGGCCTAGATCTGATAGATAGAGTGCCTGATGAACTATGGAATGAGGTTCGTGACATTGTATAGGAGACAGGGATCAAGACCATCCTCATGGAAAAGAAATGCAAAAAGCAAAATGGCTGTCTGGGGAGGCCTTACAAATAGCTGTGAAAAGAAGAGATGTGAAAAGCAAAGGAGAACAGGAAAGATATAAGCATCTGAATGCAGAGTTCCAAAGAATAGCAAGAAGAGATAAGAAAGCCTTCTTCAGCGATCAGTGCAAAGAAATAGAGGAAAATAACAGAATGGGAAAGACTAGAGATCTCTACAAGAAAATTAGAGATACCAAGGGAACATTTCATGGAAGATGGGCTCGATAAAGGAGAGAAATGGTATGGACTTAACAGAAGCAGAAGATATTAAGAAGAGATGGCAAGAATACACAGAAGAACTGTACAAAAAGATCTTCACAACCCAGATAATCATGATGATGTGATCACTAATCTAGAGCCAGACATCCTGGAATGTGAAGTCAAGTGGGCCTTTGAAAGCATCACTACAAACAAAGCTAGTGGAGGTGATGGCATTCCAGTTGAGCTATTTCAAACCCTGAAAGATGATGCTGTTAAAGTTTTGCACTCAATATGCCAGCACATTTGGAAAACTCAGCAGTGGCCACAGGACTGGAAAAGGTCAGTTTTCATTCCAATCCCAAAGGAAGGCAATGCCAAAGAATGCTCAAACTACTGCACAATTGCACTCATCTCACACACTAGTAAAGTAATGCTCCAAATTCTCCAAGCCAGGCTTCAGCAATACGTGAACCGTGAACTTCCTGATGTTCAAGCTGGTTTTAGAAAAGGCAGAGGAACCAGAGATCTAATTTCCAACATCTGCTGGATCATAGAAAAAGCAAGAGAGTTCCAGAGAAACATCATACATCTATTTCTGCTTTATCGACTACATCAAAGCCTTTGACTGTGTGGATCGCAATAAACTGTGGAAAATTCGGAAAGAGATGGGAATACCAGACCACCTGACCTGCCTCTTGAGAAATCTGTATACAGGTCAGGAACCAACAGTTAGAACTGGACATGGAACAACAGACTGGTTCCAAACAGGAAAAGGAGTACATCAAGGCTGTATCTTGTTACCCTGCTTATTTAACTTATATGTAGAGTACATCATGAGAAACACTGGACTGGAAGAAACACAAGCTGGAATCAAGATTGCCGAGAAAAATATCAATAACCTCAGATATTCAGATGACACCACCCATATGGCAGAAAGTGAAGAGGAACTAAAAAGCCTCTTGATGAAAGTGAAAGAGGAGAGTGAAAACGTTGGCTTAAAGCTCAACATTCAGAAAACGAAGATCATGACATCTGGTCCCATCACTTCATGGGAAATAGATGGGGAAACAGTAGAAACAGTGTCAGACTTTATTTTGGGGGTCTCCAAAATCACTGCAGATGGTGACTTCAGCCATGAAATCAAAACACAGTTACTCCTTGGAAGAAAAATTATGATCAACCTAGATAGCATATTGAAAAGCAGAGACATTACTTTGCTGAATAAGGTCCGTCTAGTCAAGGCTATGGCTTTTACAGTAGTCATGGATGGATGTGAGAGTTGGGCTGTGAAGAAGGCCGAGTGACGAAGAATTGATGCTTTTGAATTGTGGTGTTGGAGAAGATTCTTGAGAGTCCCTTGGACTGCAAGGAGATCCAACCAGTCCATTCTAAAGGAGATCAGCCCTGTTGACTCATTGGAAAAGACTGTGATTCTGGGAGGGATTGGGTGCAGGAGGAGAAGGGGACGTCCGAGGATGAGATGGCTGTATGGCATCACTGAGTCATTGGACGTGAATCTGAGTGAACTCTGGGAGTTGGTGACGGACGGGGAGGCCTGGTGTGCTGCAATTCATGGGGTCTCAAAGAGTCAGACACAACTGAGCGACTGAACTGAAAGAAGTTAAATGGGCTTCCCTGGTCGTTCAGTGGTAAGAATCTGCCTGCCAATTCAGGATACATTTGTTAGATCCCTCAGTTGGGAAGATCCCCTGGAGAAGAAAAATGACATCCCATTCCAGTATTTTTGCCTGGGAAATCCCATAGACAGAGGAGCTTGGTGGGTCACAAAAGAGTCAGACATGACTTAGGGACTAAACAACACCACCAAACAAAAGAAAAGTAAGTGCCTACAAATAAAGCAATTCTAAATACAAGAGAAATTAAGCTAAATGATTTTCTGTTTCAGGTGAACTGGGAAGTATTCAATATAAATTGGTATTTGGTATTTATGTTTAAGTTTGTTGATCTAACTAATATAGACATGTCTTGAGTCAAACATTAAATATGATATTAAGTATAGTTATTTCAGTGTGCTTAGATTTATTATAAGTTAAATAAAATCTTGTTATATCTGTTACAAATTTGTTAGCAAGGAAAGTAAATAATAGAACAAAGTTTTAAGGAAGGAAAATGCAAATGAGATAAGAGCTTTAAAATAAACTCTATTAAGAGTAGCTATGTTGCATTCTATACAGAATTTGGTAAATTGAATTTCTAGGGTTGTGCTAAATTAAGTGATGGAAGATTATTGAATAGCTATATCACTTACAAATAAAATAAGATGCTGAAACATTAACTACCGACCACTGGCTTCCTCTTACAAAGAAACTAAAGGTATTTTGGACAATTAATGAATATGTTTGGTGCCATTCTGAGATGTTCTCTATAAGAAAGCGAATGTATTTTAGAAATTATCACTGTGGCATTGAAACATGTATAATATCATATATGAAATGAATTGCCAGTCCAGGTTTGACACATGATACTGGATGCTTAGGGCTGGTGCACTTAGATGACCCAGAGGGATGGTATGGGGAAGGAGGAGGGAGAGGGGTTCAGGATGAGGAACATGTGTATACCTGTGGTGGATTCATGTTGATGTATGGCAAAACTAATACAATATCATAAAGTAATTAACCTCCAATTTAAATAAATTTATATTTTTAAAAAGGAAGAAATTATCACTGATATTTATACTCACTAATCTTAAGTATGCTAATATAAAAGTTAGTTCATGGTTTCTTAAGGAAAATAAGGATATGTGTTTTCAGTAAAATGACCCAGAGGGGTGGTATGGGGAGGGAGATGGGAGGGGAATTCAGGATGGGGAACACGTGTACACCCGTGGCGGATTCATGTTACTGTATGGCAAAACCAATACAATATTGTAAAGTACTTAGCCTCCAATTAAAAAAAAGACATGAGAAATTGAGTTGCATTTTATTGAGCGAAAAGGAAGTAGGTCTGACTTATAGGTGACTGTTTTTAGACAAACAAATTAAGTGATAGCTACAGAAATGTTTGTGGAAAGTGGATCCTGAGAGAAGAGTTTTGTGCATGGTACTAAGTTTTCTTAAGATGTTGAACTGCCTTTGTTAACATTTTTTAAGTTATTATACTTTTAAGTGATTGACTCTGTATTTGCCTTTGAATTTTTTTAATATAAGTGTATTTATTTTAATTGGAGGCTAATTGCTTTACAATCTTGTATTGGTTTTGCCATAAATTTTTTATTGCTACTTTTGCTAAAAGAAAAACTGTATTTTTTCCAAGTGACCTATGATCCTATCTAAGTGTTTTAAACCTTTTTGATATTTATTGAAAAAACTTCCTAAATCAAAATTTAATAAAGCCTCTGACCTTTAGGTAACTTTGGGATGCTTCAAAGGGCTCTTGAAATATTCCAAAGTGAGATATTAAACTAGGTTTAATTAGGTTAATTTTATACATTAAATTACATGGGAAGTATTGTCAAAGAGTAATAAATCTCAGGTTATAGTGAATGGTAAATGTTATTAATATAGATATTCTAAAATTTATATGAAGTTCCTAAAATGCTGACATGTTCTGGTAAATTGTTATCAGTCATAATTCTAGTTATTATCTGAAAGTGTTGTATGTCACAGCAGTAACAAAGTTACTTTGTTAACTAAATTGTAATCAGATTTTAAATGTGCTTTCTTAAATCTTTGTCATTATATACAGTTGCAGCTTTATTCTGATTTCTTTGCATAAATACTTTCTCTTCAAGATGGATATCAGAAAGAACTTAAGGATAAATACAGTTTTCTGACTTTCAGCCAGTAATGCTGAACTGGGTAAGAAATTAAAGAATCCTAATGGGAAAACCTGATGGTTTTGTAAAACTGCTAACAAGAAGAATTAATTACATAAGACTGAGTGAACTGGTGAAAATGGTTATAATTTTTATGGTTTCTGTCTGGAAAATAACTGGTTCGAAACTGTGTTTTATAGGTGTAATGAAGTTTTCCCTTAAACTAATTATGCCACAGTAATTTGGTAAATTATACTTTTGTAAACAGAATTGAAACATTTATCTTTTTTCTCTATCTGCTCCCTCCAGAGATTGTAAACTCTTAGGTTTCCAGCCGATTTATCAGATAAGTCAGGAAAGATACCTCACCAACAAGTACAGAAATCTCAAGATATTTTGGAGACATTATAAAGGGAGGAATTCACTTAGATTGGTAGGTGAAATATGTGATAAACCCTTGATTGGTGTGACCTTCCTAGCCATGAGAGTTTTTTTAACTTCAGTCTAAGACTCTTCATAAAAATTTCAGTAAGCAAAAGCCTATGATCACTTATAGTTATATAAATTGTCAGGCCAAGTTTTTTTGAGACTAGACTTATTTTGCAACAGGTTAGTCTTAATTTTGATATATTTGGTAGAAATGGGGATAATTTTGAAAAGAAAAAGATTATGTTTCACTGGATGTTAATTCCAGTTTTGTTGATGTAGGTCTGCATTTACTAACTTACTTCCTAGATAGTTCCTTGCTATATTAAAGTAAAGTTAATTGAATTATTAAAAAGACACTTTGAATTTTGTTTCTGAACCTTATCTCAGTAAAGTTGGGACTTGTAACATGGGCTTATGTATACTGGAAAAGACAATTTAGAGGGCTGTCTGAACTACAACTACACTAGGATAAGATGATGACATTAGAAGCAGACAGCTTACCCAAGATGCTGGACCTGATTTGAATAGTCATTTATAATATTTTCTTGATTTCTTGTACCTTTGCATATATATCAAATATTTTCTATCATGGACACAATCCTGTGCTAGTTTTATTTTTTTAATCAATCTAATTGGTGGGTTTTGGCCAATTATATGTGTCTAGTACTTCTACATTACTTTAGTGGGTTTGTCCACTCCAAGGCTCTAAATGGATGACCTTCAAAAATTTATCAGAAGAAAGAAAGTTCACTTCTGTTTAGGCTATCTTAATACTACTAGGTGGAATCTTCTTACTTGGCCAATTAATAATAGCTGCTCTGACCCTGGCAAAAAAAACAAGAATTTCTTCTAAGTTCAGTTCAGTCACTCAGTCATGTCTGACTCTTTGCGACCTCATGAATTGCAGCATTCCAGGCCTCTCTGTCCATCACCAACTCCCGGAGTTCACTCAAACTCATGTCCATTGAGTCAGTGATGACATTCAGCCATCTCATTCTTGGACGTCCCCTTCTCCTCCTGCCCCCAATCCCTCCCAGCATCAGAGTCTTTTCCAATGTGTCAACTCTTCGCATAAGCTGGCCAAAGCATTGGAGTTTCAGCTTTAGCATCATTCCTTCCAAAGAACACCAAGGACTGATCTCCTTTAGAATGGACTGGTTGGATCTCCTTGCAGTCCAAGGGACTCTCAAGAATCTTCTCCACCACCACAGTTTCAAAGCATCAATTCTTCGGCACTCAGCTTTCTTCACAGTCCAACTCTCACATCCATACATGACCACAGGAAAAACCATAGCCTTGACTAAATGGACCTTTGTTGGCAAAGTAATGTCTCTGCTTTTGAATAGGCTATCTAGGTTGGTCATAACTTTTCTTCCAAGGAGTAAGCATCTTTTAATTTCATTGCTGCAATCACCATCTGTTTCTAAGTTAGTCAAGCTCATTTAGAGCAATAAGGAAGATTTCACCCAAGAAATTAAATCTCCCACAGTTATGGAATTGATTTATGTGGTTAACACCAGGTTGTAGTCATTAAAGATTCAATGTCTCCCTTTATCTTAGGAACAATTAAATTATATTAAGGATAACCCTTCATTGATCACAGCCTTGTTGTGGCAAAGGGGCTTGTGTAACTCAGTGATGCTAGGAGCCATGCTGTGCAAGGCCACCCAAGACAAACAGGGTCAATGAAGAGTTCTGACAAAACATGGACCATTGGAGCCGGGAATGGCAGATCACTCCAATATTCTTTCCTTGAGAACTCCATGAATAGTATGAAAACGAAAAAGATATGATACTGGAAGATGAGCCCCTAGGTTGGAAGGTGTCCAATATGTTACTAGAGAAGAGAGGAGAAATAGTGCCAGAAAGAATGAAGAGGCTAGGACAAAGCAGAAATGATGCCCAGTCATGGATGTGTTTGGTGGTGAAAGTAAAGTCCGATGCTGTAAAGAACCATATTGCATTGGACCCTGAAATGTTAAATCCATGAATCAAGTTAAATTGGATGTGGTCAAGCAAGTGATGGCAAGAATGAACAACATCTTGGGAATCAGTGAACTAAAGTAGACAGGAATGGGAGAATTTAACTCAGATGACCATTATGTCTACTACTGTGGGCAAGAATCCCTTAGAAAGAATGAAGTAGCCCTTATAGTCAACAAAAGAGTCCAAAATTCAGTACTTCTGTGCAATCTCAAAAAGACAGAATGATCTTGTTTTATTTCCAAGGCAAACCATTTAAAATCACAGCAAAGTCTATGTCCCAACCACTAATGCCAAAGAAACTGAAGTAAAATGGTTCTATGAAGACTTAAAAGAACTTCTAGAACTAACACCAAAAAAGATGTCTTTTTATCACAGGGTATTGGAAAACAAAAGTAAGAAGACAAGAGAAGCCTGGAGTAACAGGCAAGTTTGGCCTTGGAGTATGAAATGAAACAGAGCAAAGCTAACAGAGTTTTGTCAAGAGAATACAGTGGTCATAGCAACACCCTCTTCCAAAAACACAACAGACAACCCTACACATGGACATCACCAGACAGTCAAGATCAAAATAAGATTGATTATAGTCTGTGGCTGCAGCCATGAAATTAAAAGATGCTTACTCCTTGGAAGGAAAGTTATGGCCAACTTAGATAGCATATTGAAAAGCAGAGATATTACTTTGCCAACAAGGTCCATCTAGTCAAGGCTGTGGTTTTTCCTGTGGTCATGTATGGATGTGAGAGTTCGACTGTGAAGAAAGCTGAGTGCCAAAGAATTGATGCTTTTAAACTGTGGTATTGGAGAAGACTCTTGAGAGTCCCTTGGACTGCAAGGAGATCTTACCAGTCCATTCTAAAGGAGATCAGTCCTTGGTGTTCTTTGGAAGGAATGATGCTAAAGCTGAAACTCCAGTACTTTGGCCAGCTCATGCGAAGAGCTGACTCATTGGAAACGACTCTGACGCTGGGAGGGATTGCGGTCAGGAGGAGAAGGGGATGACCGAGGATGAGATGGCTGGATGGCATCACCGACTTGATGGATGTGAGTTTGAGTGAACTCTGGGGGTTGGTGATGGACAGGAAGGCCTAGTGTGCTGCGATTCATGGGGTCATAAAGAGTTGGACATGACTGAGCAACTGAACTGACTGACTGATAGTCTTTGGAGAAGCTGTTTACAGTCAGCACAAACAGGACCAGGAGCTGACTGTGGCTCAGATCATCAGCACCTTATTGCAAATTTCAAGTTTAAGTTGAAGAAAGTAGGGAAAACCACTAGGCCATTCAAGTATAATCTAAATCAAATCCCTTATGATTACACAGTGAAGGTGAGCAATAGATTCAGAGGATTAGATCTGGTAGACAGAGTGCCTGAAGAACTATGGATGGAGGTTCATAACGTTGTACAGGAGGCAGTGATCAAGACATCCCAAAGAAAAAGAATGCAAAAAAGGCAAAATGGTTGTCTGAGGAGGCTTAACTTATAGCTGAGGGAAGAAGAGAAGTGGAAAGTAAGGGGGAAAGGGAAAGATATATCCAACTGGATGCAGAGTTAAAGTAAGGGGGAAAGGGAAAAATATCCAACTGGATGCAGAGTTATAGGAATAGCAGGGGAGAGATAAGACATTCTTAAATGAATAATGCAAAGAAAGAGAGGAAAACAATAGAATGGGGAAGGTTAGAGATCTCTTTAAGAGAATTAGAGATTAAAGGAAATTTTCATGCAAAGATGAGCATAATAAAGAACAGAAATGGCAAGGACCTAACAGAAGCAAAAGAGATTTAGAAGAGGTGGCAAGAATATACAGAAAAACTCTATAGAAAAGATCTTAATGACCTGGGCAACCATGATTGTGTAGTCACTCACCTAGAGCCAGACATCCTGGAGTGTGAAGTCAACTGGGCTTTAGGAAGCACTACTACAAAATTAGTGGAGGTGATATAATTCCAGCTGAGTTATTTCAAATCCTAAAAGATGATGCAGTTAAAGTGCTACACTCAATATGTTAGCAAATTTGGAAAACTCAGCAGTGACCACAGGACTGGAAAAAGACTTTTCATTCCAATCCTGAAGATCTATGTCAAAAATATTAAAGCTACCTCACAATTGTGCTCATTTCACATGCTAGCAAGGTAATGCTCAAAATCCTTCAAACTAGGCTTCAGTAGTGCATGAATTAAGTATTTTCATATGTTCAAGCTGGGTTTAGAAAAGGCAGAGGAACCAAATAAACATCTAATTGCCAATATCCATTGGATCATAAGGCAAGGGAATTCCAGAAAAAAATTATCTACTTCTGCTTCGTTGTCTACACTTAAGCCTGTGACTGTGTGAATCACAACAAACTGTGGAAAATTCTTAAGGAGAGAGGGAATATCAGGCCACTTTACCGTGTCCCTTGAGAGTTCTGGAGTGTCCTGTTTGTTATTCCCACTTGTAGAGAGCACCAGGATGAATGGAGGCTAGTGGCTCAGCAAATGCTGAGGACCAAAGATGGAAGCCACATTTCACTAATCCTAGAAGGCCTAGTTGATCTTTTCCTTTCTAAGATATAATTCTGCAGAAAAGGTCCCCTGAATACATTCCATTGTCTTGTCAGGGAGGTTAGGACTACCTAAAATACACCAGAACTAGTGTACAAATAGAACTGGAAGACTCTACAGATAAGAGAGAGAGTATTTGTCATTCTTTGAGAAGTGCTGAATCCCAAAAGACCTATGCCCAAAATCATTTCCCCAGTGATTTACCTATGGCTCACCTCTAGCCATCTCCTCTGTTTAAGGCTGTGTCTTTAAACATTTCTAATTTTGGCCCACAGTAAAAATTTCATTTTATACAGTGAACCAATGAATGCTTTCACCTGTGTGTCTACTTGCATGTATCTTCATATATATTTTTTCATGTACTTGTGGATTGAAGCTTTTATGTGACAAATTGCTAAATATTGACAGTTTTATATTTGACCAAATATAAAAGTTTCAGTACCTTTAGTATGTGCAATCACTGTAATACTTTCTATTTATTCTATTTCATTTTTAAGAAGGGCCAGTTGTTGCTCATTTTGTTGATTTCATAATCATAATTACTATTTTGCTGTGACCCATAGTTTGAAAAACACTGGTTTAAGGTATTACCTCATAAAGACTCTTCTTAAAATATAGGAGTTTTCCCTGGGATAGATAATGCCAAAAATTAAGGCAAGAAGCTTCTATAAAGAATGTGCAGATGACGGGAGTAGCAAGTAAGGGAGAAAGAGAGGGAAAGGCCTGACATTAGTAGAATAGGCCAAGTCAGAGTCTCTGGGAAGTCACGAAACAATGGAACTAGAAGGGTCCAAATCTGTCGTGCTATTCATGGAGAAACTGGGACACAGATAAGGAAATGACTTGTTAAAGGCCATATTTTAAATATGTGACAGAGCCACAGTTATAACCTGAGGCTCTTGACCTGTAGTCTGGAGCATCTTCCTGCCAAGGAGAATTGTGGCAAGACAGGGTTTATTCCCACATAGCAAGCCCCACAGACCAAAGCTGGCACAAAGTATTCACCGGCATTTGGGTCCTAGTGCATGGGCCAGTGGACAAAATTTAATCAACCTCCACTGGATTCTGTATGCCAGTATCAGCACTAGCCTATTTGACATACCTTGTTATCAGCAACCCATTCTGCTGCTGACAGATCCTGTCAGCAGAACCAGTGTCTAGTTACATGCTCATCCTAGCTAAGAAAAGGGTGGGGGAGAGGAATGTGGTCTGCATGCATAGCTGTTCCTCAAGCCAGCTCTCTGGTTTAGGCAGGGAAGATGTGGCACACAGCTCATAGAGCAGCTGTAGACTACAAAGAACCCTGAACTTTTCCTATTGGGCTGCCTTATTCTAATCTTATTCTCTAAGAACAGCTAGAATCCATTGACCTGACCTGTAAGTCCAGCATGACTTTGAATTGAGGCTTTAGCCCTAGCCTCAAACAAGTGCCACTTGTTTCCCTTTTACAATTGTCGTGGTACTATTCTAGGTGCCCAAGTCTGGCATTAAGTTTCCTTCCTGGATCACCTACATTTTGCCTCCAGCCCAGGGGTGTCACTCAGGGATTATGAGTCTGACCAGGTAGCAGCTTGTTCAGTGATTTTGAACCTGACCAAGCAGCATGTTTATAAGGCCTAGATCCAGGAAATCTGAATTCATCTCTGAGTAGCTGGGCTTTTAAGGATGGTACAAAGTCCTTTCACTCAGTCACAAGGTTGAGGGAGAAAGATGAACATCACAGAAGAGCTGCAGATCATTCAGGATTATTCTATTGAATGGTTATTAAAATGATACCAAAACCCCATTTTTCATTGAATTACTCTACAGTTGCCTCAGGGAAACTTCTCCCTGGTGAAGTAACACAAATCCCAGAGCCTGTGGCCTTTGGATGAGAACCATGAAATTCTGGGGAAAATTTCAAAATTTTCCAGCAAAAGCAAATGACTTGAAGCCCTGCTCCTTGTGTGAGAGTCTGGGTAATTCTCTCCAAGGGAAAGCCAGATGGGTACCTGATGACATTTTTCACCTACATCCACCTTCCTGGTGGTGGTATACTCAAAGATACATTGTAGGGTTTCACTGTTTATTAGACAACAAAGTTGCTTAGTTGAGAGAGATTGACTATCTTATCAGGTGACTGTTCACTTATAGTGCTGCATCCACCCAAAAGGGACAGCTTTGTGTTCTTTGGAATGAACATGTAATGGGTTTGCCAAAAAGGATTTTTTTTTCCTAACTAGTACTGCAGAGGCTAGGGAAGCACTGATGAGACCTGAAGAACTCTTTTTAAAAAATATAAATTTATTTATTTTAATTGGAGGTTAATTACTTTACAATGTTGTATTGGTTTTGCCATACATCAACATGAATCCGCCACAGGTACACACGTGTTCCCCATCCTTAACCCCCTCCCTCCTCCCTCCCTGTACCATCCCTCTGGGTCGTCCCAGTGCACCAGCCCCAAGCACCCAGTGTCATGCATTGAACCTGGACTGGTGATTCGTTTCATATATGATATTATACATCTTTCAATGCCATTCTCCCAAATCATCTCACTCTTTCCCTCTCCCACAGAGTCCAAAAGCCTGTTCTATACATCTGTGTCTCTTAAGAAATGTTTCAGAAGCTTCTCTGAACTGATCAGGGTTCCAAAACAGAGACCTCTGAAAACTAGACCTTTCCCTGCTCACTCACTCACTTTAACCTTCTGGTATTTCCTATTTCAAAGCTTTAAGTCTTACCTTCATGTTGATCTGTCCTTAGTCCAGTTCTTCAGTCCTACTTTACTCTTAAACTCTTAAACTTCAGAACGATATTATCTATCTACCTGCCATCTCCATCTGGAGAGCATTCAGGTACCTCACACTCAGGGTACTTTCCAAACCACTAATCCTGCCAATATTCCCCAAATGTGCTGTACATTTGCTATTTGACCTGAATATTCTCTCTCCACTCTTCACATACTACTCGGTTCCCTGAAACTTTGACCTGTAGATACTTACTGCCTTCCCTGATTCTCTTTCCTTCTCACATGCAGTTCAGAATACATGATCCCTCTTTCTCAGCTCCAACAGCATTCTGGGTATGGGATGAACAGGTTGTATATGTGAATGTTCCTGTGCTGAAAAGTGATCACTTTGATGGCAGAGACCATGATATATTTATCTTTGTAGCTCCAGTGCCTATCAGAGGGTCTACTGCATAATAAGTACTCAGATGATTCTCAATTATGTTGATTTTTTTCTTTCCTTTTATTTAACTTTTGGTGTATGTGTATGTACACACATGTGCTAAAACAGGTAGGGGAGTGAAGAATCAATGTACTGGAGGTAAGAAGGAGTTTAAAACCAAGGGTCCAGAATGGAAAAGAACACTAAAGAAGGAAGTAAAAGGCAGAAAGGAAATGAGATGTAAGGAACATGTGTTATATGCCAGGCTCCTTAATCTCAGAGAAATTAAGTAATTTGCCAAAGGTCACAAGGCTAAGCATCTGGGGAAAAGCTGAAAGGAAAAGTAAATGTTTGGGTGAGCTATGGAAACACAGATAGGAAGGAAAGAAGTCAATATTTAGTATGACAAAATGATGCAGGTTCTGGAGTGCAAATAAGCTCCTAAAGTGGGTAGGAGACTAGCCAAGGAATTTGGTAAACATTCAGATTCCTACATACCATTCTCCAGTGATTCAGATTCAGTAGGCATAGGATGGGGCTTGGGTCCCACAAGGTGCCTCACATGATGCTTATGCAGAGGGTCTATAAACCACACTTTGAGGAATCACCGAGGTAGGCAGTGGGATCCACTGGAAGATTTTTAAAGATTTGTTTTTAACTTATGAATTAATCAAATCTCAGAGATGGAAGAATCAAGAACCCCCTCTCCAAAGCCCCTAGCAAAGGGCCTTCCAGCCTCTGTCCCCATCCCATTAATTGAGACCATGCCCACATTACAAGGCAGTCTATCTAAGCTATTGCTAGACTGATACCTAAGTTATTAGAAAATTCTCCTTTAAATTGAATCTAAATTTGCCTCTCCGTTAAATGTCACTCATTTGCCCTAGCTTTGCCTTATGGAGTAGCACAGGTCAAGTTTCTCTGTTTCATGCTAGATAGGCAGGCAGCCCCAACAGACAGGAAGTAAGGGTGCACTGAGAATAGCTGCAGAGTGAAACTGAAATTCTCTGTAGGACTGAGTTACCACAGCTAGGAAAGCAGCAGAGCCAAGGCTTAAATTCATAACATCTGTGTTTTCTTTAGCAAAAAAAAGCCCTTGTCTGAAGATCTAAAGGATTAGGATTAAGCCTTAGTTCTTCCCCTAAGTCACTGTGTAACCTTTCCCTTTCCTGATTCTAGGTTCCTCATTTATAATACAATATGTAATAAAATATAGACCAGGGGCTTCAGCTAGATGACTATTAAATTTTCTTGCAGCTCATTCATTCAGTCAGTCCAAATATGGTCACTCAATAATCACCTCCTCAATGTCAGGCCCTGTGTGAGCAAGACACCATCTCTCCCTTACAAAGCTCCTACATTAATGAGGGCAGAAGACCATACTAACCTACCCGGAGTCTCAGGCAAGAGGGGAGTAATCACACGGCATTTATAAATCATAAATATTCCTGAATCAAAACTCTTCAAAAGGATCCAGGGTGTGAAGGTAACTAGAGACAAATCCTGATGGCTCTAGAGGAGACACAGACTAAGGATTTTGGAAGTGTTAGTAGCTCAGTCATGTCCAACTCTGTGCAACCCCATAGACTGTAGCCTGCCAGGCTACCCTGTCTATGGGGATTCTCTAGGCAAGAATACTGGAGTAGGTTGCCAAGCCCTCCTCCAGGAGATCTTCCTGACCTAGGGATAAAACCCATATCTTTTACATCTCCTGCACTGGCAGGTGAGTTCTTTACGACTAGCACCACCTGGGAAGCCCAAGGATTTTGGAAGGAAACAGTATAAAAGAAGTCAGGGAGATGACTGGGGACAGCAGAGAAGAGGCGATTAAAAAAGGGAAGAAAGGAAGGAAGGAGGGAAAGGGTAAGAGAGAGAGGAAGGGAAGTTTTCCTAGCCAGTATGTAGAAACAAGGTTGTCAATATATTATTTTCTACAGTCTTTTGTTCTTTGAGGCCCAAAGGCATCATATGACTTGCCTTAGAACCTGACATGATTTAAAGGACCAAAGTGAGAGTCAACTCCAGCTCTATCACCTCTGCATTGTCGTTGTTGTTCAGTTGCCTAGTCATGTCCGACTCTTTGCAATCCCATGGACTGTAGCACACAAGGCCTCCCTGTCTTTCACCATATCCTGAAGTTTGCCCATATTCTTATCCATTTCATTAGTGATGCCATCCAGCCATCTCATCCTCTGAATAGTGGCTTCCAGCAATTACCTCTGTGTAGTGGCTTCTAAAGACTGGGTAGCCCAGGAGGTCCAGAGAAGCAATGAATATAGTAGGCAAATAGGAAACTTCATCTCTCTTCCATGCCATGAACTTTCAGTAGCCAGTACTATCCTATGTGCCATTATTATCAGGTGTCAGCTGGCTCTCAATCAGTTCTTGCTATGAGGCCTGCTAGTAAGTCTCAGGTTGTTCGCTTGGCTCTTCCCAAAAGTATGAAACATGAACAATGGAATTTCAGGCCTTGGATCAGGTACTGGAAAGATATATGACAAGATCTGAAATGATTGTCATGCAGTAAATGTGCCTCATTACCCCACTACTTTGTCTGCAAAGGTCCATATAGTCAAAGCTATGTTTTTTCCAGTAGTCATGTATGGATTTGAGAGTTGGACTATAAAGAAGGCTGAGTACCAAAGAAGTGATGCTTTTGAACTGTGGTGTTGGACAAGACTCTTGAGAGTACCTTAGACTGCATGGAGATCAAACCAGTCAATCCTAAATGAAATCAACCCTGAATATTCAGAGGAAGGACTGATGCTAAAGCTCCAATACTTTAGCAATAGTATGATGCAAGGAATTCCAATACCTGATGCAAGGAACTGACTCATTGGAAAATACCCTGATGCTGGGAAAGATTGAAGGCAGGAGGAGGAGGGAATAACAGAGGATGAGTTGATTGGATGGCATCACTGACTCAATGGACATGAGTTTGAGTAAGCTCCAGGAGATGGTGAAGAACAGGGAAGCCTGGCATTCTACAGTCCATGGGGTGGCAAAGAGACAAAACTAAATGACTGAACAACAACACCTCATTCTGTGCTTGTGTACAAATCACTAATTGATCATACCACTTTATTCTACAAAATTTAAATACTGTCTCAGAAACATCATTTGTAAATAGATAAACATGGGAATGAAAAACTATATTTGCAACTCTGCTTAGGCCTATCAGATCATGTTGTCGAAAGTTGTGTCTGACTCTGTAACCCCATGGACTACACCACGCCAGGCTTCTCTGTCCCTTACCATCTCCTAGAGTTTGCCCAAGATCAAGTTTATTGAGTTGGTGGTGCCATCCAACCATCTCATCCTCTGTCACCCTCTTATCCTTCTGTCTTCAACCTTTCCCAGCATCAGGGTCTTTTCCAATGAGTCAGTTCTTTGCATCGGGTAGCGAAAACATTGGAGCTTATGTTTTAGCATCAGTACTTTCAATAGGCAACCTTCTGCTCCATCTTTTCAAAGCATGTAGTTGAAAGTTTCAGTAAGTTTACAGAGGCTCATTTAACAAATGTTCTACTTTTATACTGAGTACTGTCCTGAAAAGAACCAAAAGAGAGAGACTTGAAAGTATCCTTAGATATTATCTAGTGTAACTGAAGCACTTGTCCTGCTTGCACTTAGAAGTTTAGTGCTTGAGCTTCCTAGAGGCTAGAGAAAAAGGACATATAGTGAAATATATAATTTCCAGATTTGTTAAAAGAAAATCAGTTGTTTAGGAGTAACAAAGTTTCTCCTGGATTAAATGGAAAGGGAATTCATGTAGGAAAAATTTTATTGTGTGCTTCATATGTTTCATCATTATGATAGGCATCTTGACATACAATACTGTTTTTCAAATTTGTGACAACCTTATGAGATAAGAATTATTAGTTTTATTTTGAAGATGATGAGATTAAGGATGGAGAAGTAAATAATCCTGCCTTAAGTCAATAGCTAGTAAATGATAGAATCAATATTTGATCAAGATTTGATAAATTTCATTGTAAAAATTTTCTAGCATAGTATGTTACCTCTAAAGGTAACACAAAGTGACATAATGAAATTTTGTTCCATTGATTCCACAAACACATACTAAGAATGTCCTAGATGCCAGACACTGTTTTAGTCACTATAGGAAACAAGGTAAATAGGATTCTAGTCACAGAATTTATGATTTGGAGGTCAAGGGGTTAAGGAGGGCACAGGTTGTACTCAAAATATTTAAAATATCTTATTATAAATTATGAAAGTGTTAATAAGAGAGAAAAAGCATATAACTGAATTTGATAGAATCTTTGAGGTTTGAGTTAAATCTGTAAGTGAAGGATAGAGAGAGTGCTAAAACTAACTCTCCAAGCTGATGGAAAAGCTCATGCAAAAATCCTGTGGTGGGAGGACCTGAAATAAACTTTACTATGCCAAGAACGTATCACCTTACCTGTCTCTTGAGAAACCTGTATGCGGGTCAAGAAGCAACACTTAGAACTGAATGTGGAACAACTGGCTAGTTCCAAATTGGGAAAGGAGTATGTCAAGGCTCTATATTGTCAGCCTGTTTGTTTAACTTCTAGGCAGAGTACATCATGCAAAATGTTGGGTGGATGAATCACTAGCTGGAGTCAAGATTGTTGGGAGAAATAGCAACAACCTCAGATATGTAGATGACACTTTAATGGTAGAAAGTGAAGAGGAATTAAAAGCCTCTTGATGAGGGTGAAAGAGGAGAGAAAAAGCTGGCTTTTAAAACTCAATGTATGGCAAAACAAATACAGTATTGTAATTAAAAAAATAAATAAATTTAATTAAAAAAAGTAAAAAAAAAATAAAACTCAACATTTGAAAGTGGAGATCATAGCATCTGGTCCCATCACTACATGGCAAATAGAATGAAAGAAAGTAGAATCAGTGAGATTGTATTTTCTTGGGCTCCAGAATCACTACAGATGGTAACTGCAGCCATGAAATTAAAAGATGCTTGCTCCTTGGAAGGAAAGCTATGACAAACGTAGACAGTGTATTAAAAAGCTAAGACATCACTTTGTCGACAAAGGTCTATATAGTCAAAGCTGTGGTTTTTCCAGTAGCCATGTATGGATGTGAGAGTTGAAGGATAAAGAAGGCTGAGCACCCAAGACTTGAGGCTTTAGAATTGTGGTGCTGGAGAAGATTCTTAAGAGTCCTTGGACTGAAGGAGTTCAAACCAGTCAATCCTAAAGGAAATCAGTCCTGAATATTCACTAGAAGGACTGGTGCTGAAGCTCCCATACTTTGGCCACTTGATTCAAAGAGCTGACTCATTGAAAAAGACCTAATGCTGGGAAAAACTGAAGGCGAAGGAGAAGGGGTGGCAGAGAATGAGATGGTTAGATAGCATCAGTGATTCAATGGAGATGAATCTGAAGAATCCCCAGGAGACAGGGAAGGACAAGGAAGCCTGGTGTGCTGCACTCCACCAGGTTGCAAAAAGTCAAACATGAGTTAGCAGCTGAACAACAAAAACAATGTCAGGACCACATAACATAAGGAGGAAAATGATAGGTAAAGAAGGCCCCATAAGCTTTGTTGAGGAGTTTGAATTTCATCTTATGTACAAAGGAAATCAATGGAGAAATTTAAGCAAGTGAATAAAAATGATCCAAATGTATATTTCAAGTAATTTTTTCATTATGATACATAGCATGTATGTAGAAAGCTGCATAAAAATGATTTGTGTAATCCATGAACATTTTTAGAATGAAATGCATATAACTGTCAGGACTGCTTTCTAGTTGCTGTGCGCAGGCTTCTCATTGCAGTGGCTTCTCTTGTTGCAGAGCACAGGCTCTAGGCACATGGCCTTCAGTAGTTGCAGCATGCAGGGTCAGAAGCTGCAGTTTGCTCGCTCACTCCAGAGCATGTGGCTTCAGTAGTTGTGGTCCACAGATTTAGTTGCTCCATAGCATATGGAATATTTCCAAACCAGGGATTGAACCTCTGTTCCCTATATTGGAAGGCAGATTCCTATCTACTGTACCACCAGGGGAGTCCCTCTAGTAATTTTTTTGCTCTGAATTGTTCTTCATCATGCATTATTAGCTGTTCTTTTTAAATTAATGTTTATATAGCATATCTTTTCCATGCTTTTACTTTCAACCTAGTGATGTCACTGTATTTAAAGAGTTTCCTAAAGAAAGTATTTCACTGCATAAGTTATTTTTTCACTCTAGGAATATTTGTCTCAATTATATTTGGACGATTTACATTTAAGATAATTATTGATATATGTCTGTCATATTTTTTCCTGTTTGATTGCTCTGTTTTCTGTTCCCATTCCCTTTCTCTTTTTAAACATTATTCTGGGTTACTTGAACATTTTTTAGTATTCTATCTTGATTTATTTATAGTGTTTTTATTATATCACTTTGTATCATTTTCTTAGTGGTGGCTCTAGATACTGATATACCTACATAACTTATCACAGTTTTCTGCTACTACCATTTCATTATTTCAATTTAAGTGCATCAACTTTACTTTAGATGCTTTTACCTCTTCCACTTTAAAAACATAATTTGTTAAGTATTTTTTCTGCATACATTGAGCACTATATCAGATTTTAGATTTTTGGTTTGCTTATGAATATTGATTTAAGAAACTCATGAGAAGTAAGGCAGTCTACTATAATCATCCCTAGTTTTACCCATTTAATGTTTTTTCCTTTACATGGTTCAAAGCTTTCTTTTGTCATCATTTACTTTATATGCAGAGAACATTTAACCATTCTTTTCAGCTAAGTCTGCTGATGACAAATTCTCTCAATTTTTCTCACTTTAAAATGTCTTTATTTTCCTTGCATAATGAAGTATAATTTAACTGGATATAGAAAACTAGATTGACAATTATTTCCTATCAGTAAAATGTATCACTTTCTTTTTTCCTGCATTTCTTGGATCCCGAAGATACAAATGTTGGATCTTTTGTTATTGTCCCACAGGTCTCCACATATTCATTTTTCTTTCTGTTATACATATTATGTGAGTTATATTGCTTCATCCCCAAGTTTACTGATTTGATTCTCTGTCATCTCTACTCTTGGGCGTCCCTGATGGCTCAGCAGTAAAGAATCCACCTGTAATGCAGGAGATGTTCAATCCCTGGGTCATGAAAATCCCCTGGAGGAGGGCATGGCAACTGATTCCAGTATTCTTGCCTGGAAAATCCCGTGGACAAAGGAATCTGGTGGGCTACCGTCCATAGAGTCACAAAGAGTCAGATACAACTTAGAAACTGAACAACATGTCCATCTCTAATAAATAATCAAAACATCTTCACAAAGTATTTATGTCAATTTGTACTTCCACCAGCAGTATATAAGAGTTCCTTTTATATTCTTACCGCCACTTGTTATCAAGTTTTAAAATATTTTAAAAACAACAAATATTTTAAAATATTTGTTATCAGAAATTTAAAATATTTTTGATGGGCATATCAGATATGCAATTAAAAAAAAATCCCCAGCTCAATGCAGTGGAAGGGGCAAATGGAACACATCTTTAGCAGCAATTTTATGGATAACATAGACATACTTTTTATTTTATCTTGGATTGTGATTGCAACAAAGGACATGCTGGTGAAACAGAACTAAGAAAAGACATTTCAGCCAATGGAGGAGAAAACGAGGCAGTTACAACCAAGAAGGCCCAAGAATATAATGATGGGGTTCCTAAATTATGAATTGAGGTTCTTCAGGGTACCACAGTGAACTCACAGGGGCATGTAACATATTTTAATTTTTTGAGGGAAACACAGTAGTACTTGACATATTTAAGACATCCTGCAAGTTACTAGCTTGAGATAGTTAAAAATTTCAACATTTTATTGTGCAACATTCCTTTTCATGGCTGTCATGATAAAATCAAGTATTGTGTGAAAATCCTTATGGAACAGGAAATGGAAGTAGTCATATACAATCTGATTCAAGGATCTGAGAATTTATACTCTGCCCAAAATATAATTATTTAAAATGAAATAAAATTATATATTACTGTATATTAACATGTGTATCAATATTTTTCTTTTAATGTATGTGTATCATTTCCAAGTAGCTACTAAGTTACTAGGGCATGAATACTTTTGACTTGTTTGAACTTGACTATCTAATAAATGGGACTATTGGATATTTCTTTAGGCTTACAGATACTATAAGATAAAAATAATGAGATGCTAAGGGCATTGGTAACCAAGGAAGCTTGGGAACTTCTGATATAACCTGATAAATGAAGAGGAATAGATGGGAAGGTGCCCTAAATCCTTCCTCTCTTGCCTTTCTCCCTGCTGTGTTAGAAGCCACAAGACTGCATGGAGCTTCCTTCAAGTTTCTCTTTTCCTGTTTCTGACTTCTCAATGCTGGGCACGTGGGGTGGGGGGATCAATGTGGAAAGAGGGGATCTGAATAAGAATTTTTATATTATCTGATCTGTCTCTAGATTAACCTACATTTTCAGCTTATTTTATGAAAAAAGGGCCCACAAAAAGTGATTACAATCAAAATAAAAATTGTTATCTAGTTAATTGTAAGAAACTGAAAGTTGCTCAGTCGTATCTGACTCTTTGCGACCCCATGGGCTATACAGTCCATCGAATTCTCCAGGCCAGAATACTGGAGTGTGTACCCTTTCCTTTCTCCAGGAGATATTCCCAATCCAGGGATCGAACCCAGGTCTCCTGCATTGCAGGCAGATTCTTTACCAACTGAGCCACCAGGGAAGCCCAATACTGGAGTGGGCAGCCTATCACTTCTCCAGTGGATCTTCCCAAACCAGGAATCAAAATGGTGTCTCCTGCATTGCAGGTGGATTCTTTACCAACTGAACTATTAGGGAAGCCCCAGTTTTTTAAGAAACTCATATACTAGATGTTATGCTTAACACAGATAAGTAAATAGGTAGGTAAGTAGATAAATAGATAGAAAGATAGATAGATAGAGATGAAGGTTCTATAAATATAGAGATTTATAATTATGCACAAATGAAAATATTGAACTATTAAATATTCTCATTAAGAAGGGCAAAAAAGAAAACCCAGAGGCTAAATAATAATAGAGTGTTAAGTTAGTCAGGTATCTAGAGACCTTCTGTCCATATTACAGATGAGATCAGCAAAGATTTAGGCAGATTCTAATGGGGTAGTGGGGCACAGAACCAGGGCCTAAGTCTTTGTTTGCTAAGGAAGCAAACGTATAAAAAAAGTTCTAGAATTGCCTTTCTTTTGTCATATGGCCTTGCTTTACAATGCTATTTCAAAAATCTCTTCATCAAAGTCTTAACAATCAAAATATCAATATATTAATTTATTTTCAAAAATTAGAAAGTTTCTACTTCAATAGAATATGATCAAAGGAAGTTGCTATGTTTCTGGGAGATTCTGAGACCAAGGAAGGAAAAGAATGTTTCAAGTATACACACTCAAGACTAGAGCACATGGATCTACTAACAGGCCTAAGCTCTGTCCAGTCAATCCAAGAGTCCTGCCTATACCTCCTAGCAGCAGGGGTCAAGAAAACCATAATATGAACTTGTTTTCTGAATTTCTTTAGGCTGAGGAACTCCTTCAACACAAGCAGCTTGGCTTCTGCATCTGATTTCAGGCCTGGTGCCAAGCTTGCAGGGATGGGAAACTTCCCAGACCTGTCTGCAGCTCTTGGCTTCACTAAGAGTTCAAGGGAAAGGACTGCTGAATCCCTTGGAGTGCCTGGGATTTGAAGCCCATCTAGGAGGCCTGCTAGAATGCTAGTTCCTAGCTGGCCCTGGAAGGAAATAAGAGAAAGGAAGAAGCAGTGAGTAAGGCAAGGAGGCAAACAGGCAGGGGTTGGTTTCTCCAACTGTCCCTCCCAACAGGCACTGGCCAGGACCATTAGGCTCAGCACTTATGGCCTCAGGGAGGCTGGAATCTGAGGATTGTTTGCTGGCTGGGTTTTCTCCCCCTCCCTTTCCCTCCTCCTGCTCTTTGGGTTATGGTGACCTGAAACCGTCTCTCACAGTGAGTTCTGAGGCGGCAGTGTCTGAGAATAGCTCACAGAACAGCAGCAGTCTTCTCCACCCTCTGAAAAGACAGGCAAGGGGAAAACTGTGGTGCATTCTGCCCACCCTGCCTCTAAGTGACTTGGGGGCTGAGCACTAGGGGTTTGAGAAATCATGAACTTGTGTTCCTTGAAGTTATTTGATGTTGGTTTTGGCTGCATTCAGGAAGTTAAAAAGCACATAAAAAAATGAAGCTAATAAAACTGCAGGGATAGGGAATGGGCCAGACACAAGCTGTGGGCTCCCAGAGCAGCTGTGACTGAGCTCTCAGGCATGGCTGGTTCACCATTCTTCCAGGGTACTAGTTTGGGCCAGGTCAGAGTCAAATGGCAGAAATTAGTCAACTTCGGTGGCCTACCTTATTAGAAACTCTAACTTCATACACAGAAAACAATGAAGGGCACAGGAGGTGGACCTTTGAGGCTTCATTTCTGGCATCTGTGGGTATATGACTAAGGTTTCTTTCCTTCCAGGCAGCATTTACTCCATCCAGACTGGAACAATCAGGGTGTTTCTGCTTGTCTGCCTATCAGGGGTCTCTAGATGAAGGATAAGAGTGACAGCTGGTCTTACCAGGAATAGTAGCAACCAGATAGGAATAAGAAAGAGAGGATTCTGGACTGTGGCATCTGGTCGAGGTCAGAGAAGGCAGCTTATTCAAGCAGATACTGAGAAGCTGAGAGATCTATGGAACAAAATAGGAGTTATCAGTACCTGCTCCCTGATTATCTAAGCTGAGGCATGAAAACTAAAAGAATGCTTAGTGCAAATGAAAGTTATCTGCAATTGTCTCCTCATCTCCACCATAAATGATGGCCTATGAATATATGAAACCAGAAGGGGACTTTTTGCTACATAGGCCTGACTGTAGTGGAAACTGAAGTTTAGGCTTTCTCAGAGGTGTTCACAGTGGCAAAGGCATTGGATTTGGAGTCAGAAAGACAAAGTCTTGACTCTGTTGTTGCTTCTTAACTATGTGACTTTTCATAAGTTTATCACGTTCCTATCTGCCATATTTTTCTCATCTGTTAAGTGATTATGACAGAGGCTAAGATGGTTGGATGGCATCACTGACTCAATGGACATGAGTTTGAGCAAGCTCTGGGAGTTGGTGATAGACAGGGAAGCCTGGCATGTTGCAGTCCATGGCTCGCAAAGAGTTGGGCATGATTGAGTGACTGAACTGAACTGAAAGTGAAACTGAACTGAAAGACCTTTGCACAGATTAAATGAGATAACAAATGTAATGTATTTGGCTATGTTCAGAATATGCTCAGCATTCTACAAATTCTAGTGGCCTCTCCCATATTTACTAAAGTCTAGGCTAAGGGCATTGTAATCCACAGCAGTATTCTTGTCTGAGAATCCCATAGACAGAGGAGCCTGGCAGGCTACAGTTCATAGTGTGGCAAAGAGTCAGACACAGCTTAAGTGACTTAGCATGCACGCATGCACCCTCACTAACATGGCCACAAATATTGGTAAAGAAAGTGGAAATCTGGAGGCCTAGTAGAGCCCCAGAAAGAATCATTCCCATAGCTATTCCAAAGAGTGGAGTAGAGCCAGGGAAGAGGGAGGGAGAAGAATTTGTGCCAGGTGTCAGAAAAACTGGATGACTCAGAACCAGACAACTCCCACCTGATGTAGATCAATGACACTTTCTGTTTCAGTGTAAAAGTAGTAAAGAGGCTGAGCTCTCAGCTGAACTGGACATACTTATAGCTGCTATCTCTTTTCCATTTCCATTTGAGGATGGCCTTCACTCTGGTAATTTTTCCATTACCCTAACATCTATCTTATCTTCAATGTGGCAGGGGTTATCAGACGCTTGCTCCACTTGTCCAATAGAACAATTTGACCCAAAGCCCAGACCACCCAGCAGCAAAGGATAAAAGGTGTTATAAACTTGGGATTTACTGTACTGCCCTTTCCTGGTCAGCAGAAGAGAGGGTTGCATTAAATTCACTTAACGCTGAGAAAACTCAATGATAACATTGTGATACTATTTTTAGTTTCCAGAAAGAGAAACTAAGGCTTATAAAGTGACTCATCCACTGTCATCTGGTGATGGAAATGGGACTGGAAGATGGGTATGTTTGACTATAATGAAGACTTCTTGGGGTGAAGAAGAGAAGGGGTGCCAAAGAGAAGACTCCATATGGAATTAAAAGGTAGGAAAGGCATCTCCAACCCTTTTCTCTTCAACAGTTGGCTTCTTAAGTCATTATTTACAACCTCCCCTTTGGCCAAAGTTTTAGTGGACAAATCCAGGGCCTCTTGCACTGATAAGGATAAATTCTGCCACTGTAGTGACACATGTGTATACACTCTGATAGGAAGTTCAAGCCAAACTTCTGACTATTAAAAACTAACCTCTAGTTGAGTGATTCACTCTTCCCCTGTCATCTTCCAAGAAATATGGCTACTCATTGTAGGTCTGAATGCCACCACCAGAATTTTGGCTAGAACTGCACCTCAGGCAGCTCTTCCAACTCTGATTTCTATTCTATCATTTCCAGTTTGCTTGTTCCAGCCTTTCCTCTTGAATCATGTTTTACCCAGACATCTACTCCACTACTTCCTATTCTATTCTCATATCATTCCTGCTTTAACCAGCATAGTCTTTGTCCCCAGTCTCACTTTTCAGCCTTTCTCACTGGAGTTTTCTGTCCAGTGGCCCTCTTAGGATTCCAAGCTCTCTCCCTTCAGCTCTCTTAGTTCCAAACTCTTTGTGCCCTTCTGCTTGTTGGTTTCTCTTTCTTCTTTTCCTTCTAGGCAACATTTACTTCATTTAGGATGGAATGATCAAAGTATTTCTGCCAGCTAGCCTGCCAGGGAACTCTAACCCAGGAATAAGTTTCAATGGCTGCAGTATATTTGGAAGGATACTCTAGTTTACATTTAATATACTGTAATGCTAAACTTGCATCAAAAGGAATTTTCTCACCCCCAATATGTGTATACAGGGAAGCTAATATTCTGAAAACTATCATGGGGTAGAGGAAGCCCACTTTTGTTGCTTTAAGACACCAAAAACAAACATAATGGGGAGTTGGGCCCTTCTATAACTGACTATCAAATTATGATGCAAATGGGTGGGTGGCAATTACTGCAGTAAGAGGTGTGTGTTGAAATCATTATGCTTCAAAATGAAATATTTGTATGACATTTTTTCTCCCATTTCCAATAAAATTAAGAGCTTTAGGATCTAAATGCTATAACCTTCAAAAGATACAGTCTGAGCATGGCAGTGTTTGCCTATGCACCGAAATAAAGCTTATAAATTAGAATCTGTCAGTCAGAGTTCCCCATGGAAAGGTTATGCTGTACCTGAAAAACATGTACTACCTAATTAATTCCAGTCTGGATTGTGGCTGTAGAAGCAAGATAATGTGGTGGGGGAGGAGATCAGGTTCAAACCTTCATTTAAGGCTGATTTCTTCATGAGTTAGTCGTAAGAGTTCCAGGGTCCCCAAGACCTTGGTGATGTGGGCCTGGTAGGAAGAAGATAACCTAGGGAAGACTGTCTTGACTGCAATTTTAGGGCCCAGTAGATACAGGTAGCCTGGTCTTGACAAGTCAGTGCAGGGAAGTGTTGTACAGTGCTATACATCTTGCATGATAAGTGATGAAAGACCTGGCTGTGAGTAACAGATGGGAAGAATGGAAGGCACAGGAGTGAAAACTACTCTAAGAGGAGGAAGGCTGGATTGGGAGGTAGCTATGACCATGTGTTCAGAGTTCCAAGCCTATAGATGGATGAAGCAAGATAACCAGGCAAGAGGCCAAGGTTATGCATTGGACAATCATGAGGTAAGGGGACAGAATACTGAATCTTAAGGGTTACACAGATGCTTCTGTCTTACTCCTCACCCACCAAGAGTCAAATTCAATTAGCAGCAAAAGACTAGTGGAAGTGGTAGATATAATATAGTAACCCAATGTCAGGTCTCAGTTTGAGGAGTGTAACTTCTTTCCAGGCTGCATTCACTGAAAGGAATACAAATTCTAAGACTCTTTTCCCCTTGATCAAGACTGGCTAAGGACTTGTGGCAGTAAGAGGTCTGAGAATGAAGTCAAGGATGTGGCAAAATTTGGTTGGAAAATTGAGCAGGATGGGAGCTAGGGGTTATACAACACCTGGCTATTCCTCTCCCTTCTAACCTATCTTTAAACTTATGCTCTACTGCTACTCTTGGTTTTAGCTCTTGGGGATAGATAGTGATTATTCCCAGCCCAGCACAGTGAAAATAGCATGGATTATGGAACCAGACACAAATCTTCATTCTCATATGCAATTCTTATCATGCCTCTTTTCTTCAGTGAACTTCAACTCTCACTTCAGATTCCTTGTCTGTCACATGGGGATAATAGCTCCTTATATCTTTGCAAATTTGTTGTGAAGAGTCCATGAAATTATGCATAATGAAACTGAGCATAATCTGAGCATAATGTCTGATATATGTGGTTTCTCTAC
Organism: Nanger dama; assembly: GCA_917880005.1. Taxonomy (NCBI): domain Eukaryota; kingdom Metazoa; phylum Chordata; class Mammalia; order Artiodactyla; family Bovidae; genus Nanger; species Nanger dama. The sequence continues at coordinate 3,220,921 of CAKJTW010000073.1, read as the reverse complement.
AAATATTTGGTAAATTGAAATATTTGGAGCAATGTTTGAGATCTCTTTGATGTAGAGATTGACCCTAGTACAATTCAAAGCTAACTATATTCTTTGGATGGTTTTTGCACAGGCATCTAGCAGGAATTGGCAAGATTCTAAAAGACGGGACCTAGGAGAGCTCATAGCTGAAGACTAGGGGAAGAGAGATACTGAGATTGGAGAGAGAGTAAGACTGAACAGGGAGAGCAGAATGGGCAGTAAAATGATAAAGAAAAAAAACATCAAGAGAAGGGAAAACAATAGAGAGAGAAAAAGATAGGAAAAAATAAAGGGAAAGGGAGAAAAAAGAGGGAAGGAGATAGGTGGGGCAACTGAGAGGGAAGGGGACAGATAGGAACAACAGACAAAGACAGAATAAAGATAAAATTAGAGAAGAAGAAAGGATAATGAAAATGAATGAGAGCCTGGAACCAACTAAATTAATTTGCCATGTGGGCATATCTTATCCTGAGCCCTAGAGAAGAAATGGGTGGAAAGTGAGTCATTAAGGGGATTTTGACAGAGACATGTTGTAGGATTTTCATTCATATGGTGATATAATGGGGTGGCAGTAATCAAGAGAATATGGTATTTGTTTAAGGGCAGACATATAGAGCTATGGGATAGAATTGAGAGTCAAGAAATAAACCTTTAAATATATTTTCAATTGATTTTTTGACAAGAGTGCTAAGTAAATTCAATGGGGAAAAATAATCTTCTCAGGAAACGGAGCTGGGACACCCAGATATCCACATACAAAATAATGAAATTGGACTTCCATCTCACACTATGTATAAAAATTAATGCAAAGACTTAAATTTAACAATTCAAACTGTAAAATTCTTAAAAGAAATGATAAGCATAAATCTTTGGGACCATGAATTAGGGTAATGATACCTTAGATTTGATGCCAAAGGCAAAAGCAACAAAAGAAGTAATAAAGTAGACATTATCACAGTGAACTTTTGCATTTCAGGGACACTATCAAGAAGGTGAAAAGATATTCTACAGGATAAGGGGAAATTTTTGCAAATGATATATTTGATAAGGGCCTTATATCTAGAATATATAAAGGATGTTACAATTTAATAATAAAAAGACATGTCAGTTTGAAATGGGCAGATGATCTGAATGAATGTTTCTCAAAAGAATATGTACACATGGAAAACAAGCACATGAAAAGATGGCCAATACCATTAACCATCAAGGAAGTTCAAATCAAACCCACAATGAGCTACTACTCCATACCCACCAAAATGGCAATGAAGGTGAAGGTGAAGGTGAAGTCGCTCAGTCGTGTCCAACTCTTTGTGACCCCGTGGACTGTAGCCTACCAGGCTCCTCCATCCGTGGGATTCTCCAGGCAAGAATACTGGAGTGGGTTGCCATTTCCTTCTCCAGGAGATCTTCCTGACCCAGGGATCGAACCCAGGTCTCCTGCATTGGAGGCAGACGCTTTAACCTCTGAGCCACCGGGGGGGAGAGTGGAGAAAGTTAATGGGTGCTGTTGAGGATATGGAGAATTTGGAACACTTATACACTGTTGTTAGAAATATGAACTGTTGCAGCAACTATGGAAAAATAGGCTGGCAGTTCCTCAAAATTTTAAACAAAGAATTGCCATGTGATTTAGCAATTTCACATATAGGTATATACTCAAGAGAAATGAAAACAGATGTACACACAAAATCTTATACATAAGTGTTGTTAGCATTCATCATAGCTGCCAAAAAAGTATACACAGGCCAATTATCCATCAACTGATGAATGGATAAACAAACTGCAGTTTGTCCATATAAAGAAATCCTGTTAACAATAAAACTAATGACATATTGATACCTTCTTTGGTATGGATGAACTTTAAAAGCATTAAGTTAAGTGAAAGAAGTCAGTCATAAAGGATAAACACTTTATGATTCCATTTATATAGAACGCACAGAGTAGGTAAATCTACAGAGAGAAAAGTAGATTATTGGTCGCCTAGGCTGGAGGGACAGGGTATGGGGAGATCAGATATGGTGATAGCTAAGAGGTATGGGGCTTCCTTTGGTGCAATGAAATTGTTTCATAATTGTATCAATGGACACAACTCAGTGAACCTATCAAGTCTACTGAATTATATGAGAGAAATGTGTGGTATATAAGTTGTATCTCAATAAAGCTATTAAACAAGAAAAAAAAAGCAATCATACAGCAGGCTGATTTTCACCAAGGGGCTATGGTTTCCTGACCCTTGGCTTAGCCCATGGACTATTTTCAAACATGTTTTACATGTGCTTGAAAAGAATATACAGTCCTCAGTGTTGAGTCTAAAGCTCTACATATGACAAAAAATCTTTTTATTTAATTTTGTGGCCCCAAACTTATCCTTATTATTATCCTTATTATGTTTTAGTCTCTTTAATCTGTCAATTTATGACTGAAGTATGTTAAAATCACCTACTATATATTAAGACTGTTAACTGTGTCATTTCACATTTTGCTTTATGTATTTTGAGGTCTTTTTATGAGAGCATACAAATTTTAAATGATGTCATCTTCCTGGTAAACTGGACTTTTTATCAATACAAATTTATCTATTTGAGTAATGCTTTTGTCATATAATTTTGTCTATAAATAATATAAATAAATAAGATTTCTCTGGTTGGTATTTGCCTGGTATATATTTTCCATTCTGTGACTATCAAACTTTCTGATTATTATTTTCAAAAATATTATGTAGATATTTGACTTAATAAAGTCTAAAGTTAAGGAGCAAAATTCAGCATCCATTCATGATAAAAGCTCTTAACAAATTAGATATAGAAGAAACATATCTCAACATAATAAAGGCTATATATGACAAGCCCTCAGCTAATATTGTACTCAGTGGTGAAAGGTTGAAAACTTTTCCTTTAAGATCAGGAATGAGACAAAGTTACCTACTGTCACCACCACTTTTCAACATAGTGCTGGAAGTCTTAACGAGAGCAGTCAGGAAACAAAAAGAAAGAAAAGGCATCTGAATTGGAAATGAAGAAGTAAAATTGTCTCTATTTGTAAATGACCTGATTTTCTATATAGAAAACCCTAAAGACTGCAACAGAAAGCCATTGTATTTGATCAAGTTCTATAATGTTGCAGGATATAAAATTAGCATATAAAAATCAGAATTTCTATACCCTAACAACAAATCTGGAAAAGAAATAAAGAAAACAGTCCCACATACAAAACATTAAAAATAGTATGGAGATTTCTCAAAAAATTAAAGATAGCATTATCAGATGGTCCAGCAATTCTACATGTGGGGATATATCCAAAAACACTATGTTGAAGAGCTATCTGCACCCTCACATTCATAGAGGCATTGTTTAGAATAGCTAAGATATGAATAAACTTAACTATTTGTTGACAGATAAATGGATTAAAAAGTTGTGGTATATATAAACAATGAATATTATGCAGCTACAGAAAATCCTGCCTTTTGTGACAACATGAATGGATCTTTAGGGGATTATGCTAAGTGAAATCAGTTAGATAAAGACAAATACATGTCACTTATATGTGGAATGTAAATAAAACAAAACAAGAAACACAAAAAGACAATAAAACAAAACAAAAACCAACCAAACTCAAAGAAAAAGAAATCAAATTTGTGGTTACCAGAAGCAGGGGTGAGGGGCAAGGAAATTGGATGGACGTGTTCAAAGTATATAAACTTTCAGTTATAAGATAAATAAGTACTGGGGATGTATGACTATACTATGACTATAGTAAGATTGCCGCTTGGTATATTTGAAAATTGTTAAGGGAGTAGACCTAGAGTTCTCACCATATAAAGGAAAAAGCAGTTTTTGTATCTATATGAGATGATGAATCTTAACTAAACTTATTGTGTTAACCATTTCACAATATATGAAACTCAAGTAATTACACTGTACACCATATGCTTACAGAGTTCTGTGTGTAAATGATATTTCAATAAAACTGGAAAAATAAAATAACTGGATAAAAATATAGTTAGTATCTTTATCTTCTTTCTTAGCAAATTAAGGACTTAATTTTTCAATATATATGCAGTTTTCAAATTAATTCTATCTTGCTCTTTTCTCACAATATTAGATAGAAACCACAGTATTTTTGCTTATAGTCAGTGTATGTTTAGATTTATCCATGTTTATAAATACCTTTGTTCACTATTAACTCTAGGGTTTCAGATCTTCTAAGATCTTTCTCCAAATATCTGAAGTATATCACTTAGAATTGCCTTTATGGAAGATCTGATTTAAAACATTTTTATTTTAACTTGACTGATAGTTCTCATGGGTAGAAAATTCTCTCAGTATATCAAAAGTCATTTATCACTCTCTTCTGCTACTACTATTATTCAGTTCAGTTCAGTCGCTTAGTCGTGTCTGACTCTTTGTGACCCCATGAATTGCAGCATGCCAGGCCTCCCTGTCCATCATCAACTCCCGGAGTTTACTCAAACTCATGTCCATCGAGTCAGTGATACCATTCAGCCATCTCATTCTCTGTCATCTCCTTCTCCTCCTGTCCCCAATCCCTCCCCACATCAGGGTCTTTTCAATGAGTCAACTCTTCCCATGAGGTGGCCAAACTATTGGAATTTCAACTTTAGCATCAGTCCTTCCAATGAACACCCAGGAATGATTTCCTTTAAAATGGACTTGTTGGATCTCCTTGCAGTCCAAGGGACTCTCAAGATTCTTCTCCAACACCACAATTCAAAAGCATCAATCCTTTGCACTCAGCTTTCTTCACAGTCCAACTCTCACATCCATACATGACCACTGGAAAAACCATAGCCTTGACTAGATGGAAATTTGTTGGCAAAGTAATGTCTCTGCTTTTGAATATTCTATCTAGGTTGGTTGTAACTTTCCTTCCAAGGAGTAAGCGTCTTGTAATTTCATGGCTGCAGTCACCATCTGCAGTGATTTTAGAGCCCAGAAAATAAATCTGACACTGTTTCCATTGTTTCCCCATCTATTTCCCATGAAGTGATGGGACTGGATGCCATGATCTTAGTTTTCTGAATACTGAGCTTTAAGCCAACTTTTTCACTCTCTTCTTTCACTTTCATCAAGAGGCTTTTTAGTTCCTCTTCACTTTCTGCCATAAGAGTGGTGTCATCTGTATATCTGAGGTTATTGATATTTCTCCCGGCAATCTTGATTCCAGCTTGTATTTCTTCCAGTCCAGCGTTTCTCATGATGTACTTGGCATATAAATTAAATAAGCAGGGTGACAGTATATAGCCTTGACGTACTCCTTTTCCTATTTGGAACCAGTCTGTTGTTCCATGTCCAGTTCTAACTGATACTTAATATAATTTATTCTTAATGTTTTGTTCAAGTTTTCCCCTCCTCACTGACTGATTTTGTAATATTCTTTTTCTTTAGCATTCTATAGTAACATCACTGTAATGTGTCTCATGTGAATTTCATTTACTTGTCTAGCTTGGGATTTGTCAGGATTGTAGGTCTTAAAAATGAATGTCTTTCAACAATGTTGACAAATTCTCAGTTATTTTGTCTTTGAATGTTGCCTTTTTCCTGCTTCATGATTGTGCTCTGGAAGTTTAGTTAGATATATGTATTAGATCTAGCTAGATATATATTAGATTTATCTGCACTACTTATCTCCTAACTTCTGATATTTTCCACTTTTTATGCTATATATTATGGATACTTTGTTTGCATCCATCTTCCATCTCCCTACTTTTCTCTTTAGCTGTATATATATGTTCTCTATAAGTATATATTTAATTCTACTATTCTATTTTTTGGTTTGAGAAATTCTATTTTATTCTTTTTCTAATATGCTTGTTTTTTCTTTATACTCTATTCTTCCTTGTTTCTATTTTAACTATTTTATAAAGACATTTAATCACTTTAAGTAAAGTAAATTTTATATTCTAAATGTAATGGTTTTATATTTTATGGTCTGTGGGTCTGATTATGTTTGTTGTTTCTGAATGTTGTTACACAGGGTGTCTTGTTTCTTTGTATATTTTGTAAATTTTTACTGTGAGATGCTCATTTTCTTTGGAATTTTATACATAGAAACTTTTGAGGCTTAAATGAAAATTGCATTCTTCTACAGAGGATTTGCTTGTACCAAAGATCTGTCAATCTGGATCTCATCTTTTGGTTTTTCAGATGTCATTAGTATCTTGAATTAGGACTAAAAACTACAGTCATCAATGTAGAAATTCAAATTTGGCTTTGATAATTACTTCCAGAGTTCCTGCTTTAACTTCCTTTTTGACCATTTTTTAAATTATTATACTAATTAAAAAGTGAATTTTAAAAATATTATTTTAAAATATTCATTTTATATTTTAACTTATATTTTAATTGCTTTCATTGGGTGGGTCATTCAGGGTATCTAGTAAAACACACTGCTAGAAATAAAAAGTCTCTAGCCAGTTTCTAAAATAACAATGCTTTCTTCCTGTCACATATTTAATTGGAATATTAATAATTCCTGCTGCACTTTCCTTATAGGGTTCATGTGAGTCTCCAATGAGATAGCTGATATCAAAGTTCTATTACGTATAAAGCACTATTTAAATGACAATGGATTGCTATTGTTACAACTAAGTGCAAGCCAAAGCAATAGTGTGGGCTTAGGGGAAGGAAGTTGAAAGTTAAAAGGAGAGAACTGATTTCCCAGTTAGGAAATCAGGAAAACATACTGGATTTGGCTTTTGAGCTGAGCTCTTAATGGGTAAGAAAGATTAACTTAGGCAGAAAAGAAAGCTATCATTTCACATGAAGGGAACCACAAAAATGAAGACTAATAGAATATATTGCTCTATTCCCAAAGGGAAGACATTGATCTGGTCTCTTGTCCATTAGTGCTTATATAATGGCATTGCCTAGGGTCTCCCAGGTGGCTCAGTGGTTAAGAATCTGCCTGCCAATGCAGGAGACACAGGTTCGATCCCTGGGTTGGGAAGATCTGTGAGAGATGGAAATGGAAACCCACTCCAGTATTCTTCCCTGGGAAATCCCATGGACTGATAAGCCTGGTAGGCTATAGTCTGTGGGGTCTCAAAAGAATTGGGAATAACTTAGCAACTGAACAACAACAGTGGCATTGCCTATACACTGGTTTCTGATTTGAACCATTAATAAAGTCCATACCATCTCCACCTCAGAGACTCCCCAGACAGTCACAACTGCCTGTGTTTATTCTCGATAGGAGATACATCTATCAGAGTCTCTGGTCCATATCAAAATTGTCCAGGTACAGAATGACCCAAGAAGTGTTAGTAGAAATGTACTATCACTGAGACTGGCAGGTGTCTTAGGCAAGGTGGCATGCTGTAGGGTGGAGGCTGTTGTGGAACACAAGCAGTGTAACACTGAGTGTGTTGCCAAAAATTCTGATGACTGGACATTTGCAAGTACAGCAAAAACTATAAACTTTTTCTATGGTAGAAATTCTAAAATATAGGAATAAGATTACAGGCATTGGAGTGAGATAAAGCCGGAAATTCCCAGATTGACAAAATTCTGGTTTTAGTCAAAACTTTCACAGAATCTAAGAAGGCATATAAGAGAAGAAACCAGCCTAGACTTTATCTCCCTTGCTTTACAGATGGGGACACTGAGGACCAGGAAGAAGAAGAGGACTGCTAAAGTTCACCTGCTGGTTAATGGCAGAAGCTGGTATTTTGATTACTTATCCAATGCCTTTATGCCTTTATAGACAAATATGTTCATAGGATTTGTGGACACCCAGTGAATTGCTGTACTCCAGCGATCTCTAACCAGAGACAGAAATGAAAGCAAGAGGCTTGGAAAGACATTTGGGAGATGGTAGGGCTGGAGAAGACAATTTTTCATCTGAAAAGTACTCATTTGAAGTTTGGGCAGTAGGTGGCTGCTCTGAAGAAATCATGGGCTCATACCAGACAACAGTTTCACTCCTGAGATGGGTAGTTGTAAAGACAATTCCATTTGTTCTTTCCTTATTCTTATCTGTAATGCAGCCTGCATTCAGTTCTTTGGGCCTCTATGCAAAGACTGAGAAAATCACACACACACACAAAAAAGCAAACTATATGGCAGTGATCAAAACTGTAGGCTTTGACAATAAATGTACTTTAGAATTCAGGATTTATTACTTAGAAGTAATCTTGGATCTGAGCCAGAAATAATTTGGGTCAGGGACTGTTTCTTCATTTATATTATGGGAGTAATTGTGCTCAACTCATAGGGTTAATGTAAGAATCATGTAAGACACAATATAAAGATCTTTGCTTTAGCACTTCTTTTCACATAGTGTGTGCTCAATACATTTATCACTACTACTACTACCACTATTCCCTTGAGTCAATCTCTGTGTCACCTTTTATTGTATTCTTATACAATATGGTTTAACATAAGTTTCAACTCCTGAGACTAAGTATGTTATAGCTTTGTTCAAAAGTCCTTAGTTATCTCAGCTGGTGTTCTCTCATTACTTATTAGGTGTGGCAAGTAGCATGTTGATAATATCCTAAGCATTGAAACTGGTAGAATTTTTTTTAGTTATACTATAGGAAGTTCAAGATTTTCCCTTCAATATTGTCAATCTCACTTGTACTCATATTTGCTTTCTTAAGTGGGAGAGAAAGGGACTGAATGATAGCTATATATCAGGTATTGCATATAATCCTGGAGGCTCACTTGAGAGAATGTTACACATGGCTATTATCTTTCACATGTCTTAACTGAGAATGACTAGCCTACAGAAGAAATTTCATTTCTTTGCAGGACATGCAGGCTTTTCACAATGGAACCTTGCTCAGATTCATCCAACTATTACTTCTTACTAGTTCCTTTTGCTTTGTTCCAAAGCAGAATACATATATTCTTTCTTGCCTGCTCAGCTGCATTTCCTCCTGTGAATTTTCATGTCATTGTTCAAGGCCTGAGTCAGATACCATCACCTCTAGGAAGGTGAAATGTTATATTTTTTTTTCCAGCATCTTATTTGACATTCCTATTTGGATGAATGAATGAGGCCCCACATCCATAGAGCACCAAATTGGCAGGCTTCCCACAGCATCAACTATCCCTTATGAAACTGCTAATAATCCTCTCTGGGGTGTCTTGTCTGCCATCTTGAAAACTCATGCCAGTGAGTGTCACCTCAGGAAGACCATGGTTTCCCAGGTGTTGCTAGTGGTAAAGAACCCGCCTGCCAATGCAGGAGATGTAAGAGACATGGGTTTGATCTCTGGGTCGGGAAGATCACCTGGAGAGGGAAATGGCAACTCACTCTAGTATTCTTGCCTGGAGAATCCCATGGACAGAGGAGTCTGGCAGGCTACAGTCCATAGGGCTGCACAGAGTTGGACACAACTCAAGCGACTTAGCATGCATGCAGGAAGGCCATGGCAGGATATGTGGCATAGTAAACAGTGCATGCTGTCACCACAGAGACTGTTGAATACATTCAAAGAGTTATATCAGGTCCAGGTTTTTGATAGATCATTCTAATGTGAGGAGCCTAAAACTAGAAATCAGAAGATTCAGGGCTTCCAGTTCAGACTTAGGACTGTTAATTATTCAGGAACAGCCTTTGGGCCAATCACATCACTGTTCGGAGTGTCAGTTTTCCTATCTGCAAAATAGGCTCGATCTCTGGTCGGCCTGAATTCAGGATGTTATGAGGAATAGATGAAATCATTTGTCTGGGAACTAAAATGGTGGCAAGGATTTTTATAGCTCTCCTTTAACCTTGAAATAAAGGCTCAACTCTTCAGTGTGACACATGTGCACTCCCTGACTTTTGCATTTGCCTCATTCTCTATTCTCTTCTCTCATAGTCACTCTCTTTTTCAACCTTTTTCACTCAGGCTAGACTATTTGTCTTTTCCTTGCAAGGTTTGCTGTCTCTTGCCTGAGAAAGAATGCCCCTTTCTCCCCTTCAACCCTTTCTTCATTGAACTTGCATCACAGCCTGGACACAGCCTAAGGAGTCTTCCCTGACCTTCCCACTAGACTGGGCTAGGCACCCTTCTTCTTCACCCCAACAGAATATTGCATACCTTAGCATACCTTCTGTTACCATAGCATTCATTACAATTGTCTGTGTCTGTCTGTCCTATTAGACTAGAAGTTCCATGAGGACAGAGACCATGTCTATTTTGTTCTTATGTTGATTACACAGTGGTTAAACAAACAAATGATTGTTGAATAAATGAAAGAACAAATGCATCATATAACTATATATACTGTCCCTTGTGAAGAGTCCCAGGAGTCTTTTGAGGTGGTGGGATTCTCTCATATGATTAGTCCAACTTTGAAATTATCTACTCTTGGCACTGTGTTTAGGCATCAGGACTTGTTTCCTTTGGAGACAAGCATCTCTGCTCAGGTGGAAAATGTGTGACACCCACAGCACCTTTCTGCTCTGTTGACCTCTTTTTTGGTCTTAGATTTGAAGTGCTCCAATGTGGACTGGGGGACTATTTGCATAGAGTCTGGCTTAAGTCAGTTTTTTTGGTAGTTTTGCTGATTGGTACTCAAAGTTCTGCAAATGGTCTTCTCCTTGCTTGAAGCACCTTGGGAAAGAAGTTGAAGGAAGAGGGGAAGTTGTGGCCTTAAAAATGGTGGCAGAAGAATCTAAGGGTTCGAATTGTCAGCATCTGCCTATTAATTCAGAAAACTAGGTTTTCATACTTCAGTGTGTTTTTTGAATGTTTCTCACTGCTTCTACAGTTCCTATTCCAGCTCCCTCAGTAATTCTCTCCTCTCACTCTCTCCTGCAGTGATATGAAGAAGACCTCTGAGAGTCAGTAAAGTAGGTACTGCAGTTGGAGTAGAGATCCTTGGGCTGTATACATGGGCACCACAGATGAGAAGTGGAGGCTCTTTAACCAAGGCTCTGCACAAGTATGCAAGGGGATGTGTCTGCAGGCACATGAAGGGGCTGTGAGCTGGGTGTGCTAGAGCTAGTCCTTTGCCACAGTTTTGTGCCTGGACTTTCTCATGTGAAGAATGCAAAATTTGGGCTAGATGCTATCTAAGATCCCTTCTAGATCTAAAAGGCCATAATTACAAATCAAGGGTTAGTCCAATCTTGTTTGGAGGATAGATGTGGGAGGGTTTGGGGTGGTTGTGATGGGTTTAAGTCCTGGACTGACCTGGTCTAAGGTATTTAATAGACTGTAAACTCACTGAAAGCATGGACATGGCTTAAATCCTACTTATCTCTGCTATTTAAGAGATTAAATGGTAAACAAATTATTTTACTTTTGAGTAGTATCCCCATCCATCAAGGGGGTTGACAGCATCTATTACACAGGATTCAATTTTTTTGACCCCCTGCCCCAGGTGTTTGGTAAATTTTTATTGAGTACAAACATCGGAATTCTAGTTACAAAACTATGTGTTCTAGGGATAATAAAAGGCCCTTTGCTTTCCCCTTTATGTTACAATTTTTTAAAGTGTTGCTGTAGTCTGCAATAACTGTAGTATCCACACTGGAAAGGGCTCTCCATCTCTTCTAGTTCTATTACATATCTTCAGGCACATTCATTTTATAGATGAGAAAAACTAAAGTACAGAAAAGGGCAGAGGGTTGCCCAGTATCATATAGTGAATCAGCAGGCCAGAATCCTAGCTATACACTATATGATCATGACTAAGTCACATATAAGACTCCTGCCTCCAGGCTCTTTTTTAATCCACTAGGTGACCTTTTACCCCTGACCTCTGTGCTGTTATAATTTTGGAAAATCTATGATGATGATAACTACTGTATCACAAGCTGAGTGGTCAATGAAACCGGGTAGGGTGGCTGTTAGGTCACTCTCTGTAGATCCAAGAGAAGCAAAACTAAGCAATGGTCAGATGGGACTCTTCTGGAGGCATACTCTGACTTCCACAGACAACCCACAAACATTCATATTCTCTCTCTTTACTTAGACACACACAAATACACATCCTAAGAAGCTCTTGTTTTCTTCTCCTCTCTATCAAGCATTGCTCTCCATAAAATTTGAGAAATACATCCACTGTGAGGTAATGATAAACATGGCTCAATATAAGATCCCCCAGGGGTTCTGGCATTTTAGCAGGGATCAAAGCCACAGCAATAAGCCCACCAGTTGGATCATGTACATTTTTACTGAATCCCCAAGCTGGACTAGTAAAGAAGCACTGTGACAACTCCTATTATATGTGAGGACACTGAGATAATTCCGATTATTCCTTAACACATCTGTCACACTTCATTGATAGCCTGTATCTCAAGCCTAGAGTTCAGTTTAGGATCTCGTTAAGTATTCACACTGAGAGGAGATGGGAGGAGGCTTTGCTTGAACTTTTGTAAACCCTAAAGAAGTCTGGCTCAGATTTTACATTGGTGGTCAAGGATGATATTGGCCCTGAAAACCACTGAGGATATGGAACATGCCCAGCTTAATCTGAAGCTTGGCAAGAACTGGGCTGTGAAGCCTCCACTCATTTTATGCTCCCACGAAGATGAGAATGAGGGTGAACAGCTGGGTTTTGTGTAGCTTTCTCCTGACAAACTCAGGTTTTCTGATGAGATGTTGTAATGGGCAGCCAGTGTCCATCTGTGCTTGCTAGCACAGACCCTTTGATATTTTGGTGGTCCCAGGTCAAACTATGCTAAAGGCCAAAGCAAGACAAATTTATAACCCCTGTGCAAAGATTTTAAAAATATATGAAAATCAAAGTAGCATTAAAAAGTCACTGGGCATGATACCAGCTCAACTTCAATAAAGACAGCCAATAAAAAGAGCTAATTAAAAGAACTCTGATGACATTCATCTGAAATTTTAGATTGTTTTATGTTTTAACAAATTAACAATGGTGATAAGAGGACATTAGCAGCTTTTCTTGGGTCTCTTTGTTAACAATAACTTGAGCCTGCAGCCACAACAGGGGCTGTGGCCAAGTTTTAGCTGGCAGGCCAGCAAGGCAGTATTTTACACAATGGATGACATTTCTGAAAGCAGAGACAGAGACAAACCCAGAGTCACACATGTATTCCAACAAACAAGTTTCTGCCATTTTTAATTGTATTTAGAGCAACAAAAGTTTCCAAGATTACAAAAAGAGAATAGAACACTAGTGCTTGGGGCTGGTTCTGCTGCCCAGTGGAGGCCAAGTGTCGTTGTGAGAACTGAAGCCCCATCGAAAGACGTTTCAAGCAAAATGAATGTTTCTTTAAAAGAAAAAAAAAACAACAACAACTTTATATGATGCTTTCTTTCCTTTAAATTTTTCCCTCAGCATAAAGTAAATTCTTACATCTGGTTACATAATCTGCTCTCTTCTGCTGCCAAATTAATCTCAGGACAGCCCAAGAATGTCATGTCTGAGGCACTCCCTAATCCAATCTAGGGAAAAGCAGAAAGGTGTCAATGAGAGGGGGAGAAACTATTTTTGTAGCTTGGGTCATCCCAATGGTGGGTACTCTCAGCTCCTGAGTGGCTTATGGGATTGAAAACCCCACAGGCACATCACTGCAGTACAACACCAAGGGCTAAAGCTGGGAGAGACTGCAGGCTTGGTTTATCTACTGTGCAAGGAACAGAGTTCCAAAATGTGAAGCATTAGCCCAGGAGGGCACCAGCAGAGAAGCAGTATCATTCCAGAATTTCCTTTCCTTTGGAAACGGGTGTGAGTTCCAGTATTGGTGGCCAATGGAATCTGTAGCTATGTGACAGCCTTTTAAAGTAATGCATGTGCAAATTGTTTTAAACCACAAGGGCTACTCAGACCATAGCTTCTCAGTTAATTCCGTAAAAAGCTAAGAGAGAAGTGGGATAAAGAAAGGAACCAGTACTCTTGCTCAACTGATTTGGGGTTGGAAACCAATCAATGTGCATCATTTTATTGCCAAATCTAATGAGGAAAAATCAAAGATGAGTCAAAGGCTACTTTTCCCTTTAAAACTCTACTTGTTTAATTAAAATATTTACCACTTATTTTTGGAATGGGAACATTCTGAATGGTTTGTTAACTCAGCTGAAGTGTTTTTAGAGCAGTGACTAATTGTGGATTTTTCTGCCTTCACCTAGAAAAGGTTAAGGATTGGGAGGCTCTGGGCAACAGACCCCAGTGTCAATCTCTGAAGAAAAACATCCCTACCTGTGGGCAGAGATGGACCTGTACCTACAGATATACTACTTCTAGTACACTGATAATTTTTTAACAAATAGAAACACATTTTCATTGTCAAAATCTTTACAGAACATATCCAAAATCAGAATTAGAGCACATAGACACCCAGTAGCAAGAGCACCTCAATCACAGGTGAGTGAATTGTTTGAAATGGAGCACTTGCTCCAGGTTCCCAAGTGCAGGAAACTGCCCTTTTCTCACTGGGGTGATGAAGAACAAAGAATACCCTTTCTTCTTCCAGCTGCACAGGTACCATTAGGGGGCCACTGGCTAATCGTTTGGGTGGGCCTTTGCCCCCAGGTATGGGCCGTCCCTATGGTAAATCCCAGTCCGTTTCAATGGGACTTCACCACCCTTTACACATTCATCTGTCTTGGGCTAGTAAAGTGCAACACATAATGTACCCTACCCTTTTCCCTTCTTTGCTCCTTTGCAAGGCCTGTGAGTCAGGCCTCAATAGGAACAGAGATCTCTTGGTTATCTGATCAACCCAGGTGTCTTTTCCATTCTGAGAGAGCTTCTAAAGTGTAGCTGTGGCCTCTCTTACAAGTACATGGTATCAGCTATGACCTGGAACCAAATATAAAGGTGCAGAGAGAGGTAAAGCTATTAGAACACATTATATCTATATATATATAATTCAATTTTGAAACATGGATACAAATACTCATTTACAATATATTTCAACCTTCTGCCTTAAACTGCAGAGAAATTTTTGTGCCATTCAAAGTGGGCAGAAATGAGGATTTCTGCCTGCTGTCCCTCTAGTGCAAAATCTAATCCCTTAAATGCTCCCTTCTCAGCAAGGGCTTCACATCTTCAGATAAGCTAACATCAGAACTAGCAAACACAGTGGCCAAGACAGCTCCATTTCCAACCATTCAATGATGGAGCTTTAAGAATTTGCTCAGCAACTACTACACGAAAGGAAAGCTAGTTCTGTTTATAAAAATCACTTACTGAAGGACCCATAATCCCATTGTTTTTCAAAATTATCTTCCACTGTTCTAAACATATATATTGTGGAGGGAAAACCCCACAAAACTTATAAGTCAGTCACCAGCGAAGTCCTTTAGTCTGTTTATGGATAGGTTACCAAAGAAGCACTAATGTTTGCTCCCTCCCTGCCCTTAAAAATTTTGGTAAATTAGCAGATAAAATGTAATCTTTGGTTACATAATGTGATGCACTGTTTTTTTTTTTGGTCTCTTTATCTTTTTTTTTTTTTTTTAACTGCTTTCATAGATTTTCAAAGAAGTTAATGGTGAGAATAGACCTGTCTATAAAAGGCAGCAAGGGTAGAAACTTCCTTTTATAAGATAGTGCACATGATAAATGGATTATTTTAAGTTTGGGATTGGATCTTGTGTTTTAGCATTCCCAATTCTCATGACCCCCTACATATAGTTGAGCATGAACGTCACCTCCCTTGGCTCCAGTGTCCTATCACCTGGGCAACTGCCATAAAATAATATTCAAACTCTTGTCTTCCCAGGGCCATGTAGGAACCATGCAGGGACAGTTACTAAGCTGTCTGAAGAGAGTCTCATGAAGTGCAACCCTAGCACAAGACTGAGAGGGAGAAGAGGGAGTGGCTTGTACTTTTGAGTCATGCCCAGTATCAAGAAAGAAAAGAGGACAAGGCCATGTCTGTGCTGTGCCTAATGAAACAAACACTCAGAAGCTACTTGATGCTTAACATTAGATCATTTGTGTAGTATCAATATCATGTGGATGGTGGACCTATTTTCTCTTGAAGTACAAATAGAATATTTCTTGCTATATATGCATATATTGTATATAGAAGTAGAGAATGAACAGAGAGGGATTCTAGCATCAGCGCATAATTTCTCAACCTGGAAAATCACTTCAGCAACTACCCAAAGGACAGAGTGAAACTCTTTTCCCCCCACCTTTTTAAGTGCCAGTTAACATATATAAAAATATATGTATTACTGATTCTTTTTCAAAGATATATGACAGAATCCTTCAAAAATCTTCTTTCTTGTTAAAAAATAATGAACTCTCCAAGAACAAAGATACTGTCTGTGTCATAGAAAAGCTATGGAACAAAGAACCCAACCCGCATTTCAACTCAGAGGCCAGGCCTGGGCAAGCTGCCCAGTGAGCAAGAGCTGAAACTGCCACACGACTCTTTTCCTTGACCACAGAATTTATGAACCTGACAGCTGTCTGCTGCCCAGCACAGATGGGACTTTCTCCCTGGTGCTCCTCCTTTTTCTCTTCCTCACTCTCCATCCCCATTGAGCACCACAAACCTTTTTGGGGATAGTCTCCATGGCTCGTCTGGTGAGTTATCCTCATCTTTACAGGTAAATGGGTGTGGGTGGCTGATCCTTCAAAGGTGAGCACAATGTACCAACCATATCAACTCTGTTTGTAGAGCATAGTGCATGCAAAATGAGTCTTCTGTCAATTACGCTGGCTGGAACAACAATGGCCAAAAGAAAATAAAAATCCCCCTTTCATCTGTGGGAGACAAGCTAAGCTAAAATCTCTTTTGCTCACTGAAAGTGAAGCTGAAAGTGAAGGTGAAATTGCTCAGTCGTGTCCAACTCTTTGTGACCCCATGGACTGTAGCCTATCAGGGCTCCGCCATCCATGGGATTTTCCAGGCGAGAGTGCTGGAGTGGATTGTCATTTCCTTCTCCAGGGTACCTTCCAGACCCAGGAATAGAACCCGGGTCTCCCGCATTGCAGGCAGATGCTTTACCGTCTGAGCCACCAGGGAAGCCCAGTGCAAAAACAGTACACCTAAATCCTTGTTTAGGCCATTTTCTCCTTGTCTTGCCATTTGAGAGTTCAGAGTAATCTACTTGTTTCTGTTTTTAATTACATTGCCATTTCACTGATTTTTGGCTTTCACAAGTGAAAAACATATACTTATAAAGACAAGAGTCACGATTGGGAAATCTATAAAGATGAAAACCTTGGTAGCCAGAGAAATGGAAAGGAGAGCATCTAGTATTTACAAGGAGAGGTATTAGAATACCTCAACTCAAATCCACGTACCACAAAAGGTGAGGATCATTTCAAAACAGATGTAAAGGAACTATTAAAAAGTAACCTAGTTTAAATGAATAGAGTGGTGGATTTTTTTTTCCTCTTTAAAACAGCTAAAAGTGATCCTGTAAGCCTATGTAAACCAAATGGTGTCATAACAAAGAAAAACAGAATTGTTCTATCCTACCCTATAAAGAGAACCTGTCAGCTTTAGTTTTGTCCAGCAGACTTGGATTGGTGTGTAACACACATCTTAAGTTCCCCTCTCCCTTGTTATTTAAAGAAGCTGTTTTGCAGGTTCATTTGGCTATTAATATCAGCAGAAATCAGGGGAGGAAACCCATGTAGATCATATCATGTCACTCAGAAACTATCTTCTCAACAAGTAGAGTGAACTAGCTGAAACAGGCAGCTTGGTAACTAGCCTCTAATTTGCTGTTTAGCAGATGAATTTAAGAGCTATGTGAAGAGGCAGTGGCCAAGATGAGAAAGTAGGTAGGCATTCCCCAGTACTCGTGACTGGGGGACAAAGTCAACAGAACAAAGGAGTGCCAAAGGACTATATGAAACCAGTGTCCCAGGAACACACCAAGTTCATAGGTGGCAGCCCATCAGAGCCACACCAACCAGACCTTTCCAAAGGAGGCCATGGTTTGGTAGTTTCAATATTTCAGCTTCCTCTGGCCGAGAGGCAGAAACAACGGTGGCTGAGTGAGTATGGCCAACGTTAGAGCCCAGAATCAGCAGCAGAGAAGGATGGTGAATAAACTCACCAGATGGTGCCCATCTGGCTTTAGATTTTGCTTCTGAAAACTAAATTTATTAGTTAGTATTCTCTTGATTTCTTCTCTCTTCTTCCCCTGACTTCTGCAGGTGGATGTGTTGGATGGAAAGGAGAGCATTTACAGGATTTCTGTTTCTAGTGCCTTCATTTTTCTCACCTTGGTAACAGAGTTTTCTCTTCAACACAGATCTGGGTAGCCCCTTTAGCTGCTCTGAAGGAGGAAGTGGGCATTCTTCGCTTGGTGGGAAGGTGTCATCTCTAGGGGACAAGGGCAAGACGCCCAGCTTGTCCAATCCCGTTGATGCCTTCTTTCCAGTTTGTCTAAGGTCTTCAGAGTTCTGAGAGTTCAGTTGATGAGAGACATAAGGTAAGAAGTCTTTGAGCCCACTGGCATCTAGAGATAGACATCGAGACTGCTGACTTGCTAGCCTTCTTGAGGGTGGGAATTCTTAGCAGAGAGTCTAAACGTGCCCAAGGAGTGGACAAGTTTCACCATTGTGTCTGTAATGAAGTCTGGTGAAGCTCAGGCTCCGAAAACACAGAAGGGAGGATGGATGATGCTTGCAGCTGCATGGAGTCAGTAAGAAAACATTCAGGTCTCTTAAAGGTAGAGGCAAAGGAGGATCAAATCTTCAGTGTCCTAAGCAGAACAGTCAAGCCACCACTTCCTTTTCTTCTGATTCTAGCCCCAGGCTCCTCCCTGGGCCACAAATGGGAAAGCAGACCTGGATCAGAATGGGGCCTTACAAAGGTCAGATCTCCCTCTCTTTCTTGCTGGTCTGATTCTTCAGTGGAAGTGGCCAAGTTTCGGCTAAAGAAAACATTCAGTTCAAAGCTCTTATAAAAGATATCGAAAGTCAATTTGAGGGTGGAGGCAGAGGATGCGAGAGAAAAGGGACTGGTGTGGGGAGGCATTCCCAACAGACAGGTTTTCAAACATGAAGCACATTTTTCAGTACCATGAATTGTGCTGCAGTTGAATAGCCTCGCTCTCAGGGGCCAAGGCTGTGGGCAGGTACTGGTGATCCATCTGTCCCATTTTAAATCTGCCCCCATCCACCTCAGTTATGGGGTCAGCCTGCCCTCTAATGGCAATAGCCATTGGCAGAAAATAAAGTCTCCCAGGGAGAGAGGGTTTGGGGAAAAAAGCAGTGACTCCCCATGGGCTTACAATTTTCACCTTATTCTAGTTACTGTTGGCCTCTTTGGTAATTTCTGTTTTAATATTTTTTAAGAGGGAAAAACCCTAGTGAGTTTTTTGTTTGTTTGTTTGTCTTTTGTTTTCCCAGATACTCTTAGCTCTCTAAACTTCACGTGGCATTAGGTGAGTAAACGTTTGTGTAGCTGGCACACAGCACAGTGCTATAAACAAGCACAACTTGACACTGTGCCACATGAGGATCATAACAGATTTAAAGAAATACAACAGCATTCAAAACACAGATAAGAGCCACAGCAGGGAGTACAGTCTGAAAGTGCCATGGGAGAGTCAGATAGGGAGAGATAGAAAAGAAAGGAAGAAAAGAGAAAAAGAAAAGCCCAGCAAATAGAATTCAAGAACATCTTCATGACAGACTGTACATAAATAGAGGAAATTCCCCAAGGCACTGCAGAGAAGTAGTGCAGAGTTAAAACAGGCAGAAGACATCTGAAAAGGGAGTGAGGTGGGGTAAGAAAATGGGGGCTTCCAAAGCTTCACTGAGTGTGAAAATAGATAGGCTTGACTTTCCCGGAAAGGATCTTGGGCACTTGCACGGAGATGATCTCTGCCATCATTTCTGGAAAGTCCACGCTCACCATGTGAGACTTGATTAGCAGGTCAAAAGTGAACTGATGCAGCTCTCGTGCAATCTGCAGGGAGACAATGAGAGAGAGAGAAAATAGAGTTGACAAGGAGTTGGCTTCTTGTCAGGGTCTCCCCCACAGCCTTTGATTTCCTCCTCCTTCCTTTCATGTCCTTGGGCCTCTGTGAGTGTGTGTGTGTTTGTGTGCGTGAGTGCATACACACACATGTGCACTAAATTGTCTCCAGGGAGTCACTGAGAGGTCCCAAGAGATCTCTTAAACCACTGCAAGCTCTCTGACTCAGGACTGGGTGTTCCTTTTCCCAGCAGCACACACACACACACAAACATACACACACACACTCTCTCTCTCACACATATACACACACAAATGTACATGCACATGACTCAAGGAAGAGGGGGAAACATCCAGGTCTGTTTTGTCTGCCTAAAGAACTTATCTACTCTAAGCCCCTTCTCTGAGTCCCAGTTGCTCTGTTCTCAACTCCTCCACCTCTTTCACAACATCCAGCTGGGACACTGTGACCTGTGTTCCTTTCTTCTTCATTGGATTTTCTTCCTGGACCACACTCAAAGCCAGAGGGGAATGGAAGCACCTCCCAACAGGTGGTGCCAGACCCTAGAAGAGCATATTATCACTTGGCTCTATCAGGCTACTCTCCCTGACAAAGCACCCTCCATTGTTTGCTTACAGGCTGCACAGAGTCCAGGAGCTTGGTGAGCTGGTAGAAGCGCCTTGAGCAGGATGTGGGATTTTTTCTCTTGCATGCAATGATACGATCAAGTTCCTTGATGTAGTTCATTCGAAGTTCATCAAAGAATTTTTGATTTTTCAGCCCATCCACTGGAACTGATGTGGGATGAAGACAGAATGGGGAGGGGAAGCATGCCCACGAAGGAGCATTAGACAAAGCACCAATTTTTCTGACCACAAACTTGACCCCCACCCCCACAAGGAGGGAGCCATCGACTTGGCTTCCTGTCACTTGAGGTCTATATGCCTAGGGCCTTCAGGAAGTCTGCCAGGAAGGTCTTAGAGAGAAGGCTAGCTGGACCCAGTCTGTAGGGCATCAAGTAAATAAAATTTACTGAGCCTTTCCTTTCTCTAGTCTTCACATCTATACATTTCTTGGTTTTACATTATCCACAGTCCAACTCTGAATTAGACAATTAAAATATGTGGCCTTGAATATCAAATTTTATCTCCTTTCTCCCCCATAGGGGCTAAGACAGCACTCTGCTTAGAAAATATATTAAAGAAATATTCTTTGGCTGCCAAATAAGCCTTGTCTGAGTTGCTTACATAGACTTTGTCTTTTTGGCAGAAGAAGAAATTCTTTTTACCCTACAAGAAATATAAGGTAGTCCTTGCCTGTTTCTATGGTAGAAGCTATGGAAAAATTCAGAGACCTGATAAAACTAGCCAAAAGGCCTTGTCCCAGAGAAAGATTGGGGGTAAGTGGGGATCTAACGGAGGTTGAATTGAAGCAAAGAAATTGGTCTCTAGCCATGAAATTCATCCTTGTTAGGGAAAAAGATGCTAAGGGAGAGTGGAGGAAGGAGGGTGAAAGAAGAAGGGAAATATTCAGAAGCTGCCTTCTTCCTGATAATCCTTTAATGAAAAACCACCTCTCCTCTGATCCACTATGCCCCCTAGGGGCACTCTCTACCCTTCCAGGCACTTACTAATGCTAAAGAGTAGCAGTGCCTTCATGCACAGGAATTCCTGGGGTGTGATTTGGAGCCATCCAAATTCTTGGGAAAAGGTGCCTCATTCGGACACACTGGCTGTACATCCGCGACTTGTGCATGCGGTACCTAGGAAGGAAACACACAGAGAAAAAAGAGGGGTAAGAGAAGGCTTAGAATAAACCCAAAGAGACTGTCTGTGGGTGCCCTCCCCTTCTCCAAGAAGAGCCTGATGTTTCTCTTGCTAGTGCTTCAATGACAAGGAACAGGATGTTCTTTTTTCCCCTCAAATCATGATATCTTGATAATTACTCATCTTCCCTGGCCAGGGTATGGGTTAGCACATGGAGTTTTGAAGTCCCCATACCCCTCCTGTTTCCTGAGACAG
Source organism: Nanger dama (assembly GCA_917880005.1). Classification (NCBI taxonomy): domain Eukaryota; kingdom Metazoa; phylum Chordata; class Mammalia; order Artiodactyla; family Bovidae; genus Nanger; species Nanger dama. The sequence goes on along the minus strand of CAKJTW010000073.1, from coordinate 3,199,048 downwards.
GAAAGGAAAGCCTAAGCAAATGAATACAATGGCACATGGTCTCCTGACTACAGTTCTAATATTGCAGCTACAGCCAGAGACAGAACCTGCCTCCCAGACTTTCAAACTTGAAGGATTTCTGAGAGACAGGCCTTAGAAATCAACTCCTGACATAAGGACACCAGGATTCCCAAGTGGCCACACATACTATACTAGAAATGTCACTATTTCTTTAAAAACTCCCAGAAAAGGAGATTTCCCATTGCCCCTTTAAATGAGTTCCAATGCTTATCAAATCAGCCATAAAGTATTTCTGAATATCCAACCTAAATATCCCCTGCTGAAGGGGAACCTACTCTTTCATATACTAGCTGTTCCTTACCACAGTTTGGGAGTTATAAAAATGTATGAGCTGCCTTTATTATACTGACTTGTGAACAGATCATCACATTATCACCCATAAATTATATAGGGAAGTAGCCATGGCTTAGATAGCTTCTTGGGGAGAGCAACATCTCTGTTCCATGACTGACTGTGACAAGCCTGTAAGAGAAGATACACAGATACATCATTCTTCTGCTAGTAGAACTTCTTAGTGTTCAACACATCAGAAATTTTGTGTGTGTGTGTGTGTGTGTGTATGAGTGTGTGTGAGAGAGAGAAAGAGAGAGAGAGAGACAGGCACGGATGAGGAGAGAGAGAATTTGATTTTATATCTTATAGAGAAAGGAAAGGGAATTTGACACTCAAGTAGTGAGGGAAAAGACCACTGAGATTGGGCCTGAAGCTTATCGTTTGACATTTTGGTCCCCAAACCACTAGCTTCCTTGACAGGCTGAACAGGCCTGATACTGGCTGGGTGGAAGCTCAGAATCCTATCTCAGAGAGATATTGGCTGGCCCTAGAGAAAGAGGGGAAAGAAGGAGCAGATAGTGTAGAAGCATTTAATGCAGCCTAGAGCCCAACTAGAAAAAGGAAGTGTTTAGACAATGAAAGTGTTAGTTGTTCAGTGGTGTCTGACTCTTGCGACTCCATGGACTGTAGCACATCAGGCTCCTCATGTCCATGGGATTCTCCAGGCAAGAATACTGGAGTGGGTAGCCATTTCCTTCTCCAGAAGATCTTCCCGACCCAGGGATTGAACCCAGGCTTCCTACATTGTGGGCAGATTCTTTGCCATGTGAGCCACCTCGGGTAGTATCACAAATCATTGACCAGAACAGTGCTGCTCCAAACTCTTTCTTCCTAGAGAATTTTTGAATAAGATCTGCTGAGTTTTGGGGTATGGCCTTGCTCTGGGCCCTACCGTGCTTCCAAGCCTTTGTGATTATAACACTGCAGTATTTTTACCACTGAAATTGTGATCCTGACATGAAGGATTGCTATAACACTGCTGAAGGACCCAGGAACAGAGAGAGTAGGGAAAGGAGGGAAGAAAGTCAAGGGAAGGAATTCAAAGGAGAAAGGAATAAGACATGAGGAGAAAGGGCAGATAGAATGAGGGACAGCTAATGGAAAGAAAGGCATAGAAAGTACAAGGTAGAAAACAAGGTGCAGGGATGGAATCCAGGAGGTGAGCAGAGGTAAGTGAGATTAAAAGAGAGTAGATGAATATTAGAAAAAATGATGGAGCACAGTGCCTGGCGCATAATAATTGCTCAAAAAATGATATGTTGGAAGGTGCCATTGATATACTATTCACTGTTCTACAGATGAGGAGAATAAGGTTCAGAGAAGTTCAGTGATTTACCCAAGGTTGCACAGTTAGGGTTCAGGCTCATTACTCTCACAGACTATGTTCTCTACAAAGAGCAGAGGAGAAAAGAAGAAAGCGAGGTTGATGACAAGTTTGGTGTCAGAGAGATCAGCAAATGAGTTGGTCCAAAGTCCCTGTCTCCTTATTTGGGTATCAGTTTGCCCATTAGTACCTTGAGGAGTTTAGCAGTAACAGATGGCTTTTAATTGGACGGGTACTGCCACCTTAGTGTGTGGGCAGTTTGAGCTGTCACAGTGACTAGGATCCTATTTGGAAGACCCTGATGCTGGGAATGATTGAAGGCGGGAGGAGAAGGGGATGACAGAGGAAAAGATGGTCAGATGGCATCACCAACTCAATGGACATGAGTTTGAGTAAGCTCTAGGAGTTGGTGATGGACAGGGAAGCCCGGCATACTGCAGTCCATGGGGTCGCAAAGAGTCATACATGACTGAGTGACTGAACTGAACTGAACTGAGTCAGGTACCAGGGATGTTAAACATATTCCAACATGCAAAATTGTACTACACAATGAAAAACCATTTCTCAGGAAAAGTCAATCCCCATTGAGAAGCGATGGTTTAGATGATTCTAGGGATTTTAGCAACTCTAATATAGTCAGTTCCTATAAGAGGAGGGGGATTTGATATTTCAGGAGCCTTGGGCCTTCATGGAAGACCCTGTCTCTGTATGGAATCCTATAGTACCTTTTGATGAGGTGCATGGAAGTGGACTAGAAAGCTGAGGTAGGGTGCCACATATATATACAGAGGTGGAAGAGGAAATGAAGATTTAGAAAATAGCCAATTATCACCTTACAAAGGTTCAAAGGTCTTTAGGCTCTGGATGCGGTAGGTGCCCAGTTTAATCACTGGAGCACAGCAAAAGGAGAACAAGAAGAGGGCTTTTTAAGGCCTGACCCAGAAGATGGCATCATAGGTACCTCTTTGGATATCTGGAAACCATAAAGCAGGTTGTGCCAAAAGCTCATTGGTTATTCTTAGCTTCTGACTACCAGGGCTGGCTGAGTTTGAAGAGGGCAGCTGGGGACACTTATTTTCCCCCATATGGCATTGCTGTAATGGGAGGAACCACTGGCCTGTAGATTTTATTTTAAGGTTGTTCTGGGTTAGAGGGCTGGAGGAAAGGAAAGGTCAATTCATTCCTGGACCAAAGGGGTTCTCTATGGTAAGAAACCAGAGATCAAATTGCAAACATTCAGTGGATCATAGAGAAAGCAAGGTGATACTAGAAAAACATCTACTACTGCTTCACTGACTACGCTAAAGCCTTTGACTATGTGGATCACAACAAACTGCAGACAATTCTTAAAGCAATGGGAATACTTGACTATCTTACCTGTCTCCTGAGACACCTATATGCAAGTCAAGAAGCAACAGTTAGAACTAGACATGGAACTACAGACTGATTCAAAATTGGGAAAAGAATATGACAAGGCTGTATACAGTCATCATGCTTATTTAACTTATATCCAGAGTACATCATTTAAAATGCCAGTCTAGATGAATCACAAACTGGAATCAAGATTGCTGGGAGAAATATCAACAATCTAAGATTTGTAGATCATGCCACTCTAATAGTAGGAAGTGAAGAGGAACTAAAGAGCCTTTTGATGAAGGTGAAAGAGGAGAGTGAAGAAGCTGGCTTACAACTCAACATTCAAAAAACTAAGATCATGGCATCTGGTCCCATCACTTCATGGCAAGTAGAAGGAAAAAAAGGTAGAAGCAGTGTGACAGACTATTTTCTTGGGCTCCGGAATCACTGCAGATGGTGACTGAAGCCATGAAATTAAAAGATGATGTTCCTTGGAAGGAAAGCTATGACAAACCTAGACAGTGTATTAAAAGCAGAGATACCACTTTGCCAACAAAGATCTGTTTAGTCAAAGCTATGATTTTTCCAGTAGTCATGTACAGATGTGGGAGTTGGACCATAAAGAAGGCTGAGAGCCAAAGAACTGATGCTTTTGAATTGTAGTGCAGGAGAAGACTCTTGAGAGTCCCTTTGGCTGCAAGGAGATAAAACCAATCAATCTTTTTTTCCCCCAATATTTCCATATTTTTTAATTTTTTAATTTATTTTTAAAATTTAAATTTATTTAATTGGAGGCTAACTACTTAACAATATTGTATTGGTTTTGCCATACATCAACATGAATCCGCCAAGGGTGTACACATGTTCTCCATCCTGAATCCCTCTCCCACCTCCCTCCCTGTACCATCCCTCTGGGTCATCCCAGTGCACCAGCCCCAAGCATCCTGTATCCTGCATCAGACCTGGACTGGCGATTAGTTCCTTGTATGATATTATATATGTTTCAATGCCATTCTCCCATATCATTCCACACTATCCCCCTCCCACAGAGTCCAAAAGACTGTTCTATTCATCTGTGTCTCTTTTCAACCCTGAATATTCATTGGAAGGGCTGAAGCTGAAACTCTAATACTTTGGCCACCTGATGTGAAGACCTGACTCATTGGAAAAGATCCGGATGCTGGGAAAGACTGAAGGCAAAGAAGAAGGAGGTGGCAGAAGATGAGATGGGCAAACTCTAGGAGATAATGAAAGACAAGAGAATCTGATGTGCTTCAGTCCATGGTGTCACAAGGAGTCACACACGACTCCTGCAGCTTAACAACAACATTCACAATACCATGAGGGACCTCAAATAGAGACACAGAAAAGATTATCACTACTAGGAAAAGAGAATATTGGAAAGGTACTTCTTTTATTTTTTGCCCATTGTGAGCGAGACATTTCACATCCATTAGCTCCTATTTTAGTTGTCATAACAAACCATTGAAGGAAGTTTTATTTTATTAACAGCTGAGGAAACTGTTAATCAGACAATGATGTAGGAAATAATACAACAGAGGTTTCAGTTAAGAAAAGTATGCTTCTAAAATTTGAGCTCTTGGTAAAATTTATGAAGGATAAATAGAGCTGGTGGGCAGGGTAAGTATTAATTAAACTTGTTTTTACTGATTGGGCCAAGGTCACATGCCAGAAAATGGTGGAGTTGCTCTTCTTCATCACTTACCACCAGGAGGCAGTACAAAAGCTGGGAGTTACACAGTCATACTGTGAATTCTGTTGCCAACATGCACTGTTTAACATTGTTGGATGAATCACTATTTTGTTGAGCCTAATTTCCACCATCCATTAAAAAAATATTTTAAAGGCAAAATCAAGTTATGATAACTTGATTTCACCATTAAAATGTGGGCTCAATGAGAAAGAATTAGGAAAATATCTAGTATAGTCCTGGCACACAGGAGCTTCTCAACAAAAGGTGACTGGCAGTAGTTTTTGGTGGTAGCAAAGGGACCAAGGGGGCTTCAGCCTTCAGATCTAGAGTGTTTCTGTTCACTGCTTATGTTGCCCAGAGTGAAGAAGGACCCTGACATGAGGGTCTGAGATAAGCTAAAAGCAGGTCAGAAGCACTGCCAAATTACCAGGATTGTGTCTTGATCAGGAAAAGTGATGGCCTTCCCCCCTTCCCTCCTATCAATTGGCCTTTTAGCCAGGCAAAGCCACTTTAGACTGAATAGGTTGGCTAGGCCTCTACTGCCTCATATAAAGGTCAAATGAAATAGCTCTCACCATTACTTCCATTATTGTTGTCACCACAAACCAGGTCTGTGTCTATGTGAGTTCTGGGCCCATAAGCACTTACTCATTGAAAACCAGGTCAGGGGCAAAGTAGAGCATCCTGGAGTTGACATTGGTGAAGGACCGCCAGCCCATGGCAAACACCATAAGCCCCATCCAGGAGTACTGAATGACTGCCATCTGGTCGTCCACGTGCAAGTTGCGGAAGCCTGGAGGATAGGACAGAGACAATGGTCAGACTGAGTACTGAGGGTCTCAGTGAAGTCTGGGACTCTGCTGGACTGAGAATTTCTGGTACTTGGGCTGCCCCTGAGGAGACCCAGGGACCATCAATAATGGGGAGTAAGAGGAGAACAAAGTATATAGTGGGGATAATTATTTGTGCTCCCTAATTCATCAAGCTGCTTGAAAGACATGGTAATGGAGCCAAAAGTGCATTGCCCATTGGAAGAGAATAATAATCTAACACTGACTGCTTACAATAAATTAACTTTATTATAAGTATATTACTTATATTAATTCATTTAATACTCACAATAATCCAATAAAATGTATATTATTGTGACCAGTCTGTGAATCAGTAAAAGTGAGTCACAGAAAAGTTAAAGAATTTGTCCAAGATCAAAAGGCTAGTACCTGGCAGATCAAGTTCCAAAGCCGGTCTGATTCCAAAGCCCATGCTCTTGATCTTCAGAAAGGTTCACTGCCTTTCTGAAGATGCAGTGTAATAATCATTTTTCTCACATGAACAGTATTTTTCATTTTACAAAGCTCTTTTCTAGCTATAATCTTGTTTGTACCCTCTAACAACCCTGGAAAAGGGATTCTGTTACATATCAGCATATGGTGAAATGCCTTTGACAGCCACACCTTCTCCTTCTTCACCTTCAGGCTTCATCCCTTTTCTCCAATCTTTTTCCTGCCTCTCACTTCCTCTCCATTATTTTCTATTCAACAAGTACCTGGCACTGCTAGTTTCCTACCCTACTGCCATTCCTGCCAACTGCCATTATGTATACACAAACAGGCTCTTTATGACCTCCCTTCTTAGACTAACTTCTTATCATTTACCTTCTCATAATTTAGGTTCTAGCTATTCTGAAAAACCCAGAATTTGCTGAACACACATAACATACTTCATGCCTCTAAATCTCTGCTGTCTCTGCATAGGCAGTTGTCTTTCCTTAGAATGTATTCTTCCCTTCCCAGACTTTCCATCTGATAAATGCTTACTCATCTTTTAAGTATTCACTGGAAGGCTACCTTCTCTGTGAAGCCTCTTCCAACACATCCAAGCAGAAAACTTATTGATTCTTTTTTACTATCTTAATGAATCTTAAGTAGTTCTATCTAATTATAGTACTCATTACACTCCACTGGAATTTATTTGTGCACATATCTGTCTACTCCATAAGACTTAGAGCTTCTTGAAGACAGGAACCATCCCTCTTTTTCATTTTTTCCTTCCTAGTATATAATACAGCTCAGGTATTTGTGTAGGAGTTTGAAAAATATTAATTAAATGGATTAAGGACTCTCATTTTCTTTTTCATTTTATAAAACGAGCTCATATACACCCATGGCAGATTCATGTCAATATATGGCAAAACCAATACAGTATTATAAAGTAAAATAAAGTAAAAATAAAATTAAAAAAAAAAAACGAGGAATTAGATGATCTTCAAATTACCTCCCTTAAACTCAGAGAACAGAGGTTCCCAAATGCTGCCTCCACAAACAGTACATAGGTAGAACAGATATGGTTCTGCTCTCCTAGAGGTTTCCAAACAGTTGGATACTTAGAGTATCACCTCAGAGCTTATCTCTTAACAGTACCCCATTTATCTTCTCCCTAACAGATCCAGAATTATCTAAAATTTTGTTTTGCTATACCTCATTAGGAATGCTTATATGAATTTAGATAATGCTTCTAAGTTTCCTGATGATGACCTCATTTAGCTCTCACAATTACCCTGGAGTGTGGGCAACGTGACATATATTTTGTCAATAAGGAAACTGAAGGCCAGAGAAGTCACAGCTCAAAACTACCAAGGTCACAAGTTTTTCTTAGCCATAGGGTCAGGTCTGAAATCTAAGCTATCAAGATACATTGTTCTGTTGTTTGGTCCTTGCCACACACATACACACTCTATTTCCCTTTAGCTCTCAAGTCTATCAGACATCAGGGATGCCAGAGTTCTTCACATCACCACCCTTGACTGCAATCTTACCTCCCAGGCATGTGCCTCCCACCTTCACTGGTAATGATATGCTAACAGACTAGTTGCAGCTTCAGACACCAGAGTATTTCCTGCCTGAAGCCCTTCTGTAGAACAGACTGTCTGGGATGGACTCTTTCCAGTAGGAGACAAAAGCAAGGGTCAAGCACATAACATCCAAGAATCTCTTTGGGAGGGGTCCAGGAGTTTGAACCTTGAACCTCTGGGTGGGTGACAGTGGGAATCAAAGAAAGCCTTGGATGGTGATGGTGTGAATATAAGGGTTCATGGAGGTATGAGGATTAAACTGTACTAGTATGAAGGAAGTTATCAATACTAATGATTTTTTTCCTTCACTGAGATGTCAGAGAACTAACATAGGAGAAAAATGGGATAGCTTAGTTTGGCTTAATACTAGTTAGTGATCCTTAGTGAGAGCTGCTTAGAACTCAAACTTAATTACTACGTACACATCAGCAACATAGCGGGTTAAGTTTCCTATAAGTCTAATTTCATTATAATACCTAACTGTTCTCCAATGTCCAGCCTTTGAAAAGGCCTGCTCAGATAGTATGGCTGCCAAGGCATGACTTGAGGAAACACTAGCTTCAGCCTACAAGTTTCCTTCAACATATATTCACTCAACTCCTATTTGGCAGTGCATCAGGCTGTTTTGGAAAAACAGAGAGAAGTCGTTTTCAAGTTTTGAAACACACCAAACAGGTTAGGAAGCAGAGACAGTTTCTTGGAGACTCTGTTTTCTCAGCAGAATCCAATCAACATCACTTCTTAGCAATCTTGAGCAGAAACCTCTGGAAGAACATGTCTAAAGAAAGGTCAATTAGGAAATCTTTGCTGCTTTAGCGCACCTGACAGCCAAGGTCTTCAAAAAAGACAATTCATCTTTGGGACCTATGAATGAACTTCTAGGCAAAGTTAGTGGCAGTTTAAAATGATTTTAGTGGTTTAGTTCTCAAGCTTTATAATAATGACCCACTATTTACAGAAACTCTTCTATGTTCCAGCTATTGTACCCTTTATACATAATTTCTATGTTGATATCAATCTGCAAGGTAGCAACTGCTCTACCATCTCTACAAACAAGGAAACGGAAGCATGTGCAGACACGTGATTTGCTCAAAGTCACGCTAGTGTATAGCTAAGATGCCAAGCCCGATACATCTGATTATAAATATACTGTGCACATACAATTTACTCACTCTCTCTCAATAGTTATCATTTATTAATGTGCTGGTACAAAACAAGGCAATTTACATGTACTATCACTATCAAAGAAAACTTCACATCAAATTATATGAGTAGGTGCCAGCACAGTGCCTCTCAAAGGACAAGAGCTCAGTCTGTTCAATGAGCAAATAACTTGAATTAGTAGGTGATTATTGATAACAGGAATAACAGTTCTAATGAATATGGTACTTGGCTTTCTTTTGAGGCTATTATTTTAAATGACTCAGGATCAGAGATCATTTCCTTGGACAAGATGGATGGTGAACTGATATTAACTTGCAGACTTGTTAATGTAAGGAAACAGCTTCTCATCCTGGAGGTTGGGCTGAGGAAATCCAGTGACTTCCAAGTTATACAAATTCTGTCATAATGATTTGCACTAGGTTATTGCTAAGACTGGAAATCAGAGGGTGTGAGCTCAAGCTATGGCTGTATTTGTTAAGTCACCAAATTGAACAAGTTAATTTACCACTATGAATCTTGTCATATGAAATGGGAGTAAAAGCCCCTATGGTTCATAGAACTGCTATAAGGATTAAGTGGAATCATATGTAAGAAAAAGTCTGTAGCCTGTAACATGGTACAATTAGGTGTCTGGCAACTGCTTGGAAAGATTAAGCTAAATCTCTGTTCAGTTCAGCACAGTTCAGTCGCTCAGTCATGTCTGACTCTTTGCAACCCCATGGACTGCAGCACGCCAGGCCTCCCTGTCCATCACCAACTCCCGGAGTTTACTCAAACTCATGTCCATTGAGTTGGTGATGCCATCCAACCATCTCATCCTCTGTCGCCACCGTCTCTTCTCACCTTCAATCTTTCCCAGCATCAGGGTCTTTTCAAATAAGTCAGTTCTTCGCAACAGGTGGCCAAAGTATTGTCTATTTCTTCCCTGTGTGAACTCTATTTTTGGCACAGACAGTATCCTTGGGCTTTCTTCCCAGGGGATTTTATTGGCTAGTCAACCCCAGATTTCCAAGCTAAGAAGGTGTTGCTGTTGCTGCTGCTAAGTCATTTCAGTTGTGTCCGACTCTGTGCGACCCCATAGACAGCAGCCCACCAGGCGTCTCTGTCCCTGGGATTCTCCAGGCAAGAATACTGGAGTGGGTTGCCATTTCCTTCTCCAATGCATGAAAGTGAAAAGTGAAAGTGAAGTCACTCAGTCGTGCCCGACTCTTAGTGAACCCATAAGTCTGGTAGTTGTATCTGGGCCTTGTGAATTGGAAAGACAAAAGGATCTTGACAGTCAACATGCAATGTCTTTCACGTTATGACCCAACTGGCTTTGGATAACTTGGTCCCTCATTGAAAACCCAAGGCTAGAGATCTACAAGGGTGCTACACAGACTATTGGGTAGAATTTGATGAGGAGGGAATTTGGAGTTAGGAGGAGCCCTGGGCTCAAGTTCTGGCCCTGATATCTTCTGAATGTGCAACTGCAGGGCAAACATCAACTCTCACAGCTTCATTCTTTATCTATAAAATAGGGAAAAGAATCCCTACTTTAAAGAATTCTTATGAGGATCAAATCAGGTAATATATATGAAACTGCTCTGTTCAATATGAATTCCCAACTGTTTGGCAGTCATTATTAAATGGCAGGTTAATCTTTGATTCTACAAGAAGAGGTTTGGTTGTTGATGATTCAGAAGAATCTTTCAATCATGGAAGTTTATGATTAAGAGAATCCTTAAAGAGTTTATGCTTCACTTGTTTCCACATTGTGTTCCCTAGAGCCCTAAGATTCTGCAAGAGTGATCTGAGGCTTCTCAAGGCATAGTGAGGGAGAGGCACTGGCTCTAAATCAACCAGCTCTACTTGGATGTGTACCATGTTTTTGAGAAATAAAGAGTTTGGCTGCTAAAGGAACATTTGTGAATCATTGGATGTGATGTGAGGCATATGGGACAGAGGATCTCTGAGGCTTCTTTAAACTCTAATATTTGAATAATTATTTATTTTCAAACAACAGATGGCCAAGGGAGGAAGTGAGTTCCTCATCACTGGAGGTAAACTTGCAGAAGTTAGACAAACACTTCATATTTCTTTCACTATCACTTAATATACCCTTCAGGATTAATAAAATCCTTATTTTATTTTTTAGTTTTTGGTCATACCCTGCAGCCTGTGAGATCTTAGTTCCTCAACCAAGGATTGAACCCATGCCCTCAGTGAAAGCACAGAGTCTTAACCACTGGACTTCCAGGGAATTCCTTAAGATAGTTTTAGGGGCACTTATCAGGAATTCCCTTGAAGTAAAACTGGAAAACTATTAATGCAGTCCAAACCACTTTTCACACATTATACATATGGAAAAACAGACCAGGAAAGGGAAGGAGTAACATAATGAGTTACCAGCAGAGCTAAGGCTAGAACCCAAGTATTCTGACTTCCAACCCCATGTTCCTTCTACCATACCATATTATAAGAGTTCCCATGGTATGGGTCTTAACTAATAGTGAAAACAGATTATCAGTTAGGTTCAAGATTATCTTTGGAGTGAACTTGTGTATGCACATGTAGAAAAGCATCTTAAGGCATATAAGGATATGTCTGTGTGATCCATGATTATGAGGAAATTTGCTGATTAAATCTGTGGGTTGAACATGATTGTTGTGTGCTGATGTGAGGCATATGGGATACTCAGTAATGCTGTTCTTCTTGATTTTTGAATTTCCTTATTTTAAACATGGGGATTTTTATCATTCTCTCCCCTCACAATGTTATGGTGAGTTAACAGATGGAAAAGGAACAGATGTGGTGCATGGCCCAAAGGAACATTCACTAAATATGATATCCCATATCCCATGCCCCCACTTACCAGGCAAGGCCTTGGCCCATTTGACCACATGTACAAGCTGTCTTTCACCCAGTTCATTGAGGCTAGAGAGTAAAGCTGCGAAGGAGTCAGGTTGGTTGTTGTCATGTCCAGCACACACCACCCCTGGCTCAATGGCTTCCAGGACATTCAGAAAGATGGGCTGACACTCATAGCCTTCAATATGTGACACTGTCAGCTTCTGGGCTGGCTCCTCAGTGGGGCTGGTGGCACTGGAAGCCTCCCCTTCCTCCTGTAGCTTCAGATTCCCAAGTTTCTTCAGTTTCCGGGCTTTTGGGAAAGAAGGGAAAATTGGATTTATTATCAGTGGCAAAACACACAACACAGCTACCCTGTTAGAAAAGCTGCTTGAACTAAGAAAACAAGTATGATTATTTTTCCTGATCACAGACTCTAAACTCCTGAAGGACAAGTGTACATTTTAACCACTAGTTAAATGAATGGTTCATCATTCTAAATTCCTACTAAACTCAAATCTTCATATCTTGCTTTCTCCTTTATCCTCTTGCCAGATATACCTAGTATATCTTTGGATTGGGCTCTGCCTAAATACGGTCACCAGTATTCATACTTTGAATCTTTAATTAAATCATTACGAACATATTCATGGTTCACTCATTCATTCAACAGATATCCATTGTTAAGGCTTACTTTTGAGTGACAAAAAGAACACAGGCCCTAACCAGTTTGGGAGAGGAAAAATAAATGCCCACTAAAATATCTATCAGTTAGAAAATGTCAAACTGGTGAATGTTAAAACAGGGGTATTAACAAAAGAAGAAGGTAACAATCTTTGTGCATAGGTGGGGTCAAGAAGTGATTATGGTGACATTTTACCTGGACCTTGAAGAATAGCAAGGACTCCACTAGGCAGAGAGAGATGGAAAAGGGCATAAACAGGCTGGAGTGTATATTTTATGTTTAGGGAGAATGGCTATTTATGAGGTTGAAAATAATGATGGCATCTGACTTTGAAGGAACATGTATAACATATTAAGAAATTTGGGCCTTACCACACATAAATAAATAAATATGGAACGTTTTAAATAAAGAGAATGATGTACTTGTGTCTATGTCCATCATGTCTCGCAGATTGCTAGGAAAGGAGACCAGAAAGGCAGATCTATTGAAGAAGGACTAGACTTGTTCTATCATCCCACTTTGGGGTAAATAAATGGGAATTTTCTGGTGTTGCAGCATTTCTCATTTCAACTGAAACAGCGCAAGTTATTGTTAGGTATTTACACTCATAGTTGAACATACATTGCAACACATATATTGATTTTTTTCTTTAGTAAAGGAGAGAGGGGGAAGCTGAAGTCTGAAATCCTCAGCTGTATTAAAGAAATAACAGACTGTCCCTGCCTTTATACTCTGCCTGTAAAATGGGAACCGTGCTAGGAAGCATCCATTTGTTATTTTAAAAAGCAACAATAATCTAAAATTCAAATCTTAAGAACCATCCCCCTCCATGCTCTCATACACATAATTTAGAGGTCCTTGAGCATCCTGATGTTTACTTTGTGCTATTTTCCTTAGCATTTATATTGGCAGAAATATAAATAATTGAAAAGGTCATAACTCTGATGTCTAGCATAGACAGTTGCACTGGGGAAGATCATAAACCACTTTATCTCTAATTCCTTTAAATAATAATAATAAATTTTAAAAGGTATACAACAAAGAGAGAAGCTGATTGCTCAATTTTAATGGATGAATACAACAAAACCTGTTGCTGATCTGTTTCTGGCTTGTGCAAAAAAGATACTTAGCTGGAATTGGCTTTCAGCTTTAATTAGAAAAATAAGTCTTGCAATGCAAACTTCAATCGTAGTGCAACTCAGTAAATCAATGAAAGAATGAATCACATGTTTGGATTAACAACCAGGATAAAGGAGGAGAAAATAGCGGGGTTGGTGCTACAAGAGGAGCACAATGAAAAACTCAGGGTAAAATAACAAGGGAGCCTGGAAAATTAACACAGAGTTCAAGATGACCTTGTCCAACAATCATTTCTGCAAGGCTTGGGCACAGTCAGTAATAAGGAGATATGCACACCCACTGTCAACTCCCACCTCCCATCAAGGACATAAGCTGGAAGGTATGGGCAGGGCTAAGCTTATCTTCCCCCAGAGCTAGAGGCCTGGCCCCCACAATAATCTTGTCATTTGGTGAAACCATTGTTGACACAGGTTCATGTAGGCAGCTCTACAGACTGGTAGTGCTTACTGGATCTGTTCCTCTAGTACAGTTTCTAGAGGTAGACACTCTGTTTCCCATCACTGGCACATTCTGACTGTGGGCTTAGAAGTTGCCAAGCCATGTAGTTCCCCTTTCAGCCTGGGAGAGGACAGAAATATAATAAGCCCTATGCCTGAGCGAACTAAGAGATATAAGGGTAAGTACTTTTTCTCAGCCTTCTATATACCTTACTTCATAAACGTATTATATCATTTAACTCCACAATGATTTTAGGAGGTGAGGAATATTTCCTATCTCTGTTTTGCAAGTGAGTAAACTGAGGTAACACAACTATCAAGAAACAGAATCTAAAAATCTTAGTGTAGTCTGACTGTAAAGCCAATGTTCTTTCTACTATATAATACTGCCTACACCAAGGAGCCTTAAACTCTACTTCTGGCCTAATAGAGTTGAGGAGTGGGACTAGGGTTATATCCTCCCTGCCTTCTTCCCTCACCCCTTGACCCTAAACTTCAGTAACTATAATAGCATCAAATCCAGAAAGGAAAATGTAGAAAGCTATGAGAATCCTCTGGCCGGGTACCTAAAGCAGAAATACGTTTGGGGAACTATAGTGACTGGAACTATAGTGGCTTAGTGATTCGTAACATAACAAAATAGGAAAGGTCCTTAGAACTCATTACATCCAGGGGCTCACAAAATGTGAACCTTCAGTGTCTACAAATATAGTACATTGTGTATGTGTGTTTCTGTCTCTCTGGGTATGTGTTTATAGGAGAATGGTGGGATCTCTGGTAAACTAAAGTGAATGCTTGACCACCTTCCAGCCCCTACAATACATGTACACATATACATACATATACACATACTGTTAGAAGGCATTCATATAATATTTACAAATTTTCCTAAAACTCATCTGTTAAAAAAAAAAAAAAAAAAAAAAGCTCATCTGTATCCCAAAGTCATAGCCTTTATTTTGGGACTTCTGTTGCTAATCCAACATTTCACGTCAAGGATGGGGAGGCTGAGGCCAGAGTGAGTGAGGTCACCAAGTGGCAGAGCAGAGGCTCTTATTCCTAATCCAGAGTTCCCTGTGCCATATTAGCTCTCTTTTGACCAAGTCATTTCTACTGTATCTCAGTACCTGCCTCTCTGAGCTCCTTTTAGAACTGCACTATCCAACGCAGCAGCCACTAGACACATATGGCTATTTAAATGAATTAAAATAAAATAAAATTTAAAAAAATATTTCCTTAGTCTCACTTAGTCAGTTCAGTCATTCAGTCAGTTCAGTCACTCAGTCCAGTCCAACTCTTTGCAACCCCATGAACTGCAGCACACCAGGCTTCCCCTGTCCATCACCAATTTCCAGAGTTTCCTCAAACTCATGTCCATTGAGTCAGTGATGCCATCCAACCATCTCATCCTGTCATCCCCTTCTCCTCCCCTGCCTTCAGTCTTTCCCAGCATCAGGGTCTTTTCAAATGAGTCAGTTCTTCCTATCAGATGGCCAGAGTATTGTAGTTTCAGCTTCAGCATCAGTCCTTCCAATGAATATTCAGGACTGATTTCCTTTAGGATGGATTGGTTGGATCTCCTTGAAGTCCAAGGGACTCTCAAGAGTCTTCTCAAACACCACAATTCAAAAGCATCAATTATTCAGTGCTCAGCTTTCTTTATGATCCAACTTTCACATCCATACATGACTACTGGAAAAACCATAGCTTTGACTAGACGGACCTTTCTGCTTTTTAATATGCTGTCTAGGTTGGTCATTAACTTTTCTTCCAAGGAGCAAGCGTCTTTCAATTTCATGGCTGCAGTCACCATCTGTAGTGATTTTGGAGCCCACCCCTTTCCCAAAATAAAGTCTCTCACTGTTTCCACTGTTTCCCCATCTATTTGCCGTGAAGTTATGGGACCAGATGCCGTGATCTTAGTTTTCTGAATGTTGAGTTTTAAGCCAACTTTTTCACTCTCTTCCTTCAGTTTCATCAAGAGGCTCTTTAGTTCTTCTTCACTTTTTGCCATAAGGGTGGTGTCATCTGCATATCTAAGGTTATTGATATTTCTCCTGGCAATCTTGATTCCAGCTTGTGCTTCATCCAGCCCAGCATTTCTCATGTACTCTGCATATAATATAAATAAGCAGGGTGACAATATACAGCCTTGACATACTCTTTTTCCTATTTGGAACCAGTCTGTTGTTCCATGTTCAGATCTAACTGTTGCTTCCTGACCTGCATACAGATTTCTCAAGAGGTAAGTAATGTAGTCTGGTATTCTCATCTCTTGAATAATTTTCCACAACTTTTTGTTATCCACACAAAGGTTTTGGCATAGTCAATAAAGCGGAAGCAGATGTTTTTCTGGAACTTTCTTGCTTTTTGATGATCCAACAAATGTTGGCAATTTGATCTCTGGTTCCTCTTCCTTTTCTGAATCCAGCTTGAACATCTGGAAGTTCATGGTTCACATGATGTTGAAGCCTGGCTTGGAGAATTTTGAGCACTACTTTATTAATGTGTGAGATGAGTGCAATTGTGTGGTAGTTTGAGCATTCTTTGGCATTGCTTTTTTGGGATTGGAATGAAAACTGATCTTTCCCAGTCCTGTGGCCACTGCTGAGTTTTCCAAATTTCTTGGCATATTGAGTGCAGCACTTTCATAGCATCATATTTTAGGATTTGAAAGAGCTCAACTGGAATTCCATCACCCCCAGTAACTTTGTTCATAGTGATGCTTCCTAAGGCCCACTTGCCTTTGCATTCCAGGATGTCTGACTCTAGGTGAGTGATCATACCATCATAATAATCTGGGTCTTGAAGATCTTTTCTGTAGTGTTCTTCCGTGTATTCTTGCCACCTCTTCTTAATATCTTCTGCTTCTGTTAGGTCCATACCATTTCTGTCCTTTATTGAGCCCATTTTGCATGAAATGTTCCCTTGGTATCTCTAATTTTCTTGAAGAGATCACTAGTCTTTTCCATTCTATTGCTTTCCTCTATTTCTTTGGGTTGATCACTGAGGAAGGCTTTCTTATCTCTCCTTGCTATTTTTTGGAATTCTGCATTCAAATAAGTATAACTTTCTTTTTCTCCTTTGCCTTTTTCTTCTCTTCTTTTCACAGCTATTTGTAAGGTCTCCTCAGACAACAATTTTGCCTTTTGCATTTCTTCTTCTTGGGGATGATCTTGATCCCTGCCTCATGTACAATGTCACAAACCTCTATCCATCATTCTTCAGGCACTCTATCAGATCTAGTCCCTTAAATTTATTTGTCACTTCCGCTGTATAAGTATAAGTGATTTTATTTGGGTTATACCTGAATGGTCTAGTTGTTTTCCCTACTTTCTTCAGTTTAAGTCTGAATTTGGCAATAAGGAGTTCATGATCTGAACCACATTCAGCTCCTGGTCTTGTTTTCGCTGACTGTATAGAGCTTCTCCATCTGTGGCTGCCAAGAAGATAATCAGTCTGATTTTGGTATTGACCATCTAGTGATGTCTGTATGTAGAGTCTTCTCTTGTGTTGTTGGAAGAGGATGTTTGCTATGACCAGTGTGTTCTCTTAGCAAAACTCTACTAGCTTTTGCCCCGCTTCATTCTGTACTCCAAGGCCAAATTTGCCTGTTACTCCAGGTATTTCATGACTTCCTACTTTTGCATTCCACTCCCTATGATGAAAAGCATATATTTTTTTTAGTATTAGTTCTAGAAGGTCTTGTGGGTCTTCATAGAACTGTTCAACTTCAGCTTCTTCAGCATTACTGGTCGGGGCATAGACTTGGATTACTGTGATATTGAATGGTTTTGTCTTGGAAATGAACAGAGATCATTCTGTCATTTTGAGATTGCATTCAAGTACTGTATTTCAGACTCTTTTGTTAACTATGATGGCTACTTCATTTCTTCTAAGGGATTCCTGCCCACAGAAGTAGATATAATGGTCACCCATTCCAGTCCATTTTAGTTCGCTGATTCCTAAAATGTGGATGTTCACTCTTGCCATCTCCTGTTTGACCACTTCCGATTTGCCTTGAATCATGGACCTATCATTCCACGTTACTACACAATATTGCTCTTTACCACATCAGACTTTACTTCTATCACCAGTCATATCCACAACTGGATGTTGTTTTTTCTTTGGCTCATTTCCTCATTCTTTCTGAAGTTATTTCTCCACTGATCTCCAGTAGCATATTGGGCACCTATCTACCTGGAGAGTTCCTCTTTCAGTGTCCTATCTTTTTGCCTTTTCATACTGTTTATGGAGTTCTCAAGGCAAGAATACTGAAGTAGTTTGACATTCCCTTCTCCAGTGGACCATGTTTTGTCAGAACTCTTCACCATGACCCATCTTCTTGGGTGGCCCTACACGTCATGGCTCATAGTTTCATTGAGTTAGACAAGGCTGTGGTTCATGTGATCAGATTGGTTAGTTTTCTGTGATTGTGGTTTTCATTCTGTCTGCCGTCTGATGGAGAAGTATCAGAGGCTTATGGAAGCTTCCTAATTGGAAACTATCCATAGTGTAAGTGCTCAAAAGTCACATGTTGCTTGCAGCCTGCTACATGGGATCACACAGATACAGAACATAGCCTTCATCTTAAAAAGTTCTATGGAATAGTGCTGTGAATCTAGACTATACTCTGGGGCAGCCGTCTCATTTGTCATGCCCTACTCATGTTATTGATAAAAGAAAATCAAATAAACAGTGTATAGATGAATCCATGGTTTTTCTAAAAGGTGGAAGGACACACGGAACAGTTGGTGCTGATGAAATTAGCAAGGTACATACTCTGTCACCTTGACTCTCCCACCAATGATTCAGATCCCAGTGGAGTGATGACTCGTGGACCTAAGCAAACTCATTACAAACAAGTTCAATATGTGTAGAGACTCTGGCGGGTGGGGGGGTGCATCAATATAAAATAATTCCCCTTCTCTGTATAGTGCTAATGAAAACTTGTCTGGTATTCTCATATCTTCCTCCTTTAAACCTATGGGGCATCTGCTTGAGGAGGAGAAGCTGCATTCCCACTTGCCTTCAGGACCTGTATAATGTGCTGTCCCTGCGGCCACAGTGGCCCAAGTTGCACCAGGTGTTCTGGCCTCTCTGCCTAAAGAGAGTGACTGTACTGAACATAATTGAAATCAGATTCCATTCATTCTGCCTGGGGATCCTCTGTTCTCTGTCTGCAGCAGAGGCCAGCATGTTGCTAGACGACTTGAAATGCTGGACAATGAGGATTGCTAGTCTCAGCTGTTACTCAATGCCCAAGGCCTTGTTTTCATCCATGAAGGCCGCCCCCACACCCTTTGTGTCTCCTGCACCTGAGCCCCAGAGCCAGATCTAACTCTTGCATGCCAGGTACAGGCTCGACAGGGCCCTGTGTTGTGGCAGAGATCCATTGGTTTGCTCAAATTGAGTAGTGAAGCCTGGATAAAGGGGACAGTAAAGGTGGGTAGTTCTAATAGTGTGTGAGCTGTTTTTCATCTCTTCTCTGTCTTTCAAACATAAATCAAAACAGTGACAAGAAAGGGACATTGGCAAGGCATGTCCTTGTCTGTACCTGATATTTAGGGGACTGGAGTTCTTTAAATGATGCCTGAATCCTGCTGCTTGGAACCTACTGGGAATTCACTTTTCAGCCTAGTGGCATTAGACCCCTATGAGGGCTGTCTCTACAACAGAAAATGACTTTTCCAACCAGGTACATTCCCCAGAAGACGTAGATGTGATTAATCTGTAGCTTCTACAGCCACTGTGACCATTAGGCACTATTATAGTCTCATTCCTTGGTACCTCCAAGGTAGAGGTTTTCTCACCTATGGACAGAGAACAAGCAAAGTCTTAGAAAGTGCAAGTTCCTCTCCCTAAGGTCAAGGATGTTTCTCTTCCTAGAATCTCATCATGGAATTTGAAGCATAAAATAATGACTTCTTGTGATAGGTAGACTTTACGATAGCCACCAAGATTCCCCATGCCTGGTGTACACAATGCCTTCTTCCATTTATTTAGTCAAACATTAATATAGGTGTCATTGTGAAAGAAATAGACAGATGTAGTTAGGGTCACAAGTCAGTTAAATTTTGAAGGTGATTATGCTTCATGGGCTTGACCTAATCATATAAGCCTTAAAAGGTACTGGTCTCTTTTTGGAGAGATATTCATGGACTCAGGGTGACTCAACATATGGAAGATTGCAGGCTTTGAAACTGGAGGGGTTCACAGGGAAAAAATGAGGGCAGCCTCTGGAAGATAAGAACAGCCTCTGATGGACAGACGGAAAGTAAACAGAAACCTTAATCATACAGCTGTAAGGAACTGAATCCTGACATAATCACAGGAGCTTCAAAGAGGACTGTGAACTCGAGATTAGAATGAAGCCTGTGTCAGACTTTTGACTTATAAAACTGTGAGCTGATAAATGGGTATTAAATTTGAGGTAACTTGTTATGCAGAAGCAGAAAACTAATACACTTTGTTTACAAAAAGTGTGGTATTGGCAAGGTAATAGGCTTTGGAGTCAGACAACCTTAGTTTCAAACCACAGCTCCATCAGTTACTAGGTTAATAACTTTGAGCCCATTGCTTAGTTTCTCTGAGATTCTGTTTCCTCATTTGTAAAATGAGGGTACCACCACCTACTTCTTAGGACACTTTTGAGAACTAAATGAGAGAGAGTGCCTGGCACATTCTAGTGAGCCCTCCAAAATGATTTCCTTAATTCTCCATCCATTCCTGAAGAGTAGAGAATGACTGGACTACAGGAAATGAAACCTGGATATGGGGAAGGAGGGACAGCAGGATTAACAGAGTACCAGAAATGGCAAAGAAGGGAAGCGTGACACATTATGAAATGAAAAAAAAAAAAAAAAGTAGCTGAGTTTATTCAGCACATAATTGCCTATAAAACTGAATTCAGGTCTTAAGTGTAATTCTAAATGCTGACTAAACACAAAGGTACATTTGGTGCAGAGCTTCAAATTCTTTGTGAAACCAGACTAGGCTGTACTTATGTGAATGTTTGCAGTTATATGTGTGTGTGTGTGCGTGCGTGCGCGTATATGCTTGTGTGTGCACAGGTGCTTATATATTATAATACTTAAATCTATGGGTCATGAGCTTCAATATCTTCACTAGTCAGACAGATACATAAATGAGTTAAAACAGCCTAGTAAACATAAATAGGGTGGGTTGGGGACAGTGAAAGTGATTGATGCCCTGCCTAGGGGCAGTCTAAGTCTGTTTATGCTAGACAAACAAAATTCTGCAAGTCAGTTCTGGCCTGTGGAAAACCAATTTGTGCCCTCTGGCTTGAATCATGCCAACCATCTTTCCATCCACTAGGATTAGAGTCAGGGGATCTCATTGTACAACTTTAGGCTTAGATATTCAGAGGAATACTGGATTAAGATCCAGGGGATTCCACTGTATGATCCCCAGAATATCCTTTTCCTTCTTTTGCTTTTAGTTTCTTGATATATGTATAAAGTATAATAGTTAACAGCAAATAACCTGGAATCACTGCCTCAGGGTTAAGCCTGGCTCAATTGTTCACTAGCTATGTGACTTTGGGCAAGACTTAGCCTCTCTGTACATTAATTTCCACATCTATAAATTGGGAAAACTATTAGCACCTACTTAATAAGGCTGCTAATGAGGAATATAGACACTGTGGTGGTATCTGAGAGTAAAGGGAAGATTCAGCACCACCAGAAGAAACCTCCAAGACCACAGCATGGTGAAAAAATTTCACTGAACTTAAAGGAGGCAGAATGCAATGATGACATCAGAATTCTAAAATGGTACTCACAATAAAGGGATTTTTATTACTGGTAGTGGTAGTCACAGTCTTATGAGGTATCTGAGTTTGAACATATACCTTGATTCCTTCTACACCTCACTTTTCTCATCGGATCACACTACTGCATAAGATTATTATTAGGAGAAAGTGAGATGATCTCATTGAAAGTGCTCTGAATTTTATAAAAGTGTATCCCAATGGGCAGGCTGTGACATTTTCCAACAATGAATCTCTAGCTAGACAACATTCTGAAAAGCTGTTTAGGGTAGCAGCCTATAAAATATTGCCTTCCATCTTGGGCAACTGGTCTCAAGCCAAAGATTGAGGGCCATACTGACAGGTTTAAGAATCCTAAGATAATTATAAGATCTACCTCACAGAGTTATTATAACTTTACCTAAGAGAATACACATAAGGTGCTTAGCACAGAATATATTCTGTAAGACAATACATGATGCCTCTTATTCTCTTGCTAGTTGCTAAACCCTACATTACTACATGTCATTTCTTTTATCTCAAGTAGACAAATTTCTCTCTGAAAAAGCTAACTTATGAAACATACAGAGTTTTGACAGGGATTTAAACCAATTAGGAGAGAGAAACAAACTGGAAGTTCCTCCAGACATAAATCTACTGCAGTAATGGAAACCCAAAGATTTTTAAAGGGCCCTGAGAGGAAGCAAAGTGGGGTGAGCATGTAACTCCAATAACCCTACCTTCTTTCAAAGCAGTGCTTTATTCTGTATCTTCATTTGGGGCTTTGCATCAGATTTTGTTTGAAGAAAAGATTCCATTGCTAACAAGATGCTTGAAGGCCCCAAATCTTGTCTATTTCTTCTTTTCCTATTAAAACTAATCCCCATTTTAAAGATGAGCAGGCTGAAGGCCAAAGCCAAATCTTTCCCAAGGTCACACAGCTAGATAGTAGCTGAGCAGGAACTAGAATCAGGTATCCTGACTTCTTGGGTAGTACCCTTTCAATTTTATCAGGTAGGGTAGCACATTAGTGGGGAGAAGGGTCAGCTGGAGATGAGTGGGGAATAACTAGGACAGGGATAAGAGACAGGGAACAGAGCCAGTTCTTGGCAGGCATGGAGTGAGAGATTAATAGGGGCTGCATCCAAGTGTAAGTGTACACAAACAAGTATAGGCCAAATTCTCCCAGGCAAGAAGGCTTCTTGGTCCTTTTGCTCATGCCCCCATTTTCGCAGTTCCAATCTTGAGTCAGAGGGATAGCCAGGGAAAAGAATACCAAATTTTATCTTTCAAGGTTTATGTTGGACAATTTAGTCTAATGGTTTTTAGTTCATGAAGGAGTAAACGTAATTAATAATAGAATGATATGCAATGCTGCACATGCTTGCCAAAGCACAGGATCTGGCAGAAAATATTTCCAAGTCTCCTCTCTCTGACTACTGAGCCAGAAGAAAGAGGTTCACTGTCCAGATACCATTCTGGGTGAGGGGCACAAGGTCATTACCCAAAACCTGCTCATGTGAAATTGCAGAGCCTGGAAATGGTTTCACATATCAGGCTTTTCCACTGGAAAAAGTAACTACATGAATTTAGAGCATACATGCTTTTACAATTACATTTAAACTGACATTAAAAACAAATGTGAAACAGTCCAAGCCGAACAGGTCAGCATGACCTGGAAAGCAAACGAGAGAAAAAAAAAGAAAGAAAGAAAGAAAAAGAAAAAAGAAAAAAAGGCCCAATGTTAACAGCATTAATTCTGTCAGTCTGTTGTAAATAAGAAAATGCCATTGGTGTATTAATGGCTTTATTAAAGGAAAATTCGCTAGCAGAAATACACAACATTCAAACAAATAGAAAGCAGTTAAAAATAAACCACATTAGCCTTTCAATTCACATTAGGGGAACTCTTGTTGGCCTGGAGATTAAAATTCTGTCCCAAAGAGGGGGAAATTAATTCTCTTCCCTCCTTGAAGTCTTTCCTCGGTTTTTCTCCAGAATGTTGTTTAGTCAGGGGAAGGAGAGACAGAGATGTGTGTGTGTGTGTGTGTGTGTGTGTGTGTGTGTGTGTGTGTAGGTGGAGAGAGGAGAAGGAAAAGGGTGGAAAATGCAGGCCCCAGGTAAGGCTGGAAGAGTGCTTCTGACCCTCACATTTGTCAGCCCCTGGCCTCAAAGATTCCACATCCACCAGAAGGAAGCTAGCTTCAATATGAAGTCTCTGAGGCAGAGAGAGAGCATAGCAAAATACTGTAAATTCTAAGGCTCTCTCCTCTCACATCAATGCAAAGTTTGAGGCTGGCCTGGGAGAAGAGCAAAGCATCACACTTGATGGAGAAGCAAGTGTATGATGTAAGTGAATAGTGTGGGGCACTAAAGCTAGAAGTTAAGACGTAAAATCTTATCAACTTTCTTCCATCATCTTAACTTCAATAGAAAACAAGAAAGTAGGCACTGGTTCTTAGATTTTGCCTTCTTTCATTTTATGAAAATTTCAAGTGTGTGTGCACTGCTAAAAAGGAGGTCACATTAACTTTGAGAATAGGGAGAAAAAAGAATGTCTTATTGTACTCTCCTGGTCTGTTTGAAGAGATGGCGCTGGCTTCTTGGAGGTGTTCCTACAGGGAGTCAGAAATATGGTCTTTGTTTACTGAACTTGTATGGATTAACTACTACCTTCAGCTCAATGATGGAGCCTAAGGTTATGGTCAAGCTCCATGGCAGAGGTCCAGCAAAATAGAGGTAAGAGGAAACTTGTGAATTGTAAAATAACCACGTGCAAATGACCACAGGAGCCTCAGACAGGGACAGTGGCTCCTTGCTCAAAGCAGCACTTGGAGCCCCATTAGCTAAGCTTCTTTGCAGCAGCAGCACGCTGGAAAGCAAGCAACTGCACCAGAGCTTCAGTGATCCACCTGAGTCAGTGCCTGATGCCATCATACATGAGCAAAGACAGTCAAAGGGCCCTCTGCTAATACCAAGTCATATTATAGAAAACAACAATCATAATAGTCATGGCTACATGAATTGGTTACTCTACTACTTAGTCCTCACATAGCTATGAGGTAGGGAAATACCATCAGCCTCACTTGGAGGAGTAATCAACTAAGAGAGTAGTCCCCAGCCCCAACATCAGAGTTGAGGAGCAGGGGCTTAAGTCCCCAAGTCTCGCTCCAGGTGTCTCCGGGATATCAATAAAATCCTCTAGAACTCTCATTTTGAATAAGACAAATCAAGCCAGCCTTTCTTCAGTGTCTGGTCATTATGAGATGTTTGCAATATTTAACCTGGAATTTTTCTAATATGATGAACGTAGCAACTTGAAGATATGTTAACATGTTAGCTGGCTCCATAATCAGATACTTGAGTCAGATCCTTGTCCATTTTGGACAAGAGGTTTTCTTCTCATTTCCTATCTACCTGTAAGACAGAAGTGAGGCTGGGAAATGGAAAATTCTTTATTTGGAGTTTTGGGGGCTTTTCCTCTTTCTCTTTCTTTTCTGTTTTATTGATCAATATACTAAAGAACATATATGTGTTTGTATGTGCCTCTTTGGCAAGAATTAAGTGGTGGTTGTGGTTGAGAGAAAAGGATATGGAGGGAGAGAAGGGAGGTGAAATTGAACAGTCTCCTTATAGCCACTCAGAGGCCAACAAAGACTCCCCGTTTGGTCTTCTGAATTTCTTGTAGTAGCCAAACAATCCCATAGTATTATAAGCATTATTACTCATCCTAGAGATGGGAGTGCTTCGGAATTAATGTCTCTGCACCTAACAGCTCACTAATCAAAGCTTCTATGCCTCATGTTCCACCCTGGTGAGATTCCTCAGTCTCTTCCAGTTTCATTGTGGTCAGCATGATACAACACACTGTGCAGGCCCAGGCTGACGAACTTTTGTCTTGGTCAAGATCCAGATTTTCTTTTTAGTTCCAAATGCCAGTCCAAGTTTTTTGCAGGTGATTTCTTCAGGATTGGTGCTTACATTTTTTTTTTTTTAATTGCTGACTGTTAAAAGTCTGAAATGTCCCTCAACAATCAATTTTCACTTCAGCCACATAACCACTGGTCCAATGGGGTATTAAACAGTGGAAAGAAATACATTCTATGCCAGGCTTAAGAGATTTAAAAACTGTAGCAAGGATGAAATGGACTGAAGAGAATGGAACTTGGTTCTAAAAGAGGTGATCCAGGGTAGCCATGCCATTTGCAGTTTACCTGTTGTCATGGAAATATTATCAGTAATAGACAATTTGAAGGCTCTACTGGTTTCTGGATGGTTGTGTATTTTCCCCTTAGTTCTACTACATATAAACATGATCCCAAAGGATGTACAAAAGTCTCTAAAAAAGTATCTTTCTTAGGTAAATTGTCTATGTAGAAGTTCAGGACAATAAGAAAATATTCTAAACACTTTTGTTGATCTTAAGGAATACATTCTCCAATTTGTAAGAACAAGTGGCACTTTTCTTAAATCAAAAGTAAAGATTTTCATACAAACAGTTATGTTATCAGCTCATATAAAGCTTTTTTTCTAAATTGTTATATTTGGAAAATACCTGCTTTGTATATATGACCTATTGTGTGCTGTGTACTCTTAGTTTTCCACATAGTACCTTCAAAAAATATTGCCTATGACATCATTTTACTGTCTCAAAAGCAACTGAGGGAATTTGGAGCTCTCACAGCAAAAGTAAACAACAATAAAATCTGCTGCTATTTACACTTTAAAAACTCAAGGATTTTAAGTGGTGATTTTACAAGTGAGATACTTATTCAGAACCAGATATCATTAATTTTGATGATCAGAGAAAATTATTTACTTCTAACCATAGTTCTATAAAAATGAATATTCAGAGACAGACTACAGCACATATATGCTGTCCCAGACAATGTGGTTTGGAGGTAATTCCATATAAAAGTTCACTTGAGAACTACAATTAGAGAGAAAGATGCCTTTTGCTCTCCAATATGTCACCAAGTATGTACGTAACCAATTGGAAGATGGCAATATTGGCTTTGGAAGACAGATTACAAGGGTTAATTCAAGGGAAACTCAGAGACTGGAGAACCAAAGGAACCAGTGTCAAAATCCACACTGCTATAGCAAAGAGTACAGGCTCCAGTGGTGACTGGGAGCACACAGATGAATTTTTATCTGAAAAGGAAGTACAGTGAAATTTATTATATACCTACTATGTGTTAGTTTCTTTATAAATTTACCACTATTTTGTAAGGAAGATTTTATTATTCCCATAATGTAGTTAGGAAATTGAGTTGGGGAAAGTAAGGCTCAGAGAGATTTAATGATTTACCCAAGGTCATCAAGATAGTAAGTGCCAGAGCTAGGATGAGAAACAAGGCCTATCTGTATTCTAGTTCATCAAGCTATTTCCACTATACAGAGGACCTCCTAAAACACAAAACCCAAACAAAACAAACAAACAAACAAACAAAAACAGAAACTTTAACTGCTGAGCCACATGTACATGTTGATGTCAAGGGGAGGGAGGAGGGAGGGGGTTCAGGATGGGAAACACATGTATACCTGTGGTGGATTCATGTTGATGTATGGCAAAACCAATACAATATTGTAAAGTAACCTCCAATTAAAATAAATGTTTATATTTAAAAATATTTATATGGCAATTATACTCCTCTGTGCACGCCTCAATTATACAGATCTGTAGGACTATCTAAGTATCTAAGAAATGTGTGTGGGGAGTAGCATTTCTCAGAATTGAGACTTACTGCTTGCATCTCCAACCTAGAGACTTTTGGGGGCTCTATCCTACAGAGTCAAAGTAGAAGGGAAGAAATTCCATTAAATGAGTTCTACATTGTTGAGTCTTTATGATATTCAATACACTGCTGCTTGCTGAAAGGGGTTTTGAGGGGATTCAATCATTGGGTGGGCAGTGGGACCAAAGTCTTAAAATCTGTGATTTCTTGGCCTCTGATGTGAATAATGAAGGTATGTGGTAGCACCATGATGAGGTTCTGGGTGGATGTTGGAATGCTAGTCAGAGAAAAAGGACTATTAAACTTTAGGGTAGATAGCCAAAATATTTGGTGATCACTTTGCATGATAATAGAAGTCATCATGTTTCTCAGAAATAATGTATCTAGCATTCTCCTTGGGTAAGGAATATGTACCTATGACCATTAGATAATTTACTTAGTAACCCTGCTTTGGCCTGAATTATATCTTATTCTTTGTGTATTACAATAATACTACATACTCAACATGGTTTACTTTAGTTGTTTTAGAAGGCATTGGTGCATACTCTTGAGATGTGGTAAAGATTGTTGGCTCTTGGTCATGAAGTCATTCTTAATTGATTCTCCTTGTGAGCAATATACATGTAGATATATACATCTATAAATGCATGACCTGGGGTAGTGGTATCATCTCCTTATAGGATACAGCATTTATCTATAACCAAGTTTCCAAAGTACATTCCAGAAAACATCAGTTTTATAGGATATTATCAGGTGTTATATAAAAACAGGTTTCTGTGTGTAAGATAAATTTGAGAATCCTGAGTCACTAAGCTCCTCAGGTTATTTTACTGAAATATTTGACAAGGTCTGTGATGTGGTAACATGCACTGTAAATATTCCTAATCAAGACTATAATATGCAGGTTTTCCTAACTTATTCAGTCATAAAAATGAATTTTCATGTATCATGTCATAGAACTATTTTTCTCAGAACTTACACCAAGAAGCACTGGCCTAGATCAAGGCAACAGGCTTGTATAAGGGAAGGGCTTATGCATGTGGTCAGTACTGGCAGGTATCAATCTGAACAGAGGCAACTAACTCTAGGAACCAAAGCTGTAATCCTAAATGTTTAACAAAATTGATGCTAAAAATCTCTTTCTCTCTCACTACCTGGGCTACTATCTCCTTTTATAAAACTTAAGCCCTCAATAATTCTCTTAAAAAACAAACATGCAAATAAAATGGATATGTGAACATGTCTATCTCATGTCATAGCTCTTCAACTGCCTGAAGTTCAAACCTTTTAGCATAATAACCAAGTATATTTTCAGTGTGTTTTCAGCTTGCCTTCCCTACTTCCCCAGATCTGGCCAACTCTTTGTGACCCCCATGGACTATAGTTCACCAGGCTCCTCTGCCCATGGAATTCTCCAGGCAAGAATATTGGAGTGGGTTGCCATCCCCTTCTTCAGGGGATCTTCCCAATCCAGGAATTGAACCCAGGTCTCCCACATTGCAGGCAGATTCTTTTCCATTTCAGCCACCAGGGAAGCCCAGCTCTAGCTATACTAAACTATTTGTGTTATTCCTCAAAACCTCGATGCTTATTTAAAATGTCTCTCTGCATCTATTCTGCCTCACTCAACTTCTTCCCAGTTATTCCCTATTTCTTCTTTAAGGTTAAGCTGTATTAGTTATCACTGCCTGTCTCCAATTATTTAACTTTTGAGGGCAGGGCTTGTATCTTATTCATCTATGTTCCCCCAAAATGCCTACTACAGAAACTGGCACATAGCTGGCACTCAAGGAATATTTGTTAAATGGATAACTAGATGAATGGAAGGATGGAAATATGAAAGGCCAACTAGTTGGCTGGTTGGAAGGATGAATGGATAGACAGATGAATAAATGTGAAACTTGTCACTTGAGGAATCAGGCTATGAGTGGTATTTCAGCACTGGAATCACTCTATTGCATCCAAGGCATCTGATCCAGAAGTAGCAGTGGTGGGCTGCCCATGAGCATGGGGAATGATGAAAGAGCTGATATCAAGACTCTTGTCAACACTGGGAAATGATAAGGATCTTTGTAGTGCTCATGGTAACATCAGACCAGGATATACTCTCAACTAGAGAATCATGGAGGTTGTTAAAACCTGCAGATCTGCTAACAGTTTTGAGTCTCAGGTGTGGAATTTAGCCCCCTAGAAGGAATGAGACTTCAAATGTGTTAGAGTAACCCCAAGAAAATGCTGCATACTTCTGATTCTCACAAGTTCTGGGGCTTCATGTTTCTTCTCCACATCTGGGTTTGGCTGTTACTTGAAATTCCTAAAAGGCCTACCATCTTCCATGGTTCAGGAGAGGAGGGCATAAGCAGGGGCCAATGCCATTTCTTAAAAGTTGAGAATTCAAGAGTTGCTTAACACAAAAACAAATAATGTTTTGGGAGGAAAAGGAAAGCAAATGAGAAAGAAAGAAGGGCCAGGGAAGAATATGGTGGGTAAAGGTAATTCTTTCTTTCTCATTCCATCTTGAAATCTGGGAGTATATATCATTGAGTACAGAGGAAAAATGAGGTGACTCTATTTACTTAAATTATGAACTGTGGAAAAAAAAAAAAAGCCAGCAGTTAATTCATCAGAAAGAAAGTGCATCTTTGGACAGTTACATTTAAAAAAGAATTCTAAATGAATAGTAGTCAAGAAGGTTAGATTATTGAAGCAATTAGTGACATGTGGTTTTTCCAAAGCAGGAAGAAACAAATCATGTTCAAAGAAAAGCCTATCCCTGTTGTAGATGGGCAGTTGAGAGCCTAGAGGTAGTCTTTAAGTAAACCATGCTGAGAATCCAACCACCTCTAGGATCCTTTCAGAAACAGTAAGAACAGCTAAAACAATAAGAATCAACAGGTATAGAAGCCTGGAAGCAAAAACAAAAGGGTATGTGTTTTAAGTATCTCTGAGCTGAGGAGATTCCATTACCAAACACTACAGAGAAAGCTAAATTAGAGACCTTGAGGCATCAAGATCAAGCAGCCATCGGCTGCAGAGTGCCAGCTTATCTAAGATACAAGGACAGCCCTTCTGCCCTCCACTCCATCAATAACCTATCCATACAGTCTAGACACATGTTATGTCTTACTTAGGTGTGACTAGAGGTAGCTAAAGTCACTATGCAAGTCAAAGTACACAAATCTAGACTAATCTATATTTCTGGACCAGTGAATAGGCAATCCAAAAAGGACTGTCACAACTACAATTCTTTCTCTGTGAGCTTAGACACAGAATCACAAAATGGTAGTTCCTAAAAGGTCCTTGGTAAAGCTCATTACCTTATTTTTATGATGAAAAAAATGAGCCTCAGAGGGGAGAAAGGAATTACCCAAAACCACATTCTTAGTTGCCATTTTGGAATATATTATATAATTTTGAATTGAGTGATAGGAAAAATAAAACAAAATTATATAAATCCGCCTTCAAGGTGATCAAAATGTTGATGCTAAACCCACATCTTATGAAAAAGGAAGTCTATTATTAGAATATTCAAAAGGATCACTGTATTGATGTTTGCTTTCTTTTTCCCATTATTTGAGTAAAGTTGTAGTATACACTGAAATTGCAAGATAAAAATAAACTTGGGAGGGGTTTTCAGCAGGGAAGCAGGGAATATGAAGATAAGTTTAGCAAAATGGAAAGGTTTGTTTCCCAAACAATAGTATCTAAGAGGGTAAATACTTAGGTTTTCATTGATGTGGTACTTGGATATACTGTTTGAGTCCCTTAATTACTAGAATTGGCTTTCAAACAGGATCTTGATAACACTTTTGTTTTGAGATGATTTCTGGTAATGTTCTGTCTGTTGGAGCTATTACATGTTATAGGGCATGCAGAGTAACTCAGGATTAAAGCCAACTGGGAAGTGCTGTGAACAGCTTTACCAGCTAAATTACCACTGACCTTACTATGATAAGTCCTTACATTTGTCTAGTACTTTTTCATTTACCAAGGATATTCACATTCATCATGTCATCAGATCCCTATTACAGCTCCGTGAGAATGGTATGTCTAAATTACAGATGAAATTGAAGCTTAGAGGGGGAACAGTGAATAATAGTGCTGGGCCTTTAACCTAGGTCTGCCTTACTCCCAAGGCAAGACCGTTTACAAAACATCAAGAATCCTTGTATCTTGTGGACATTTCTTGAAGTTTGCCTGCCTGAAGCCCTATTGCCTAGCATGGTTCCTTGTACATAGGAGACACTCAGTAAATGTAAAAGGAAACTGAAACCAGAGCCAGCCACAGCACTTCTCAGCTTCTTTTCACTGTGTTGACCAAGATCATTCAAATTTGAATACCTTAATAAATCAATTTGAAAACTTACTTTACCACTCTCTTTAAGAAATGAATTTATAGATTTATGTTAGACTGCTATATGGACTAGTGAAATTGTCTATTACAGTGGATGATATTAGCTGACACATGAAACTAATTTTAGGATTTGGGCCCAAATGTTATGACGACTTTTATTATCATTAAACTTTACCTGTGTTAAAGCAGGTTTGTAATTCATATCAGCAAATGGAAAACTAAGAGGCTCTCTATCTGGAAGCCTCCGTCTCTTATACATAATTCAGAGAGGGCTGAATAATTGAGAGTTGAGTGTATCAGAATCCTCACCCTGGGGTGATCCCACCACCATAAATGTGACAAGATTCATATGGAGAATATTTCATTTTGACAATTCCTTTGACAACTTTCCTGGCTATCCTTCTGTACTTTCCCTCTACCCCCAACCCTGTTTTTTCCTCCTCACTGTAGACCACAATTGTAGGATTTCTCTGTAGTAAGCCAAGCAAAGAAGAATAAAGTTTATTTTTCTCAAATATTTGAATCTCATTTGGTGTGGTTGCCTGGAAAACCACTTGTAGAGCATCTACATGCTAAGTCTAGGAGTACTAGACACTAGTTCAAAGGCTGTCTCAAACTGAGCCTGCATAAATTCATTTTTAATACTTTGGTCTGTTTAAAGAATATTTCTAGCCTTCAAGGAGGCAAGGATACAGCTACCCACATGAAGTTAGAAAACTACCATGTTGATTTCTGTAAATATGCACATAGGCAGACAAGGTATTGAGCACCTTGCAGAAAGCCAATGATAAACAAGTACCCTAAATCAGTCTTGAGAAGGGGAGGGGAGAGGGCAGAATTATAAGAACTTGGATTTTCCAGGATGATAATAAATAATCAGGTATGAGGCCACAGTTTCAGGTGTTCAGAAACAGGCTTGCCTTTCTTCAAATTTCCAAATCAAAGTAAACTAATAAGCTTACTTTTCTCATGAAAGGCGCATCTTTTGGGAAGTGGCAAGTGGTAGGAAGGAACTTGGCAGTGAGCAGATACAAACATGAAGAAATAGGAATTTGAAGGGGGAAAATATGTCAGTTAAATCTTTCTGTAATGGTGACAACAATTATGGTAGACATAGACTAGAGAGCATTTTGATGGAGGATTACCCTTGAAAGAGCGGTATCTTCATTCTGTCAAACTACTCTGTTACTAAAAAAAAATGCTTTTGGAAATTGTCAATAGATTTGCAAAGAAAGGGAAATGATTAAAAGGCCTGCTCATCCCTGGAAGATGTGGGATAGGAAATTGGCTCTGCTTGGCAGCCTAGTCATTGATTCCAAAGAAAAGCAGCTTTTCATTCCAGGTGGCCAGCTCCACAGCATAGGCAGCAGTTAACCGAGGAATATTCCTGGGTGTTCAGGGCCAGCCTGTGCCTGGGTCATCCTGCACCTGTGATGTTCCGAATTCTTTAGTTCTCTCATCCTAGCCATCATTTAACAACATAAGGTCAGTACCATTATGTCCCCTGGGAAGCCCTTCAAGTCAAGCCCATACTCACTCATCCTCTGATGGGTCCTGATCCCTGCTTCACACCTCCTGCTCCTATGATGAGCCCCACAGTGTGGTGTAGCATGTTTAAGGATAAAGAAAAGCACCAGCTGACTGATGGCCACGTTGGATGTGAAGGGGTCAGCCTGTTTTTAGAGCATGGCTGGCCTCCTTAGAAGCATCAAAGAGGAAATCTGGTTTAAAGAGAGAATAAGAGAATAAGGGAGGGAAAGGAAGAAAGAAAAAGAGGAAGAAAAGTATCATACCTCCCAGAGTCATCCCTGCTTCATAGCATTTCCGGAGACGACAAGACGGACAATTTTTTCTTCGGAATTTATCAATGGTGCAATCATTTCTGCTGGCACACAGGTACTTCTGTTTTCCTGGGAGAACAAATATAAGAGTAGACATCCTTGTTAATGTGTCACTAGAGCCTCTCTGGAAAGTATTTCTAGAAAGAAAAGGTATGAAGACATATCCTACCCAACGAGAGAGGTGGATAGGGAATGGTCCCATACCATTCGATCACAACCAGGATGATTTAATTCAATGCTGTATTGTTTGATAGGTGTCTTTCAAAGGGATGGACAGTTCAGGTCCTGCTAATACTTCCTTTATTAGGATGACACAACATGGGTGTTTTTCTTAATACAAGTACAGATAATCCTTCTATAAAAGAGAACTCCATGTGATTTTTGTTATGTGAGACAGCAAAAGAGACATAAAGAAGAGACTTTTGGGCTCTGTGGGAGAAGGCGAGGGTGGGATGATTTGAGAGAATAGCACTGAAACATATATATTACCATATGTGAAATAGATGACCAGTCCACATTTGATGCATGTAACAAGGCACTCAAAGCCAGTTCACTGGGACAACCCAGAGGGATGGAATGGGGAGGGAGGTAGGAGGGGAGTTCGGGACAGGGGGACACATGTGCACCCATAGCTGATTCATGTCAATGTATGGCAAAAACCACCACAGTATTGTAAAGTAATTAGCCTCCAATTATAATAAAGAAAAAAAAGTTAATTATCATACCATCAAACTTTCAGGGTATAAAAATCAAAGAGATAAAGCCTACTCTTTGTAAACACAGCAAATGAAAGGAAGTCTTCTGAAGACAGAAGAAGAAAAACAATCTCTGTCATGTACACATGAAGCTGTGAGAGATACACAGAAATATATACACACAAACACACCATGCACATTTTCACACTCAGAAATCCTTAGGATCATAGCTATTCAAAGGAAAACATGGAGTTCCACTCAAAAACACATACTTCATTTCTTGTTCTTCACACAGTAGGTCTGGAACACAGTAGGTCTTTAATAAACACTGACTGAATGAATGCTGAAGTTGAATGGAGAGATCTAGAGGCACAGAGAGTTATTAGCAGAAATCTAAAACATGTAGAACTTATGCTCTTTGTCCTGTCTCCAGCCTGAAATTTTTCTTCCCCTCATCCCACCCCTTTCTTTCTCCAAGTCCTTGGTATTTATTTTTCTTATTTGCTGCCATGCTTTACTTTATGGAATAGATCAAGATTTTCAGGAGGCTTCTTTTGGCAGGGGAAGAATGTTTGTTGTAGGGAAAAGAAAGAAAAATTGAAGAACAATTGTTATTTAATATTGGGGGAACCCACAAGTTTAGTTACAGCTCAGTTTTCCTCCCTCTTCACTCAGCCTAAAATGTACATAACTGTCACAGAAAACTCATCTACTGCAGTAGGTTATTTTATGTTGGAGATTCAGTGTAACCAGATTACAAAGTTTCCTTTTCCTCCCTCCCTCTCTTTTCCTCTTCCCTTTGTCAAAGGACTCCAAAATGCTGGGCTTGAAGGAACTGTTAAAGTTCACCCCAAAACAACACTTTGATTCCAAGGATGAGTTCTGGGGAGGTGACTTGACTGAAGAACACTGAATTAGAGGCACCAGAAGGAAGAAAAACTACCATTTAATAGGCATTTACTATGAACAAGGCTATGTGAGGGGATTTACATGTGCCATTTAAATAAATCACCTCATCAATGCTTTGAGGTAGGTACTATCATCACTTCCATTCAACAATGACAAAATTAAGGCCTCTAGGCCAGCAATCTTTCTACCATACTGCAAGATTTTATTTGTATAAACAGAACACATAATTTGCAAACAGCTTCTTTGTGCTTCAAACTGAGGATGATAATGTGTACAGAAAGGATGGTGCTATGGTAACCGCCATACAGCTTTTGGGTGCCAACTCCTAGAAGGCAGGCCCTGTATCAGTTCCAGTGGGTTCATTTCTAGTGCTGCGAATGTTCTAGAACTGGGACACCCTCACAGAATCAGTGTTCCTGCAATCCTGAAGACATCTCAGAGATATTACAGGTGTGGTTCCAGACTACTACAATAAAGCAAATATGCCATTAAAGGGAGTCACATGAATTTTCAGTTTCTCAGTGTATGTAAACGTTACATCTACAATCTACTATATTATACAGCTTCCCTGGTGACTCACATGGTAAAGAATCTGCCTGTAATGTGGGAGACCTGGGTTCAGTCTCTGGGTTGGGAAGATCACCTGGAGGAGGGCATGGCAACCTGCTCCAGTTTTCTTGCCTGGAGAATCCCCATGGATGGAGGAGCCTGATGGGCTGCAGTCCATGGGGTCACAAAGAGTAGGACACAACTGAGCAACTAAGCACAAATAACATATAACATAAAGTAATAATAAAATATATGAATTTAATAATATGAAATAAAAATCCATCCCATTTGATTAGCTTGCGAAAGGTAGTAAAAATTTTGTACAAATTAAGTATAACAGGGATTACAACATACCTCATTATACAGCTGAAGAAAATGATGCTCATTAAAATGAAATTGACCAGCCTGGCATCACACCATTTATTTGTTCCATATCACAGTGCATAAGGCTATGAATCTCACATATCAGAAATAACTAAGCATTGGTCACACCATCTCTACTCCATACAAAGCTTGAATCTCCTCTATAGCATCCCTGACTCATTTTTCTTAAACTTTAGCCAACTTCATTTCTAGACTCTATTATAGGGCTCTTACTTCCAGGAAACTCTGTATCTGTCTCCTTGTAGCTCTGACCCCCAAACCCTTTATTGAGGTATGTAAATGAAGACTGGAATTAAATGGAAAGTAGTACAGTGTTTCTGGATGGGAAGA
Organism: Nanger dama; assembly: GCA_917880005.1. Lineage (NCBI taxonomy): Eukaryota > Metazoa > Chordata > Mammalia > Artiodactyla > Bovidae > Nanger > Nanger dama. The sequence goes on along the minus strand of CAKJTW010000073.1, from coordinate 3,162,584 downwards.
TGCAATACTGCAAGGATGCCAGCTTTTCTCCCAGTCAAATCTACAAATTTAAACAAACCTGAACAAAATTTTGACAAAATAATCTTAAAGTTTATCTAAAGGGATAAAATGTGTGATATTGCCAAGAAATTATTTGAAAAAAAAAAAAAAAAGTAATGAGGCTTTCGCTACCAGTATTATAACTCCATAATGGTTACAACAGTTTGGTATTCATTCCAGCATAGATTGATTAGACCAGAGAAGTCAAAAACAGACTGCATATGCAATACATCATTATAAATCAGCAAAGAAAGGATGATTTATTCATTAAATGGTGTCAGAACAACTGGTTACTCATTTGGAAAAGATAATAAAGTTAAATTACCAGTTGAAGCCAAAATAAATTCCAGATGGATTAAATATGTCAATAGAAAAACAAAAGAAAAGGAATTATTGAAATATTGTTAGAGTTGAAATATTGTAGGTGAACTTTTTTAATTTTTGAAGATTGAAAGGGGAGTTTTAGAACATGAAAATAAAGAACATGTAAGTGGAAATTCTGATAGAATTGAAAACATTTAAGTTTTCTTAACATGAAACAAACATAATAATATAATCTGAAGACAATCACAAAGTAAAACATACATATTGGTATCAAGTATGTAAAAGCAGTGGTTAATCTCCTTGATATATAAAGATGAGTAGTATTATGAAAATGTGGGCAACAGACACGAACAGGCAAAAAAGAAGAAACAAAAAGAACAATAAGCATATGAAAACTGTACAATTTCAATTTTATTAATAATTATAAAATATAAACTAAGACATCATTTTCACAAGGAAGATTCGTGAACATTTACTACTAATTAATGGTGAAAAGGTATTGTTAGTGGGTGTGTAAACTTTTAGAGTGCAATTTTGTCATATATCTGAAAAGTTAAATTCACACAAAGTTCAATCAGTAATTCCACTTTTGGGATTTTTTACAAGAAAATAGCAAGGTTAAGCACCAAAATGTAGTTCTATTTATCATTATATAAAAGGGAAACCAGTCAGCCCTCAATATTCATGCTTCACATCCATAGATTCAACCAGTCATGGATCAAAATTTCAACTGCATTTATTCTACAATGTATTTTTATTATTTGTTTTTCAAGGTTTTTTCTTTATTATTGCACTACAGTTGACATGTTTGCACGTGCATGCTCGGTTGTGCCTGACTCTTTGAAACCCCATGGACTGTATGTAGCCTTCCAGGCTCCTCTGTCCATGGAATTTTTCCAAGCAACAATACTAGAGCAGGTTGTCATTTCCTTCTCCAGGGGATCTTCCTGACTCAGGGATCCAAACCACATCTCTTGTGTCTCCTGCATTTACCAGCTGGACCACTGGGGAAAACCCACAGTTTACATACAGAATTGTATTAGTTTCAGTTGTACAATATAGTGATCCAACATTTATATAGTTTAGGACTTAATCACCATGATAAGTCTAGAAACCATCTGTCATCATACAAAGTTAGTACAATATTATTGATGATATTCCTTACGCTGTACATCACAGCCCTGTGACTTATTTTATAACTGGAAGTCTCTTTCTTTTAATTCTTTTCACCTATTTCTCCCAACCACTCACTCTCCTCCCCTCTGGTGACCACCAGTTTGCTCTTGGTACTGTTTTGTTTCATTTATTTTTCAGAATCCACATATAAGTGAAATCATATGTTATTTACCTTTCTCTGTCCACTTTTTTCATTTAGCATAATGCCTTCCAAGACCATCTATGCTGTTGCAAATGGTAAGATTTCATTTTCCTTATGGCTAAGTATATATTATATATTAAGTATATATTTTTCTATTGATGGACACTTAGGTTGCTTCCATATCTTGGCTATTATAAGTGATGCTGCAATGAACACAGGGATACATATATCTTTTTGAATTAGTGTTTTCTTTTCCTTTGGATAAATGCCCAGAAGTGGAACTGCTGGATCATATGGTAGTTCTATTTTTAATGTTTTGAGGACTAACCATACTGTTTTTGCAGTGGTTGTATCAATTTACAATCCCACCAATAGTGTATAAGGGTCCTCTTTTTTCTACATCCTTTCCAACACTTGTTTTTTATTGTCTTTTTGGTGATAGTCATTCTAACAGGTGTGAAGGGACATCTCACTGTTTTTGATTTGCATTTCTCTGATAACTAGCACCTATCATTTTGCCTTTGTATTGATGAAAGTGAAAGAGGAAAGCGAAAAGTTGGCCTAAAGCTCAACATTCAGAAAACTAAGATCATGGCATCCAGTCTCATGACTTGATGGGAAATAGATGGGGAAACAGTAGAAACAGTGTCAGATTTTTATTTTGGGGGGCTCCAAAATCACTGTGGATGGTGACTGCAGCCATGAAATTAAAGACGCTTAGTCTGTGGAGGGCTTCCCTGGTGGCTCAGAGGTTAAAGCGTCTGCTTGCAATGAAGAAGACCTGGGTTCGATCCCTGGGTCAGGAAGATCCCCTGGAGAAGGAAATGGCAACCCACTCCAGTATTCGTGCCTGGAGAATCCCATGGATGGAGGAGCCTGGTGGGCTATAGTCCATGGGGTCACAAAGAGTTGGACATGAATGAGCGACTTCACTTTCACTTAGTCTTTGGAAGAAAAGTTATGACCAACCTAGATAGTATATTCAAAAGCAGACATTACCTTGCTGACTAAGGTCCGTCTAGTCAAGGCTATGGTTTTTCCACTGGTCATGTACGGATTTTAGAGTTGGACTGTGAAGAAGGCTGAGCACCGAAGAATTGATGCTTTTGAACTGTGGTGTTGGAGAAGACTCCTGAGAGTCCCTTGGATTGCAAGGAGATCCAACCAGTCCATTCTAAAGGAGATCAGCCCTGGGATTTCTTTGGAAGGAATGATGCAAAAGCTGAAACTCCAGTACTTTGGCCACCTCATGCGAAGAGTTGTCTCATTGGAAAAGACTCTGATGCTGGGAGGGATTGGAGGCAGGAGGAGAAGGGGACGACCGAGGATGAGATGGCTGGATGGCATCACTGACTCGATGAACATGAGTCTGAGTGAATTCCGGGGGATGGTGATGGACAGGGAGGCCTGGCGTGCTGTGATTCATGGGGTCGCGAAGAGTCGGACACGACTGAGCCACTGAACTGAACTGAACTGAACTGATAATTAGTGATGCTGAGTATCTTTTCATGTGCATTTTGGTCATCTATATGTGTTCTTTGGAAACATGTCTACTCAGGTCCCCTGCTCATTTTTAAATTGCTTTTTAAAAATGTATGTTGAGTTGTGTGAGTTCTTTATATATTTTGGATATTAATCCTTTATCTGACATATCATTTGCAAATATCTTCTCCCAGACAGTAAGCTGCCTTTTTGTTTTGTCAGTTTCCTTTACTATGCAAAAGTTTTTAGTGTGATGTAGTCTCATTTTCATTTTCTTTTTATTTGGTTGTTTTTGTCCAGGGAAATAGATTCAACAAAGAACTGCTAGGACCGATGACAAAAAGTGTACTGCCTTTGTTTTCTTCTAGGAATTTTATGGTTTCAGGGGGACTAAATCATTTTATATAAGGTACTTCAGCATCTACATATTTTGGCATCCACAGGGGCTCCTGGAACCAATCTCCAGCAGATACCAAGGGACAAATGCACTGGAAAAATGTAAATGTCTGACATTATGAGAATGATTAAATAAATTATTCCATATTCATGCAAGGGAACACTGTGCAGTCAATGTCTTATTTTTTTTTTTAATTTCGAAGGATATTCACAATATACTATTTCATTAAAACAACAAAATGGTGTTACCAAACAACATATTTTATTGAATCCAACTTTTAAAACTTAATATATTAGAAACTATTCAAATTATTTTTTTCTTTTTCAATGAACCTTTTTTTTTTCACAAATGAAACATTACGTACAGGCCCCATATACATAACAGATGAAAATTAAATCTGATGTATCTGAAGCAAGCATAGGAAACCTAAAACTCCAGCTAGATCTCTCCATTTCTCCCCTTCTCTGTAGCTTTATCACTGTGGTATGATAGCAGATATAAAATAACAAAGCATAAAGCATTATATAGATCTTATCTATCGATCATTATCTAATGATGGTATCATTATATCATCTAATGGTATCATTTTTACTCCCCAAGGCTTTGCAGAAAAGTTTAGAAATCTACTTGACTTAGTCCAACCCTCATATCTCCTATTTCACAGATTAAGAAACTTAGAGTCTGAAAATGAGGTAGGGGGGACTTGCTTAAGATCATACCATGAGTCAATGTCAAAGTAAGGACAAGAAATAAGAATTCATGTTTATCTACAGTCTAGTAGTTCTAGTAGTTCAGTGCTATCCTCATACTGATAGTAGATAAGTAGATAAAATAACAAAGTATAAGACATTATGTAGATCTTATCTATTATTATTTAAATAATATACTCCTTGAATATCAGAAAAGGCAATGACATCTGCTGAGATCATCTAGTCCAACGCTCTCATTTTCAGTTCAGTTCAGTCGCTCAGTCGTGTCCGACTCTTTGCGACCCCATGAATCACAGCACGCCAGGCCTCCCTGTCCATCACCAACTCCCAGAGTTCACTCAGACTCACGTCCATCCAGTCAGTGATGCCATCCAGCCATCTCATCCTCTGTCATCCCCTTCTCCTCCTGCCTCCAATCCCTCCCAGCATCAGAGTCTTTTCCAATGAGTCAACTCTTCGCATGAGTTGGCCAAAGTACTGGATCAGCTTTAGCATCATTCCTTCCAAAGAAATCCCAGGGCTGATCTCCTTCAGAATAGACTGGTTGGATCTCCTTGCAGTCCAAGGGACTCTCAAGAGTCTTCTCCAACACCACAGTTCAAAAGCATCAATTCTTTAGCGCTCAGCCTTCTTCACAGTCCAACTCTCACATCTCATTTTGCAGATGTGGAAGTCAAGATCCAGAAAGCAGAGTGGACTTGACCAAAATTAAATGAGTCAATGACAATGACAGAACTAAAACTCGGGTTTTTGCCCACAATATTCTTTGCACATTTCCTTTATCACTTCAAAGTCATTTTCATATTCATTATCTGGCTGAGCCTTCCTTCAGAGTAGGGAGGGTACAGGCCATTATCTTCAATTCATGAGGAAACCTAAGATACAGAGTGCCTATTGATACCAAAGAATATATCCCAGTTTCAATACAGGTTACCATATGCTTTCTACTGAACCACTATAACCAAGAAAATATTTTGTTTGCCTCTCATATGACTTATTTGTCCTGTATTTTCTCGATATACCCACTGCCTCTTCCTAGTGTCAAGGAAGACTAACACTTGAAGTTCCTAGGGAAAGCAATGGAGAGAGGAGATAACCCATTGTGCTTTGCGTGCTGTTCTAGGTGACTTCAAAGATGTTGACTCATTTAATTTTTTTAAAAATTCTTTTTGATAACTGCTATTCTTATTTTAAGGTTGAGGAAAATAAGGCTCAGAGATGCTGAATGACTCACTTACAGTCACCAGCTAATAAGTGGCAGAAGCAGAATCAGAAGCCATGACCTGTGATATAGATGTTTGTCTTTGTCAATGTGGTATCTTTTTTCATATGGGCCCTGATGTATACTTAAAAGAAACAGGTAGCACAGAATAGTTAAAAAGCACAGAGCAAGGAGAAAGACCTAAGGACCAACCCTGCTGTCTCACTGAATCACTATGTGACCAGGTGTATGTTTTTACTTCTCTCTTGATCTTCTCTCTTGTGCCCTCCCCCACCCCTGATCTATAACTAGAAGGGAATCTTAGGCATAATAGAACAGTAGAAGACTATGGAAGGTAGGTTCAGAAGTCTTCTATTTGTATTAGAACTTGTGCTGAGAGTCTCAGAGTCCACCTGAGTGTGACTCAAGGAGAGCTAAAGCCAGTCTGCATTTCTGTCTTGTTTTTCCAGTCTTGACTCTCTTGACCCTAAAGGCTTTGTCTGAAAAATAAAAAAAACTTTATAGAAACAAGTAGCGAAGTGTCTCTTTCCTGAGTGACCTACATAGACTGAAGGGAGACCAGCTCCTGTTTACAGTCACTTATCCTATGGACATTATTTCTCTGGGGCTGAGACAGTGTAGAACCTCTGACTTAATCACCCAAGGGCTCTCTTCTATGAAAAGCAATCCCAAGCATTATTGTTTTCTAGCACTTTTTTTTTCCTCCTAGAATACTATCTTTGAGCCTGTGGAATAGGCTAGACGACTCTAAACAACACAGTCTGTGCTCTGCCAAAGGGCAGGTCTTTTATGAGGACTTATAAGGTAGCTGAGTCCTTGTGATTCTAAGGATTTAGCCATTCCCTTACCAGTCCCACCGAGACAGAAACACAGACGGCCATTAAACCAGTACCGTGAATAGGCCCCCTCAGCCATTGCTCAATGGGAAGGCTTCTTGGGAGTAGTTATAAAGCCATGATCATTACTGATTTTTTTCAAGGTTATGGTTAGCTTTAGTGAGGGTGATAGGAATCAAGCCCACACTTCTCTTCTTGGCTTTCTGGATCTTCCGCAATCTGGCCCAAGCTCCACAAAACAGAAATTTAAAGAGTACTAGACTGGCAATCAGAACAGTAAGTGTCAACTCCCAGCTCCAAATGGCCTAAGGCAAGTCTGAGCTTTGATTACTCTCTAAAAAAAATGAGGATAAAAATAATGGCATTGTCTACATCCTAGACTTTTTACAAAACAAATTATATAGAATGTATATGAAAGTGATTTGTAGTAAGGAAATATTAGATACGTGAGATGAGTTATGTATAATGTTGCTGACTCCATCTTGTCTTTCATTCACTCCAAAAGCAACTCTTATGACTATGCTGTTCTCTTCATTGGCCCCTCCCCTGGTCACAAGCATTCCATCTCTGCTTCCTGCCCCTAGTACATACACACATATTTCTCTGTTAAAGAAAACCCTGCAATATTCACTTCTAGACCATCTTTCTTGTCTACTGTATTTCCCATAGACCTCCTGCTTCAAGAATACAGGAAGAAGAAGGTGAACATGACAAATTAGATGGTGGCTAGGTCATAAACAGCCTTGAACTCAATGCTATGCAGTTAAACCCTTAATACAATAAAATATTTGAATACATCATTGAATTCAACCATAGAAGATGTTTAATAACTACCTTATGATAGTTAAAGAACAATCTTTGAGTGTATATCTACTACATTTCAAGCACAACTCTAGGCAACTGGGAAAACAACAGTGAACAATACAAAGGCCTTGCCTTTAAGCTAGGTGAACTTTTGGTGGAAAAAGCCAAGCAATAAATGAGTGATAATAACTTAGATATTTTCAGATGGTGCTACATAAAATGAAAGAACTAAAACAGGGTGCTGTGATAGAACAGGAGAGCTTATTTTGTACAGTGGGAAATGATTCTTTGAGGATGACGTTTTGAGATGAAACTTGAATAATAGAGACAGACATGCAAACTTCTTAAGAGAAGTAATAGCAAATACAAAGCCTTAAAGTCATGAATGAATTTGATGTGTTGTTGGAACAGCAATGTGGCCTGTGTGGCTGGCATATGGTAAGGGAGGGGAGGTGGTAGGTTAAGTTGATTTGACTGTAGAACCAGGTTGTGTAGGGCAGTGATTCTTAACTTTGGCTACAAGCCAGAATCACCTAGGGAGATTTTACAAAATATTTATGCCCAGTTCCCTCCTGATAGTTCTGATTCAATTGACTGGGAGCAAGGGTAGGCACTGTGATATTTTTAAACACTTCCCTATTTTATCTAATGTGCAGCTAGGGGAGAGAACAGCTGATGTTGGCCTCAGACAGTGAGTTGATTGCTTATGTAGTTTTGCAGGTGATGCCAGGTAAAATAACTGGATGAATGTTTGACATTGAAATAGCATTTGACAACGCACAAAACCCTTTTCTTTTTCTTTTCTTGCTTCTCAGGAGACTGCTGAAGTTCAGTCCACTCAGATGAACAGTGTAGGGAGCATAAAACAGATGATGCTCTTCATATGGGATTTGGAAAGACCATCTTGGAGAATTACAGGTTCCAACCTCATCAAGGAAAACACTATGAAGAATAGGCAGTTCACTTCTGTCAAGGTCATCTGAGATTTGTCAGACCCAAGTTTTATGTTATCAAGCTGTCTTTCCTTAAGTTCTGTCCAGTCTTGTGCTGGAGTTGGCTTATAGCGATTCATTAGAAACAATTCTGAGCATCTCTTCGCAACTTTACATTCAATGCTGACATACTGGTAGCTTAAAACTGGTCCTCATAAGACTGTCTCAGTTCAGTTCAGCTGCTCAGTCATGTCCAACTCTTTGTGACCCCATGGACTGCACACCAGGCTTCCCTGTCCATCACCAACTCCCTGAACTTGCTCAAACTCATGTCCATTGAGTTGGTGATGCTACTCAACATTCTCATCCTCTGTCATCCCCTTCTCCTCTTGCCTTCAACCTTTCCCAGAAGCAGGGTCTTTTCCAGTGAGTCAATTCTTTGCATTAGGTGGTCAAAGTATTGAAGTACCAGCTTCAGCATCAGTAATTCCAATGAATAGTCAGGACTGATTTCCTTTAGGATTGACTGGTTTGATCTCCTTGCAGTCCAAAGGACTTTCAACAGTCTTCTCCATCATCACAATTCAAAAACATTAATTCTCTTGAGCTCAGCTTTCTTTATGGTCCAACTCTCAAACCCATACATGACTACTGGAAAAACCATAGATTTGATTAGATGGACTTTTGTTGGCAAAGTAATGTCTCTGCTTTTTAATATGCTGTCTAGGAGAAGGCAATGGCACCCCCACTCCAGTGCTCTTGCCTGGAAAATCCCATGGGTGGAGGAGCCTGGTAGGCTGCAGTCCATGGGGTCGCAGAGTCGGGCACAACTGAGAGACTTCACTTTCACTTTTCACTTTCATGCATTGAAGAAGGGAATGGCAACCCACTCCAGTGTTCTTGCCTGGAGAATCCCAGGGATGGGGGAGCCTGGTGGGCTGCCGTCTGTGGGGTCGCACAGAGTCATACACGACTGAAGTGACTTAGCAGCAGCAGCAGGTTGATCATAGCTTTTCTTCCAAGGAGCAAGTGTCTTTTGCTGCAGTCAACATATGTAGCTATTTTGCAGCCCCAGAAAATAAAGTTTGTCACTGTTTCTATTGTTTCCCCATTTATTTGCCATGAAGTGATGGGGCCAGATGCCATGATCTTAATTTTTTGAATGTTGAGTTTTAAGTCAACTTTTTCACTCTCCTCTTTCACTTTCATCAAGAGGCTCTTTGTTCTTCACACTTGGCCATAAAGGTGGTGTCATCTCCGTATCTGAGGTTATTGATATTTCTCCCAGCAATCTTGATTCCAGCTTGTGCTTCATCCAGCCCAGCATTTTGCATGATATACTCTGCATATAAGTTAAATAAGCAGGGTGACAACATACAGCTTTGACGTACTCCTTTCCCAATTTGGAATAAGTCTGTTGTTTCATGTCCAGTTCCAACTGTTGGTCCTTGACCTGCATACAGATTTCTCAGGAGACAGGTAAGGTGGTCTGTTGATGAATTTTCCAGTTTGTTGTGATCTACACAGTCAAAGGATTTGGCATAGTCAATAAAGCAGAAGTAGATTTTTTTTTTTTCTGGAACTCTTGCTTTCTCAATGATCCAACGGATGTTGGTAATTTGATCTCTGGTTCCTCTGCCTTTTCTAAATCCAGCTTGAACATCTGGAAGTTCATGGTTCACATACTGTTGAAGCCTGGCTTGGAGAATTTTGAGCATTACTTTCCTAGCGTGTGAGATGAGTGCAATTGTTTGAACATTCTTTGGCAATGCCTTTCTTTGGGATTGGAACAAAAACTGGATCTTTTCCAGTCTTGTGGCCACTGCTGAGTTTTCCAAGTTTCTTGGCATATTGAGTGTAGCACTTTTACAGCATCTTCTTTTAGGATTTGAAATAGCTCAACTGGAATTCCATCACCTCCACTAGCTTTGTTAGTAGTGATGCTTCCTAAGGCCCGCTTGCCTTCAGATTCCAGGTTATCTGGCTCTAGGTGAGTGATCTTGCCACTTCCTCTTAATATCTTCTGCTTCTGTTAGGTCCATACCATTTCTGCCCTTTATCATGCCCATCTTTGCATGAAATGTACCCTTGGTATCTCTAATTTTCTTGAAGACATCTCTAGTCTTTTCCATTCTATTGTTTTCTTCCATTTCTTTGCATTGATCACGTAGAAAGGCTTTCTTATCTTACCTTGCTCTTCTTTGGAACCTTGCACTCAGATTGGTATAGCTTTCCTTTCTCCTTTGTGTTTCACTTCTTTTCTTTTTGCAGCTATTTATAAGGCCTCCTCAGACAACCATTTTCCCTTTTTGCATTTCTTTTTCTTAAGAATGGTCTTGATCTCTGCCTCCTGTACAATATCAGGAACCTCTGTCCATTGTCCTTCAGGCCCTCTCATCTATCAGATGTAACCCCTGTAATCTATTTGTCACTTTCATTTTATAATCATTAGGGACTGAATTTAGGTCATACCTGAATCATCTAGTGGTTTTCCCTACTTTCTTCAACTTAAGCCTGAATTTGGTAATAAAGAGTTCGTGATCTGAGCCACAGTCAGCTCCCAGTCTTCTTTTTGTGGACTGTATAGAGCTTTTTCATCTTTGCCTACAAAGAATATGATCAATCTGATTCCAATATTGACCATCTGGTGCTGTCCATGTGTAAAGTCTTCTATTGTATTGTTAGAAGATGATGTTTGTTATGCTGAGTGTTTATATTATGGAATACTAATGAACACTACAAATATAAAAGCTTCCCACTGACTCTGCTCCCTCACAGTCAGAAATCTAGTTTATTGGCACAGAACCAGTCCTGCCCTCATGGTAGCTTTACTTTCTTCTACTTGAGTCTGATGCCCTCGTCCTTTTCTCCATTTACGTTCATCTGAACACATCTCTGGGGCCTGGTAATATGATTAAAAGTACAGTTTATATAGTCTCAATTGCATTTTAGAAACATTGCTATCTTCTTATACTTTACCCAATAGAAGTTTTCCTGGACAGTAGTGTATAAATCATATTCCTTTTTAACTGAATTCTCATTTGCATATATAGTGGGGATTAATTACTTAAAGAACCTTGGTACTGAATAGTGCTGTAAAGTCAAGATAATAATTATTTTGTAAAATCAACAGTAACTATTTCATTTATAAATTTTATCAAATTCACATTTTGCGTAATCTTACAATCTTTCTGGAGGATAATTTGACTAAAACTTTCAAAATTAGAATGTATATATGCTTTAACCCAGCACATAAATGTGTGACATGACATATATACAAGAATATTCTCTGCAACATCGTTTATAATAGCAGAAGACTGGAAACAAGACGAATGATCATCAGTAGATAGAGTTGTATAATGCAGCCATTTAAAAATGAAGCAGTTCTGTATACACCGAGTAGAATAATCTTTAAGATACATAGTAAAGTGGAAAAAAGATGCAAAATAACACAGAACACAAATTCTCTGGGGAAAATTGACATATTTTTATGTGCTTACAAATTAATATACTATGTATACAAGAAACTAAAAATTATTGGTTGCCTCTGAAGAAGAGAACTGCATGCCTGAATGATGGGGAGTTGGAATTATTTTTCACTCTTTAGCCTTTTGTAATTTAATATTTTTGAATCATGTGCATGTATTGTTTAATTTAAATAAATAATACACTTAAAATACTCAAACCTCTGTTATAAACTTCCTTGTTGCCTTGAGATAAATCACTTATACTCTCTGGGCTTTGGTATCCCTACTTACACAACAAAGGGCTTGTTCAGAGAGGAAACCAAAACGAGGTGCCCCCAAGCACATCCTAGTTCCCAGTTTACTGAGTCACCACTCACAAAGGGTGGTTGCCTGTTCACCATATTGTGTAATTAGAGAAACTGCTAATCTAATAAGGCCAGAGATGGTACTCCTGCTGTTGACAAAATAAGCTAGTCAATAACGTTATAATACTATTGGCATCACTGACTCAGTGGACATGGGTGTGAGCAAACTCCGGGAGATGGTGAAGGACAAGGAAGCCTGGTGTGCTGCAGTTTATGGGGTCACAGAGAGTTGGACACAACTGAGTGACTGAACAACAAGTTAGTCTACTAATAAATTTCTACTGAAAACCCAATAGTCAAGCCCTGTGCTGAATCTGTAGAAGAGAAAAAGAAAACCATAACACTTGCTTTTTAGAAGCTTGCAATCTAGTGGGTGATAAAATGAATACACATGAAATAACAGTAATACAAAAGAGGATGAGAGAATTCTGGAATGAGGCAAGGAGGTGTAAGTCATGGCTTGACTACAAAGGCGTACTGTGAGGTGCTGGACAAGTCAATGCTTTCTATTAAGACTCAGTTTCTTCATATATGAAATGATGGAGGCGCACAATGAGGAGAATTCAATAATCTCTCAATAAATTAATTCTCAGCCCAGAGTTTAAGAGCCTATAGGCATTGACTATGAAGCTTCTATTACCTTTCTTAGCTATTTCTTAGCTGGCAAAGAAATATGGTGTGGTGGCAAGAACAGGAAGTTAGAAATCAGAGGGACTGCATTATGAGTTCCAGCAATGTCATTTGCTACTTATGGGCACAGCATGTGCATGTGTGCTCAGTCGCTTCAGTTGTGTCCAACTCTTTGTGACCCTGTAGCCACTAACCTGCCAGGCTCCTCTGTCCATGGGATTCTCCAGGCAAGAATACTGGAGTGGGTTGCCATGCTCTTCTCTGGGGGATCTTCCTGACCCAGGGACTGATCCAGCATCTCTTGTGTCTCCTGCATTGCAGGTGGATTCTTTACTGCTGAGCCACCAGGGAAGCCCATGGACATAGCATAAACTTTGGCAAATAGCATAAACTTTTCTGAATCTATTTTCCCCTTTGTAAAATGGGGATCATAACATCCACCTTTGGGAAGCCATGGACATTTAAAATAATATATGCAAAACATCTGACAAATTCTAGGTACTTGGTAAACAAGAGTTGTTTGAATGGTATGACTTTGCTGGAATCATATGGAATGTGGAAAGAGCTGATCAAGGTTGAAGTTACTGCTGAAATCTTTATTGTGCAGCACTCAAGGACTGTGCTTAATGTTATTTATCAAGTGCTCCACAATAAAGCATTTTAATAAAATACCTCAGAGTTTTCTTACTATATAGTTTTAGAAATAAAGGGCACCTAAGATCAAATTTGAAAACTGAAAGTTAATCTGCAGCTCAAGCACACCTTCATTATACTCCCTTTCTGAGTAGTCTTCTGATTTGATTTACTAAAACTTAAAAAAAAAAAAAAAAACTATTGATAATTATCAAGATTACAGTGTATCCTATATCAAAACACTTACATGCCTCTTGACAAAATTAATGATGGGGCAGGGGGAGAGGAGAGGGAGAGGAGGAGGGGAAACAAAAGGAAGAAGAAGAGAGGAGGAGAAGGAAGAAAGAGAGGAAGAAAGAGGAAGATAAGTGGAAGGCGTCAGGGAAGAGGCAGGAACTAGGAGAAGGAAAAAGAGACAAGAAGAAAAGAGAAAGAAAGTAAAAGGTTTATAGAAATAAAACCCCTATCCTGGCCCCCACTAAAGACCTACTAATCTATGTGACAGCTTCAAGAAAAGTTGGAGAGGCCATTACCATCCCCCACTCCCCACCAAGTGCTGCCTCCCTGGGCTCAACATTGCCTGTGATGGCGGAAGCATTCCTGGTTGCAGGAGGAAAGATGTGAGCTTGTATCCCAATTATTTCGTAGCCACCTTCTCCAAATCTCTCCCAAACACTGTTTTGAGTTACTTCCCTTTAGGAAGTCATCCTGTGATGGACTCAGAGCACTAAGAAGTTGAAATTCCTTTCTGTCTCTAGGAAAGCCCCACAAAGGTACCAAAAAATTGACATGGGACACTCAGAAAACACTGGAAACTATAGAGAAAGGAGCCAGCATAGTATAGTAGAGAAAAAATAGGGCATTGTAGTTACACAGATTTTATTCAAATCTCCGCTTACTAGATGGGACTTGGAGCAAGTAACTTGATTTCTTTGGACTTCAGTTTCGCTCACAGTAAAATAGACTTATAGGTCTGCTGAGACATGTAAATGAAACAAAGTGTGCAAAACAACTAACATAATGGCTGGCCTTCATAGGCATTCACTAAATATTGAAAGAGAAAGAGAAAAAGAGAGGAGTCAATGAGTAAATTAAAAAAAAAAAAAAGGACCTAGAGTATGTGTAATAAACAGGGCAAAATAACAGTTTTTCTATAATATCACCAGAAGACAAAATAATGGGATGCGAGGATGCTGGGAAAGATGGAAAGCAAAGAGAGGAGGGGGAGGCAGAGATGAGATGATTAGATAGCATCACTAACTCAATGGGCATGAATTTGAGCAAACTCCAGAAGAAAGTGGAGGAGAGCCTGGTGTGCTCTCCCATGGGGTCATAAAGAGGCGGACATGACTTAACGATTGAAAACAACAAAGTAAACTGTATAGGAAGAGAAATGCAACTTGTGAATGTTGTTAAACTCTTAAAATGAAACAATTAAGGAGTAATTAAAGAGCAATCTTTATGAAAAAGAACTTTACTAAGTTTAACAAAGCACAGGTAGAGAATACCAAATAAAAGAAATGATGTATTTGAAAGGCATGCTGGTTGGAAAGAGCCAAGATTAATGGATGAAACAAAGTGTGAAATTAATGACTTGTTTGTCATCAAAGACTAAAACATTCAGTTAAGTCTTAAAATAACAGCACTACTTGTTATTAGTTGAAATTTATTTTACATCCCTGATGTTCTAGGGTGAGCCTCCTTCAACACTGGAGTTTTTAGTCATTTTGCTCTGAATTATTTGCCATGAAAGTGAAAGTCGCTCAGTCATGTCCAACTCTTTGCAACCCATATACTATACAGTCCATGGAATTCTCTAGGCCAGAATGCTGGAGTGGGTAACCTTTCCCTTCTCCAGGGGATCTTCTCAACCCAGGGGTCAAACCCAGGTCTCCCACATTTCAGGCTGAATCTTTACCATCTGAGCCACAAGGGAAGCCCAAGAATACTGGAGTGGGTAGCCTATCCCTCTTCAGCGAATCTTCCTGACCCAGGAATTAAACTGGGGTCTCCTGCATTGCAGGTGGATTCTTTACCAACTGAGCTATCAGGGAAGCCATATTATTTGCCTTAGATGGAGCCAAATACGTTGGCTCCATTCCATTCTATCTTTACCTTTCTATTAAAAACAAAGTATTTTTTTTCTTTCTATAACTAACAAAAGAGTTTGACCTGATTAGGAAAATGACAGCTGGAGGCTCGCAGGGCAGTAGAGGGAATCAGTGCAGTCACTCAGTTGTGTCCGACTCTTTGTGACCTGATGAGTGCAGCACGCCAGGCCTCCCTGTCCATCACCAACTCCCTGAGCCTACTCAAACTCATGTCCATCACATTGGTGATACCATCCAACCATCTCATCCTCTGTTGTCCCCTTTTCCTCCTGCCTTCAATCTTTCCCAGCACCAGGGTCTTTTCAAATCAGTTGGTTCTTTGTATCAGGTGGCCAAAGTATTGGAGTTTCAGCTTCAACATCTGTCCTTCCAATGAACAGTCAGGACTGATTTCCTTTAGGATTGACTGGTTTGATATCCTTGTGGTCCAAGGGATTCTCAAGAGTTTTCTCCAACACCACAGTTCAAAAGCATCAATTCTTCAGCACTCAGCTTTCTTTATAGTCCAACTCTCACATCCGTACATGACTACTGGAAAAACTACACCTCTGACTAGACAAACCCTTTGTAGAAGGAATACTGAATGCTTACTTAAAAGCTTTACTTTCCAAACTTCCAACAAGAAAGCAGGGAGACTACATTCATCAAGAAAGGTCCACACATGCCATCAATCTGCCATAAAGATAATGTATTTTCCTGCCATATACTAGAGTTCCCCTAAACAATTCTCACTGAAAATGTTGAAATCAACTGAACTACAAACAAAAATAATGGTCACTGACAATGTGAGAAATCTGTCATTAATCTTAAAATTCCTCTGAAAAGAAACAAATACATTACTCCTTTCCAGTTGTGATTTGGAGAGTCAGAAAAATCCAAAGGTAAATGTTGCTAGGCATTCCTTAATGAAAACCAATCCAAAACCAAACAACAACAACAAAACAAAACAATCAAACAAAAAATCCCAGTCTGGCCAACTTGAGGAACATGAGCTGACCACCAAATTTAACTTTCTGCGCTTTTTTCACTGTTTCAGAGGTCTCTAGGTATCTGAGAGTCTATGCGCTTTGGAGTACATTTTCAGCACCAACAGCATCAGAGATTTTCCTAGGAAACATGGGAGTCATCTTTGGCTCCAAAACATGCAAAACATCAAAAACTCTTAATAATCTAGGGCTAAACGACTTGCAAAACTCCAGTATTGAAAGAGGCTCACCCTAGGACATTAGGAATGTAAAATAATTTTCAACTAATGACAGGTAGTGCTGACGTTATTCAGCTTTAGTTGTTCTCATATTGACTGTCGTCCTTCTGTTTCCTAAGCACTCACCACTAGGAAACAGTTTACATGTATTCATCATCTTACTAAATCATAAACAGAGACCTTGCATTTGTTGGTAGCTTTAAAACTTATAGGTAGTGTCCCTATGCATTATCTTGCTTGACCCTCACAACAATTCAGAGAAATTATTATCATTTTACAAATGATGAAATTGAAGCTGAGAATGGTTAACAGAATTGTTGAAGCTCATACAGTTAAGTAAGAGAGGAAATCTTTGCCACACAGTATATTCGCTCATTTTGATTATTTTTCCATAGTTTTCCAACATTCAACAAAAATGTTAAATTACAGACACTCTGCTATGTTCTGGATAGCATGAAAACCATTGTACCCATTACATGAAGAGATACATAAAAATATTAAAACCTAGACTTTTTGGAGATCAGTTATCTGGGAAAATTCATTTAGGTTGAACATTCCTTCATAGCTCAGTTGGTAAAGAATCTGCCTGCAAATGCAAGAGACCCTGGTTTGATTCCTGGGTTGGGAAGATCTGCTGGAGAAGAGATAGGTTACTCACTCCAGTATTCTTGGGCTTCCCTTATGGGTCAGCTAATAAAGAAACCGCCTGCAATGTGGGAGATCTGGATTTGATTTCTGAGTTGGGAAGAATCCCCTGGAGAAGGGAAAGGCTACCCACTCCAGTATTCTGGCCAGGAGAATTCCATGGACTATAGTCCACGGGGTCCCAAAGAGTTGGACATGACTGAATGACTTTCACTTTCACTTACCTGAAAATACTAGAAAAATAAAGGGTTAGAAATGGAGCATGATATTCATTGTGTCATTCAATGAAAAATGGTTAAACACCTACTAAAGTAGCATAATATATAATAAACATTGTTTTCTTTGCCATATGACAGATGAAATATTAAGACAGAATTAATTGATTGGATATCTATTAAATATTTATGCCAAGCAATATTCTAGATGCTTGCGATATATCACTGAACAAATAATCACAAATCTGTCTTGACTAATATCCACTTTAATGTGTGTGGGGATGTGAAAGAGGGAAGGAAACACACAATAAACAATACACATAATAAATTAGAAAAAATGAATTTGTATGTTAGAAAGCATCAAGTGCTATGAACAAAAACATAGTAAAAGGAACGGGGAGTGCTTAGTGACAGTGATTTTGAGTGGTGAAGACAGGTTTCATTGGGGTGATGCTTGGCCAAAACTTAAAGAAAGTGAAAGTGAGCCACACAGGTATCAAAGGGAAGAACATCCGTGGCTGAGAGAACAGATGATGTAGGTCCTTGATGTGGGAGGATACTTATCACGCTTGGGAACTGGCAAAGAAGCCAGTGTGGCTACAGCTGTAACAGCTAACAGCAGAAGAGATCATTTATGATCATAAAGGTCATAATTTATAGGTCAAATACTCTTACCATGAGTGAGAGTGGGATACAATGGAGGATTCTGAGTAGAGGGAGAACATGGTCTGGCTTATATTTTTATATCATATGCGTAAAACATCTTTCTTCTTGCTTGTCAAACAAAAAACATTGGGGTAGTGACCTCAGTAACAGCAGAAAGATCCTGAAAATCCAAGTAACTTTCAGGGTCTTTTTACTGGACACTGTAGATATTCACTTTTTAAAAAAATAAACAATTAATTTTAATTGGAGACTAAGTAAAATATTGTAGTGGTTTTTGCCATACACTCACATGAATCAGCCATGGGTGTACATATTGGGGAGCACTCGATCAAACCATTTTAGACTGGAGTAATGTCAGAGTAAATGGTGAAGTGAGGCACTCCTAAAATTCTCTCCTCCATGAAATAAATTATAAAACTGGCCGAAAGATGGTCAGAATAAACATTTTCAGAACTCTAGAAATTAAACAAATGCTTGTATCAATCTGAAGAAGATTTATTCAAAGCTTTATGATATTTAAATTTGCCCTATTGCCCATCATCCCCTCCCAGCTCCATAGTTACCATGAAAACCAACAGTTTGCAATGATGGTAAAAACAAGCAGATTGGTAATTACTGGAGGAGACAGAAAGGGGTTGGAACTCCTTTAAAGCCCCTTTCTCAAAGAACTGTTGCTGTTTGACCTGTATGAGGATTCCCTGAAAGACTCCATTTTCAAGACTATGTTTATTTAGCCTGACTCAGGGCTTGCCAGTGTGAATAGCTTTTTCCCTGGGGGAGTTTGTAGAAAATAATCAGAGACAAATGCTGAACATCAAGGCTGGCTGAGTTGGTGGTAACAACTGTGGCAAACAATGAGCTAACCAAAGAGCTTAAAAATGAGGTAAAGAAATGAAATATCCACTGGAGGTTTTGAAAAGCTTCATCATATTCCCAGGCATTTAGAATTAGTTTTTAAAAACTCACTAAACAAGCAAATAACAAAGACAAGAATAAACAGCAGCAGCGATAACAAACTATGATGTTTTGCAGGTGTAAATCCTGCCTAATAAGTAATTAATTAAGTATAATTGTATTATACACTGCTATTAAAAGACAGAGATTTGAGGAATGAACTGGAAAAAATCATGAGATACAACTACACGCTGTCTACAAGAGACGCCATAGATTCAGAGACAAACACGTGGAGAGTAAAAGAATAGAAAAAGTATTCTATGTAAACAGTAACCAAAGGAAAGCTGGAGTGCGTATACTACCATCAGACAAAATAGACATGAATATAAAAGTTTGTGACTGTTGACTAAGATGGTCATGTTGTAACAGTATCAAGTCAAATTCATTAGGAAGACATATATACATATAAGAATCTAATAACAGAACCCGGAAAACATAAAGTACAAACTGATAGAATTGAATGGAAAAATAGATGGTTAAATAATAGAAATTTAAAGACCTAATTTTCAATAAGAGCAGAATAAGTAAGCAGAACATAAGAGAAGGGAAGTAGTGACAACACTATAAAAACCAGGTTTAACAAATATCTATAGAGTGCTCTACCCCAAAACACCACCATACATATCCCTAAACGCACATTGAACATTCTCCAGGAAAGAACATAGTTAAGGCCATAACACAAATATCTTTTAAGTTCAAATGGACCGAAATCATACAAAGTATGTTCTCTCTTAAAAAATATTAATAGAATTAAATTAGCAATCAGGAAGTTTGAGAAATTCACAGATATGTGAAAGTTAATGCAGCCTAAACAATCAACTGTTCAAAGAAGAAATTACAAGGGCAACAAGAAAATACCTTCAGATAAATTGAAATGAAAAGGCAATGTGCCAAAGCTGTTGGAATTCAATAAAAGTAGTGCCTAGAAGAATATTTATAGTGCATTTACATTATTTACAGCTGCTGAGAAAGAGCTCAAATAAGTAACATGATCTTTTATCTTAAGACACTAGAAAAAGGCAAGTAAACTAAAAAAGAAAAAGCAGAAGGAAAAATGATTTTAAAATATACATGTATACCCGTGGCGGATTCATGTTGATGTATGGCAAAACCAATACAATACTGTAAAGTAATTAGACTCCAATTAAAAAAATAATTAAAAATATAAAGACATAATGAAATAGACAACAGAAAACAAAAGAGAAAATGAACAAAACCAAATTTTGGTTCTTTGGAAAGATCAACAAATTGACAAACCTTTTAATAGGCTGGCCAAGAGGGAAAACAAAAACAAAAACAAAAACAAAACAGGACTCAAACTATGAAAATCAGGAATGAAAGAAGAGAGAATACTATGGAAATAAAAGTAATTTATTGAATCATTTTTACCGAACAAAATCTTACAGAAAAAAAAATGAGAATGCCATAATTATATGCCAACAAGTTGAGTAACACAGATGAAATGAAAATTACTAGAAAGAAACAAACTGTCAAATCTGACTCAAAACTAAAGTCAGAATATACCTATAACAAAGATACTGAAGAATAATAATAATTGTAGCAATAATAATAATTTCTCACAAATAATAGTCCAAGGACTCATGGCTTTATTACTGAATTCTACCAAATGTTTAAAGAAGAACTTATATCAGTTCTTCACAAATACTTCTGAAAGAGGAACAGAAAGATGAAGGAACAATTTCCAATTCATTTTGAAAGTATTATTACCCTGATAACAGAATGAGACAAAGATAGGACAAGACGAAAGCTACAGATCACATTTTCTAATGAATAGAATATGGAGGTCAAATCGGAACAAAATACGTATAAACCAAAAAGCAATACATAAAAAGCTTTATACCCCACAACCAAGTGAAATTCATCCCAGGGAGGCAAGGTTGGTTCAGCAACAAAACTCAATCAATGTAATATAACATTTCAACAGAATAAAAGACGAAAACCACATGTGATTTAAATAGACACAGAAAAAGCATTTAAAAGAATCCAGCAATGTTTCTTGATAAAAATATTTCAATAAACCAGGACTAGAAGGAAACTTCCTCAACGTGATAATGGGTATCTATGAAAAACCCAGAGCTAACATCATACTTAATGGTAAAGACGAAAGCTGTCCCCCTAAGATTGGGGACAAAACAAGGATGTCAGCTCTCATCACTTCTATTCAGCATTGTACTGGATGTTCTAGTCAGGGCAATTAGACAAGAAAAAGAAATAAAAGGCGTGCAGATTGGAAAAGAAGACAAAAAACTATCTCTTTTCACAGACTGTTTTATTTAATACAAAGATAATTCTAAAAATATGCAAAATAACTCATAGTTGATAAAATAATTCAGCAAGAATGCTGTATAATAGATCAATATATACATATTAGTTACATTTTAGTAGCAATGAATAATCTAAAATAAAATTAATAAATCAACTCCATTTACAAAAGCATCAAAAAGAATAAAGTCTTTAAGGATAAATTTAATAAAAGTCTATGAAATTTGTACATGGAAAGCTACAATACATTATTGAAAGAAATTATAGAACAACTAAATAAATGGAGAGGTGTCTTGTGTTCATGAATGTGAAGATTTAAACCAACTATCACTTTTCCTGAAATTACAAGGTTTACCAAAAATGCATATGAAAATGCAAGTGTCCTAGAATAGCCAAAACAATCTTGAAAATGAAGGACAAATTTGGAGGACCCACACTTTCTAATTTCAAACCTTACTATGATGCTACAGTCATTAAGATGGTGTACTGGTTTCATAAAGAAAGATATATGGTTCAGTGGAACAAAACTGAAAGTCCAGATATAAGTGCATATATTTATGATTAATAGTTTTTAACAAGGATACTAAGATGACTATGGAGAAACAATACTCTTTTCAACAAATAATTCTGGGACAGCATGTTATCTACATGCAAAAATGGAGGAAAATCAACTCCAAAGGGATCAAAAACCAAAATGGAATAGTTAAAACTACAAAATTCTTTGAAGAAAGCATAAGTGTAAATGTCTGTGACCTTGGATTAGGCATAAAGTTTTGGATAAGACACCAAAACACAAGCAATAGAGGAAAAAGATGGATAAACTGAACTTCATTAAAGATTTTATTCTTTAATAGATACCATCAGAAAAATGAAGAGACTGTTTTACAGAATGGGAGAAAATGTTTGCAAATTATATATCTGATAAGAGACTTGTATCTGTAACTCACAAAGAATATTTACAAGTCAATAGCAAAAAGAAATAATCCAATCAAAACATGGGAAAGGATATGAATAGTAATTTGATTATAGAAGATACACAGATGCCCAAAAACCGTATGATAAGATGCATAACATCATTAGCTATTATATAAACACTAATCAAAACCACAATACAATACCACTTCACACCCACTAGGATGGGTATAATAATAAAAAATAATAATGCAATATAATAATGAGTTGGTAAAGATGTGAAGAAATTCAAACCCTCATACAATACTGATGGAAATGTAAAATGGAGAAGTCTCAGTTTAAAAAAAAAGAAAGAAAGAAAACCCTTAGTCCATATTAAACGTAGAGTTACCATGAAAGTGCAAGTGTTAGTTACTCAGTTGTGTCTAACTCTTTGAGGTCCCATCGACCATAGAACACCAGCCTCCTCTGTCCATGGAATTCTCCAGGCAGGAATACTTCAGTAGGTAGCCATTCCCTTCTCCCAGGGATCTTCCCAATCCAGGGACGGAACCCAGGCCTCTTGCATTGCAGGCATCTGAGCCACCAGGATAGCCCCCATGTAACCCAACAATTATTATTCAATCAGAAAAAAATGAAATATAAAACATGGATTAACATCATATTAAGTGAAAGGATCCAGATACAAATGTCATATAATGTTCCATTGAAGTAAATGTTCAGAATTTATAAATCCATAGAGGCAGAAAATATTAGCAGTTTCCAGGGCTTGAGAGGAGGGGAAATTGGGAGTAAGTGCTAATGGGTACAGAGTATCTTTTTGAGATGATGAAAATGTTCTGGAGTCAAATAATGGTAATGTTTTCACAATTTCTTGAACATACTAAAACCATGGAATTAAACACTTAAAAAGGGTGAATATTGCAGCATGTGAATTTTATCTTTAAAAAGCCAGGCTCCTCTTGTCCATGGGATTTTCCAAGCAAGAATTCTAGAATGAGTTGCCATTCCCTTCTCCAAGGGATCTTCCCGACCCAAGGATCAAACCCAGGTCTACTGCATTACAGGCAGATTCTTTACCATCTGAGTCACAAAGGAAGGCTCCTAAAAAAATAAATCTTACCATGCTTTTGGTGCCAATAATAGGAGTCAGAAAAGAAGATCAAGAGTATCTTGTAAATTGTACCTCAAATGATCTAATATAAAGTCTGCAGAGGTCTTTAAAGACACTGGAAGTCATTAATGAAGGCAGGTTTACCTTTATAAGG
Source organism: Nanger dama (assembly GCA_917880005.1). Taxonomy (NCBI): domain Eukaryota; kingdom Metazoa; phylum Chordata; class Mammalia; order Artiodactyla; family Bovidae; genus Nanger; species Nanger dama. Next base: position 3,139,167 of record CAKJTW010000073.1, on the reverse strand, counting down.
TCCTGAAATCAATCTCATACAATGTAAGATGTAGTAACATGAGCAAATCCTTTTCTATACATTACTCACAACATATTCATGAAGTAGAAAAAGCAAATACCATTAACAGCCTTGTAGATACAGAAGCAGAAGTCTAGAGATATTCAATGACTTGCCTAGGGTCACATGCTAGCTTTTTTTTTTTTTTCTAGTAGTGGTTTACTCTGCCATGATGCATGCATAAAGTGTGTGTGTGTGTATGTCTGTGTGTGTGCAGATGTGTGCTAAGTCAATTCAGTTTTGTCAAACTCTTTGCAACTCTATGGACTGTAGCCTGCCAGATTCCTCTGTCAATCGGATTCTCCAGGCAAGAATACTGGAGTGGGTTGCCATGCTCTCCTCCAGAGGATCTTTCCAACTCAGGGATCTCATGTCTCCTGCATTGGCTGGTCAGTTCTTTAACACTAGTGCCACCACTTTTTCTAAAAGAAAATGAACACTTTAACTCTTCCCAACTTCTCATCTAATTCATGTCATTATCACCTATGTTCTTGCCTTTTGTGACAGCAAGATTCTATAACCTGTAGTGCCATGGGGTAACATTTCAAAATAGTTCTTTAAAATTGCAAATCCAGTACTTCATAATGGGGCCTTGAGAGTGGTTAGATCCACACTCAGCTTTTCTATCATTCTCTTGTGTTATTACCATGTAAAGACGTGCAGCAGTGCATGAAATGTGACAGATCATTATAAAATGAAAGAATGGCTATCTTTATTAAATTGTGAAGGATACAAGGATTAAAAGTACTCTTTTTGTCATTCCTGGTGTCTGGAAAATAAAAAAATCTATATATCAGTTTACACTAATTGAATGTATGAGTGAATGAATGATTGATTTTTAATATTTTGTTGGCCACAACATCTTTCTGAAGTGTGCTTCTTAAGGAAGCAGCCCAAGTCCTAGAAGATTATGAAGTTTTGAAAGTCTCCTAAAAAGAGTAGTTATCTTTCTGGAGTGGAAAGAATCAACAAAGAGAGAACCGTAGTTTTTATAAATGCTAAGTTCCATTCCTTCCTTCTATAATGACTGTCTGAAATCCTGGTTTCCCTTCAGTCTTAGTGAGTTTGGTGAGGCTGCTCTGTGGAATGCTGGCATGGAGCCTCTTGGATGATGGATAGAAGGGGTCAAGGGAAGCCAGAGGACAAAGCTTGGTTTGCTGCCACTTCACTGTCAGCCCACCACAGTCACTACTGACTCTAGTAGCTTCAGTATCAAGATAAAATAAAGAAAAGGACCTTGGAAGCAATTTCTCAAGGTTCCTATGTTAGCCATGCAGCAATGCCCATGAGCTCAAAGGGAGCATATTAAAGGCCAAGAGATGGCTCCATTGGGAAAAAAAAAAAAAACAGATAAAATTTTGAGGGTGATGAAATAAAAAAGCCCATATATTTATAACTTACAACAAATGAATTCATTCAGATAATATCACCGTTCCCCTGCAATCTGTATACAGCAGCTTAGGAACCTGCCATGCTGCCAAGTGCCAGATCAAAGTCATGTCTGCTGGGGATTAAAAACACTAAGCAATGAAACAAGGACTTGCTTTTAGAGCGAGTTTTGCTTTTGCCATAAACACTGCAACTTATCTGCACAGACCTTTAGTAACCTTGCAAGTAAGACTCAAAAATGAGCTTTAAAAGAAAGGCACTCCTCATGGCCTCTCTTGGCCATCTTCTAGCTACTACTCACTTGCTGGAAGAAAACAATTACCTGTATAAATAAAATTATCTACCTAACCATATATCTTGTAAAACTGGTTGGACATACTGTCAGTGAATTTGGAGGTTATCTTTGTGATAGACTATTTGTGCCGAGGGAGGGGTTGGATAAAATTCATTTTGAGGATCCTTGAGAGGTATTTCAAAGAGGTAATCATTCTGGTGTGACTGCAGATGTACTTTATGTACATGCAAATAAAGGGGCAATTTGCAAATTAAACTGTTTCTCCTACAGACAACTCTTTGCAAAGGGTTTTCAGAGATGTCAGAGGCAAGTATTTATATAATATAAGCATGATTGTCCTGAGTGATGATAAGGAGATCTCGCAGAAACTAATACTCAAAGAATAATTGAAAATTATTCTACACACTGTTTTCAGAAGCATCATTTCCTTTGGCTTTTTCAACCACTATATTACCTCCATTTTATAGATGAATTAACTGAGGCTTAGAAAGGTCAAGTGAATTTCCTAAGGCTAACTCTACCACATCCTAGCTGCTTGGAGCATGTCTGAAGCTAATCAGAGGACAGCTTATCTGCAGGCTCTATTCTCTGTACATATTCACTGGTGATAGCAAACTTTGGAATATTTCCCAGAACAATGACAGTCTCCTTGAAGCAATACACCAATCACATCCTGCTCCAAAGAGAGATCAGGTCATTCACAGGTGTTTCTAGCAACACGGATGTCAAATGCTCACAGAATCATAAAAGAGCTTGCTCTTAGAGACTGACCTTCCTCTTACTGGATATGTATCTAAATTTTTGGCATTTCCCTATGACCCCATAGGAGCATAATGGATAGATCAACAAGGAAGAAAGATTGCCAAGTAAAGACTGGGTCAAGTTGACATGATTAAAAGAGAGGGGGTACAGGAAAGGATAGGATGCCTTTTGATGGGGTGGAGGTTTCATGGAGGAGTGGGCACTTGAGTGAAGCCTTGAAAGAAGGTAGGACTTAAGAAAAGGCACTTGAAGCAGAGGGGGAGAAGTCTGAGTAAAGGTAAGGAAGGGGAAAGTGTGAGCATGCTTCCTTGGGGCTCTGATTTAAACCAATCATTTGTTGTACAATCTCTTTCCATTTTGCACTTACCCCTCTTATGACACTTCTCTCAGCAGTACATAATATTTGTTTCCACACTGATATCCCCCAGTAAACTTTGAGATCTTTGCAGGAAAAACTGTGTGTCATTCATCAGTGAGTTTCTAGCATCAAGCAGAAGGCCTGAAATATATTAACCTAACTGTGTACTTATTGGTTTGCTCCCATTGGACTGAGAATATGTTTTACTCATCTCTCCTTAGCACTTAGCACAGGCCTAGCATACAGTAGATGCTGAATGTTTTTTGAATTGAGATGAGTTAGTTTCCTCCCTGTTCTCTTAGTCTTTGAGTCTGTTTCCCCATTTGTAAAATAAGGGTTGTAAGAATATCTATTACTTCATAACATTGTTGTGAAGATTAAGTAAGCATTTAGTATAGCATTTAACACAAAGAAAATGTTCAGTAAATATTAGCTGCTATAATTATTATCATCATTTCCTTTTGTTGTTGTTGATAAGGGTTCCAGACCTGTTGATGGGAATAAGCTCCTCAAACTGTGCCAATCTTGGTCAGAGCTGTCCTTAGGTATGGGAAGCTATGCTTGTAGATTTTTCTCTCTCCTGTCCCATCATACTGCTTCTAGTGCACTCAAATACCCTTTGTAGTGTAAAACTTTAGCTGACCTTGGAGGGTATGTCCATCAGACCGGAAGCTCTCTAAGGATGGGGCCATCTCACACTCATCTCTGGACTCATAGAGGGCCTCATACAATATATGCATGCTTTTAACAAAATGAATGAGTAAAAGCTACTCTTCCTCTTCTTCTTCCTCTTCTAGTCTACCTCCAGCTCTTCTTCTCTGGCACTGGAGTCATAAATGCCTATAGTCTGAAGTCCCTTCTAACTAAGAGACAGGTATCAGGGGGCCCTGTGTTGTCTATCTCTGTTCTATTCTTCACAACTCTAGCTAACTCCTTTTAGGTCTTTGGTACTTGGGAATGAATATGTCTACAAAGCTGCAAAACTATTACAGTCTAATTTATGTCTGAAATATGTCATATATCTAAAAATAATTACTATCAAACTATCCATGTAAATAGCAACAGTTGAATTATTTAACTTATACCTGCACTTCCAGAGTAAAATAATAGGACCACTGGAACACATGCTGAAATTTGATATGGAGCTGATTTCTCATTCACACATTAAGAGGCATTGTCAACATTATTTGATTCATCTTTTTAGGAAGTCTGGCACTATGTAAGCAAACTTCTAGTTACTTTATCTAATGTAATCCTTAGAATTTTTCTAGTGGTCATCATTATCCCAATGGATGACATGTCATTTTCCCAAGATCACAGAGTTAACAAACACTGGACTCAAATCAAGTCTTTTACTCCTATATCAATAAGGCTTCTGAGTAAAAAACACTTTATTTTTGCAGGGTTTAACTAGTTAGGTGAGAAATTATTCCACATCTCGATAGTCCTTTCTACTGTTTCCTGCATCTATCTCTGCTCTTGTGGAAGCACAATCTAACTTAAACTTGCTAACTATTGTTTAGTAGCTAAGTCATGCCTGACTCTCTGTGATCCCATTGACTATAGTCCATGAGGCTCTTTTGTCCATGGGATTTCCTAGGCAAGAATACTGGAGTGGGTTGCCATTTCCTTCTCTAGGGGATTTTTCTGACCCAGGGATTGAACCCACATCTCCTGCATTGCAGGCAGATTCTTTAGCAACCAAATGTTGCTGACTAGTCCTCTTAAAATTGCGAAAGAGACAAGAAAATCTTCTGAGTGACATGATTACAGAAATTTCTAGAGAGCCATGGAGGCTATAGAGGTGGGGTAGCAGAAGAGGCCTTGCAGGACACTGGGAAGCAGGAAGCCTTTAATCATAAGCAACATAAATGAAGGATCCTGTCTCTGTTTTGAAGCTGAGCAGAGCTAAGGGACGTCAAGGATTGGATACCCACTTACTGATGAGTCCCTCCAGGCCCTAGGCAAGAAGTTAACCTCCCTTCTCTATATATAGGGTTTTGGACAAGATCTAAAGATGATTCAGTTAGGAGTTAGTGATAAGTAGTATGTTACATTGGAGAAGGCGATGGCACCCCATTCCAGTACTCTTGCCTGGAAAATCCCATGGATGGAAGAGCCTGGTAGGCTGCAGTCCATGGGATCGCTAACAGTCAGACACGACTGAGCAACTTCACTTTCACTTTTCGCTTTCATGCATTGGAGAAGGAAATGGCAACCCACTCCAGTGTTCTTGCGTGGAGAATCCCAGGGACGGGGGAGCCTGGTGGGCTGCCGTCTCTGGGGTCACACAGAGTCAGACACGACCGAAGCGACTTAGCAGCAGCAGTACGTTACATGTGGGCTGGCTGACTTTTTTTTTTAATTTTTATTTTTACTTTATTTTGCTTTACAATACTGTATTGGTTTTGCCATACACTGACATGAATCAGCCACAGGTGTACATGAGTTCCCAATCCTGAGCCCCCTCCCACCTCCCACCTCATATCATCTCTCTGGATCATCCCCCTGCACCAGCCCTAAGCATCCTGTATCCTGTATCGAACATAGACTGGTGATTCGTTTCTTACATGATAGTATACATGTTTCAGTGTGAAGAGTGGGTACGGATGCCAATCTATGGGAAGCAGAATGAATGATGAATCATGAGCAGAGTTTCATTTTATACACAGTAAAGTCACAGGCCACACTAAAGCATTATCTGATTTTTGAAAGAAATGCCCCCTCCCTCACAAATAACAAAGCAATAATACTACAACCAGTCTACATTTCTCTAAAAGGTCCAAAGCACTGAGAATGTAGGAGACAGTACTCTAGATAAAATACAACCCAGCTTGGTTTTAAAAAATACCCATCTGGCTTCAGGAAAAGAAGCTTTAAAATTGTATTTACACAGGTGCTGGCTCAGGTTTCTATTGAATCTGGCCCCAACATACTTTTAAGACACACCTCTGGCTAGATGAGGGAAACCAATGGCTGAAGAATGTGGAGGATAATTTATGAACTTTGTTAGCTTTTCTCCTGGCCTGTGGTTGTGGATCTGAATTTACCAGGGAGGTCAGATAAATCTTGTTGCAGACAAAAATGCACAGAGAGCTCTGATACCTTCATGTCCAAAGCCCAAAAGTCAAGAGAGGCAATGGACACATGCATGCTGGGCTTTCTGGGAAATGTTATTCATAGTGCCCTGGGAGACAAAGAGGAAAGAGGAAGAGATTAACTTTTGCTATGTTCTTATACAAATGATATTAGACCTTCAGATCACCAATTAAGTAACACTGAAGATAAGTGGTTGTTTGAGAACCTTACACCAACCCAAGGCCTTCTTTACCAGGGAACTGCCATAAATACTATCTGCCACCTCTCCTCTCTGCTACCAAAGGGACATCATAAGTGTATGTGTACTAATGACCATAGCTCCATTTCAGTAGATGAAATAAAAACTTATTGGGCTGTGCTAATATGAGCTGTGCTGCATATTATTTAGCTCTTATAATAACCCTGTGACCTATTACTATCCTCACAGAGGCACAAAGTTACACGAGTTGCTCAAGGCCCAATATCTATCTAATTTGGAGCCAAGGATTGAACTCCGGGTCTGTTTTACAAGGTTGATGCTTATAAGTGAACGACTGGCCAATGGAAATATCTGGAGTATCCATAAAATTTTAGAGATTTATTGTTAAAAAGATTTAGGCTGTTATAGATTTATTGCTAAAATATTCAAGATCATTTAGCGCAACACTTTTATTATTTCAATGGAATTTTGAAGTGAAAAGAAGGAATGGTAGATAGAATCTGCTTCTCTTTCACTGCATTTCATTCCACTATCTAGATAGCAGCATGCTTCCAAAAAGCCAAGAAAGTAGAATAAGATAGCGATGTACAACTCAGCATTGGCACAAGTTGGGGGTGGGGAACAGGCATAAAGGCCAATTGATGGTGTATCAAGGGATCTGTTGTATCTGATGAGGTTCCCCTTAACCATCTCTGGACTCCAGAATGTTCCTTAAACAAGTATCCTGCTTTCATGCAGCCCTGTCTTTTGGCAGTCTGTTCAATATTCCTAAAGTTCACTTCCTACCTTTTGTACCTGGCAGACTATTGTTGTTGTTGATGTTTAGTCACTAAGTTGTTGTGTCTGACTTTTTGTGACCCCATGGACTATAGCCCACAAGGCTCCTCTGTCCATGTGATTTCCCAGGCAAGAATACTGGAGTGGGTTGCCATTTCCTTCTAAAGGAATATTCCTGACTCAGGGAACAAACCCACATCTCCTGCACTGGTAGGAGGATTCTTCAACTGAGCCACTTGGGAAGCCCATTATGTGGGAAATTCTGTGCCATGTTCACTCCATAGTCACTAAAATGTCATATGACTTTGGGCAAGTCACTTTAACTCTTCTGTGCTTCAATTTCTTCATTTGTAAAGGGGACAAATAATACCCACTTCATAGGGTTATTGTGAGGACTGAATGAGAAAATGTCTACAAAACAACTAATACTTACTGAGTATGCAATAACTAGTTTTTTTATTATCTCTTATTTCCAGTGCCTTGTGTATGTCTAGTGCACACAACAAATAAACACCAATTGTGCTGAATAAATGGATGTTATCTGGGGAAAGTGCCAGTCATCAAATAGTCATTTTAGCTATCCCTGCAGTCAAGATAAAGATTTATTGTTGCCTCACATAATTCTTGGAGGTGCCAAGGCAACAATCTCTGAAGCTGTGAGGCTGGAAAACCCCTCAGACAAGAAATAAGAAACTACTGGAAAACCTTCATTTCTGCCACTTATATGTTCTATGAACCTAGGAAAGTCACTTCCTCTCTCTCTGGGCTTCAGTTTCCTCTTTACAAAATAGGTTGGTCAAATTTTTAAATTTTTAAGTTCTCTTCTTTTAATTTTTAGCAGGTTAGCATTTAAAGATCCTGTGGTTCAAAGCACTGAATCTTTTAAGTCTTTTCATTAAATATCTCTTGGATGAATCAATGCTGAGAAAGTGAAGGAACTTGTGAACATGGAACTATAGAAATGTGATTATTTAACTTATAAACTTGTAAGAGGTCCACAGTCTCCAGGGCCCACATCCAGGTACCACAGTGAAATCATGGTCCATCCACACTATCAGGTGTCCCAAGAGAGGAAGGACAATAAAAACCTTGATAAAAGAGAACATGATTTTGTCTCTGTGAATTTTTAGCTCTGTCCTGAAAGATAATATTTTCTGGTTTATGACATCAAAGAGGAGGGGAATGGGGTTTTCTTTCTCCTGGCCCCATAGGAAACATTCTGTGGTACACTTCTCCAAGTAGGCTCAAAGCAAAAAGTCTAGGAACATGAGTCTAACATTTGTATCAATACATACTGTCTGAGTTCTTCAGCTTGGCAATGAGAATTAAAATTCTCATGAGCCTGGGTGTTAAATCATGCTCCCTGTTCTGTGGTTCTGTGATGAGAGTGAATTAAGGAGATACCGAGCCTGGTTTCATCAGAATCAGAACTTTCTCTCTGAACATTAGGAGCTAGTGGAAAGATTATCACTCACATGCCCCTGCTGCTGCTTCTGCTGTTAAGTTGCTTCAGTCGTGTCCGACTCTGTGCGACCCCATAGATGGCAGCCCACCAGGCTCCCCCATCCCTGGGATTCTCTAGGCAAGAACACTGGAGTGCCTGTCGCTGGCCCTAACTAATGAAGAGTTTCTAGTGAACCACTAGCTATTATAAGTTTGTTTATTTTAAGGAAGAACATTCCCTGTGATGTTAGTGTTACTCACTGGTTTCTCCCCATAGTACTTTAAGTTTTTCTTCTTTAATTTCTGATTCTGTTGTTTCTCTTCACTGTTGTCTTTCTTGTTTGCACTTTCCTTCTGCTTTAGGTTAGTATGTTTATATATTTGAGAGGTAGCTGTGCCATAAGAGAGTGACTGCTACTTTGGACCCAGAAGACCTGGCTTTAAATCCAGATGCTCCACTTACTTCTGGAGAGAGAAATGGCAACCCACTCCAGTATTCTTGCCTGGAGAATCCCATGGACAAAGAAGCTTGGTAGGCTACAGGCCATGGGGTCTCAAAGAGTTGGACAGGACTTAGCAACTAAACTACCACCACTTCACTTACTAACTGTTGATTAACTGAAAAAAACATCAGTTTGCTTACATGGAAAATCAGGAGGATGACCTCTCCCCCTGTTCCAGGTGGTTGGGAAGTTCAGATGGAAATGAAATATGACTGAAGAAATTTAAAGGTGTCCAGGGTTATGATCAATAGGTTCCTTCAGGAAGGATCTGTATCTTGAGTATGTGAGCCTAATATCCCATGTGTAGTAATTATCCAGCAAATGTATACTGACTGAATGCAAGATAGATTACCACCAGGCCAGTTCTTATGAAGTATTCAGTAAAATATAGGCACTAGTGCAGCCAGAAGCTGTGGTGATTCCAATGGGATGCATCAGGAGCCACAACATGGACTGGAAATAAATGGACTGAGAATTCTAATCCTTGCTCCCTTTATAAAGAATCATTAACCCCAACTCTCAGTTTCCTTTTCTGGATAGAGGGAAGTTCCCTTTTCTGTGCTTTCTTCTGAAAGGTACAAAGCTTACCTGCTTCCTTGGAATTCTGAGAGCAGTTGCTAGCTCTGAAGAGGAGTGTGAACACTTGAATAATAGCTTCCAGAAGTATGCACACATGGCTATTATACCTGAAGAGATTGCTTTTTGAAATAATGAATTCTCCCAGAATTCAGTTGTTATGAGGGACAGTGTGTTGGTTGCCATGGGACTAGACTAGAGACTACAGAAATAAGAAGCAACTCCTACCTCTGAAGAAAAAGTGGGTCTAACACTTACCTGTGCAATAGCAGCCAACTGCTAAAATCTACCACCCAGAGTTTCATAATTATCAAGAGATTCTCTGGGGATTAAAAAAAAAAAAACCAACTTCTGGCTGCAGTATATGGATGGGCTTTAAAAATATAACATATTTGGGAATAGTAAGGCAAGGTAAAGGGAGACAATGGACTCACGCAGCCTTGCAGGTGACATAGAAATTTCTTGTTAATCATTGTTTCATTAAATGCATTTGCTATAAATTATCAGCCACAGGGCCTTATATATCAGCAATGGCAAATTCTTGACATGGCCCCCAAATTGGGCTCTAATAAGAGACTTGGGTGGGCATCAACTAGAATGAGTTATAGAGCTAAATTATTTTTTCTGCAGGCCTGTTGTCTAGTCCTATTATGAGGAAGACCAGAATTAAGCCAAAAAATGTGTAAAGACAAATAATCATAGGGAAATATATGGTAAATTCATAACTCAGCTGGCCACCTGGACCCTACTTTCTCTGAGACAGAGAGCTTTTCCATAACACTTCGTACCAGATAGTCCTCAAATCTACCTTCTTCTATACTATCTGGGTTATATGTGGCATACAAGGGCTTCCCTCATAGTTCAGTCGGTAAAGAATCTACCTGCAATGCAGGAGACTGGGGTTCGACTCCTGGATCCTCTGGAGAAGGAAATGGCAACCAACTTTAGTATTCTTGCCTGGAGAATCCCACGGACAGAAGAGCCTGGCAGGCTATAGTTTACGGGGTCGCAAGAGTTGGACACGACTTAGCGACTTTACTACTACTACTACTATGTGGCATCCAGCAAATTCACTCATACATATTTTATGATTATCCACATGGTTACAGTACAAAAGCCTAAAAATTATGTGGCATATTTTCAGTTTCTCCTCTGGGTATTGCAAGGTTGAGTGATATACCAGATCATCAGAAAAAAAGTATCTTCTTCACTGGCCATATCAGAAGAATGTTTAAAATTAGATAATCTAGAGAGTTACTAAGACACCAGAGACCAGAAAGAGCCAAATTTACTATGCAGATTTGTAAGCAGAGCAGTGACCATCTAAAGCAAGAGTCGACAAACAGCAAAAATTCACAAGCCAAATTTAATGTGCTTTTTCTTTTTGTGTGGTACAAGAACTGAGAATGAATTTTAGATTTAAAATAGCTGAAAAAATTTTTTAAAAAGTATTTAAAGGCATGTGAAAACTGAATGAAATACAAATTTCAGTGCCCATAAAGTTTTACTGGAGCACAGCCACACCCATTGGTTTTGTCTAGGACTGTTTTCATGCTACAAAGGCAGAGTTGAATAATAACATCAGAGACTATATAGGCCACAAAGTCTGTTACTATCTGGCCCTTTACAGAAAAATGTTTGCTGACCCCTAATTAAAGTCTGGCTATGATATTTTTAAAAAAATCAGAGACAGTTAAAAGATACTATGAGCTTTGTGAAAAAAATATTTGACTCGTGCAATAAGGATCAGTCAACTTCTTGGCCAAAGACACCCGATGGAGGCCCTTTTGAAGTTACAAGTAGGGCTTTCTAGGTGGAGATAGTGGTAAAAAACAAAACAAAACAAAAACAACAACAACAAAAAAAACACCTGCCGATACAGGAGACATAAGAGACTTGGGTTCCATCTCTGGGTAGGGAAGATCCCCTGGAGGAGGAAATGGCAACCCCCTCCAGTATTCTTTCCTAGAAAATCTTATGGACCGAGGAGCCTGGCAGGCTACAGCCCATAGGGTCGCAAAGAGTCAGACAGGACTGAAGCGACTTAGCATGCACACACAAAGTTGCAATTAGATCCTCCTAACATAGCTAACTTGCCCCTGGGAAATGTTACTCCTAAAGTCAGGGAGTGAAGAGGACACTGAAATGCACCAAAAACTCTCTGCAAGACTCCAAACAAGAAGTAACATTCGATTCCACATGAGTTGAGGTGGGAAAGAGTAGATTTAAAGGACAGAAAGAGTTCAATGAGGGTTCACTTACATTTCTTCCCTCACAGAAACCTGGGGAGAGAGAGAGAATCAAAGCCATACTTATATAAAATTTGCCAAGGATACTAAATTGGGACATATTGTAAACATCAGTGAGGATGGTGTAATTCTTTGAGTTCAGAATGTAAACTACAGTTTCAATTTTATGATGTGTACCAAACAGTGCTCCATGCGTACAAAACAAATGGATGTACAATCTCCAATGTTTTACTAGAAAATGTCTGAAAAATAGTAAATTCTTGAGCACATAATGCACATGATGAATTAATTAACCCTCTTTGAAACATGATGAGGTAGAGATGAGGATTCATATCCTGATTTTCCAGATGAGAAAATGGAAAAGAAAGGAAGTTATCCAGCCATGGTCATAGTGCCGGGAGAAGAGGGAATCTGAGTCCTGACTTAACTCAGCCCATCCACAGTGCACTCTCTGAGCTGGCTCCATCCTCATCTGAGGATTGGTTTTTTAAGAGGTGGGAGCTAGGATTCACCATCTTCTAGGAAGGCAAAACCAAATGTGCATACAGGTATAAACACACGTGTTTGCTGAAATAACAGTGATGGTGTTTGTTATTTGTAGAATTGTCACAAAAAGTCTAAGCTGAAAGGGCATTTTAAAAGTATCTTAGTTTAACTCCCTTATTTTACAGACAGGGAAAACTGAGGTACAAACAGGGAAACTTTCTTAGCCAATGTCACAAAACTAAATCCCCTCTGAGCCCCTACTCTGCTCAAGGATATCACATTCCTTTGACTTCCTGGTCTTTTTGATAACATCCAACATGCCTTCCCCTTTCACCCTCCCACTCATCCCACCCACCACCACTAGCTAATTCTCTACATGCTTGTTTCAAACCCAGAGACCATCCTCTCAACAGCACATACCTGGACACACACATGCACACACACACACACATTCTTTTAATAAGTTCCCATCAATCAAGTTTTAATGATTTTAACCCCCGTGGCCTACAGTTGTTTTTTTATCATCATTTTTAAACCCCAAATAAGCAGATTCTTCCTTGACTAGCTTCATCTTCACCCTAAACTCTCAGCAATACTGACAATGAGAAAATGTGAGGCTCTCTTCTCTTCTTCCTCAACAAGAAAACCTGGCTAGATTACAATCGACTCTTTGCTGAGTCTTGCACCAATGACAGCATTAAAGCCTCATGGTTTATGAACTACCAAAGCTAGAAATGGATTTTTTTCTGACGTGCCAGGCTTTTAAGTCTTGTACCTGTGCCCAGTCCAAAGATTTCTGAAACCCTGAATAAAGTGGTAATCAACACTCTGAATACTCCATCTGAGTTAACTGACAACAACAAACAAATTAGGAAGAAAAGGTTTGTTCTCCCACTCCCTCCAAGACAGGTGGAATTCCAAGTTTCAACAAGGCAGATTCAGAATCACCTTTAGAAAGGCCAATTGGGCAATAAAGATGCATTGTAAAAATGAAAAAAAATCAATAAATGCTCTGCAGGTAATAAGACAGCCCCCTGCCTTCAAATAGAGATAATAATGGCAGTAAACTGCAGCCACCAAACTTTAAAGGTAAAAGAAAACACCAATACGTTTTTTTCTTTTTGCTTTGTTTCATGTTTTTAAATCACTTACTCCTGTCCCTCAAAGGGCTCAGGACTGGAAGCTGGGGTTCACATTCCAAAGGAACCAATGGGCTCCATAGTTTTGTAAAGAACTCACTGAAGATTTTCATATTTCAAGGAGTTTAGAGCATTTGGCTCCATGAGCTCACAGAGGCTCATTTTCTTAAAGAAAATATCACCAAGTTTCTCTAACAAGTGATTCTAGGGTCTGAAGAATTTTGAGACCTTGCTGGATTTCCAAATGCTTGGCAATTTGAGTGATTACCCCTCTCTCAGCTTCCTTGGTCTCAAATAGTCCAAGATCCACATAATTGTAGAGCTCCTCCCAAGCAGCCCTGCCAGCTGCCCTTCTGCCTGCCTCCCTCCTTCAGCCCTAATTTCTGTAGAAAGCTCCCATGTGGAATATGTTATGACAGCAAAATCTTCCCTTTCACAATATAGTTGATCATTTCCACAGTTTTCCAAAAACAACAATATTGTGACCCAGATTTTTAAACCCAGAGGCAGCATCAAATACAATCTAATCTATCTAACTATTGAATTTTCTTTTCGCTTACTTTCTTGAACTCTTTTCCCATTGGATATAGTTGCTGTTACTGTGGTGCCTGGGCTTACTGACACATTGATTCTGATGGGTGCTATGGTTCATTTTCTGCTTTATAGATAGGGCCTAACTGAAGCCAAGGTATGGGAATGAGGCAGGTTCTCACTGGAGATGTTGGGGTGATCTGAAGTCTCTGGCACTACTCCTCATTTCCTTTTCTGACAACCATCCTTTTCTGAGTACTCTTAAGGAACAAAGACACTGATCTCTGTCTCTTTCCAAACTGCCTATGCCTGGGCACTGGGGCACTGGACCTCATATTGCTCAGTTTAAGCAGTAGCAATGTGTCACTCAGGGTTATGGGTGGAACATCCAGCATGCTTTCTTTAATGCTAAATGGTATCTGTCTTCTTACTGCCTGGGGAACTGGAAGAAAACAAAATAGGTTTCCATTTTATAGGTATTTCTTCCACCTGGCCAAAATGGTGAAAAGATAATCATCATTCCAATTGGCTATCAATAGGGAGACCAGTTAAAGAGCACACATTCTTATTTTCTCTCTAATTGCCAAGAACTCTGTGGTGCTTCTGCTGTCCTCTGATGGGTGTCACCACATTCCTGTTGAAAGGTGTGGCCAATATACCTGCCACTTTTAAGACTGTCCTCAGGAATTATAGCTTTATATAAGGAAAAGCTGTCTCCTTCAGTTCTGACTTAAAATTTCCAGGCCAGTGAGAAGGAAGAAAAATGTCTTAGCAGGAAGTACTTCCTTTGTGAGAAGTGGAGGCAGGAATAGATACTGGTGTTTAGCAACTGAGTCTGCTACCAGAGCAGAGCATCTCTGTATAGAAGCTGTTAATTAGTGTCCTTTCAAGAAGGAATACTTAGTACAGGATGGGGAGTGAAGTGGATGGGTAGGAGGCTTAAGCCTAGGGAGATTGGGAAGGAAGGAGGCAATAGCATATATAGGAGGTCTGGAAGTGTAGGAGGTCTTCCTCCTGTAAGATGTAGCTTGAGCACCTCTTGGGGCTAAGCAGATATTAATTATTTTAAGCTAAATAATACTAAGGAGCCAGTTTTTGAGGCCACTTAGCTTAATATAAGATACAACTTAGCTTAGGATTATGGGCTATTGGACAGGATCTGAAGGAGAGAATAAAAGTTTCTTATCACTTTGGATACTTATCTACCTAGGAGCTATTAATGCACAAAGGCCCCAAGGAGGCAGCAGCAGGAGGGAGCAGGTGCATAGACTGATGGTCTGCTGAACAGTGAGAACACTTCCTTTCTGGGGCCGAGGCCAGGAAGCCTTCACTAAGGAATAGTCTTGTATTCACCACAGAGTACAGGCTGGGGACTTGGTCTGGATTTCTCCACTTCTAACCTCTCTAATAAGGACATTTTTTCCCCTCACTAGGCAGGAGAATGGAACACAAGCAAGGAGGAAATTAAATCTTTTCAAATCATTAATTTTTTCTTTTGTTCCTAGGACCCACCAAGCTCCAAGCACCAGCTGGGACCAACTTCATTGCCTGTACTAACAAGGCTGCCAAAGACAGGGGGCCAGCAAGTATGAAAATTGACTTTTAAGGCTCTTAGGTTCTTTGAACCAACACTGCCAGTGACTTTGTCCCAGAGATCATAAAATCCTGAGTCCTGATAGACTGGTGTCTCTTTTAGAAGAGAAAGGGAGAGAAAAGTGAGTGTCCAAGATCCTTTACCTTCAGCGGCTCTTTTAAAAAGACTTTGCAGCTTCCACAAGTGAGAGCTCCATAGTGACAGCCAGAAGCTTCATCCCCACAGATCAGGCAGGTCTTCTGGGGTGGAAAGTAATAGTCGATGGGCAGAACATGGTCCCTGGTGGTCTCCAAACTGAAAAGATCCAAGAGAAATAATGCAACACATGTCAGTAGTTGGCAGAAACAAGAAGGTAGAAGTCTGAATCTTCAAGATTAAACTGCATGTGTAAATTATTATTTATTGCTTAACAGAGTCAGTGTGAAGCTGAATTTTCCTTGGACTTCTCCTAGGGATTATTTTTGTAGGGTTTCCTATCATGTGGACAGGGCCCTTCTGGATCCTATGAAAGGATTTGAGCAGTTTTCTAAAATCAGCCAATCCCTTGGGCTATGTCTGCATGAGGGACGGATGAAGGCAGAAACCGGAGATAAATGTCTCTAACTTAAGGTGGTGGTCATGAAACACTTTCAGAGTAATTAAATGGTATGAACTCAGTCCTAAAACCTTACTTATCCAAAGTGAGACCTATGGCGATACCAGACTAAGCATCAAAGCAGTTTGATGTGCTTTTTCTAGTTCTCTGAGTCTTACTCTCATCTGTAAGTAGGAATATTACCCAGCCTACTGAACTACTTGTGTGAGCAGAAGTATAAATAAGCCAAAAGGATAAAAAGCTCTTGTAATGAATACAGAAGTGAGGAATTACAATTAGTATTTTCATGCTAGTCTTTTTTTTTTTCCAATCCCTTTCTTTCCTTAGGAGTCTATCTAGATAACATGGACATTTCCCCATTCCCATTCTATAACATAAGGTAGCAGTTAAGTAATACACAGTGATGCTGTAAATCTTTCAGGCAACCCTCTAAACACTTAGCTATTAGAATACTCATGTTCCTTGGTCTAAGAGTTTCAAAGGTCACCTAGTTAACTGTCTATCTCCAAGAGGATCTGTGTCTGTGTCCTTCCAGGTGGCCTGAAAGAGAGAGGCAGAAACCCAATCCTAAAACCTTAATGGAAAGGTAGATCTTAGTCTCCCACAGTAATAAATTCAAGTTTAAATAAAGGGAACATGGTTCATACTACTCAAAGGTCAACTTTTTTCTCTTCTATGTCTTATGTCTAATCATTAAACAAAACATATGTGGTTTCCCGGGTTAATCTGCTACAGGTAGGTGACAACTGCCTATTCTCTTATCCACAAGAATGCAAACACTATTTTACTTACTTTTTTGCTTTTACTTATTTATTGGAGTATAATTGATTTATAATATGGTGTTAGTTTATGTTGTACAACAAAGTAAATCAGCTATATGAATACATATATCCCTCCCTTCTTGAACCTCCCTACCCCTTATCCCACTTTCTCTAAGTCCTCACAGAGCACCATGCTGAGCTCCCTGTGCTATACAGCAGCTTCCCACTGGCTATCTATTTTACATATAGTAGTGTATACATGTCAACCTACTCTCCCAATCCATCCAACCCTCCCTTACCCCACTGTATCCACATGTCCATTTTCTATGTTTACATCTCTATTCCTACCCTGGAAACAGATTCATCTGTACCATCTTTGTAAATTCCATACATATTCATTAATATATATTTGTTTTTCTCTTTCTGACTTATTCAACTGTGTATAACAATAAAGGCTGAGGAAAATGTGGAGAAAACAAAAACCCTCTTGCACTGTTGGTGGGAATGTAAATTGATACAACCATTGTGGAGAAGAGTATGGAGGTTCCTTAAAAAAACTAAGAATCTATAACTGCCATATGACCCAGCAATCCCACTATTGGGCATATACCCTGATAAAACCGTAATTCAAAAACACACATGTACTCCCCAATGTTTACTGCAGCAGCACTATTTACAATAGCCAGGACATACAAGCAACCTAAATGTCCATCAACAGATGAGTGGATAAAGAACCTGTGATACATATACACAGTGGAATATTACTCAGCCATAAAAGGAAAAAAAAAAATTGGTTCATTTATAGTAATGTGGATCGACCTAGAGTCAGTCACCATTTTTATGAGTACTTCTTTCTTACTAAGGCAAGAAGGAAGGAAAATAGCTCTAATGATAGCCTGTTTGCTGTGTCGCATGATTTCAACTCTTTAAAACACCACTGTGAAACATTTATTATTATTATTATATCAAATGAAGAAATTCAGACTGAGAGTGGAGAAGCACAAACCTTTTTGAAATCAAGTACAGGAATCTCTGACTCCAAATCTAACACAGCATCCATTACCCTATTGTCTTCTCAGTAATCACCTTCACTTTCTATCCATGATTCTTTGGTTATCATACTCAGCAGAACCATCAGAGTCCCCCAAAAAGCATGAAATGTTATGCTCCTCTCAACCCTAAGTGAGAAACCTTGGCAGGGCAAGAGCAAAGAAGGCTTTCACTCAGGCTACACTTGACAAGCCCTTTATCTCTAAGAGACAAATATTAGCCTTATTCACAGCCAAAATACAACAGAAAACACTCAGAAACTTCTGCTGATATGCAAACCCAGCAGCTGCTTATGGTGGCCTATCTTTTCCCCCATAATTCATCCCAAGCCAGCAGGAGTCTATCCACCAAAATAAGACTAGGAGGGCCATGAGTTCCACAGGAAAAGAGCTCAGTTCCCAGATATGAATGAGCCAAAAGCTAAGAACATCACTCCTTTGGCTAAAAATGTCATTTCCTTGGGTAAAAATAGTCATTAAAAAATTAATTTATTATTCATCTTCTTACATTTCATGACTTCTATAGCTAATAAAAACAGTTCAAATAAAATCAGAAGGATATGTAATATTAAGGCACTTTATGTGCCAGGCCATTTCATATATATCAATGCATTTAATCTTCCCAACAACTGTACAAGGTAGTTCTGTATCATCCCTATATTATAAGAGTGGAAGCTGCTGCTCAGAAAAACTCAGCAAACTTGTTCAAGATCACTGTTCTAGTAAGCGGAAATGCCAGGTTACCATCCTAGGTAAGTCTAACTGCAAAGCATAGATTTGAAACAAATGACTAACCATATTATGAAATTGAAGGTCTAAATTAGGTAGATAGCTTCAACTCAACTCCTACGGATAAGGTACAGGTCTAGGTGTTGGGAATATACTAATGATCAAGATATGAACTTTGCTTCTAAGCAACTTACTATCTACTACAGAAGAAAGACAGGAAGCAAAGAACTGTATAATAACATAGTAGATTATATAATAAAGCAAAGTGTGTACTGCTACAGATGAGGAAATACCTCAAAGATAGAAATGCTTTTTGAAAGGTATGTTGTTGTTGTTTAGTTGCCAATTTGTGTCTAACTCTTTGTGACTCCATGGACTGTAGCATGCCAGATTTCCCTGTCCCTCACCATCTCCCAGAATTTGTCCAAGTTTAAAAGTATAAATATATGCAGGTATGTATATACAAATACATATATGTATTTACATTGAGTGACTGAACTGAATTGATATTTACATATGTAAAATGACAGTAATTATTATATGAATGAAAAGTAAATATTAGATAAACAAACTGGGAGCCTGCATAGAGTAAATAAGTGGTCCTTTTAGAGACTTTAAAAATAGAAAATTTCATCCATATTAAAATTTAAAATGCAAGTTATTTAAAAGAACCTAATCAATCTAATTTATAGTCAATACTCCAAGACTGAAAAAAGTCATTTTATTTATTGCGGCTTCCCTGGTGGCTCAGACAGTAAAGAACCTGTCAAAAATGTGAGACATGCAAGTTCAACTCCTGGGTTTGGAAGATCCCCTGGAGAAGGAGATGGTTACACATTCCAGTACTCTTGCTTGGAGAATTCCATGGACATAGATGCCTATAGGGCTACAGTCCATGGAGTCACAAATAGTCGGACATGACTGAGCAACTAGCACTTGATTTATAAGATATGAATAATGAAACACACCTCACATAAAAATAATTATGGATAAAGAAGCTGTGGTACATATATACAATTGAATATTGTTCATCCATAAAAAGGAACACATATGAGTCAATTCTAATATGGTGGAAGAATCTAGAGCCTATTATATAGAGTGAAGTAAGACAGAAAGAGAAAAACAAATATCGTATATTAACACATATATATGGAATCTAGAAAGTTGGTACAGATGAACCTGTTTGCACGGCAGCAATAGAGATGCAGACACAGAGTACAGACTTATGGACAAGGGGAGTGGGGAGGAAGGAGAGGGTGGGTTGTACGGAGAGAGTAACATGGAAACATATACACTACGATATATGAAATAGATAGCCAGTAGGAATTTACTGTATGATTCAGGGAACTCAAACCAGAGCTCTGTGACAATCTAGAGGGGTGGGATGGTGGTAGGAAGTAGGAGGAAGGTTGAAGAAAAAGGGGACATATGTGTATCTAAAACTATACAAAAAGATCTTCATGACCCAGATAACCATGATGGTGTCATCACTCACCTAGAGCCAGACATTTTGGAGCGCAGAGTCAAGTGGGCCTTAAGAAGCATCACTACAAACAAAGCTAGAGGAGATTATGGAATTCCAGTTGAGCTATTTCAAATCCTAAAAGATGATGCTGTGAAAGTGCTGCACTCAATATTCCAGCAAATTTGGAAAACTCAGCAGTGGCCACGGGACTGGAAAAGGTCAGTTTTCATTCCAGTCTCAAATAAAAACAATGCCAAAGAATGTCCAACCTACTGCACAATTGATCTTATCTTACACGCTAGTAAAGTTAACGCTCAAAATTCTCCAAGCCAAGCTTCAGCAGTATGTGAATCGTGAACTTCCAGATGTTCAAGCTGGATTTAGAAAAGGCAAAGGAACCAGAGATCAAATTGTCAACATTTCTTGGATCATAGAAAAAGTAACAGAATTCTAGAAAAACATCTACTTCTGCTTTATTAACTAAGTCAAAGCCTTTGACTGTGTGGATCACAACAAACTCTGGAAAATTCTTAAAAAGATGGGAATATCAAACCACTTTACCTGCCTCCTGAGAAATCTGTATGCAGGTCAAGAAGCAATAGTTAGAACTGGGCATGGAACAATAGACTGGTTCCACATTGGGAAAGGAGTACGTCAAGGCTGTATATTGTCACACTGCTTATTTAACATATGCAGAGTACATCATGTGAAATACTGGGCTGGATGAAGCACAAGTTGGAATCGAGATTGCCAAGAGAAATGTCAGTAACCTCAAATACACAGATCTGTATGTGTATTATGCTTATGGCAGAAAGCGAAGAACTAAAGAGCCTCTTTTGAAATTTAAAGAGGAGAGTGAAAAAGCTGGTGGGAATGCAAACTAATACAGCCACTATGGAAAACAGTGTGGAGATTTCTTAAAAATTGCAAATAAAACTGCCTTATGACCCAGCAATCCCACTGCTGGGCATACACACCAAGGAAACCAGTGTTCATTGCAGCATTGTTTATAATAGCCAGGACATGGAAGCAACCTAGATGCCCATCAGCAAATGAATGGATAAGAAAGCTGTGGTACATATACACAATGGAGTATTACTCAGCCCTTAAAAGAATAAATTTGACTCAGTTCTAATGAGATGGATGAAACTGGAGCCGATTATACAGAGTGAAGTAAGCCAGAAAGAAAAACACCAATACAGTATACTGACACATATATATGGAATTTAGAAAGATAGTAATGATGACCCTGTATGTGAGACAACAAAAGACACACAGATGTTTAGAACGGACTTTTGGCCTCTGAGGGAGAGGGAGAGGGTGGGATGATTTAGAAGAGTGGCATTGAAACATGTATACTATCATGTAAGAAACGAAGCTCCAGTTTATGGTCGATACAGGATACAGGATGCTTGGGGCTGGTGCACGGGGATGATCCAGAGAGATGATATGGGGTGAGAGGTGGGAGGGGGTTTCAGGATTGGGAGCTCGTGTACACCTGTGGCTGATTCATGTCAATGTATGGCAAAACCAATACAGTATTGTAAAGTAGAATAAAGTAAAAATAAAATTTAAAAAATAAATAAATAAATAAAACCTTAAAAATAAAAAAATTCAACATTCAGAAAACAAATATCATGGCATCTAGTCCAATCACTTCATGGCAAATAGATGGGGAAATATTGGAAACAGTGACAAACTATTTTCTTGGGCTCCAAAATCACTGCAGATTGTGACTGCAACCATGAAATTAAAAGATCCTTGCTCCTTGGAAGAAAAGCTATGAGACCAACCTAGACAGCATATTAAAAAGCAGTCTGCCAACAAAGGTCTGTCTAGTTAATGCTATTGTTTTTCCAGTAGTCATGTATGGAAATGAGAGTTGGGCTATAAAGAAAGCTGAGTGCTGAAGAATTGATGTTTTTGAATTGTGGTGTTGGAGAAGACTCTTGCGAGTCCCTTGGACTGCAAGGAGATCAAATCAGTCAATCTTAAAGGAAATCAGTCCTGAATATTCATTGGAAGGACTTATACTGAAGCTGAAACTCCAATACCTTGGCCACCTGATGTGAAGAACTGATTCACTGGAAAACGCCCCAATGCTGGGAAAGATTGAAAGCAGGAGGAGAATGGGATGACAGAGGATAAGATGGTTGGATGGCATTCCAAACTCGATGTACATGAATTTGAGCAAACTCTGGAAGTTGGTGATGGACAGGGAAGCCTAGCGCACTGCAGTCCATGTGATCACGAAGAGTTGGACATGACTGCATGACTAAACTGAACTGATGGCTGATTCAGGTTGAAGTGTGGTAGAAACCAACACAATATTGTAAAACAATTCCCCTTCAATTAAAATTAAATAAATTTAAAATGTATAAGGAAAAAAAAAACGTAAAGAATGTGGAAAAGTAGGAGAAATAATAAAGTCAATTTTAAAATTTGAATTTTTCCTTAATGACTGTGGCTTTGTAGTAGAGCCTGAAGTCAGGCAAGTTGATTCCTCCAGTTCCATTTTTCTTTCTCAAGATTGCTTTGGCTATTCGAGGTTTTTTGTATTTCCATACAAATCTTGAGATTATTTGATCTAGTTCTGAGAAAAATACTGCTGGTAGCTTGATGGGAATTGCATTGAATCTGTAGATTGCTTTGGATAGTATACTCATTTTCATTATATTGATTCTTCCAACCCATGAGCATGGTATATTCCTCCATCTATTAGTGTCTTCTTTGATTTCTTTCATCAGTGTTTTATAGTTTTCGATATATAGGTCTTTAGTTTCTTTAGGTAGGAATATTCCTAAGTATTTTATTCTTTTCGTTGCAATGGTGAATGGAATTGTTTCCTTAACTTCTTTTTCTACTTTCTCATTATTAGTGTATAGGAATGCAAGGGATTTCTGAGTGTTGATTTTATATCCTGCAACTTTACTATATTCACTGATTAGCTCTAGTAGTTTTCTGGAATTTAGAAGACAGTAATGATGACCCTATATGTGAGACAACAAGAGACACAGAGGTATAGAGTGGACTTTTGGACTCTGAGGGAGAGGGAAAGGGTGGGATGGTTTGGGAGAATGGCAGTGAAGCATCTGTATTTTCCTGTAAGAAACGAAGCGCTAATCTATGTTTGGTGTAGGATGTAGGATGCATGGGGCTGATGCACAGGATGATTCAGGTAGAGGATGTGGGGTGGGAGGTGGGAGGGGCCTTCGGCATTGGGCGATTGTGTTCACCTATGGCTGATTCGTGTCAATGTATGGCAAAACAAATACAGTATTGTAATTAAAAAATAAATAAATTTAATTAAAAAATAAATAAATAAAATTTGAATTTTTCCTAATTACAACCCACTTTGGCTAGAGGCCTGAGATATGACCTTACCATGCCAGTAGGATTCCCACTGACACTGACAAAGGGAATACTGCCATTCTGTCTCATGGACTGATGTTCTGGCACTGGAAATGAAAATTCTGATTGCAGTCTTTCTCTCATGTTTGTATTCCAGAGAAACTCATGCATGTTTGTATCAGGAAGTATGTGCAGAAATGGATGTTGCAGCTTTGTTTATAGAAGCAGACATAATACAAGAGAAAGAGTGAATAAATTATATCATATTCATTCAATGAAATACAATTCAGCAATGACAAGAAGCAGAGAACATCTACAAACAGGTGAATTTTCACAAACTAATGTTGCAGGAAAAAAACATAACTCATAAGAGCCTACATACAATATGACTCAATTGGATAAAGTTTAAAAAGAAGTAGAAGCAAACAATATGTAATTTGGGAATATATACGTGAAAAACATAAAAATGCCAGGGAGTAATAAACCCCAAATATAGCATAGTGGTTATCCCTGAGGAAGTAATGATATAATGAAAGGAGGTAAAAACTGATTTATGCATTCAGTAAAAACATGTATTAAGCACCCGTTACATATTAGGTACCATTCTAGGTCCAAGGGTTAAGTTGGGGACAATAAAAATGTTATGTTCTCATTACTTAATTGGGGTTCATGAATGTTGTTTTATTATCATACTATATAAGTAACTTGAATGTTACATGTATTCCTTTGTGTAGCTATAACATAACACAATTTAAAAAATAAAAGACTAAAAGAACAACCTCTGAAATGTCTAACACATCCCTAAATAACTCTAACTAGAAGCACAGCAGAGGTTTCCTTTGAGAATAAGTAAGGGCAGAATTTGCACACAACATTGTGTTTTTTCCCACCACCCCTGGGTTATGTGCTCATTTATCATCCCAATGCTCGACATTTAGTTTTATGAAGTCTGAAACAAAAGTCCTGCCACATAAAATGGAAATTTTCCAAACAAGAACATGATTTGCTTTTCTCCAATGGTTTCACAATTAATTAAATGAAAATGAATTACTAGAAAGCTATAGGCTTACAAACGTCAGCTCAACCATGAGAAAGTTGGGCTCAGAAACCCTTAGCACCCAGTTATAATCTCAGTCTCTCTCTCCCTCCCTGTGTCTCTCTCCCTTTCTCTCTTTTTCACTCCGTCTCTATCTCTCTGGATCTCTGTCTCCCTGCCTTTCTCTATTATTTCTTTCTCTTTGTCTCTCAGACTTGAGGATACTTTAGATACCTTAAGGAGTCTGACTAATGTAAGCAAAGATCCTCAATGACTATAGAACCAGGATGAAATGTAAAAGTCACAGACCAGCCTTCCCTGTTTGGGAGAGAATGTAAAATCAGTAGGGTTTTTGAGCAAGCCAGACCTGGGTTAAAACCTTGCCTCCACCACTGAACCTTGGGCTTAGTAGGCTCTCTGATATCAACTTGCCCTATCTAAAAAGTGAGTATATTTTATACCCTTAGGGCTTTTGTGAGACTTATATTGAATAACAAATGTTAACTCTTTCCCTCTATGCTTGTCACATGGTGGCTGTATTGTAAGTCTAGGGTGCCATTACCTTGTGTCATGCCATAAAAAATGAAATCTCTTATAGTCTTAAAATAAAAAGGACCATTGTTCTTGGCTATACAGTGTTTTTAGTGAAAATGTTAGTCTAGCTCAGTCATGATTGACTCTTTGAGACCCCATGGACTGTAGCCTGCCAGGATCCTCTGTCCATGAAATCCTCCAGGCAAGGATACTGGAGTGGGTTGCCATTCCAATTTCCAGGGGATCTTCCCAACCTAGGGATTGAGCCTGGGTCTCCTGCACTGCAGGCAGATTATTTTCCATCTGAGCCACCAGGGAAATCCAATGCAGTGTTTTTAAGGAACAGCAAATACAGATGGAGAGAGAAGAGCAAAAGGCTATATATGTGAAACTGTATCATTTTTGTACATACCTCTGTACTTTTCAAACAAGAAAGGATTTAGGAAACCACCAAATATCTTTACAGAGTATCATATTTTTCCTCATGTGGAATAGTTAAAATGTTTTTATTAATGACTTTGTGGAATATAATGAAAACTGTACATGAGTTTCTAAGATAAAAATCAAAGAGTTCAAAGTTATTTTCTCTTCACAGATGGCTTGAACCTACTTTTTTGAGGGTATAATGGATATTTCAGTAGTAAGCCTCTTTTCCCCTGACAGCCTGAGGTTTGAAATTTGATAAATATCTGTTCAAGAAAACAGTCATGGTTTTTTT
This sequence comes from Nanger dama, assembly GCA_917880005.1. Classification (NCBI taxonomy): domain Eukaryota; kingdom Metazoa; phylum Chordata; class Mammalia; order Artiodactyla; family Bovidae; genus Nanger; species Nanger dama. Next base: position 3,113,490 of record CAKJTW010000073.1, on the reverse strand, counting down.
AAAGTATTACATGAGTTTATGTTATATCTCTCAAATTCTCTTTAGTGATGCCTTTTATTGAAATGGGAAAGTAAACAGGTAGAACATATGGTTTTCATGGTCATCTTTGCCATTTCATAATAAGTCATTGAAGAAATAATTTTGCTTAAATTTCTTCATGTGCAAACTGTATAAAGAAATATGGAACTCAAAAGACCACAATGAAGATTCCATGATATTCTGGAGGTAAAGCAGCTTATATCATTGCTGAGAAGACAGTGGGATTTTGAGAAACATGCCTTGAATCCATGGAAAATATTACCATCTTAACAATGCTAAATATTCTCACAACAGAACCCAACTCCACACACCAGTCAGTCAGCACTAGCACCAAGACTCTTGGGGCCACAGAACAAGCTGCACCAAGCCTCAGCCCTCCCCATCTACAAGCTGGTACCAGGCTTGAAACCTCACAGGATGTGAAGCCAGCCATACCAGGGCCAAGCTCTGCCTATCAGGGGTTGGCACTAGCCCCAGGAGGCCTTTGGACACACTGCCAGCTGAGTCAGAATATAGCCCCACCCACCATCATGCTGGGAGCCACTGCACAAAGGAAGGCCTGGCAGTCAACCAAGCTAGAAATCAACCACACCTACCAGCATTCCCACAGTAGTCAGCCTTGTCACAACAGAAAGGCACACACATATATAAGGGGGCACCATCAGAACATATTTCTCTGATGAGCAGAGAAGTGCTTCTGGGTCTCATAGAACATTCTCTATATTAGATCACTTCACCAAGATTGTGAAACACAATAACTGATCTGCCTCATAAGCAGAAAAAAAAAAAAAAAAAAAAAAAAAACAGAAAATTAGGTAAAATGAGACAAAATATATTCCAAATGAAGGAACAAGACAAAACTTCAGATAATGAACTAAATGAAATGGAGATAAATAATATATCCAAAACAGAGTTCAAGTTAATGATAATAAAGGTGCTCGATGAACTTGGGAAAAGAATGGTTAAACAGAATTTTTAAAAAGATATAGAAAATATACAGAAAAATCAAACAGAGCTGAAGAATACATCTAAAATAAAACATAGATTAGAAGGAATCAACCATAGATTAGGTGGTACAAAGTAACGAATCATCAAGCTGGAATATAAACTAGTGGAAATCATCCAGGCTGAAGATAAAAAAATATAAATTTAAATTTAAATATCTAAATGAGAAAAGTTTAAAAGATCTATGGGAAAACATAAAGCATGCAACTAAACACATTATGGGGATTCCAGAAAGAGACGACAAAGATAAATGGGCATATAGCTTATTTGAAGAAAAAAGCTGAAAACTTTCCTAACTAGGGAAAGGAAGAGGACACTAAGGTCCAGAAAACACAAAAAGTCCCAAACAAATGAATGGTAAAAGATCCAGGTGATGGAAGTAAAGTCTGATGCTGTAAAGAACAATATTGCATAGAAATCTGGAATGTTATGTCCATGAATCAAGGTAAATTGGAAGTGGTCAAACAGGAGATGGTAAAAGTGAGCATTGATATTTTAGGAATCAGTGAACTAAAATGGACTTGAACGGGTAAATTTAATTCAGATGAACATTATATGTACTACTGTGGGCAAGAATCGCTTAGAAGACATGCAGTAACCCTCATAGTCAACAAATGAGTTCAAAATGCAATACTTGGGCCCAATCTCAAAAACGACAGAATGATCTCTGTTGGTTTCCAAGGCAAACCCTTAATATCAGAGTAATCCAAGTCTATGCCCCAACCACTAATGCTAAATAAGCTGAAGTTGAATGGTTTTATAAAGACCGATAAGAACTTCTAGAATTAACACTGAGAAAATATGCCCTTTTTACCATAAGGGATGTACTGCAAAAGTAGGAAGTCAAGAGTTACCTGGAGTAACAGGCAAATTTGGCCTTGGAGTACAAAATGAAGCATGGTAAAGACCAACAGGGTTTTGCCAAGAGATTGGCAAACATTGGTTATAGCAAACACCTTCTTCCAAAAACACAAGAGACGACTCTACACATGGAAGTCATCATATGGCCAATACCAAAAGCAGATTGATTATATTATTTATGGCCAAAGATGGAGAAGCTCTATACAGTCAACAAAAACAAGACCAGGCGTTGAATGTGGCTCAGATTATGAACTCCTTATTACCAAATTCAGACTTAAACTGAAGAAAGTAGGGAAAACCACTAGACCATTCAGGTATGACCTAAATCAAATCCCTTACTATTATACAGTGGAAGTGATGAATAGATTCAAGGGATCAGATCTGATAGACAGAGTACAGGAATAACTACGGATGGAGATTCAGGACATTGCAGAGGAGATTTATCAAGACCATCCCCAAGAAAAAGAATGCATAAAGGCATAATGGTTGTTAGAGGAGGCCTTACAAATAGCTGAGAAAAGAAGAGAAGCTAAAGGCAAAGGATAAAAGGAAAGATATACTCACTTGAATGCAGAGTTCCAAGAATAGCAAGGAGAGATAAGAAAGCTTCCTTCAGTGATCAATGCAAAGAAATAGAGGAAAAGAAGAGAATGGAAAGACTAGAGATGTTTTCAAGAAAATTAGAGATATCAAGGAAATATTTCATGCCAAGATGGGTACAATAAGGGACAGACATGATATGTACCTAAGAGAAGCAGAAGATATTAAGAAGAGGTGGTAGGAATACACAGAAAAACTATACAAAAAGATCTTCGTGACCCAGATAACCAAGATGGTGTGAACACTCACCTACAGCCAGACATCCTGGAGTCTGAAGTCAAGTGGGCCTTAGGAAGCATCAATGTGAACAAACTAGTGGAGGTGATGGAATTCTCAGCTGAGCTATTTCAAATTCTAAAAGATGATCCTGTTAAAGTGCTCTGCATTCAATATGCCAGAAAATTTGGAAAATTCAGCAGTGGCCACAGGACTGGAAAATATCAATTTTCATTCCAATCCCAAAGAAAGACAATGCCAAAGAATGTTCAGACTACCACACAGTTGCATTCATCTCACACACTAGCAAAGCAATGCTCAAAATTCTCCAAGCCAGGCTTCAACAATACATGAACCATGAACTTCCAGATGTTCAAGCTGGATTTAGAAAAGACAGAGGAACCAGAGATTAAATTGCCAGCATCTGTTAGATCACAGAAAGAAGCAAGAGAGTTCCATAAATATATCTACTTTTGCTTTGTTGACTACAGCAAAGCCTTTGACTGTGTGGATCACAACAAACTGTGGGAAATTCTTCAAGAGATGAGAATATCAGATCACATTATGTGCCTAACTGAGAAATCTATATGTAGGTCAAGAAACAACAGTTAGAACAAGACATGGAACAACAGACAGGTTCCATATTGAGAAAGGAGCACGTCAACTTAAAGGCAGAGTACATCATGATAAACGTTGGGCTGGATGAAGCACAAGCTGAAAGCAAGTTTGCCAGGAGAACTATCAAGACTTCAGTTGTGCAGATGACACCACCTTTATGGCAGAAGTTGAAGAAATAAAGATCTTCTTGAGGAATGTGAATAGGGGCTTCCCGGGTGGCTCAGAGGTTAAAGCATCTGCCTCCAATGTGGGAGACCCAGGTTCGATACCTGGGTTGGGAAGATCCCCTGGAGAAGGAAATGGCAATCCACTCCAGTATTCTTGCCTGGAGAATCCCATGGACGGAGAAGCCTCATAGGTTACAGTCCACAGGGTGGCAAAGAGTCGGACACAATTGAGCGACTTCACCTCACCTTGAGGAATGTGAAATAAAAGAGTGAAAAAGCTGGCTTAAAACTCAACATTCAAAAAATGAAGATCAGGGCATCTGGTCTCATCACTTCATGGAAAACTGATGGGGAAACAATGACAGACTTTATTTTCTTAGGCTCCAAAACCAGTGCAGATGGTGAATGCAGCCATGAAATTAAAAGTCACTTGCTCCTTGGAATAAAAGCTATAACTAACCTAGACAGCACATTAAAAAGCAGAGACATTACTTTTCGAACAAAGGACCATCTAGTCAAAGCTATGGTTTTCCCAGTAGTCATGTATGGATGTGAGAGTTGGACCATAAAGAATGCTGCTGCTGCTGCTGCTGCTGCTGCTAAGTCACTTCAGTCGTGTCCAACTCTGTGCGACCCCATAGACAGCAGCCCACCAGGCTCCTCCATCCCTGGGATTCTCCAGGCAAGAACACTGGAATGGGTTGCCATTTCCTTCTCCAATGCATGAAAGTGAAAAGTGAAAGTGAAGTTGCTCAGTCATGTCCAACTCTTAGAGACCCCATGGACTGTAGCCTACCAGGCTCCTCCATCCATAGGATTTTCCAGGCAAGAGTACTGGAGTGGGGTGCCATTGCCTTCTCCAATGTCATCTGCAAATGGTGACAATTTTACTTTTTATTCATCCTTTTGTTTCCCTAAGTTAATGAATGATTTGTGAATGATGAACTATCTTTGCATTCTTGGAATAAATGCAACTTGATCACAGTGCATGATGGTTTTTGTATATTGTTGGATTTGGTTTGCTAACGTTTTATTGAGAATTTTTGCATCTATATTCAGCAAAGAATTGACCAATAACTGAAAGCTGATCTCCTCAGGTTGGTAGGTGCCCAATATGCTACTGGAGAAGAGTGGAGGAACAATTTCAGAAATAATGAAGAGATTAAGCCAAAGCTAAAACAATGTCCAGGTGTAGATGTGAGATGGAAGTAAAGTCTGTTGCTGTAAAGAACAACACTGCATAGGAACCTGGAATGTTACGTCCATGAATGAAGGTAAACTGGAAGTGGTGAAACCAGAGATGGCAAGAGTGATCATCGACATCTCAGGAATCAGGGAACTAAAACGAACAGGAATAAGCGAATTTAATTCAGATGAACATCATATCTTCTACTGTGGGCAAGAATCCCTTAGAAGAAATGGAGTAGCCATCATAGTCAACAAAAGAGTCCAAAATGCAGTACTTGGGTGCAATCTCAAAAACGACAGAATGATCTCTTCATTTCTAAGGCTGGATAGCTTGGAAATACCACAATATCACAATAATCCAAGTGTATGCCCTGATCAGTAATGCTGAAGAAACTGAAGGTGAACAGTTCTATGAAAGCATACAAGAACTTCTAGAATTAACACTGAAAAAAAAGTGCTTTTCATCATAGGGGACTGGAATGCAAAAGTAAAAAGTCAAGAGATACATGGAGTAAGAAGCAAATTTGGCCTTGGAGTACAAAATGAAGCAAGACAAAGCTTAACAGGAGACAACTCTATACATGGACATCACCAGATGGTCAATACCGAAATCAGATTGATTATACTCTTTGCAGCAGAAGATGGAAAACTCTATACAGTCAGCAAAAACAAAACTGGGAGCTGACTGTGGCTCAGATCATGAACTCCTTAATGCCAAATTCAGAAGTAGATTGAAGAAAGTAGGGAAAACCACTAGACCATTCACGGATGACCAAAATAAAATCCCTTATTATTATACAGTGAAAGTGACAAATTGATTCAAGGGATTAGATCTGATAGGCAGAAGGCCTGAAGAACTATGGACGGAGGTTTGTGATATTGTATAGGATGCAGTGATCAAGACTATCCCCAAGAAAAGACATGCAAAAAGGCAAAATGGTTGCCTGAGGAGGCCTTACAAATAGTTGAGAAAGAAGAGAAGCAAAAGTCAGGAGAAAAGGAAAGATATACCCACCTGAGTGCAGAGTTTCAAAGAATAACAAGGAGAGATAAGAAAGTCTTCCTAAGTGATCAATACAAATAAATAGAGGAAAACAAGAGAATGGGAAAGACTAGCGATGTCTTCAATAAAATTAGAAATATCAAGGGAACATTTTATGCAACAATGGGCACAATAAAAGACAGAAGCATATGGACTTCACAGACGCAGACAATATTAAGAAAATGTGCCAAGAATACATGGAAGAAATATACAAAAAAGATATTCATGACCTGTATAACCACCATGGTCTGATCACTCATATAGAGCCAGACATCCTGGAGTCCGAAGTCAAGTGGGCCCTAGGAAGTCTCGATATGAACAAAGCTAGTGGAGATGATGGAATTCCAGTTGAGCTACTTCAAGTCCTAAAAGATGATGCTGTTAAGGTGCTGCACTCAATATGCCAGCAAATTTGGAAAACTCAGCAGTGGCCACAGGACTGGAAAAGTTCAGTTTTTATTCCAGCTCCAAAGAAGGGCAAAGCCAAAGAATGTTGAAACTACCAAACTACTGAGCTTATCTCACACACTAGTAAAGTAATACTCAAAATTCTCCAAGCCAAGCTTCATCAGTACATGAACCATGAAATTCCAGATATTCTAGCTGGATTTAGAAAAGGCAGATGAACCAGAGATCAAATTGCCAACATCTGATGGATCACTAAGAAAGCAAGAGAGTTCCAGAAAAACATCTACTTTTTCTTTATTGTCTACACCAAAGCCTTTGACTGTGTGGATGACAACAAACTATGGAAAATTCTTCAAGAGATGGGAATACCAGACCACCTTACCTGCCTCTTGAGAAATCTATATGCATGTTAAGAAGCACTGTTAGAACCAGACATGGAACAATGGACTGGTTCCAACTTGGGAAAGGGATACATCAAGGCTGTATATTCTATGCAGAGTATATCACATGAAATGCTAGGCTGGATGAAGCACAAGCTGGAATCAAGATTGCCCGGAGAAATAGCCTCAGACATGCAGATGACACAACCCTTATGCCAGAAGGCAAAGAGGAACTGAGGAGCTTCTAGATGAAAGTGAAAGAGGAGAGTGAAAAAGTTGGCTGAAAACTCAACATTCAAGAAATGAAGATCATAGTGTCTGGTCCCATCACTTCATGGCAAACAGATGGGAAAATAATGGAAACAGTGAGAAGCTTTATTTTCTTGGACTCCAAAACCACTGCAGATGGTTACTGCAGCTATAAAATTAAAAGACTTTGTTCCTTGGATGAAAAACTATGACCAAACTAGGCAGCATATTAAAAAGCAGAGACATTACTTTGAAGACAAACATCCATCTAGTCAAAGGTATGGTTTTTCTAGGAGTCGTGTATAGATGTTAGAGTTGGACCATAAAGAAAGCTGAACTTGAAGAATTGAAGCTTTTGGATTGTGATGTTGGAGTAGACTCTTGAGAGTCCCTTGGACTGCAAGGAAATAAACCAGTCCATCCTAAACCTGGCCTGGTGCAGTCCATGGGGTTGCCAATAGGCAGACATGACTGAGCTATTGAACTGAACTGAACTTTCTTTTTATAGTGTCTTTGTCTGTTTTTGCTATCAGTGTAAAGGTGGCCTCCTAGAATGAATTTGGGTGTCTTTCATTATCTTCAATTTTTGGTAATATTTTGAAAATAATAGTATTAATTTTTCCTTTTATGTTTGTAGCAATTCATCTATGAAGTCCTCCAGTTCTGATATTGTTTGCTGGAAGATTTTTGTTTTTATTACAAACTCACTTTCACTCCTAGTCACTGATCTGTGCAAACTGTTTATTTCCTCTTGATTCATTCTTGGCAGGTTGAATCTTTCTAGAAGTTTGTCATGTTAATAAAAATGTTTTTCTTACTTCTTCTACAATCTGGATGATTTTTACTTTCTTTTCCTTGTCTATTTTCCCTGGCTATATTCTCTAATACACTGGTGAATAAAAATGGTGACAGTGAACATCTTTGCCTCGATTAGCTCTTACAGGGAAATCTTTCATTCTTTCACTCTTAAATATGATACATGCATGCGTGCTAAGTCACTTCAGTCGTGTCTGCTCTTTAAAACCCTGTGGACTGTAGCCTGGCAGGCTCCTCTGTCCAGGAGATTCTCAAAAAAAAAAAAAAAAAAAAAGTAGTGGAGTGGGTTGCCATGCCCTACTATAAGGGATCTTCTTGATCCAGCAATCAAACCCACATCTCTTGTGGATCCTGCATGGAAGGAGGATTCTTTACCACTGAGCTACCAGGGAATCCCCGTAATTATGATAGCTGCTGGTTTTTCATAGATATCCATTTTCAGTTAGAGCAAGTTTTTACTTTTCCTTGTTACTAATTTAATCATGAAAAAGTATTAGAGATTTTTCCAATTATTTTCAGCATCTATTGAGATGATCATGATGCCTTTGCCCTCTTAAATATAGTGCATTATGCTTATTAGTTGATTTTCTAACCTTACCTTCCTGAGATAAATCTCAATTTTACATTCTTGATATAAACCCTACTTGGTCACTATACTGCTCTTTATTTGATGCTGGCTTGCTATTATTTTGTTGAGGAACTTTTTTAAAATCTATGTTCAAAAATGATCTCTAGTTTGTGTGTGTGTGTGTGTGTATCTTTGGTTTTCGAGAATCACAAAATTTTGGAGGAAGTGTTTTCACTTGTAGTTTTTGGAAGAGTTTGTGAAGGATTGGTAATCAGTTCAGTTCATTGCTCAGTCATGTCCAACTCTTTGCAACCCCGCAGCATGCCAGACCTCCCTGTCCTTCACCAACCTCCAAAGCTTGTTCAAACTTATGTTGATTGAATTGGTGATGCCATCCAACCATCTTGTCCTCTGTCGTCCCCTTCTCCTCCCGCCTTCTATTTTTCCCAGCATCAAAGTCTTTTCCAGTGAGTCAGCTCTTCTCCTCAGGTGGCCAAATTATTGGAGCTTTAGCTTTAGCATCAGTCCTTCAGTAAGTATTCAGGACTGATTTCCTTTACAAAATGGCAGAAGGACAAGCAAGCTTTCTGGGGCCTTTTATAAGAGCACTAATTCCACTAAATGCAGGTGCCATGCTCATATACTTAATATTTCTTAAAGGTCCCAACTTCTAATACCATCATATAGGGCATTAGGATTTCAATGTATGGGTTTATGTGGGGATAAAAATATTCAGACCTTAGAAATAGGCACTTGTAGCTATAATTTTCTCTTTAAATACTGGTTTAGCATATGTGTATCCCATAAATTTAGTAATGTTACAATTTTGTTTTATTTACCTCAATTATTTTCTTATTTCTGATGTGATTTTTTTGATCCATTGTTTATCTAGGATTGTGTTTCACAGCTTTTCTTCTGGTAGTGATACCTAGTTACTTCTATTATGATCAGAGAACATACAGCAGATTTACTTGAATAAATGCTCCTCGAATTAGTTGCAAGCCTTTTTTTCCTTTCCAGAATTCTGGAAAAGTTAATATTCATAACTTTTTATAGTGTGTATGTTGATTTTAAGGAAAAGTAGATTTATGGCAGTATTCACTTTAACATTCTTGAAGCCTTGTTTTCCAAGTCAGTTTATATTTCATGTGATACAAGAATCACTCCTCCCCCAATACACACAAGCACACTAATCCTCATCATACATCAGAAAGGGGGAGTAAGTAAGTAAGTAAAGTCGCTCAAGTAGTGTCCGACTCTTTGCGACCCCATGAACTATAGCCTACCAGGCTCCTCCCTCCATGGGATTCTCCAGGCAAGAGTACTGGAGTGGGTTGCCATTTCCTTCTCCAGGGGATCTTCCCAACACTGGGATCGAACCCCGGTATCCCACATTCTAGGCAGACGCTAAGTTGCTAATATTTTTCTTTCACCCATTCAAAAATTCATAACATTCATATATTATGGAGAGTTCTGCTAAATGGTGATTACATGAAGATGAGAAAGACACAGCCCATGTCCTCTAAGAGCTTTCATGGGCTCATTTTGGTCCATGACAAGTATCTGAATGATCAATGCAAGATATAGCAAGAGACATACTATAAAAGGGGCCAAGATGGTGATTACTATAGAATCAGAAAATGTGTGTGTTGCCTGAAGGGTTCAGGGAGTAAAGCCTACCATTTACTATATCCAATTACTAACCAGACTAGATGTTTTACATATTCATCAGTTACTCTAGAATAGATCAAATGCCCATAGCTCTAATGTATACTCAAGTCTCAAACCTGACATTCAGAGACTGCTTTGGACAATACACAATGACAAATAGAAAATGCATCACTATGCAACAGGCAGTTATAGGCCTACTTGTGATTTCCATTTTTCCTGTGGTTTTTATCACTGATGAGCATACTAAGACAGCAACACATTTTTTAAAATCAGTGTACCCCACCAAAATGTCAAGGCTGTCCTTTTCCCCATAAATCACTCTCAGAAATGGGGCTGAACAGTGAATCCCTACTATAGTCATGTCCTTATAATTCCCAAGTTACATCTGCAGTATTCTGTGAGCCAAAATCTTCCCAATGGCTTCTGAGCCATCAGAGCCAATTGGTCACATAAGAACTAGCCAGATTCCTTTCTGCAGTGTCATCAAATCTGAGGGCTGAGAGCTGTTTCCACATTCTCTGTTTCCAGAATCCACTGCCAAGAAAGCAGAAAATGAGAAAACAACTTGATTTTAATTTACCTGTCAAATATTACTAGACCAATATTTTCCTCATAGCCTCCATTTGAAATCTGATACTAAAAGTATTATTTACTGAAGGCATACTGTGTGTTAAGCACTGTTGAAAGTGCATAATCACCACAACCACTACTGCAGAATATGTAGAATATATTTTAAAAGAAAAGCCAGAGGCATTGAACAATTTCTTCAAGATCACACAGCTAATAAAGTAGAAAAGTCAGGACTTGAATGCATATCTGACTAACTTCAAAACGTATACTTTGTTCACCATGCTATCTATATGGCACTGCTTCTCAGTGACTGTCAGGGCTGGATGGCTCTGAGAGATCATCTAGTCCAGTGTTTCTCATCCTTGCTGCTGCTGCTAAGTCGCGTCAGTCATGTCCGACTCTGCGACCCCATAGGTGGCAGCCCACCAGGCTCCCCACCCCTGGGACTCTCCAGGCAAGAACACTGGAGTGGGTTGCCATTTCCTTCTCCAGTGTATGAAAGTGAAAAGTGAAAGTGAAGTCACTCAGTCGTGTCTGACTCTTCGCTACCCTGTGGACTGCAGCCCACCAGGCTCCTCTGTCCACGGGATTTTCCAGGCAAGAGTACTGGAGTGGGGTGCCTGGGTACACAGTAAAATTGCTAGAGGAGTTTCCCAGGCAATGGAGATGCCAATGCATCTCCCCACAATCCCAATTTTGATTTAATTTAACTAGGGCGGAGTCTGGGAATCCAAACTTTTCAAAGCTCCTCAAAGTAATTTAATTTCCAATCAAGGCTGAAACTCCTTGCTGTAGTTTAACTCCCTTATTGTTCAGGGGAGAAAATTTAGGGGCTGAAAAAGTACAGAGAACTGACCTGGAGAAAAAAATTTTCAGAGCTGGGCTTGAGACTAGAACCCAAATATTATGATTCCTATGCCAGAATTCTGATGTAGAACAATATTTCTAGTTACATTCTGCACACTAAGTTTTCATAGGACCTAGTGTCTAGAATAGTCAACCTATGAAAAATCTACATAATGACCAACATCAGTCACTCAGCTATATTCTAGAACCCTTTGAAAAAATGGTAATAGCATTAAACAGTATAGCAGCTTCCAAAATGTATTTCATCCATTATGAAACTACCTTCTTCTTATTAGAAAGAATCAGCAAATATTTATTGAGTGCTCTGCTCTGTGGCTGGAAAAGGAAATGGCAACCCACTTCTGTATTCTTGCCTGGAGAATCCCATGAACAGAGGAGCCTATCAGGCTACAGTCCATAGGATTGCAAAGAGTCACATATAACTGAAGAAACTTAGCACACACACACATATGCATGCTATAATGTGGCAGACACTGTGAGAGACACTTAGAATACATTAAAGACCCAAAGATACAAATACTGCTGTCCCATATCCAAAGTCTTATTTTACAAGATTTATCAAGATTTATCATCATACAGAGCAAAGGTCACAGCATCCATTTTACAAAAAATTTTTTTAAAGCTCAGAGTAAACGGTGTTTTATAGTAAGTTGCAGTGTCACAAGAAAAAAACAAAAAAAAAAGGGTTTGGGGGCCCAGAAATTTGGATTTGACTCTCTTACTGATCACTGGGGCTTATCAGGTGGTGCAGTGGAAGGAATCTGTCTGTTAATGCAGAAGATGCAAGAGATGTGGGTTTGATCCCTGGGTCAGGAAGAGCCTCTAGAGTATGAAATGGCAACCCACTCCAACATTCTTGCCTGGAAAATTCCATGGACAGAAGAGCCTAGTGGACTACAGTCCATAGTGTCACAAAGAGTCAGACATGACTGTATGACTGACCAAACACACACACACACACACACAAACACATACACTACTGATCACTAGCTATGTGATGTTGGGCACAAAATGAACCTAATGTCCTACTATCAGTTTTATTATCTGCAAAATGGGGAAAACAATATACCAGCCTCAAAGGAGTTTTCTGACAAATGTCAGATAACATGGAAAAGGGCCTGGAACACTTAAAAGGTCATTTATCCCCAATTTTCTCATGCCATCACAACTTCTCCTCAGGACTAGAGTCCAGGATATCGAACTCCTAGTTCAGTGAGCTCGGAAATATACCATACTGCCTCCTACACTGTCAGGTACTACTGGTTAAGGCAGAGAAGAAGCGATCACTGCTATCCTTTGTGAAAAACTTATGAAAGCACTGAAAAAAAAACTTTATCTTTAAAGTACTTTTGTGACTTAGTCTGAGGCAGCAAAAATACAATGTACTTTAAGAAATGTGAAAATGTTCAGCGGCGTCTGAAGGCTTCAGAAACCCAAAGAAGGAAGATAGCACCATGAGAGCAGGCACAACATGGGGAGGAATGAAATGCTGATGAGATTCCAAGCTTAGTTCACAACTGGGAAATCCAAGTTTAGGCATTTCATGTTGTCCAAAAGAACCTACAAGCTCCAAGAAAACAGCTTCACTGAGACACTCACCAGCAACAGGTCTTACCCTGTTCTCTTAAACACACAAAGAACAAGGCCTGTCCCAAGGCAAGACAAGGCTAGGTATTAACTTGACACTTGGGAAAATGCTTTGCTCCCCAACCTAAAATACTGATTTTGATTGTGAGGAGAGGGTGTCATTGGCAGGGAATAAAAACCCCTACCTCATCTCAATCTACTATACTATCCCAACACATGGCATATTAATAACAGCTAATACGTGCTGCTCAAGACCCATAGACAGTAAATGATGGTTGTAAGGTTTGAACTCTGGTCTCTCTAACTCCAAGATCAATTATTAGACCATAGTTTCTCACAGGGGATGGTAGTCTCCAGTGATTCAATCCAGAAAAATACAAGCCATCTTGTATTTAATGTAATACACTTCCTCATTGTATCCCATGAACTATCCATATCCAGTCATCAGTGACTAGTATCTGCTAATTTTACTACCTAAATCATGCCCTGCCACATAAATACACACACACACACACACACACACACACACACACACACACACACACAAATCAACCTTCAAAATAACTGCGGCTCTTACTCAGGTCTTTCTGCCTACTGTCTGATGCTCTCCAATCCACAAAACACACTGGATCACAGAGGAATCCTGTCTAAAATATTTGTTTCTGTAACTCCTCTTCTTAAGAGTTCTCAGAACTGCCCATGGTTTACAGTAGTGGCCTTATTCACTGATATATCATAATTCCTTGAGTAGCTACTTAGCAATACAATTGACATTCCACCTGCACCCATAGGTTCAACCAAGTGCAGCTCAAAAATATTCTTTAAAAAATTCCAGAAAGTTCCAAAAAGCAAAACTTGAATTTGAGGCATGCTGGAAATCACTTACATAGAATTTACACTATATGTACAACAATTTATATAACATTTACATCATATTGTTTCCCAGGTGGCACAGTGGTAAAGAATCTACTTGTAAATGCAGGAAACACAAAAGATGCTGGTTCAATCCCTGGGTCAAGGAGATCCTCTGGAGTAGAAAACAGCAACTCTCTCCAATATTCTTGCTTAGAAAATTCCATGGGCAGACGAACTTGGTGGGCTACAGTCCACAGGGTCACAAAGATCAGACAAAACTAAGCATACATACATACAGTAACACAGTACATTGCATTAGGTATTGTAAGTAATCTAGATGTGACTTATGTATACTGCAGGATGTGCATAGGTTATATCCAAATACTATGCCATTTTATATAATGGACTTGAGCATCTATGAATTTTCGTATGCACAGAAGCTCTAGAACCATTCCTCTGTGGACACTGAGGGACAACTTTACAGAGATTTTGTTCCACTCTTACTTAGCCCAGAGTCTTCTGAATTTGCAGCTACAGGTAAGACCTAAGGGTTTATAATTTAATTAAATGCTTAAGCAATCTTCTTGGGTAGGCACTGAAAAATGCTTATCCTCCAGCGTACACATTCAAACAACTAGCTTGGTATTCAAGGCTTATTTCTATCTCTTTCTTTCACCACTTCCACAACACTATCCAAATGACCTCCCAACAGTACTACCTTATTTCAGTTCTCCAGTATAACCTGCTGTTTGACACCCTAGTGTCTTTGCTTACATTACCATTCCCTCTATCCGGAATGACCTTATCTTGCCCCCAACCATTTCTCTCCCTTGGCACATCTCAGGTCTCAGCTCAAGAGGCCATCACCTACTCTATGAAGCCCTTCATGATCCTGCATCCCTTACACGGAATATGATCATGTCCCCAACTTAATATGGCTTTCAGAACATTTGTAATGTTTTATATTACAACTAATACATTTATGTATGTCTTTCTCACTCTACATATGCCCTTCATTGACGAATTTCCAGTGTCCAGCTCAGATGCTGCCTGAGAATTTCCTAATTAACTCTCTTCTCTCTTTCTTTTCTTTTCCACTTACTTTTGGGCCAAAGACCAAAGTTTGAAAAAGACCAATGTTGCCTTTCAAGTAGCATGTTAATTTGAAGGCCAAGATGGACCCTGAACAACTTTTGAGTTCTAATTAAGACACTGTTATCCTATATTGTGTGGATAACAATAAACTGTGGAAAATTCTGAAAGACATGGGAATACCCGACCACCTGACCTGCCTCTTGAGAAATCTGTATGCAGGTCAGGAAGCAACAGTTAGAACTGGACATGGAACAACGGACTGGTTCCAAATAGGAAAGGGAGTACGTCAAGGTTGTATATTGTCACCCTGCTTATTTAGCTTATATACAGAGTACATCATGAGAAACGCTGGACTGGAAGAAACACAAGCTGGAATCAAGATTGCCGGGAGAAATATCAATAACCTCAGATATGCAGATGACACCACCCTTATGGTAGAAAGTGAAGAGGAACTAAAATGCCTCTTGATGAAAGTGAAAGAGGAGAGTGAAAAAGTTGGCTTAAAGCTCAACATTCAGAAAACGAAGATCATGGCATCTGGTCCCATCACTTCTTGCAAAATAGATGGGGAAACAGTGGAAACAGTGTCAGACTTTATTTTTGGGGGCTCCAAAATCACTGCAGATGGTGACTGCAGGCATGAAACTAAAGATGCTTACTCCTTGGAAGAAAAGTTATGACCAACCTAGATAGCATACTGAAAAGCAGAGACATTACTTTGCTGACTAAGGTCTGTCTAGTCAAGGCTATGGTTTTTCCTGTGGTCATGTATGGATGTGAGAGTTGGACTGTGAAGAAGGCTGAGCACTGAAGAACTGATGCTTTTGAACTGTGTTGTTGGAGAAGACTCTTGAGAGTCCCTTGGACTGCAAGGAGATCCAACCAGTCCATTCTAAAGGAGATCAGCCCTGGGATTTCTTTGGAAGGAATGATGCTGAAGCTGAAACTCCAGTACTTTGGCCACCTCATGCGAAGAGTTGACTCATTGGAAAAGACTTTGATGCTGGGAGGGATTGGGGCCAGGAGAAGAAGGGGACGACCGAGGATGAGATGGCTGGATGGCATCACTGACTGGATGGACATGAGTCTGAGTGAATTTCGGGAGTTGGTGATGGACAGGGAGGCCTGGCGTGCTGCGATTCATGGGGCCGCAGAGTCGGACACAACTGAGTGACTGAACTGAACTGAACCGAACCTATATCGGTGGGGAAGGAAATAGCAACTCACTCCACTATTCTTGGTGGGAATATCCCGTGGACAAAGAAGCATAGCAGGCTATAATCTGAGCAAATGGCCTTTGTCAGATGCACTAAAAGCTCTTTAAAATATACCAAGGATTTTACAGTATCAATTTCATCACAGTACAGCTCATATGCTAGCCAGAAACTCTTCTTCATATCTAATCTAAATCCCTCAGATTACTTTTTCCTTTGTCCTCAATAAAAATAGTGAATGTTACATACTCTTTAGCCAGTTAAGTTCAGTTCAGTTGCTCAGTCATGTCCAACTCTTTGTGACCCCATGGATTCCAGCACGCCAGGCTTCCCTGTCCATCACCAACTACCAGAGCTTACTCAAATTCATGTCTATTGAGCCACTGATGCCATCCAACCATCACATCCTCTGTCATCCCTGTCTCCTCCCACCTTCAATCTTCCCCAGTATCTGGGTTTTGTAAATGAGTTGGTTCTTTACATCAGGTGGCCAAAGTACTGGAGTTTCAGCTTCACCATCAGTCCTTCCAATGAATATTGAGGACTGGACTTTCTTTAGGATGGACAGGTTGGATCTCCTTAATGTCCAAGGGACTCTCAAGAGTCTTCACAAACACCACATTACAAAAGAATCAATTCTTCGATGCTCAGCTTTCTTCATAGTCCAACTCTCACATCCATACATGACTACTGGAAAAAGCATAGCTTTGACTAGATGGACCTTTGTTGGCAAAGTAATGTCTCTGATTTTTAGTATGCTGTTTAGGTTCGTCATAACTTTCTTTCCAAGGAGTAAGTGTCTTTTAATTTCATGGCTGCAATCACCACCTGCAGTGATTTTGGAGCCCAAAAATTAAAGTCTCTCACTGTTTCCATTGTTTCCCCATCTATTTGCCATGAAGTGATGGGACTGGATGCCATGATCTTCGTTTTCTGAATGTTGAGCTTTAAGCCAACTTTTTCACTCTCCTCTTTCATTTTCATCAAGAGACTCTTTAGTTTTTGTTTTCTGCCATAAGGGTGGTGTCATCTGCATATCTGAGGTTGCTGAAATTTCTCCTGGCAATCCTGATTCCAGCTTGCTCTTCATCCAGTCAAGCATTTTGCATGATGTACTCTTATATATAAGTTAAATAAGCAGGGTGACAACATACAGTCTTGATGTACTCCTTTCCCAATTTGGAATTGGTCTGTTGTTCCATGTCTGGTTCCAGCTGTTGCTTCTTGACCTGCAGAGAGATTTCTTAGGAGGCAGGTTAGGTGGTCTAATATTCCCATCTCTTGAAGAATTTGCCAGTTTGTTGTGATCCACACAATCAAAGGCTTTGGCATAGTCAATAAAGCAGAAGTAGATGTTTTTCTGGAACCCTCTGGTTTTTTGATGATCCTACAGATGTTGACATTTTGGTGTATTTTATTTTTTTAAATGTTACTTTATTTTACTTTAAAATACTGTAGTGATTTTGCCATACATCAACATGAATCCACTACAGGTGTACACATGTTCCCAATCCTGAACCCTCTTCCCTCCTACCTCCCCATAACATCTTTCTGGGTCATCCCAGTGCACCAGCCCCAAGCATCCTGTATGCTGCATCGACTGGACTGGTGATTCATTTCTTATATGATATTTTACATGTTTCAATGCCATTCTCCCAAATCATCCCACCCTCTCCCTCTCCCACAGAGTCCAAAAGACTGTTCTATACATCTGTGTCTCTTTTGTTGTCTCACATACAGGGTTATTATTACCATTTTTCTAAATTCCATATATATGTGTTAGTATACTGTATTGGTGTTTTTCTTTCTGGCTTATCTCACTCTGTATAATTGGCTCTAGTTTCATCCACCTCATTAGAACTGATTCAAATGTATTCTTTTTAATGGCTGAGTAATACTCCATTGTGTATATGTACCACAGCTTTCTTATCCATTCATCTGTTGATGGACATCTAGGTTGCTTCCATGTCCTGGTTGGAAGTTCATAGTTCATGTACTATTGAAGCTTGGCTCGGAGAATTTTGAGCATTATGTTGCTACTGTGTGAGATGAATGCAATTGTATGGTAGTTTGAGCATTTTTGGCATTGCTTTCTTCGAGATTGGAATGAAAACAGGCCTTTTCCAGTCCTGTGACCACTGCTGCATTTTCCAAAGTTGCTACAATATGGAGTGCAGCAATTTCACAGCATCTTCTTTTAGGATTTGAAATAGCTCAACTTGAATGACATCACCTCCACTAGCTTTGTTTGTAGTGATGCTTCCTAAGGCCCACTTGCCTTCTCATTCCAGGATGTCTGGCTCTAGGTCAGTGATCACACTATCTTGATTATCTGGGTCATGAAGATCTTTTTGTATAGTTCTTTTGTGTATTCTTGACACCTCTTCTTAATATCTTCTACTTCTGTTAGGTCCATACCATTTACATCCTGTATTATGCTTATCTTTGCATGAAATGTTCCTTGGTATCTCTACATACTCTTACCTTGCCTTATTCTTTTGCTATATTACACGTAAACACAAGCTAAACAAAATGTAACCTAGGGTAAAACTTGAGAAAGAAAATGTGTCAGTTTTGACATCTTTTTGAACTAGGTAAAAGTGAAGTTGTAGAGTTGATGGAACTATCATTGTTAGATAAACATAGATATAGAGTTCAATTTGATGAACAAGCTCTTTCTGTTCTGCAGAATAATCATGTGGTCTCTCACACATTACCTTCTAAGTTCCACTTTTCCATTATGATGAAGAGACAAAGAGTCAGTCAGACAGACCCTGCTTTCCCTTATCCCTGACCACTATCTACTTTCCTCCACTGCTTCTGCTCTCGAATCTTTCTCAGTATAATAGAATAGGAGTTGAGAGCCTGAGATTCCATTATAAATTCTGACACTAACCTTGGACCAGTTACCTTTTTCCTGAGTCTCAGTTTTCTCATCTTATAAAGCTATATTTGCAGAGCATTTTAAGTATGCAAAGCACAGGCATTATCTCATGATATCTGCATAGCCATTCAGTGAGGAAAATGAAAAAGTTAAGGGAACTTTAGGGAGGTTAAGTAACTAGTCTGAAGTGGAACAGCTAGAAAGTGGCAGGATTGTAATCTGAACTCTGGTTTTAATTCTTAATCCAACACTCTCTCTTATATACCCAATTGTCTTTGGAGATCTATAAAACATAGTGGTTGGATTAGATTTCTTTTTTACCAATGATTATATGTATAGCATTTAATAAATGCAAAAATATCTTCACATTCATTATCATCAATTTTGTCAATAAAAATTTATTCAGTATCTACCATAAACCAGTACCTACCAGGCACAATCTAACTAGGGATGTAGTGACAAACAAGTCAGACAAAATAACTGACTGCCTTTTGAAGGCTTCCATTTTAGGGGAGGTACATGAACAAGTATATAAAGAATCACAAAATAATTTCAGATATTGATAAGTACAGCACAATTTGTGGATACAGAGTGACTAAGAAGTATTTTATTTAATTTCCCAATACCCCTGATATGGAGAGATTTTCATTAACTTCATTTTCCAGATGAGCAAAAAGAGGCAGAGAATCTAAATGTCTTAGCCAGTGAACAGGAGAGCTGGGCCTAGGCACAATAACTTCTAACTGTATGTTCCATGCTCATTCCTTTCTGCTGCCTCAATCCTGTCACTAGTTTTCTAATCTTCTGTAATTCCATCTCCAAATGACTAACTCCTGAGTACTTGGTTTAATAATGCTGTATCTCTGAGGGAGGATGAAACTTGGGCTAGATGTTATTTGATCATAATACTGAGAACACCAAACACAGCCTTCAAGCGAGGACCAGTGTATATGATGGTTCACTTTATCAGTTCCTTGAGAGTAGAAGAAACTCTGCTTTGCTCACT
This sequence comes from Nanger dama, assembly GCA_917880005.1. Lineage (NCBI taxonomy): Eukaryota > Metazoa > Chordata > Mammalia > Artiodactyla > Bovidae > Nanger > Nanger dama. Next base: position 3,093,584 of record CAKJTW010000073.1, on the reverse strand, counting down.
CTTCTATTCCCATGACTTGTCTCTATACTGTTTATCAAATATTTACTGAATCTACGGATGGATGAATGAGTGCACAAACAAATGAAAAACACATTAACACAACTTTTAGAAATCTAGGTTTGCATATTCCTGGAAAGAAGCTAAACTACCGTCAACTTCACCTGAAAGCAAGATTCAGTTGTTTTCTCCCAGCAACAAACAGCCATGGCAAGGAGATACATAGGAACTGGCATCTGAGAGGAAAGAGAAAGGAACATCATGCTACAAGAAACATAATCAGGTCAGTTGAAAATTAACTGCATCCTCTAAGAAGTCATTAAGACAGGGCTGTGATATGATTTTTCTCTTAGCCCTGGAGAGATAAAATTTATTTTCTGTACTTCCTACATGATGAAGAAATAGTAGATCTGAAAAGTGATGGTTCTTGCTTTCTGCACATTTTTAATGCCAAAAGGACAATATTCTAGCCATGAGGACTAGAGTCGCCTGGGGAGATTTGATAGGGCTAGTAATACCAGGTTGCCTGGGACTTTCATTAAATGCTCTAGTCACAATTTGCCTAGATGATTGTGCTATACACACATAAAAACAGAGTGGTCTCTCAGCATCTGCAACTGACTAAGACAGAGAGTGGGAGAAGCACAGAAATCAAAACTATAATAAATAATCTTCCAACAAACAAAAGTCAAAGACCAGATGGCTTCACAGGTGAATTATACCAAATATTTAGAGAAGAGCTAACACCTATCTTACTCAAACTCTACCAGAAAATTGCATAGGAAAGTAAACTCCCAAACTCATTCTATGAGGCTGCTTCTGCTGCTAAGTCCCATCAATCGTGCCTGACTCTGTGCGACCCCATAGATGGCAGCCCCCAAGCTCCTCCATCCCTGGGATTCTACAGGCAAGAATACTGGAGTGAGTTGCCATTTCCTTCTATAAGGCTACCTTCACCCTAATACCAAAACCAGACAAAGATGGTACAAAAAAAAGAAAACTACAGGCCAATATCACTGATGAACACAAATGAAAAAATTCTCAACAAAATTCTAGCAAACATAATCCAACAACATATTAAAAAGATCATACCTCATGACCAAGTGGGCTTTATTGCAGGGATGCAAGGATTCTTCAATATTCGCAAATCAATCAATGTGATACACCACATTAACAAATTGAAGGCTAAAAACCATATCATTGTCTCAATAGATGCAGAGAAAGCCTTTGACAAAATTTAACACCCATTTATTATAAAAACTCTCCAGAAAGCAGGCGTAGAAGGAACATATCTGAACATATTAAAAGCCTTATATGACAGACAGTAAACATCCTCAGTGGTAAAAAATTGAAAGCATTTCCCCTAAAGTCAGGAACAAGACAAGGGTACCCACTCTCACCACTACTATTAGACATTTTTCTGGAAGTTTTATCCACAGCTATTAGAGAAGAAAATAAATAAATGAATAAATAAAAGGAATCCAGATTGGAAAAGAAGAAGTAAAACTATCACTGTTTGCAGATGATATGATCCTCTACATAGAAAACCCTAAAGACTCTACCATCAGAAAATTACTGGAAGTAATCAATGAATATAGTAAAGTTTCAGGATATAAAATTACTACACAGAAATCCCTTGCATTCCTATACACTAACAATCAGAAAATAGAGAAATTAAAGAAACAATCCCATTTACCATTGCAACGAAAAGAATAAAATACTTAGGAATAAATCTAAGAAACAAAAGATATATATATATATATATATATATATATATATATATATATATATAAAAGATTGATGAAAGAAATTAAAGAGGACATAAATAGACGGAGAAATATACCATGTTCATGGATTGGAAGAATCAATACAGTGAAAATGAGTATACTACTCAAAGAAATCTATAGATTCAATGCAATCCCTGTCAGGCTACCAATGGTATTTTTCACAGAACTAGAACAAATAATTTCACAATTTGTATAGAAATTGTATAGAAAGGCCAGAAACTATAAAACTCTTAGAGGAAAATATATGCAAAACTCTCTCTAACATAAATCACAGGAAGATCCTCTATGACCCACCTCCAAGAGAAATGGAAATAAAAGCAAAAATAAACAAATGGGACCTAATTAAACCTAACAGCTTTTGAAGAATGAAGGAAACTACAAGCAAGGTGAAAAGACAGCCTTCAGGGTGGGAGAAAATAATAAGCAAACAAAGCATCTGACAAAGAATTAATCTAAAAAATACAAGCAGCTCCTGCAGCTCAATACCAGAAAAATAAATGACCCAATCAAAAAATGGGCCAAAGAACTAACAGTTATTTTTCCAAACCGACTTACAGATGGCTAACAAACACATGAAAAAATGTTCAACATCACTCATTATCAGAGAAATGCAAATCAAAACCACAGTGAGTTACCATCTCACACCGGTAAGAATGACTGCTATCAAAAAGTCTGCAAACAATAAATGCTAGAGAGGGTATGGAGAAAAAGGAACCCTCTTACATTGTTGGTGGGAATGCAAACTAGTACAGCCACTATGGAGAACAGTGTGGAGATTCCTTAAAAAAACACACACACAAGAAAACTGGAAATAGAACTGCCATACGACCCAGAAATCCCACTTCTGGGCCTACACACTGAGGAAACCAGTATGGAAAGAGACACATGTACCCCAAAGTTCGTTTGCAACACTGTTTACAATAGCTAGGACATGGAAGCAACCTAGATGTCCATCAGCAGATGAATGGATAAGAAGATTGTGATACATATACACAATGGAATATTACTTAGCTATTATAAATAACACATTTGAATCAGTTCTAATGAGGTGGATGAAACAAGCCTATTATGCAGAGTGAAGTAAGTCAGAAAGAAAAACACTAATACTGTATCTTAACACATATATGTGGAATTTAGAAAGATGTTAATGACGACCCTATTTGTGAGACAGCAAAAGAGGCACAGATATAAAGAACAGACTTTTGGACTCTGTGGGGAAAGGCAAGGGTGGGATGATTTGAGAGAATAGCATTGAAACATGTATATTACCATATATGAAATAGATCACCAGTCCAAGTTCGATGCATGAAACAGGGCGCTCAAAGCTAGTGCACTGGGAAAACCCAGAGGGATGGAATGGGGAGGGAGGTGGGATGGGGTTTTGGAATGGTAGACACATGTACCCATGGCTGATTCAGGTCAATGTATGGCAAAAACCAAGATAATATTGTAAAGTACTTAGCCTCCAACTAAAATGAATTAATTAATTTAAAAAAACAGCAAAAATAAATGCTTATGGAGAAAAGGAAGCCAATATTTTACTTAGGGTTCACCACACTCCAGCACTGTGATACCTATAGTCATACACATTGGGTAAGGACAGTTTCCCATGTATGAATTGGGATATCAGTGTCTACCCACCTGATTGTTGTGTGGATCAAGTAAACTAATCCACGTTAGGTGTTCTGCACAATGTCAGGCATGTAATATGCATTAACAAAATAAGCCTCCACTGCCATCATTGTCACCATCATCTATGTGCAGCAAATGTTTTCACTGTTTTCATATCAATCATCATAAGCATCCTCTCTACAACACTGCATGGTAGAGATGATAGAAGAGGAAACTGAAGCACACTGAGACATAGTAACTTGCCTAAGGTCCTGCAACTTGGAAGTAACACAGCAAAAAGTAGCAGCTAGATTTATTTGACTATTTCTTCATTGTATCACACAAGTCCAAAATAAAGCTTGGCATCAAGTAGTCACTGATGTTCAGAAATTTTGAAAGACTTACACTAATTCCACCTGCATGTCATTGTTAGAAGTAAATGTAATTATATCTTGAAACTCCATTTTTATTCCTTGATAAGCTAGGGGTGGTTGCTAGAATTGAAAACAATATGAAAGATATTGCTTGGGGAAAAAGCATACTTTTATAAAATGTAATAAAAATTGACAGTTTTAATATAAGATATGCTGAATTTCACTTATGATAATGGAGAAAGCACATTTCCTGCAATGAGCCCCTCTACCATGGAACTGATATCTTATAGATTTACATATAGATAATAAAACTTCCATATTCTTTTAAATTTTATTTTTATTGAAGTTTAGTTGAATTACAATGTTATGGTAATTACTGCTATATAGCAGAGTGACTCAGTTATACATATATATATTCTTTTTCATTTTGTTTTCCATTACACTTTATCACAATATATCAAATATAGTTACCTGTGCTATGCCCACAGGACCTTGTTGTTTATCCATTCCATATATACCAAAATTGCCATATTTTATACTTGCTATAACTCATTGTCTTTATCAAAGTCTTCATATCCATTCAAAAGGTTACAACTGAATCCTAAGAGTCATGGAAACAGAACGGATCAGGCTGCAGACCTTGTCTTTTGAGGCTATCACTGGCAAATAGTAAAATGTCACTTGAAAAAATTCATAAGTGAGAACAATACAAAATGATGCAATAAAAAGATGGTATGGCGAGGGGTAGGAATGCAGTCATTTTAACAGTTTTACTGAGATATACATGCCATGAACTTCACACATTTAAAGTATAGAGTTCAATGGTTTTAACACATTTACAGAGTTGTACAAATATCACCATCTAATTCCAGAATGCTTTCATCACCCCAAAACAAAACCTATACCCATCAGCAGTCACTCTTCATCATCCCCTCATCAAAGACCCTTTGAATCTTTATGGCTTGATGGATTGGCCCATTCCAGATATTTCATACAAGTGAAGCCATATAATATGTAGCTATTCATAACTTGTTTCCTTAACTTACTGTTGTCAAGGTTCATCAAGTTGTAACAAATAACAGTACTTCATTCTTTTCTATGGATGTGCAATATTATATTAAACAGATATATCACATTTTATCTATCTATTCATTAGTTGATCATTTGAGTCGTCTCTACTTTTTAACTAAAATGAATAAACCTGCTATGAACATGTACAAGTTTTTGAGTGGACATATGCTTTCAGTTCTCTTGATATATACCTAAGAATGAAATTCCTATATACTTGTACACATATACTTAAGAGTGAATTGTCATGTTTATTAATTTTTTGAGAAATTTCCAAAAGTATTCCCAAAAAGCTGCAATACTTTACAGACGTGAAGGGAAAGGAGAAAGGGAAAGATGTACCCAACTGAATGCAGTATGTGCTGTGCTTAGTCGCTCAGTTGTGTCCAACTCTTTGTGACTCCAGTTCCAGAGAATAGCAAGGAGAGATAAGAAAACCTTTTTAAGTGAACAGTGCAAAGAAACAGAGGGGAACAGTAGAACTGTAAAGACTAGAGATTGCTTCAAGAAAACTGGAGATACCAAGGGAACATTTCATTCAAAGATGGGCACAATAAAGGACAAAAATGGTAAAAACCTAACAAAAACAGAAGAGATTAAGAAGTGGCAAGAATGCACAGATCTGTACAAAAGAGCTCTTATGTCCAAGATAACCATAATGGTGTAGTCAATCACCTAAAGCCAGACATCCTGGAGTGTAAAGTCAAGTGGGCCTTAGGAAGCATTACTATGAACAAAGCTAGTGGAGATGATGGGAATCCCAGCTGAGCTATTTCAAACCTTAAAAGATAATGCTATTAAAGTGCTGTACTCAATATGCCAGCAAAATTGGAAAATTCAGCAGTGGCCACAGGACTGGAAATGGTCGATTTCATTACAATACCAAAGAAAGATAATGCTAAAGAATGTCCAAATTACCATACAACTGAACTCATTTCACATGCCAGCAAGATTATGCTCAAAATCGTTCAAGCCACGTTTCATCAATGTGTGAACTTCCAGATGTACAGCTGAATTTAGAAAAGACACAGGAACCAGACAGAGGTCAAACTGCCAACAATTTCTGGATCATAGAAAAAACAAGAGACTTCCAGAAAAACATCAAATTCTGCTTCACTGACTAAACTAAAGCCTTCGACTATGTGGATCACAGCAAACTGTGGAATATTCTTAAAGAGATGAGAATACCAGACAACCTTAACTGCTTCCTGAGAAAGCTGTATGCAAGACAAGAAGCAACAGTTATTACTGGACATGGAACTACAGACTGGTTCAAATTGGGAAAGGAGTACATCAAGGCTGGGTATTGTCACACAGCTTATTTAACTTCTATGCAGAGTACATCATGTGAAATGTCAGGCTGGATGAAGCTCAAGCTGGAATCAAGATTGCCGGGAGAAATAACAACTATGTAAGATATGCAGATGATACCACTTTAGTGGCAGAAAGTGAAGAGGAACTAAAGAGTCTTTTGAGGAAGGTGAAAGAAGAGAGTGAAAAAGCTGGCTTAAAACTCAACATTCAAAAAATAAAGATAATGGCATGCCGTCCCATCACTTCATGGCAAACAGATGGGGAAAAAGAGGAAATAGTGTCAGATTTCATTATCTTGGGCTCCAAAATCACTAAGGATTGGGACTGTAGTCATGAAATTAAAAGATGCTTGCTCCTTGGGAAAAAGCTATGACAAATTAGACAGTGTACTAAGAACCAGAGACATCACTTTGCTGACAAAGATCTGTATAGTCAAAGATATGGCTTTACCAGGAGTCATGTATGGATGTGAGAGCTGGGCCTTATAGAAAGCTGAGTGCCAAAGAAGTGATGGTTTTGAACTGTGGTGCTGGCAAAAACTCTTGACAGTCCTTTGGACAACAGTGAGATCAAACCAATCAATCCTAAAGGAAATCAACACTGAATATTCGTTGGAAAGACTGATGCTGAAGCTGAAGCTCTAATACTTTGGCGACCTGATGCGACAAGCTGACTCATTGGAAAAAGCTCCTGATGCTGGGAAAGACTGATGGTAAGAGGAAAAGGAGGTGACAGAGGATGAGATGGTTAGGTGGCATTATTGACTCAGTGGACACGAGTTTGAGCAAACTGAGGGAAATTGTGAAGGACAGGGAAGACTAGCATGCTGCAGTTCACAGGGTAGTACAGTCAGACACGACTTTGCAACTGAACAACAACTTATTTTCCATATGACTATAATTATGATTATGACTATGATTATGAAATCCTAGTGGATTTCAAGTGATATTTCACTATGTTCTTGATTTTCATTTCCTAATGTCTAGTAATATAGAGCATTTTTCATTAGTATATCTTCTCTGGTGAAATGTTTATTCAAATTCTTGCTCAGTTCAGTTGCTCAGTCTTGTCCGACTCTATGCAACCACATGGACTGCAGCACGCCAGGCTTCCCTGTCCATTACTAGCCCCCGGAGCTTGCACGAACTCTTGTCCATCAAGTCGATGATGCCATCCAACCACCTGATCCTCTGTCATCTCCTTCTCCTCTTTCCCAGCAACAGAGTCTTTTCCAATGAGTCAGTTCTTCATATGTGGCCAAATATTGGAGTTTCAGCTTCAGCATCAATCCTTTCAATGAATCTGCAGGACTGATTCCCCCTTAGGATTGCCTGATCTGATATCCTTGCAGTACAAGAAACTCTCAAGAGTCTTCAAAAGTTTCCACTTTTCGGTGCTAAGCTTTCTTTACAGTACAACTCTCACACCTATTCATAACTACTAAAAACCATAGCTTTGACTAGATGGACCTTTATTGGCAAAGTTATCAATCCGCTTTTTAATACACTGTGTAAGTTTATCATAGCTTTCCTTCCAAGGAGCAAGTGTATTTTAATTTCAAGGCTGCACTCACGATCTGCTTTGATATGGAGGCCAAGAAAATAAATCTATCACTGTTTCCATTGTTTCACCATTTTTTTTTGCCATGAAGTGATGGGATCAGATGCCATGATCTTAGTTTTTGGATGCAGAGTTTTAAGTCAGCTTTTTCACTCTCCTCTTTAATTTTCATCAAGAGGCTCTTTAGTTCCTCTATACTTTCTGCCATACAGGTTGTGTCATCTGCATATCTGAGGTTATTGATATTTCTCCTAGTAATCTTGAGTCTAGCTTATGCTTCATCCAGCATAGCATTCCCCATGATATACTCTGCATAGAAGTTAAATAATCAGGGTGACAATATACAGTCTCATGTAGTCTTTCCCGATTGAGAACCAGTCTGTTGTTCCATGTCCAGTTCTAATTGCTGCTTCTTGACCTGCATACAAATTTCCCAAGAGGCAGGTCAGGTATCTGGTATTCCCATCTCTTGAAGAATTTCCAGAGTTTCTTGTGATCCTCACAGTCAAAGGCTTTGGCATAGTCAATAAAGCAAAAGTAGATGTTTTTCTGGTATTTTCTTGCTTTTTCGATGATGCAACAGATGTTGTGAATTTGATCTCTGGTTCCTTTACCTTTTCTAAATCCAGCTTGAACATCTGGAATTCACACTTCATGTACTGCTGAAGCCTGGCTTGGAGAATTTTGAGAATGACTTTGCTAGCGTGTGAGATGAGTGCAATTGTGCAGTAGTTTGGAGATGTTTTGGCATTGCTTTCTTTGGGACTGAAATGAAAACTGATCTTTTCTCGTCCTGTGACCACTGCTGAGTTTTCCAAATTTGTTGACATATTAAGTGCAGCACTTTCACAGCATCATCTTTTAGGATTTGAAATAGCTCAACTGGAATTCCATCACCTCCACTAGCTTTATTCATTGTGATGCTTCCTAAGTCCCACTTGACTTCCCATTCCAGGATGTCTGGCTCTGTGAATGAGGACACCATCATGGTTATCTGGGTCATGAAGGTCTTTTTTGTACAGTTCTTCTGGGTATTCCTGCCACCTCTTATTAATATCTTCTATTTCTCTGTTAGGTCCACATCATTTCTGTCCTTTATTGTATCCATCTTTGCATGAAATATTCCCTTGGTAGCTCTAATTTTCTTGAAGACATCTATAGTCTTTCCATTCTATTGCTTTTCTCTAATTCTTTGTGTTGATCACTGAAGAAGGCTTTCTTATCTCTCCTGCTCTTCTGCATTCAAGTGGGTATATCTTTCCTTTTCTCCTTTGCCTTTTGCTTCTCTTCTTTTCTCAGCTATTTGTAAGGCTTCCTCAGATAATCATTTTGCCTTTTTGCATTTCTTTTCTTGGGGACTGTCTTGATCCTGGCCTCCTGTACAATGTCAGGAACCTCTGTCCATAGTTCTTCAGGCACCCTGTCTATCAGATCTAATTCCTTGAATCCCTTTATCACTTCCACTGTATAATCCTAAGGGATTTGATTTAGGTCATCCTTGAATGATGATTCTGTAAAAGTGTTGCACTCAATATGCTAGCAAATTTGGAAAACTCAGAAGTGGCCACAGGACTGGAAAAAGTCAGTATTCATTCCAATCCCAAAGAAAAGCAATACGAAAGAAAGCTCAAACTACTGCACAATTGCACTCATCTCACATGCTAGTAAAGTAATGCTCAAAATTCTCCAAGCCAGGCTTCAGCAATACATGAACCGTGAACTTTCTGATGTTCAAGCTGGTTTTAGAAAAGCAGAGGAACCAGAGATCAAATTGCCAACATCCACTGGGTCAGGGAAAAAGCAAGAAAGCTCTAGAAAAACATCTATTTCTGCTTTATTGACTACACCAAAGCTTTTGACTATGTGGGTCACAAGAAACTGTGGAAAATTCCAAGAGAGACGGGAATAACAGACCACCTGACCTGCCTCTTGAGAAATCTGTATGCAGGTCAGGAAGCAACAGCTAGAACTGGACTTGGAAAAACAGACTGGTTTCAAATAGGAAAAGGAGTACATCAAGGCTGTATATTGTCACCTTGCTTATTTAACTTATATGCAGAGTACATCATGAAAAACGCTGGACTGGAAGAAACACAAGCTGGAATCAAGATTGCCGGGAGAAATATCAATAACCTCAGATATGCAGATGACACCACCCTTATGGCAGAAAGTGAAGAGGAACTAAAAAGCCTATTGGTGAAAGTGAAGGAGGAGAGTGAGAAACTTGGCTTAAAGCTCAACATTCAAAAAACGAAGATCATGGCACCCGGTCCCATCACTTCTTGCAAAATAGATGGGGAAACAGTGGAAACAGTGTCAGACTTTATTTTGGGGGCTCCAGAATCACTGCAGATGGTGACTGCAGGCATGAAATTAAAAGATGCTTACTCCTTGGAAGAAAAGTTACGACCAACCTAGATAGCACACTGAAAAGCAGAGACGTTACTTTGCCGACTAAGGTCCATCTAGTCAAGGCTATGGTTTTCCCTGTGGTCATGTATGGATGTGAGAGTTGGACTGTGAAGAAGGCTGAGCGCCGAAGAATTGATGCTTTTGAACTGTGGTGCTGGAGAAGACTCTTGAGAGTCCCTTGGACTGCAAGGAGATCCAACCAGTCCATTCTAAAGGAGATCAGCCCTGGGATTTCTTTGGAAGGAATGATGCTAAAGCTGAAACTCCAGTAATTTGGTCACCTCATGCGAAGAGTTGACTCATTGGAAAAGACTTTGATGCTGGGAGGTATTGGGGGCAGGAGGAGAAGAGGACAACAGAGGATGAGATGGCTGGATGGCATCACTGACTGGATGGACGTGAGTCTGAGTGAACTCCGGGGAGTCGGTGATGGACAGGGAGGCCTGGCGTGCTGCGATTCATGGGGTCACAAAGAGTTGGACACCTCTGAGCAACTGAACTAAATGGTGTACTGGTTTTCCCTACTTTCTTCAATTAGAGTTTGAATTTGGAAATAAGGAGTTCATGATCTGAGCGACAGTCATTTCCCAGTTTTGTTTTTGCTGACTGTATAGAAATTCTCCATCTTTGGCTGCAAAGAATTTAATCAATCTGATTTTGGTATTGACCTTCTGGTGGGGTCTATGTGTAGAGTCTTCTCTTGTGTTGTTGGTAGAAGGTGTTTTCTAGGACCAGTGCATTCTCTTGGGAAAACTCTGTTAGCCTTTGTCCTGCTTCATTTTGTACTCCAGGGCCAAATTTTCCTGTTACTCCAGGTAGCTCTTGACTTCCTACTTTTGCATTCCAGTACCCTATAATGAAAAGGATATCTTTTGGGGGTGTTAGTTCTAGAAGGTCTTGTAGGTCTTCATAGAATCGTTCAACTTCAGCTTCTTCAGCATTACTGGTCAGGGCATAGATTTGGAATACTGTGCTTTGAATGGTTTGCCTTAGAAACAAATAGAGATCAATCTGCCTGTTTTGAGACTGCATCCAAGTACTGCATTTCAGACTCTTTTGTTGACTATGATGACTACTTCATTTCTTCTAAGGGATTCTTGCCCATGGTAGCAAAATGGTCATCTGGGTTAAATTCACCTATCCCAGTCCATTTTAGTTCACTGATTCTTAGAATGTTAATGTTCACTCTTGCCATCTTTTGTTTGACCACTTCCAATTTGCCTTGATTTATGGACCTAACATTCCAGGTTCCTATGCAATATTGCTCTTTACAGCCTCGGACTTCACTTCCATCACCAGTCACATCCACAACTTGTTGTTATTTTTGGTTTCTCTCCATCTCTTCATTCTTTCTGGAGTTATTTCTCCACTCATCTCCAGTATCATATTAGGCACCTACTAATCTGGAGATTTCATCTTTCATTGTCTTATCTTTTTGCCTTTCATACTGTTCATGGGGTTGTTCTCAAGAATACTGAAGTGGTCTGCCATTGCCTTCTCCAGTAGACTACGTTTTGTCAGAACTCTCCACCATGACCCGTCCATCTTGGGTGACCCTACACAGCATGGCTCATAGTTTCACTGAGTTACACAAGGCTGTGTTCCATGTGATCAGATTGGTTAGTTTTCGGTGATTGTGATTTTCATTCTTTCTGCCCTCTAATGGAGAAAATTAAAAGGATTATGGAAGCTTCCTGATGGGAGAGACTGACTTAGAGGGAAACTAGGTCTTGTTCTGATGGGCAGGGCCATGCTCAGTAAATCTTTAATCCAATTTTCTGTTGATGGGCCGAGCTGTGTTCCCTCCCTGTTGTTTGACCTGAGGCCAAATTATGGTAGAGGTAATGAAGATAATGTCAACCTCCTTCAGAAGGTCCCATGCAGGCACTGCTGCACTCAGGGCCCCCAACCTGCAACAGGCCTCCGCTTACCTACGCCTCCACCAGAGACTCCTGGACATTCACAGGCAAGTTTGGGTCAGTCTCTTGTGGTGTCACTGCTCCTTTCTCTTGGGTCCTGGTGTATACAAGCTTTTGTTTGTGCCCTCCAAGAGTCTGTTTCATCAGTCCTGCGTAAGTTCTGGCAGTTCTATGGTGGGGTTAACGGCTTATGCCATACCCAAGTCTACTGCACCCAGAGCCCCTGCCCCTGCATGAGTCCACTACTGACCTATACCTCTGCAGGAGAAACTCAGACACAGTTCTGGCTCATTCTCTTTGGGGTCTCTGGGTCCTGGTGCACACAAGGTTTGTTTGAGCCCTCCAAGCATCTCTGGAGGGTAGATACTCAATAATAGAAAAATGGTTTAGCATATTATGGCAAATTTACTCTACTGCTGTACTTCCCTGGCGGCTCAGCTAGTAAAGTGTCTGCCTGCAGTATGAGAGACCTGGGTTCAGTCTCTGGGTTGGGAAGATCCCCTGGAGTAAGAAATGGCAAACCACTCCAGTATTCTTGCCTGGAAAATCCCGTGGATGGAAAAGCCTGGCAGACTACAGTCCATGGGGTGGCAAAGGGTCAGACACAGCTGAGCGACTTCACTTTTCATACTTCCTTATGGTCTTCTCTGGTCACTCAGTGGTAAAGAATCCATCTCCAATGCAGGAGACACAGGTTTGATCCCTGGGTCGAGAAGATCCTCTAGAGAAGAGAATGGTAACCCACTCCAGTATTCTTGCCTAGGAAGCACCATGGAGAGAGGATCCTGGGAGGCTACAGTCCATGGGGTCACAAAAGAGTTGGACACAACTTAGCGACTAAACATTGGCAACACATATTCCCCTATAGAACTTTCTGTTGATTGACATGTTATATATCTGCACAGTCCAAAACAGTATCTAAGACACTATTGAGCTTTTATTTGTGGCTAATGAGATTGTGGAACTGAAATTTTAAAAGACAAAATATAAAAGAATTAAACCATGACAAAAACATGTTTTATATAAACCAGATATAGAAACACAGGTTACATGGATAAATACACAAAATTATAAAGGATAAATGTTTGTATAAACATGAAATATAATTTTAATAGGGTGATTAGGTAACTAGTGACAACTTTCACCTATTTTTAATTTTTTTTTCCATCTTAAACCTTTTTAAAAATTACACTACAGCTTGGAATTTCAACTCTTATGGTACAAAATTCTTGAATATGCATTAGATTCACTAATACTGACTCATCAATTCAGCCAATAGAGTATCTCTTTAAATTATCTAATTTTCTTTGTCAAGAGTAAAGAGACAGACAATCACGCTCTTCACAATGTCTTGTCCTCAAAAGTAACAGTTTAAAAATATGACATGATCAATGATAGTCAAATGGGAGTGTGAAGTCAAATGGGCTTAAGGAAACATTACTACAAGCAAAGGCAGTGGAAGTGATGGAATTCCAGCTGAGCTATTTAAAATCATAAAGATGATGTTGTTAAACACTGCATTCAGTATGTCAGCAAATATAGAAAATTCAAAGGGCAACACCAGAGAATGTTCAAACTACCATAAAATTGACCTCATTTCACATGCTAGTAAGGTGATGCTCAAAATCCTTCAAGCTAGACTTCAACGGTATGTGAAGCAAGAACTTCCAGGTGTGCCAGCTGAATTTAGAAAAAGCAGAGGAATCAGAGATCAATGACCAACATCCAGTGGATCATAGAAAAAGCAAAGGAACTCCAGAAAAACATCTACTTCTGCTTCATTAACTATCCTAAAGCCTTTGACTGTGTGGATCACAACAAACTGTGGAAAATTCTTCTGGAGATGGGAATACCAGATTACCTTACTTATCTGTCTTCTGAGAAACCTGTATGCAGGTCAAGAAACAACAGGTAGAACCAGACATGAAACAATGGACTGGTTACAAATTGGGAAAGGAGCACATCAAGGCTACCAGTTGTCACCCTGCTTATTTAACTTCTATGCAGAGTACATCATGCGGAATGCTGGGCTGGTTGAATCACAAGCTGGTTTCAAGAGTGCCAGGAGAAATATCAACAATCTCAGGTATGTAGATGATACCACTCTAATGGCAGAGAGTGAAGGGGAAATAAAGGTCTCCCGATGAAGGTTAAACTGTAGAGTGAAAAAGTTGGCTTAAAACAACATTCAAAAAAGAGAGATCATGGTATCCTGTCTCATCAGTTCAAGGCAAATAGATAGGGAAACACTGGAAACAGTGACAGACTTTCTTTCTTGGGCTCCAAAATCATTGTAGATGCTGACTGCAGCTATGAAATTAAAAGGCGCTCGCCCCTTGGAAGAAAAACTATAACAAACCTAGACAATGTATTGAAAAGCAGAGACATCATTTTGCCAACAAAGGGCCATACAGACAAAGCTATGATTTTTCTAGTAGTCATGTACAGATGTGAGAGTTGGACCATAAGGAAGGCTGAGCGCTGAAGAATTGAGTCTTTTGAATTGTGGTACTAGAGAAGGCTCTTGAGAATCCCTTGGACAGCAAGGACATCAAACCAGTCTATCCTAAAGGAAATAAATCAACCTTGAATGTTCATTAAAAGCACTGGTGCTGAAGCTGATGCTCCAATACTTAGGCCACCAGATGCAAAGAGCTGACCCACTGGAAAAGATCCTGTTGCTGGGAAAGATTGAGGGCAGGAGGAGAAGGGTGCAGAGAGGATGAGATGATTGGATGGCATCATCAACTCAGTGGATGTGAGTTTGAGCAAACTCAAGGGAGACAATAAAGGACAGGGAAGCCTGGTGTGCTGCAGTCAATGGGGTCACAAAAAGTTGAACATGACTTAGCAACTGAACAACAAGGAGAAACAAAAACCAGAGTAACTTAAGTTCCAATGAAATTAAAATAAAAGAGAATGGAGAGAGAATTACTGCAGGGCTTCTGTTCACTTGGTGAAATGAAAAGTGGAATAGAAGAGTTTGAAAGTGTCTTTATCTAAGAATTTTAAAAGTAACGATGGAAGCTGCTCTGGTTTTCCCCTCTATCTGTAATCTCATAGATAAAGGCAGAATTTCCAAGTGACTGTTAATTCCACTGGAAACAGCACACCATGGTGGGGTCTGCCTGGTAAGGTATTTCCACTGATCATAAGCAATATGAAACTGGATTTCCAGATTATGCCTGGTTTAAATAGTGATTGCATCTGTTGAAAAACCTGTGGCCTTGCTAGGTACAAAACTTGATGATTTGTATCTGGTCAATTTGAATATAAGGAAACTTGAAATTTCTGTTGGACATGAGGGCCTGTACCCAAATTTAGCATGTACACAGGTAAGGTAACTGAATGTGAGCACAATGTCTGTGACAGCTCATGTAGAATAGTGAAGTGAAGTGAAGTCACTCAGTCATGTCCAACTCTTTGTGACCCCATGGACTGTAGCCTACCAGGCTCCTCTGTCCATGGAATTCTCCAGGCAAGAATACTGGAGTGGGTTGCCATTTCCCTCTTCATGTAGAATAGGTGCTCTGTTAATCCCAGAGCCAAACTTTGACAGGAGATAAGCTAATGCATAGAATCTTTTGATCCCATTTGATTCTGTTACATGTGAGATCCAGCCTGTGAACATTAAGTGGAGATTCATCTGCACAGTTCTGAATGAGTACATGAGTCACAGTGGAGACAGAACATCTGGATGTAGAATGTATTGCTTTATTATTTTCACTAATTCTTAACATTTGAATCACATTTAAAGTTAACCAAGTGCTTTCAAATCCATTATTCCTTTTTATGTTCCTAACAGTTCTGTGAGATAGGCACAATATCCAGTATATTTAGTAACAGTTACCTCAATAACCAGTATTTATAAAGTATAATCTTTCACGTGTATCATCTCAATTGTTCCCCATAACTCTAGGAAGTAACTAGCAAATTTCAAACTCTCATTTTCTAGTTAAGGTTATGGCAAAACCAATACAATATTGTAAAGTAATTACCCTCCAATTAAAATAAATAAATTTATATTGAATGAAAAAAAAAAAAAGAAGAGCAAGACTCCTATGGATTCACAAGTAGTGCAATAATGTCAGGGCTTCAACTCTAATATTCCAGTTTCAAGTTTTTCAAAAACAACATGTAGGTTTTTTTTTTGTATTCATATATGTTAACTATATGCCTGAACTATTTTATTCAAATTTTATGTATTTGAAATCTCTAGAATCATCAAAAAAAAAAAAAAAACATACTGCCCATATACAGAGTAGTGTAAGCAGTAGCTTCCTGAACGACCTCACTACTTCTAATCTCACCACTGTCATCTTTCTAAAGTGCAAAATCTCAGGGTCACATTTCTACTTAAAATCTTTCTAAGGACATGCAAACTAAAAACAACCCAACCTCAGTGGAGAAAACTAATGTCTTAGAAGGTAATACTCACTTCATGTAGTGTCTTGTACATAAGAATTGCTCAAAATTATTTTTTGCATTAATTAAAAAATATTTTAAGTCCTTCTGAGACTGTGTCCACATGAAAATTCAAAACCTTCATGATGACATCCAAAGCCCCTTATAACCTAGTAACTACCAGCACTCTGCTTATGAAACCCTAGACTATTTGCCATTCCCTCCAAACTCAATGTACTAGCATGATTCTCTGCTAGTTTCTCTGTCTAGAGTACCCTTCTTCCCTCAACTTGACCCCCTCTGGAAACACTCTTTCCCTCAGTATGTTTCCCTCACATTTTCAGTATGTTATATCCACATACACCATGACATTTTTAAAAGTAGCTATTTGTTTATGTTTGTGTACCCTGTCAGACTGAAAATACCAAGAGGACAGAAATTTGTCTCATCTCCTTTAAGAGAATGCCTAGTACAGGTGCCTGTTACATGGCAAGCAAACTCATTGGATTAATTCACCTCAGTGAAGAAGTACCAATTATCTGTCAGTTATGCTATCTGAAAAACATAAACAAAAAACAGAAAATCACATGTCCAGTTGGGGCAAATACAAACTGATAAACTTTAGATTTGGTGTTCCTGCACAATTCCTGAATGGTCTCAAGACAGACAGATGGAAGAAAATCATAAGGCTTCCTTGAGTTATTCTTTTGCTGCTTGGTAGCCAATGAAGACAAGGAGGAGAAAAACTGATTTTCTTAGACAAATAAAGAGGCCAGGTTACCGTTTTGCAGCCTGCGAAGTGGTTGTAAAACAAAGCACCAAATCACTCTACGAATGCTTTCTCATAAAGAAGGCTCCAAGGTGGAATGAACAACAAATTGGCCCTATTCAGAGTCTATCTGTCCACAGTGAAAGTGAAACCATCCAAGCAAAAAGGGTGAGTCATCCCAAAACTCGGCATACATCTTCCCTTAAAATTAACAGGCAATTCTAACAGTGTCCCCTATAATACAGGTCACTAGAAGAATCCTTTGAGAATGCCTGAGGCTGAAGCCTTGGTGCTTCCCAGTGCGTTGAGATTCTTACCTAACCCAATCTGAAAGAAACAGCTCCTATCCTAATTATTTCAGAATTTTACTTAACCAGTTCCAACCCTTAAAATTCCCTTATCCACACTGGTCCCTGGGGAACTAAGGTGAAGAAGTCCATTCTAAAGAGGCCATGACAATCAACCTTGCAAAGAATGTTCAGAAAACATTGTATGGTTACCATCACCAGGTCAAGCTTCTTTCTCTGAAAGCAGACAACGGTGACTCACAGTGACAATTATTCTACTAGTAGTATAAAAATTGATCTCTTTGAATACTTTGGCTATCTGATGTGGAGAGCTAACTCATTGGAAAAGACCATGATGCCATGAAAGATTGAGGGCAAGAAAAGAAAGCAGTGACAGAAGATGAGATGGTTGGATAGCATCACAAATTCAGTAGATATGAGTTTGACCAAACCCTGGGAGATAATGAAAGGAAGGGAAGCCTGGCATGCTGCAGTCCGTGGGATCACAAAGAGTTGGACATGACTCAGCAACTGAACAAGTATAAAAATTTTACAGAAAAAAAGAGAAATGTAAAAGATAATTTTTCTTTTTTCTTTAGTTTCTTTTAAGGTCAGGACCAAATTTCTTCAGGCAGTGGTTGAATATGCTAACATTAAGGTTAATTCAATCTATTGTTAGTCACACATAATTTGTTGAGAATCAAGAAAAAAATTTTTAATAGCAGTAAGGGATCCTATTCTCATTGTTTAGGTAAATGGTCTAGACTTTAATTATCAAACAGGATAGATGCAGGGAGATCAGAATCTCTGGGAAAAGGTGTCATTCAGAAAAATATATTAAGTATCATAATTGCTTTGATTATTCTGGCACAATGACTAATTCATTTGGAGATTTCAAACAACAAATAAGAATAAATAAAACAAAGAATTTTTATGTTTACTGAAAACAGATGTGTGTATGATACAAATGTTGATTCCTGAGCCTCATTAAGACTGAAGGTGAGCCCAAGAATCTGCATTTGCCACACAGGAGACCATATAGGCAGTCTTGGGATCATATGTTACAAATCCTTCAATAGACTATTTTATTTGGGAAGTCTCCCAAGGCTTTATCCTATAAGTGTTACCTACTTTCCAATGGATCAGGCTATACATGCCATTTGTCAAGCAGAGAATTAGAAAATCATTTAGAATAGACTCAGAACAAATACATGTGGATTCAAAAAATAACCTTCAGGCATTTTGAAATAGAGTCATCCTATATGATTGTTTATAATGGGATAAAGCCCAGGGAACTGATCCAAATTTCTTAGGCCTCTCCATAGAGCAGGTGAGTACTGATGGCTCAGATTTCACTGCAGTGGCCTTGCTTCATCTGCAGCCCACTTTCACTCCCAGAAGCAGTGTATATAGACACACATAAAAAACGCATAGGAACCAGAGATCAAATTGTCAACATCCGCTAGATCATTGAAAACACAAGAGAGTTCCAGAAAAAAAATATCTATTTCTGCTTTATTGACTATGCCAAAGCCTTTGATTGTGTGGATCACAATAAACTGTGGAAAATTCTGAAAAGATGGGAATACCAGATCACCTGACCTGCCTCTTGAGAAACCTGTATGCAGGTCAGGAAGCAACAGTTAGAACTGGACATGGAACAACAGACTGGTTCCAAATAGGAAAAGGAGTACATGAAGGCAGTATATTGTCACCATGCTTATTTAACTTATATGCAGTGTACATCATGAGAAACGCTGGGCTGGATGAAGCACAAGCTGGAATCAAGATTGCCAGGAGAAATATCAATAACTTCAGATATGCAGATGACACCACCCTTATGGCAGAAAGTGAAGAACTACAGAGCCTCTTGGTGAGAGTGAAAGAGGTGAGTGAAAAAGTTGGCTTAAAGCTCAACATTCAGAAAACGAAGATCATGGCATCTGGTCCCACCACTTCACGGCAAATAAATGGAGAAACAGTGGCTGACTTTATTTTGGGGGGGCTCCAAAATCACTGCAGATGGTGATTGCAGCCATAAATGAAAAGATGCTTACTCCTTGGAAGGAAAGTTATGACCAACCTAGATAGCATATTAAAAGCAGAGAAATCATTTTGTCAACAAAGGTCCAGACATCTAGTCAAAGCTATGGTTTTTCCAGTGGTGATGTATGGATATGAGAGTTGGACTATAAAGAAATCTGAGCACAGAAGAATTGATGTTTTTAAACTGTGGTGTTGGAGAAGACTCTTGAGAGTCCCTTGAACTGCAAGGAGATCCAACCAATACATCCTAAAGGAGATCACTCCTGAATATTCATTGGAAGGATTGATGTTGAAGCTGAAACTCTAATACTTTGGCCACCTGATGCGAAGAGCTGACTCATTTGAAAAGACCCTGCTGCTGAGAAAGATTGAGGGTGGGAGGAGAAGGTGACTACAGAGGATGAGATGGCTGGATGGCGTGACCATCTCAATGGACATGAGTTTGGGTAAGCCTCAGGTGTTGGTGATGGACAGGGAGGCCTGACGTGCTGCAGTCCATGAGGTCACAAAGAGTCGGACACGACTGAGTGACTAAACTGACTGGCCTGAAACACACTTATACTACACCCCAACTTCTAGCCTTCAATCAACACTGAGGAAACAAGAATTGAAAAATACACACGTACCACAATGATCTATGCAGCACTATTTGCAATAGCTAGGACATGGAAGCAACCTAGATGTCCATTGACAGATGAATGGATAAGGAAGTTGTGGTACATGTACACAATGGAATATTACTCAGCTATAAAAAGGAATGCATTTGAGTCGGTTCTAATGAGGTGGATGAAGCCTAGAGCCTATTATACGGAGTGAAGTAAGTCAGAAACAGAAAGACAAATACTGTATATTAACCCATATATTTGGAATTTAGTGGAGAAGGCAATGGCACCCCACTCCAGTACTCTTGCCTGGAAAATCCCATGGATGGAGGAGCCTGGTAGGCTGTAGTCCATGGGGTAGCGAAGAGGCGGACACGACTGAGTGACTTCACTTTCACTTTTTACTTTCATGCATTGGAGAAGGAAATGGCAACCCACTCCAGTGCTCTTGCCTGGAGAATCCCAGGGATGGGGGAGCCTGGTGGGCTGCCATCTATGGAGTGGCACAGAGTTGGACATGACTGAAGCAACTTAGCAGCAGCATGGAATTTAGAAAGATGGTACAGACAATCTTACATGCAGGGCAGTAAAGCAGACAGACATAAAGAACAGACTTTTGAACTCAGTTGGAGAAGGCCAGGGTGGAATGATTTCAGAGAATAGCACTGAAACATGTACAATACCATATGTAAAATAGATGACCAGTGTGAGTTCGATGCAAGAAGCAGGGCAACCAAAGTTGGTGGTCTGTGACAACCTAGAGGGATAGGGTGTGGAGGGAGGTAGGAGGGAATTCAGAATGGGGGGACACATGTATATCTATGCATCATATTGATGTATGGCCAAAAGAAAATCACAAATTATTGTACAAATTTTATTGTAAAGTAATTATCCTCCAATTAAAAAACAACAACAACAACAAAGAGCAGCTGGATATTGGATGCAAGTGCTGCTCCTGTCACACTGCATATAAAAGTGTTCTTTTCTTTGACTCTTTCTTTTCTCCACCATCATTCTGACAGATACTTCCCTAGCTGTGTGCCTTCTACCTATCTCAGCAATTTACAGACCTCTTGATCATTGCCTCCTTGCTGTGTCCATTTTTCCTCAGTGACTCCTCTCTCCTCTAACCACTCTGCTAAATCATGATTTTATCATCTTTCCTTTCTTTCTTTCCTAAATTGCCTTTCTCTAGTCAACCTAGTTGCCTTTTAAATTCCACCAGCAACCCTATCCCCATGGCTGACAGAATTTTCTTTCTAAATTATGAATCCGATCAGCTCATTCTTTTGTTCAAAAAACATATGATAATGTCCAGATTCCTTAACACAGAAATCACAATCTTCTATGATCTGGCCCCAACATATTCTTCTAAGCTCATTTCCTATTATACTTATGCTTCTTACTCTTCAGTTATACTGAACTACTTGTTATTCCCTCATGTGATCTTCTAGGTTATAAGTATCTTTGCTTATGTTCTCCCCTTGAGCTAGAATGCTTTTCCTTTTCTGTCCCTTGCTATTCAAATCCTCACTGTTCTTCAAGACCCAGTTAGTTCATAAGTAGCCTTCTCTGAACTCTCAACAAACTTTGTTCATCTCAAAGCATCAAGCAATGCCTAACTTGGAGTATAGCTAGTATGACTCCATATCTTCTCTCTTCTACGACCTTATGTGTTACTGGAAAGCCAAGACCATGTCTTATTCTTTTCCCTTTTATATCATCTAAAGAGTTTACTACAGTGAGAGGTACAGCCTGAGTTCTTAATAAATATATGATATGAATGAACAGTTTTACAGGTTCCATATTTTCTCTGCTACAGTAGAACTGCAGGTATATGACCTAGTTATCCTAAGATCACATTGTGGGAAATTCTACGTAGGGTTCAGTTATATTCCTTTACTTTTTTTTCATGTGTGAAAAGCATTTTTACAGGGGGAGAATAAAATTGTTCTTAGTAATACCACTAAAATAAATAATATGTCTCATTACTGTGGGAGTCACGCTTCACAATTACAGTTTCAAAGCAGTGTAGATTACTTCCAATATGACAGGCAAAAGGAAACTGAGGCACATAAATTTGATAAATGGCTTACCTTAGACCACATGGTATATGTTTCAATTTTTATATTGCTGCATAACAAACTATCAGAAACTTAGAAGACTAAAATAACAGACATTTATTATCTCAAAGTTATGTATGTCAAAAGTCCTGGTGGGAGCAGTTGGGTTCTCTGCTTAAGGTCTGACAAGGCCAAAATCAAGGTGAACCAGACTAGTCTCTTATATGAGATTCTGGGGTAAGAATCTACTTGCAATTTCATTGGTTGTCGATGGAATTCATATCTCTGTAGTTCTAGATTGAAGGTCCCCATTTTCTTGCTGGCTGTCAGCTAGGGGTCACTCTAAAAGCCACTTACTCTCCATGTGGCTCTTTCTATCTTCAAGCCAGTATTGGCCCATAAAATCACTTTTTAAAATTTATTTATTTTAATTGGAGGCTACTTACTTTACAATATTGTAGTGGTTTTGCCATACATTGACATGAATCAGCCATGGGCGTAAATGTGTTCCTCATGCTGAGCCCCCTCCCACCTCCTTCCACATAGCATCCCCCTGGGTCATCCCAGTACACCAGCACTGAGCACCCTGTTTCATGCAATGAACCTGGACTGATGGTCTGTTTCACATATGATAATATGATAACATACATGTTTCAACAGCAAAAGAGACACAGATGTATAGAACAGTCTTTTGAACACTGTGGGAGAAGGCAAGGATGGGATGATTTGAGAGAATAGCATAAAATCACTTTTAAGATTCAAATCTCTTTATATTCTATTATTTGGTAAATAAAAGTCTCTGCTTTTAAAAAGTTTGTATGATTAGACCCTTCTTAAAGTCAGTCATGCCATATAATATAATCATGGGAATGATACATATTCATGCAATCTACCCATACATAACTTATTGTCATATTTTTCAGGACAAATTGCTATGGTCAAGGCATAATGCAAAAGGGGACTTGAAACTGGTGCGAATATCAGCACAAGAAGCTCACTAAAGCAGAAGGCAACAGACCAAACTAAGTCCTCTTCTGACATACTGTGTGACTTTGAGCAAGTCTCTGCCAGTCTGTGAGCTCACCCATAGATAAAATGAAGGAGTTGGACTGAGTTACCTACACAGTCCCATTCATTTAAATCTGTATATGGTTCTACTTCTCATTCACCTCTCTACACTATACTTGTGGGTTAAAGGTGTACCTTTCAAGAAACTACACTTGCTGATAAAGAGCTAAAAATGAATCCAGTGAAGGAGTCCATACTGTAAACATTTGAATCTGAAAAAAAAAAAAAAAAACACTTTTTAAAAACAATTTTCTGCAGGTCTATAGAGAACAAATAAATAATCTAAATTTTTATTATAAATAATTTAAAAGCATCTACTATACAGTAAGACTCAAAAAATCTCTTCTCTGAATAATTAAATAACTACATTGTTGAATGCCTACTCTGTATTTGTTATTTCCTACCAAAAGGAGATTTCAAGTGTCATATAGGTTGAACTGAGTAGATGGTGTTCAAGATTTCTTTCAACTCTGAAATACTATGATTTAAATTCTATATCCTAAATTATTAATTCTAAGATATAAATAAATTTTTACAAGATACATAGCTTTTAGTATCAAAAAACTTAGAGGGTGCAAAAATGTGCTTTTATTCCTTAAGTGATGAATAATTAACAAGAAAAAGGTACAGACTGTGAACTGCTGTATAACCTCTTATTATTCCATGTATTTTGATGATTATCTGCCTGAAATATCCATTTGATTTACTTTCAGTTCAGTTCAGTCAGTTGCTCAGTCGTGTCTGACTTTTTGCGACCCCATGAATCACAGCACACCTACTTCAAACTTAAATAACTAAAAATACATAATACATCATTTTACCCAAAAACAGTGTCATTAGAAAAATTATCTTAAAGAACTAGGCAGATTTGTTGAAGAATCTCCTTTTGTAAGTGATCATCACTGAACTAATAGACAAACATGTACCCCAAATGCCTAATTCAGTTGGAGATCTGTTTGTTCCCTCCTAAATACTTTTGCCTTGTTTAAAACTTGCATTGACCTGCTCTAATTTTAGTACCAACATTTTAAAATAATTTGTTAAATTGCATGAGTAATTCATAATCATTGTTCTTAAACTCAAACAATACAGGGTGCATAATATAAACACTGAGACCCAGCTCTCTTCTATCCCACTCCTCAGGAGGATCCACTTTAAGAAAAACGTGAGATATATTCTAAGAAAGCTTTGCTTATATACATATAAGCATAGGTACATATGTACATTCAAATGTAATGATTTTGTTTTTTTCACAAACTCAGATGATACTTAAATTGATTTGAAATATTCTTTTTAAAAATATATATTTGATCTATTCTGGAGAAGGTTCCGTGTGCAGTTGAGTAAAGGTGAAATTCATTGTTTTGGGGGTGAAATGTCCTATAGATATCAATTAGGTCTAACTGGTCTATTGTATCATTTAACGTTTGCGTTTCTTTGTTAATTTTCTGCTTAGTTGATCTGTCCATAGGTGTGAGTGGGGTATTAAAGTCTCCCACTATTATTGTGTTATTATTAATTTCCCCTTTCATGCTTGTTAGCAATTGTCTTACATATTGCGGTGCTCCTATGTTGGGTGCATATATATTTATAATTGTTATATCTTCTTCTTGGATTGATCCTTTAATCATTATGTAGTGGCCTTCTTTGTCCCTTTTCACAGTCTTTGTTTTAAAGTCTATTTTATCAGATATGAGTATTGCTCCTCCTGCTTTCTTTTGGTCTTTATTTGCATGGAATATCTTTTCCAGCCCTTCACTTTTAGTCTGTATGTGTCCGTTGTTTTGAGGTGGGTCTCTTGTAGGCAGCATATATAGGGATCTTGTTTTTGTATCCATTCAGCCAGTCTTTGCCTTTTGGTTGGGGCATTCAACCCATTTACATTTAAGGTAATTATTGATAAGTATGCTCCTGTTGCCATTTACTTTATTGTTTTGGGTTTGGGTTTATACGTCCTTTTTTGTGTTTCCTTTCTAAAGTCTATCCTTTAGTATTTGTTGGAGAGCTGGTTTGGTGGTGCGGAATTCTCTCAGCTTTTGCTTGTCTGTAAAGCTTTTGATTTCTCCTTCATATTTGAATGAGATCCTTGCTGGGTACAGTAGTCTTGGCTGTAGGTTATTATCTTTCATCACTTTAAGTATGTCTTGCCATTCCCTCCTGGCCTGAAGAGTTTCTATTGAAAGATCTGCAGTTATTCTTATGGGGATCCCCTTGTGTGTTATTTGTTGTTTTTCCCTTGCTGCTTTTAATAATTGTTCTTTGTGTTTCGTCTTTGTTAGTTTGATTAAAATATGTCTTGGGGTGTTTCGCCTTGGGTTTATTCTGTTTGGCACTCTCTGGGTTTCTTGGACTTGGGTGATTATTTCCTTCCCCATTTTAGGGAAGTTTTCAACTATTATCTCCTCAAGTATTTTCTCATGGTCTTTCTTTTTGTCTTCTTCTTCTGGGACTCCTATAATTCGAATGTTGGAGCGTTTCATATTGTCTTGGAGGTCTCTGAGGTTGTCCTCATTTCTTTTAATTCGTCTTTCTTTTTCCCTCGCTGATTCATTTATTTCTACCATTCTATCTTCTATTTCACTAATCCTATCTTCTGCCTCCGATATTCTACTATTTGTAGCCTCCAGAGTATTTCTGATCTCATTTATTGCATTATTCATTATATGTTGACTCTTTTTTATTTCTTCTAGGTCCTTGTTAAACCTTTCTTGCATCTTCTCAGTCCTTGACCCCAGGCTATTTATCTGTGATTCCATTTTGATTTCAAGATTTTGGATCATTTTCACTATCAGTATTCGGAATTCTTTCTCAGGTAGATTCCCTATCTCTTCCTCTTTTGTTTGGTTTGGTGGGCATGTCTCCTGTTCCTTTACCTGCTGGGAATTCCTTTGTCTCTTCATCCTGGTTATATTGCTGCGTTTGGGGTGGCTTTTCTATATTCTGGGAATTTGTGATGGATGAAATTGGAGCCGATTATACAGAGTGAAGTAAGCCAGAAAGAAAAACACCAATACAGTATACTGACACATATATATGGAATTTAGAAGACAGTAATGATGACCCTCTATGTGAGACAACAAGCGACACAGAGGTATAGAGTGGACTTTTGGACTCTGAGGGAGAGGGAAAGGGTGAGATGGTTTGGGAGAATGGCAGTGAAGCATGTGTATTTTCCTGTAAGAAACGAAGCGCTAATCTATGTTTGGTGTAGGATGCAGGATGCATGGGGCTGATGCACAGGATGATTCAGGTAGAGGATGTGGGGTGGGAGGTGGGAGGGGGCTTCGGCATTGGGCGATTGTGTTCACCTATGGATGATTCGTGTCAATGTATGGCAAAACAAATACAGTATTGTAATTAAAAAAATAAATAAATTTAATTAAAAAAATAAAAAAATAAAGGAAAAAAATATATATATATTTATTTATTCTAATTGGAGGTTAATTACTTCACACTATTGTGGTGGTTTTTGCCATACATCAACATGAATCAGTCATGGGTATAAATGTGTCCCACCATCCTAAACAACCTTCCCACCTCCTTTTCACCCCATCCCTCTGAGTTGTCCCAGAGCACCAACTTTGGGTGCCCTGCTTCATGCACTATTTTACATATGGTAATATGAAAACAATGCACTGTGTCAGTATATGCATATC
This sequence comes from Nanger dama, assembly GCA_917880005.1. NCBI lineage: Eukaryota > Metazoa > Chordata > Mammalia > Artiodactyla > Bovidae > Nanger > Nanger dama. The sequence goes on along the minus strand of CAKJTW010000073.1, from coordinate 3,066,647 downwards.
CTCCTGATTTAATGGCTGTATAATATTCCACATTACAAGTATACCATAATTTAACAATTTCTCTGCACAATGACATGCAAAAATCATGTTTGAGAAAAATAAAATAAGTAAAATCAACAAAAACAAGACCAAGAGCTGACTGTGGCTCAGATCATGAACTCCTTATTACCAAATTCAGACTCAGATTGAAGAAAGCAGGGAAAACCACTAGACCATTCAAGTATGACCTAAATCAAATCCCTTATGATTATACAGTTGAAGTGAGAAATAGATTTAAGGGCCTAGATCTGATAGAGAGAGTGCCTGATGAACTATGGAATGAAGTTCTTGACATTGCACAGGAGACAGGGATCAAGACCATCCCCATGGAAAAGAAATGCAAAAAAGCGAAATGGCTGTCTGGGGAGGCCTTACAAATAGCTGTGAAAAGAAGAGAGGCAAAAAGCAAAGGAGAAAAGGAAAGATATAAGCATCTGAATGCAGAGTTCCAAAGAACAGCAAGAAGAGATAAGAAAGCCTTCTTCAGTGATCAATGCAAAGAAATAGAGGAAAACAACAGAATGGGAAAGACTAGAGATCTCTTCAAGAAAATTAGAGATACCAAGGGAATATTTCATGCAAAGATGGGCTCGATAAAGACAGAAATGGTTATGGACCTAACAGAAGCAGAAGATATTAAGAAGAGATGGCAGGAATACACGGAAGAACTGTACAAAAAAGATCTTCACGACCCAGATAATCATGATGATGTGATCACTAATCTAGAGCCAGACATCTTGGAATGTGAAGTCAAGTGGGCCTTAGAAAGCATCACTCTGAACAAAGCTAGTGGAGGTGATGGAATTCCAGTTGAGCTGTTTCAAATCCTGGCAGATGATGCTGTGAAAGTGCTGCACTCAATATGCCAGCAAATTTGGAAAACTCAGCAGTGGCCACAGGACTCAAAAAGGTCAGTCGTCATTACAATTCCAAAGAAAGGCAATGCCAAAGAATGCTCAAACTACTGCACAATTGCACTCATCTCACATGCTAGTAAAGTAATGCTCCAAATTCTCCAAGCCAGGCTTCAGCAATACATGAACCGTGAACTCGCTGATGTTCAAGCTGGTTTTAGAAAAGGCAGAGGAACCAGAGATCAAATTGCCACCATCTGCTGGATCATGGAAAAAGGAAGAGAGTTCCAGAAAAACATCTAGTTCTGCTTTATTGACAATGCCAAAGCCTTGGACTGTGTGGATCACAATAAACTGTGGAAAATTCTGAGAGATGGGAATACCAGACCACCTGACCTGCCTCTTGAGAAATCTGTATGCAGGTCAAGAAACAACAGTTAGAACTGGACATGGAACAACAGACTGGTTCCAAATAGGAAAAGGAGTATGTCAAGGCTGTATATTGTCACCCTGCTTATTTAACTTCTGAGCAGACTACATCATGAGAAACGCTGGACTAGAATAAACACAAGCTGGAATCAAGATTGCCGGGAGAAATATCAATAACCTCAGATACGCAGATGACATCACCCTTATGGCAGAAAGTGAAGAGGGACTAAAAAGCCTCTTGATGAAAAGTGAAAGAGGAAAGCGAAAAAGTTGGCTTAAAGCTCAACATTCAGAAAACGAAGATCATGGCATCTGGTCCCATCACTTCATGGAAAATAGATGGGGAAACTGTGGAAACAGTGTCAGACTTTAATTTTGGGGCTCCAAAATCAGTGCAGATGGTGACTGTAGGCATGAAACTAAAAGATGCTTACTCCTTGGAAGAAAAGTTATGACCAATCTTGATAACATATTCAAAAGCAGAGACATTACTTTGCCGACTAAGGTCCGTCTAGTCAAGGCTATGATTTTTCCAGTGGTTATGTATGGATGTGAGAGTTGGACTGTGAAGATAGCTGAGCACCAAAGAATTGATGCTTTTGAACTGTGATGCTGGAGAAGACTCTTGAGAGTCCCTTTTACTGCAAGGAGATCCAATCAGTCCATTCTAAAGGAGATCAGCCCTGGGATTTCTTTGGAAGGAATGATGCTAAAGCTGAAACTCCAGTACTTTGGCCACCTCATGTGAAAAGTTGACTCACTGGAAAAGACTCTGATGCTGGGAAGGATTGGGGGCAGTAGGAGAAGGGGACCACCGAGGATGAGATGGCTGGATGGCATCACGGACTCGATGAATGTGAGTCTGAGTGAACACCGGGGGATGGTGATGGACAGAGAGGCCTGGCATGGTGTGACTCATGGGGTCGCAAATAGTCAGACATGACTGAGTGACTGAACTGAACTGAAAATCACTTCATCTTTCAGACTTGTCATTTAGTTTCAAACTTATTTTGAAATAATTAATACAATGAATCTCTAAAATGAAATTTTACATGTAGCTCTAAGTAGTAAAAATTGCCTTTCCAATTATGTCCCTTTGTCAAATAGTAAACTTCATGGACTCCTATTATTCATAGTGTAAATAAGTATTTATTGAGCACCTGTTTGATGCTATGCACAAGAGGAGAGAGACAGAGATGAACAAAAATTTGTCTCCCTCCTCAAGGCTCTTACACTGTAGTAACTGGAAGACAAATATAGGCTCTTTCATTCAATCACATTATGGGTGACAGAAATTGCCAAAATGAGCTTCCTGAATTAAGTGAAATAAATCCAGCCTCCTAATCAGCCACTTAAATCAAACCCATTCTCAAGGTCTAATTTCATTGGTGAACTCACTGTGACATGAACCTATCCACTGAACCTCTTGTATTTTCCATGTAGCAAAAGAACCATATTGTCCCCCATTGTCCTGTACTCTTATGGATATGTAGGTATTCAGTGTGAGAAGTGAAAGTGAAAAAATATGGTATCTACATAGCAACTTTACCTGTATAACACAGAGATGAGATTACTTTCATCAATGTCACAAATAGGTGAAAAGCAAATATAAGAGCAAGTAATGTCACACATACTACTTTCCTTAATGATTTATAGCCCTCTTTTTTTTAATAAACACCTAATCCTCATCTATTTGAATACCTTCCACTGGATAATCTCTTCACCTCTTACACCACTCCTTACATTTCTATTAGAACTAGTGACACTTCATGTGATCCATAGTTGTGTGTCGCTAGTGACTACATAATAGACAGCATAGATCTAGACCGTTCTTTGAGACCAAGGATTCTACTCTGTTCTTCACACAATTAGGCACTCAGGAAGTTTCCTGTGGGTAAGTTATCATCATGCTTGTCTAAGATCACAGCAGGATATTCTTTGCCTTAAACTTTGTCTTGGGTAGAAAAGAAAGTATATAAAAGATGAGATGAAGGACAGAATGGCTAAAAAGGCGGCTATGAGGACTGTGGTTCCAGTCAGACCCAAGTAATTCTGCACTACCAAAAACATTTGAACTAATGTTTTAAGGGTAAACTGGTACCCTTATTATAGGTAAACTCATCAAGGAGCCAAGGATTACTTTTCTAATTATAATAGAAACTAATTACTACAAAGTGTTGCAAAAAGCAATAAAAGTGAAAGCAGTAGATTTTCAGCACTTTTTGGACTAATGGTCCACTCATCTCAATTATTCCATCATTTTTACATGTGGCAGTGCTGGGCCACTTTCATATCCATTATCTCCTTTAGTTTTCAGAAGAACCCTGAGGAATAATTGTAACCATTAGCTCCATCTCAAAGATGAAAAACCCAAGGCTCACAGAGGGGAAGTGACTTGCCCAAAGCCATAAACACTGTGGTTAAGTTGGTAGTAATGGCAGCTAAGACTTCAAAATCTTGCCCAAGTGTTCTCTTCCTGCAACAGGCTGTCTTTCACCAAAAGTGTATTTGGTCTGCTAAGATGATTTTCATCCAAGAGAATCCATGTCCAATTACAAAGTGATAGCTGGAAAAATTTTTTTTTCCCTTTTCTAGCCAGGCTTGCTGGAACATATCTATTCCAAAAGCAAAGGATATCCACAATTTCTATGCCATGACTAGCAAAAAGCTCTGTGAAGGAAGGGCAGGGCACCTACTCACCTGGGAAAAAGTTACCAGGGCAGTGAACAGATAGTCATAGGCCACTATAAGCCAACTGTTCTGCATTCCACATCGAATAGCTTTCTGGAAAGTCTGTGTCAGCTTTTGTGAAAGGGCCAAAGGTGGGGCTAGAATAGAGCAAATCAGATCAGTGCCTAGGCTGTGGTAGAATAATTCAGGGGTTAATTTCTGGTAATCTGAGGAGCCCAGAGTTTTAAGTGTGCTCTTACTAAGGTATCTAATGCAAGTTTTAACTTAGCTATGCTCCCAAAGGGCAAAAAGGAGGGTAAATGTATATACCAAGCAGTGTCATAAAACCTTAAGGAATGTTCTAAAGCAGGGATGGACAACCTATGGCCTACATGCCGAATTTCAGGTTTGCTATATTTTTTCTAAAGCTGTACTGGAACATAGCCATACTCATTCATTTACATATTATCTATAGCTGCTTTTGTGATACAACAGCAAATCTGAGTGCTGTGACAGACCCCAAAGACTAAAACATCTAGTATCTGGAACACAGCAGAAAATTTGCTGATTCCTACTCATGAGATGCCAGAAGATTTTTCCAATATTTTGATGAAATGTTTTTTTAAAAACTGAGTTATAATTAACACACACTATTATATTAGTTTCAGGTGTACAAATATCAAATTGATAAAATGACATTTTGAAGAATTTTCCACACTAAGCAAACTACTTCTCAGCTATGTAATTTGAGGCAATTCACATACTTCTGTTTCTTCCCCTGTAAAATGGGTGTGATGTGGCTGTTAAGGTACAATATAAAATCTATCTACTGGTTTAGTGCATAGAACAATGATTGGCATACAGTACCAAGACAGACAGGAAGAACCAGAACAGCTGCTCTTAAAGGAATCATTACTTTTCAGTACAAAGTAAGGACCACTTTACTGCTTGAACTGCCTGAGAAAACATCCTCACATGTGTTTTTTTAAGTGAGATTTCTGCAGGAATGATATAACCAGTTTCTCTGGAGAAATGACATGTAACCTGTGGTGTTCACTAGTCTATATATGTCTAAAGTGAGTGTGTGAAGATTATCATGTATCATGATAATCTAATTATCCCTTTGACTAGCTTCTTACAGGGTTGTGTGGGAGAACTGAATACACATAGCCCGAACACATGCAGAATTTTCAAAGTAAACAATACGCTTAAAGTGTGCTATTTGCTTAATGGCATAAGTATGATACAGAGATTTTTAAACCACCTTAAAAATCAGATATTCAAAATAATAAAATAGGATTTATATTTAAACTGATTTGTGTAAAATAAATTTTAAAAAGCTTTAAATATATCTAGATATATAGATAGCTCTCTACATATTAGTTTGACAAAAAATAAAAATTACTTGAAAACCAAAGTAAATACATCATCTGGAAGGCTACCCAAACAAAGAAAAAAATTGGAGTCACCAAAGAACCCTTCTTTCTGATAACAAAGAGACAATCATGAGGTTTCATAGGTTTTTAAGCCGAAAAATTCATTAAAGATCATATAACTCAATTTATCATTTTGCAGTGAGGAGACTGAGGCCCAGAGAAGTGTTAAATGAGTTGGTGGTTAGTAGCAGAATTGAGACTACATCCAAGTTTCCTGGATTCAATTATACCCAGATTTCTCAGTCTCCACACGACTGACATTTGAGGCCAGATAGTTCTTTTTGTGGGGGCCTAATTTGTGCATTATAGGATGTTTAGCAGGATCTCTGGATATTCCAAGAGCACTGTTCCCATCCCAGTTGTACCAAAAATGTCTCTAGACATTGCCAAATATTCTGGGAACAGGAGGGCAAAATTGGCCTCAATGAGAATCACTAAGCTACATGATAAAACTAGTAATATTTTTCTCCAACTTATTGAGACATAATTGACATATAACGTTATGTTAAAGGTGTACAATGAGATGATTTGATACATGTATATGTTGTGAATTGATAACTACAATAGGGTTAGTTAACACCTCTATCACTTTACCATTTTATTTTTTAGTGAGAACACTTAAGATCTACTATCTTAGCAACTTTCAGGTAAATAATACAGTTTTATTAATTATAAGCCTCTTGATGAAAGTGAAAGAGGAAAGTGAAAAAGTTGGCTTAAAGCTCAACATTCAGAAAACGAAGATCATGGCATCCGGTCCCATCACTTCATGGGAAATAGATGGGGAAACTGTGGAAACAGTGTCAGACTTTATTTTGGGGGACTCCAAAATCACTGCAGATGGTGACTGCAGTCATGAAATTAGAAGACGCTTACTCCTTGGAAGAAAAGTTATGACCAACCTAGATAGTATATTCAAAATCAGAGACATTACTTTGCCGACTAAGGTCCGTCTAGTCAAGGCAATGGTTTTCCTGTGGTCATGTATGGATGTGAGAGTTGTATTGTGAAGAAGGCTGAGCACCAAAGAATTGATGCTTTTGAACTGTGGTGCTGGAGAAGACTCTTGAGAGTCCCTTGGACTGCAAGGAGATCCAACCAGTCCATTCTGAAGGAGATCAGCCCTGGGATTTCTTTGGAAGGAATGATGCTAAAGCTGATCCAGTACTTTGGCCACCTCATGCGAAGAGTTGACTCATTGGAAAGACTCTGATGCTGGGAAGGACTGGGGGCAGGAGGAGAAGGAGACAACCGAGGATGAGATGGCTGGATGGCATCACGGACTCGACGGACGTGAGTCAGAGTGAACTCCGAGAGATGGTTATGAACAGGGAGGCCTGGCGTGCTGCATGCAGTTCATGGGGTCGCAAAGAGTCGGACACGACTGAGCGACTGAACTGAACTGAACTGAGTCACCATGCTGTACATTAGATTTCTAGAACTTATTCACCTTATCACTGGAAGAAGTTTATACTCTCTAACCAATATCTCCCAATTCTTCCCACCCTTCAGGCCCTGGAAATCACCATTCTAGTTTCTGTTTCCACGAGTTCAGCTTTATATTCCACATATAAATGACAAATACATTTGTCTTTCTGATTCATTTAACTTATGCTGATAGCAAGTTAATAGCATTTTATTCCTTATCTTTACATTTTGAAGACAAATTAGAGACACTAAAAAAAAAAAAAGAAAGAAAGAAAGAAAGAAAAAGAGTACCCAGAGCAGACAGGAAAAACAGTAGAGGTTTCCCAAATCCATAAGATTAGTAAAGCATAAGAAAAATATTTTATATACAGTAATTAGGTTATACAGATGAAGTCTTTCACTGTTTGAATTTTTTTCTTTATCTTTCATTTTTATTTTTTTCATTATGAAAAATGATAACACATTTACAGGATACTTGGAAAGTACAGAACGAATTTAAGTGAATAGATAGAACAGTCTCCTCTCTTAAATCCATCACCAAATCAGAAATTTCAGGACCGAGTGAAATCAAAAGCCCATCTCATGAATTTTTAAATTCCATGGAAAGCTCACAATAAAATAATAAACAAATGTAAAAAAAAATCATTTAGATTTAAAATAATCCTCATCTGAGTTAGACTGAAGTATAAAGACAGAATTATGAAACTAGGATTATAACTAGTACCATTCCATAACATTTATAAATAATATGGTCCATAGCTTTTTAAAAAATTTTCTTTAAAAAAAAAAAAAAAAAAACAGCCTGTAGCAGGCCATGATTCTTTTTCCTCAAACTCATGCTGAATTTTTTTAATAATCAGTATGAGAGTTTTCTAAATCTTTAATTACCAGAGTTAGTTGTGACACAATACCCATCAACAATCTTTCTACAGTACTTTTTGCAGTGTTCAAGCTAAAATGATTCAAGTAATCTGTTTGCTCAGAATGTTTTAAGAAAGATTTAAGCTCTGATGAAGCACACTGTAATTTAACAGATATTCTAGTTTAAATCAAAACTGCAACGTGTGCAGATTTGAAACAGTAACTGTCTTCTTTTGGAATCTACCACATGCTACATTGCAAAATTATTTAGGAATTTAGAAAAATAGGGAAGTATTTCACTTCCTAGATATCAGTATATAGGAAGAGGAAGATGATAACTAAATTGGTCCCATCAGCCAATATTTTAAGTTTTCCACACCAACTTGGATGAAATTTATGTAGTGATTTTTTTGTTGCTATTATAATTTAGAAAATAATCTCAATTGTAAGGTTTTTGTTTGGTTTGTTAATGCTGAAATTAACATTATTTACATATTCCTGTTTGCTCCCCTGGTTGAAACATTTATGTCTGTTGTTCAAAATAAAATGTTTTATCCATTTCCATTAAACAAAAATATTACAAAAACCATCCTTTTGGGGGTAGCTGCTGTTTACTACATAAATTATGGCAAAAACAGCTCCAATTATCTATAATTTGTCCATTATTGTGAAAATTGTTCTCTACGCAAAGAGTCACAAGATCTAAAAGAAATGAATCTTTCCTCAATTCTCTTTGATGAAAGGCTTTTGATGCCTGGACTTAAGCAAATAGAATCGGTTACCTTTCTGAAAATTAATATGAAAAAAATTAACTACCTCCTTAAATATATTATGTGCCTTCTAAATTTAGAATCATCTCTCTACTAGTGTTCCTTGAAAGAAATGCTATAACAAACTTAGACAGCATTAAAGCAGAGACATTATTGTGCTGACAAAGGTCCATCTAGTCAAAGCTATGGTTTTTCCAGTAGTCATGTATGGCTGTGACAGTTGGACTAAAAGAAAGCTGAGTGCTGAAGAATTGATGTTTTTGAACTGTGGTGTTGGAGAAGACTCTTGAGAGTCCCTTGAATTGCAAGGAGATCCAACCAGTCCATCCTAAAGGAGACCAGTCCTGAATATTCATTGGAAGGACAGATGCTGAAGCTGAAACTTCAATACTTTGGCCATCTGACTCACTGGAAAAGACCCTGATGCTGGGGAAGACTGAAGGCAGGAGGACAAGAGAACAACAGAGGATGACTCATTGGACTCATTGGAAAAGACCCTGATGCTGGAGAAGACTGAAGGTAGGAGGAGAAGGGGGCAACAGAGGATGAGATGGTTGGATGGCATCACTGACTTGATGGACATGAGTCTGAGCAGGCTCCGGGAGTTGGTGATGGACAGGGAAGCCTGGTGTGGTGCAGTTCATGGGGTTGCAAAGAGTCAGCTGAACTGAACTGATCAACTAGTTGCAAAAATACGTTCAATGTTATAAAGACATTAGTTGACTTTTGAGGAAAAAACATAACTTAAGAAAAATACATGTGTATTTGCCATTGTTTTATGAAATGGTTTAACATTTATAAAAAACAACATTGTTTGTAACATTTGTTTCATAACATTCATAACATCGCCTAACAAAACAGTTTAAATTAAAAAAAAAATCAAACAACTAAGAAATCAATTAAAGAAAACTTATTACTGGAAACAACTGTAGGAGACCCAAAGCCACCAGTCTAAGAAGTTCAGAAATTCGGGTAAGGAAATTGATCAAAAGAAACTAAAGATAAACGTGCATTTCCAAAAGATGATTTAACCTTCAATGAAAACGTGAAAGATTCAAAAGAAATTGAATGTAAAAAGGCTGAATAAGGAAAATGAAGATGCTGCACATTTAAAGAACTAAAGTGAAAAGTAAACAAAAAGAATAATCTTAACAGTAATGAAACATTAGAACTTTGATTCCTAAATCATCTGGGAATCACCCGAAGTATAATTATCAAAGTAAAAGAGTTATAGACTTTTGGGTAGTTAGGTTATATTCATTTTCCTGGTGCTATTTTTTTTTTAATAGAAATGCTAGAGTGGCATTTCCTTGGGCTTTCTTAGTTTTCACTTATTCACACAGCTAAGCTATCAAAATCAGAGGCATCAAAATCAGTTACTAGTTAGGATTCAATGAAACATAGTTTGTACAGTGTGTAACTATTTCCCTTAGGATATGCTCAAAAATCTCCAGTGATAAGAATATCACAGAATCTTTATAAATAGTTGATAAAGAGAAGGCAATAGCAACCTACTCCAGTACTCTTGCTTGGAAAATCCCATGGACGGAGGAGCCTGGTAGGCTGCAGTCCATGGGATCGCTAGGGAGTAGGACACAACTGAGCGACTTCACTTTCACTTTTCACTTTCTTGCATTGGAGAAGGAAATGGCAACCCACTCCACTGTTCTTGCCTGGAGAATCCCAGGGACGGCAGAGCCTGGTGGGCTGCCGTCTCTGGGGTCACACAGAGTCGGACACGACTGAAGCGACTTAGCAGCAGTAGCAACAGCAGCAGCAGCAGCAGCAATGACCTAATTTAAATAAATTTATCTTTAGTCTTATCCATCACATTTAGTACACTAAAGAAAGTTTTCCTTAGGAATGTTGATAAGACAAGAAATCACCAAGAAAAATGATGTCATATGCAATAAGTTAATTTTACAGTCTCTCACGAATGCCAAATGTATATAAATGGAAGCACATTTCCTCTATACATTGCAGAAACATGTATTTTTAATACAATTCCTAGAAAGGTAAATGTATATACTCCCAACCATTCTTGAAATGTATTCAGGGAGCTTCCTGTTTAAAAGGAATCTTACTCAAAATCTTTTAAGGAAATGAAAATGAGGATAATCGTTTCCTAATTAATTATTTGTGTAATCTTCACTTTCTTTTATTGTGTTTGCTTGGTATGAGAAGTACCTATAGTTTGTACTCTTACATATTGTTTAGCCAATGTCTCTGCCAGCTCCAACCTGCAATGGAGGCTGCAGGTGATGGACACATATCCACACATCTCCACATAAAGTTAAAGTGGCTGAATGAACAACAAACACCCAATATATCTTTATTAATTAACCAATATATCTTTATTAATAAACCTATGTGGTGGTTCAGAGAAGTCAATGGCACGTCACTCCAGTACTCTTGCCTGGAAAACCCCATGGATGGAGGAGCCTGGTAAGCTGCAGTCCATAGGGTCATTAAGTTGGACACGACTGAGCAACTTCACTTTCACTTTTCACTTTCATGCATTGGAGAAGGAAATGGCAACCTACTCCAGTGTTCTTGCTCAGAGAATCCCAGGGATGGGGAGCCTGGTGGGCTGCTATCTATGGGACTGCACAGAGTCGGACATGACTGAAGCGACTTAGCAGCAACAGCAGCAGCAGCAGTATGTGGTCGTTGGTGGTTTAGTTGCTAGTGAAGTCGCTCAGTCGTGTCCGACTCTTTGTGACTCCATGGACTGCAGCCCACCAGGCCCCTCCATCCATGGGATTCTCCAGACAAGAATACTGGAGTGGGTTGCCATTTCCTTCTCCAGGGATCTTCCCAACCCAGGAATTGAACCTGGTTCTCCTGCATTGCAGGCAGATTCTTTATCAACTGAGCTATGAGGGAATTTATAGTCAACGAAAACCCAACTTGTCTTTATTAGAAAACTTTTTGCCATGCCCTCCTCCAGGGCATCTTTCCAGCTCAGGGATCAAACCCAGGTATCCTGCATTGCGGTTGGTTCTTTACCATCTGAGTCACCAGGGAAGCTCTATCTTAAATATGCCTCTTCCCAAATCCTCTAATCTACCTCTGTAAAGAAAATCACCCCTTACATGAAGAAAATACTCCCACTGTGGGTTCTTCTAGAGAGCTCTTCTTTAGTCATTTAAAGGATTATACCTTCTGCTTATTTAGAGGAAGACATTATTTTACAAGTGGTGTCAACAGTAGAAGCAAAGGAGGCGTGATGGCAACTCAAAGGAAGTTGGGGAGTTGGCACTGCTGCAAAGATGCTCTTCTAGGTTGCGGTTTTCATCTCATGGCTCGTTTTGGAAGCAAGCCCCTCTGGGGACTCTATGTAATCAATTCTAAGAGATTATTTTATTTATCTACCTTCATGTAATATGCATGTATCTTTAGGAGCATTCTTTCTCAGAGAGCCCTGTTAAGCATTTCTGGGAATGTGGAGTGTTCATGGTGCTCAGTAAGAGGTACAACCTAGCCAACAAGCCCACCTTAAGGATTCAACTTTCATCTGCCACAGAAGGGAACCAAATTTGCTTCATTTAGAGTAAATACTTTTAATATCATGCTTGCTTCTTGCCCACAGCTTTGTCTTTTCCCTCTCAAGATGGTTTCTTTCAGGCCATGGCCCATACACATGGCTGGCTTAAAGTTTAATATGATACCTGGAAGAAACTTCAACATAAAATGCAAAAGGAGAACTCTGGGATAAGTGTGAAGTTGGCAAAAAAGCAAATCAAATGTCACACTATTACAGGCTTATCATTACTCCAAGCAGGAATAGGACTCAGAACTCAGCCAGTTTCCTGTCATTTGCATTTTACTATTTATTTGCACAGTGGTCAGACAACAGAACTTAACAGAGGAGCACTATCTCCAATTATACTTTGAGACATTATCAAGATTTATAAGTTCCATATTTCTACTCTGTCTTAAAGATGATTTTTCAACTTGGGTTAGTCTAGAAGGGTAGACAAAAGTATAGTTTACAAACTCTTAAACTAGGAAAGAGCCTAAGAAGTCACCTAGTCCATTCCTCTGTCCACAGTCACACCTAAATCATCCATGCTGTACAAGAGGCAAGAAAATTGAAAGTTAGAAGAGTATGAAGGGAAAATAAGAATAGCTTTTAGATCATAATACCAGTTTGTCATTTACAAAGTATTTCCTCATTCATTATCTGATTCAATTCTCTCCCTACTGAATTATTTATCATCAACTCCTATGAGGTAATAATTATTGTCAGAATTTCCATTTCACAGATTAAGAAAACTTACAGGTTAAATCACATGCCTGAGATCATTAAATGGTGTGGCAAGGCCTTGAACCAAAATCTTCAGATGAGAAGATCTGAGCAATTCTTATTACAGCAAAGAATTATTCTTTGCCAGTGATATCTGTGACAATTCAAGGCTTTTCACTCTGAGTTCTTAGTTCTTCTTTCTGCTTAACCCTGAAAGGAAAGAAGACTTTACCTCCCCAACTACAACTTAGTTCTTGAATTTCCGTGTTGCTTTACAACCTAAACCAAACACCTGACTAAGGGGAGCAATTATGAGACAACTGCAGATCATCAAATACCTGGAAAGAGGAAGGAAACAAAACAAGAAAGGAACAAGAGTTTCATAGTGTGAAAACTGTAGCTTTAAAAACTCAAAAATCAACTTAAGCAGGGGAAAAGGTTCCTTCAAGCCTCAAGTTTCTCTTAAAAATATGAAACTTTAAATGAGGCTGTCAATCCCAATGTGTTCTAAGTTTCTCTCTGTGTGTGTTAAGTCGCTTCAGGCATGTATGACTCTTTGCAACCCTATGGACTGTAGTCTGCCAGGTTCCTCTGTCAATAGTATTCTCCATGCAAGAATACTGGAGTGGTTGCCATTTCCTTCTCCAGGGGATCTTCCCAACCTGGGGATAGAACAGCATCTCTTATGCCTAACACATTGCTAGGTGCATTCTTTACCACTAGCACCACCTGGGAATAGCAAATAGTCACCCAGCCAGGGCCAGGAATCATTGGGTATGCTCCACAATCCAGCTCCTTCCCAAGAAGCTTGGCTCCACCTCTTGGCTATGTAAGCAAGGGAGGAAAAGAGGAGGAACTGGCTGCTTGGATCCCACCTGCCTGCACAGCAAAAACACAGCTTGCACGTTTAATTTTAGGCCTGTCTGCCTTGAGGGCAGTCCTATAATTTTCATTTTAGCAAGGCACCAGCAGTGATCACTGCTAAGCAGATAGGAAAGGCTCAACCTATTCAAGTTTACATCACTTCATAGGAAATAGATGAAGAAACAGTGGAAACAGTGTCATACTTTATTTCTTGGGGCTCCAAAATCACTGAAGATGATGACTGTAGCCATGAAGAAGTAAGCCAGACTTACTCCTTGGAAAAAAGTTATGACCAACCTAGATAGCATATTCAAAAGCAGAGACATTACTTTGCCAACAAAGGTCCGTCTAGTCAAGGCTATGGTTTTTCCTGTGATCATGTATGGATGTGAGAGCTGGACTGTGAAGGAGGCTGAGTGCCGAAGAATTGATGCTTTTGAACCGTGGTGTTGGAGAAGACTCTTGAGAGTCCCTTGGACTGCAAGGAGATCCAATCAGTCCATTCTAAAGGAGATCAGCCCTGGGATTTCTTTGAAAGGAATGATGCTGAAGCTGAAACTCCAGTACTTTGGCCACCTCATGCGAAGAGTTGACTCATTGGAAAAGACTTTGATGCTGGGAGGGATTGGGGCCAGGGAGGAAGAAGGGGACGACCGAGGATGAGATGGCTGGATGGCATCACTGAGTCAATGGATGCGAGTCTGAGTGAACTCCGGGAGATGGTGATGGACAGGGAGGCTTGGAGTGCTGCAATTCATGGGGTCGCAAAGAGTCGGACACGACTGAGCTACTGAACTGAACTGATTCAAGTTTTCAAGGGCTTCCCTGGAGGCTCAGACTGTAAAGAATCAGCCTGCCATTGCAGGAGATCCAGTTCTATCCTTGAGTCAGAAAGATCCCCTGGAGAAGGGAATGGCAACCCACTCCAGTATTCTTGCCTGGAGCATTCCATGGACAGAGAAGTCTGAGGGGCTATAGTCCATGGGGTCACAAAAAGCTGGACAGTACTGAATGACTAATGCTTTCACTTTTTCATTTAACTTTAGTCTGCTCTCAAAAAGTTATCAATAACTAATTTTTCCCTCTTGGACTCCCAAGGAAGACAGAGGTGACTACAACAGGAAGAGGACTTGACTGGTATTCAGAACAAAAGCCAATTCAAGTCAAGTCTCAAACACAAACCAACTAGAAGGTCTAGACGAGGGGAGTTTATTTCATTTTAATAGACATACTCTTTGCAAGGCCATGAGTGAAAGTGTATTCTGTGGGATATGGAAATGAACAAGGTAACCTACAAATCGTGGGGAGAGTTAGGAGATAAGATGTAAACAATGGAGCACTTGAAAACTTTTTAACTATAGTTAACAAGCATTGTTTGAGGGTTTACTTTATATGCCTATGAAGTACTGAAGATAGAGAGGTGAACAAGAGGACATAGCTCTTGCCTTCAAGAACCTTAGTGTAATAAGAAAATTTGAACAAGTAGTTACAAGTGTGTTGAGTGCTACTAATGGGAAAGAAGCCCAGGGAGCTATTGCAGTTTCACTTCCAAAGCTTCCTTGCTGGAAAAGCAATGGTGTGATAATGAGGAAAGAAAAAGATGGACAGAATAGGGATCACCCTAAATGACACACCATCTACCACTTGTCTGATCTTTTCCTGAGAACATGTTGGAGACGCGGAAGGGGAAAGAATAAGAAAAAAAGATGGAAAAAGAACAATTGAGAGAAAAGGAAGTGAAAGACAAAAACCTATTGTGAGGCTATGTCTACCTGATTTGGTCAAGCTGAGGCATTACTATGGCATCAGCTTGGCATTATCACATTCTACTTTTTGATAGAAACAAATTTGCCTGAGCTGATTATTCAGGTGAAATTCAAAGAGCCAAGGGCACTTTCACAAAGGATACATACTGCCAGCTAACATTCCCTCCCTCTCTGCTCGTCCAATAAAAACAGGCTTGATGATCCCAGGCTGGGCATGACTAATTGTGTTGGGTGGCAGCCGCTGCACTGGACTGTGTGGCTTTGGTGCTTGTCATATTGCCTTGCAAAGCCCTTTGGGATACTTTGAGAACAGAAGGCACTACCAATCACTCTGATTCTAGTCTGTTTAAATAAAGCTCAGTGAGTTTAAAGTGCTCCCTTTAATCAAATGATGTGGGGACAATGGCAGCTTGAGAAATCTACTCCCTGGACAAGTCTGAGCCTGGTCTTTTCACCCTTGAGATGGATTTGGGTACAAGAGGCAGTGCAATGCATGACGCATACATGGGCTCCAAGACCTGGAGTGTGCCTTCATATGGAGCGTGCAAAGAGCAATTAGGAGTTCTAGCCAGGAGATTGAGTAACAGCCTCTGATACTCTTCAGAACATCCTGTACCTACCCACTTTGGAAGCCCCTAGAAGCAAGGGGGGTGCCTAGGGAGCCCTGGAAGAAAGAAAATTAGATAATCAGTCTTTGCAAGAGCTGTGCATTTCAGCATAAAGCAGTAGGCCAACTTCTAAATGTATACTGGTGGGTAACTAATGTGGGTAACTAATGGCTGGGAGAACAGGGCTGAGGTGTGGAGTAGGAAAGAAATGTTTACCAAGTGGCTTCAGTGTGCTGGGTGCTGCATCTCATTTTCATTCTCACAACAGTCAAGCAAGATGGGGTTTTATAATTCCACTCAAAGAACAAGAAAAGTGAAGTTCAGAGAAGCTGAATAATTTACATAGGGTCACACTGTGAGTGACTATGAACTAAATCTAATTATTTTCAAAGTCCACTGTTTTTTCCATTGTACCATGCCACCTTCCTAGAAGTATTTTAGTAGAATTCCCTATACTGCCAAATGTGGTGATGATGCTCACTAGTCTCTACATCAGAAAATATTTGGGGGCTCAATAATATTTTCAGAGACTTTTTGGAAAATGTCATTCATATAGATGAAGTAATGAAATAAAATATATACTAGAGTCATATTCCATCACCAAGAACTATGTTTTCCAAGTAGGCAGCCCACTTTGAAGGAAAGCATTCAAACTTTATGGCTGTTTGTCTACACTTGCCCTAGCTTGCCTTCCTGCTGGGAAGCATATGGGTAGCCAAAAATGAAATGAACATTACTGAATACTTACTAAGCATAAATCATTACTGCCTTCCAGCAAGGATGTACACATTTAGGCAAACATCACACATGGCACTCCATTCCTCACCTGATTTTACTGTCTACTTGCTGATCCACAGTGGTCCAATAAAAGGAGCAATGGTAGAAACAAAGAGGTAGAAACATCTCGTTAAACTCCTGCCTCCTCCACTTCCCAGCTGCATTATCTTTGAGAAGTAACTTCACCTAGTTTAACCTCAGTTTCCTCATCTGAAAAAATGAGAATGCCTTTTTATAGAGTCATTCTAAGTATTAAGTAGGATAATGGGTATGAAAGGATCTTGTAAACGACAGAGCTACAGAGGAGTGCAGGGGTGTTAATATTTTCATTTGGCAAGTCCAAGAAATCAACAAATGAGCTGGAATCAAAAGTGGTGAATTTCTACCCTTTTAACAAGGCATAAAATAGGGTAGTGTCATTTTTAATCTTGGCCTTAAAGAGAAGCAATACAGTGAGGATTAACTCTATAAAATAAATTCGGTCTAGAGCAAGCTTTACTATATTTGAGCAGTATACAAGAACTATGTAACTCCATAATGCCTTAATAATAGATGGTCTGTGTATGTAGGTATTAACAATCTAACTTCATCCTTCAAAATTAATTTTCGTTTGGCTCTTCTTCTCAGGGGGAAAGCTGGGCACCAGAAAGAGTGAAGGTCATTCATTAACTAATTCAGTTAACCTTCAACTATTCACAGAGTGCATTGTATATGTCAGGGATATGAGGTAGAGAGATCAATTTCTTTTCTTGTAGAGGTATAACTGATGAGTAAATAGACTCAACAGCAGAGATGTGATAAGATAAGTATGAAAGGTGTTTTAGGGACTTTCCTGGAGGTCTAGAGGTTAAGACTCCAAGATCTCAATGCAAGGGGCCCAGATCTGATCCCTGGCCAGGAACTAGATCCCACATGCCACAACTAAAAGATTCTGCACACTGCAATGAAGATGAAAGATTTCGCATGCTACAACTAAAATCTGGAGCAGCCAAATAAATAAATAAATGAAAATGTTTTAAAAATATGACATAGGTAAGTAAAGTGACACTGAACTAGGATTTTGCCAGGTGAAAAGGGGGAAAGAACTTGCTAGGCAGAAGGAAAACAAATGCAAACCCACAGAAAGTGAAAGGAAATAAAAGTTTCATGTGACTGAAGCAGACAGTGTGTGTATGTTTAGATGCTTATGGGGAAGGAGGATCAGTTGGAAGGAAATAAAATGCTCTTATATGGAGGTAGAAGAGGCTATCATCTCCACCCATGATTTGAGTGGTACATGGAAGATTCTCCTCTCAAAATATCTACCCTTATACACTTGCTAATTCCTAAAATTCCATTTGGGATTCTGAGTTTCCTCTATCCTTTAAGAATCCACTATTAAAATGCAAGTGCCTTTGAGAGAAGCCACTGCTGCTGCTGCTGCTGCTAAGTCACTTTAGTCATGTCCAACTCTGTGCGACCCCATAGACGGCAGCCCACCAGGCTCCCTCATCCCTGGGTTTCTCCAGGCAAGAACATTGGAGTGGGTTGCCATTTCCTTCTCCAATGCATTAAAGTGAAAAGTGAAAGTGAAGTCACTCAGTCACGTCCAACTCTTAGCGACCCTATGGACTGCAGCCTACCAGGATCCTCCGTCCATGGGACTTTCCAGGCAAGACTACTGGAGTGGGTTGCCATTCCCTTCTCTGGAGAGAAGCCATTACGAGGCATAATAGGAATAGTGGATAGTCAGCTAAGTGCACGGAGGACTTGCAAGAAGGGAACAAAGGGAATGTCTTGGCGATCTGGTAGGAATGTATATAGATACCAAAGATGCCCTTCACTAACAGTGTCAATTTTTCACAGAAGACAAGCTCGGATGCAGAATTATAGAGTGTCTGTTATCATCAGTACAATATAGGTGTTGATTCCTATGTTTTAAGTACAACAGACCTGTACAACAGGCTGTACTGTGGGCTAATCACTGCCCATAGGCTACTGTGGCTCATTCACATCTTTTCCCCATATCTAAATACTTGGGATCATTACTGTATGTGATTTCTAAAGCTGATTATTGGTGGTAGGTATAGACTGTGGTCATGGAGAAAAAGGAGTGAAGTGTCTCAGGCAGGACTCAAAGTCTCGAATGACCCTGGCCTCATTAAACAGTGCATTGTTACCTCAGTGTGAGGAAACCTCAGACTCAAATATTTCACTCCAGGCATATGCCTTTACATGGACAATGAACTGACCAGGCCAGTCATTTGAATCATACTAATCTTCATCATGGATTGCCAAGTGATTGCTAGAGTTAAGGTAATTTATAATGTTTATAAAAGAAGCCAAATAACTAGTTATATCACATCATGATCCATTTCACTGTTCCACCCCTCAGAAATTCAATCCATACTGCTTATTGTTATTCCTAATAGTTCTGATTCTAAATGATAGGGAATTTTGAGACGCATAATACAGATGGATATTTTGCTATCAACTCTTGCACTTTTTCACAGGAGAGATAATTTCTCACTGCTGAAGAGACCTTAGTGTTACTACTATGAGTTAATGCCCTCCAAATTCATCTGCATTCAGTTGGGTATATCTTTCACTTTCCTTTTGCTTCTTTTATTTTCTCAGCTATTTGTAAGGTCTACTCAGACAACCACATTTCTTTTTCTTTGGTATGGTTTTAGTCACTGCCTCCTGTAAAGAAAGCTGAGTGTCAAAGAAGTGATGCTTTCAAATAGTGGTGCTGGAGAAGACTCTTCCTTGGACAGCAAGAAAACTAGGCAATCCTAAAGGAAATCAGCCCTGAATATTCATTGGAAGGACTGATGCTGAAGCTCTGATACTTTGGCTACCTCATGTGAAGAGTCATGTCACTGGAAAAGACTGATGCTGGAAAAGGTTGAAGGCAGAAGGAGAAGGGGGGCGACAGAGGGTTAGATGGCTGGATGGCATCATCGACTCAATAAACATGAGTTTGAGCAAACTCCAGGAGATAATTAAGGGCAATCAAGACTGGCATGTTGCAGTCCATGAGGTCACAAAGAGTCGGACATGACTTAGCAACTGAACAACGAACAACAAAGTCATCTGAGATCTAGAAATACTGCTGCTCACAGAACAACTCATAAGGCATAGAAGAAGAAACCTATTCAACACAAAAAGAATTACAAAACCAAATTTGCCAACAAATAAGCCTGGGAGAGTTGAAAGACAATAGGAGAGAATACAAGAATATGCCTCTTTGTTTCTTCCACTTTCCTGACTCCTAGGAAAAGTTTATCAACAGTTCTAAAGTTATTCAATGAAGGGGGACCATCTAACAACAAGAAAGCAGGGCAGTTAATTTTCTTGGATTTGAGCATTTATTAAGTGTTTGTCCCATAAATAATCTGTTATGTTGAAACAATCCTTATTTAAGTTTTTGTAAGTGACAAAGCCGGTAGTCAAATGCAGATCTGTCTGAACGTAAGTCAAGTACTCTCTCAATAAGAGTTCAGAGGAGTTGCTTCGGAAACAAGATTCCAGCCTACTTTTCTGCAATGTCATCTCCAGAATCTTTATGCAAAATCTCCAGAGCCTATGTGATTCACTTTCATCTGTATAAGCCATAGCCATGGTCTATAAAGACCCTGAGGTTCTCTTATACCTATTGTTTTGACATCTATCTCCATATGTAAGGGATAGTTCAACTTCCCCCTTTTCCATGAACTTTCCGCTGGATCTATGAATTATGGAGACAGGATTTCTTGAGTGGCAAAGAGGTCTGGGTGAACAGTGGAAATATACACTATATATTCTTCTCCAAAATCCCCCAGTGAGAACTATAAAAGGAAAATGGAAAAAAAGAGTTTCGGTTAGCATTTGGGCACCGATTTCTGTCAGGACTCTGAGGTACTACCTTTCCCCCTGGAGACAGCTTTTTGTTCCTTCGGGATCTTTAGGAAAAACACATCTATCTGCTTAAGATGAATTAAGAACTCTTGTGGAGTTAAGGAGTAGGCTATGGAAACTATGTGTGATACCTGTTGAGTTGTGGCTTAGGCAAGATCAAAAATGTCAAGAAAATGACCACCCCACCTTTGCTGTCAGGGTCATGTGCCACCTTTAAGAAAGAGAAGCAAACCTACATAGAGACCTACAGCAACACTCACAGAAGGAACTAATTCAACTTTCCCAATCTGCCATTTTGTTTTGAAAGGGGTTGAGCTAATAAATGAAAAATTACAATGTTTGAATTGATGACCTGAAGGAAAACAAACTTATTTATTGATTTTAACCAAAAAGAAGAAGAGTGTGAGCAAGAGAGAGAACACCACAAGCATGCAAGTGAGAGCCAGTGTGAGCTCTAACTGGATTCAATATGCTTTGTTTAATAGCTACATAGAAACCTGAAACTCATAAATTTTCCTTCATGTGCCCAGGACAACAGCAAATTGCAGATTTATGAGCCTTGTGTTAGAAATATGTAACAGTATTTTCTACATTATACAAGATTTGCTGAAATGACATTCCAAGGACTGTTTGCTGGACATTAAAGAAAATAGTGCAAGACAATCATCTACATTTTCACACATGCTTAAAGTCTTTTCTTCATTCAAAATGTCCATTTTGATCTCACAACACTCTTCTGAAGTGTGCTTTCAGGAAATACAAAGTAGCCTTACAAATAGCTTATGTAGGAAATCTGTCAGCTCTCTCTAAAAATGAGGTCCGTACACCTACTCTTCTGCAGTTCTTTCCAGTTTTCAGTGTCCTTTTGAAGGCAAAACTGTTCACCAGGACCACCTGGGGTATTAAGATATTCAATGACAATTCTATAGGTACATTAATAGATGCAGAGCCATGAAAATTTTTGTCCAAAATAAGCCACTGAAAAGATTTTCAAGATAACAAGCTGGCAAAATAATGCATTCCTACTATGTATAACTTAATGAGTCAAAAAAGGGGTATGCTGGGAAATAAGAATTGGATTCTGGTTCAGATTCTGTCACTGAGCTGCTGGGTGAATTTAAACACATCTCTAAGTGTCTCTCAGCCTCAGTCATCTCATCTGAAAAATGGAATTGATATAGACCACACGACACCCTTATGGCAGAAAGTGAAGAGGAACTAGAAAGCCTCTTGATGAAAGTGAAAGAGGAAAGCAAAAAGTTGGCTTAAAGCTCAACATTCAGAAAACGAAGATCATGGTATCCGGTCCCATCACTCCATGGGAAATAGATGGGGAAACAGTGGAAACAGTGTCAGACTTTATTTTGTGGGGCTCCAAAATCACTGCAGATGGTGACTGCAGCCATGAAATTAGAAGACGCTTACTCCTTGGAAGAAAAGTTATGACCAACTTAGATAGTATATTCAAAAGCAGAGACATTACTTTGCCAACAAAGGTCCATCTAGTCAAGACTATGGTTTTTCCTGTGGTCACGTATGGATGTGAGAGTTGGTCTGTGAAGAAAGCTGAGCACTGAAGAATTGATGCTTTTGAACTGTGGTGTTGTAGAAGACTCTTTAGAGTCTTCTGCAAGGAGATCCAACCAGTCCATTCTGAAGGAGATCAACCCTGGGATTTCTTTGGAAGGAATGATGCTAAAGCTGAAACTCCAGTACTTTGGCCACCTCATGTGAAGAGTTGACTCACTGGAAAAGACTCTGATGCTGGGAAGGATTGGGGGCAGGAGGAGAAGGGGACGACAGAGGATGAGATGGCTGGATGGCATCATGGACTCGATGAACATGAGTCTGAGTGAACTCCAGGAGATGATGGACAGGGAGGCCTGGCGTGCTGCGATTCATGGGGTCGCAGAGTCGGACACGACTGAGTGACTGAACTGAACTGACACATCTGCTTCAGGGGCTGTTTATGAGAGGACAATGAAACAAGGAACATTAAGTACTTCTAAAAACACAAAATAATCTACAAATGTAAGAGATTATCACTAGGAGAAAGTTCTGCTGGCTAATAGTTGCTAAAAATGTGAGGTTAACAGGAGAATAAACTGTCAATAGCTACATAGCATTTACGCCTAAATGAAGGAAAAAATATATGCCAAAAGCTCTTTGATTTTCCCAGTCATTGACTATTAAAAAGCAGAGACATTACTTTGCTTATAAAGGTCCATATAGTGAAAGCTGTGGTTTTTCCAGTAGTCATGTACTGGAGAATAAAAAGGCTGAATACAGAAGAACTGATGTCTTTAAACTGTGGTGCTGGAGAAGACTCTTGAGAGTCCCTTGGACATCAAGAACATCAAACCAGTCAATCCTAAAGGAAATCAACCCTAAATATTCATTGGAAAGACTGATGCTGAAGCTGAAACCCCAATACTTTGGCCACCTGATGCGAAGAGCCAACTCACTGGAAAAGACTCTGATGCTGGGAAAGCTTGAAGGCAGGAGGAGAAGGGGATGACAGAGGATGAGATGGTTGGATGGCATCACCGACTCGACGGACATGAATTAGAGCAAACTCTTGGAGATGGTGAAGGACAGGGAAGCCTGGCATGCTGCAGTCCATGGGTTGCAGAGTTGGAAACTGAGCGACTGAACAACAAAGCTACAGAGAACATATGCCTAGACAGAGAAAATAAATGCTCAAGACCCAGGTTCAATCCCTTGGTTGGGAAGATCCCCCTGGAGAAGGAAATAGGAACCTACTCCAGTGTTCTTTTTTTAATTAATTTACTTATTTTAATTGGAAACTAATTACTTTACAATATTGTGGCAGTTTTACCATACATTGACATGAATACAGGTATTCCCCCATCCTGAAACCCCCTCCTACCTCCCTCCCCACCCCATCCCTCTGGGTTGTCCCAGAGCACCAGCTTTGAGTGCCCTGCTTCATGCATCAAACTTGCACTGGTCAGCTATTTTACATATGGTAATATACATGTTTCAATGTTATTCTCTCATATCGTCCCACCCTCGCCTTTTGCCCCAGAGTCCAAAAGTCTGTTCTTTACATCTGTGTCTCTTTAGAGATGACCCTATATAGGGTCATCATTACCATCTCTCTAAATTCCATATATTTGCATTAATATACTATATTGGTGTTTCTCTTTATGACTTATTTCACTCTATAATAGGCTCCAGTTTCGTCCACCCCATTAGAACTGACTCAAATGTGTCTGTAGAATTCCATGGACAGAGGAGCCTGGCAGGCTATAGTCCATGGAATCACAAGAGTTGGACACAACTAACCTCCTCCAATATACAGTTGCCCATTAATAAACCCACTTGTCCTTATCCTCAAATACAAAAAAATAATGACTAGCTTACTGAGCACATATGTGGCACATGCACATACTGGTATATACACATACTGGAGTGGGTTGCCATTTCCTTCTCCAGGAGATCTTTCTGACCCAGGGCTTGAACCCAGGTCCCCTTAACTGCAAGTAAACTCTTTACCATCTGAGCCATCAGAGAAGCCCTTCATATGTGGTAGACACTTTACATACATCATCTTATTTAGTCTTCCTCACAGCAATTTGAGAAGGTAGGTTTTCATATACCTCACCAATAAAGAAATGGAGACTCAGAAAAGCTAAATAGCTTGTGTAAGGACACAGCTAAGAAATAGAAAAACCAGTATTTGAAATTCAGGTCTGTGTGATTCCCATATTTTTTCTTATGTGGAGTTCCATGACTTTCCACTTTAAGTTATTTTATTATTATGTTGTTGTTGTTGTTTTACTTTATTTTACTTTATAATACTGTATTGGTTTTGCCATACATCAACATGAATCTGCCACGGGTGTACATGAGTTCCCAATCCTGAACCCCCCACCCATCTTCCTCCCCATAGCGTCTCTCTGGGTCATCCCAGTGCACCAGCCCCATGCATCCTGTATCCTGCATTGAACCTAGACTGGCAATTCATTCCTTACATGATATTATACATGTTTCAATGCCATTCTCCCAAATCATCCCACCCTCTCCCTCTCTCACAGAGTCCAAAAGTCTGTTCTATACATCTGTGTCTCTTTTGTTGTCTCACATACAGGGTTGTCGTTACCATCTTTCTAAATTCCATATATATGTGTTAGTATACTGTACCAACGTTCATCACAGTACTGTTTATAATAGCCAGGACATGGAAGCAACCTAGATGTCCATCCGCAGAGGAATGGATAAGAAAGCTGTGGTACATATACACAATGGAGTATTACTCAGTCATTAAAAATAATACATTTGAATCAGTTCTAATGAGGTGGATGAAACTGGAGCTGATTATACAGAATGAAGTAAGCCAGAAAGGTTATTTTATTTTTCAACCACCAATATAAATTGCTAAAAGAAAGTGGGGGTATTCTTCATGTCTGTGGTACATAGAGGGCTTCCCTTGTGGCTCAGGTGGCAAAGAATCTGCCTGCACCACGGGAATCCTGGATCCCTGGGTTGGGGTCACAAACAGTCGGACACGACTGAGCCACTTTCACTTTCACTTTATTGTACATAGAAACCACACACAAAGCAAAAATGAATTTGTGTAGGTCTAATCAGTACCTCAGTGCTTAAAATGAGAGATTTCTTCAGCCAACTGACCTGTAAAACCTACACACTTTCCTATCACAATTTATTATGCCCTTCCTTCCCTGTTCAAGTCTGCACAAGGCAAAATAAAAACGAAAGGTCTCAGACTCAACCAAGCTAAAGCAAATAATAAAACAACCAAAGACATGGACTTTTAAATGTAGATTCTCCTTGTCCCAGATTAAGGTGGGGGAGTGGGGTGGGGGCTTAAATGGCACATTTCTGATACATTTCTGATAAATTTCTGTTCCTGGGCTGCATTCTCAGCAGGGAAGCCAAGGTCACTTAGATTCTGCTGGCATTCATATTCAGCAAAGTGGCTAATGCAGCTAAAATATGTAACACCAGTAGGACCACACGAATAACAGCTAAAAATATCATATAACTGTAAGGTACCATCCTTAAAAAGACAAAAGTTATCCAAAATATATTTTAAAATCTTACAACTCAATAATAAAAGAAAAGTAACTCCAATTAAAAATGAGTAAAGGATCTGAATAGACATTTCCTCAAAGAAGATATATTAACAGGCAGTAAGGACATAAAAGATGTTCAACATTACTGTCAAGAGAAATCAAAACCAATACAATATTTTAAAGTAATTAGCCTCCAATTAAAATAAATAAATTTATATTAAAAAAGAGAAATGCAAATCAAAAGCACAATGAGATACTACTTCACACCCACTAGGATAGCTACTAACAACAACAAAAACTAAAATGGACAGTAACAAGTGTTGCCTAGGATGTGGAGAAACTGAAATTTTCATACATTGCTGGTGAGAATGTAAAATGGTACAATGGCTTAAGGAAAAGTCTGGCAGTTCATCAAAAGGTTAAACACAGAATTACCATATGACACAGTAATTCCATTCCTAGGTATATATCCAGGAGAAATGAAAACATATGCTCACACAAATATACACAAACGTTCATAACAGCACTATTTATAATAGCAAACAAGTGGGAATAACCCAAATGTCCATCAACTGATGAAAAGATAAACAAATGTAGTGCATTCATACAATGAAATAGTAGTCAGTCATAAAAATGATACATTCTATGTAATACACTGTGGCTAAATCTTGAAAACATTATGCCAACCTAAAGAAGCCAGATGCAAACAGCACATATTGCATGATTCAATTTATATGAAATGTCCTGAAAAGACAAATCAATAGAGATCACCCAGGGCTGGAGAAGATAGGAGAAATGGGAAAAGTAACCACGAATAGGTATAGAATTTTTGGGGGGTGATGAAAATATTCTAAAATTAGCTTTGATAACAGTTGCACAACTCTGTGAATATATCAAAAAACTGTACACTTTAAATGGGTGAACTTTATGGTATATAAATTTTATGTCAACAAAGCTATAAGAAAGCAATATGCCTTGTATGAAAATATATCACCATTTTTTATAAAGAGAGAGAGGAAAAAGTAGAAAAGAAAATAAAGGTTCAACAGCCAGATGTTACAATGAAGAGAGAATTACAGAAGGACTGCAATTTCCACCAACAATCAATCCCTTTTAGCCCATTTGCCTGAAAATAACCTTTCTTTATTGTCTCTCAGCACACCAGCCCCAAAAAACAAACTCTATAAAATAATATCATCCACTACTGGTGGCCACTTTGCTGAAAACATGACCTCTGAGACTGAGACCAGAGTATCTCAACTTGGCTAAGTATTGGGAGGAGGGTTCTGTCCAGCCTGTTTTTCCACTTTTATATGTTTTTATTTTCAAAGAAAAATTTCATTAAGAAGGGGAAATAGTAGGTGTTTAAAGCATATCTCCCAAGGTACCAGCAGATTATTTGATTTATGAACACAATTCCCTGGCCTTATTGTCCCATATGGATGTGACAGTTGGGCTGTGAAGAAAGCTGAGCATCGAAGAAATGATGCTTTTGAACTGTGGTGTTGGAGAGGACTCTTGAGAGTCCCTTGGACTGCAAGGAGATTCAACCAGTCCATTCTAAAGGAGATCAGTCCTGGGATTTCTTTGGAAGGAATGATGCTAAAGCTGAAACTCCAGTACTTTGGCCACCTCATGCAAAGAGTTGACTCATTGCAAGAGACTTTGACCCTAGGAGTGATTGAGGGCAGGAGGAGAAGGGGACGACAGAGGATGAGATGGCTGGATGGCATCACTGACTCGATAGACGTGAGTTTGAGTGAACTCCGGGAGTCGGTGATGGACAGGGAGGCCTGGCGTGCTGTGATTCATGGGGTCGCAAAGAGTTGGACACGACTGAGTGACTGATCTGAACTGAACTGAACTGATACTTAATATAGGGGCTTCCCTGCTGGCTCAGACAGTAAAGAATCCACCTGCAATGTGGGAGACCTGGGTATGATCCCTGGGTTGGGAAAATTCCCTGGAGAAGGGCATGGCAACCCACTCCAGTATTCTTGCCTGGAGAATTCCCATGGACAGAGGAGCCTGGTGGGTTACAGTCCATGAGGTTGCAAAGAGCTGGACATGACTGAGTGACTACGCACAGCACATGCTTAATAGGGCAGCTTCTCAACAGGCACAGCAGAAGATGGGTATAATGCCAAGGAAGTTAGGGCTGGGTTCAGTTTACAGTGAATTCTACTTGTAAACTACACAATGGAACCAAACAGGGACATGGCTGTCATCACTTTTTACATCAACAGTCCCAAAGGAAAATGAAAATTTAGTGGAGGGCTGAACTAAAAACCTGCTCTAACCAGAGATTCCAAAATACCCATATTCCAATTCGCCATGAAGACTATGGTCAGCAGCCATATTACTGATGCAGAAGTGCAATTATTTCTCTTTCAGATAGAGCAAACATTTTTGGTATACATTCGAAGTCTCCTGATCTCAATGGTTTGGCAATCAGACAACAGAAAAGTTTTTCCTGTGTAATATACATAAAACCCCACAGGTTTCTTGGACATTTCAAATATGATTATTTGACTCTTTTTGTTTTTTTCATTCTGCTTCGACAAGGTGTTCTTTTCCTTGCCAATTCAAGTGAAACTTAAACAAATAAAGCTTTAGTTGAAAAAAAAAAAAAATGAGCTTGTATTTACCGAAACAATGCACATAGTTTTCTGTGTAAGCAGAAACAAACCACATAAACAGAATGGTTAGTATAATAGCCCATTCCAAATAGATACCCAAGTCTAAGGGGTAAAGGAGATAACATTTGAAGTTACTGATATATTTCTGAGATACTAATGGGAGTGTCTTCTCAACTGACTTACAAGGAGGGAAGAGATGATGGCTCTTCCATATTAAGCCCTTCTCAGTATCTCAGTTTAGCACCAAAGTTTTTAAAAGTCTTTACTGCCTTATTTTAGGTATCTAACCACAGGTATTTCATTTCTTGTTTTAAACAAAAGCATTATCATTTGCAATGCTATCCCATTTTGATAATTCAGTTTTTGGCATAGGCACATATTGCATAAATTCAAACAGATTCTGAAGTCATAGTGTAAAAGTTTTGCCCACAGCCAGAGCTAAGCTACCTACAATTATTTCTACATCCTCTCAACATTTTGCAATAGAAAAGAGAACTTTACTCTCTGACCTTTACAATTGTCAGTGGGGAAAAAAAAACAAACAAACACTTATCATGTTTAAGAAGCCAAGGATATTTGGATCTCTTTCAAGGTTTCTTTTTAATGGATGGATGACCCAGTTTTTCCTTTCTTGCTCCCTCTCCTTTTAAAAAATAATCACAAATACTTCTCACTACCCCCACCATGCCTTCTGCACTGTCCAATAAGTTATTTTTTTGATTTTTAAAAATGTGTTAATTATTTGCCCAATTGTTATAAGCTCAGCAGATCTTCCTCCTCTGCCTACATCCAATGCACTTGAAAGTAGACCCAAATCCCATAAGGACCCTGTCAGTGCAATTAGTAGAAATCCATGCTGTCTGCACTTTCTTGATTACAAAAGTCTTTCCTTTATCTTTCTGAATGTCACGAGTCAGACATCATCCCCAAAGAAAGAAAGAAAATAGGCTCTATTATTTGGATTTATCTTTCTAGTTACCTTATTTCGCTTAATATTTTTTGGCACTACCAAAAATCAGAAGCTTAAGCTTGTAGCCTTTGCCTCATATTGAGGAGTAAAATACACACTCTGAGTTTTGCTGGTAATCACAAGGCCTTAGGCTAATTTTTTCCATCCCAGCAATTCCCACACCTGTAAGAATAAAGAACGCTTTACTGACATTGTTTCCTTTACTTGGATTAACTGTAGAGCTTCTGTAAGAGAGTTTATCTTCTAAAGCTGGACAACTAATAGGGAGATATCTAGAAATACTACATTTGATTCAAGCTTTTATAACTCAGCACTATTGCCAAAGTTCTGAAGATGAGAGCCTCTGCTACAAAGTCAGTGAAGGAAAGTTGAGAGGCAATAAGTGAGCTATTATGACAGATATTTCCTGGCTCAGTGACACAGAAGTCCTCAGCAGATTAGGGAGTGGGCCTAAGCAAAAACTGAAAGCACTGAGCACACATACATCTTAACTAGTCAAGTGGGTCATTGAGGCACTTGAACATATTTCCATTTTGACAAAAGGTGTTTTCAGGAATATCATCTTATGGTAAAGTATATAAATGGGTGCTGCCTCTGTTGTTTGAGAAGGTGGGTAGAGAATGGAATGAAAGCCAAATTCAACTCTGAGGAAAAGGTGGAACTCATTACCATCAGGAAGACATGTCAGGAAGGAACACACTTAGTCACTAGTGCTTTTTGTGTTTTGTTTTTAAAACTACTTTCTACGGGTGGTGTCCAATAGGCCTTCTAGAGCTGAAGTAAAGTAAATCACCACTGAGAAGAACATACGTCATAATGTGCTGGCAAGAGCCTTAAAGATCACTGACTCATCTTTCCTACATTTCCATCATGTTTTACAGATGAGGAAAATAGAGAATGGAAATGAATTTTATCCATTTCAATAGTTGTACTACTCAGAGCAATGTTTCCTCAACTGTGAAATGTATGCTGGTAGTAAGATCATGAGATGAATTAAGGTGGCACCTCAATAAACTTTTTGAGTAGTTATACATTTATTTTAATCAGCATGTTAAGAGCACAGATTCTCACAGACTATTAGATAATATTTGCAGATTATTATTATTTTAGGTGTGCTGATAATTTTATGGTTATGTTAAAAAGAGAAAGTCCTTAACTGTTAAATAGGCACACTGAAGTATTTACATGTGAAATAAGTCTGAGATTGGCTTTAAAACACTGCAGCAAGAAAAAAAGTGAGTAGGGAATAGATGATACAAGAACTGCAAAATGTTGATAACCGTTGAACCTAAGGATAGGTACATAAAGGTACATTAGGTTGTTCTAATTTTGTGTATGTAGTTTTGAAATTTTCTACAATCTGTTTTTTAAGTAGGGGAGGAAATATTGGTTTCTCATGTACAATACTGATGTGAAAGTTTTCTTTTTTAATAAATTTATTAAGTGCAAAACACAAGTCAAGAAAAAATATATTAAGTACAGAGGAGTAGAAATGGTATGCAGGGTCAAACCTGTGAAGATGAAGTTCACTGAGAATGAATGATGTTCAGGAAACACTGCCCTAGACCAACAATCCCAAGAGAAGCATGAAATAAGAAAGTATTACTGACAAATACTATGGAAAAGTTCTTCTCCTCAAAGTGCTCCTAGATGACAATAACTTACTTTTAACTGGATCTTTAGTCAGTAATTGGAGCAATTATATTTTAAGTGCTACTTCTAATGATCTTTTCTAAGACTTTCACAATAAGCCAAAACACCAGGGAAAAACTACCTATTCTACAAATTGGAAATAAATACTTTGGCAATAACTAGCTGCATGGCCCTGGGAAATTCCCTTTACCACTTTGAGCCTCAGTGTCTCCTTATATACAATGAGAGGGTGTTAACAACATCTGTCAAAGGATGGTGGGGTGAGAACCTCAGTCTATATCCCCAGTGGGTCAGCTTGCAGCCTTACAGTTAAAAACAAAGGCAATGGAGATGTTATCACAGACCTGATCTGTTGATCCTGAGAAAACGTCACAGATTCAGAGTTAGGGACTTTTAAAAGCCAGTCAGTACAGTCCTCTATGTGCTACCCAGAAAATCAATCCATTTGTACTAACTCTGCTGTCCTTAAATGGAGAAACATTACAGGGCTATTCAGAACAAATAAGACTGTTGGCCCAGACTTCAGAAGAGCAAGATAAAAGACGCTGATCCAGAAAAGAACTGGTTCCTCCATCTTACTCCACCTTTCTTATGCAAAGCCAAATTATCTAAGGTTGAAAGTTACACAAGTACTTTCTGAAGGTGTCAGTATTTCAGTTGTCTCTGTTTGCTTTTCTTTAACTTGTCATTGTTCACAGCCCTCTGAAAGTCCAGACACTTCATCTAAATGCCCTTCCAGTCTCTGTTTTGTAGAATGGTTAACCTCAGAGAGCAGAGGCCATGGTTGGTGAATAGACTTTCACATAATTATAAAACTAATATTTATAGGAAAATGACTGACTATGAGCTAGGTTCTAATCCTTACTAAAAACATTTTAGCAGTAGAACCCTAGCATAGTTTATATCTTTGAGTCTTAATTTCTTCTTCTATAAAATCGACACTAAGATTACTACCCACCTCACTGGGTTATTGTGAGTATTAGAATGTCAAAGCACTTTACACATATATAACTTTGCAATAAATAAAGTAAGTTGGTCCTAGAAAGCATTTGAGCATAGTGGAACAAATTTCAAAATGCTGATTTGAGGATATAAACTTTTTTGAATACCCATGAAATAGTGAACTAGCCAAACACATGGCAGAGTTTCCTTCTTGAAAAGTGATTTGATAGACTGGTTTGATTACTTTTGTTCTTCAAGGCTCAAGGCTTACCTTGCAATCTAACGATCTACTTACAACTTGAAATACAGCTTCTATCACACTAACAAAATAGATCACAATTAACTGTGGAAAATTCTGAAAGAGATGGGAATACCACCTGACCTGCCTCTTGAGAAATCTGTATGAAGGTCAGGAAGCAACAGTTAGAACTGGACATGGAACAACAGACTGGTTCCAAATAGGAAAAAGGAGTATGTCAAGGCTGTATATTGTCACCCTGCTTATTTAACTTATATGCAGAGTATGTGAGAAACGCTGGGCTGGAGGAAGCACAAGCTGGAACCAAGATTGCCAGGAGACATATCAATAACTTCATATATGCAGATGACACCACCCTTATGGCAGAAAGTGAAGAAGAACTAAAGAACCTCTTGATGAAGGTGAAAGAGGAGAGTGAAAAAGTTGGCTTAGAGTTCACCATTCAGAAAACTAAGATCATGGCAGCTGGTTCCATCACTTCATGGCCGACAGATAGGGAAACACTGGAAACAGTGGCTGAATTTATTTTTCTGAGCTCCAAAATCACTGCAGATGGTGACTGCAGCCATGAAATTAAAAGACACTTGCTCCTTGGAAGGAAAATTATGACCAACCTAGACAGCATATTAAAAAGCAGAGACATTATTTTGTCAACAAAGATCCGTCTAGTCAAGGCTATGGTTTTTCCAGTGGTCATGTATGGATGTGAGAGTTGTACTATAAAGAAAGCTGAGCACTGAAGAATTGATGCTTTTGAACTGTGGTGTTGGAGAAGACTCTTGAGAGTCCCTTTGACTGCAAGGAGATACAACCAGTCCATCCTAAAGGAAATCAGTCCTGAATATTCATTGGAAGGACTGATGTTGAAGCTGAAACTCCAATACTTTCGCCACCTGATGCGAAGAGCTGACTCATTTGAAAAGACCCTGATGCTGGGAAAGGTTGAGGGCAGGAGGAGAAGGGGCTGACAGAGGATGAGATGGTTGGATGGTGTCACTGACTCAATGGGCATGTGTTTGGGTGAACTCCGGGATTTGGTGATGGACAGGGAGGCCTGAAGTACTGCGACTCATGGGGTTGCAAAGAGTCGGACATGACTGAGTGACTGAACTGAAACTGAAAACAAAATAGAAAAAAAATTTTTTTTGGATTGTTTCAAGGTAAATCAAAATAAGTTCCAAAAGCTTCCCTTTTCCTTTTACATACTAAGTTTTTTTTTTAATTTAATATTCTGTCAGTAATTGGACCAACACCTAAGATCTCCATTCTTTTAAAGGATATGAACAGTATATATTTTTTTCTTTTACTTTATTTTACTTTACAATACTGTATTGGTTTTGCCATACATCAACATGAATCCACCACAGGTGTACATGAGTTCCCAATCCTGAACCCCCTCCAACCTCCCTCCCCATACCGTCTCTCTGGGTCATCCCAGTGCACCAGCCCCAAGCATCCTGTATCCTGCATCGAACCTAGAAATGTGATTCATTTCTTATATGATATTATACATGTTTCAATGCCATTCTCCCTGATCATCCCACCCTCTCCCTCTCCCACAGAGTCCAAAAGTCTGTACTACACATCTGTGTCTCTTTTGCTGTCTCGCATACAGGGTTACTGTTACCATCTTTCTAAATTCCATATATGTTTGTTACTATACTGTATATTTATAATAATATTTTTGCAAATGGCATTTTGTTTGATATTCTGATTTGGAATTTTTCTTTTACAAAAGATTGAAAATAGTAATACAAGTCCCTACACACCTGACATTCTAACAGCTATCATTTAAATATTTGTTGATTAACAAAATTGGACACTTTATGTTATATGTATAAAATATTGTTTTTATCTAGAATGTATTATCTTAGAAATGTCATGATTCTCCCTCAACAGAATACTCTCTCTCCTTAGAAAACCCATTCAGTATTTTTCCAAACAAAACAACAAAACAAAATGACCAGGGTTTGCTGTGAAAGACCATATCAGAATATTATTTTAATAAATTTTGTTTTATGAAATATCTATCCATTTTCCTATTTTTTTTCTTATTTTTCTATAAATAACTTTGCCATGTGCAATCATTTAGTAGTTACCGAGGCAGTCTTTATTATAGCCATTATGTAAGTGAGGATATCAAGATTTGATGTTATCAAATTTGGCAAGAATGCACATTCTAGCCAGGATGACAGACTTCTCTGTATTCAAATCAAGGTAACAAAAGAAAAATTCACGTCTGGATTATAAAATATGATAGATTTTACCCCTTGGTTTTGTTATTTGCATTATTTTACATTCAGTAAAAATTTCTATAATCTTATAGGAGGATTGGATTAAAATACTCCTATGTAACTCAGCTGCTACCACTGAGCCTAGTTCTCTGCTACTGACTACTTCCTTGGTGAGGCTTACCATAATCAAGAGCAAACTGTACTCTTTAGAATTCTGCATATATACTAATAGATCAGTTGGTAAAGAATCTGCCTTCAATGCAGGAGACCCTGGTTCAATTTCTGGGTCAAGAAGAAATCCCCTGGAGAAGGGATAGGCTACCCACTCCAGTCTTCATGGGTTTTCCTGGTGGCTAAGACAGTAAAGAATTCACCTGCAAGGCAGGAGAGCTGGATTTGATACCTAGGTTGGGAAGATCCCCTGGAGGAGGACATGGCAACTCACTCCAGTATTCTTGCCTGGAGAACCCCATGGATAGAGGACTTGGTGGGCTATAGTCCATGGAGTTGCAAAAACCCAAATACAACTGAGCAACTAAGCATAGCACACATATACACTAAACAAATGAACAAAGGGTAATAGAAAAATCGTGGCTGCCCCTAGAAAGGATCACAGGTAATCTGGAGGTAATCTGGGGAAAGTGGGTAATACCAGGTGCTGCTAGTGGTAAAGAACCCACCTGCTAATGCAGGAGACATATGAGACGTGGGCTCAATCCCTAGGAAGATCCCCTGGAGGGGGGAAAAGGCAGCCCACTCCAGTATTCTTGTGTGGAGAATCCCATGGACAGAGGAGCCTGGCAGGTTACAGTCCATAGGGTCACCAAGAGTTCGGCATGAGTGAAACAACTTAGCATGCATACATGCAGAACTGTCATAAAGTGTCCTTACCCCATCAGTGGATAAGTTTGTATGACAGTGGTGGTGACATTTAATAATCTGTCTTTAATATCTTGCATACAAACAAGTATAATAAACAGGTGAACAGGGTTTGGAAGTTTCCTTTTTGCAGTGGAAGAACAAACACCAAAAAGAGTACATCAAGAAAAGAAAGACACAAAGAATTTAAAATTTAAATACAGGAGATCACCTTCCACCAGAAAAATAGGAGAACTGGCCTCGTCCTCATGCCTTCTCCCTCACTGCCTTTGTTGGAAAGACACAGGAGCCCAGGACAAGGAAAGATGGGGTCCTGCTAAGCTCTCTCTATGGTCCTCATCATTCCATTTCCTGTGAATTCTATCTTGAGCCCCATCTCACTCATACAGATGAAAAACATGTCCATCCATCTGTCATTTTTCATTCTCTACTGTGTCTATTCTCTTTGTGCTCTAAGTCCACCTTAGAGCTATCTGTAGTAACTTCTCAAGACAAAAACCCAAACAAAACCAGAAAAGTAACACCTTCTAACCCAATAATGAACATCACAAATAAGACTTCACAGTACAAATACAACCCTTCTTTACCATCAGTATGCTGAGTTTTTCTGAAAGGATATAATATCTTATATAGCCACTCATTTCAAATTTAATTCACTGGCACAGTGAAATTAGCTTGAAAAATTTGCAATTTAAATACCACTCATTTACCAATAATTCTCCACACAAGGTGTCCTGTCAATAAAGAAACAACGTGGACAATTCTTAAATGAATCTTTGACATCAGTTCAGTTCAGTTCAGTTCAGTAGCTCAGTCATGTCCGACTCTTTGCGACCCCATCAACCACAGCATGCCAGGCCTCCCTATCCATCATCAACTCCTGGATTCTACCCAAACCCATTTCTATTGAGTCGGTGATGCCATCCAACCATCTCATCTGGTGTTATTTCTCCACTGATCTCCAGTAGCATATTGGGCACCTACCGACCTGGGTTAAAAACTAAGCCATGCCATGTGGGGCCACCCAAGATGGACGGGTCATGGTGGAGAGATCTGACAGAATGCAGTCCACTGGAGAAGGGAATGGCAAACCACTTCAGTATTCTTGCCTTGAGAACCAATTTGATATCACACATGAACAATTACATCATACATGAACAATACACATGTATGTACCATGGTGGCTGACAAGCCCAAAAACAAACAGTAAGTAAATTCAACACATCTGTGATATCTCACAAAATAATCCAGTAGATTCCTCAGAAAGCAGATGGGCATCTTGTGAAATCAATGGGTACATATGAGCAGGCATATAGCTAAATACATGAAACAGACACCAACACAGAGAGATACATGGAAATGTCTGGTCACAGAAAAAAGAAAGATACACGGACCATTAAACATACAGTCAGATATACACCCAGGGACACAGACAGAGACAACCATACACAACAGATGACAAAGATAGTTCTTCCAAACAAACTAAATGAAAGCACATACACAAAAAGATTGAGGCCAATTCCAAATTATGCATACAGAAACATGCAAGGACCAAGAAAAGCAAAACACAGGTATACAAAGCTAGAGAAGTATGAACTAAGTAGGCAGATGCACCAAAATATATACATAAAAAGACACACAAAGACAGGAACATTAGAGGCAAAGAAAAAGACATACAGAGAAGCAAATACACAGAGAAGGACTAATCAGTTCAGTTCATTCGCTCAGTCTTGTATAACTCTTTGTAACCCCATGGACTGCAGCATGCCAGGCTTCCTTGTCTATCACCAACTCCCAGAGCTTGCTTAAATTCGTGTCCAGCAAGTTGGTGATGCCATCCAACCATCTCATCCTCTGTCGTCCCCTTTTGCTCTTGCCTTCAATCTTTGCCAGCATCAGGGTCTTTTCAAGTGAGTTAGCTCTTTGCATCAGGTGCCAAAGTACTGGAGCTTCAACTTCAGCATCAGTCCTTCCAATGAACATTCAGGACTGATTTCCCTTAGGATTGACTGGTTTAATTTCCTTGATGTCCAAGGAACTATCAAGAGTCTTCTCCAACACCGCAATTCAAAATCATCAATTCTTTGGTGTTCACCTTTCTTTATGGTCCAACTATCACATCCATACGTGACTACTGGAAAAACCATAACTTTGACCAGAGGGACCTTTGTTAGTAAAGTAATGGCTCTGCTTTTTAATATGCTGTCTAGGTTTGTCATAGCTTTTCTTCCAAGGAGCAAGTGTCATTTAATTTCGTGGCTGCAGTCACCATCTGCAGTGATTTTGGAGCCCAAGAAAATAGTCTGTCATTGTTTCCTCATCCATTTGCCATGAAATGATGGGAGTCGAAGCCATGATCTTAGTTTTCTGAATGTTGAGTTTTAAGCCAGCTTTTTCACTCTCCTCTTTCACATTCATCAAGAGGATCTTTAGTTCCTCTTCACTTTCTGCCATAAGGGTTGTGTCATCTGCATATCTGAGGTTATTGATATTTCTCCCACAATCTTGAGTCCAGCTTGTGCTTCATCAAGTCCAGCATTTCACATGATGTACTCAGCCTATAAGTTAAATACAGAAGGTGACAATATACAGCCTTGACGTACTCCTTGCCCAATTTGGAACCAGTCTGTTGTTCCATGTCTGATTCTAACTGTTGCTTCTTGACCTGCATACAAGTTTCTCAGGAGGCAGGTAATGTCTGGTATTCCCATCTCTTGAAGAGTTTTCCAGTTTGTTGTGATACACACAGTCAAAGGCTTTAGCGTAGTCAATGAAGCAGATTTTTTTTTCTGGAATTCTCTTCCTTTTTCCATGATCCAGTGGATTTTGGCAATATGATCTCTGGTTCCTCTGTCTTTTCTAAATCCAGCTTGAACATCTGGAAGTTCTTGTTTTACATACTGTTAAAGACTAGTTTGGAGAATTTTGAGCATTATTTTGCTAGCATGTGAAATGAGTAAAATTATGTGGTAGTTTGAACAACTTTTGGCATTCCCCTCCTTTGGGATTGGAATGAAAACTGACCATTTCCAGTCCTGTGGCCACTGATGAGTTTTCCAAATTCGCTGGCATATTTAATGCAGCACTTTCACAGCATCATCTTTTAAGATTTCAAATACCTCAGTTCGAATTCTATCACCTCCACTAGCCTTGTTCCTAGTGATGCTTCCTAAGGCCCACTTGACTTTGTACTCCACAATGTCTGGCTCTAGGGAAGTGATCACACCATCATGGTTATCTGGGTCATTAAGATCCTTTTTGTATAGTTCTTCTGTATATTATTGCCACCTCTTCTTATTATCTTTTGTTTCTGTTAGGTCCATACCATTTCTGTCTTTTACTGTGCCCATCTTTCCATGAAATGTTCACTTGCCAGCTCTAATTTTCTTGAAGAGATCTCTAGTTTTTCCCATTCTATTGTTTTCCTCTATTTCTTTACACTGACGACTTAGGAAGGCTTTCTCATCTCTCCTTGTTATTCTTTGGAACTCTACGTTCAAATAGGTATGTCTTTCCATTTCTCCTTTGCCTTTCACTTCTCTTCTTTTCTCAGCTATTTGTAAGGCCTCCTCAGATAACCATTTTTCCTTTTGCATTTCTTCTCAGGGATGGTTTTGATCATCGCCTCCTGTACAGTGTTACGAACTTCCATCCATAGTTCTTCAGGCACTCTATCAGATCTAATCCCTTGAATCTATTTGTCACTTCCATTATATAATCATAAGGATTTGACTTAATTCATACCTGAATAGTCTAGTGGTTTTCCCTACTTTCTTCTATTTTAAGTCTGAATTTTGCAGAACTCTGTTAGCCTTTTGAAAAGGGCTAATAGACAAACAGAAATGGTCATCTCAATAACAGGCTTGCATAGGCACTTGAAATCCCAGTTATTAGGGGAAGCACATTGACTGAAACTGCCCACCCTGGCCAGGCACCATAGTAACCATTTGCATGAGTTGTTTTACGACAGGAGTTCCTGGTAAGGAACATGGAAATATTAAGCCACCACAAACCTGAAGAGTTCAGGAAAGATCAAAAAGACACCACGTGTCCGACCACCTCCCAGAATCCTCGCTGGCATCCATCTTGGCTGAACAAGGTGTGCAGCACGAGGAAGGGCTCTGTCAGAATGACTGGCTAAAGATAACCGGAAACTACTCCCATCACCATAAAACCCAAGACTGCGAGCCACGAGGCAGAGCAGTTCTCCTGGTTTCCCTTACCCTACTGCTCTATCCCAATAAAATCTCTTGCTTTGTCAGCAAGCACATGTATCTCCTCGGACAATTCATTTCTGAGTGTTAGACAGGAGCCCATCTCTGGCCCTGGAAGAGGGCCCCCTTCTGGCAACATAGTCAGAGATAGATATTCATACACTGACAGAAACAAAGAGCTCTATATATAGAAGCAGTGACCCATGGGCTTGGAGTCAGAGATACCCACAAAGATAGATACATGTCCAAACCCAGAAGGAAAAAAAAATACAGGAAAGCACAGAGACAGAAGAACAGAAGAATGGATAAAGAGACAGGGGCACATTGATTCAGTAAGATGCATGATTAACTTGTAGACACTTCTAGGTTTCTAGGTTTCTGTGCCACAACTCTTCAGAAAGGAATTCACATAAAGAGACAAAATTATATACAATAATCAAGTCAGAGTACATGGGCAGAAACTCATACTTATTCTGTGCACAAAGGCTGAAAACTGGAAGACAACAAGTATGTTGTTTACTGCCCCTAAGGGACCTGCAGGCAAGGCCAAAATGCATGAGAAAAGTAGCCTTGGTTTAGGAGATTAAGTGCTTTTTTCATGTTAATAATAATGAATTTCTCACTCTCCACCACAATCCCCAACCTACACTGTCACTCAGTCGGTCAGTTCAGTCACTCAGTCCTGTCTGACTATTTGTGATTCCATGAATTACAGGACTTCAGGCCTCCCTGTCCATCACCAACACCCGGAGTTCACCTGAACTCATGTCCATCGAATTGGTGATGCCATCCAGCCATCTCATCCTCTGTCTTCCCCTTGTCCTCTGGCCCCCAATCCCTCCCAGTATCAGAGTCTTTTCCAGTGAGTCAGCTCTTCGTATCAGGTGGCCAAGGTTATTGGAGTTTCAGCTTCAGCATCAGTCCTTCTAAAGAAAACCCAGGGCTTATCTCCTTTAGGATGGACTGGTTGGATCTCCTTGCAGTCCAAGGGACTCTCAAGAGTCTTCTCCAACACCACAGTTCAAAAGCATTGATTCTTTGGTGCTCAGCTTTCTTCACAGTCCAACTCTCACATCCATACATAACCACTGGAAAAACCATGGCTTTGACTAGACGGACCTTTGTTGGTAAAGTAATGTCTCTGCTTTTCAATATGCTATCTAGGTTGGTCATAACTTTCCTTCCCAGGAGTAAGCTTCATTTAATTTCATGGCTGCAATCACCATCTGCAGTGATTTTGGAGCCCAAAAAATAAAGTCTGACACTGTTTCCACTGTTTCCTCATCTATTTCCCATGAAGTGATGGGACCAGATGCCATGACCTTAGTTTTCTGAATGTTGAGCTTTAAGCCAACTTTTTCACTGTCCTCTTTCACTTTCATCAAGAGGCTTTTTAGTTCCTCTTCACTTTCTGCCATAAGGCTGGTGCCATCTGCATATGTAAGGTTATTGCTATTTGTCCTGGCAATCTTGATTCCAGCTTGTGCTTCATCCAGCCCAGCATTTCTCATGATGTACTCTGCATAAAACTTCAATAAACAGATTGACAATATACCGCCTTGACGTAGTCCTTTTCCTATGTGGAACAAGTCTGTTGTTCCATGTCCAGTTCTAACTGTTGCTTCCCGACCTGCATATAGGTTTATCAAGAGGCAGGTCAGGTGGTCTGGTATTCCCAACTCTTTCAGAATTTTCCACAGTTTGTTGTGATCCACACAGTCAAAAGCTTTGGCATAGTCAATAAAGCAGAAATAGATGTTTTTCTGGAACTCTCTTGCTGTTTCCATGATCCAGCAGATGTTGGCAATTTGATCTCTGGTTCTTCTGTTTTTCCTAAAACCAGCTTGAACATCTGGAAGTTCTTGGTTCACGTATTGCTGAAGCCTGGCTTGGAGAATTTGGAGCATTACTTTACTAGCATGTGAGATGAGTGCAATTGTGCGGAGTATGAGCATTCTTTGGCATTGCCTTTCTTTGGGATTGGAATGAAAACTGACCTTTTCCAGTCCTGTGGCCACTGCTGCGTTTTCCAAGTTTGCTGGCATATTGAATGCAGCATTTTCACAGCATCATCTTCCAGGATTTGAAATAGCTCAACTGGAATTCCATCACTTCCACTAGCCTTGTTCATAGTGATGTTTCTTAAGGCCCACTTGACTTCACATTCCAGGATGTCTGGCTCTACATGAGTGATCACACCATCGTAATTATCTTGTTCATGAAGATCTTCCTCAAACCACTGAATGCTAAGATAGCTTAATAAGCAAGCTGATCTGTGTATTTAATGGGTAATGATGTGGCTGCATCTTACAGGTCATGGTCCAAAACTTACAACACTCACCATTGCGTTTCAAGTTTTCAAGCAAAACCCTTGCACATATGAGGCCAGAGTATCATACCAGGAAGTGAAAAGAAATATCAGAACCATTCTGCATTCATTTCCCTTGTGTATTTATACAAGGTCCTGTTAAAAGGAGGCCTCAAGCACCTTGTAGGCAGGCTTTTGCACAGGCAATAAGATGAAATAGATAACCTTTGTGGAATCCTCTCTGCTCTTAACCCAGAGGAGAAAAGAGTAGCTTGGAAAATTAGAGCTGAAAAACCTTATTGTTATGCAGAAAGTAGGAGATAGAAGGGAGCAG
This sequence comes from Nanger dama, assembly GCA_917880005.1. Lineage (NCBI taxonomy): Eukaryota > Metazoa > Chordata > Mammalia > Artiodactyla > Bovidae > Nanger > Nanger dama. The sequence goes on along the minus strand of CAKJTW010000073.1, from coordinate 3,024,525 downwards.
ATAAACAAACATGCCCTCCTCATGCTAATCATTTCTTTGCTAATTCAAAATTCACAAACGTGATTTTAATGAGGACAGTGGTATGAAACTATTACATATGATAATCACAGTTCTTCCAACTTCCAAGTCCGTGTAAAATGCAAAGGGGAGGAGAGGAACATATTTCCACTTTAGCTAGAGCTGGAATCTCAGATCCTATCATACCCAATTTATTGCAGAAAAGGTCAAAATCATGGACATTCAGTTCAGTTCAGTCACTCAGTCATGTCTGACTCTGCGAACCCATGGACTGCAGCACGCCAGGCTTCCCTGTCCATCACCAGCTCCCAGAGCTTGTTCAAACTCATGTCCATTGACTCAGTGATGCCATCCAACCACCTCATCCTCTGTCATCCCCTTCTCTTACTGCCTTCAGTCTTTCCCAGCATCATAGTTTTTTCAAATGAGTCAGTTCTTCAGATCAGTTGGTCAAAGTATTGGAGTTTCAGCTTCAGCATCAATCCTTCCAATAAATATTCAGCACCTATTTCCTCTAGGATGGACTGGTTGGATCTCCTTGCGGTCCAAGGGACTCTCAAAACTCTCAAGAGTCTTCTCCAACACCACAGTTCAAAAGCATCAATTCTTCGGCATTCAGCTTTCTTTATAGTCTAACTTTCAAATCCATACATGACTACTGGAAAAACCATCGCTTTGACTAGATGGACCTTTGTTTACAAAGTAATATCTCTGCTTTTTAATGTGCTGTCTAGGTTGGTCATAACTTTTCCTCCAAGAAGCAAGTGTCTTTTAATTTCATGGCTGTAATCACCATCTGCAGTGATTTTGGAGCCCAGAAAAAAAATTCAGCCACTGTTTCCAGTGTTTCCCTATCTGTTGGCCATGAAGTGATGGGACCAGATGCCATGACCTTTGTTTTCTGAATGTTGAGCTTTAAATCAATTTTTTCACTCTCCGCTTTCACTTTCATCAAGAGGCTTTTTAGTTCTTCTTCACTTTCTGCCATAAGCGTGGTGTCATCTGCACATTTGAGGTTATTAATATTTCTCCCAGCAATCTTGATTCCAGCTTGTTCTTCATCCATCCCAACGTTTCTCACAATGTACTCTGCATATCAGTTGAATAAGCAGGGTGACAATATACAGCCTTGACATACTTCTTTTCCTTTTTGGAACCAGTCTGTTGTTCCATGTCTAGTTCTAACTGTTGCATCCTGAGCTGCATACAGATTTCTCAAGAGGCAGGTCAGGTGGTCTGGTTTTCCCATCTCTAAGAATTTTCTAGAGTTTGTTGTGGTCCACACAATCAAAGGCTTTGGCATAGTCAATAAAGCAGAAGTGTATGTTTCTCTGGAGAAGGCAATGGCACCCCACTCCAGTACTCTTGCCTGGAAAATCCCATGGATGGAGGAGCCTGGTAGGCTGCAGTCCATGGGGTCGCTAAGAGTCAGACATGACTGAGCGAATTCACTCTCACTTTTCACTTTCATGCATTGGAGAAGGAAATGGCAACCCACTCCAGTATTCTTGCCTGGGGAATCCCAGGGATGGGGGAGCCTGGTGGGCTGCCGTCTATGGGGTCACACAGTTGGACATGACTGAAATGACTTAGCAGTAGCAGATGTTTTTCTGGAACTCTCTTGCTTTTTTGATGATTCAACAGATGTTGGCAATTTGATCTCTGGTTCCTCTGTTTTTCTAAATCCAGCTTGAACATCTGGAGCTTACAGAACATCTGAGCTGAAAAGGACCTTAAAGTGCATCTAGTATTGATGTGGGAGTAGCAGCCCTTGATTTCCAACCTGAATGAATTACAATAAGTTTTGTGAACTAAGTCTAATCCTTTTTCCTTCCCAATCCATAAAAAAGATACTGACTTTTGAGAGTCCTCTCTAAATTCTGATAATCTCTGATTCTTTGATATACGCTCACCCCTTTGAACTCGTTGTTTTTAACTGATATTTAGAGGAAAAGCACAGTTAATCCTTAGAAATGGAAAGGAGAATAATGTTTTTCACCAAGTTCACAAATGCCTATTATATACTAAATAAGAAAAAAAAACCCAGACAGATATGCCTACTTGAAACAAGTTTCAAATATTAAGACTGAATAAATAAAAGGGGCTTTGGAGAGTGAGAGGAGAAGGCAATGGCACCCCACTCCAGTACTCTTGCCTGGAAAATCCCATGGATGGAGGAGCCTGGAAGGCTGCAGTCCATGGGGTCACTGAGGGTCGGACACGACTGAATGACTTCACTTTTACTTTTCACTTTCATGAATTGGAGAAGGAAATGGCAACCACTCCAGTGTTCTTGCTTGGAGAATCTCAGGGACAGGGTAGCCTGGTGGGCTGCCATCTATGGGGTCGCACAGAGTCGGACACGACTGAAGTGACTTAGCATAGCATAGCACTGGAGAGTGAGAGACGGACTTGATCTTCTTTACCTGCCATTTGCTGACCCCTGAATGTGTAACTCTCTTTTATATTTTCTCAATACTTAAGTAGTCCACTGCCTTCACTCCATAGTTACTCCAATTATAATGTGGCTAGTACAGGGGAAGACTCACCCCTTAAGCCATGTGTGTTCAGAGTTTTACAAAAAACAGGACAAAGTTTCACAACTGAAGAATAGCATTATTTTGTGATCATAAAAAGCAGCACTTCGAATATATAAGCCATTTCTGAGTATATGAAACAATTTTAGACTTACCCTTTCATCTATAAAATTAGAATGTATGTTCCAATTTATAGATGAGAAAATTCTGACTCACAATTGTTAACGTGTCCAAGGTTACATACACAGATAGTAACCAACAAAGTCTGGATACAAATCGTGGTATTTGAAACATACATTCACTGTTTCTTCATGTACCTTTGCCTTTTCCTTCACTCATAGTCCTCCTGGAAATCATTCAATGTTTTTGTCCACTTTGGTCCAGCAAGAGGAAAAGAAAACTCTGGCATCAACTCAGGGCTGAAAGGAACTCATGTCTAATTCCCACCATCATGTCTGCACAGAAAATAGGGAAGCAGGAGCGGATGTGGCACTTGGCTGATGGGCTCTTGGAAAAGAAGAGAAGGAAGCCTTTCTCCATCATTTTCATTACAGTAAGTTCTCAGAGAACACTGTGGGTAAGTTTATGAAGCTAAGGAAGTAAAATAGAGATGACAAGCTGCCGAGGAAATTCACACCCCAGACTAATTTTTCCTGAATTAGCTATGACTTTGATTTTCCATTTTACAGTTAACCAAGGCACTTAAGAGCCTGGATTAAGCCTGGGTCACAGTATCCATGAAGGCTGTAAACCATTTTCTGAGGATTTCTTAAGAATATTCTAGAGAAGAATAAAGCTGAAGTCTGTAGAATAGTGAAAACAGCAGTGAGGCCAGCAGACAAAAGGCTGAAAGTTGAAATTCAAATCCCAAATCCACCAAAGTGTGACCTTGAACAAGTCATTAACCTCATCTCTGCTCAAAAATATAATATTGGATCATAATTAGTTTATCCATGCTAGGAAACAGCCTTAAGTATCATGTTGTCAAAACAAGTGGAATAGTGATGCTCTAGATCTGCTGACCAGTTACTTAAAAAAAAAAAAAAAAAGAAAAAAAAAAACACAACTAAGATCAACTCTTATACAACAACCTTTGTCACCTCAATCCTCTATATAATACATACATACAAGATTGGAACTCACTAGAACAACTTAAGCACCCTCATAGCCCCTAATTAGCAATCCCTAAGTTCCAATCTATCATCACACACCGAACCCACAACACACACACACACACACACACACAGACTGAAACTGTCACTTCTGTTCTTAGGAAAATAGTATTAGATTAAAAAGCAGCTAGTCATAAAGCTTAATATGCAATACTCAAAATGAAAGACATGCCCATTTTTAGGAGGGCCATACTCACTATGCAAGAGGGATATGATTTGAAATTTTGGTAATAGCATTTTGTAAGTATCTGCTCTTATGTTTACTATTGAGATGTCAGTCCCCAGTGTCTGAGATCTTTGATATCTGAGATGTTGTCTCATTTCTCTTTTTATCCTCAGACTCTGGCACAGGGTCTGTTACAAAGTTGGCATGCAGGAAATGTATTAGTGAGTAAAATAATAAATTAGCAATTTAATGAATGAAATATTTTTCATTTGACCACATTGAGATTGCTGAGAATTAAAATGCTGATCCCCAAATAATAGGGAAAAAGTTTTAATTGAAAATAATGCTTCAAATCAAATATGTACTCATTCACTTATTCAATAGCAAATCTCTAGTGAATTTGAAAAAAATTACAACCAGAAATGTGTGTGTGTGTGTGTGTGTGTGTGTGTGTGTGTGCGTTCAGTTGTTTCACTTGTATCTGACTCTTTATAACCCCATGTTCTGTAGCCCACCAGACTCTTCTGTCATGGTCTGAATTTGGGTTCTTCCGTTTACTGTCTAAATTACTGTAGAATGTTCCTCAAGTGCCTCCAGCCTCAGTTTCCTCATCTGTGAAATGGGGATGTTAATCCATGTTGTGACTACCTCCAATTTGGTTCTGAGTACCAAAGAAGACAATGTGCCTGAAAGTACTTCGTGAAATTTCAAGCACTTTATACTACTTAGGAATTGGACTCATTTAATCTCAAACATACCCAATGGCTCCATTCCCATTTTCCAGTCCTCTACCATTTCTCATATCAATTGGATATAACAAAGCCAGCTACCTTATCTTCTGAAAACCATCTAAAACTGAATCCAAAAGGGAAAGGATATACAAGTATAGAACCATGTTGTAAACCTGAAATTAAAATATGTAAATAAATTGTGAAAAATTCTGAAAGAGATGGGAATACCAGACCACCTGATCTGCCTCTTGAGAAACTTGTATGCAGGTCAGGAAGCAACAGTTAGAACTGGACATGGAACAACAGACTGGTTCCAAAAAGGAAAAGAAGTATGTCAAGGCTGTATATTGTCACCTTGCTCATTTAACTTATATGCAGAGTACATCATGAGAAACGCTGGGCTGGAAGAAGCACAAGCTGGAATCAAGATTGCCGAAAGAAATATCAATAACCTCAGATATGCAGATGGCACCACCCTGATGGCAAAAAGTGAAGAAGAACTAAAAAGCCTCTTGATGAAAGTGAAAGAGGAGACTGAAAAGTTGGCTTAGTGCACCAGCCCCAAGCATCCTGTATCCTGCACTTAGCCTCCAATTAAAATAAATAAATTTAAATTAAAGAGTAATAATAATAAAGTTGGCTTAAAGCTCAACATTCAGGAAACGAAGATCATGGAATCTGGTCCCATCACTTCATGTGAAATAGATGGGGAAACAGTGTCAGACTTTATTTTTGAGGGCTCCAAAATCACTGCAGATGGTGATTGCAGCCATGAAATTAAAAGACGTTTACTCCTTGGAAAGAAATTTATGACCATCCTAGATAGTATATTGCAAAGTAGAGATATTACTTTGCCAACAAAGGTCCGTCTAGTCAAGGCTATGGTTTTTCCAGTGGTCATATATGGATGTGAGAGTTGGACTGTAAAGAAAGCTGAGAGCCAAAGAACTGATGCTTTTGAACTGTGGTGTTGGAGAAGACTCTTGAGAGTCCCTTGGACTGCAAGGAGATCCAACAAGTCCATCCACCCTAAAGGAAATCAGTCCTGGGTGTTCATTGGAAGAACTGATGCTGAAGCTGATACTCCAATACTTTGGCCACCTCATGTGAAGAGTTGACTCATTTCAAAAGACCCTGATGCTGGGAGGGATTGGGGGCAGGAGAAGGGGATGACAGAAGATGAGACAGCTGGATGGCATCACCAACTCTATGGACATGAGTTTGCGTGAACTTTGGGGAGTTGGTGATGGACAGGGAGGCCTGGCGTGCTTTGATTCATGGGGTCACAAAGAGTCGGACATGACTGAGTGACAGAACTGTACTGAATTGTATAAATAAATTAGGGGCTTCCCAGACTGCCCAGTGGTAAAGAATCTGCCTGCCAATGCAGAAACCACAGAAGATATAAGTTCGATCCCTACGTCAGGAAGATCAGCCAGAGAAGAAAATGACAACCCACTCCAGTAGTCTTGCCTGGGAAATCCCATGGACAGAGGAGCTTTGAAGGCTAAAGTCCATGGGGTCACAAAGAGTTGGACATGACTGAGCAACTGGGCATAAATACATTATACCCCAGTAATAGAAGGTTGTAAGGAGGACGGCAGAGGCCTAGGTCTCCTGTCAGCTTCAAGCAAACTTTGGCTTACCTGATTTCTTATATGTTCTGGATATGGCTGCCTGAACAAGCTGATTAAAAAAATCTTAATGCTAACCTTTTAAACTCATCCAAGAAGCAGCCCTTTTGTATCCACTCTGGCTCCTATGACCAGCAAAGCGAAGGGTTGTAAGGAAGATTCTGATGGGAGAGAGAAGGCATGATAGAAGGAGAGGGGGAGGCTATTTAAGTCATGAGATAAAAATGGTGTTTTCAGATATACATTGCTTTCAGCTACCTATAGCAGAAAGAAGCTTTATGATTTTTAGATCGCTTGATGCACTGGTACTTGTGCTCCCTCCTTCTCATCCTTATGCTTTTATAAACTGAGAAGGAAACCCAAAGTGATAGATTAATAAGTCTTAATAGATGCTCTCTAGAGTCATGGGGGCTAGAAGTGGGTGATTTTGCCCATCCCCATTGGAGGAAGTCAGATTTCACCTCTCAACTTACTCCCCCATAAACTAGGGTATAGTCCTTGCCTCCTGTGATATGCTAGCCTGCTCTTCAGTGACTCAGCATATCTTTAAATATACCCAGGCAAGGAGCTGCTCTGAGACACAGTAAAAAAAAATGTTTTAATCTGTTTGGGGTGTTGGGAGGCAGTCAGGAAGGTCCTTTGTTAACACCGGGTTCCCAAGCAAAGTCAGCATTGCTATGAGCTCGCTCTCTATGGTAGGTAAGAGGCTTGTTTTTGTTCTGCTGTCTGCTGTTTGCCAGCTGTGTAGAGCACAAGGATGAGAAGGGGGATGGTTCCAGGCCATGGAAAGAGTCAAGGAAATTCCTGCCCAGTGATTATGTGGGGGATGGGGACCTATGTGGGCAACTGGTTTAATGTAAGGGCTCCAAACTCACCAAGAGCCCAGATCCTTTGCAGTGGGTCATCCTGTTCCCTGTGGAAGACCTTGACCTCTAGCTGAGAGGGGGTTCTTCTCACTTTCCCTGTCTTCTCAGACGAGCTCAGTCTTGCACTTTGAAACAAGTGTCAACTAGTAAAAGATTTCAGCTGGGCTGAGGGAAGTAACTGAATAACTCTCATTACCAAAGCAAATCATGCTCCCGTTATCTGCAATGACCTCACACTTACATTCCAGCCAAAGCATTTTGGAGACAGAGCTTTGTAGAAGGGAAGAAGGGGCAGCAGTGGCCTGAGGAAAGGTTCATATAATTTAGTCAGAGTCTAGCTACACGTTTTCCCAAGTTTTCCTGGTCTAATGAAATAATAATAATAATGACAAGGAGGAAGAGAACCATTTATCAAGTTTTCATTCTGGGCCAGGCACTATCAAGATTTTTTTACATGCATTATCTCACTTATCTTCACAAGAACCCAAAGAGAGAAGTATTAATATCTTCACTATATGAATGAGGAAACTGAAAATAAAATTAAGTGGCCTAGAACACAAAGTTGGTAACTGTCAGGCTCAAGATTTAAACTAAAATCTGTCAGATGCCAAAACCTACGTCTGAACCTCAATATATTATACTTTAACCTTGACCCCAACTTTTTCCTCAAGAGTCCTAATCCTCTCTGTTGTTTATTAAAAATCCCTACCTCTGTAAGGTATGTCTACAATAATCCACATGGGCATTTTGGAGTTATTGATAGGGATTTTAAATTTAAATTTAAAATTGCTAGAAAGCAACTATGGAAGTCATCTAACGTGAGTCCTAACCTCTTTCCTGTCTACATGCTTTCCACCAACTCCAGCTTCTTCTTGCACACCTTCAATAAGAGTGAATTTACTACTTAAGAGTGATACTCCCAATGGACATAAAGAATGTGATGAATAAGAAAAAGTGAACTAATATTTCAGCATCTACTAAATGACATGCCCTTTATCTAAGCTGTTTTATTTAGTCTTAATGGTGTATTGTGAGGAGTGAAAGTCGCTCAGTTGTGTCCAACTCTTTGCAACCCCGTGGACTGTACAGTTGATGGAACTCTCCAGGCCAGAATACTGGAGTGCATAGCTCTTCCCTTCTCCAGGGGATCTTCCAAACTGAGGTCTCCTGCATTGCAGGATTCTTTACCAGATGAGTTACCAGGGAAGCCCCTATACTGTGAAGAGAGCATAATACAAATGAAGGAGTTGAGGTTCAGAGGTTAAGTTACTCACTCAGGGTCATACATGTGAAAAATGGCTGTGGCAGAACTGAGAGCCAGGTCAGATTTGATTGCAGCATCCCTTGTACTTTTCTTTAGTTCCTCCTAAATGAGGAGGAAAAGCCCTTGGGGTAAGGAAGGATGTAAAAATTTGCCCAGGTCCTTGATCTCACAGAGATGGCAAATTCAAATGCCTAGCAGTTAGTTAATTAATACAAGTAACCTAAATGAATAAAGCTAGTGTCTGGGCAAGCTGAAAAGTATATGGATGCACGCTCCATCTAGAGGAGTAACACGCTCCTCACCTGCAGCTGGTCATTGTCATGCAGGAATGTGGTTCCAATAATGCCGGATCTTCATTTCCAAAGCTGGAAACCTGAATCTTTATGTGAAATATTAGCAACTAATTTGATAAACCGCCCCCCCACACACACACACACTCCAAAATTCATTTGGTATTTGTTGAAAACTTCTGATATAGGGTGAATCTACTATGTCTTCCTTTTACTGAACTGTAATCTATGCTCATTGGTTTTGCCCTTTGGGATACTACAGAAAATACTGAACTCCTTTTATTCCATGACAGTTGTTCTTATATACTGAGACAATATTTATATCCGTTGCTCCCTGCCTCCTTTCCCACATCCAACTCAGCATCTCAGCTTCTTTATGCTTTACAAGAGGAGATGTCCCATGAATAATGGGGTTGAACACTACATTGTAAATATGGTCTGACCATAATTCACTTCCTTTATTCTGGATTCTATATTTCTATTAATTGAACTTATGAACCATATTTGTTTTTGGCATTTAGGTTGACTGACTGAAACTCAATAAATAAATATTTATGGATATTTACTATGTAACGAGCTCTAAGCTATGTGTTTTGTATAACTTACACAAATATATCCATGAAACAACTTTTGTCCTAAAAGAGGGCACAATTTGAAAAGATATATGAGAAGCACAAAAATAATTATAATTTAAGAACTGAGTACCATATCAATGGAGAAGGGGAAAGGGGCTGAATCTACAAGATATTAAGCACTAGTTATTGATTTACACTTGATCTCCCCCATGTCATCTGATTCTCTCCTCACAAAAGTCTTATAATTTACACATTTTGAGTCTTAGTTTACAGATGAAGAAAACCGAAGCCTATGTTCTTTTAACCATATTATGTCATATAGATAACATTCTCAATAGATTATGGGATGAGAAATTTCATCTCATATGACACTGTCTCTGAGCTAAGGCTAGAAGAATGGATAGTATTAAAGTTGGGATAGCCTTCAAGGCCAAAGGAATAATAGGAAAAACAAAAAATTCAAAGAAAAAAAGTGAGGATGGTTTAAGGTGACAGATCTATTTGGCTGGAGTTAAAAGATTTTTGCAGGGGAATTATAAGAATTGAGGTTAGACAATCAATCCAGATCATGAAAAGCTTTGAACACCAGACTTAAAGCATCTGTATTTTAACCTATAAGCAAATGGAGAGGAGCTGCAATTTCAAACCTGCATCGCATAACTGCTCAGCAAGATTTCCTCTGTGTTAAGCGTTGAGAATACACAATAAACAGAGTTCTAACCCTCAAGGAGCTTATAGACTAATGGATGTTTAAAGGAAGATACTAACAATGTTATAACTGAACTTTGTGAAGGTTAACCTGGTAGGATGAATACAATATGAATTAGAGAGCAGCACAGAGGACTAAGGAGAGCATGCATGAGGTTGCTGCACTAGTCAAGGCAAAAGGTGATAAAGACTGGAACTCAGGGAGGGGGAATGACAGAGAAAGCTTTGGGAAACAACAACACATCATTTCACCGCCTTAATCCCCAAAGCATCCAGTGTAGTTTTCCCAGACACCATGGGGTCATCTCTGATGATAGAATATTTCAACTCAATCTAGCACCTCAGCAAGGCTTAGCAGGTGTCCAAAGCAAACAGCATGAAAATATGTGTATGGTTAAGGTTTGTGGTTTATTGTTAAGTAGTTGATGACTTAAATATCTCAGTCTAACTTGGTCTTTTTTTTACTTAAAGGGCTAATTAAACAAATCTTTCAAGTGAAAAACTGGAAACTACAACAGACTACCCACTTGCTAACCTTTGTATTTTTAAACAGAAATGAAAGGGAAAGAGGGATAGGTAAACAGACTCAAAATATGTTTTGGAATCTTATCTGTACCCAAACGTTAAATATCAAGAATTTCCATCTTACTCCCAACTCTCAGTTTATGCAATCTCATCACCTAATTAGAAGTTGGTCAATGCTTCAGAGAAGGGGACAAATAAGACACTTTTGGAAAGATGCTGTCTCTTATGTAATGCTAATTTTCAAGAGAAATACCTAACTGTTTGTCATTTTATATGAGTGGGAAGGTTGTATTTTCTTTTAAAAAAATCTGGAGAGAAGCAGACATTCACAGTATCCTTCTTTCATCTCCACGGTAACAAAAAAGTCACATGACAACTACATTCATGATTTCCTATAGGATCCTGCACAAGCCATTTGGGCTAAAAGAACAGAGGTAGTATTTTTTTTTTTTTTTCATACTGGGAAGTTCCCTTTCTTACTTAGGGAAAATTCCATGTGCTGACATTTTTTCCTGATGCTTTTGTTCCTTTTGTCCAATGTCTGGTAGGACATGAATTCTGATCATTCTCCCTATTCTTTGTCCAATCTTGCTGATGCAGAAAGTTAATTTTTAAAGAAAGGTGAAAAGCAGGGCAATACAGAAGGTGGAATAGAGGGAGACAAGTTAGCCCGAGAATGGAAACAGAGTGATAAAATGCAAAGAGGTTTGGCAGTCAGGAGTCTCAACTTTAAGCTCTGGTTCCCCTATTTACTTACCATGTACCATTGGATAAGTACCTTTCCTCCTAAAGTCCTTAAAAGAAGCTAATGTATTGTAAGGACGAGTTGCTCAAATGTTTGAAGCTCAGGCACAATGTTTCTGCATTAAAAAAATTCTATAATGTGACTAGCACTCATTTCCTAAATGTAGTAAAAATTATACAAATTTGGAGCTGAGGTACCTATCTTCTAATATAGAACACATATCTTCTTATGTGTTCTATACCCTTGGGCATGTTACTTAATTGTTCTGTTCCTATTCACTCACCAGTAATATGACAATGATAATCATACTTACTTCAGAAAGTTATTTTGAGAATATGAATCAACACATGTAAAACACATAAAAGAGTTCCTGACTTCAAAAATCAACTATTTTATTTTTCTTACCTCAGATTCTCTCCTATTTAAGCAGGCATTGAGTTGTCCAGGTTTCTAGTAGGCTCTGAGATTTTTAACCACCCTGAGCTTTTAAAACAATTTCTATAGTTTTGCTTTCCAATCCCTGTTATAAATGATTAACTCCTTTCTATCACCCGCTTTATGTCCCTCCACCTCCACTTTAATTCCCAGGACTTAGTTATTCCATGGGGATCAGCAGACTATAATAAGGTCAGTGCATAATGACAAGTCACCAGTTTCTTGAGATAGTAGAGGTGAATGACTAGCTAATCTGAGAAGCTGTTAGTACTAAACAGTAGTTAGAACCTCACAGTTACAAGCCAGACTTCTGCTAACTCCTAGCTGCATGACCTTTGGGCAAGTCACTTAACCTCTCTGAGTTTATTTACCAAGGTTTTTGTGAGAATTAGTTAGCCCATGTAAGCCTCCAAAATTTGGCACATAGTAAGCACTATCATTATTATTGCTATTATAATTCTTTGTTCTGAGCGTGTAACCACTTTTCCAACATAGAATTTTCCAAAGAAGCAACAGACAGCTAACCCTCAGAATAGGTTCTGAGCAAAGAAATGAGCTTTCTGTGTGACTTTGGTCAATTATTTCCCATCTCTATGCCTCAGGAACCTCATTCATAAAATGAACAAACTGGACAAGATGGCCTCCCATGTTTCATGAATTCTAATATCTTACAATCTCAGGACATTTATGTTCCAGATCTCTGTAAGTTTCATCTCAGATCAAAGTTCAAAGACCTTTAAAATCTGCTTACTGTGTTTACCATAGATAAATTATTTTCACATGTGGTTCAATAAAAACATAATAGCAATATTTTGGTTTGATTGGAGGCAGCAGCCAATTTATGTGGTGTTCTAGGTTTTATTCATTATTTAGCTTAATTACCTGGTTTAACATTTGGGCAAGAAAAAGAAACTCACTGTATCCCCAAAATGAGGTCTCAGAATAACACTTATTAAAGGACCAGGCTAGAATCCAGGAAAACTGAGTCTGTGATCTAGTTATCCTGCCAGCTTGTTGTTTCACCCTAGACAAGACTCCACTCCTCTCTAGCCTTGTATAAAGTTAAAGGGAGAAGGGAAGGGGGCAACAAAGGTCTAGGTGATCTCTAGCTCGGTTCAGTTCAGTCATTCAGTTGTGTCCGACGCTTTGCAACCCCATGAACTGCAGCATGCCAGGCTTCCCTGTCCATCACTAAAAAGATGATTTCTAAGATCTCTTTTAATTTTCTTGAAAAGCAGAAAGATAAGGGCACTGCATGAAAACTGAAAAGAAGACAATAGGATATTCACCAAATAACTCAAACTTTGTACATCAAAAATCAACCTCTTGATTCCTACCCCATCAACACACACACACAGCAGTTTTACCTACAATCTGCATCATCTCAGTAAATGGTAGTCACATTTTTTCAAAGTGCTCAGATTAAAAGCTTGACAATCAGCATTGACTTTTCTCTTTTTCTCACAATGAGTATCTAATCTGTTAGTAAATACTGTAGGCTCTACCATGAAGACCAATCAAGAATCCAGTGTCTCAACTCCTCTACCAATAATCTCTGGTCTAAACCACCATAATCTCTCACCTGGATCACTGCAGCAGCCTTGTCTCCTTGCTTCCCCTTCATTCTTTCAGTATTTTCTCCACACAGACAATAAGTAAACAAACAAATGTATAAAATATCAAAGAATGGTAGATATTTTGAAGAACAGGATCTGTTAAAGTCAGCTCATGTTATGCCTCTACTCAAAATCTTCCAATGACTCCCCATGTCAGAGTAAAAGCTGAAGTCCTAAACAAGACCTGAGAAATCTCTCATTAACTCTGATCTCATCTCATCACTTTCTATTAAACTTCCATCCAGGCCTCTCTGCTACTCTCCATCATACAAAGTATGCTCTGGCCCTTTCTACTTGTGGTTCCCTATGCCTGGAATGTTCTAATTTCAAATATCCTTATGGCTCACTTCCTAATTCCTTTCAGGTCACTGCTTAAATATCACCTTCTCAGTAAGGCCTTTTCTAACTAAGAAATGTAAAATAGTTCTTTCCACTATCATTATATGTTCCCCACACTCTGGTAAATTATTCTTCATGACATTTATCACCATCAGATATATTCTACATGTCTCCTTTCACTAATTTGTAAACTCCATGATGGGAGGAATTTTGAACCTTGTTCAAATTTGAACCAATTTGAATTTTGAACCAATGCCTTGTTCATTGTTGTGTCAATGGTGCCTAGTATAGAATTTGATATATAAAAAGCTCAGTAAGTATTTGTTGAATAATGCAATCTATAAAGTAGGATGGCAAGACTGTCAGTGACTTGAATGCCCACACAACTCAATCCATCAGTCCAGTAAGTGGATAAAAGACCCAGGAGCCTTAAGAGCTTCACGAATTTCTAGTGATACTAGTTAAGGTTATTTTGCCTCTCTGACTCTCCTATTTCCTATCTATGAGGTGAGCAATCTGTGTGGCAGAAAAAAAAAGGAACACTTGATTTGAGGAACAAAGAGTGGGGCCAAAATCCCTGCTCTGCTACCTTGCAGCTGTTTGACTTTAGACATGTTACTTAACTTCTCTGAACATAATATTTGCAATGGGAATGATAGAATTATAATAGCATGAAGAATATTGAAATAAAGTAAATCTGACTCTTTGTATAGGATAGAAATGAGAATGAAATGCAATAATGGAATATGAAATCATTATGTAGACTGTGAAATGTTACTGGAATATGTCCATTGTCACTATTTCCTATTCCACATTCAGAGAAAGGTGACAGGAGTTAAATAGTGCTAATAAAATGTTTTGTACTTTGGAAAAGAACATCCCAAATTAAGTAATAAGTACCACTGTAGCTTATTTATTGTCTGGTACCAGGAGGTTCTGGCTCAAGTTTTCCTGTGATATGCTGAATCCACCAAAGGAGTCCAACTGTTTCTAGGGGAAATCTGTCACAGGACACTTGCAGTCCCCCAAGCGTCCAGATAGTGGGACTACACTTCCACAAGCAAGAAACTACTCAACTTGCAGAAAACAAAACCCATAATTAAAAAGTGTGTCATTTTAAAACTACGTCATCTGATTTAGCAAAAACTTTATTTTAAAAAAATGTCATATTCCCCTTACTCCCAGAATTGTTTGATTTGTGCTTCTTGCTTCCCTCTCTTAACCAGTACCCTGAAACTCCATTTCTATCGAACCTCAAAGCAAGCCACCATGATCAATGTAAAACTTGAGAATCGAATAATAATTCTTGATCTGATCATCACACTGGGCATCTTTATTGCCTCTCAAACCAAAGTTAGACCTTTCATCACCCTCAATTTTAATTAATTCCTAATATATTGCAGTTAAAGACATCAAAACATGTTCTCAGCAAGTGCAACAAAATAGCCCAAAATGAGAAAGAAGCTAGTAAATAACTTGACTGGTGTGGCACTATTAAAAAAACAGAAATAGATTCCAACCCTTTACTCGAGTTCACGCACCATTGTCTTTCAAGAAATACTACCTTCTGGTATCTGAAATATCCATCAAGATCTATAATTATTGCTAATTCATATAGGATAAGAAGCAATGACAGATAATACTGTGAACCACTTCCACCTGTGTCAATCCATTTCTTCTTTGGATATTTACATTTAAAATATACACAACACATAATCCAACATCTCATCATACTGGTATCATGGTGTTGCTATTCTTTGCTTTGGTTTTAATAGCTATAAGCTCCTTGACGGAGAAGGCAATGACACCCCACTCCAGTACTCTTGCCTGGAAAATCCCAGGGACGGGGCAGCCTGGTAGACTGCCATCTATGGGGTAACACAGAGGCGGACACGACTGAAGTGACTTAGCCATAGCAGCAGCAAGCTCCTTGAGGGCAGCAATCTTGAGATTCTCACTGAATTATGTTTCCTTTACCGTGATCTCCAACTAGTACACAGATGGGCATATAGCAGGTGTTTAATGAAAAGTGGTTGATTGAGGAATACTTTTTAAAATCAGTTTATTAAGATCATCTCTAAAGACAACTAGGTCACAATCAGTTCAGTTCAGTCACTCAGTCGTGTCCAACTCTTTGCGACCCCATGAATTGCAGCACGCCAGGCCTCCCTGTCCATCACCAACATCCGGAGTTCACTCAGACTCACTTCTTGCATTGATATCTTCTCTTACAGATCAACTGAGAAGACTCATGTCCATCGAGTCCATGACGCCATCCAGCCATCTCATCCTCCGTCGTCCCCTTCTCCTCCTGCCCCCAATCCCTTCCAGCATCAAAGTCTTTTCCAATGAGTCAACTCTTCACATGAGGTGGCCAAAGTACTGGAGTTTCAGCTTTAGCATCATTATTTCCAAAGAAATCCCAGGGCTGATTTCCTTCAGAATGGACTGGATGAATCTCCTTGCAGTCCAAGGGACTCTCGGGAGTCTTCTCCAACACCACAGTTCAAAAGCATCAATTCTTCAGTGCTCAGCCTTGTTCACAGTCCAACTCTCACATCCATACATGACCACAGGAAAAACCATAGCTTTGACTAGACGGACCTTAGTCAGCAAAGTAATGTCTCTGCTTTTGAATATGCTATCTAGGTTGGTCATAACTTTTCTTCCAAGGAGTGGGCATCTTTTAATTTCATGGCCGCAGTCACCATCTGCAGTGATTTTGGAGCCCCCAAAAATAAAGTCTGACACTGTTTCCACTGTTTCCCCATCTATTTCCCATAAAGTGATGGGACAACTTTTCACTCTCCTCTTTCACTTTCATCAAGAGGCTTTTAGCTCCTCTTCACTTTCTGCCATAAAGGTGGTGTCATCTGCATATCTGAGGTTATTGATATTTCTCCCAGCCATCTTGATGCCAGCTTGTGCTTCTTCCAGTCCAGCGTTTCTCATGATGTACTCTGCATAAAAGTTAAATAAACAGGGTGACAATATACAGCCTTGAAGTACTCTTTTTCCTATTTGGAACCAGTCTGTTGTTCCATGTCCAGTTCTAATTGTTGCTTCCTGACCTGCATACAGATTTCTCAAGAGGCAGGTCAAGTGGTCTGGTGTTCCCATCTCTCTCAGAATTTTCCACAGTTTATTGTGATCCACACAGTCAAAGGCTTTGGCATAGTCAGTAAAGCAGAAATAGATGTTTTTTGGAACTCTCTTCCTTTTTCCATGATCCAGAGGATGTTGGCAATTTGATCTCTGGTTCCTCTGCCTTCTCTAAAACCAGCTTGAACATCAGCGAGTTCACGGTTCACGTATTGCTGAAGCCTGGCTTGGAGAATTTGGAGCATTACTTTACTAGCATGTGAGATGAGTGCAATTGTGCGGTAGTTTGAGCACTCTTTGGCATTGCCTTTCTTTGGAATTGGAATGAATACTGACCTTTTCCAGTCCTGTGGCCACTGCTGAGTTTTCCAAATTTGCTGGCATATTGAGTGCAGCACTTTCACAGCATCATCTTTCAGGATTTGAAACAGCTCAACTAGAATTCCATCACCTCCACTAGCTTTGTTCAGAGTGATGCTTTCTAAGGCCCACTTGACTTCACATTCCACGATGTCTGGCTCTAGATTAGTGATCACATCATCATGATTATCTGGGTCGTGAAGATCTTTTTGTACAGTTCTTCTGTGTATTTTTGTCACCTCTTCTTAATATCTTCTGCTTCTGTTAGGTCCATAGCATTTCTGTCTTTATCGATCTCATCTTTGCATGAAATGTTCCCTTGGTATCTCTAATTTTCTTGAGGAGATCTCTAATCTTTCCCATTCTGTTATTTTCCTCTATTTCTTTGCATTGATTGCTGAGGAAGGCTTCTTAGCTCTTCTTGCTATTCTTTGGAACTATGCATTCAAGTTCAGATGCTTATATCTTTCCTTTTCTCCTTTGCTTTTCACCTCTCTTCTTTTCACAGCTATTTGTAAGGCCTCCTCAGACAGCCATTTTGCTTTTTTCCATTTCTTTTCCATGGGGATGGTCTTGATCCCTGTCTCCTGTACAATGTCACGAACCTCATTCCACAGTTCATCAGGCACTCTATCTATCAGATCTAGGCCCTTAAATCTATTTCTCACTTCCACTGTATAATCATAAGGGATTTGATTTAGGTCATACCTGAATGGTCTATCAGTTTTCCCTACTTTCTTCAATTTGAGTCTGAATTTGGTAATAAGGAGTTCATGATCTGAGCCGCAGTCAGAACCTAGTCTTCTTTTTGTTGACTGTATAGAGCTTCTCCGTCTTTGGCTGCATAGGACATAATCACTCTGATTTCGGTGTTGACCATCTGGTGATGTCCATGTGTACAGACTTCTCTTGTGCTGTTGAAAGAGGGTGTTTGCTATGACCAGTGCATTTTCTTGGCAAAACTCTATTAGTCTTTGCCCTGCTTCATTTTGCATTCCAAGGCCAAATTTGCCTGTTACTCCAGGTGTTTCTTGACTTCTTACTTTAGCATGCCAGTCCCCTATAATGAAAAGGACATCTTTTTTGGGTGTTAGTTCTAAAAGGTCTTGTAGGTCTTCATAAAACCGTTCAACTTCAGCTTCTTCAGCATTACTAGTTGGGGCATAGACTTGGATTACTGTGATATTGAATGGTTTGCCTTGGAGATGAACAGAGATCATTCTGTCGTTTTTGAGATTGCATCCAAGTACTGCATTTCAGACTCTTTTGTTGGCCATGATGGCTACTCCAGGACCTCTTCTTAAGTGGCCTGCAGTTTACTTACCATTTTCAGGACACAGTAGCTATAGCTGATTAGTTATGATCCTTAGCCCAGAGTGTTAATGAGACCAAAGTTCAATCACTTTATAGGTAAATTTTATCTCTTATTTATGGTTATGGAGTGCATTCCTCAAAAAAAAAAAAAAAAATGTCCAAATTATATGAGAGTAAATGAACCCATCTACAAATACACACCAGAAGAGTGATGGCATTTACTTTATCTAAGGGACAACATATAAATACATAAATACACAAACTCAAACATAAGCCAAATATAGTTAGTGATTTCTTTGGTTTAGTTTGCATCTGTTACCTCTTCATGTTAGTTTTCTGCATAGAAATGATTATTCCTCACCCTTTTGCTCAGAGTTCCCAAATCCAAATGCTGCTGCTACTGCTAAGTCGCTTCAGTCATGTCCGACTCTGTGTGACCCCATAGACTGCAGCCCACCAGGCTCCACCATCCCTGGGATTCTCCAGGCAAGAACATTGGAGTGGGTTGCCATTTCCTTCTCCAATGCATGAGAGTGAAAAGTGAAAGTGAAGTCACTCAGTCGTGTCCAACTCTTCACGACCCCATGGACTGTAGCCCACCAGGCTCCTCCATCCATGGGATTTTCCAGGCAAGAGTACTGGAGTGGGGTGCCATTGCCTTCTCCAAATCCAAATGCTAGTATTTCCTAAATGCAAATACGAAAAAGAGAAGTACTAATTGCATAAACCTTATTAATATGTTCCTTTCCTACTGTTCTCTAATGACCTGAAAATTTTAGATTCTAATTCACAGTTGAATAAAGTTGAGAACAGTGTCCTTATGCAGCCTTCATACTAGATGAAACAAAGTATGCTTTAATGGTCATCACAGCAACAGAAACCTTTTGCCTCTTAAATCCTAGATGTGTTCAAAACTCAGGTAGTTTCAGGGAGCTTGCAATATATAAAATCAACTTTCAAAAAGTCAGTTATACATCTATACATTGGCAATGAACAATTTAAAAGGATACTAAGAAAATTGTATTCATAATAGCATCAAAAATTAAAACATTGAGGAATTAGTTAAAGAAGTGCAATATTTATACTCTTAAAACTACAAAACACTGTTGAAAAAAAGTGAAGATGACATAAATAAATGGAAAGACATTCCATGGCCATGGATCAGAAGACTTTATGTGGAGATGCAACATTTCCCAAATTTATCTACCTCTTCTATTAGCCTCTTCTATTAGAATCCCAAATAACTTCTGTAGAAATTGACAAACTGATCCTAGAACTCATATAGAAATTTTTAAAAACCCATAGTATTCAAAAACAATCTTGAAAAAGAATAATAAAATTAGACGACTCACACTTACTAATTTCAAAACTTATTAAAAACTTACAGTAATTAAGACGCTGTGGTATTGGTATAGGATCAATGTACTATAGCCCACAGTCCAGAAATAAACTTTCACATTTACAGTCAACTGATTTTACACAAAGGGTGCCAAGATAGTTACATAAGGAAAGATTCAACAAATGGTGCTATGGTGACTATATATTTACATAAAAAATTAAGTCAAAAGTGAACAAAAACCTAAATTTAACAGCCAAAAGTATAAAACTCTTTAGAAGGAAACCTAAGTGTAAATCTTTGTGACCTTGGGTTAAGCAAAGCCTTCTTAGGCATGATACAAAAATCCTAAGCTACATACAAAAAAATAGTTTGGGCTTCAAAAGTTTGTGTGTTCTTTAATGAATACCATCAAGAAAGTGAAAAGACAATGCACATATGTGATAAAATATTCACAGATCATAATTTGTTATAGGATTTGTATCTAGAATATATTTTTAAAACCCTTACAACTCAATAAGAGTAAGACAAATAATCTAATTAAAAATGACCAAAGACAAGAGCATATACAGCCAATATACACATAAAAAGATGCCTAATATTAATAGAATATTATTACTTATTATGAAATGCAAATCAAAGCCACTCTGAGATACTTCTTGACATCCACTTCACACAGGGATTAAAAAAACAGTAACTCCCAGAAATAAGCCCATGCACCTATGGTCAATTAATCTATGACAAAAGAGGCAAGACTACACAATATTGGAAACACAGTCTCTTCAGCAAATGGTGCTGGGGAAAACTGGATAGCCAAATGTAAAAAATGAAATTAGATCATTCTTTAACTCCATACACACACACAAAAAGCTCAAAATGAATTAAAGATTTAAATGTGAGACTGGACACTATAAAACTAGAAGAAAACATAGGTAGAACACAGACATTTATAAAGCACAGCATCTTTTATGATCCATTTACCAGAATAATGAAAATAAAAACAAAAATTTAAAAATTGGTACCTACTTAAACTCAGAAACTTTTGCACAGCAAAGGAAACAATAAACAAAATGAAAAGATAACCCATGGATTGGGAGAAAATAAATGCAAATGATGTGACCGATAAGGGATTAGTCTCCAAAACGACAAACAGCTCAGGATGGTTAACAGCATCAAATCAAACAACCCACTCAAAAAATGAGCAGAAGACCTGAATAGACATTTCTTCAAAGAGAACGTACAGATGACCAGGTACATGAAAAGATGTTCAAAATCATTAGTTATTAGAGAAATGCAAATCAAAACTACAATGAGATATCACCCCACGCCAACCAGAAAAGCTATCATCAAAAAATCCACAAACAAATGCTGGAGAGGGTGTTGAGAGAAGGGAACTTTCCCACACTGTTGGTGGGAATGTTAGTTGGTACAGCCACTATGGAGAACAGCATGGAAGCTCTTTAAAAAACTAAAAATAGAGCTACCATATGACCCTGCAATCCCACTCTTGGGCATATATCCTGAATATATGGAGGATAATACATATATACATATGTATCTATTCACTTCCCTATTCTCTATTCTCCTTCACTATTCACCTGAAACCACCACAGATTTGTTAATTGGCTATACCTCAATACAAAATAAAAAGTTTAAAGTTTGAAAAATAAAAATAATTGGCAAGATGTGGAGAAATTGGACCCTCATACATTGCTGATGAGATTGTAAAATGGTATAGCCACTTTTGAAGACAGTTTGGGAGAACCTCAAAAGGTTAAACAAAGAGTTATCGTATTACCCAGAAACTTTACTCCTAGGTATATAGCCGAAAGAATTAAAAACTTGTTCACAAGAAGAAACTTGTACATAAATGTCCATAGCAGTATTATTCATAATAGTTAAAATGTGGAAACAACTCTAATGTCCATCATAGATAGTATGGTACATGCATAAAATGGAAAGTATTGAGATGTGCTTCAACATAGATTAACATTGAAATATTTATTCTACATGAAACTAGTCACACAATACTACATACTACATGGTTCCATTTATAAGAAATGTAACCAAACTCATAGAGAGTGAAAGTAGACAAGTGGTTGATAGTTGCTCATGGTTAGGGTGGGGTTTGACTGGTAAATGACCGAAATGTTCTAAAATTGATTGTGGTGATGGTTGCCCAACTCCAAATATAAAAAAACCCACTGAACTATATACTTGGGTGAATTACATTATTTATTGTGAATTACGTCTCAATAAAGATGTTGATTAAAAAAATAAAACTCAAGCCCTGCATGATCTAAATTGGCAGCATTCTCAAGTAACCAGCATATGCTTGTCCAGATTAGCCACTCTCACCACTGCTCTGCCCTGTCAGATGGCAGCAAGAATTGGTGTGAGAGAGAAGGGATGGCAACACTCATGAGTGTGCAAGAAATTACGCATAAAACACGAAATTGGGCATAAATCTCTATGCAGCAGCCACCAAATGTAGACTTTACTGAGTAAAAATGTCATCTGTCAAGTGGGAAATTTTAAGAAAAAAGTTGGGAAGTGTCACTCTAAAGAGGTTTATCCACATGATAAACAAATGTTATAGAAAATGCAACAAATTCTACTCCCTCAACTAATAAAGGAATGTTCACTAAGCACGTTTCTGGCTTACTCAAACTTACATGAGTGCTAGTTTATAAACTGGAAGATGCTGGGTTTTTTCCTCTGAAAAGAGTGCTATATAAATATGAGATTTCATAATTCTCTTCAATATCAAAAATCCAATAAGTACTGATAACTGTATGGAGTTTTATAAGCAATGAGCGGGGGGAAAGGTCAACTTTATGTCTCGGATGACAGTAACTTACTCTTGAGTTCAACATCTCAGAACTTGATGTAACGCCGGCAGGCAAATTCTGTGGCAGATTACTTTCTTAATACCTTTCTTTGTTTTAAATGATTAATTTACATATAGCTTCACCACATTAGCCCAGCCGGACACTTTTAGCAAGCACCATCACATACAGATTAAGTGTTGGCGTGTGAAAGCCCTGCAGAAATTTGACCCACACAGACCTGTCTCAGAGGTGGGAAGGTCCAGTTTTTCTCAAGTTTTGAGAAAAGGTTGCCAAAATAGCCAGTAGACAGAGACAGAGAACAAAAGACAAAGAGCAGCCAGCAAATTTTCTTCATTAAATCACCAAGTCCTCAAGCATCTAGTTCAGCTCCCTCAGCAACTGTTGAATTAGGCTCTAACTTCAAGGTAATTCATTTTGCAATCTCCTCAAGTCATCTAGTCTTAAAAGAAAGGTGCTGGGGTTGATCTGATCTGTTACTTTCTAGATTAAAAAAATATTCTTTAGGAGCATGCCACAGGTATAATAAGAAAAATATCCTGAAAAGTAGAAAGAAGAGTCTATATTTCAATGTCAAAAGCATGAAAGGAGTAGAATGAAAGAAAATCAGGGACTGGCAGCACTTAAGGAAGCTGCAGACAAAGAGAAAATGGTGGAGGTAGTGGGTGGGGAGAGGTTTCCTTTTCCCTCTCCAATCAACCTCACAAAACTTGATTTTTATTTTCTCTCTATTTTTTCAGAATCATGATTTCAGGTCTGGTTATAAAATAAGCTCCTTCCTTACCACACTGAGTCAGTGTTCTGTTCCCTGCTTAGCAGAGTGCCGAATGAAACTGGTGGTCTTGGTATCACCATAAATATCAGTAATAGTAAAATTGCCCATGTCCCTAACTCCAACTCACATAATCCCACCAAGAGCAGATACAGTACAAGTAAGAGTCAGGAGACCAAAGAATTGTTTGGTTTAAATGCACATATGTATACCAGATAAGAAGATTACCACTGGGGTGAGGGTGGGGGAAACATTTTAAAAGAAAATCATATGTGCCAGCAAATTAAATATATTAATATCCAAGTTTACAGCTCAAAAAGAATGGAAGTCTCATGACGTAAAATTAACACTGGCAAGAAAGCACCCTTAAGTTACCCTGCAACTGGAAAGCTACAAGCTTTTTCAAAAATATCTCTCACTGATATTAACCTTCAGCAGAGCTGAGAGAGATACTCTGTAGACAACTAAGAAAATTCTATCACTACATCTTGCACATATTTATAAATGGGATACCACCCTGTGTGACTATCTGGTGCTTGAGTCCTGATTACTGGTACCCAGAGAGATCTCACCAGTTATTTGCTGACTGTGAAGAAAGGATGCTTCTTCCCAACATATTGACCCTGAAGGTCTATAGACAGATAGCGTCATTCCCAAAGAAAAACTCAGATTTACAAAACAAAGTGCTCCCTGCAAAATAGTCATTAAAAAGCTTCTTGATAACTGCAGAGAGGAAAGTAGATAGAAAGGGGAATTAATAAAATGACCTCTTTTGAAATAACTAATGGAGAAAGGCAGGATTTGCCAGTTTTAAAACATTACTAAAATTCTACCTATTATGAAGACCAGAACAAATTATCAACAGAAAAATTAAAATGTTATTTTTGCGTCTGGATAATTTATTTAAACCCCAACTTTAATTCCTACATAGGCTTCCCTTGGTTTCATCTCCCCAGAATAAATATTTGTCATATTATTATGCTATTTGCTGGGGTATAAAGGGCCTTACTTCTGTCAAGTGAGACAGTGGTCAGTTAACAAAGTTGTAGTCTTGTTTGATCTCTGAAAGAAGACAAATTCATAAAATATTATCAGGGTTTCATACCAACCCTATCATTTTTTATTATTCCTTCCGCAGCTCAAACCACATGCTAATATATATATATATATATATATATATATATATATATATACACTTTAAAAAGGGACCATCTAAGACCTTTCTTCTCTTGACAGAAACATTTTAGATGTATAAGAACACAGAATTATTCCAGAAGTTAACACATAACTGGAAAGGGAGGAATCCAACATATTACTGAAAGTCTCTAGAATGTTGAGATTTTTAACTGAAAGATGGCATGTAATGTATGTAATACAAAGAGAGTGGAAGCTCTAGCTTTGACTTAAGAAAAATTCCTTCCTTTCACCAAATTGTGCCCTATGAAATGTTAGAAAGAAAGAGAAAGTAAAAAAAAATATCAACTTTTAGATCAGGGCTGGTTGAATTATGATAAAATAGATAAATTTTCAAAAACCCAATTTGAGGATTTTCTATATCTTACAAATGAAAAATCTTTGTCAACTCACAAGACAGAAACACCAGTTTTACCTCTCACTAGACTCCTATAATCAATGCAGCAATCACAAACCAGAACAGAATAAATAATCTTGTGCTTTCTTAGGTTACTACTGATTTCTCACAGTTTGAGGTCATTAATTTATGCAGGTTTTAGAAATAGAGAAGTTTTTCCATGAAGATCTGAGATAAAATCACCTAGCTTACTGCACACCTGATGGGAAGAACTTTTTAAAAACTCTCTATAGCCACTTTCTGAAAATTTCTGGTTATGTCTTTGAAAACACACACATTCCTTAATATGGAATCATTCATATTCTCCCTGTTAATTGAGTTACTTACTTGGGTGTTGCAGGAGGCATACAGAAAAGGGACGGTTCCAGTGACTAGGCAAGTCATGAAGCACCTTATACATTCCACCCCCTCCCCCGCCCCGCCAAAAACAAAACAAAACAAACAAACCGTTCACGTTAAAAAGAAAGCTCTGCGGACAAGCAACAGCCTTGGGGCAGTTGGGGGGAGTTGGTAAATACTCTAGCAAGTGAATCTGTTCCTATAAAATGAAGATCTTTTGTCCCACAGTATGCCCACTTTGCAAAAAATTTTTTAAAGACTAAGAATATAAATGAACCCTTTGAAAATTTTGTAAGAAACAAACTTAAAAACCTAAAAATGCAAAGCCTGGTTAGAAGCTCAGGAAATAATATTTTATGAAATCCTATTCTCCTCTTTCTTTTCTAACATTTCTAACATCTCTAACATTTCTAACATCAGTCTTCCAAGAACAGAAGCATCAGTGAAAGGAAGCAAGTTGTTGGTTTAAGTCTCCAAACAAACATGCTAAAGGCTAATAAACTGAAAATCTCACAGGTAAAGAAAATAGCTACAGAAACTCGGAACAAGACTCAAGTCCATGAAGACATCAACATCCAGCAGTTCTGAGGAGTTAGTTCCCCAGTTAATATTCCCTCCCTCACACAGATAAACTATCTTAGTTTGTGACGGAAAAAAAAATCTTTAATTTTTATAAAATTAAAAAAGTTTCTCGGTCTCCAAAAAGCTCAGTTGTAGTAAGGAAGAAATTTTAACAGGCGAGATGAAACTGACTGCCACTTTTTCATATCCTAATTAAAACTCTTGGGCAAGATTAAGGCTCACAGGTCCCTAACAGTTCTTACCCAATTTGTTATCATGTTTTAAAATGCAAGTATACCCTTAAAATGAAGGAATACAGTGAAGAATATTTCCCTTCACAAAAGCAGATTTCTGAGCACACTGCAATAGCAGGAAATCCTTTTAAACTTTTCCCTCAACACTTTTGTAAGTCAGACTCAAGTCTGGTTAAATTGTCCATTAAAAGAACATTCTCTTCCTTATAGATCTGATGCAAACTCAAAGTATGAATTTTGGATTTTTGTAATCCATACAGAAAATAAACACTTTACAAGAGAAATCCAACTCTTCCATCTAGTTTCAACATAGTCAAACTGTGAGGGCAAATCTTACCCATCGTTTATGAGGAAATTTGTAATTTGGTTTTCCCCTACCTTTGCCTGCTCTAATTGTGCCTGGTTTTAGTCTGTCTCCTGATCTCCAACCCTGGGGCAAGTCCTCCTTGTTGCCAGCAAAGGGACTTCACCTCTTCTTCCCACACAGTGGGCCTCACAACCCGGAGACCACCTTGTTCCCATAATTCCATTCTTCCTTTCATCTCTTTGGAGGAAGCGGGTTGAGAAAAGCTTGGGTCAGTCATTTTGCCTCTAACCTGCCAAGACAAGCTGGAGGGGCAAACCTAACAGACCTTAAGAGGAGAAAGTGCCCACATTTCTTGTCTAGGGTCTCTGATTGGGGGAGGGGAGAAGGAAAAGTAGTGGAGGGCTTAAAAGGGTTTATTTCATAAAATGGCCCTTGGAACTGGATTTAAATTTGGAGCCGGCAGGACATGGAGTACCAAGTGACAGGGAAGATTTTAGGAGGCTTAGTAGAGAGTTGTCAAGTCAAGGAATCTAGAAAGGCTTGCACCAGCATCCAGGACTCACAGCGGTGTGGGCTGGGGCACACAGTTGGGGTTCAGAGAGCAAAGGTCAACCTTTGGTAGGCCAAGAGTCCAGGGAAGGCTCCAGATTTAAAGCGGCCCTTTCTGTGAAACTCTGTTAAGCTCGCCCAGGAACAGAATGTTCGCGCGGGGGAGGAGAGGGCTGACTCTAGGCTTAAAAACATTTTTAGGAGGAGAGACTTACCGCATGTCTCCATAAGGTCCAGAATAGTTCTCCATCCAGGGGCCCATTTCGCTTTTGACACAACTGGGACTTGGATAGGGCACTCTGCTCACCACGCCGCCGGGATACCACACATCGGGTGGGGAGAAGTCACCTTCTTGGCTCGCCAGCCCCTGAGGTGGCCGAGTGTAGCCGTATGGGGCTACAGCCCCTGCCTCGCCTGCACTGCCGCCCCCGCCTCCGCCACATACAGCTGGCCCATACAGCTGGCCTTCTTCGGCCGTGAAGAGAGTGTGCCAGGAAGAGGAGGCGGCGGCTGAGGGTGAGCCTGAGCCCGGTCCTGCTGCACCCCCGCCATGCAGGCTCGCCAGGTCCCCATAGCGGCACTGCGCTGCAGCGGCCGCCCAGGCGCTGCCGTAGTCCAGCGGGTTCTCCAGCTTAATGCGGGCATGCGGATGGGGAGGTGGTGGAGGGGGCGGCGGCCCGGCCAGGGCTAGCGGAAAGTTGTAGTAGTCGCGAGTCTGATAAGCTGCTACCTCGTCCAGTGCTCCAGACTTGTAGAGAGACAAGGTGGATGGCAGCTCAAGTGTTCCAGAGCCCCCTGCTTCACCGCTGCCAGAGCAGCCCAGGCTGTCAGTGTCCAGACCTTTGGTGTAACCTGCCTTGAAAGGGGAATACTCAGCAGTCTCTTCAGTGCCCTTGCTCGGGCCATCATCCAGCAGAGAACCTTTGCATTCAGCCAAGGGGGGCACAAGGAGTGGAACGCACCGCGGCTGGTGGACCTCCCAGGAGCGGGGCGTACATGCAATCCCCCCGAAGCTGCTCCCCAGGACTCAGATGCTCCAATGCCTCCACACCCAAGCCCATGGACACTGACACTGCCTTACACAACTCCTTGGCGCTGTCCGAGATGGTCGAACTGCCTCCTAGGTAACTGTCCTTGGAAGAGATGGGAGCCCCAGTGGCCTCCCTCGCTCTCCCGCTGCTGCCTTCGGATACCGCCTCCTGCTGCTGCTGCTGCTGAAGAAGTTGCATGGTGCCAGCCTCGCTCAGGATGTCTTTAAGATCGGTGGAGCAGCTGCTTAAGCTGGGGGAAAGTGGGGCCCAGCAGGGACAACGTGGATGGGGCAGCTGAGTCATCCTCATCCAGAGGTGCTGGCGGCGGCTGCTGCAGCCCCTTGCCGGCAGCCGAGGCAGCTCTGGGCTCTGGGACGCAGCCACTCTCCGGGTGACCCTCGGGGGCTGAGTGATGTTGTGAAGGCTGCTGTTCCTCTTCCAGGGCCAGGTAGCCTGTAGGGCCTCTGCTCTGGACTTGGGGAGAGCCATCCTCTCTCTGCTGCTGCTGCTGCTGTTGCTGCTGCTGCTGCCGTGGACTGGTCTCCTGCTGCTGCTGCAAACGGGCGCCGAGAGGTGCTGCGCTCGATGCCTCAGGGTGCCGGGGGAGCGGGTTCTGGATCACTTCGCATACACTCTGAAACAGGTTCTGGAAAGCTCCTCGATAGGTCTTGGACGGTGGCCGGGGGTAGACCCTCCCCAGCCCTAACTGCACTTCCATCCTGAAGCTTGGCTCAATCTTTCACCTAATTCCTTTATCCTTCCTGCTCCCCTTTTCTTGCTGAGAAGAGTTCAACAGGCTGCAGTGCGTAGTTGCTGCAGCTAGTTGCCCACCTGCGGGAAGCTCCTGGTAAGGAAACTTGCAGGAATAAGCACTCCAAAGCGTTCTGACAGCCTCAAAGTCTAGTGCAGAGGAAACACGCGCTGAACACGATCTTTCCTGGTAGGCTCACAATCTGTTCCTGAATACTTGTAGGGTAGATTCAAAAGATGCTTCTTGAAGGTAGGGGGGGACCCTCCGCCTTCTGAATTTGTTATCCACTGAAGCAGGTGCAAATAGGAGCCTGGTTATTTTCTCTTTGGTTTATTTTGGGTTTTGTTGTTGGGTTTCGTTTGTTTGGTTTTGGTTGGGGCTTTGTTATGTTTTGTCCCTTTTCTTTCTTTTTTTTTATTTTTGCGGGGAGGGGGAGTTGGCTACTGAAGTCCTGACTGCCTTTTCATCGTTTCATCTCTGGCCCCACAAACTGGTGTGAAGGAGGAGCAGCGTGCAGGGGAGGTGGAAAGGGAGTAAGAGGAACCAGGGGGTCTGACTTGCGTGCTGCCTAACCAGCCAGATTCTGGCTGCAGCGCTGAAGCAGCTCCCAGGTCTCCTGGCACCCCAGAGCCGTCTTTGCAACGTGCAGCTAGCTCGCCCGCTCGCAGCCAAAGGGAGTTACCTCTCTGCAAACTCGGGCTGGCCGCGCGGGACTGACTGGAAGCGGGGGGCGGGGGGAGGTTGAGGGAGCTGAGAGGAACAGACAGAGGCAGCAGCCGTAGAGGAGACCCTGGGGCGGGGGGTGGGGGCAGGGGGAGGGGAGGAAGACAAAGGCAGCCGTCAGTCCTACCCGGCACTTTCCTTGCTTCCTCCGAGTCTCTAGCAGCTTTTAAAAACTTCACCGAAGAAGAAAGGGCAGCTCCGGGGCGGCGACTTAGAAGCCGCCGCGGTGCAAGAGGCGTTGGCTGTCGCCAGAGCCCGCTGGGGTTGTCGCGGTGCGTCCCTTAGGCTCCTGTCCCGCACGGAAGCAGCTAGCTCGTTCGCTTTCCCTCGGTCGCTGCCTCTGCCTCCAGGCTTGCTCCGGACCCTCCGGCGCTCGCAGCACACTGGCTCCCCGGGATCTCGGAGAGGGTGCTGGGAGGTGGAGAGCAAATGCAACAGTTTGCTAGTCGGGTCCCGCCCCCCGCCGGGCCTGCCTCCTTGCCTTCCCACCTCCTTTCTTCCTCCCCTCCCCTTTCCTCTTCTCCCCTCCCCTGAACGCGCAGGAAAGCCGGGTGGCTTTGGAGAAACAAGTGCTGGCGCAGCGTGGGTGAGGGCAGAAAAGGATTGGTCTAGCCTAGGAGGACCCCAGCTCCCCGACTATCTCTTGCTTTCCTGGACCAGATTTTAAGCTACAGGGCTGACTCTTTAAGCTTTAACTCGGAGCTTTATTTTGAAGACAGGGCCACTGAGCTCTCAGAGGCCAGCATTTACCAGATTTGGTTCTGAAGTCCAATCCCAAAACAGACCCCTGTGCACGTGTGGGGGCGGAGGGAGTGGGAAAGGGAGATAGAAGTATAGAGGAAATATGAGGAGGATCTCCTTCGGTGAGGGACTATGTTCAGGGCAGGCCCACCAAGAAGTGCAAATAGGAGGTCTCCTATAAACTGAGGAACTAGCTATGATGGCCAAGCCAGCCTGTTTTGTTGAAACCTTTCAGATTTCTCCATAGGGGTAGATTGGGCTTTGTGGTGTGGTATCAATTGCTCTAGGAACCCTCTGTCTGGGAACCAAAGGTAATCTCTACCCTCTTCTAGTCCTTTTTCCTGTCTAGAGTTACTTCTAAGCACACACTTCTCACTCATCCAGATATACAAAGAAAAATCACTCAGAAGAGCAGGCAAAAACCCAAACACTAGAAATACTTGTCATGTACACAGAGACCTCAATTTTGTCCAGGGTTTTGCAGATATTTGCTTATATACAGACACTTACTTTTCCAAGTTGCCTTTGCATACTTTAAGCTTGCAGACTGCATTATTCAAGGAATGGAACCTGTATAAGACTGCTTTTCTTCCTTTTTATAGACAGCCAGAAGTGGAAGGTGATGTGGGCTATCACAATTGTTCTTTTATGGAAGAGGTCTCATCTCTGGGTAAAGGTGGAGAGGCAAGTGGGAATCAAAGAGTAGAGAAAATGAAAGGGTCGATCTATAGAGAAGGAGGTGTCCCTTGGTGTCAACAGGGTCTCTGGGCCTTCCTAGCTTTTAAAATCCTTAGACTTCTGGATCTGGGCAGGGTCTGTCTGTCCCAGAGAACTAGTGGAGTTTTTCACATGGGCCTGTTCTGCTTTTTGCAGGTTTCTATAGAGTCTTTTCTTGTTCACAGCCAAGCATCATGAGAATTTACTTACAGTGACCAAAGGAAGTAATATTAAAGACAGGGATGAGTGGGCATGATCTGCTCTATTTCCCAGATGAAGATAGTAAAGCAAGGACATAATTTGTTTTATATTTCACTTTAGTAGGACCTAAACTAGTCTTTCATCTCACTGCTATTTGAGCTAGACTCATCAGTACCAAGGGAACTTGGAAAAGGGCTATAAATGAAACTTCTAGAAGTCTGAGGAGCTTTTTATCTGAAGAAGTGAAAAATTGTCTTCTGAGACTTCAATGACTGAACATCCCAAATATACCCCCTTTGTTGTTAAAGAGTCTCACATGATACTCTTATGGTTATTCTTAAAGATGTCCAGTTGTAACAGGGAAATTCTCAATTCTTTAATATAATGGAAAATGGGAGTACGTAACTGAAATGCACAGATACTTTGAAAACCTTATTTAAATAATAAACACAACCTTTAGTTCCATCAAAGCTTTCAACGAAGGTTGCTCAAAGTTAATAAAGCAAATTGGACTGGCAGGAAAGTGAAGTGTGAAAGTGAAAGTCGCTCAGTGGTGTCTGACTCTTTGTGACCCCATGGACTATAGTCCATGGAAATCTCTAGGCCAGAATACTGGAATAGGTAGCCTTTCCCTTCTCCAGTGGATCTTTCAAACCCAAGGATCGAACCCAGGTCTCCCGCATTGCAGGTGGATTCTTTACCAGCTGAGCCACAAGGGAAGCCCAGGAATACCAGAGTGGGTAGTCTATCCCTTCTCCAGCGGATATTCCCAACCCAGGAATTGAACCAGCGTCTCTTGCATTGCAGGCAGATTCTTTACCAACTGAGCTATCAGGGCAGGAAAGTGGAATGGAAATAACATAGGTCTCAAAGCCAGAAATTTGTCTTAAGTTTGAAAATGAATCTCTTCCTCTCAGTAAGCTTAATTTCTTGCCCTGTGAAATGGGGTGGGGAGAAGGTAGATGCTGGATCTGACAGTCTCAAACACTGACAATTTAGAGTGCTGTGACTCACTTGAGTTTTCTTCTTATCTACACTCCATAGAGGGTGAGTATGGAAGGGGCTACTAGTGATAGTGAAAAATTCAGTGGACAGAAGTGAAGAGGGTAGTTATAAATAAAGAAAAGTGAAAAAAAAAAAAAAAACCCTGAGAAATAATTCCTCAGAGTTGCCCACTGAATAAATGGCATCCTAACAGACATTCAAACCCAGGTCTGAAGAAATTCCAAAATTCATATTGCTTTCACAGCACCAAAATTATCTCCAATTTTTTTTTTTAATTCCAGCTAATAATACATACCTTTGAAAGGCTGATAAAGATTATATGTATGTAAAAATTTAAACAGGAAAGTATTGTATAAATCTGAAAGATCACTTCGTTATGTTTTATTTTTAAAGGCAGTGCTACTTGATAGCTTGTTCCTTTTAGTACTGAATAATATTCCATTGTCTAGATGTACCACTGTTTATTTATCCATTCATTTACTGAAGGACATCTTAGTTACTTCCAAGTTTTGGCAATTATGAATAAAGCTACTATAAACATTGGGTGCAGGTTTTTGTGTGTATATACATTTTCAGTTTGTTTGGATAAATACCAGAGAGCGTAATTGCTGGATAATGTAGTAAGAGTATATTTGGTTTTATAAGAAATCATCAAACTGTCTTCTAAGGTAGCTGTACCATTCTGCATTCCCACCAACAAAGAATGAGAATTCCTATTGCTCCACATCTAGCACCCAGTGTTGTCAGTGTTCCATTGTTGGCCATTCTCGTAGTGGTATCTCATTTCTGTTTAAATTTGCATTTCCCTCATGTCATGTGATGTGGAACATCTTTTTTAATTAAGTTTTATTGAAGTATAGTTGCTTTTTGTTGTGTTAGTTTCCTCTGTACAACAAAATGAATCAACCATATATATACCCTAACCCTAACCCTCCCTTTTGGACTTCCTTCTCATTTAGGTCACCACAGTGCATTAAGTAGAGTTCCCTGTGCTATTTTTTTTCCTACACTTGTTTGACTATCTGTCAAGATCTTTCAAAGAAGGCAATGGCACCCTACTCCAGTACTTATGCCTGGAAAATCCCATGGATGGAGGAGCCTGGTAGGCTGCAGTCCATGGGGTCGCTAGAGTCGGACATGACTGAGCGACTTCACTTTCACTTTTCACTTTAATGCATTGGAGAAGGAAATGGCAACCCACTCCAGTGTTCTTGCCTGGAGAATCCCAGGGATGGGGGAGCCTGGTGGGCTGCCGTCTCTGGGGTCGCACAGAGTCAGACATGACTGAAACAACTTAGCAGCAGCAGCAAGATCTTTGGCCCATTTTTAATCCAGTTGTTTGTTTTCTTTGTTGAGTTTTATAGCTGTTTTTATATTTTGTATGTTGTACTCAGTCATGTTCGAATCTTCGTGACTCTATGGACTGTAGCCCACCAGTCCATGGAGTTTTCCAGGCAAGAATACTGGAGAAGATTGCCATTTCATACTTCAGGGGATCTTCCTGATCCTGCAATCAAATCTGCATCTCTTGTGTTTCCTGCATTGGCAAGCGGATTCTTTTACCACTGTGCCACCTAGGAAGCACATATTTTGTATAACAGTCCTTTATTGATGTATATTTTACAAATCTTTTCTCCCAGTGTTTGGCTTGTCTTCTCATTTTCTTGACATTGTCTTTCAAGAGCTGCTGCTGCTGCTAAGTCGCTTCAGTCATGTCCGATTCTGTGCAACCCCACGGACGGCAGCCCACTAGGCTCCCCCGTCCCTGAGATTCTCCAGGCAAGAACACTGGAGTGGGTTGCCATTTCCTTCCCCAATACATGAAAGTGAAAAGTGAAAGTGAAGTCGTTCAGTCGAGTCTGACCTTTAGTGACACCATGGACTGCAGCCTACCAGGCTCTTATGTCCATGAGATTTCCCAGGAAAGAGTATTGGAGTGGGTTGCCATTGCCTTCTCCCTTTCAAAAGCAGAACTTTTAATTTTTAATGAAGTCCAATTTATCAGTTCTTTCTTTCATGGATTGTGCCTTTGGTGGTGTATGTAAAAAGGCATCACCACACACACAGTTATCTAGGTTTTCTCTTATGTTATTGTCTAGTGATTTTATAATTTGCATTTTACATTTAGGTGTGATCCATTTTGAGTAAATTTTTGTGAAGATTGTCTAGCTTCATTTTTCACATGTGGATCACCATTGTTCCAGCACTGTTTATTGAAAAGACTATTTTCACTCCATTTTATTGCCTTTGCTCCTTTGTCACTAATCAATCGACTACATTTATATGGGTCTATTTCTGGGCCTTCTATTACAGAGGGGTTTTCTAAAACAAACATATTAAAGATATTATTGACATACAAAATGGTGCACATATTTAAAGTTATATAAATTGATAACTTTTGTCATATATGCACTCATGAAATCACCATCTAACCATGATAGTGAAAATATTTATCACCCCTAAAATTTTTTTATCACCCCTTTTACTTCCTCACTCCACCCCTCCACACACTATCATTTTGGCAAGCAATTATTAGCATTTTGATTAGTTTTCATTTTCCAAAATTTCTTATCAATGAAATTATCATCTTTTTTGTTTGGCATCTTTCACTCAGCATAATGCCCCTGATTAAAGGAGGATGTGGCAACCCACTCCAGCGTTCTTGCCTGGAGAATCCCTATGGACAGAGGAGCCTGGCTGGCTACAGTGTGTGGGGTCACACAGAGTGGACATGACTGAGCGACTGAGCATGCATGCATGTAATACCCTTGATATCCATCCAAGCTCTTATGTGTAACAGTAATTTGTTCTTCTTTATTGTTAAGTATTATCCGATTGTGTTGGATGTACCACAACTTGTTTACCCATTAGCTTGTTGATGAAACTGATGTTCTTTACAATTTTTGATATAACAAATACAAAGACTTTATGAACATACATACATACATCTTTGTATGGACATATACTTTTGCTCCCCTTGTCTCTATATTTAGTAGTGGAATCACTATGTTCAATAAAGTAGGGATATATTTACCTTATTTAAAAAAAAAACAAAACCGCTAAGCTGTTTTCCAAATTGTTTGTGCCATTTTATGTTCTCACCAGCATTTCCTCCACATCCACACCAACACTAGGTATGTCAGTTTTTTAAATTTAGTCTTCTATTTTGATATGTAAGCATTTCTCATTTAATTTGCATTTCTCCAATGAATAATAATGTAGAGAGTTTTTGATGTGCTTATTTGCCATTTGTATATTTTTATTGGGTAAAGACAGCTCAATTTTTTTCCTATATTTGGCTACTTGTATTTTATGAAGTTTTTAGAGTTATTTGTATATTCTAGACACAAGTTCATTAGCAGAAATATGACTGATTTCCAATGAGAAATAATATTTTCTCTCAATTTATAGTTTGTCTTCATCATCTCATTCAATTTATCAATTTATTTATGGATTATGATTTTGATGTCGAATTTAAGATATTTTCTTCTAACCCAGCATCTCAAGCTATGTTTTTAAAAGCCTGTGTTTTTTATTTTTTTCTAAAAGTTATATAGTTTTCAGTTTTATACTCAATATGATCCATTCTCAGTTGATTTTTGTATATGGATATCCAGTTATTTTTATATCAATGTCCTGTTGTTTTAGCCCCATTTGTGGAAAAGACTTTTTCTCCTTTTAATTGCCCTTAGACCTTTTAATAATCAATTGTCAATATATGTTTCTGTAGAGAGTTGTTTTTAAGTTGACTCTAATCATTCGCTCACTTAAATTCTGTCTCTGGCTTTCCATTACTCTTGGTATAAATGTCCAAATCTTTAACCAGATGCTGTATGATCTGGTGTCTTGTAACCTCTCTGATTTTATCTCATACCACTTTTCCTCCTGTTTTCTGAGCCTTGCTCACACTGGCCTTTACTCAGAGTTCCTCAAAGGCCCAGTAGTTCTTCATGCCTTTTTATATGCTGTTCCCTGTACCTGAAATGCTGGCTTATCCTTCTCCTTACTCATTTAGCTAATGCCTATGCATACAGCAGTTCCAGAAAGACATCCTAGACCTCCTGGGCTACCTCAAATTCTCCATTCATTCACCTTTTTTACGTGTTTTAATAGTACCCAGTATTTCTCTATTAGAAGTTTTTTCACAAATTGTTGTTTAGTCACCCAGTTGTGTCCAACTTTTGTGATCCTGTGGACTGCAGGAGGCCAGGCCTCCCTGTCCCTCACCATCTCCTGGAGTTTGCCCAAGTTTATGTTCATTGCATAGGTGATGCTGTCCAGCCATCTCATCCTCTGACACTCTCTTCTTCTGCCCTTGATCTTTCCCAGCATAAGAGACTTTTCCAATGAGTTATCTGTGTGCATTAGATGACCAAAATACTGGAGCTTCAGCTTTATCATCAGTCCTTCCAGTGAATTTTCAGGGTTGATCTCCTTTAAGATTGACTGGTTTGATCTCCTTGCCATCCAAGGGACTTTCAGGAGTCTTCTCCAGCACCGCAGTTCGAAGGCATTAATTCTTTGGCATTCTGCCTTCTTTATGGTCCAGCTCTCACAACTGTACGTGACCACTGGGAAGACCATAGCCTTGACTATACAGACCTTTGTTGGCAGAGTAATGTCTCTGCTTTTCAACACACTGTCTAAGTTTGTCATCACTTTCCTGCCAAGAAGCAATCGCCTTCTCATTTCATGGCTGCAGTCACCAGCCACAATGACTTTGGAATGCAAAGAAGAGGAAATCTGTTACTACTTCCTCCTTTTCCCCTTCTATTTGCCATGCAATAATGAGGCCGGATGCTGTGATCTTAGTTTTTTTAAATATTTAGTCTTAAGCCGGCTCTTTCATTCTCTTCCTTCACCCTTGTCAAGAAGCTCTTTAGTTCCTCTTCACTTTCTGCCATTAGAGTGGTATCATCCACTTATCTGAGGCTGTTGATGTTTTTCCCACCTATCTTGATTCTGGCTTGTAACCCATCCAGCCCAGCAATTTCTCAGTGTATGATGTGCTCAGTGTATAGGTTAAACAAACAGGGTGACAGCAAACAACTATACTCCTTTCTCCATTTTGAACCAATCAGTTGTTCCGTACAGGTTCTAACTGTTGCTTCTTAAACCTGCCTACAGGTTTCTCAGGACAAAGGTAAGATGGTCTGGTTTTCCATCTCTCTAAGAGCTTTCTAGCAGAGAAGGGAATGGCACCCCACTCCATTACTCTTGCTTGGAAAATCCCATGGATGGAAGAGCCTGGTAGGCTGCAGTCCATGGGATTGCTAGAGTTGGACACGACTGAATGACTTCACTTTCACTTTTCACTTTCATACATTGGAGAAGGAAATGGCAACCCACTCCAGTGTTCTTGTCTGGAGAATCCCAGGGATGGGAGAGCCTGGTGGGCTGCCATCTATGGGGTCGCACAGAGTCAGACACAACTGAAGTGACTTAGCAGCAAGAGCCTTCCACAGTTTGTCATGATGTACATAATCAAGCTTTAGTGTAGTCAATGAAATAGAGGTAGATGTTTTTCTGAAATTCCCTTGCTTTGACTATAATACAGCGAATGTTGGCAATTTGATCTTTAGTTCCTCTTCTTTTTTAAACCTAGCTTGGACATCTGGAAGTTCTTGGTTTGCATAATGCTGAAATCTAGCATGCAAGATTTTAAGCATGACCTTACTATCATGGGAGGTGAGTTCAATTGTCCTATGATTAGCACATTCTTTGGTACTACCTTTTTGGAAACTGGGATAAGGATTGACTTTTCTTGTGATCACTTTTCCTGTGATCACTGCTGAGTCTTCCAGATTTGTTGAAATAATGAATGCAAAACCTTGATGGCATCCTCCTTTAGAGATTTAAATAGTCTTGCTGGAATTTCATCACATCTATTAGCTTTATTAACAGCAGTGCTTCTCAAGGCCCACTTGACTTCACCCTCCAGAATGTCTGGTTCTGGGTGACTAACCACACCGTCATAATAATCCCATTCATTGAGATCTTTTTATGTAGTTCTTCTGTGTATTCTTTCTATCTCTTCTTGATCTCTTCCGCATCTACTAGGTCTCTATCATTTTTATCCTTTATTTTGCCCGTCTTTGGGAGGAATTCTCCCTTGATGTTTCCAATTTTCCTAAAGAGATGTCTAGTTTTTGCCCTTTTTTTTTCTATTATAAAGCACTGCTCATTCAAAAAGGCCTTGTCTCTTCTAGCTATTCTTTAAAACTCTGCATTTAATTGGATGTACTTTTCTCTCTCTCCCTCGTTTTTTGCTTCTCTTTGTTATTCTGGTATTCATAAAGCCTCCTCAGATAACCACTCTGCCTTCTTGCTTTTCTTTTTCTCTGGGATTCTTTTTGTTCACCACCTCCTGTACAATATTACAAACCTCTGTGCATAGTTCTTCAGGCAAATACAATTATATTAATTGTGCATTCAGTTGTTTAGTATCTATTTTCTTCACTAGACTATAAGTTTGTTTCCTGATAGCAGGGACCTTGTTGATTCTGTTCACCATCCAGTCCTTAGGACTCAAGTCTGGCATGGCACATAGTCATTACTTAATAAATATCTGTTGAATAAATGGATGGTATCTATTTCCACTGAAATAGAATCCTATTTCCAAAGAGAGCTTGGCTTTGGGGTTTGCAGAAACCCTTGTGGTTTCAGCATACTTAGGCATGCAGTAAGCCTTTTCTCCACCTACAAGCAGAGAATCTCTCCAATTCATGCATTGAAGGGGTATTAAACATTTACTGCTTGGCAAGCCCTGTGCTAGGCACTTGGGATTCCCTGCTAAGTGGGATACTGTGGACTGTGTCTTTGAGGAGCTTATTCACAGTCTAAAACAATAATGAAAAATCATTTAAATATCTATATTTGAGTTAGGCTGGAAAGAGTGGGACTTATGAATAAATGCTCAGAGTTTTTCCTTCTGCTGATTTGTAGATGTTTGCTATTTCCTCCATTTAGACAGTTATAAGAGACTATTTTCTCAACTCATATTTTCTTCTTCCTCCCTAAATGGTGATACCTCCATCTTAGCTTTCCCCACAGCTCCAGCCCTAACTTCTCCCCTGACCACCTTCTTCGAGGCTGTCTTCAATAGAATCAGAATCAGAAGGTTCTTTATTAAAAAATTACCCTGATAGCATTGCTTCTCTTCTCTATAAACTTTAATTGCTTATATGAGGGGTTTCAGACCTGAAAGCCTCTTTAAACAAAAGTGAATGAAGAGAACCTGGTATTAGAAAGAGAAAAGGTTGTGGTGGAGAGTGTGGCCAACTAGAAAAAATATGCCCCAACTCAAGGAGGCAGCTTCGACTCAACTCCAACTGGTTGTTGCCAAGCAGGAATGAAACCTCAGTATTCCAGATGTTCCATTATTTTTAAGAATAGCATTCCAGACTTTAATGTAAAATCTCCTTAATTTTTAAAAAAGTTGGCAACTAATTCAATTGGTTTAAAAACGCCATCCAGGCCAACAGTTTTCAGCCAAAAAAAAAAAAATGTCTGTAGACAAAATTTAGTTTGTGGACTGCCAATGTGCAAACTCTGACCTGCAGGTTCAAGTCCAAGTTTCATAGCTTAGCCTTTAAAATGTATCACAGTTAGGTCCTAATCTCTCTCTACTACACCTTCTCACATCTCGTTCTCCTGCCAATCACCCACCTCTTCAACCATATCAGACATCCTGAGCTCTCTCTTAAAATATCCTATACTCTCAGGCCAGCCTATGTTGGGTCATGCTGTTGGCTTTTACAAAAATGTTATTCCTTTGCTTCTCTCATGACTAAATCCAACTTAACTTTCAAAGCACAGTTCAAATCTTGAGCTTTATGGGAAGCATTTTTGGATTTATTAATCATAATTAATTTATATAACTCTATTATTTCACTTTTAAAACACTTATCACAACCTGACATATCATATAAATATATCTGATATAAAAACTTCCTTCTCCATCAGGCAGTATCTCACACCTTATACATTCTCATTCATTAATTTTTCAACAAATGTGTGGAACTCTTACTGTGTGCCAGACACTCTACCAGGCACTATGACTAAGAACTCTAGATGTTCTGTTTAACCAAAATATAGGTATAAAATTTTAAATGCGTGCAGATTACAAAAGTAGCATAGAAAGAGAGAGGTTTCTCCACACATCTGCTATTTAACTGCTAATAATGATAATTCTGTAGAAATCCACTGGCTTTACAAGATATTGTTAATCACTTTTGCATAATAAACCAGGTTATTAGGAGTTAATTCTATTTTGTAGAGGAGGAAACTGAGGCTCAGAAATATTAAGTAATTTTTCCAAAGTCAGCTGATAACAGGTAGGGCCAGTACAGCTGTGAATTTAGATGTTCTATCACAAAGCAACTGATCTTTTACCACTATGCCTCAGTGGCTTCTCTGATACTCTGGAGAGGTGCCCTATCTATCTGTAGTATGCAAGCCAAACATTAGATGAGCTGGAACAGTACTGAATCTATGGTAGAGCAAGACATTTCATAACAGGTTTCATAGCAACATTTGATGAAGAATAAAAATACTTTCTACTTCTATTTATGTGCTATGTGACCTCTGGTAATCTTCCAGTTTGGGTCACCTTTTACTCTTTTTCTAGAATGGAGAAAATAATGATTTTATTCTTCACAGTTTGCTGTGAAAACAACAACAACAACAACAACAAAATTCAAAAAGAATATGCAATAAGGATTATTATAATAATCTGTTCATTATGTGCTTACAAGAGCTTTTCAAGAGAAACACTGCTGTTATTATTCCCATTTTAAAGATGACTATATTTAGGCAGACCTAGAACTTGAAGCCTACTCTCTATGACACAAAACAGAATGTCATATTGCCTCTCACGCATTAGGCAACAGTTAATTACTGGTATCATCTGTATACTTCTGTTTACTTTTCAAAATGCCTAAGGATGTTTGACCCCAAGTTCAAGTGCCAGGGACAACATTTGGGATTCAAAGTTTAAACTCCATATTTAAAAGGTTTCAAAATATGTGAGGCAGAGGTCAACAGTTGGAAATCATTTCAGCTAGATCTTTCTTTCTTCCCACTCACATCTCACCCTTTTCCAGCAAAAAGCCTGATCTTATTCTACTCTAGAAATGTCCTTGACAACTTTTATTGTGGAAGACACATTTTTAGATGGCAATATACAGGGAATCTTGGCTCAAATTTATTTTTGCTTTACCTTGTAAGGAGGCGGGAATCAATAGCTGTCAGAAGGGAAAAATGACAATCAATCAGAGAACGTATATCACATATAGGCCTTTAAGAATGGAATGTTTTGGGGAAATCAGCATAAGACCAAAAGATGTGCTTGAGATCATTGCTATCTTTCATAGTAGCAGAGCTTCCATATAGAGATTAAAGCTAGAAAAGATGGACCACTGAAGAACAGCTATTATATATCCATGTTATTTCTGTAGTTAACAAAAGAGGGGTGTCTTCACCCTATCTTCATGATATCTCTGCAGCTTCAGGCCTTGACAGTAGTGAGTTTTACATAGGAAAATATGATTCACAAAAATA
This sequence comes from Nanger dama, assembly GCA_917880005.1. Taxonomy (NCBI): domain Eukaryota; kingdom Metazoa; phylum Chordata; class Mammalia; order Artiodactyla; family Bovidae; genus Nanger; species Nanger dama. The sequence continues at coordinate 2,982,840 of CAKJTW010000073.1, read as the reverse complement.
TATGCATATAATACCCTAGTTTTCATAGAAACTTTTGGAGTTAAGCAGAGCATGCACAATTAATTTTGTTAATTAGAAAGGGAGTCTACCCTTTGAACCTGAAGTGACCTGGTCAAAGGTCATTCAGCAATCCAGATGCAGAGAAATGTGGGAACAGCATTCTCCTTTGTTAGAGCTCTTTCTTCCACACCAATGATAAACTAGTGATGTATGTCTCTTTTCCCAGAGACATACATTATTTGTAACTAATTGAAAACTTTAGTTAGAGTTGGACTAGCTCTATCTTGAAATTGGGACAAATTCTCTAGAGTCCACTTTCCTGGCAGCTTCTTTGGGGCATGAGTGAGAATGAAGACCCAAGGGGGTAGAGCTTAGGTTGTGTTATAGATAGAGTTCTACAATCCTTTGCTACTGCCTTCTGCAACATGCTTCCCTTTCAGAGAAGTGTGAATTATCTCACAAGTCCCTGAGAAAATGTCCTAACCAATTAATTTTTACCTTTGACCAGGGAAGTTAACTCCTTAGACCATCATGAATCAATCTGTGAACATCAACAGTTTCTTTATTTTTTGGCTGAGTTTAAATGCAAATCAATTAAAAAAATGAAAGGAAAGGGTATCATTCTCTTTTACCTTGGAAAGTAAAGAGTTATTAGTAGAAATTCTTATACTTTGTTGAATGAATCACAAATAGTGTTCTGATATTTGTCAGCTGAAATTTTATTACTTTATTTAGATAGATGATTCAGGTTTGTGTATACTGGAATCATGAGTTATTATGATCAAAACCATAAAGAAGAGCAAACTATTTTCCAACAGACCAGAAAAGATTACATTCTCATAGAATTGCAAACTATACCAATTCTGGTTGTTTTCCTTTGTGAATCAACCTAAACCTAGAACTAAAGAAAATTCGAAAACAAAGACCAAATACTAGCTTATCAGCAATATGTCCTTTGTCTCCTATCCAACATTATCATTCCTTAGTCACCTGCTTTCCAATGCTGGCCAAAATGCAATTGTATGTGCTATGGCAGTGCCTGGAAAACTTGTCTGCAAACCTGTTAAAAGCATCCCTATCACAGATAGTAAACCAGGACAGGGATATAGGCCTAGAAGAATATAGTATTGCAAGAGCATTTGGATTGTGTGTTCAAATTGAAACAAAAGGGCTTCATCTAGTAACAACTGAGTTGTGTCTCTCTTCACCAGAGAGAAGTCTATGGAATGGACTATAATACCACTAATATTTATTATACTTATTATGTGCTAGCCATCCTTTTAAAAGCTTCCATGAACTAATTCATTTAGTACTAAGAGCACTTACTCTGCATTCAGCCATTCTTCTAACAGCTTTATGTGAATTAAACCATTTAATCTTTACAACAATCATATGAGAAAACTACTATTATTACTCTTATTTTACAGATTAGAAAAGAAAAATAAACCTTGGAGAAATACAGCAACTTATCTGAGATCAAACAGCTAGCAAGTGATAGAATCAGGTTTAGAAACCTGGCACCATTGCTTATGTTATCCTGACTACTAAATGATATTTGTATATCATCTGTATGGTCCTTTTCCTATTGATAAAATGCCAGAAAGTCTTAATAAGTAACTGACTTTTTTCTCAGTACCCACTAAGTGTTAGGCATACCCTCAAGAAATATTCAATAGAAAATAACCAAACATATTATTTTCAGCATTAATTGAATGAACTTTTATTTTGTTAAAAAGTCAGAACAATTAAGACATGTTTAACTTTTAGAACTTTTAGAGTTTTTTCCTATGCTTAACAATAACAATTCTGTGAGTTTAGCTAGGAAGGTATTTTTCATCTCATTTCACAAATGAGAGAACTGGAGCTCAGAGAGTTTGTTTATTACTTAGAACCACACAGTTTGAAAGTTATATAGACAAGATTCAAAGATCTGATTCAACAAATTATGATCTCTTAACTACTGTGCGCCATGGTACATAAAATGAATGTGCCAACTACTGTGGACTCAGAATGACTATACTCACATGCTTTTACAGCTTTAAGCTCATAGGTTTTCTCTCAGGTGTTTAGAGGAAATCTTTGGCTTTTACTCTGCCATCTCTATGGCATTTTTCACCAGTACAAACCCAAGCCCCCTCAATTTGGGCTGAGACAATGAAATTAATGAATAATCCAAAATCATAACACTTTTATATCTGTTCTAGCTCTGATATTGACCCTTGATAAGCCTTAGCCTTGCTATGTGCCTCAATTTCTATAGGTTTCTTAACTATTCAAATAGCACCTGGTCTACAAGTTCTGTCATTAAAATCATATGTAGGGGATGGAAAACAGTATTCTGTGTAAATGGAGACTTAAAAATGCTGGCATAGCAACACTCATACCAGAAGAAATAGATTTTAAAATAAAGACTGTTGTAAGAGACAAAGAAGGAAAATACATAATAATCAAGGGATCAATAAAAGAAGATAAATATATATGCACCCAACATAACATAAGGCAAATACTAACAACTATAAAAAGAGAAATCGACAGTAACACACAAATACTGGGGAACTTTAATACTCTATTTTCTTCAATGGATACATCATCCAGACAGAAAATCCATAAGGAAACACAGGCCTTAAATGACACATTAGATATTTATAGAGCATTCCATCCAAAGACAGCAGAATACATACTCTTCTAAATTGCACATGGAACATTCTCCTGGATTGACCACATACTGGGTCACAAATAACACCTTGGTTAATTTAAGAAAATTGAAATTATATCAAGCTTCTTTTCTGACAACAGCTCAGTTCAGTTCAGTTGCTTAGTCATGTCTGACTCTTTGCGACCCCATGGACTGCAGCACACCAGTCCTCCCTGTCCATCACCAACTCCTGGAGTCCATCCAAACCCATGTCCATTGAGACAGTGATGTCATCCAACCATCTCATCCTCTGTCATCCCTTCTCTTTCGGCCTTCAATCTTTCTCAGCATCAGAGTCTTTTCCAGTGAGTCAGCCCTTCACATCAGGTAGCCAAAGTATTGGAGTTTCAGCTTCAGCATCATTCCTTCCAATGAATATTCAAGATGGATTTCTTTTAGGATTGACTGGTTGGATTGCCTTGCAGTCCAAAGGACTCTTGAGAGTCTTCTCAACACTACAGTTCAAAATCATCAGTTCTTTGGTGCTCAGCTTTTTTATAGTCCAGCTCTCACATCCATACATGACTACTGAAAAGACCATTGTTTTGTCTAGATGGACCTCTGTTGTCAAAGTAAGGTCTCTGCTTTTTAATGTGCTGTCTAGGTTGGTTATAGTTTTTCTTCCAAAGAGCAAGCATCTTTTAATTTCATGGCTGCAGTCACCATCTGCACTGATTTTGGAGCCCTCCAAAATAAAGTTTCTCACTGTTTCCATTGTTTCCCCGTCTATTTGCCATGAAGTGATGGGACCAGACGCCATGATCTTAGTTTTCTGAGTATTGAGTTTTAAACCAACTTTTTCACTCTTCTCTTTCACTTTCATCAAGAAGCTCTTTAGTTCTTTGCTTTCTGCCATAAGTGTGGTGTCATCTGCATAGCTGAAGTTATTGCTATTTCTCCCGGCAATCTTGATTCTAGCATGTGCTTCATCCATCCTGGCATTTTGCATGATGTACTCTGCATATAAGTTAAATAAGCAAGGTGACAATATACAGCCTTGACATATTCCTTTCCCAAGTTGGAACCAGTCTGTTGTTTCATGTCCAGTTCTTCTAACTGTTGCTTCTTAACCTGTATACAGATTTCTCAGGAAGCAGTTAAGTTGGTCTGGTATTCTGATCTCTTTAATAATTTTCCACAGTTTGTTGTGATCCACACAATCAAAGGCTTTTGCTTAGTCTGATCACAACAGTATTTGATTAGAAATAAACTACAAGAAGAAAACTAAGAAACACAAACATGTGGAGGTTAAACAATATGCTACAAAACAATCAGTGGATCACTGAAAAAATCAAAGAGGAAATTAAAAAATACCTAGAGACAAATGAAAATGAAAGCACAATGATCCAAAACTTCTGGGATACAGCAAAAGCAGTACTAACAGGGAAGTTTGTAGCAATACAGTCTTATCTCAAGAAACAAGAAAATCTCAAATAAACAACCTAGCATTACACCTGAAGTGACTAGAGAAAGAAGAACAAGCAAAACCTAAAGTTAGTGGAAGGAAAAGAATTATAAACACCAGATCAAAAATAAATGACATAAAAACAAAGAAAATAATAGCAAAGATCAAGGACACTAAAAGCTGGTTCTTTGAAAAGATAAACAAAATTGATAAACCTTTAGCTAGACTCACCAAAAAAAAAAAAAAGAGAGAGAGAGAGAAGTGAGATCAATAAAATTAAAAATGAAAAAGAAGTTAAAACTGACACCACAGAAATACAAAGGATCATAAAAGACTACTACAAGCAACTGTATACCAGTAAAATGGACAACCTGGAAGAAAGGGATAAATTCTTAGAAAGGTAAAATTTTCCAAGAATGAACCAGGAAGAAATAGAAAATATGATTAGTCTGATCATAGGGACTGAAATTGAAACTGTGATTTGAGAATTCCCAACAAACAAAAGCCTAGGACCAGATAGATTCAAAAGTGAGTTCTATCAAACGTTTAGAGAAGAATTAGCACCTATTCTTCTGAAACTATTCGAAAAAATTGCAGAGGGACGAAAACTCCCCAGCTCATTCTATGAGCCCACCACTACCTTGATACCAAAACCAGACAGAGATACTAAAAAAAGAAAATTATAGCCCAATATCACTAATAAACATAGATGCAGAAATCGTTAATAATATGCCAGCAATCTGAATCTAATAATACATTAATATTATCATACAACCATGATAAAGTAGAATTTATACCAGAGAAGCAAGCATTTTTCAGTATCTGAAAATTGATCACTGTGATACACTGCATCAAAAAACTGAAGAATAAAAACTATAAAAAAATGTGATTAAGTCATAATAAAAATAAAAGCAAAAAAGTCCTATACAGTGGTAGAATTGTATAAATATAAAAGCTCACTAATGAGTTACCTTTGCTTTTGATAAGTATGAGGCTTTACTAGTTTAGGAGTATGTTTGCAAATAATAGAAACCTAGTTAAGGTCAATAAGGAAAAAAAGAGAATTTGAATAACTTAACATACAGAACTATTTATGTTAATAATTAAGTGTATAGGGATGTCTTACAGGACTCTTCTGGGCCTCAAACAATTAGAACAAGAGATTCAGTACTATCAGGTCTCTTTTCTTTTCACTGTCTTTGCTTCTTTTGTCATGTTTCCTCTTCTTCCTCCTCTCTATAAATCATTTTCTTCATTCTAAGTCCACCCTGGAGAAAATGGATACTGACAACATCTCTACAATTAAAGTTAAGAGCCAAACTGGCTTGGAATCTACAAAAACCAAGATAAAGATTGATTGTAAAAACTTGTGTTACATGTCCATCCTTTAGTCAGTTAAATGTTACCAGGGAGAAGGCACATTGTAGGAGCATGGTAGCTCTCAATAACATGTGCCTGGGATATTCCTTCTGGAAAAAGTGACAGTTTCCTTCAAAGAGGGTTTCCAGGAAAACAATCAGATGAATATGTTTTTCTACAGAAGCAAAGAATATACATTTTTGCCAACTAATGCAGCCTGAGGACCTTACTGCTGCTGCTAACTCACTTCAGTTGTGTCCAACTCTGTGCAACTCCATAGATGGCAGCCCACCAGGCTCCCCTGTCCCTGGGATTCTCCAGGCAAGAACACTGGAATGGGTTTCCATTTCCTTCTCCAATGCAAGAAAGTGAAGAGTGAAAGTGAAGACGCTCAGTCGTGTCCAACTCTTAGCAACCCCATGCACTGCAGCTTACCAGGCTCCTCCGTCCATGGGATTTTCCAGGCAAGAGTACTGGAGTGGGTTGCCATTGCCTTTTCCTTACTAGTGATATTTAAAGATGGTTCTCTTTTTATGTGCTGACAGATCTGTGTCCTTCTCCAATGCTAACAATGGTTCCTGAAAGACCTATGCTTTGAAGATTTCCAGGGATATTAGCCATCACTTCTCCATTCTCTTCTAGAAGAACAGATGAATGAATAGTGTTCTAGTGAACATACATGAGAAATCTTTTAGTGCCTATATTTTCTGGTTCTATTATTGTTAAGTCTCCTATACATCTGATTTCAGAAGAACTCCAGCTTTATTGATACTCCTAAGAATTCTACCAATTAGTATTCTATTTCTTTATCTTAAGACTTAGCCCCCAACTCAATGTCCCTTTCCTTGGAAGTGGTCATCCATGAAGACCTTTCAGTCATTGATGCAGTGATATGAATTCATTGACCAGATATTGTCCCTAGAACAGATTCACTTAGAGTGGGGAAAAGGGGAAAAATTGGGAAGACAATGGGGATATAGACTTTCTGACAGGGAAAGTAGAAACATGAGTATAAGAAAGAGTGGCTAGATGCCAGAACAAAGGCTTTCTCTTTCACTATTACAGACAGACAGACCTCACTGCCTGTACAAAGTGCCTAAGTACCTCCAACAGATGGCCCTTGATGTTGATGACTTTCTCATGGTCACTCCAGTCTGGTCAGGCTCTTGATCAGGATTCTATGACAATATGCACTCTGGTATACATAAGTAGCAACTCTTGCTAATCTGGTCAGGATTTTGTGATAACGTATTCTCTGGTATCTATACCTACTAACTTATGTGTGTTTTTTTAGCCACTCTTGCTATCAAATAAGAACACAAATACTAATAATCTTATTAGTACAATAATTTACAGTTCACAAGAATGCTTCCATGTACATCATCTAATCTGGTTCTCACAACTTCCTGATATAGTATAATGGGGAATGACTACCATTCCATTGAGCAAACTGAGGCTCAATGGAATTAAATATTATAGGCACATAGCTTATATTTCATAAAGCCCTTGCCTGTACACTCTGTAAAAATAAAAGTATTGTTTGCTTTGTTCACTGTTCTTTCTCCAGCTCTTAACACTGAGCCTGACACTTAAGAGGAACTCAATTGCAATTTACTCAATGAATTTCTCTTTACTTGGGTCTATATCTTCTCTGATCCTCAAAAGTACACTCTATAATGCCAGAGAACCAAACAAGAATTAACATATGAGAAGCATTCCAGGCATTATAGATACATACTTTATTCAATCCTCATGAAAATTCTACAAAGTAGGGATTATTATTTCTCTCCAAGCCTCTGTATAAGTTCTCATGGTTAGTAAGTGACAGGGCAAGGATTTGAACATTCCTTCTAAAGCTCCTACAGTGCTCTTCTTCTTTACAGAAGGCCTGGGAAACTGCCGTTCAGTTGGAACTTAACAGAGCATAAACAACGTTATTAGTTTTTATGTATACATCCTTCCTACTCAGCAAGCAATTGGTGTCCAATATTGCTAATGCTTCTAATAATATACCATCAATTCCCCCCTACAAAAAGTTATGACAAACCTAGACAGCATATTAAAAAGCATAGATATTACTTTGCCAACAAAGTTCCATCTAGTCAAGCTATGGTTTTTCTAGTAGTCATGTATGGATGTGAGAGTTGGACTATAAAGAAAGCTGAGTGCTGAAGAACTGATGCTCTTGAACTGTGGTGTTGGAGAAGACTCTTGAGAGTCCCTTGGACAGCAAGGAGATACAACCAGTCCATTCTGAAGGAAATCAGTCTTGAATATTCATTCCAAGGACTGATGCAGAAGCTGAGACTCCAATACTTTGTCCACCTGATGCCAAGAGCTGACTCATTTGAAAAGCTCCTGATGCTGGGAAAGATTGAAGGTGGGAGGAGAAGGGGACAACAGAGGATGATATGATGGATGGCATCACTGACTCAATGGACATGAGTTTGAGTAAACTCCAGGAGTTGGTGATGGACAGGGAGGCTTGGCGTGATGCAGTCCATGGAGTCACAAAGAGTCGGACATGACTGAGAGACTGAACTGAACTGAATTCCCCCAAATGTATAAAAATAAAATTTAGTTCATTTCAATTAAGAAATACTGAATCCTTTTTCTACAGGAGATCTAACATGTAATAGAGAAAGCCTTGCATGTATAGTGATAAACCTGAGGAGGCCTAAATCAGTTGTCTTTCAACTGTGTGAATTTATCTGTCTCTATCAAAGTTCTCAGCTTCTTCACCTATAAACAGAGGCTAGAAATAACTTCCTTGCACAGTGCCTGGCAGGTATCAGACTTGCAGTAATTATTTTGCAAAATAGGGAATCAATATATATATTTCATAGGGTGAGTGTAACTGTCAAATGGGATCATGTATTAAAGAGTGCCTTGCTAACTACCTTTGTAAAGAAAATTATCAATTACCACAGTTCTATACAGAGAAGGCAATGGCACCCCCACTCCAGTGCTCTTGCCTGGAAAATCACATGGACGGAGGAGCCTGGTAGGCTGCTGTCCATGGGGTCGCTAGAGTTGGACACGACTGAGCGACTTCACTTTCACTTTTCACTTTCATGCATTGGAGAAGGAAATGGCAACCCACTCCAGTGTTCTTGCCTGGAGAATCCCAGGGACGGGCGAGCCTGGTAGGCTGCCATCTGTGGGGTCACACAGAGTTGGACAGGACTGAAGTGACTTAGCAGCAGCAGCAACAATTCCATAAATGAAGAAGACTTGGTATGGTATCTGGCTAGCCAAGCTGTTGATAAACTCGTTCAGGGAGATGGAAACAACACACAAAACATAGCAACTAGAAAAAATACTATATGGGCCAGAGTAGTATAAAATGACTTCTAGGAGTTATGGAACATCAACAAAGTGGTGTAGATAGCAAGCCTCAGCATAAAGAAAAGTTTGAAGGAATGCTGAAGTTGGTATGGATGGGATACAAAGTGTGACAAGGGCACTCTGCTTAAGAAAAGTCTATGTAGAGGAGGGCTGACAGAAAAAGTTGGCTCTATATGACAGGGACAGTTTATGGACAGTCTTGTAGCGGTTTGGGCAGAATGATGTGGAATTGATATGGGGAGGAAAGGAAGTTATTACTTATTTTTGAGCTATGGAGGTGATAGGATGCACATGGTCTTTAGAAAGCCACGTTAGATAAAGTTGGAAGAGACAGGGAAACTGAAGTCAATGAGATCATTTAAGCAGATCTTAATTTGGTCTAGGTCCAAGGTTTTTGTTTTTCTACCACAAAACACTATATTCTAATTTTTTTCTTCTCATGTAAAAGGGTCTTGAAGTTTCAGGCTTTCTCTTGAAACAGGCCACCTAAGATACAGATAAGGGCCTTAACACGTCTACCAACTTCTGCCAACTCCCATCAGTGTCTTTTTGTTCTTTTACCACTAATTAAGTACTAGTAGCCTCACTACCCTGAGACCATCACTAATTGCTACTTACAAGGGATAGTAAAGTTAGTGCCTGTGTTTCTGAAAACTTATGGTTTCCTCGTCTGCAAAATGGAGTATCATAATAGAGTGGGAAGAATATCCATTTTGTAATCAAGGAGACCTGAGCTCAAAATTAGCTTCTGCTTTCTAGCTGTGCAGACTTGGGTAACTTATTTAACCACTTTGAGCTTCAGTGTAAAAGTGAGAAAGATAATACCCTGTTTTCAATAAATAGTAATTATGCACTAATTTATACTTGGGTCTGTGCTAGGCACTAGAGATACAATGAGGGATATATTAGCTACAGTAAAATAACTGATATAACAAACTACCCAAATTTCTGTGACTTTCACCACCACCAACATAAGCTTACTTTTTGTTCACATAAGAGAGAAATACAGATATTCTTACTCATCAGACAGCGTTTCTCCACAGTGTTTCAGTGATTCAGAAGCCAGGTCTAGGCAGTGGTTCTCAGCTTTGACTACCCACTAGAATATCCTAAGGAGCTTAAAAAGTGCTGATGCCTGGCTGTCCACATACAGATATTTAATTGATTTGGCTATCAGAAATTTTTAAGTTTCTAGGTGATTCTAACATTGCAGTCAACTTTAAAAACCACTGCTCTAGGGCCTTAGAAGAATCTAGGCAGGAAGAGTACAAAGAGAAGATAAAGAAGGCATAGTGAAAAAGTGAAGTCGCTCTGTTGTGTCCAACTCTTTGCGACCCCATGGACACCAGACTCCTCTGTCCAGGGGATTTTCTAGGCAAGAGTACTGGAGTGGGTTGCTGCTTCCTTCTCCAGGGAACTTCCCGACCCAGGGATCGAACCCAGGTCTCCCACATTGTAGACAAACGGTTTCCATCTGAGCTACCACTATGATCTTAGCCAAAGAAGGCATACCTGCTTTTTAACTTCTGTGGCCCAGAAATGACATATGTCTGTTCATATTACATTAGTAAGAACTGGTCACACTGAGCCTGTCCTTTCCCCAGAATGTTAGGAGAGCTGATAAATATAGTCTCTGGCTAGGCAGCCACCTCTCAACAACTTTATATTATACAGCTATCATAATTAAATACTCATGTTCACTCATGTAAAATTACAATTATGAAAAGAGAAACAAAGAAAGATACCAGTTGTCATGAGTGTATAACAGAGAGGATTAACATAAACAATAAAGTCAAAAAAGTTACCTTAAAGTAATCATTGAGTTGAGACCTGAAGCGTAAGTACAACTAGGCAAAGATATTAATTAATAAGTGGGAAGAACTATTCAAACAAAAATAAAAGCAGGTTTAAAAGCCCTGAGGTTCACTTGAGCATAGTTATTATAATAATCAATTAAGATAATTTGTGCAAAAAAGGGTTTGTTTTTTTTTTTTTGTAGTAAAGCACTATGCAAATGCTATCATTTAAAATTGTCATTATTATTTATCTTCACACTCTGTCCTGGAACCCTGACACTCACTTCTCTGGGCTCAGCCAAACCAATATTGTCCAAACTTGGGAGGACAAATGGGCTAGAGTTACAGTTTGGAAGTAGTGATAAAGGAATCAGAAAAGAATCAGGACTCCGTTTTCACATTAAATAAAAAATATGCAAATTAAATAGCAACACATTCTATTAGCCATCCTTTTGTAAATGTTATTAAGCTTTTTCCCTTTACTTCCAGGCAACTAGGAAAGGTCCTGTTAATATGTTTAATTCCTTTTTTCTTGCCTGGCTTGTGTTACTGTGGCTTTGATTTCACAACCAAATCCAGGAAAACATCTAGCTTTTTTAGACCAGAGTATATCGGCAGATCTCTTGATGTAAGAAAACTGCAAATGAAAAAGTATGTACCCTATTGGAATTTAATTTACAAGACTCACTTTGTACACTATTTTGTATGGGCTTTCATGGGCTACTACAGCTAAGCAAAATCAACTCAACACAACTCTAAATGCCACTGTGCATCATTCTTTACATGTGACAGAAAGGAAGGGAGAGGAAGCTGTTTCCATTCTGAGTGAGCCTTTCTAAAGTATGTCTTAGATATTTTTCCTAGTATTCATTTATCACAGTACTTCACATTTTTTTCTTCTCAACCCAGGTGTTTTATATATCCCCTTGCCATATCCTCTCTAGACCTCTAAGATACAGGAATGGAATCATATGAATAATATAATCCTAGAGAATTGGATCTGGATTGGGAGAGAGATTGATAAACTTTTAGGGATTCAGTTGGGATACATACATAGCTTGGGACTACGAAGGCACAGAGATAGAAAAAGAGGACTACAGTAAGTAGACATCAGGACATGGAGTGAAATCTCAAGTCCTATCTCACACCTTACACCTTGGTGATTGGTGCTTTTTCTGCTACACCCCACAATGAAATCCTTTCAGTGCCAAAGTGATTAGAAAGGTCTGTTTCTAACCTTCTATTTTAACTGGTTGATCTTTACATTCTTTCAATCAACATTTATTGAGTGATAATTATGTAAAGTCGAGAATGTAGAAATAATTAAGGCGTCTTCTTTGTTTTCAGGAAGCTCATGCCAACTGGGGAATACTCAGGGAAACAGCGATATTACAACACTTTGTGTTAAAAGCTATAAAGCATGAGTAGGGTCCTACAGGAAGACAGAGGAAAAATAGAGTAGTAGTCAAGGAGTACTTCTTAGAGAAAATATTAATTGACCTTATTCTCAAAGAATTATTATGAATTCACCCGAGAAGGGAAGCATAAAGATACCAATTAGTAATAAGGAATAGCATGAGCTTTAAATGAGTAAAAAGACTGACTTTCATGTGGCTAGAGAACAGAGTGAGTTGAGAATAGAAACTGAATGAAAGCAAATGAATTCTGGCTTTATTCTGTGGGCTCCTGGGAAAATTGTACATTTTCAGGTAAAGTTGTGACATAGATGTGTTTATTCATTCATATATTCAGTGCACTCCAAGTGATCTTTGACAAATCTTCTCAGCTTAGAACTCCTAACTCCCTTTGCCTTTAGGATATAAACTAAACTCCTTAATGTGATATTCAATACTCCATGACTACTTCCCCATCCATCTCCCTCTCTACTCTCATTTCTTACCATTCTAAATCTTGTACTTTTAATTTTCTTAACTCTCCGTGGTTCCCTGAGCATAGAGTGCTATTAGACACTCCTTTGCAATTGTTATTGCTGTCCATTCTTTAATATTTATTTCTCATCTTTTTTCTAACTCCTTTGAAACCTACATGTTGAACTCTCCTTCAGGAAATCTTCCCTGATGCCTCTAGGCTGGTTTGGGTGCTTCTCCTCAGTGCTTTCAAGACATCAAGTTCTCATCTCTTGACTATCATTAATCACAATACATTGAAATAATCTGTTTACTCCTCTGGCTTTGTAAATAGGCTGTGAACTCCTGAAGGACAAGGACTAGGTCCAGTCCATTTTGTACCTTTAGTTCTTGGTACTGACCTTGGCACAGAGCAATTGGCTCCATAAGTGCATGTTGAACTAGGCTGTGAGTTGGCCAGTTTAAAAGCCTTTAGTAGCCTATTTAGGCTCTCATGACTTTGAAATCAATTCAGGTCTCCAGAGCCCCAGAGCCAAGGGCCAAAGGCAAAACAAGACCTTAAGCCATGCCCGAGGAGCTTCTGAAATCAGATTATTTTAAGATCATCAACTGGTTTTGGTGAAGGTACAGCTAGCAGCTGAATTTCAACAGTATGCAGGCAGCCAGACATTGCTAAAAATCCAGGAGCTGAAGGAACAAAGACTCCTCACCTTTGCCCCATGACACAAGTACTGAGGTGGCCTGGTTTAACCTGGCCTACAGTTCACACAGGAGGCAGGTCAGGGAGGTGAGACAAGCCAGAGTTGAGTGGACATATTCCCAGTCCAAGGCTTGGGCTGCAGCTAGAGCCCCAAGCAGAGCCCAGTCTAACTTATACTGCTGCAGCTCTCTGCTGTTAGGGTACTAATGCAAAGAGGGGCATTCTGAGTAATCTACAGTCATACCTTACATGGAGTTAAAAGTGTAGATCACCTTTTCCTTCCTTTCAGGGGAGAAGATAGTGTCCCCTCAGAATTTTGGGGGAAATAAGCTCAGAATCAACTTCTTAACTCCCCCGCAACCACCACTTCTAGTAAGTGCTTTCACATCATCAGAATAATAAGATAGAAAATGCTAACAAAATCAGTTAAGTCAATTATTTAGCCATTGAAACCAAAGGTATGTGTAAAACTACTGTGATTATTATTTTTGATCTGTGTCTGTTTGTTTTTTTCAGGTTTCAGTCAAACCAGTTTCTGTGTGTAGACAAAGACAAAATGCCAGCCCACAGACAAGGTATTGCTGAGTATACTTCACTTAATAATATGAAGAACTTCCCTACTAAGAACCATCTTCAGAATATGGTGTGTGCATGGGGAAGGGAGAGGGTAGGTGTTAAAGGCCAGAGAGACAAAACAGACAACACTTCTCTTCTAAAGCAACCAGGGCATTCAGTATTGGAGCTGGGGAGGGCCTCACCAGTTGTTATAGTCTCTTTACTTGGCTTTTGCTATTTCACCCAAAGGAAAGTACAGCCACTCAACTACAAAAAAATCTGTCAAAGATTGCATTGTGTGGTAGAGGTAGTTCTGAGAGGAGGTCCACACCCCAAAACTCTCTGTTCTATCCAACTCTAGTGTTTCTTCTCTTCACCAAGGATTCATCTTCAAAGTATTTTTATAAATATTAACTAGTGAAGGCTTTGACCCAACTGTGTGGGATGAGAGGAGCAGTCATGCACTGATCCAGTGAATAAATGCGAAGTGGCAAGAAGCCAATATGAGCTATTAATTATGTTCAAAAGAGATTCTGGACTTCGTCAGTATCACAGAAGTCAACGAGGCTCACAGAAATAGTATCATTTTAAAAGATTGATAAAAGGTCATTTAATCAATTCCTCTATCTCTAGGAAGTCATCGTCTTAACTAGCAAAGTCTCTGAATGGTTCTTTAGCATCATTGGGAGACTTGTATTTTCTCTTCTTGCAATATTCCAAACTATAATCATCACATAGGAGATGATAGTTTATTAACCATTATGCCTATCAGGTTTTCCATCAAGGGACATTTTAAATGTGAGAATCACAGTTTCTGGTTTCTGTATAAACAGGAAATAAGGATGGCTTCATGAGTGTGTGACCTGTGCAGTCACAAAGACTCCTATATTTAGAAGGACCTAGGATTGGCTTAATGATCTGTAGTCCAATCATGAAATTGTAATACTTTTAGGAAAGGGTCACACATTTTTATACAGTACTGGGCTTCTGCCACTCCTGGCAGGTTCACATCCTCTCCGACCCATTTACATGTCTGCATTTCTGAAAACATACACTGACAATTCTGAGTCCATAGAGCATGGGAAATACAGGAACTGGTATTATGAAACTTTAAAGACATGTCTAAGGACACTGCAAATCTCTTCCAAATTGCATGCTGCCGAGAGAACAGGTGTTCGTGATTTGAATTTAGATACAATTTAGGGAAGTGATGGCCAAAAAAATGGATCTTAAAAAAAAAAAAAAAAAACTACCCCAGTGCCTCACATTTAACCTCTAGCCATTCCATTTTGAATGTATTCAGGGTACATGTTGAAACAAGAAGTACCTAAGTGCCAAGCTTCTAGTCTCTGCCAGGCCTGTGAAAAGCACACATGACTCTTTCCTCTTTGTACTTTCATTTGTGGGAAAGGTTCTAGAAACTAGTGTTGGCAGAGTTTTAGTGTGGTACGCGAGGCAGAACCCAATCCAGTTCACTCTTTTCACAGCTGTCCTGGCTTCTAACAGCTGCAAAAATTAGTTTTTGTCAAGTATGCAGCTCTGATTCTAAACAGGCCTCAGAAGAAAAAGGTACCTGGGAAGCCAGTTGCATAGCTTTTAGTTCCTGACCATAAGACCTCTCAATGGTTGATAGTTCTTCATCAGAAAATGTTCATTCTAAACTTGTTAGTTAAACTAGTGCTGCTTGGCTTATTTCCTAGGGCAACAAAGCAACAGCATGAGAGGCTTCAGTTCAGTTCAGTTCACTCACTCAGTCGTGTCCGATTCTTTGCAACACCATGGACTGCAACACGCCAGGCTTCCCTGTCCATCACCAACTCCCAGAACTTGCTCAAACTCATATCCATGGAGTTGGTGATGCTATCCAACCATCTCATCCTCTGTCGTCCTCTTCTCCTCCTGCTTTAAATCTTTCCCAGAATCACGGTCTTTTCCAATCAGTCAGTTCTTCGCTGGCCAAAGTATTGGAGTTTCAGCTTCAGCATAAGTCCTCTGAATGAATGAAGTGAAGTGAAGTCATTCAGTCGTGTCTGACTCTTTGTGACCCCATGGACTGTAGCCTACCAAGATCCTCTGTCCATGGGATTCTCCAGGCAAGAATACTGGAGTGGGTTGCCATTTCCTTCTCCAAGGGATCTTCCTGACCCAGGGATTGAACCTGGGTTTCCCGCATTGGAGGCAGATGCTTTAACCTCTGAGCCCCCAGGACTAATTTCCTTTAGGATTAACTAGCTTGATCCCCTTGAAGTCCAAGGGACTCTCAAGAGTCTTCTCCAACACCACAGTTCAAAAGCATCAATTCTTTGGCACTCAGCTTTTTTATAGTCCAACTCTCATATCCATATATGACTACTAGAAAAACCATAGCTTTGACTAGATGGACCTTCATTGGCAAAGTGATGTCTTTGCTTTTTAATGTGCTGTTTAGGCTGGTCATAGCTTTTCTTCCAAGGAGCAAGCATCTTTTAATTTCATGGCTTCAGTCACCATCTGCAGTGATTTTGGAGCCCCCAAACATAAACTCTCTCACTCTTTCCATTGTTTCCCCATCTATTTGCTATGAAGTGATGGGACTGGATACCATGATCCTAGTTTTCTGAATGCTGAGTTTAAACCAACTTTTTCACTCTCCTCTTTCATTTTCATCAAGAGGCTCTTTAGTTCTTCTTCACTTTCTGAAATAAGGGTGGTGTCATCTGTGTAACTGAAGTTATTAATATTTCTCCTGGCAATCTTGATTCCAGTTTATGCTTCATCCAGCCTGGCATTTCACATGATGAACTCTGCATATAAGTTAAATAAACCAGGTGACAATATACAGCCTTGATATATTCCTTTCCCTATTTGGAACCAGTCTGTTGTTCCATGTACAGTTCTCACTGTTGCTTCCTGACCTGCATACAGATTTCTCAGGAGGCAGGTAAGGTTGTCTGTGGTGTTCCCATCTCTTCGAGTGGAACTATTAATTCATGTGGAAATTTGAAGTTATTTTCCCCTGGGAGTGTAGTTATATAGGCTTTATTACATGTAGCAGGAAGAGAGAGGAGAGTCAGTTAACACTCTCACAACTTTCAGTTTTTGTCAGTTTTAATTTACAGTTTTTCTGTCTACAAACTTGTCCTAGATAACCTTGAGAGTCATTTCAGGCCATGCAACCCTGATACTATCTGTAAAAAATAATCACAAGAAAAAACAACCTGGCTTGAAAAATCCCTGAGTCCATACCAAGCTTTGGGTCCCAAGCCATATTTCCAAAATTTTAAGAGATTTAGTGTGTGTTCAGAGTTCTGAGATAATCTTGACAAAGGTTTTGCTGAAGAGAAAACCTTATTTCTGTTCATCTCCAGATAGAGCAATAAAGAAAAGTAAAAGACTAGGCTTGTGCATAGTCTCTGCCCCATAGTAGCTATGTGGCTTTTCGCCTCTCAAAACCTCAAATTTGTTATTTATCAGATGGGAATGATGACCCTTGTACTACCTATGACGTCAGTATTTGTAAAGATGAAATACTATCATTAATGTTTTTCAATAAACATTTAGACCTAGTTGTACAAGATACGGGGGCTTCCCCAGTGGCTCAGCAGTAAAGAATCTGCCTACAATGCAGGAGATGCAGGAGACACAGGTTAGATCCCTGGATCAGGAAGATCCCCTGGAGGAGGGCACGGCAACCCACTCCAGTATTTTTGCTTGGAGAATCCCGTGGACAGAGGGGTTTGGTGGGCTACAATCCATAGAGCTGCAAAGAGCTGGACATGAATGAAGTGACTGAGTACACATGCGCATGTACAAGATACAGTCTTAGAAATA
The DNA here is from genome assembly GCA_917880005.1 of Nanger dama. Classification (NCBI taxonomy): domain Eukaryota; kingdom Metazoa; phylum Chordata; class Mammalia; order Artiodactyla; family Bovidae; genus Nanger; species Nanger dama. Next base: position 2,965,304 of record CAKJTW010000073.1, on the reverse strand, counting down.
TAAGGCTGAAGGATAAAGAATTATAGAAGAAAGAGCTATGAAGCTTCACATGAAGTAGAACTTATTTTTAGCTGCAGGAATCTTGGAAGGTTTCATGAGCAAGAAGACTAAAGCTGACATTGAAAAATGATTAGAGTTATCCAGGAGAAGATGGGGCAAGGGGTAACTGTGGAAAGAGTAGGCTTTTCTGGAAAGCACAGATAGTGTGTGTGTCTGTATGTGAGAGAGAGAGAATGAAAGAGAGAGGGAGAGGGGGTGGAGTGGGGAGAAATACTGGGCAATTCAGATCTAACAGAGCACAAAATGAAAGACCAGACTTGTTCCAAGTCCCCAAGCCAAAGCCAATATGTCAAAAACTTGTCAACTACCCAGTTTTTCTCTCTTACTGTCTGGATCCTTGGCTTTAGGGAAAGTGAAAGTGAAAGTCACTTGGTCATGTCCAACTCTCTGCAATCCCATAGACTACACAGTCCACAGAATTCTCCAGGCCAGAATCCTGGAGTGGGTAGCCTTTCCCTTAACCAGGGGACCTTCCAAACCCAGGAATCGAACCGGGGTCTCCTGCATTGCAGGCAGATTCTTTACCAACTGAGCTATGAAAGAAGCCCAGGCTTTAGAGAAAACATGGAGCAATAGTAGTCCTGTATCATCTCATGATTCCTATAGTCATCAGTCCTTCTGTTTATCTGTTTCACTCATGTCTGTCAAGAGAACCTGCCTGGGAACTACCTGTTCCTCACTTACTCTGCGCACAGGAGGCAAGAAGCCAGGTTGAGTAGTACAATTTATAGTTTCTTAATATCACATGAAAAATAGACATTCATTTGTGAGCATGATGGGTTCCAGAGCGCCACTAGTTTCTTCTCAGCAGGCTTGGACCAAATGTCACTTTTTGTCATTTTCTGCAGATGATAGATATGCAATTAGTCCCAATTCTACCTCTAATTTATTGTGAGATTTGGACAAGATACTTTGCCTTTCTGGGTCTTTTATTTTTCTCATCTGGAAACCAAGTGTGTTACAAAAGTAAGAGAATGGTTAAGCATGAAATTTCATTAAAGTCTAAATTCATATGATCTATCAGTATAAGGAATATATACATATACATATACATATATATATATATATGTGTATATATATATATATATATATGGGCTTCCCTGATGGCACCCATGGTAAAGTGTCTGCCTGCAATGTGGGAGACTTGGGTTCGATTCCTGGGTCGGGAAGATCCCCTGGAGAAGGAAATGGCAATCCACTCCAGCACTCTTGCTTGGAAAATCCCATGGAAGGAGGAGCCTGACAGGCTACAGTCCATGGGGTCGCAAAGAGTCAGACACGACTAAGCGACTTCACTTCATATATATATAAAAAAAACAGAGTTGAGGTAATTGCAGTGGAAACATGGAGTTCACTTCAGTCTGTTACTGTTAGGTCTTGGGCAAGTCCTTTCCCTCTCTGAGCCTCATTGTCCTCACTGTGACACTGGAGTGGGAGTGGGGTTGGGTTGAACTCAACAATCTGTGAGTACCTCTAAGCACTGACATCTTTTGAATTTGTGCAATAATGTTAAATGAAGAAAACAGATCATAAAATTCACCTGTACATGAGTAATTCTGTAAATGTGTGTGTGAGCACTGCCCAGAATCAGAGTAGGACTCAAACTGATTTAAATACTGTGTTCAAAATATTTGAGACTTTTTTCCTAAGTGTACAATAATATTAAAAAAATAAAATTGAACATCTATGGACACATTTTGTAATGTTTGCCCAGTTCAATATTACAGGATTTACCCTTCAAATAAATTTATTTAATAAAAATGAGCTGTCAATATGTGTGTGTGTGTATATATATATCCTGATAAATTTTCAATACTATTAGATTTATAATAACACTTTCAATGAAATAGTTCTGTAGCTGGCAAACTTTTTCTGTATAGGGCTCAATAATGAATATTTTAGGCTTTGAATATTTTGGGCTGTTCAGTCTCTGTTTCAACTACTCAACAGTACTATTGCAGCACAAAAGCAGTCAGAGACAATATGTAAAGAAATCAGTGTGGCTGTATTCCAATGAACTTTTATGTATAAAACAGGCAGTGCCTGTAGATCACCAAACCCTGAAATAGTTGATAATAAGCCCTAAAAACATAGAATACTTAGCAAAACGCTCAGTAGTTATAAATACCATCAAAGTCTTTTAGTTTGAAACATTTAAAAGGGAAAATATATTAAATGTATAGTTTTGGAAACAATTCTGCATTTTAATTAAATTATCTTCTGACACTATTTCCTGATAGATAAAGGGTGTAATTTATGATAAAGTTTACACACCCATACCTAGTCTTGCCTTGTATGTCACGATCCTTCTGTTATTGTAGGCTCTGGCATATATGAATTACACAGAATGCCAAGTGAAAGTAGAAGAAAAACATCAGTTGGTAAAAAACCCTTGGTATTTCCTGGTGCTCATTCGGGCCAAATAGCAATACTATGCTTTATGTTTCCTTATGAGAGGCTCACCAGGGTCAGTCCAGGAAATGATTTGTGAATTTATCTCTAAATTAGTCAAAATAAGGTTATTGATGTATTTGAGCATGTATGTGTCACTAAAGCTCTATGCCACTTCAGATGTGGGAGAAAGGGTTGACATGTGGTTTGGGTGGTACAGTTTGGATGATAAAATATTGAATTTCTGGTACAATTCAAGGGTTTATAGAGATATTTAGTGAAGTCACTCAGTCGTGTATGACTCTTTGCGACCCCATGGACAGTAGCCTACCAGGATCCACCGTCCATGGGATTTTCCAGGCAAGAATACTGGAGTGGGCTGCCATTAGGAGAGACTATTTGCAGTCAGTGTTATCCTGAATCCCAGTACTCTAGTGACCATGTCTTTATATGTTGTTTTACATGTGTTCATTTTTTCTCCTTTGATAGTCTGTAGGATCTTTGAAGGCAAAGACAGTGTCTAATGTTTCTTTTATCCTCAATGTAGTGATTAGCACTGTGTAAAGCACACATTGGGTGCTCAATATTTATTTTGGAGTCAGTTGAATACTTAAACTATTCTAGTGCTCAGTATGTATTTAGGGAAGTTTAGAGAGACATGTGCTAAAGCCAGACAGCCTGTGTTTTAATCCTAGCTGTTATTTTTTTTTTTAACTGTGTCACCTTACATGATTTATGTAACCTGTCTTATGCCTAAGGTTTTATCTTAAAAAAAGATAATAATTTACCTGTTATATGAAATAAATGAGTTAATAGGTACAAAGTCCATAGAATGGTGAAAAGGAACTTAGTAGGTGCTATCTGTATTAGCTATTATTATTAATATTTCTTGAACAAATAAAAGGATGGATAAATGAAGTATTTCTTTTATGGACTTAAAATCAACGCTGTTATATATTAAAGGATGTAGACTAGCAGCGACTTGAATAACACTTATTCAGTGAAAAAACTCCTTTGGCCTGAGGATTCCTCAAGATTAATTTACATTTCCAAAACTTAAGTAGTGACCTGTTGAGAAACAGGAGTTCCAGTGAGGGGAAGGTGAAGGGGCTTGTGTGTGTGTGTGTAAGTGTGTGTGTGTGTGTGTGTGTGTGTGTGTGTGTGTGATTCCTGGAACAAAGGCCTAGAGCATTTTAGCTGTTGAAAAAATACTCTGTGAATACCTGTGGCTAGAGACCAAAAAGTAATCTTCCCATATGCTCAAAAAGCAAGAGACTTCCTAGTTGCTCAATAGATATGTTGTTCACTCATGAAAGGCAGTGATTCTTTATAGAGCTGTAACTTTTTTTTTCAGTTGGAGAATGAAGGATAGGAGCACATGTTCTCTATCTCCTTCATAATGGATTTTTAAATGACAATTTATATATCTGCTAGGGTGACAGTGTGGTTTAGTGGAAAGGCCATGGACTCTGGAATTGGGTTTGAATTTCAGAGCTATCACTTAATGTGACTTACTAGAGTGTCCTTGTGCTTTTGATCCTCAGTTTTATCATCAATAAATGACCAATTTTTACTGGGGAAACAAAGGAAACAGTGACAGACTTTATTTTCTTGGGTTCTAAAACCACTGCAGATGATGGTGACTGCAGCCATGGAATTGAAAGCCACTTGCTCCTTGGAAGAAAAGCTATGACAAACCTAGGCATCGTATTAAAATGCAGAGACATTACTTTGCCAGAAAAGGTCTGTATAGTCAAAGTTATGGTTTTTCCAATAGTCATGTATGGATGTGAGAGTTGGACCGTAAAGAAGGCTGAGTGTCAAAGAACTGACGCTTTTGAGCTATGGTGTTGGAAAAGACTCTTGAGAGTCCCTTGGACTGCAAGGAGATCAAACCAGTCAATCCTAAAGAAATCAGTCCTGAATATTCACTGGGAGGACTGATGCTGAAGCTGAAACTCCAATACTTTGGCCACCTGCTGCAAAGAGCCAACTCATTGCAAAAGACCTTGATGCTGGTAAAAATTGAAGGCAAGAGGAGAAAGAGACAACAGAGGACAAGATGGTTGAATGGCATCACTCACTCAATGGACATGAGTTCGAGCAAACTCTGGGAGATGATGAAGGACAGGGAAGCCTGGCATGCTGCAGTCCATGGGCGTTACAAAGAGTTGGACATGACTGAGCGACTGAACAATAGCAACAAAAGTGACCATATAAAAGATGCATTTCACAGATGTGCTGTAACAATTGAATGTGGTGTGACAATCAAATAATATGATGTGTCTGTGTTATACAAGGTAGTGTTTAATAATTTTAGAGTCAGACAGCCAGGCATGGGCAAAAGTGTTCCACAAATATGATCTCATTTAGTCCTCATAGCACCTGTATGGAGGAGTGCTATTATTATTGCGATTATACAGAAAAAGAAAGGATATGACAATCTTAACTTGTAAAAGTTAACAAATGAAGGAACGTTTATTTGTTTCCAAAAATGAGTTTATGTTTATGAAGAACTGTGGCTATGAAGAGCTGCAGCCATAGCCACACTCCCAATCATGCAACTTCCTTCTTAGAGGTTGGGGCCCAGAACTAGGCATATAATGTTATTACAGCCTGGAAAATCTCATGGACAAACAAGCCTGGTAGGCTACAGTCCATGGGGTTGCAAAGAGTCAGACATGACTGAGCAACTTCACTTTCACTTTCTTTTCTTTCATGGGCAGATTAACACATAAGATATAAGTGTCAACTCTCTTTATGGACACTGTTTCCTTTGAAATGGCCTAACATCACATTACATTTGCTGGCAATAGCATATTGTTGATTAACAAGCAGTTTACCATTATTCACTAAAACCAAGTCTTTTAGTGCGTATTGCTGAAAAGCATCATTTTCCTGCCATCTCATGCAATTAGTTATTGAACTCCTCAACAGAACTATATAGTTATTACAGTTAAATTTTATCTCATTATATTTAAGCTTATTTTTGGATTCTCTGTTGGTTATATAATAATCTATTTATCTATCATGTATCATCTACTTAAGTGACCTTTTTTTCTGTTTTTTTTTCCTATTTCTTAACATTAATCAAGCACCTACTGTATACCAGGCATTCTTGATGTATATATTAGAGATCCAAAAATGAATTAAATATCTGTTGCCTTCAAAGACTCCTCATGCTCTTGGATAAAACTATTTATTCATAATAAATTTGAAAGCAAAAAGGTAGAAACAACTAAATATGTCCAGAGTGAAGTGTGGGATAAGAGAATCTTCACAAAGCAGATGATATTTTAGGCCAGACTTGATAATGATGATAATAGGCACTATTATTCTCTAATATTCATTCAATAAATACTGACAAACTTATCTAATGATCAATTGTTAAACGTTGATCATATTTCTGGCATCCACATTGGGAGTTTCAGTAGTAAATCACACAGACATGGAGCTTAGTGTCTAAAATAATTAAATAATTGCAAGTTATTAAGTAACTTATTAAAGGTGAGTGTCAACATAATATAGTGCTTTAAAAGCATGGATTTTAACACTAGACTACTTACCAGATGTATGACTTTATGTAAATAACTTTTTATACTTCTTTATACTTTGTACTTCATCTGAAAAATGGGAATAAAAATAGCACCCACTTCATTGGATTGTTATGAGGATTGCATTGAATAGTAATCTAAAATGCTTGAAATAGTTCCTAGCCCATAGCAAGTGATATATAGATATTTATGCACAAAGTACAAAAAGAAGAAATACTGTGAGACTTGGAAGCACATAGCATATAACAAGGGGAAGGGACAACTTAGTTTGGGAATTTAGGAAAAGATTCCTGAGGATGTGATGATTAAGCTAAGATTTGCATTAGGGAAACCTTTTTAAAAGAAGGGACATGAAAGTTGACACTTCGGAAACAACGGTAGGAGTTTGTGGTGCCAGGTCCTTGAGAGCTGGTTTAAACAGACTGATCTTTGTCATAAAGAAATGGGAGGCCATTGACATGTTTTAAGTGGGTGAGTGGTATAAACTTTGTATATTGGAAAAGTCACTTTTTAATTAATTTTTATTGGAGTATAGTTGATTTATGATGTATTAGTTTCTGCTGTACAAAAAGTAAATCAGTTATACATATATACACTCATTTTTAGATCTCCTTCCCATTTACATCACCACAGATCACTGAGTAGAGTTTCCTGTGCTATTCATGTTTGAAATGAAAATAGATTAGAATGGGAGAAAGCGAGAAATAAAGATACTAGTTAAGAGGCAGGGGCAATATATGGATGAAAGTTATAGTGACTGGAAATAAGAAATGAATTAACTGGACTCATAATATCAACTGGAATGAAGAGACTTGAATAGATCTGAGAAATATTCAAGAGGTAGAAATTGCATAAATAGCTGAAGAGCTAAGTAATTTAGTGTGTGTGTATTTATCAGTGAGAAAGGTAGTGATGAGAGAGATGGAGGAATTAAGGATAATAACCAAGTCTTTTAGTAACTAGATGAATAATGAGACCATTCAATGAGTAAATAAAACTATGATGGAGAAGGTAATTCATAAGGAAAATAAATGAATTCTGCTGCTGATTTATTAATATGTGCTAGGTATCATATTATATACTTGTATGCATTATCAATATTTAGCAGCCCTGTGAGATGAGCATTATCATTTTACACTAATTAGTCTTTTTCAGATATTAAATCAAGGCTTAGAGAGGTTAAACAACTTTCTCAAGGTGGCATAGCTAAATAAATGGCAAAGTTGGGATGTGAAACAGGGCCTGTCTTACTCTTTAAGCCTGTGTTAATTCCATATTTCTACATAGTTTCAGAGAATGACTTGGATCACCCTTTTCAGCTCCAACCAGCACCAAATCCCTGAACTCTTCCTTGATCTATTTCTCAATATCTGCCTCAATGACTAAAATAAAGCCCTTAAATGTAAGTAAAATTTCCACAATTATGAAGTAAGCTCTGATTTTGCAAGCTAAAAGGGTGGGAAACTTGAGAAACCAAAGCAATGGAGAAAATTCAATACAAGTAACTTTCTGTTCCGCCTAACATTGCCCGATCACTGCTAGGAAAGTCCGCTTTCCTGCTGGCACTATTGCTGCTCTGATCTGTCCTTCCATATAACTGGTGATGGGCTTCTTTGCACTTCCCTGGTGGCTCAGATGGTAAAGACCCATCTGCAATGTGGGAGACCTCAGTTCGCTCCCTGGGTTGGGAAGATCCCCTGGAGGAAGGCATGGCAACTCACTCCAGTATTCTTACCTGGAGAATCCCCATGGACAGAGGAGCTTGGCAGGCTACAGTCCATGGGGTTGCAAAGAGTCAGACATGACTGAGCGACTAAGAACAGCATGACACATAACTGGTGACATGATCATTTTCCTTACTAATAATGGTAGTTTCCTAATTCTGAGCTGACACAAACAGTGTACAAAGGGATTCTGTGCTATGTTCAGTTGTAAGTTTAATAGTAAAAGACTGGTTAATGATAATAATGCATCGTAAAACTTTCAGAAGGAAAGGATAATGTTTTTGTGGACCATATGTTTTGTGTGTGGCAGTTTAAGTTATTAGTTTTTAAAATCAGTACTTTTTAATGAAAACAACTTGACCAAAAATCTGTCACAGAATTTGAGACCCATTAAAAAAGTTTAATGAGAAACCTGTGTCTTCTTTTGGTCAACACTGTAATTCCCTATAGTACTACTTTGGTAAGAGTTGCTCATAAGCTATTTCTGGTAAAACAATTTTCAAATTATGGGCTTGTATTTCTGGGGTGGAGCCTCAGGTTTGTTAACCTTATGTTGAGAACTCATCTGTTTTAATAATATCTTAAGCACTGGTGCAACACTTTCTAGATTAGGACAGATGAGCGAAGAGTAACTGTTTTATATGTAAGCTAGTTTGTAAGGTCAGATTCTATAGTATAGAAGCTCCTGTTGCATATAAAATTTTGTATGGTTAAATAAATGAATAAATCTGTCATCTAGTTTCCAGTTATGAGGATGTGCATTCACATTTATAATAAGTAATTAATCTAAAATGTGAGGCTTAAACAGCATTGAGTACTGCCCTGCTAGAGTTAATTGTGTACAGATTCTAGGAAAAATAAAAGACTAGGAAAAATAAAATAAAATAAAACGGAATTCTGGTGGATATATTCTGGTTACCAAAATTTTGGAATTTCTTGGACATTTTGACCATTTTGGTGGTGTCTTGAAAGATGATATCTGAAATCAGGGCTGTTCTAAAAACACTAAGTCATTTGCTTCCTTTTGCCATATCCCAAATTGCAAATTATACCAGTTTATCTTCCCACTCTTCACTTAGACCATTGATAAATCAGTGAATGGGAAAAGGATGAGGCTTTTTATTTATGTTTATGTCAGCTTTTTATTTAGTTACTCATCACCTTTAATAGTTGGCCCTGAGTCATTTGTGAGCCATATTCCACTATAGCCTCTATCTATAAAAGATTAGAATGAGAAAGCTTACTGAAGTCTCACACTCTATTCTCTTGCATAGATACCTTGTTAATAACACAAGCAGAAACAAAGTTGATTTATCATCACTTGTTTTTAGTGAATGTGTGTTGGCTTCAAGTATATACTTTTTATAAGTTTTCAAGGATCATTCTTTAAACAAGCCACTGTTTGAATCTCACCTGAGTTCAAAAGGTTCATTTGTGTTTTATCAAAAGCACCCTCTTCCTCTTTCTAATAATGCTTACTCTGGTAAACTGTCTTTAGCTTTCAAGCTTCTCTGCAATCCTCCAGGGCTGTTTAATACTCATTGGTTTAACCTTTCTCACAATTTCTTGGTATGTGATTTTTCCAATTTAGGAGCCTTGAACTCATTTTAAGTAATCACATCTTCTTTAACAGTCACTTCATATCATTTGTATTTCAAATACTTCTAACCAATGTTTATGTCTAGGCTCGTGTCTAACCAATGTTCATATTTAGGCCTGAGGACCATTCTCTTTGTCACTTTATTTAGTACTGGAAGTAGGAAATAATTTCTCAGATTAGCTAGTTATCTCCCAGAAGAATGCAGTACCCTGAACTGTGAGATAGTGTAACAAGTCTATAAAATCTCTGAAAATTTTCTCTAATAGTTTATCAATAGGGAGACTGCTGCTCCATGCAGCAAAATTTTGTGAATAGAAGAAGTCATTCTCACATTCTCCTTGACCCCTCATACCCCTAACAGTCCCAGTTATGCAAGAGAAAACTTCCTTTGGGGAGATGATGTAGCTTGAAACCAGGGAACATAGGACAAGAAGAAAAGGAACTGGATTTCAGCCCTCCTTCATGCTCTTCACCAGGCTCCTCTGTGCAGTGAGTAACTTACAAAATTGCACACAGTGAGTCCTTTCTGTGAGAAGAAGAAACACCAATAGATAAGACAAGGGTGCTGTCAAAACTTCCCTACATCAGTGTTGCTAAAGGTTGGCTTGGGACATGGAATTCAGTTTCCATCTTAATTTCTTGACATTGTATCTGTGCTTCCAAAAAGTTCATCTATGAAGCATTTATCTCATAAAGATTAACATAAATATTAATTCCATGTAAAATGGATCAATCGATTTTTATTTCATATAAACCTCTTGTCTATAGTATATGATTGGAAAAACCTTCCCCGTGAGTTTATTTGCCATGTAATTTTCTTCAGGATATGTTTTAATGTTAGAAAATCTAAATTTACCATGAAATTAAATCTATCAATATTTTCTTTTATAAGTTTCTCCTTTACTTTCTGATGACTAAAGAAATATTCCTCTGTGTTTTCTTTTACCTCTTTTTTAGTTTCATTGTTTCTTTTAATAACTCTGGAATTTATTTTGATTTATTATTTGAGTTAGGGAACATTTAACCAACAGTTGTTCTAATGGCATTTTAAAAATGCCAGATTTACATATATTTTTATAAAGCTAAAGGTATGTCTCTAGTCTTTTTATGTATTTCTACTGTGTCTATGTATTCTTTTATCAGTATCAAAAGTCTTTAATTAGTATAACATTATAATAATGTTTAACACTATGATAATTTTAAATATATGGTACTGTGAGTTCTGATTATCATTCTTTATTTTGAATTTTAAAAATTAATTTAGTCATTTTAATTGGAAGCTAATTACTTTACAATGTTGTGGTGGTTTTTGCCATATATCGACATGGATCAGCCATGGGTGTACATATGTCCTCCATTATGAAACCCCCTTCCACCCCCTTCCCCATCCCATCCCTCTGAGTTATCCCAGAGCACCAGCTTTGAGTGCCCTGCTTCATGCATTGAACTTGCATATGGTACATCTTTCAATAAAATTGCATATGGTACAATACATCTTTCAATAAAATTGAGCAATTTTATTTGCTCAAATCATCCCACTCTTGCCTTCTCTCACATAGTCCAAAAGTCTGATCTTTACATCTGTCTCTTTTGCTGTCTTACATATAGGGTCGCCATTACCGTCTTTCTAAATTATACATGTATGCGTTAATATTCTGTATTGGTGTTTCTCTCTCTGACTTATTTCACTGTATAATAGGCTGCAGTTTCATCCACCTCGTTAGAACTGACTCAAATGTGTTCTTTTTTATAGGTATGTAATTAAAAGACACGTAGTCCTTGGAAGAAAAGTTATGACCAACCTAGATAGTATATTCAAAAGCAGAGACATTACTTTGCTGACTAAGGTCCGTCTAGTCAAGTCTATGGTTTTTCCTGTGGTCATGTATGGATGTGAGAGTTGGGCTGTGAAGAAGGCTGAGCGCTGAAGAATTTATGCTTTTGGACTGTGGTGTTGGAAAAGACTCTTGAGCATCCCTTGGACTGCAAGGAGATCCAACCAGTCCATTCTGAAGGAGATCAACCCTGGGATTTCTTTGGAAGGAATGATGTGAAAGCTGAAACTCCAGTACTTTGGCCACCTCATGTGAAGAGTTGACTCACTGGAAAAGACTCTAATGCTGGGAAGGATTGGGGGCAGGAGGAGAAGGGGACGACAGAGGATGAGATGGCTGGATGGCATCACGGACTCGATGAACGTGAGTCTGAGTGAACTCCGGGAGATGATGATGGATAGGGAAGCCTGGCATGCTGCAATTCATGGGGTCGCGAAGAGTCGGACACAACTGAGCGACTGAACTAAACTGAACTGAACATTCAATTGTGTACATGCACTGCAACTTCCTTATCCATTCATCTGCTGAAAAATGTCTAGGTTGCTTCCATGTCCTAGCTACTGTAAACAGTGTTGCAATGAACACTGGAGTACATGTGTCTCTCTCAATTCCAATTTCCTCAATAGGTATGCCCAGCACTAGGATTGTTGGGTCATATGGCAGTTTTGTTTCCAGTTTTTAAGGAATCTCTACACTATTCTCCATAGTGGCTATATTAGTTTTCATTCCCCCCAACAGTGTTACAGGGTTCCTGTTTCTCCACACCTTCTCCAGCATTTATTGTTTGTAGACTTTTTGATAGCAGCCATTCTGACTGGCCTGAGATGGTGCTACATTGTGAGTTTGATTTACATTTCTCTGATAATGAGTGATGTTGAGCATCTTTTCATGTGTGTATTAGCCATTTGTATGTCTTCTTTGGAGAGTTTTCTGTTTAGTTCTTTGACCCATTTTGATTGGGTTGTTCATTTTTCTGGTATTGAGCTGCATGATCTGCTTGTATATTTTGGAAAATAATTCTTTGTCAGTTGTTTCATTTGCTATTATTTTCTCCCATTCTGAAAGCTGCCTTTTCCACTTGCTTATAGCTTCCATCGTTGTGCAAAAACTTTTAAGTTTAATTAGGTCCCAGTTGTTTATTTTTGCTTTTATTTCCATTACTCTGGGAGGTGGGTCATAGAGGATCTTGCTGTGATTTATATTAGAGAGTGTTTTGCCTATGTTTTCCTCTAGCAGTTTTATAGTTTTTGGTCTTATATTTAGATCTTTAATCCATTTTGAGTTTATTTTTGTATGTGGTGTTAAAAAGTGTTCTAGTTTCATTCTTTTATAAATGGTTGACCAGTTTCCCCAGCACCGCTTGTTAAAGAGATTGTTTTTTCTCCATTGTGTATTTTTGCCTCCTTTGTCAAAGGTAAGGTGTGTGGATTTATTTCTGGACTTTCTATTTTGTTCCATTGATCTATATTTCTGTCTTTGTGCCAGTACCATACTGCCCTGATGACTGTGTTTTTGTAGCATAATCGAAGTCAGTTAGGATGATTCCTCCAGTTCCATTCTTCTTTCTCAAGATTGCTTTGGCTGTTTGAAGTTTTTTGTGTTTCCATACAAACTATGAAATTATTTGTTCTAGTTCTGTGATAAATTCCACTGTTGGCTTGATATGGATTGCTTTGGGTAGTATACTCATCTTCACTGTATTGATTATTTGAATCTACAAACATGGTATATTTCTCCATCTATTTGTCTCATTTAGTTTTTTTCATCAGTGTCTTATAGTTTTCTATATATGTCTTTTGTTTATTTAGGAAATTTTATTCCTAAGTAATTTATTATTTTTGTTGCAATGGTGAATGTTACCATTTCCTTAATGTTTTTTTTTTTCAATTTTCATGTATAGGAATGCAAAAGATTTCTGTGTATTAATTTTATATCCCACAACTTTACCATATTCATTGATTAGCTCCAGTAATTATCTGATGGATTTAAAGATTTTCTATGTAGAGGAGCATGTAATCTTCAAACAGTGAAAGTTTTATTTCTTCTTTAACAATTTGGATTCCTTTTATTTCTTTTTCTTCTCTGATTGCTCCCGCTAAGACATCCAAAACCATGTAGAATAGTAGTGGTGAGTGTGAGCAGCCTTGTCTTGTTCTTGATTTTAGAGGAAATGCTTTCAATTTTTGCCATTGAGGATAATGTTTACTGTTGGTTTATCATATATAACTTTTATTATGTTGAGATATGTTCCTTCTATGCCTCCTTTTAGGAGAGTTTTGATCGTAAATGGATGTTGAGTTTTGTCAGAGGTTTTCTCTGGATCTATTGAGATAATCATATGGTTTTTATACTTCAAGTCATTAATATGGTGTATAGTATTGATTGATTTGTGAATATTGAAGAATCCTTGCATCCTTGGGATAAAGCCCACTTTGTCATGATGTATGATCTTTTTAATATGTTGTTGGATTCGGTTTGCTAGGATTTTGTTGAGGATTTGTGCATCTATGTTCATCAGTGATATTGGCCTGTAGTTTTCTTTGGGGGTGCATCTTTGTCTGGTTTTGTTATTAGGGTGATGTTGGCTTCATAGAATGAGTTTTGGAGTTTGCATTCCTCGTCAATTTTGTAAAAGAGTTTGAGTGTGATAGGTATTCACTCTTCTCTAAATTTTTGGTAGAATTCACTTGTGAAGCCATCTGGTCCTGGGATTTTGTTTGTTGTTGGAAGATTTTTGAGTACAGTTTCAATTTCCATGTTTGTGATGGGTCGTTAAAATTTATATTTCTTCCTGGTTCAATATTGAAAGGTTATACTTCTCTAAGAATTTTTGCATTTCATCCAAGTTGTCCATTTTATTGGTATATAACTGCTCATAGTAGTCTCTTATGGTCTTTTGTATTTCTGTGTTGAAGTGTTTCCATTTTCAGTTCTAATTTTATTGATTTGATTCTTTCCCCTCTTTTTGCTTGATGATCTGGCTAACAGTTTCTCTCTTTTATTTATTTTCTCTAAGAACCAGATTTAATTTTGTTGATATTTGCTATGTTGCTGCTGCTGCTAAGTCGCTTCAGTCATGTCTGACTCTGTGCGATGCCATAGACGGCAGCCTGCCAGGCTCCCCCATCCCTGAGATTCTCTAGGCAAGAATACTGGAGTGGGTTGCCATTTCCTTCTCCAATGCGTGAAAGTGAAAGGTGAAAGTGAAGTCGCTCAGTTGTGTCCGACTCTTAGTGACCCCATGGACTGCAGCCCATCAGGCTCCTCTATCCATAGGATTTTCCAGGCAAGAGTACTGGAGTGGGTTGCCATTGCCTTCTCCGGATGTTTGCTATAGTCTCTTTCATTTCTTTTCATGTATTTCTGCTCATATTTTTATGATTTCTTTCCTTCTACTAACTTTGGGGTTCTTCTTTTCTTTTTTTCATGTTGCTTTAAGTGTAAAGTTAGGTTGTTTATTTGATGTTTCTCGAGATAAACTTGTATTGCTATGAATGTCCCTCTTAGCACTGCTTTTACTGAATCCCATAGGTTTTGGGTTGTTGTGTTTTCATTTTCATTTGTTTCTATGCATACTTTGATTTTCTTTGTAATTTCTTCCATGATCTGTTTGTTAGTCAGAAAGGTGTTGACTAGCCTCCATATGTTTGTATTTTTAATATTTTCCCCTGTAGTTGACATCTAATCTTACTGCACTGATCAAAAAGATACTTGAAATGATTTCAATTTCTTTTAATTTGCCAAGGCTAGATTTATGGCTGAGGACATGATCAATCCTAGAGAATGTTCTGTGTGCACTTGAGAAAAAGGTGAAATCTATTGTTTTTTGGTGAAATATCCTATAGATATCAATTAGGTCTAACTGGTTCATTGTATCATTTAAAGCTTATGTTTTCTTGCTAATTTTCTGTTTGGTTCATCTATCCATAGGTATCAGTGGAGTATTAAAGTCTCCCACTATTATTGTCACTGTTAATTTTCCTTTCATGCTTGTTAGCATTCACTTTATGTATTTAGGCACTCCTTTGTTGGGTGCATATATGTTTATAATTCTCAGATTGATCCTTTGATCATTATGTTGTGTCCTTCTTTGTCTCTTATCATGGTTTTAATTTCAAAGTCTAGTTTATCTGATATGAGTATTGCTACTACTGCTTTCTTTTGGTCTCCATTTGCATGAAATATCTTTTTTTCCAACCTCTCGCTTTCAGGCTAGGACTTCCTGTAGCTCAAATGGTAAAAACTCTGCGTGTGAGGCTGGAGGCCATGGTTTGATACCTTGGTTGGGAAGTTCCTCTGGAGAAGAGAATGACAATCCAGTCCAGCATTCTTGCTTGGAGAATTCCATGGATGGAGAAGACACGACTGAGCGACTAACACACACTTTCAGTTTGTATGTGATTCTACGTTTGAAGTGGGTCTCTTGTAGACAGCACATATAGGGGCCTTGTTTTTGTATCCATTCAGAAAGTCTTTGTCTTTTGGTTTTAGCATTTAACCCATTTACATTCGAGGTAATTATTGATAAGTGATGCTTGGAAAGATTTAAGGAGGGAGGAGAAGGAGACAACAGAGGATGATATGGTTGGATGGCATCACCAATTCAATGAACATGAGTTTGAGTAAACCCCTGGAGTTGGTGATGGACAAGGAGGCCTGGCTTGCTAAAATCCATGGTGTTGCAAAGAGTCAGAAATGTCTGAGTTACTGAACTGAACTGATAACCCTGTCACCATTTACTTTTTTGTTTTGGGTTCATTTTTTATTTTTTCTGTGTTTCTGTCTAAAGATCCTTTAGCATTTGTTGAAGAGCTGGTTTGGTGGTGCTGAATTCTTTCAGCTTTTGTTTGTCTGTAAAGCTTTTCATTTCTCCTTCATATCTGAGTGAAATCCATGCTGGGTAGAGTATTCTTGGTTGTAGGTTTTCTCTTTTATCACTTTAAGTATGTTTTGCCATTCTCTTCTGGCCTGAAGAATTTCTATTGAAAGATCAGCTATTATCCTTATGGGGATCCCCTTGTGTGTTATTTGTTTCTTTTCCCTTGCTGCTTTTAATATTTGTTGTTTGTGTTTGATCTTTGATCATTTCATTAGTATGTGTCTTGGGGTGTTTCACCTTGGGTTTATCCCGTTTGGGACTCTCTGTATTTCTTGGACTTGACTGGCTATTTCTTTCCTCATTTTATGGAAGTTTTTGACTGGTACATATTCAAGGATTTTCTCATGCCCTTTCTATTTGTCTTCTTCTGGGACACCTACCGATGATTCAAATATTGTGGTGTTTAACATTTTCCCAGAGGTCTCTGAGGTTGTCCTCTTTGCTTTTAATTCTTTTTTTTTTCTTTTTGCTCTCTGCTTCATTTATTTCCACCATTCTATCTTTCACCTCACTTATCCTCTCTTCTGCCTCTGTTATTCTACTGTTGGTTCCCTCCAGAGTGTTTTCCATTTCAGTTATTGTATTGTTCATTATTGATTGCCTTTTATTTATTTCTTCTAGGTCCTTGTTAAACATTTCTTGCATCTGCTCAATCCTTGTCTCTAGTCTATGTAATTCCATATTTTTTTCAAGATATTGGATCATCTTTAATATCATTATTCTGAATTCTTTTCAGGTAGTCTCCCTATAGCCTCCTCTTTTGTTTGGTTTGGTGGATTTTTATCCTGTTCCTTCACCTGCTGAATATTTCTCTGCTTTTTCATTTTGTTTAGATTTCTGTGTTTGGGGTGCCCTTTCTGAAGCTTAGATTCTTCTGGTTCCTCTTAATTGTGGAGTCTGTTCTCTGTGGATGGGGTTGGAACAGTGGCCTGTCAAGATTTCCTGTTTGGAGGAACTTGTATCTGTGTTCTGGTGGATGGAGCTGGATTTCTTTTCTCTGGAATGCAATGAAATGTCCAGCAGTGAGTTTTGTGGTGTCAATAGGTTTGGCCTGGCTTTTGACAGCCCTTCTTTTAATGTTCACTGTTGTGTTCCTATTTTGCTATAGAATTAGTATGGCATGTCTTGCACTGGACCTTCTTGGCATTTGGCTGGAGCTTGGTTTCAGTGTTGGTATGGAGACTTTTGGGTGTGCTCTCATCAATTAATGTCCCCAGGAGTCAGGAATTCTCTGATGTTCTAAAGTTCTGGAGTTAAGCCTCCTGCCTCTGGCTTTCAGTCCTTCTCTTATAGTAGCCTCAAACTTATCCATCCATACAGTACAGAAGACAAAACCCTTAGATTAACAGTGAAACAATTCTTCACAGCCGGGTACACCCAGAGAGATTCACAGAGTTATATAGAGAAAAGAAGAGGGAGGTGGGAGATACAGGTGACAAGGAGGAGAAAAGGGGGAATCAAAAGAGGAGAGAACACTCTAGCTAGTAATTAAATCCCTAAATGCTCTCCACAGCCCAGAACACCCATAGAGATTCACAGAGTTATGTAGAGAAGAGAAAAGGGAAGGAGACAAGGGTGACCAGGAGGAGAAAAAAGCGAGTCAAAAGGGGAGAGATCAATAGAGCCAGTGATCAAATCCCTCCTTTTGAAGAAATCAGGCTGCCTTTCTGGGTACCTGGTGTCCTCAGCCTACATTCAGTGGTTGTTTTTGTGGAAGTTGCTCAACATTCAAATGATCTTTGATGAATTTGTAGGGGAGAAAGTGGTCTTCTCATCCTATTCCTCCACCATCTTGGGACTGTCCCCTCAGCTAGAGATATTTTGAAATCTAATCTATGTCAAACTACTCTCTTATTCTCTCTCCAACATGTGGAAACCCAGAACTTGTTATAATCTGCCTTATATTGTATTTACCATGTTTCTCCTCTGTTTTATTGGAAGCTACTTAAGGACAACTACTATCACTTACTGCCTTCAGAAACCCTAGGCACATCATATACATTTCCATGGGGAAGGCTCATTTGTGGCCTTGAGTTAATTTCTTTTGATTGACTTGACTTTAAAAAATTAATAGAGAACATTTTTTAGAGCAGTTTTAGATTCACAGCAAAATTCAGCAGAAGGTATAGAGATTTCCCATTTATTCTCCACCTCCATTAGATTGTATTTTTTCCAGAGTATTAGCTTTATTTTTTATGTATGCTATACATTAGGTCCTTGTTGGTTATCCATTTTTAATATAACAGTGTGTACATGTCCATACCAAACTCCCTAACAATTCCATCAGACTTCATTTTTAAACTAGTTTGGATTTCCAAACAATTGGGAAGATAATACAATGTTCCTGTATAGCCAGCACCCAGGATTCCTTATTATTATTAATGTTCTACATTAACAGTGAACATTTGTTACAATTAAGAAACAAATATTGGTACATTATTATTAGTTAAAGTCCATTCAGATTTTCTTAGATTTTATGTAATGTCCTTCTCTGTTCCAGGACCTCCTTTAAGATATCACATTACATATGTCTTGTCTCCTTACGTTGGCTATGACAGATTCTCAGACTTTGTTTCTCATGACCTTAGTAATTTTAAGGATTATCAGTTGGATATTTTATAGACTGTTCTTCAATTTAGGTTTGGAGAACCATGTTTTCATGATTAAACTGGGATATAAGTTTTGTAAAGCAGACAAAGAGATGAAGTGCACTTCACAAGACATCATATCAATGATACATACTTTCACTGATGTCTACTGTGATCATCTGTCTTGAGCAGTATTTGTCAAGTTTCTCCCCGTTACTTCCACACCTGACTCTATGTTGTCCACTTTGGAAGGATGTCCCATACTTAAGGAGTGAGGAGTTATATTATACCACTCCAAGGGAGGGATTTAGCCCACTGAATACATTAAATACCCATTATTCTTTACCAATATAAATATATGTGCATATGTGTGCATGCTCAGTCATGTCCTCAATGTCCATGGAATTTTTGAGCAGAAGAATACTGGAATGGGTTGCCGTTTTCTTCTCTAGGGCATCTTCAAGTCTCAGGGACTGAACCCATGTCTCTTGTGTCTCCTGCATTGGCAGGTGGATTCTTTACCAGCTGAACCACCAAGGAAGCCTTGATTTAAATAAATAATTCAATAATTAAGTAAATGGGATGGGTGGAATATCTCCTCTTTCAGTTCAGTTCAATCACTTAGTTGTGTCCAATTCTTTGTGACCCTATGGACAACAGCACACCAGGTTTCCTTGTCCATCACTACCTTCTCCTTACAGCAAGCTTTTAACTATTACATATGGAAATGAAAAGAGAAATAGAACATGACCATCCAGAAAGTACCACAGTAATAGGTGTTGCATAAAAGATCCACTTTGTTGTTCAGCCACTCTCAGTCATGTCTGACTCTTTGCTACCCCATGGACAACATGCCATGCTTCCCTGTCCTTCACCATATCCCAGAACTTGCTCAAACTCATGTCCATTGAGTTGGTGATGCCATCCAACCATCTCATCCTCTGTCATCTCCTTCTCTTTCTGCCTTCAATCTTTCCCAGCATCAAGGTCTTATCCAATGAGTCGGCTGTTCTCAGCAGGTAGCTAAAGTATTGGAGCTTCAGCATCAGTCTCTCCAATGAATAGTAAGGATTGGTTTCCTTCAGGTTTGACTGGTTGGATCTACTTGTAGTACAAGGGACTCTCAACATTCATTAATGAATGTTAAAATTAGTGGGTGAATGAAGAGAAAAAGGACTTGTATAGTATCAATGTATTTTCTTCAAGATATTTGCCAACTATACAGTATATCAAAGAAAAATGCAGCAAATTTATAGTGGAAAGAACCTTAAAGACACTAAATACATCAACTTAACCAAGTGTTCAAGGTAATCATCAGCAGCATTAAGGCATATTGACATCATGAACCTCTTGATATGATGCACTGAGAAGGAATTTTGGAATTATTACTTATTTTTTAGAACCCTTGGGATTTTCTACATAGATAGGAATGCCATCTGAAAAGAGAGTTTTGTTTCTTTCTTCCAAATCTGTAAACTTTTATTTACTTTTCTCATATTTCTGCAATATGACAGCAGTGCAGTGTTGAATAAGAGTAATGAGAGGAGACATTTTTGCCTTGGTTCTGATCATGGGGGAAAACATTTAGTTTCCTACCTTTAAGTATGACGCTAGCTGCAGGTTTTCTTTAGATACTCTATCAAGTAGAGGAAGTGTCCAGTTTGCTGAGAAGATTTTTTTTTTTTTTTTTTTGGGTGAGTGAATGTTAGATTTTGTGATGCTTTTCTGTATAAATTTAAATGATCATAGAATTTTTCTTATTCAGCCTATTGAATACCTTGAATGGTCTTTAAATGCTGAAGCAGCCTTGTATACTTTGATAAATCCCACTTGGTTGTGGTATGGGTATGGTTGGCTTTGGTGTATGATGATTAAATTACATCATTTTATTCAATTTTGATAATTTTTAGGGATTTTTGCATCTACATTCTTGAGACATGTTGGTCTGTAGCTTTCCATTCTTGCAATGTATTTAACTGGATTAAGTATTAGAGTAATGCTGGCTTCATAAAATGAGTAAAAAACTTGTTTTCTTTTATTTTCTGGAAGAGATTGTAGAGAATAGTTATCATTTCTTCCTTAAATATTTGGTAGAATTCACCAATGAAACCTCTGGGCCTAGTGATTTCTTTGAGGGGAGGAAAAAAAAACTAATATTTAATTGTTTTAAATTATTTACTTTTAATTTTGAATTTTTCATTCAATTTCTTTAATAGATAAAACACTATGCAGATAATTTCTTTAAAAGATATAGGATTATTTCAGATATAGACCTATTCAGGGTTTTGGTTATTTGTGTCTTTCAAGGAATTGGTCCATTTCATCCGAATTATCATATTTGTGGACATATAATTTTTCATAATATTCCATTATTATCTCTTTATACTCATGGGCTCAGTAGTGACGTACCCTTTTCTATTTGTCATATTAGTAATTTGTGTCTTTTCTCTTTTCTCCTTAGTTAGCCTGTCTGCTGCTGCTACGTTGCTTCAGTCGTGTCCAACTCTGTGCGACCCCATAGATGGCAGCCCACCAGGCTCCTCCGTCCCTGGGATTCTCCAGGCAAGAACATTGCAGTGGGTTGCCATTTCCTTCTCCAATGCTTAAAAGTGAAAGTGGAGTCGCTCAGTCGTGTTCGACCCTCAGCGACCCCATGGGCTGCAGCCTACCAAGCTCCTCTGTCTATGGGATTTTCCAGGCAAGAGTACAGGAGTAGGGTGCCATTGCTTTCTCTGAGTTAGCTTGTCTAGCTGTTGACAACTTTACTAATCTTTTCTCTGTTTCTCTATGTTTTCCTGTTTCTTTGTCTTCCTGTTTTCAATTTGATTTCTTTTCTTCCATGCTTAAGTTGCTCTTCCATCTCTAGTTTCATAGTTGAAAGCTTAGATTATTGGTTATTATCTTTTATCTTTTCTGATATATGAATTAATGCTTTAAATTTCCCACTAAATATTATTTCTGCTGGTATCCCACATAAGTTGTATTTCCATATTCATTTAGTTCAGGATATTTTTTTAAATATTTAAATACTTCTTCTTTGACCCATACATTATTTGAAAATGCTTTGTTTCATCTTGAAATATTTTGAGGATTAACAGCTATCTTTCTTGTTATTGCTTTCTAGTTTTATTCCTTTGTACTTTGAGAACGTATAATTTTTAAATTTGTAAAGATATTCTGTATGGCTCAAAATGTGATCTGTCTTGGTGAATGTTCCATGTGAGCTTGAGAGAAATGCTTCTCAACAGCTATTGCTGCAGTTGGATGAAATGTTCTAGATATGTCAAAGAGATCCAGCTAATTAATGGGGCTATTGAGCTCAACTGTATCATTATGAATTTTATGCTTGCTTGATTTATTAATTACTGAAAAAAATCCTGATGACTTGAATTATAATAGTAGCTTTTGTATGTTTTCCTTGCAGTTCTATTAGCTTTTTCTCAAGTAATTGTTTTTTTGTGTGTGTGGTTCAGTTCAGTCCAGTCGCTCAGTCATGCCTGACTCTTTATGACCCCATTGACTGCAGCATGCCAGGCCTCCTCCCTGTACATCACCAACTTTTGGAATTTACTCAAATTCATGTCCATTGAGTAGGTGATGCCATCCAACCATCTCATTCTCTGTCATCCCCTTCTCCTCCCACCTTCAATCTTTCCTAGCATCAGGGACTTTTCAAATGTGTCAATTCTTCGCATCAGGTGGCCAAAGCATTGGAGTTTCAGATTCAACATCAGTCCTTCCAATGATCATTCAGGACTGATCTCCTTTAGGAGGGACTGGTTTCATCCTTGCAGTATAAGGGACTCTTAAGTGTCTTCTCCAACAACACAGTTCAAAAGCAGTTCAATTCTTCAACACTCAGCTTTCTTTATAGTTCAACTCTCCCATTCGTACATGACCACTGGAAAAACCATAGCCTTGACTAGATGGGCCATTGTTGGCAAAGTAATGTCTCTGCTTTTTAATATGCTGTCTAGGTGGTCATAGCTTTCCATCCAAGGAGTAAGGGTCTTTTAATTTCATGGCTGCAGTCACATGGCTGCAGTGATTTTTGAAGCCCCCAAAATAAAGTCTGCTGAAAGGTTGTTCTTTACCAGCTGAGCTATCTGAACCATGAAAGACGCTGGGATTCTTGGCCTCCAGAGGAGAAGAATTCAATCTGGGGCCAGAGACAAGACTTGATCACTAAGAGCTTTTGTGCAATGAAGTTTTTATTAAAGTATAAAAGAGGTAGAAAAAGCTTCTGACATAGACATCAGAAGGGGGCAGAAAAAGTGCCCCCTCGCTTGTGTTAGCAATGGAGTTATATACCTTTTAATTAGCTATTACAATGAATCAAAAGAATGTCTGGAGGTTGTAAAGATCTTACTAGACCCACTCTCATAATTTACATTTTAAGATAACAGGGTTACCCAGGAGATTTTTTCCCAGAAACCGTCCTCAAGCAGGATACATTATTGTTATATAATCCTAAGGAATGTAGAAGAAAAACAAGTTTGTCCTTTCCTTCTCCTTAGGAATTCCAGACCCCTATATCCTTGGGGACCCCTGGACTTCTTATCAACCAGGCTAGGAATAAACTCTCTCACTGCCTCTGTTTCCACTGTTTCCCCATATATTTGCCATGAAGTGATGGGACCAGAGGCCATGATCTTAGTTTTCTGAATGTTGAGCTTTATATCAAATTTTCACTCTTCTCTTTCACTTTCATCAAGAGGCTCTTTAGTTTTTCTTCATTTTCTGAAATAAGGGTGGTGTAATCTGTACATCTGAAGTTACTGATATTTCTCCCGGCAATCTTGATTCCAGCTTGTGCTTCATCCAGCCCAGCATTTCTCATGATGTACTCTGCATATAAGTTAAATAATCAGGGTGAAAATATACAGCCTTGATTGTACTCCTTTGTCTACTTGGAACCAGTCTATTCTTCCATGCATAGTTCTCATTGTTGCTTCCTGACCTGCATACAGATTTTTCAAGAGGCAGGTCAGGTGGTCTAGTATTCCCATCTCTTAAAGAATTTCCCACAGTTTGTTGTGATCCACACAGTCAAAGGCTTTGGCATAGTCAATAAGGCAGAAATAGATGTTTTTCTGGAGCTCTCTTGCTTTTTCAATGATCCAGCAGATGTTGACAGTTTGATCTCTGGTTCCTCTGCCTTTCACACATGATTGAAGCCTGGCTTAGAGAATTTTGAGCATTACTTTACTAGCATAGGAAAACACTATGAAGAATTGTTTTATTTCTTTGGAGAATTGACCCCTTTAGCATTATGTAATATTCTTCTCCATCCCTGAACATTTTCCTTTCTCTGAAGTCAACTTTGTCTGAAATTAAAGTAGCTACTCCAACTTTCCTTTGATTAGTATTAGCATGTGACTCTTTCTATATTCCTTAACATTTTTTTGTTGTTATGGCTGAATATTTGCAATATAAAATTCACCATACAACCATTTTAAATTGTGCAACTGAGTACACTTAGTATACCTACCAACAATGCTGTGCAAACATCAAATCTGTGGTGTCCCAGGACATTTTCATCACTCCAAAAGGAAACTACGTATTAATTAGTCACTCAACAACCCCCTCCTTCTGGCCCCAGATATAATTAATCCACTTTCAGTCTCTATGGATTTACCTATTCTGAATATTCAACATAAGTGGAGTCTTATATGTGGCTTTTGGTATCCAATTTCTTTCACTTATATTGATGTTATCAAGGTTCATCCATGTTGAAGCATGTATCATTACTTAATTCCTTGCTATTAAAAAATACTTTATTGCCTGAATATACCACATTTTTGGTTCATTTATATGTTAACAAGTATTTGGGTTGGTTTTGGATGCTATTCAGTTGCTCAGTCATGTCAGTGATGCTATCCCACTATCTCATCTGCTG
Organism: Nanger dama; assembly: GCA_917880005.1. Taxonomy (NCBI): domain Eukaryota; kingdom Metazoa; phylum Chordata; class Mammalia; order Artiodactyla; family Bovidae; genus Nanger; species Nanger dama. The sequence continues at coordinate 2,940,774 of CAKJTW010000073.1, read as the reverse complement.
TCCCCTTCTCCTGCCTTCAATCTTGCCTAGCATCAGGGTCTTTTGTAATGATTCAGCTCATTGCACCAGGTGGCTGAAGTTTTGGAGCTTCAGCTTCAGCATCCATCCTTACAATGAATATTCAGGGTTGATTTCCTTTAGGAATGACTAGTTTGATCTCATTGCTGTTCAAGAGACTCTCAAGAGTCTTCTCCAACACCACAGCTCAAAAGCATCAATTCTTCAGTACTTGGCCTTCTTTATGGTCCAGCTCTCACAACCATATGTGACTACTGGGAAAACCATAGCTTTGAATAGATGGACCTATGCTGGCAAAGTGATGTCTCTTCTTTTTAACATGCTATCTAGGTTTGTCATAACTTTTCCTCCACAGAGCAAGTATCTTTTAATTTCATGGCTGCAGTCACCATCTGCAGTGATTTTGGAGCCCGAGAATATAATATCTGTCACTGTTTCCATAGTTTCCCCATCTATTTGCCATGAAGTGACTGATTTCCATGATCTTCATTTTTGAATATTGACTTTTAAGCCAGCTTTTTCATTCTCCTCTTTCATGTTCATCAAGAGGCTCTTTAGTTCCTCTTCACTTTCTGCCATAAAGGTGGTGTCATCTGCATATATGAGGTTATTGATATTTCTCCTGGCAATCTTGATTCCAGCCTGTGCTTCCTCCAGCCCAGTGTTTCTCATGATGTACTCTGCATATATGTTAAACAATCAGGGTGACAATATACAGCCTTGACATACTCCTTTCCCAATTTGGAACCAGTGTGTTGTTCCATATCTGATTCTATCATTTCTTGACCTGCATACAGGTCTCACAGGAAGCAAGTAAGGTGGTCTGGTATTCCCATCTCTTTAAGAATTTTCCACAGTTTGTTGTGATACATACAGTCAAAGGCTTTAGCGTAGTCAATGAAGCAGAAGTAGATGTTCTTTTGGAATTGTCTTGCTTTTTCAATGAACCAATGGATGTTGGCAATTTAATTTCTGGTTCCTCGGTTTTTTTTTTTTTTTTTTTTAAATCCAGCTAAACATCTGAGGGTTCTTGGTTCACGTACTGTTAAAGCCTGGCTTAGAGAATTTTGAGCATTACTTTGCTAGCATGTGAGAAGAGAACAATTGTGTGATTGTTTGAACATTCTTTGACATTGGTAATTGTGACTAATGTTACAGTTAACATCTGTGCACACATTTATCTTGACTGCCTGTTGTAATTCTTGTGGATATATATCTAAGTGTGGAAACGCTGAGTGAGTGAATGAAGGTCTTTCAGTAGTGTCTGACTCTTTGCGTCCCTACGGACTATACAGTCCATGGAATTCTCCAAGTGAGAGCACTGGAGTGGGTAGACTTTCCTTTCTCCAGGGGATCTTCACAACCCATGTCGCCTGCATTGCGTGTGGATTCTTTACCAGCTGAGCCACAGGGAAGCCTAAGTTTAACACTTAAAATGCTGTGTTTAACCCTTTGAAGAACCCAAACTGTCTTCTACTGCACTTGCTTTATTTTACATTCCCACCAGCAATGTATTGTGGTTCCAGTGTCCTCATATCTTGGCCAATACTCGCTAGTGCTATTTTCTATTTTTTGTTATTGTCATTCTGGTGTATGTGAAGTGGTATATATCATTGTGGTTTGGATTTGCATTTCCCTTATGACTAATTATATTGAATATTTTCATGTATTTATTGGCCACTTGTACCTTTTCTTGAGAAATGTCAATTCAAGTCTTTTGCTTATTTTTAAATTGAGTTGTTTGTCTTTTTTCTCATTGAGTGGTAAGAGTTCTTTATGCTGGGTACTACACACTTATCAAATATATAGTTAAAAGTATGTGGTTCAATTCTTTGCATTATCTTCTATTTTTCTCAGTAGCATTCTTTGCAGCACGAAAAATTTTAATTTTGAGGATGTACAATTTATCTATTTTTCCTTTGTTACTTGTTCAACTAAGTTCAGTCACTCATTCATGTCTGACTCTTTGTGATCCCATGGACACACAAGCACATCAGGCTTCCCTGTTCATCACCAACTCCAGGAGTTTACTCAAACTTATGTCCATTGAGTTGGTGATGCCATCCAACCATCTCATCCTCTGCATTCCCCTTCTCCTCCCTCCTTCAGTCTTTTCCAGCATCAAGGTCTTTTCCAATGAGTCAGTTCTTCACATCAGGTGGCCAAATTACTGGAGTTGCAGCTTCAGCATCAGTCCTTCCGATGAACATTCAGACTTGATTTCCTTTAGGATTGAGTGGTTGGATCTCCTTGCAATCCAAGAGACTCTCAAGAGTCTTCTCCAACACCACAGTTCAAAAGCATCAATTTTTGGCACTCAGCTGTCTTTATAGTCCAGCTGTCACAACCATACATGACTACTGGGAAAACAATAGCTTTGACTAGATGGACCATTGTTGGCAAAGTCATGTCTCTGCTTTTGAATATGCTGTCCAGGTTGGTCATAGCTTTTCTTCCAAGGAGCAAGAGTTTTTGATTTCATGGCTGCAGTCACCATCTGCAGTGATTTTGGAGCCCCCCCAAATAAAATTTCTCACTGTTTCCATTGTTTCTTCATCTATTTGCTGTGAAGTGATGGGACTGTATGCCATGATCTTAGTTTTCTGCCTGTTGAATTTTAAGCCAACTTTTTCACTGTCCTCTCCACTTTACTCAAGAGGCTCTTTAGTTCTTCTTCAATTTCTGCTGTAAGTATGGTGTCATCTGCATATCTGAGGTTACTGATATTTCTCCTGGCAATCTTGATTCCAGCATGTGTTTCATCCAGCATGGCATTTCACATGATGTACTCTGCATATAAGTTAAATAAGTAGAGTGACAATATACAGCCTTGACCTCCTCCTTTCCTGATTTGAAACCAGTCTGTTGTTCATGTCCAATTCTAATTATTGCTTCTTGACCTGCATACAGATTTCTCAGGAGGCAGGTAAGGTGGTCTGATATTCCCATTATTCATTTGATGTCATATCTAAGAAACCATCAACAAATTCAAAGTTATGAGAATATATATATATATATATATATATGATTAACCTTTGTCTAGAATTTTGATCCACTTTGAGAGCTTTCAGAATTTTTTTGTATATGATGTAATGTCAGCGTCCAGCATCATTCTTTTACACGTGGGCACCCATTTTTTCTAGTGGTATTAGAGTTTTATTATTTTAACTCTTCTACTTAATTGATCTACTTCAATTTTTATATGGCATAAGGTGAGATCCAACATTATTCTCCAATCTGGATATCCATTTGCCACAAAACCATTTGTTGAAAAGACTATTTTTTCCCATTGAAGTATATCCACACCATTGTCAAAAATTAATTGATCATCAATGTTTGGGTTTATTTCTGGTCTCTCTATTCTGTTCTCTATATGTTCACCCTAGGTTTTGTTGTTCAGTCACTTGGTCATGTCCATCTCTTTGTAACCCCACAGACTGCAGCATGCCAGGCCTCCCTGTTTTTACCATCTCCCAGACCTTGCTGAAACTCATGCCCATTGAATTGGGGATGCCATCCAATCATCTCATCCTCTGCATCCCCTTCTCTTAGTGCCTTCAGTATTTTTCTTGCATTTTTATGACCAACAGATGTTGGCAAATTGATCTCTGTTTCCTCTGCCTTTTCTAAATTCAACTTGAACATGTGGACATTCTCAGTTTACATACTGTTGAAACCTGGCTTGGAGAATTTTGAGCATTACTTTGCTAGTGTGTGAAATGATTGCAACTGTGCAGTAGTTTGAAAATTCATTGTCATTGCCCTTCTTTGAGATTGGAATGAAAACTGACCTTTTCCAATCCCGTGGCCACTGCTGTTTCCCAATTTTCCTGACATATTGAGTGCAGCACTTTAACAGCATCATTTTCTAGTATTTGAAATAGTTTAACCTGAATTCCATCACCTCCACTAGCTTTGTTCCTAGTGATGCTTCCTCAGGCCCACTGACTTCCCACTCCACAATATATGGCTCTAGGTGAGTGATCACACCATCGTGGTTATCTGGGTCATTAAGATCTCTTTTTGTTTAGTTTTCTTTGTATTCTTTCCACCTCTTCTTAATATCTTCTGCTTCTTTTAGGCCCATACCATTTCTATTCTTTATTGTGCCCATCTTTGCATTAACTGTTCCCTTTTCTTGAAGAGACTGCTAGTGTTTCCTATTCTGCTGTTTTCCTCTATTTCTTTGCATTGTTCACTTAGGAAGTCTGTTTTTTTTTTTTTTTAAATCTCTCCTTGCTATGCTTTGGAACTCTGCATTAAGTTGCGTATATATTTCCCTTTCTCCTTTGCCTTTAGCTTCTCTTATTTTCTCGTGTATTTGTAAGGCCTCCTCACACAACAATTTTATCTTTTGGCAATTCTTTTTCTTGGGGATGATTTTATCACCACCTCCTGTAAAATGTTACAAACCTCCATCCATAGTTTCCCAGGCACTCTGTCTATCAGATCTAATCCTTTGAATCTATTTGTCACTTCTATTGTGTAATCATAAAGGATTTTATTTAGGTCACTATTTTTTTTTTTTTAATTGTGTCCTTATAGTAAAGTTTGAAATTGGGAAACATGAGTTCTCCCATTTTGTTCCTCTTTTTCAAGAATGTTTGACTACCTAGGATCTTTTTGCAATTTCACATAAATGCATAATCAACTTTTTAATTTCTGAAAAACACATTTTCAGGATTTTGATGTCACTGTTCAGTAGGTTAGTCATTTCCAAATCTTTACAACTCCATGGATTGCAGCATGCCAGGCTTCACTGTCCCTCACTATCTCCTGGGTTTGCACAAACTCATGTCTATTGAGTTGACAGTTTTGATAGGGGGAACATTGACTGCGGATTACTTTGGGGAAGAATTGCCATCTTAAAATATTGTTTTCCAATTTATTTGAATAGCCTTTCTTTAAATTATTTCAGCAGTGTATTATAGTTTCTAGTCTTGCACCTCATTTATTCAATGTATCCCTAAGTATTTTATTCTTTTTTATGCTATTGTAAGTAGAATTATTTTCTTAGTTTTCATTTCAGATTGTTCATTGTCAGTGTATTGAAATACAACTGAGTTTTGCATGTTTATCTTATACCCTGAAACCTTTGCTGAATCTGGGTATTAACATTGATAGACTTTTGTGTGTATATTCCTTATGATTTCACATATATAGTACAATGTAATCTGTGAATAGAGATAGTTTTTACTTCTTCATTCAAAAATTTAATATCTCATTTCTTTATCTTGCCTAAGTACAGTGGCTAGAAATTCCTGTACAATGTCAAATTTTGTTGTTCAGTCAGCAAGTTGTGTCCGACTCTTTGGGACCCCATGGACTGCAGAATGCCAGGTTTCCCTAACCCTCACCATCTCCTAGAGTTTGCCTAAGTTCATTCATGTCCATTCAATCAGTGATGCCATCCAAACATCTCATCTTCTGTTGTCTTCTTCTTCTGCCTTCAATGTCGAATAGCAGTGTCAAAAGCAGGATTCCTTTCATAGCTCCTGGTTTTAGAGGGAGACACTTTTAGTTTTTCAGAATTGAATGTGATGTTAACTATGTGCTTTTCATTAAAATGACTGTTATCAAGGAAGAAGTTTCACTTCTTTTGGGTTCTGCTAGTTTTCTGAGTGCTTTTATTAGGAAGACATGTTGGGTTTTGCCAAATGCCTTTTTTGGTGTCAGTTGAGATGATTGTGTGTTTTTTCCCTTCCTTTTATTAATGTCAAATATTACTTTGATTTTCATATTTTGAATGACCTTAACAATCCTGGGATAAATCTCACTTGTCATGGTTTATGATCCTTTAATATTCTGTTGGATTCCATTTGTTAGGATTTTGTTAAGAACTGTTGTATCCACAGTCATTCCTTGATATCCACAGGGGATTAACCTCAGATACCAAAACGAATCCTCAGGCACCAGAATTAATCTGCAGGTACCAAAATCCACGAAGGCTTAAATCTCATAGTTGGCCCTCTGAATCCATGGTCCTGCATTCATGGATTCAACCACTTGCAAATAAAGTAGTACTATAATGTTTATTGAAAAAATATCTGCATATAAGTGAACCCATACTGCAGTTCAAGCTCATATTGTTCGAGGGTTCATAAAGCATGTTGGTTAGTGTGTGTGAGCATGCTCAGTCGCTTCAAACATGCCTGACTCTTTGTAACCTCATGAACTGTAGCCCACCAGGTTCCTCTGTCCATGGGAATTCTCCTGGTAAGAATACTGGAGTGGGTTGCCATGCCTTCCTCCACGGGATCTTCCTGACCCAGGGATCTAACCCACATCTCTTATGTCTCCTTCACTTGCAGAGGGGTTCTTTACAACTAGCAACACCTGGGAAGCCAGTATTGGTCAGCAGTTTGTTATTTGTGTTGTTTCTACCTGATTTTGGTGTTAGGGTAATATTATTAGAATGGGTTAAAAAGAATGATGACTCTGAAAAGATCAGCACAGTTGTAGAGCAGTTAGCTTAGAATGACTTAAGAAATAGAGGGAGAAAACATAATTAACTAAAACTAGAAAAGCTGGGACATAACTACAGATCTTACAGTTAATTAGCTAAAAATTTATCAATTTTGTGGATCTTTTCTAAAGACTAACTATATTTCAGTGATTTTTGTCTGTTTTCTGCATCTCTATTTTCTTTTCCATTTATTCTTTTTCTTATATTTATTATTTTCTTCTTTTTTTTCTGCTAGATTTGCACCTTCTAGTTACTTCAGGCAAATAGGTTGTCGTTTTGAGACTTTTCTAGTTACTTCAGGCAAAAAGTTAGGTTGTTGTTTTGAAACATTTCTTCTTTTTAAAACTTGAAATAAAATACATGTAGCATATAAAATTTACCATCTTAACCATTTTTAAATGTACTGTTTAGAAATTTAAGTAAATTTGCATTACTGTGCAACCAATATCCAGAAAAACTTCATCTTTCAAAACTTAATTTCTATATTCATTAAATATCAACACCCAATTTCCCCCTTCCCTTAGCTCGTGACAACCACAATTCTAATTTCTATTTTTAAGAGTTTGATGTGTCTCAATACCTCATATAAATGAAATATAGTACCTGACTTTTTGTAACTGGGTTATTTCAATTAGGATAATGTTTGCAATATACATTCACATTTTATCATATGTTAGAATTTATACTTTAAATTTAATATTCCACTGTATATATGTAGCACATTTTGTTTATCAATACATTGACCAATATACTTTGAATTTCTTCTACCTTTTGGCAGTTGTAAATAATGCTTTTATGAACATGAATGCATAAATATCTCTTTGAGACTCTACTTTCAGTGCTTATATATATATAACCAGAAATAGCATTGCAGGAGTTGTGCTGTCCTGTGCATACATGCTCAGTCTATCCAACTCTTTGAAACCCCATAGACTACAGCCCGCTAGGCTACTCTGTCCATGGAATTTTTCAGACAAGAATACTGGAGCAGATTGCCATTTCCTTCTTCAGGGGATATTGCCAACCCAGGTATTGAACCCCTGTCTCTTGCATTTCCTGCATTGGCAGGCAAGCTCTTTACCAGCGGAGCCACCAGGGAAGCCAGTATTGCATGGGTTAAATGCTGACAATACTTTTAATTTTTTTATATTTTAATTTTTGAGGAATGACCACATTGCATTTTAGAGCAGTTGTACCACTTGACATTACTGCCAACAGTGCCCATAGGTCTCAATTTCTCTACATCCTGACCAACATTTGTTATTTTTCTAGCAGTCATCCTAATGGGTATGGGATATTATCTCAGTGGGGCTTTGATTTGCATTTCACTGGGAGAAATATCAGTAACCTCAGATATGCAGATGACACCACCCTTATGGCAGAAAGTGAAGAGGAGCTCAAAAGCCTCTTGATGAAAGTGAAAGAGGAGACTGAAAAATTTGGCTTAAAGCTCAACATTCAGAAAACTAAGATCATGGCATCTGGTCCCATCACTTCATGGCACATAGATGGGGAAACAGTGGAAACAGTGTCAGACTTTATTTTTGGGGACTCCAAAATCACTGCAGATGGTGACTGCAGCCATGAAATTAAAAGACACTTACTCCTTGGAAGAAAAGATATGGCCAACCTAGATAGCATATTCAAAAGCAGAGACATTACTTTGCCGACTAAGGTCCGTCTAGTCAAGGCTATGGTTTTTCCAGTAGTCATGTATGGATGTGAGAGTTGGACTGTGAAGAAAGCTGAGTGCTGAACAATTGATGCTTTTGAACTGTGGTGTTGGAGAAGACTCTTGAGAGTCGCTTGGACTGCAAGGAGATCCAACCAGTCCATTCTGAAGGAGATCAGCCCTGGGATTTCTTTGGAAGGAATGATGCTAAAGCTGAAACTTCAGTACTTTGGCCACCTCATGTGAAGAGTTGACTCATTGGAAAAGACTCTGATGCTGGGAGGGATTGGGGGCAGGAGGAGAAGGGGACGACCGAGGATGAGATGGCTGGATGGCATCACTGACTCGATGAACGCGAGTCTGAGTGAACTTCGGGAGTTGGTGAAGGACAGGGAGGCCTGGCGTGCTGCAATTCATGCGGTTGCAAAGAGTTGGACACGACTGAGTGACTGAACTGAACTGAACTGAACTGATACAAATAGCATAATATAACATGTGAGTTCACGTGTCTTTCTGAATTAGTGGTCCCCCCCACTTCAAATAAAGAATCAAATGAAATTGCTGGATCATAAAGGGTTCTAGTTTTAATTTTTTGAGGGCCTTCCATTATGTTTTCCATAGTGGCTGTACCAGTGTACACTCCCTCCCACCAACACTGCACAGGGGTTTGCTTTTCTTCACAATTTCACCACCAAAGTGAGATATTGTGATTTTCATTTGCATTTTCATCATGAGTGATGATGTTGAGCACCTTTACATTTATCTTGGCAATCTATGTGTCTTTGGGAAAATATCTATTTAAATCCCCTATTTAAAAATCTTTTTCTTTTTTTTTTGCTATTGAGTTGTATAAGTTATTTACATGTTTTGGATATTAACCTCTTATCATATATATAATTTTCAAATATTTTCTCCCATTTTTAAGGTTGCCTTTCATTTGTTGATGGCTTTCTATGCTGAGCAGAAACCTTTTAATATGATGGAATACTTTCTCTAGATTTAGTTGAACATTTTATAAATTCCATGTTCTTTCTCTTTATCACATATTATACACCTTAAAATGTTGGTGGTTTACCTAGAGTTTGTAATAATGTATAATTCCAACTAATCTAAACCCACTTTCAGATAACATTATAACACTTTGTGAGTAGTGTAGTTATAGCATAGTATTTCAAAGTCCTCCTTCCCCTCCCTTTTAACATTAATGTCATTCATTTAACATATTCATATGCTCCAATCAATCAACACAGTGTTAAAATTATGATCTGAACAAACTATAAACTATTATGTCAATTAAAAACTAGAGGGATAAAATGTATTATTTTATATTTATTCATTTTCTGCTGTTCTTCCTCATTTATGTAAGATTTTTTAATTAATTTCTTTTTATTGAAAGATAATTGCTTTACAGAATTTTTCTGCTTTCTGTCAAACCTCAACATGAATCAGCTATAGGTATACATATGTCTCCACTCTTTTGCACCTCTCTCCCATCTCCCTCCCCCATCCCCCACCTTTAGGTTGATAAATAGCCCCTGTTTGAGTTTCCCAAGCCATACAGCAAATTCCTGTTGGCTATCTATTTTACATATGACAATGTAAGTTTCCATGTTACTCTTTCCAAATATCCCACCCTCTCCTCCCCATTACCCACGTCCATAAATCTAATTCCCTTAGTTTTTGTTTGCTGAGAATATTTCTATTTGTCTTGCACCTTTGTGTTTTTTTTTTTTTTGTGTGTGTGTGTGTGTGTGTGTTAACAGTAGGTTTTATTGGGGTGGTGATAATTTAATGGTTTTTATTTCATTGTACTTTTCTGGATTTTTCTGTTTTCAGCAATAAACACTGACAAACAAAAGACTATCTAAAAACAGGAATACAGAAGAAATTGGTACTGTGGCTGCATCTGGAAAGGGGCTGGAGCAGCAGTCAGCATAGGAGGATGGCTTCATTTTCCATTTATACTTTCTGGTATCTTCCAAGTTTCAAAAATAAAGAAGTCAAAAATTGTCAAAGAAGATGAAGAAATACTAAGCCACAGTCACTGTGAGGAGAGCATGAAAGGAAAGCAAGGAAAGTGCTTTCAGCTCCTGGGAGAGATGAGGCTCAAGGTCTGGACTCCCCTTGGGCCCAGAGTCCAACACAAGTTACCCAGGACCTGGCTAGGCCAGTGACTTCATCCTGTAAGGCCTGCTTCATCTGACACCTCTGGTTGGGAATCAGGCCATCTCCCCAGAGTGGCTGCCCCAGGGGTAAAGGCAGGCAGGCCAGGGGAGGGATCCAGTGGACACTGGTGTAGGCCCTTTAGCTGGGACCACCTGTGTCCCCCGAGCCTGGCAGAGTAGGACCCAAAAGAAGCAATGAGTGGGTGGGATCCCCCCAAGCTCCGCAGTCACCTTCTATGAGTCGGGAGAATCATCTAAAAGGGCCCTGCCCTGCTTCCTCATCAACCCAAGCAGGGCAAATGACCAAGTGGCCTCGTCAAGCCCAGGCATTTGACCTGTGAAGGGGGCACCTGATGAGTATTAGATGAGGCCAAAGAGCAGCTTTTCTGAGATAAAAGCCTGATCCTTCCTTAATCACCAAGGGTTCAAATTTGCCCTGAAGTTTTCTTGATCCACAAGAAGGTGCGGGATACTATCTCTGCTCCACACAAATGCCTTCCGCTGTATCCCGGGAGGCCAGTGAAGCTTCCTTCCAGCTTCCTGGAGAGACCCAAGGGTCGCTGTGGTTGCCAGGGAGGCCCGGGCAGTGTGCACACTCTGGCAGCACAGGGAGCCATGGCAAGCCTGTAGGCTCAGGCATCAGGCCCAGGCATCCACGGCTTTCGTTCACTCTTTAAAGCCATAAATCCGTTCTCTTCCTCTGTGTTCCAAGCATACGACTTTGAATCTTAGAGATGCTTTACACAAAATAGGTGGACAAAAGGACGATTCAGGAAACATTCACTGTAATTTGATGACAGTCAAGTTGTGGTTCTGAAAGCAAAGCAAAAACAGTATTAGGGAAATCTAGGATGGAGACATTTCCTGTGTCTAGGTAAGTTTATGATTCTAGCACTTCAGAAAGAGAAATACTTGTCCTGAAAAAACTTAATTTAAAAAGCAGAACACAAGAACTATGGTGACTGTTCAGATGGGCAAAGTAAGCCCCCCAGGAGGGTGAGAAGCCAGTCTGGCAGCTAGTGGGGGAGGGACTGAGTGCCACTGGTGTTCTTGGCTTCACTCAGCAGGCCGACTGCCCCCTCCTTGAGGCCACTCAGAAGTCACTGGGTGGTGAATGGATAATCAAGAGGTAAACATGAGTCCAACAGGAGCCAGCCCCCCAGGTCCCAAGAGGCGGGGGTGGGGGTGGGGGGAGGTCCTGAAATGGGTGCCTGGACAGGCGTCATCTTCTTGTGATGAGATGAGAGACTGAGCGTGATGACCTTCTTCTGGCTCATGTGTGAGCAAGTGTGGATTCAAAAAACTGCCAGCCCATGGCAGCAGGCACAGCTTTGCTATTCACCAGCCTCCCCCTCAAAGGCTGTCAGGACACACCGGCGCACACGGCCATAAAGCGCAGCATCTTCCCCAATAATTTCCCCAACATGACCGAGCACAGCACCAGCCTCTTCAGCAGGAGGTGCTGCTACAGCTAGGTGACATTCTGATGATGCGGGCTTCCTGTAGCTCCCTGGCCACCTCCCATGAGTGGGGGATGCATCCGAACAGAGCCCCCTCCCCAGGGCAGAGGCCTAGTCGTCATACTGCACTTCCGCCCGCAGTTCCCTGGTGACGTAGCTGGCTAGCATCGCCAGCAGCTGCTTCTGCAGGGCCTCACTGCCCATGACCAGCATGGTCAGCTGCACAGCGTCCGTCCACTCCAGGTGCCTGAGGATGGCAGTGGCTTCGTTAAAGAGCTTCTGCTGCTCCACAGGCGGTAGCTCCATTATGCTCTGAGGAACTGGCTTAAACTGTCCACTCGTCATCCATGCACCTAACAGACCGCTGATGGCCCCCCCAACGGCGAGTCCTGGTGGACCGCCCACCAAGCCACCAACAAAGGCCACGGCCCCAGTGACCAGGGCGCCCCTCCCGGAGTGCTTGACGGCCGCCTTCATCTTCCTCTCCTCAGAGATGGAGCACAGCAGCCTCATGATGTCCTCCACCACAACGGGCATCGCGGCAGACCTCGGGGTAAGGGTTCCTGCGGAGGCGGCGCCGCGAGGTCACAGGCCGGCAGGCGCGGGGACACCAGGCCTCCCGGCCCGGCTCGCAGGCCTGTCTTGCACATTTGAAAGATAATTTTGCTGGCTATAGAATTCTAGATTTCTGGGATCTTATGATATTTTATTTTGTTTTGCTTTCATCACTATAAATATTTCACTCCACTCTCTTCTTGCTTGCCTGGTTTTGACAAATCCAGTGTGGTGCTTGTTCTTCTATAGGTAAAGCTTTTCCCTCACCTTCTTAGCTTCTTTGAAGTTTTTCTGTCTTTTGTTTTCTCAATTTATTATGTATGCTTGGAATTATATTTTTATATGTTTTCTGCTTGATGTTCTCTACGGTTCCTGAATCTGTAGTTTAGTGTCAGTAATTTTGAGTAAATCTTTCATCATGACTATTTCACATGCATCTTCTTTTGTTCTTGTATTTCTGGTATTCCATTTGTAGTTATGTTACACATTTGAAATTATCCCACAGTTCTTGAATTTTTATTTTTTTAGATTACTTTTTACTTTGCATTTCAGTTTGGGAAATTTCTATTGACATATCCTTTAGGTTCCTGATTCTTAAACTGTGTCCAGTCTACTGATGAGCTCATTAAAGGAATTCTTCATTTATGTTAGCTTTAAAATACTTTCTTGAGATTTTCATATCTCTGTTTATATTACTCATTTATAGGTCCATGTTAACCATGTTTTTTTATTAGAGTCCCAAAATATAGTAATTATAGTAGTTTTAAGTTTCTTGTCTGCTCATTCTAAACTCTTCCATTATACTTGACTTTGGTTCACATGAGTCCTTTGACTTTTGAAATTGGTTTCTTGCTATTTAGCATGACTTGCACCTTTGTTGTTATAAGCCCAATGCGATATCATAACTCAAGTACCTGTTGGGTAATAGAAACTGAAGTAAACAGGACTTTATTGTGACATTTTATATTTATGTTAAGGGGTGGACTATATTTAATATTTGATGTAGCTGTAGGGATCAGATATTTCAGTTTACTCTATTGTCCTTATTTTGGCATCCCTTATCATTTTGGGGTTTCCCTATAAGTTTATTCTTAAATAGAGGAAGTGACTTACAGTTCTTTCAGCTGTAATCCACTGTTACTATACAGAACCACTTTCGGTATGATGGTAAGCTATGGAGTAAGAGAAATTTTATAATCTAAAAATTGCTTATTCTCTTTGTGACTCTATGTCATTTTATAAGGTATTTATTAGTTTTTTTTTTTTTTTCCATTTGTAGGTGAGACAGGAAGGTATAGGGGCCTGGATTTGAGTAAATGTCCTTTCTTTGGATAGAATACAAACTTGATAAAAAACTTTCCCTGGAAGAGTAGGCCTTTTTTATGGAGGATACTCTTCATACATTTAAAAATATTTACATTTTCCTTCCAGAAACAGAATATTTTTCTTGGTTCTTTACTTTGAAAATGTCTTAGGTTTATTGGAAGTATAATCCATGTATGTGTGGAGCACACTCTCCAATAGTTCAGCCCTCCTGAGTTTTCCTCATGGTAATCCACACTCTGTCACTAGAAATTTGTCAAAATCAACATTCAAGTGTTCCTACCAATTTGTGGCTCTGATGGCTTCCATTCTATGTAAGCTGATATTGACTTTAATTTTCTACATTCATCTGTATCTCAACACCATGTGGCCTCAGTTTTCAGTTAGTCTAAGAAAATTTATTTGTTTTCAGTTTATTCAGTTTTTTTCTTCTAGTAAGATTGGAGTGATATTTCCAAGCCCTTTATATGTCAAAGCTGAAATCAGAGCTCTAGGTTAACTTTTACAAAAATATTTTATTTTGAAATAAGTTTAAACTTACAGGAGAATTGAAAAGATAGTAAGGTGTTCACATACACACTTTACCTAGCTTCTACTAATGTTAACCTCATATTACTGTGGCATGATATGATCAAAGTAAAGAATTCATATTGGTTTAATGCTACTAACTTAACTAGAAACTGTTTTATTTCTACAATTTTTCTATTAAAATTATTTTTCTATTTCAGTATATAATTCAGGATTATATATACTTATTCAAACTCTAGCCTAAGCTTTGTCCACCATCACTTCAAAAAAACTAGGTGACCTAAGGTGTCCCCTTGCAACTGTTGTCCATTTTTTGGAGGAACTCAGCTTCTCACTTCTTTTTAAACTTAATATACTTGTATTTTTAGTCTTAAGAGTTACAATAAATCACTCTGAAGTTGACAACTATGATCTAGAATCTAAAGATTTGCTTAAGAAGGACTAGAAATCAGAGAAGTAAAAAGTAGAAACTTGCTCATTGGGGAGTCTATATGTTTAATTTTATAAGAAAGTACTAAGCTGTTTTCCAGAATTGTTGTAGCATTTTACATTCCCATCTGTAATATATGAGTTATACTGTTTATCTTCATCCTTGCCAACATTGGTATCACTGCAATTTATTTTAGCTATTCTGATAATTGTTTAGTAATATTGCATTGTAGTTTTAATTTGAATTTCCTTTATGGATAAGGATATTGGATCCATTTTACTTTTTTTTTTTTACCATCTTTATATCTCTTTCAGTAAAACAATTGTTCTTTTCTTTTTTCTATTTGTAGTTGTAATGTTTGGGATTTTTAATGTTGGATTTTAGAGTTTCATTATATACTAAACATAATCATTCTTTTTGAATATATGGTTTGCAAACTTTTTTTCTATAGTATGTATTTTTATTCTCTGTACATAGCATTTCACAGAGCAAAGGTATTTAATTTTTGACACGGTTCCATTGCTTTTGATGTATTATATTGTTAGACATATGTGCAATATCTATGCTGTTGAAGTGAGCCTCTTTGAAATAGCATATAGTTAGAAAGTTTTTTTTTTAACTCTGTGCTACCAATCTTTGCCTTTACTTGGCGTATTTAGATGATGTACATATAAGGCAGTCATCACTGTTTAGCCTTAATTATGCCAGTTTGCTTTTTCTATTTTCTATTCCTCCATTTTTACTCTACTGGAGGTTAATTCAATCTCTTTTAAGATTTGACATGAATTTATTTATAATTTTGAGTGCTTTGCATTGTATAATTTTGTTACTGGATATTCTAGACATTAAAATATATGTGACTTTTCAGTCTGCTTGTGTTCAGGTTTTACCACTTTGAGTAAAATATGAAACATTATTCCATTTAGGTCCCTATACTCTATTTTAACTTTTTATTAAAGTTTTATTATTTTTATTAAATTATAGTTGATTTACAATATTATATTCATTTAAGGTGTACAGCATAGTGATTCAGTATTTCTGCAGATCCAGTTCAGTTCAGTCGCTCAGTCGTGTCCTCCTCTTTGTGACTCCATGAACTGCAGCACACCAGGCTTTCCTGTCCATCACCACCTCCTGAGGTTTACCCAAACTCATGTCCATTGAGTAGGTGATGCCATCTAACTAATTCATCCTCTGTCGTCCCCTCCTCCTCCTGCCCTCAGTCTTTCCCAACATCAGGGTCTTTTCAACTGAGTCAGCTCTTCACATCAGGTGGCCAAAATATTGGAGTTTCAGCTTCAAAATCAGTCCTTTCGATGAGCACCCAGGACTGATCTCCTTTAGGATGGACTGGTTGGATCTCCTTGCAGTCCAAGGGACTCTCAAGAGTCTTCTGCAACACCACAGTTCAAAAGCATCAATTCTTTGGCACTCAGCCTTCTTCACAGTCCAACTCTCACATCCGTACATGACCACAGGAAAAACCATAGCCTTGATTAGATGGACTTCTGTTGACAAACTAATGTCTCTGCTTTTTAACATGTTGTCCAGGTTGGTCATAACTTTCCTTCCAAAGAGTAAGCATCTTTTAATTTCATGGCTGCAATCACCATCTTCAGTGATTTTGGAGCCTCCCGAAATAAAGCCTCTCACTGTTTTCACTGTTTCCCCATTTATTTGCCATGAAGTGATGGGACCGGATGCCATGATCTTCATTTTCTGAATGTTGAGCTTTAAACCAACATTTTAATACTGCATAATAAATTATTATAAGAAAATGGCTAAAATTCCCTGTGCTATAAAATATATTTTTCCTTATCTATTTTATGCATAGAGTTTGTATCTTTAATCCCATTCCCTGAATTCTGCTTCCCCCACACAAGATTGTTTTGTATATCTGTGAGTATAGTTCTGTTTTCCATGTACATTCATTTATATTATTTTTGTATTCTACATATAAATGATATACAACATTTGTCTTTGGCATATTTCACTATGCATGATATTCTCTAAGTCCATCCATATTGCTGCAAATGGCAGAATTTAAATCTTTTTATGGTTGAATAATGGTGGTGATGGTGGTTTAATTACTAAGTAATGTCCAATTCATTGAGACCCTATTAACTATATAGTCCGCCAGGCTCCTCTGTCTGTGGGATTTCCCAGGCAAGAATACTGGAGTGGGTTGTCATTTCCTTCTCCAAGGTATCTTCTAGGTCCAGGAATCAAACCCAGGTCTCCTGCATTGCAGGCAGATTCTTTTGCCAACTGAGCCCCCAGGGAAGCCCATAACTGAGTAATACTCCATTGTAAATATATACCACATTATTTCTATCTATTCATTTGTTGATAGACACTTAGGTTGCTGCTGTTGTCTTGGCTACTGTAAACAGTGTTTCTGTGAGTATTTTGGTGCATGTATCTTTTCAAATTAATGTTTCTGTATTTTCCAAAATACATAGAAGTGAAAATTATGGATCTTATGGTAGTTCTACTTAAAAACAAAATTTAGAAACCTCTGTACTGTTTTCCATAGTGACTGCACCAATTTAAGTCCCCACCAACAATATATAAGGGTTTCCTTTTCTCCACATTCTCTTCATTGTTTATTTGTAGACTTTTTGATGATAGCCATCCTGACAGGTGTGAGGTGATACTTTAATGTTTGATTTGAATTTCTCTAACAATTATTAGTGTTGAGCATATTTCCATGTGCCTTTTATCCCTCTCTATGTATTCTTTTGGAGAAGGAAATGGCAACCCACTCCAGTGTTCTTGCCTGGAGAATCCCAGGGATGGCGGAGCCTGGTGGGCTGCCGTCTGTGGGGTCGCACAGAGTTGGACATGACTGAAGCAACTTAGCAGCAGCAGCAGCATGTCTTCTTTGGAAAAATACTTATTTAGGAACTTTGCAAATTTTTTATTGAGTTGTTCTGTTACTGGATATTAAGTTTTATGAGATTTTATATATATATTTGGATATTAATCTATTGTCAGTCACATCATTTGTAAATATTTTCTTCCATACTATAGGTTGTCTTTTCATTTTGATGATGGTTTCCATTGATATACAAAAGTTCTTTTTAAAAAAAATTTGAAATAAATTTATTTATTTTAATTGGAGGCTAATTACATTACAATTTTGTATTGGTTTTGCCATATATTGACATGAATCCACCACGACTGTACATGTGATCCCCATCTTGAACCCCCCTCCCACCTCCTCCCACTATCACTCTGGGTCATCCCAGTGCACCAGCCCCAAGCATTCTGTATCATGCATCAAACCTGGACTGGCGATTTGTTTCACATATGATAATATACATGTTTCAGTGCCATTCTCCAAAACCATCCCACTCTTGCCCTCTGCCACAGAGTCCAAAAGACTGTTCTATTCATCTGTGTCTCTTATGCTGTCTCGCATACAGAGTTATTCTTACCATTTTTCTAACTTCCATATATATGTGCTATTGTACTGTATTGGTGTTTTTCTTTCTGGCTTACTTCACTCTGTATAATAGGCTACAGTTTCATCCACCTCACTAGAACTAATTCAAATGTATTCTTTTTAATGGCTGAGTAATACTTCATTGTGTATATGTACCACAGCTTTCTTATCCATTCATCTGCTGATGGCCATCTAGGTTGCTTCCATGTCCTGGCTATTATAAACAGTGCTGTGATGAACATTGGGGTACACGTGTCTCTTTCAATTCTGGTTTCCTTGGTGTGTATGCCCAGCAGTGGGATTGCTGGGTCATATGCCTGGCGTGCTGCAATTCATGGGGTCACAAAGAGTCAGACATGACTGAGCGACTGAACTGAACTGAACTGATGGCAGTTTTATTTCCACTTTTTAAGGAATCTCCACACTGTTCTCCATAGTGGTTGTACTAGTTTGTATTCCCACCAACAGTGTAAGAAGGTTCCCTTTTCTCCACACCGTCTCTAGCATTTATTGCTTGTAGACTTTTGGATAGCAGCCATTCTGACTGGCATGAAATGGTACCTCATTGTGATTTTGATTGGCATTTCTCTGATAATGAGTGATGCTGAGCATCTTTTCATGTGTTTGTTCACCATCTGTATGTCTTCTTTGGGAAACATCTGTTTAGCTCTTTGGCCCATTTTTTTGAAAGTGTCATTTATTTTTTTGGAATTGAGCTACAGGAGATGCTTGTATATTTTTGAGAAAATTCTTTGTCAGTTGCTTCATTTGCTACTATTTTCTCCTATTCAGAAGGCTGTCTTTTCACCTTGCTTATAGTCTCCTTTGTTATACAGAAGCTTTTAATTTTAATTGGGTTCCATTTGTTTATTTTTGCTTTTATTTCCAATATTCTGGGAGGTGGGTCATAGAGGATCCTGCTGTGATTTATGTTGGAGAGTGTTTTGCCTATGCTTTCCTCTAGTTTTATAGTTTCTGGTCTTATGCTCAGATCTTTAATCCATTTTGAGTTTATTTTGTGTATGGTGTTAGAAAGTGTTCTGGTTTCATTCTTTTACAAATGGTTGACCAGCTTTCCCAGTACCACTTGTTAAAGAGATTTTATTTTCTCCATTGTATATTCTTGCCTCCTTTTTCAAAGATAAGGTGTCCATAGGTGTGTGGATTTATCTCTGGGGTTTCTGTTTTGTTCCATTGATTTTATTTCTGTCTTTGTGCCAGTACTATACTGTCTTGATGACTGTGGCTTTGTAGTAGAGCCTGAAGTCAGGCAGGTTGATTATTCCATGTACATTCTTCTTTCACAAGATTGCTTTGGCTATTCAAGGTTTTTGTATTTCCATACAAGCTGAAATTATTTGTTCTAGCTCTGTGAAAAATACCATTGGTAGCTTGATAGGGATTGCATTGAATCTATACATTACTTTGGGTAGTATACTGATTATCATTATATTGATTTTTCCAATCCATGAACATGGTATATTTCTCCATCTATTTGTGTCCTCTTTGATTTCTTTCACTGGTTTTACAGTTTTCTACATATAGGTCTTTTGTTTCTTTAGGTAGACATTTTCCTAAGTTTTTATTCTTTTCATTGCAATGGTGAAGGGAATTATTTCCTTAATTTCTCTTTCTATTTTCTCATTATTAGTGTATAAGAATGCAAAGGATTTCTGTGTGTTGATTTTATATCCTGAAACTTTACTTTATTCATTGATTAGCTTTAGTAATTTTCTGGTGGAATCTTTAGGGTTTTGTATGTAGAGGATCATGTCATTTGCAAACAATGAGTTTACTTCTTCTTTTCCAATCTGCATTTCTTTTATTTCCTTTTCTGCTGTGATTGCTGTGGCCAAAACTTCCCAAACTGTTGAATAGTAGTGGTGATAGTGGGCACCCTTGTCTTGTTCCTAACTTTAGGGAAATGCTTCCAATTTTTGACCACTGAGGATAATGTTTGCTGTAGGTTTGTCATATATATCTTTTATTATGTTGAGATATGTTCCTTTTATTCCTGCTTTCTGAAGGGTTTATATCATAAATGGATGTTGAATTTTGTCAAAGGCTTTTTCTGCATCCATTGAGATAATCATATGTCTTTTATTTTTCAATTTGTTAATGTGGTGTATTACATTGATTGATTTGTGAATATTGAAGAAACATTGCATCCCTGGGAGAAAGCTCACTTGATATGATGTATGATCTATTTAATATGTTGTTGGATTCTGATTGCTAGAATTTTGTTAAGGATTTTTGCATCTATGTTCATCAGTGATATTGGCTTGTAGTTTTCTTTTCTTGTGGCATCTTTATGCTGGTTTTGATATTAGGGTGATTGTGGCCTCATAGAATGAGTTTGGAAGTTTACCTTCCTCTGCCATTTTCTGGAAGAATTTGAGCTCCTGTCTAAATTTTTGGTAGAATTCAGCTGTGAACCTGTCTGGACCTGGGCGTTTGTTTGCTGGAAGATTTTTGATTACAATTTCAATTTCTGTGCTTGTGGTGAGTCTGTTAAGATTTTCTATTTCTTCCTGGTTTAGTTTTGGAAAGTTTTACTTTTCTAAGAATTTGTCCATTTCTTCCAAGTTGCCCAATTTATTAGCATATAATTGCAGACAGTAGTCTCTTATGATCCTTTGTCTTTGTATTTGTGTTGTCTCTTGTGATCTTTCAATTTTCATTTTTAATTTTATTTATTTGATTTTTCTCCCTAGTTTCTTGGTGAGTCTGGCTAATGGTTTGTCCATTTTATTTATCTTCTTAAAGAACCAGCTTTTGGCTTTGTTTATTTTTGCTATGGCCTCTTTTGTTTCTTGTGTATTTATTTCTGCCCTAATTTTAAAGATTTCTTTCCTTCTACTAACCCTGGGGTTCTTAATTTCTTCCTTTTCTAGTTGCTTTAGCTGTAGAGTTAGGTTATTTATTTGACTTTTTTCTTGTTTCTTGAGGTATGCCTTTATTGCTATGAACCTTGCATTTACCACCTGGTGCCTCAGAGGTTAAAGCGTCTGCTTCCAATGCAGGAGACCCGGGTTCAATCCCTGGGTTGGAAAGATCCCCTGGAGAAGGAAATGGTAACCCTCTCCAGTATTCTTGCCTAGAGAATCCCATGGACGTAGAAGCCTGGTAGGCTACGTCCACTGGGACGCAAAGAGTTGGACACGACTGAACGACTTCACTTTCACTTTCATTTTCCACAGGTTTGGGTTGTTGTGTTTTAATTTTCATTATTTTATAGGCATATTTTGATTTCTTTTTTGATTTCTTCTGTGATTTGTTGCTTATTCAGCAGCATGTTGTTCAGCCTCCATATGATGTATTTTTAATAGATTTTCTCCTGTAATTGAGATAGAATCTTACTGCACTGTGGTCAGAAAAGATTCTAGGATGATTTCTTTTCTTTCTTTTTTTTTTTTTTTAATTTACCAAGGGTAGATTTATGGCCCAGGATGTGATCTATCCTGGAGAAGCTTCCATGTGCACTTGACAGAAAGGTGAAATTCATTGTTTTGGGGTCAAATGTCCTATAGATATCAAATAGAACTAACTGGACTTTTGTATCATTTACAGTTTGTTTCCTTGTTAATTTTCTGTTTAGTTGATCTATCCATAGGTATGAGTGCGGTATTAAAGTCTCCCACTATTATTGTGTTATTGCTAATTTCCCCTTTCATGCTTGTTAGCATTTGTGTTACACATTGTGGTGCTACTATGTTGGGTGTATATATATTTATAATTGTTTTATCTTCTTCTTGGATTGATCCTTTGATCATTATGTAGTGTCCTTCTTTGTCTCTTTTCACAGCCTTTGTTTTAACGTCTATTTTATCGGATATGAGTATTGCTACTCCTTCTTTCTTTTGGTCTCTATTTGCATGGAATACCTTTATCCAGCCTTTCACTTTCAGTCTGTATGTGTCCCTTGTTTCAAGGTGGGTCTTTTGTAGACAACATATACAGGAGTCTTGTTTTTGTATCCATTCAGCCAGTCTTTGTCTTTTGGTTGGGGCATTCAACGCATGTACATTTAAAGTAATTATTTATTAGTACGACCCCGTTGCCATTTATTTGTTGTTTTGGGTTTGAGTTTATACACCCTTTCTGTGTTTCCTGTCTAGAGAAGATCCTTTAGCAATTGTTGGTGAGCTGGTTTGGTAGTGCTGATTTCTCTCAGCTTTTGCTTGTCTCTAAAGCTTTTGATTTCTCCTTCATATTTGAATGAGATCCTTGCTGGGTACAGTAATCTGGGCTGTAGGTTATTTTCATCACTTTAAGTATGTCTTGCCATTCCCTTCTGGCCTGAAGCATATCTATTGAAAGATCAGCTGTTATCATTATGGGAATCCCCTTGTGAGTTATTTGTTGGTTTTCCTTGCTGCTTTTAATATTTGTTTTTTTGTGTTTGATCTTTGTTAATTTGATTAATATGTGTCTTGGGGTGTTTCACCTTGGGTTTATCCTGTTTGAGACTCTCTGAGTTTCTTGGACTTGGGTGATATTTCCTTCCCCATTTTAGGGAAGTTTTCAACTATTATTTCTTCAATTATTTTCTTATGGTCTTTCTATTTGTCTTCTTCTGGGACTCTTATGATTCAAATGTTGGGGCGTTTAACATTGTCCCAGAGGTCTCTGAGATTTTCATTTCTTTTAATTCTTTTTCCTCTCTGTTTTATTTATTTCTACCATTCTATCTTCTACCTCACTTATCCTATCTTTTGCTTCCATTATTCTATTGTTGGTTTCCTCCAGAGTGTTTTTTTTTTAAATTTCATTTATTGCATTATTTATTATATGTTGACTCTTTTTATTTCTTCTAGGTCCTTATTAAACCTTTCTTGCATCTTCTCAATCCTTGCCTCCAGGCTATTTATCTGTAACTCCATTTTGTTTTCAAGATTTTGAATCATTTTCACTATGATTATTTGGAATTCTTTATCAGGTAATTCCCTATCTCTTCCTCTTTTGTTTGGTTTGGTGGGCATTTATCCTATTCCTTTACCTGCTGGATATTTCCCTGCCTCTTCATCTTGTTTATATTGCTGTGTTTGGGGTGGCTTTTCCATATTCTGGCAGTTTGTGGAGCTCTCTTTATTGTGGAGGTTCCTCATTGTGGATGGAGTTGGAGAGGTGGCTTGTCAAGGTTTCTTGGTTAAGGAAGCTTGTGTGGGTGTTCTGGTTGGTGGAGCTGGATTTCTTCTCTCTGGAGTGCAATGAAGTGTCCAGTAATGAGTTATGAGATGTCAATGGGTTTGGAGTGACTTTGGGCAGCCAGTATATTGAAGCACAGGGCTATATTCCTGTGTTGCTGAAGTATTTGCGTGGAATGTCTTGCTCTGGAACTAGTTGGCCCTTGGGTGGTGCTTGGTTTCAGTGTAGGTATGGAGGTGTTTGATGAGCTCCTATGGATTAATGTTCTGTGGAGTCAGGAGTTCTCTGCTGTTCTTAGGATTTGGACTTATGCCTCTTGCCTCTGGTTTTCAGTCTTATTCTTACAGTAGCTTCAGATTTCTCCATCTATACAGCACCTATAATAAAACATCTAGGTTAAAGATAAAAAGTTTCTCCATAGTGAGGAACACTCAGAGAGGTTCACAGAGTTGCATGGAGAAAAGAAGAGGAAGGAGGGAGATAGAGGTGACCAGGATGAGATGAGGTGGAATAAAAAGAGGAGAGAGCTAGCTAGCCAGTAATCACTTCCTTATGTGCTCCCCACAGTCTGGATCCCTCAGAGATGTTTATGGAGTTATACAGAGAAGAGAAGAGGGAGGAATGAGACAGAGGTGGCCAGGATGATAAAGGGGGAATCAAAAGGAGAGAGACAGATCCAGCCAGTAATCAGTTTCCTAAGTGTTCTCCACAGTCCAGAATACACAAAGAGATTCCCAGAATTGGGTAGAGAAGAGAAGGGGGATGGAGGAGATAAAGGCAACCTGGTAGAGAAAAATGAGAGTGCAAAGGGGAAGAGAGCAGTCAAGCCAGTAATCTCGCTCCCAAGTAAAAATGGGTACTGAAGATTGGGTTCTTAAAGGTACAAAATTGATAACAAATACCAAAAACAAAGATTAAAAATCTAGAGTAGAGATTAGATTCTTAAAAATACAATATTAAAAAATACAAAGTCACAAAATTATAAAATATATATATATATGAAATTTGCTTTAAAAACGGGGTCTTTTTTTTTGCAAAGCAATAGTAAGTTATAAAAATGAAAATTAAAGGAGTAATGCTGCTGCTAAGTCGCTTCAATCATGTCTAACTCTGTGCCACCCCATAGATGGCAGCCCACCAGGCTCCCCCGTCCTTGGAATTCTCCAGGAAGAACACTGGAATGGGTTGCCATTTCCTTCTCCAATGCATGAAAGTGAAAGTGAAGTCACTCAGTCATGTCCGACCCTCAGCAACCCCATGGACTGCAGCTTTCCAGGCTCTTCCATCCATAGTATTTTCCAGGCAAGAGTACTGGAGTGGGGTGCCATAGAGGACTTAAAAATTAATTTTTAAAAATTTAAAGAATAATAATAGTAAAAATATATCTAGGACTTTCTCCTGTGTTGTTGTGGGCAGTGTGGGGTCAGTTCATTTTCAGATAGTTCCTTGATCCGTCTTATACTTCTCAAGATAGGCCCCTTCTTATGTAGTCGGTGCTAACTACAGGGTTTTAATCTGTTGCACCTGTCACTTCCAAGATGGTTCCTTCTGTTTTAGCTTCTTCTGTTTGCCAGTCTCTTCAGTGTCTAATTTCCACCCTGACACAAGGGGGTGAAGGTGGTCACTTATTTAGGCTCACTGTTCAGTCTTGCTGTGGGGAGGGAGGAACACTGCAAACAAATATCACTGGCGTCTGTGGGGAGTGCTTGCAATGTCTCGGCCACACTGGGTTTGACCTTGCTCATGGCGTATGTACTTTCCCAGTATACATTGTTCAGCCTCTAGGTTGCCCTGCCAGGAACTCTCTGAGGCAGGCCCTGGGTTGTATGCACTTCCCAGGTCTAAGCTGCTCAGGTTCAGGTTCTCTGGTAGTCCTCAGTGGTGCAGACTCAGTTGGGCCTGCCTTTTGTGCCTTTCCCAGGACTGAGCAGTTCAGGCAACCAGGTGTTTGGAGAGCATGGCCGCTGTGACTTAACACCTCCCCCATTTCTGCTGCTCAGTTTTTCTGGATGTACAACCAGTGCACCTTCTCAGGTGGATGTCTACCATCCAGAATCCCAAGAAGTCTTGTTTAGCAATGAAGCCTGCTTGCAGTTTGGTAGATGATGCCTCTCTGGAGCCATGATTGCCCCCTTACAGCTCTGGCTGCCCTCGCCTGCCTGTCTCTGGTGGGGGATTGGCTGGTCCCCAGCTGGGTAGCTCTGCTCAGTCCTTTGTTCTGTGAGCAGGCCTGGCAGTGTCTTAGGTTAAGGCTCTTCGCTATCCCACAGTCTGGCTTGCTATCTTAAGTTCCCTCAGATTGCCCTTTGGGCATTCAGGCCTGGTCCTTACTCTCAGCAATGCAGCTTGCACCTCCCTGTCCAGTCCCCGCTTGCTAGAGGCTGGTGAGGTCGTCTGCACCGATTCTCCTCTGGAGGTTACCTTTGGGCATGTAATCTGTGGCTTTTAATTATTTATTTTTCCTCCCAGTTATGTTGCCCTTTGAGGTTCCAAGGCTCGCCACAGATTCACCAGAGAGAGTGTTTCCTGGTGTTTGAAAACTTCTTTCTTTTTTAAGACTTCCTTCCTGGGACGGATCTCCATCCCTACCTCTTTTGTCTCTCTTTATCTTTTATATTTTTTCCTACCTCCTTTTGAAGACAGCGGGCTGCTTTTCTGGGTGCCTGATGTCCTCTGCCAGCATTCAGAAGTTGTTTTGTGGAATTTACTCAGCGCTCAAATGTTCTTTTGATGAATTTGTGGGGAAGAAAGTGGTCTTCCTATCCTATTCCTCTGCCATCTTAGGACCGCTCCCCCCATACAAAAGTTCTTAAATTTAAGTCCTGCTTATTTTTATTTTTGTTTTTATTTCTTCTACCTTAGGAGAAAGACCTAAGAAAATATTGCTGTGGTTTATATCAAAGAGTGTTCTGCCTATGTTCTCTTTCAGAAAGTTCATGGTTTCAGGTCTTACTTTAGGTCTTTAATCCATTTTGAATTTATTTTTGTATATCCTGTGAGGAAATGTTCTAATTATTGTTTTACATGTAGTAGTCCAGTTATCCCAGCAACACTTGTTGAAGAGACTGTCTGTTCTTCATTGTACATTCTCATCTCTTGTCAAAGATTAATTGACTGTAGGTTTGTGTTTATTTTTGAGCTTTCTATTCTGTTCCATTGATATATGTGTATGTTTTTGCTGTTACCATAATGTTTTGATTACTCTGGATTTGTAGTATAGAAAGTATTACACTTCCAGCTTTCTTCCTTTCTCTGAAGATTTTTGGCAATTTGGGACCTTGTTGGTTCCATATGTATTTTAAGATTATTTGTTCTTGTTCTGTGGAAAATGGCATGGGCATTTGGATAGGGATTACATTAAAATTGTGGATTTGGGGGAGGGGTAATATGGCCATTGTAACAATATTAATTCTGCCAGTCCAAGAGCAGTGGATATCTTTCCATTTCTTTGTATCATCTGTAATTTCCTTCATCAATGTTTTATATTTTTCAGAGTCCTTCGTTAACTCTATTCATAGATTTTTTTTCCTTTTGATGCAATATTAAATGTGATTTCATTTTTTTCTTTCTGATATATCATTAGTATATAGAAACAGAAGAGATATATGTATATTAATCTTGTTGAATCTTTATGAATTTTTTACTTGGTTTTAATAGTTTGGGGATGGAGACTTTAGGATTTTCTATATAAAGAGTTATGTCTTCTCCAGATAGTGGCAGTTTTACCTTTTGCCTTCTTATTTGTATAGAATTTCTTCCTTTTCTTGTCTAATTGATATGGTTAGGATTCTTAATACTTAGGGCTTCCCTCACAGTTCAGTTGGTAAAGAATCTGCCTGAAATGCAGGAGACTCAGGTTCGATTCCTCTGTTGGGAAGATCCCCTGAAGAAGGAAGTGACCTACTCTAGTATTCTTTCCTGGAGAATCCCATGGACAGAGGAGCCTGGTGGGTTACAGTCCATGGGGTCACAAGAGTTGGACATGACTGACTGACTTCAACTTCACTTCACTTCCTAATACTGTGCTAAATAGAACAAGCAAGAGTGGACATTCTTGTCTTGTTCCCCATTTTAGCAGGAAGGCTTTCAGCTTTTCACTGTTGATGCTGGCTGTTGGTTTGTCATAAATAGTTATTATTATTTTGAGGTATTTTCCCTTTATACACACTTTGATGAGCTTTTTATTTATGAATGAATTTTGTCAAATGCTTTTCTGTGTCTATTGAGAGCTCAGATGGTTTTTACCATTCTTTTAGGGTAGGTTTACTATTGCTGAATTCTTTTAGTTTGTGCTTGTCTCTTCTATGGTCAATGGTAATCTCATTAGGTAGATTATCATAGGTTGCAAAGTTGTTCCCTTTCTGCATTTAAAACATATCATGGCCATTCCCTTATGGCCTGCAAAATTTCTCCAGAGAAATCAGCTGATAACCCTTTGTGGATTCCTTTGTATATCACTTTTGTTTTTCTATTGTTGCTTTTATAATTCTATTTTCATCTTTAAATTTTTCCATTTTAATCATGATATGTTTTAATGTGGGTTGTTTGGGTTCATCTTACTTGGGTCCTTCTGTGCTTCTTGTACTTGGATATCTGTTTCCTTCTTTAAGTTTGGGAAATTTTCAGCTATATTTTTGTTAAATGCATTTTTATTATCCCCTCTCTCTACTTTCCTTCTAGAATCCCTATACTGTGAATATTGGCATACTTAATGTTATCCCAGAGATCTTACAGATTACTGTCATTATTTCTGTTGTTCTGATATAGTTATTTCCTTTATTCTATATTCCAGATTACTATTCCTCTTAGTGATTTTTTTTATTAATTTAAAGTACTGAAGTATCTGTTTATGGTTGGATTAAAAAAAAATTTTTTTCTAGCTCCTTGCTAGAAAAACTGGTATTTAGATCAATCCTTTTCCCTAATCCATTTTCATTTTTTATTACCAATGTCTTGAATGTTTTATCTACTACATTGTTTCCTTTTGTCACATTATTTATATTTGGACAGTTTTGTCTTGCTCTTTCAACTTAGTTGTTACTCTTCCTTTTCATTTTGATTAATTTTTTCTGTTTCTATGAATTTGGGTGAAAGCTTCCTTTTTTGTTATTGAAGCAGTATTCTTATGTTGGAATGTCCCCACATAGACTGTCTGCTTAATGCCTTTGGTAGAAGCGCTGGATTTGATGTGGACACCAATTACATTTTTTTCTCAGTGTTAACTGGCAGTTATTACCTTGGTACAAGTTGGGGTTGGAGATGGAGGAGCTAGATATTGCACAGTGTGTGAGGCAGGGCTTCCTCTCAGCTTAGTGACAGTCACTACCCTGCCAAGGTTGGGGTTTCAGGTAAAGTCCACTGCTGGAGCAGAAGCCCGGAGGGTTGACCTTGAATTGGCACTATTCTCTTTAAAGGTATTTTTCCTTTTCCTTTTACTGTGACATTTGCCCCAAAGGATGGAAACAAGTAGGTCTCGTGTGCATGCAGAAGTCTGATGCTCTGCTTGTGTATGCAGCTTCACTGATGTGCAACCTATGATCCCTTCTTTCTCCAAGTCATGGCTATCTAACACCTAGTGCTGAGCAGTGGCATTGGATGAGTAGTTCCTGAGCATTTTCTTCGTGTAGGCTGGTGTGTACAGTTAGGTGGTCACAGGAAATCTGGCAGCTGCACTGCTGTCAGAAGTCTGGCTTCTTCTGGGGTGCGGCTTGAACAAACACCAACAATGTCCATTGCTGTCTCACCTGAGCTCTGCCTTGGAACTAGATCACCTCAACATTCCAAGGTCAGTTTTTCCCCAGGTCTCAGCTTCCCTAGATCTAATACTACACTATTAGCTGGAGTGAGCATGACTGAAGGGTTTACTTGGCTCAGTCTTGGAGTGCAGTGAAGCAATTTCAGGAAACCTGGCAACTTCTAGGGCATACCCTCTTTCTGCCCTGCTTGGCAGGAAGTCAGCACTCTAGTGCTCCTCACAAGTGAAGTCCAGGCTTCTCCAGTCTTTCTATCTCATTGATGCTTCAACTGACCAAGGGAGCCATTCTCCTACTTGGGACACCCAGTTTGTTTTTCAACCTGCTTACTCCTCACAGGAGGTATCCTCCTTTGTAATCTCCCTTTTCCTCTGAATCTCCTCCCAGGAGCAGAGGTCCCATCCTAAATTGTTTTCTTCCTGTTCAACCCTATTTTGTGTTTGTCTTTCTTACTACCTTGGTTGTACAGGGGTACTACTGCTAGTTTCCAGTGAAATTTGTTCCACGTGTGTGTGTGTAAATATATATCCATGTTATGTTAATATATATTTGTTAATTTTATTGAACAGCAATTAGCATATACTGTTTTATTTGTTTCAAGTGTACAACATTGTGTTTGATATTTTTATAAGTTGTAAAATGAGCACTGACATAAGATCCATCACCATACAAATGGTTACAATATTATTGATCATACAGTAATCAATATGTATACATTATATTCCTGTCATTTTATTTTTTTAAATTTGATAGTCACAAGTGAAATAGCATATAATCAGTAGAGACTATATCCTTGCTACTCAAAATGTGACCCACAGACCAGCAGCATTGGAATCACCCAGAAACCAGTGATTAATTAAGACAACCCCACCCCAGATTTCCATAATCAGAAGCAACAGTTTAACAAATTGGCAGGTAATTCTTATATATATTAAGTCTGACATGGACTATTCTAAAAATTTTCTGCATCTCTAAGGTGGACACAACATAACTCATAAAATTGTGCAGATTTATTAGTATATAAAAAACACTATGTAAATGTATGAGTTTATAAAAATAATAATTGTTTTCATTTATACTAGCTCAGCCATTCATATTAGCATTTTATCCTCCATCTTCATATAAATAACACACATAGTTGGAGTTCTTGTGTTTGTTGGGGGAGATGAGCTCCATGTCCTCTTACTCTGACACCTTGATTTTACCCATTTAAAATATATTTGTTCTAAGTATAAGATGGTATTATACTTTTTAAAAACTTTTTAAAATATAAATTTATTTATCTTAATTGGAGGTTAATTACTTTATAATATTGTATTGGTTTTGCCATATGCTTTTTGTTTCAATTATAACAAATGATTCAGGAAACTCATGAGGAGAAGGATAGTCTATTGTATTTCTCTATAACTTTCCTCTTTCCATTGCTCTTTCTTCCATTTTTTTCATCCAAGATTCCTTCTTTTATAAGTTCCTTTTTTTGTGTGTAAAAAATTTCGTTTAGAATTTCTTTAGGGATAGATAAGCTAGAGTCACATTCTTTTAGTTTTCTATCATTTAATGATTTTTAAATGTCTTCTTCATTCCTGAAATATAGATTTCCTGGATAATAAACTCACAGTTGTCAATTCTTTTAATACTTGAAAATTTTGTGCTATTTGCTTCTGACTTTCCTGGTTTTGGAGAAAGCTACTGATATTCAAATTGATGTTCTTCTATAGGTATTTTGTATTTTGTTCTTGGTTGCTTTGAATACTTTTACTTTGCCTTTATTTTTCAGAAGTTTAGTTATGTCTAGACATGTATTTATTTGAGTTAGTCCTATTTTGAGTTTATTCAGTTTCTTCAAACTTTGTGCATGCTCAGTTGCACAGTCGTGTCTGACTCTTTATGACCCTATGGACTGTAACCCACCAGGCTCCTCTGTACATGGGATTTTCCAGGCAAAAATACTGGAGTGGATTGCTATTTCCTTCCCCAAGGTATCTTCCTGATCCAGGGATCACACTCAGGTCTACTGCATTGTCAGGTGGATTCTTTACACTGAGCCACATTGGAAGCCCAGTCTTTAGTCCTATGTATTTTACTAAATTTGGGAAATTTTCAGCACTTAGAGCCTCACTGTTCCTCCTTGCCTTCATAGACTCTGATCATATGAAAGTTGTATCATTTGTTATTGTCCTACAGGTCCTTACAGTTGTTCATTATTTTATTAATCTGTTTTTTTTTCCTCTGTAGTTCAGGTTGAATACTGTTCTTTCCTCAAATTAATTGATTCTGTCCCTTCCTATATCTACTACATTAATGAGCTTATCAAGTGACTATTTAAAAATTGAAATTATTGTATATTTTAGCT
The DNA here is from genome assembly GCA_917880005.1 of Nanger dama. NCBI lineage: Eukaryota > Metazoa > Chordata > Mammalia > Artiodactyla > Bovidae > Nanger > Nanger dama. The sequence continues at coordinate 2,909,455 of CAKJTW010000073.1, read as the reverse complement.
CTATAATTTCCAAATGATCATATTTTAACTTCTAGTTTTTTGTTGGTATTTCAACTTTTGAACATGTTTCATGAGAATTTTTAATTTCTTATTTAAACATACATGATGTCAGAGTTGAAATTCCTGTCAAATCAATCCAATATCTAATCCTCTTAGATAAACTGGTGTCAATTAAGAGCCCCTTGGCATTCAAGTTATAATTTTTCAGCTTTTTGATATAATGCGTTATTTTTTATTGTATCCTGGGAAATTTGATTATACTAGGAGAAAGTGAAAGTCTCTCAGTCGTGTCCGACTCTTTGTGACCCCATGGGCTATAGAGTTCATGGAATTCTCCAGGCCAGAATACTGGAATGGGTAGCAGTTTCCTTCACCATGAGATCTCCCCAACCCAGGGATCGAACCCAGGTCTCTGACATTGCAGGTGGATTCTTTACCAGCTGAGCTACCAGAGAAGCCAAAGTCTTATGTAAATCTTCCATTTTATAAAGTAGCCACCCTGTTTAAGTATAACACACAGGTCCTGAAACTACTTGTGGGATGTGTTCCAATGACATTCTAATTTTTCTGCAGCTTCATGATGGTTTTTTGGTCTGCATCAGTTCAGTTCAGTTCAGTTCAGTCACCATGTGTGTCCATGACCACCTCTTGAAGTTTACTCAAACTCATGGCCATCAAGTCAGTAATGCCATCCAACCATCTCATCCTCTGTCATCCCCTTCTCCTGCCTTCAATCTTTTCCAGCATCAGGGTTTTTTTTTTCCCAATGGGTCAGTTCTTCACATCAGATAGCTAAAGTACTGAAGTTTCAGAATCAGCATCAGTCCTTCCAATGAATATTCAGGACTGATTTCCTTTAGGATGGACTAGTTGGATTCCTTGCAGTCCAAGGGACTCCCAAGAGTCTTCTCCAACACCACAGTTTCAAAAGCATCTATTCTTTGGTGCTCAGCTTTCTTTATAGTCCAGCTCTCACATCCATACATGACTACTGGAGAAACCATAGCTTTGACTAGATGGACCTTTATTGGCAAAGTGATGTCTCTGCTTTTTAACATGCTGTCTAGGTTGGTCATAAGTTTTCTCCCAAGGAGCAAACTTCTTTTAACTTCATGGCTGCATTCACTGTCTAGTACTTTTGGAGCCCCAAAAAATAAAGTCTGTTACTGTTTCCCCATCTATTTGCCATGAAGTGATGGGACCGGATGCCATGATCTTAGTTTTCTGAATGCTGAGTTTTAAGCCAACTTTTTCACTCTCCTCTTTCACTTTCATCAAGAGGCTCTTTAGTTCTTCTTTGATTTCTGCCATAAGGGTGGTGTCATATACATATCTGAGGTTATTGATATTTCTGCTGGCAATCTTGATTCCAACTTCTCTTTCATCCAGCCTGGCATTTCTCATGAGGTACACTACACATAAGTTAAATTAGCAGGGTAACAATATACAGCCTTGACATATTCTTATTAAAAGCCAGTCTATTGTTCCATGCCCATTTCTAACTGTTGCTTCCTGACCTGCATAGATTTCTCAGGAGGCAGGTCAGGTGGTTGGATATTACCATCTCTTGAAGAATTTTCCCCAGTTTGTTGTGATCTATGCAGTCAATGGCTTTAATGTAGTAAGTAAAGCAGAAGTAGGTGTTTTTTCTAGAATTCTCTTGCTTTTTCTGTGATCCAACAAATGTTGGCAATTTGATGATCACTGGTTCCTCTTCCTTTTCTAAATCCAGCTTGAACTTCTGAAAATTCTTGGTTCATGTGCTGTTGAAGACTTGCTCGTAGAATTTTGAGCATTACTTTACTAGTGTGTGAGATGAGTGCAATTGTGTAGTAGTTTGTGCATTCTTTGGCATTGCCTTTCTTTGGGATTGGAATGAAAACTGACGTTTTCCAGTCCTGTGGCCACTGCTGAGTTTTCCAAAGGTGCTGGTATATTGAGTGCAGCACTTTCACAGCATCATCTTTTAGGATTTGAAATAGCTCAACTGGAATTCCATCACCTCCACTAACTTTGTTTGTAGTAATGCTTCATAAGGCCCACTTAACTTCACACTCCAGGATATCTGGCTCTAGGAGAGTGCTCACACCATTGTTGTTGTCTGGGTCATGAAGATCTTTTTGTATAGTTCTTCTGTGTATTCTTGCCACCTCTTCTTAATATCTTCCATTTCTGTTAGATATGGACCATTTCTCTCCTTTGTTGCACCAGTCTTTGCATGAAATGTTCCCTTGGTTTCTTTAATTTTCTTGAAGACATATCTACTGTTTCCCATTCTATTGTTTTCCCTGTTTCTTTGCATTGACTACTGAGGAAGGCTTTCTTATCTCTTCTTGCTATTCTTTGGAACTTTGCATTCAAATGGGTATAACTTTCCTTTTCCCTTTTGCCTTTTGCTTCTCTTCTTTTCACAACTATTTGTAGGGCCTCCTCAGATAACCATTTTGCCTTTTTGCATTTATATTTCCTGGGGATGATCTTTTCTTGGGGATGATCCCTGTCTCCTGTACAGTGTCACAAACCTCCATCCATAGTTCTTCAGCCACTGTGTCTATCGGATCTAATCCCTTGAATCTATTTGTCACTTCCACTGTATAATTGTAAGGGATTTGATTTAGGTAATACCTGAAAGTTGTAGTGGTTTCCCCTACTTTATTCAATTTAAATCTGAATTTGGCAACAAGTTGTTCATCATCTGAGCCTTGGTCTGCTTGGTTAATATCATACTTTTAGGTCTGACATTGATTCCCACTGATGTTGTTCGATGAAGTGCTTGCAGATGGGGGAAAGGAGCCTTCTTCCATTGGAAACAAAACATTTTTTTTCCAGGCTGGACAGTTATTGTTGTTGCTGCCCAGTAACTTGGGAATAGAGAGATTTTCCTGAATTAGGGTCATTTTTTGGGTGTGGTGCCTCTTGCAGATGACTCCTTCCACATGCAGCACCAGTGTCTCTGAGAAAATGAGGTCGACAGAGAAAGAGTGTGTCCCTGGCTGATGTTGCTTTTAATGCCATTATACTCTGTGCCCTTGCACCTAGTTTTGTTGTATCTCTATTTGGTGGGGGGAGGGGGAATGTCAGGACCTGCAGGGAAAGAGAACACTTCCTAGTTTGGCACTTTTTGTGGTAAGAACACCTCTGCTGGTACCCACAGTGTCCGCACGTTAATTGTGTGGAGAATGAATTTTCATGTTTGGTAAGGAGAGGGGTATCTCAAGCCCAATAGGGAGAACATTTTCTTATTATTAATAAGGCTTCCAATTGATTTCCCTTGCCTAGTGTTTTTAAGTAACAATCCCTTTAGATCAGAGGGATTGTTATACCTACGAGTGCCACCATCTGTTGTTAAATTTGGGGTAAATGCCAGGCCTGGGTCACCATTTTCTGTTGGATGAGAAAGTGAGATATCCTGCTGATGTGTTTTCCTCTGATTCTGGGGTCACTAACAAGTTCTATTTCTTTTTTTCAAGCTTTAGCATCCTCTTTTTACTGTCTCTTATTTCCAAGATTTACAGTTCTATATAGTGGGACTGGTTCAAAATTGGGAAAGGAGGACCTGAGGCTGTATATTATCACCCTGCTTATTTAAGTTGTGTCCAGAGTACATCATGCAAAATGCTGGGCTGGATAAAGCACAAGCTGGAATCAAGATTGCCAGGAGAAATATCAATAACCTCGGATATGCTAATGATACCACCTTTATGGCAGAAAGTGAAGAGGCACTAAAGAGCCTCTTGATGAAGGTGAAAGAAGAGAGTGAAAAAGCTGGCTTAAACCTCAACATTCAAAAAACAAAGATTATGGTATCAGGTCTCCCCACTTCATGGCAAATAGATGGGGAAACAATGGAAACAGTGACAGGCTTTATTTTCTTGAGTTCCAAAATCACTATAGATGGTGACTGAGCCATGAAATTAAAGAACACTTACTCCTTGGAAGAAAAGCTATGACCAACCTAGACAGCATATTAAAAGCAGATACATCACTTTGCTGACAAAGGCCTGTCTAGTCAAAGCTATGATTTTTCCAGAAATTATGTATGGATGTGAAAACTGGACCATAAAGAAGGAAGAGTGCCAAACAATTGATGCCTTCAAGCTGTGGTAACAGAGAACACTCTTGAGACTCCCTTGGTGTGCAAGGATATCAAACCAGTCAATCCTAAAGGAAATCAATCCTGAATATCATTGCAACGACTGATGCTGAAGTGAAGCTCCAATACTTTGGTCACCTGATGCAAAGAGCTAACTCATTGGAAAAGAGCCTGATTCTGGGAAAGACTGAAAATAAGAGAAGAAGGTGATGGCAGAGGACAAGATTGTTGGATGACATCCCTGACTAACTGGGTATGAGTTTGAGCAGGCTCCGGGAGATGGTGATGGACAGAGAAGCCTGGCTTGCTATAGTGCATGGTGTCACAAAGAGTCACATATGACTGAGTGACTGAAGAAAAAAAAAAAAAAAAACAATAGTGGAAAAGAGAAGATAAAGACAAGATTCCGCCTTCATCTTGTCTGCATCATAAGTCTCAATTCTGTGGGTTTTGGCAATTATTAGTTTGATGCTAAAATATTTGCAGCTTTTGCATTGTTAAAATTTGCCATTTCCTATCGGAATACATTCTAAATAAATGTGGTTATGTCATACATCATTTTAATGCACACTTCTTGCTTTAGGGTTTTTTTTTTTTTTTTTGCTAATGACATGCTACTTGTTTATTTTATATTTATTTTAAACTATAGAAATGACGTTAGACAGAAAGAAAATTTGAATGATTTTCTTATTTGAGTTCAAAATGGATGTTAAAGCAGTGGAGACAACTCCCAACACCAATAATGCATTTGGCCAAGGAACTGTTAACAGTGCATGGAGACTCAAAAAGTTTTACAAAGGAGATGAGAGCCTTGAAGATGAGCAGTATAGTGGCTGGCCATTGGAAGCTGACAATGACAACTGAGAGTCATCATGGAAGCTGATCTTCTTATGACTATATGATAAGTTGCCAAAGAACTCAATGTCAACCATTCTATGGTCCTTTGGCATTTGCGGCAAATTGGAAAGGTGAAAAAGCTCAATAAGTGGATGCCTCCTGAGGTGAATGAAAAACAAAATAGTTCATTTTGATGTGTTATCTTCTCTTATACTACACAACAACAATGAACTATTTCTCAAATGGATTGTGATGTGCTATGAAGTGGATTTTATTATGACAGTCAGTGATGACCAGCTCAGTGGTTTGACCAAGAAGAAGCTCCAAAGCATTTCTCAAAGCCAAATGTTCACCAAAAAAGTTCATTGTCACTTTTTGGTGATTTGCTGCTGGTCTAATCCACTACAGCTTTCTGAATTGCAGTGAAACCATTACATGTGAGAAGTACGCTCAGCAAATCAATGAGATACACCAAAAACTGCACTGCCTTCTGCTGGAGTCCAGTCCCGGTGGATCCAGGGAATTCGAAGAGGGGACAGCATTGGTGAGGAAAACTTATTTATGAATTAATATAAGATTAGATTAGGAAGAAATAGTGTAGTAGGAAAATTAAATGGAGAAAAGATGCTGAATAACTTGGTTTATGTGGAAAGCCAATGAAGTTCCAGACAAGGAGCTTGCACCATCTACATTAGGCCATTGGTGTCCGTTTGAGTATCGGAGAGTGCCCCGCCTTGGGCTCTCTCTTACGGATCTTAGAAGCCAGGACAAGTAAGTAGACATGGTGAGCCTCCACACCCCAGATGGGAATTCAGCCTGAAATTAAAGTAAAGAGGAGACACGGATGAAACTAGTCCAGCGACTAGCTTTGGCCCCTATTGTCTAGAAAGGCCTTTTATACCTTTCAGATTGTACATAGAGATCAATGGGTAATACAAAATTATGCAGTGTTAGCAGTCCAGACTCATATCAAAACCAGGATTTTCTCTCTGCATACCTAGTTGTATATACAAGTCTTAGGTAATTTACATCATCTTCCAGCCAAAAGGGTCAATTAACATTTTACAGCGTTTTTTCTGATAAGGGTTTGTCAACCAAAAGACTTATTTGTGTTGATTTTCCCAAAGTCCGGTGCCACTCTCAGAAAGCACTAAATAAAGTTACATTCTTACATAGCAAAAATACAGCAATTTATAACAAGTAAAAGGAGTACAGTGATTTATAACAAAAGAAAAATAATTAACTCAAAAGTCTAGTGTTGTTAACATCAAAACTACTATATATCTTTTTTCCATATCCCATTTACATTGATTAACATCCTCCCAGGTGCCTAAAAGGTAAAGAATATGGAGGCCTGGCAGCAGTCATTGAGTCAACAGTGAAAACCCTCTACCAATATAATTTTTAACTCTTTAGAAAAGGCTCTGTATCTTTAAGATGCTTTTAAGCTTTGTGCCTCTCGTGGTTGGGGGGCTGTAAGCAATTCACAAGCTGTAAGAGGTCCGGGGGAACCTGTTAGGCAAGCTAGAGAGCTATCAGAGGGGTTTAACTGAAACATCCCTTTCAAATGCAGAAGACTAAAGCTCTGATTTGACTATTTCCAGGGAATATCAGAAGAGTAGAGTACAAAAGTCAGCAGATTTTTGGTTTCTGGGGTACATGCTCAGGAAATTCCAGGGGGAACCCCTGAAACTTGATCACTTCCTTGCATTTTGTCAGGCTTCCTTTCTCATGACCTTGTCATGGGCAGGATTCCTCACGCTGGCTCCCAGCAGCCTTCAAGCCAGAGTTGGTCAACAGAAAGGGTGCAATTCTTCTCTAGGACAATGCTCGACTGCATATTGCACAACTAGTACTTCAAAAGTTAAACAAATTGAACTACAAAGTTTTGCCTCATCTGCCATATTCACCTGACCTCTCACCAACCAACTATCACTTCCTCAATCATCTCAACAAATTTTTGCAGGGAAAACAGTCCACAAATAGCATGCTGAAGAAAATTCTTTGTAAGAATTCTTCAAATCCTGAAGCACAGATTTTTATGCTACAAGAATTAACAAAATTGTTTCTCATTGGCAAAAATTTATTGATTTTAATGGCTCCTATTTTGATTAATAAAGATATGGTTGAGCCCAGTTACACTGATTTAAAATTCACTGTCCGAAACTACAATTATATTTGCACCAACTTAATATATAGCACTGAGTGTCTGCTATCACAGTTTCATAGAGAATAGCTCCATTACCCTGAAAGTCCTCTTATGTTATACTTTGACAGTCAATTCTTATACTTCTAACCTCTGACAATTGATGATGTATTTTCATTCCTAATAATTTTGCTTTTCTAAAATCTCATGAAAAGAAATCTTTAAATAAGAAGCCTTTTTTGAGATTCTTTTAAAAAGTTTGTTTAGTTTTAATTGAAAAATAATTGCTTTACCATATTGATTTTACTTCTGTCATACATCAACATGAATTAGCTATTAGAATACATACGTCCCCTCCCTTGTGAACTGCTGTCCCACCTCCCACCCATCTAGGTCGTTACACAGCCCTGGTTTATCTATTTTTACATATGGTAGTGTATTCAATATCACAGTAATCCAAGTCATACCCCAACCAGTAATGCTGAAGAAGCTTAAACTGAATGGTTCTATGAAGACCTACAAGACCTTCTAGAATTAATACCCCAAAAGAAGAATTTTTTTTTTTTTCTCTTAGGGGACTGGAATGCAAAAGTAGGAAGTCAAGAAACACCTGGAGTAACAGGCAAATTTGGCCTTGGAGTACAAAATGAAGTGGGTCAAAGGCTACTAGAGTTTTGTGAAGATAATGAGCTGGTCATAGAAAATACCCTCTTCCAACAACACAAGAAAAGACTACACATGGACATCACCAGATGGCCAATGCTGAAATTGGATTGATTATATTCTTTGCAGCCAAAGATGGAGAAGCTCTATATGGTCTGCTGACTGTGGCTCAGATCATGAACTCCTTATTGCCAAATTCAGACTTAAATTGAAGAAAATAGGGTAAACCACTAGATCATTCATTTATGACCTAAATCAAATCCCTTATGATTATGCAGTGGAAGTGAGAAATAGACTTAAGGGACTAGATCTGATAGACAATGTGCCTGATGAACTATCGACACAGGTCCATGAAACTGTACAGGAGGCAATGATCAAGACCATGTCCAAGAAAAAGAAATGCAATAGCAAAAATGGTTGCCTGAGGAGGCCTTACAAATATCTGAGAAAAGAAGATAAGTGAAGGGCAAAGGAGAGAAGGAAAAATATACCCATTTGAATGCAGAGTTCCAAAGAATAGCAAGGAGAAATAAGAAAGCCTCAGTAATCAATGCAAAGAAATAAAGGAAAAGAGTAGAATGGGAGAGACTAGAGATGTCTTCAAGAAAATTAGAGATATCAAGGGAACATTTCATGCAATTATGGGCAAAATAAAGGACAGAAATGGTATGAGCCTAACAGAAACAGACGATATTAACAAGAGATGGCAAGAATACAAAGAAGAACTATATAAAAAAGATCTTCATGACCCAGATAACCACCCATCACTTCATTGAAAATAGATAGGGAAACAATGAAAACATGACAGACTTTATTTTCTTGGGCTCCAAAATCAATGCAGACCGTGACTGCAACCATGAAATTAAAAGTCACTTACTCCTTGGAAGAAAATCTATGACAACCTAGACAGCATATTAAAAAGCAGAGACATCACGGCCAACAAAGGTCTGACTAGTCAAAGCCATGCTTTTTCCAGTAGTCATGTATGGACGTGAGAGTTGGACTATAAAGAAAGCTGAGTGTCGAAGAATGGATGCTTTTGAACTGTGATGTTGTAGAAGATTCTTGAGAGTCCCTTGGGTTCAAGGAGATCAAACCCATAAATCCAAAAGGAAATCTATCCTGAATGTTCATTGGAATGACTGATGCTGACGCTGAAACTCCAATACTTTGGCCACCTGATGTAAAGAACTGACTCATTGGAAAATACCCTGGTGTTGGGAAAGATTGAGGGCAACAGGAGAATGGAATGACAGAGGATGAGATGGTTGGATGGTATCACTAACTCAATGTACATGAGTTTGAGCAAGCTCTGGAAGTTGGTGATGAACAGTAAAGTCTGGTGTGCTGCTGTCCATGGTGTCACAAAGAGTTGGACATGACTGAGCAACTGAACTGAACAGATTGTATATGTTTCCATGCTACTCTTTCCATTCAATAAGTAGTCTTTTGTATCTAGTGTTCTGGATAGTATTCTATTATGTGGATATACCTTAATTTATTTTTACATTTCAGATTGACTGTATTATTGGTATTTTATGTTCAGTTCTTGGGAATGACATATTTTCTGAGTCTCTTCTGCTTTCAAAGTCATTATTTAGACATTTCTGCCTATTCTGAGTCTTTCAGATATGAAAGCTCCCTGCCAATCCATAGAAAGTGAAGGAATTAGCACCATATTTCCAAAAATTTTTTAAACAGTATGTCCATAGTAACACAGAAAGTTATAGCAGAAGAGTCAGGACTTAAATCCCTAATATTCAGTTACAGCCCAGTACTAGAAAGCATTCAGAGGAAAATAAGTATGTCTTAAAATGATGGAAAATAGATCTTTAGGGAGACTAAATATTGAAGTATATGACCTGATAAAAGAGAGAATTTAGAAAATAGTTTGAAAATCCTTTTTAAACATACAAAAGAACATAATTATTAAGCATCAATAGGATGATACACAATAGACCTGAGATGTAAAATGGGAAGCCTAGAGTTATTTTGCCTTTAAAAGTAGATTAGAGAGAAAGAAAGATATGTTATAGAAACCCATCTACTTCAGGGCTGTGGATTGGGACTAGAGGGGGTCTAATGATCTGGCTATGCTTCCCTGCTCCAGCATCTCTGGTTTACAGAGAAGTTCTAGAAAAGAAATGGATGTTTTTACTGAATAAAACCTGTTTGTATAATCTTTGGTGCTTAGAATGTCAGGGCCAGAAAGAATCTGAAAGATAGTCAAGTCCAAACTCCCTACTTCAAAGATGAGGAAACTGAGGCCAAGTGAAGGGAAATGACTTTTATAAGGTCAAGTAGGGGAATTGAAAGCAGGGTTTCCTAACTCCTGAGCATTCATATTGATGTGTTCTGAAGCTCATCATCTGCAGACCCATCCAGATGGGTTTAATCACTTCATTAAATAACTTTTCACTGATCAGTATTTGCCAGTGTCCGGTAATTTTTAGTCTTCACCCACTTGTGATATTAAATAAGGGCACATGATGAATATAGGAATATTATTTATACTGATTCTTGACCCTACATAAATACTCCAATTCCTGGCAATCTATCCTTTAAATATTTCTAAAGCTCTCACATGTTCCACATGTATTTATGTCCATTATTCCTTTTGCTACCTCTATTCTGTCAGGTCCTACAGCCTTTCCTATGCACCACCACTGGAGGCCTCATTATCCCCTAGCTACTAGAAGGCTTATGTCAAAGAAAAGTGTTGAAAGTACTTTTCTTCCCTTTGTGTTCTGTATTTTCAAAAATGCTACTAATCAGGACTACTGAATGTTTATTTGGTTTTCAGCAGAAGAGATCTTTCATAAATTCTTCCAAACTGCCACCTTCTTCCTTTAGATTGAATGTGATTTGAGTTGCCTTTTTGACTCTGTTGCACATAGACCTCTGACAAGACAGCCCACTGGTTTACCAAACATGCTACATCTGTCTGAATTCTAATTTAGATTTAAACTGGGAACTCCATAACCTCACTTTCTCCCTCCTCCCCACCCAAAACAACTGACACCTAAATGAAAATATCAACTTCTTTGGGTCTCATGAGTTCAAATGGCCAAGACATTGTATTGTATTTTGTTATCCCTTTTGATCAGTGGTTCATAATGGGAGCAATTTTTCACCCCCAGGGAACATTTGGTAATGCCTGGAGACATTTTTGGTTGCCACACCAGTGGTGGGAGTTCTATTAGCATCTGGTGAATAGAGAACTGCTAAACATCCTACAACACACAGGAAAACACTCCCACCATTTACCCACTCACAGACAACAAATTTATCAATAGTGCTAAGCCTGAGAAATCTTATTTTGGAGTAGGGCTAGGATCAAGATAGGCTTAACACTAAGCCATATGCTCTATGATTTTTGGCTTATTCAGAAAACTACAATTGAGCTACCACTTCTGGGAATACATATGCTAATAATAATAGTGAAAGATTACACAGCATGTTTTTTTTATGTGCCAGGCATAAAATATTTATTGAGGGTACATCATGTGCTAAGTACTCTTTTAGGCTCAGTTCAGTTCAGTTCAGTTCAGTCTCTCAGTCGTGTCCAACTCTTTGCGACCCCATGAATCGCAGCACACCAGTCCTCCCTGTCCATCACCAACTCCCGGAGTTCACTCAAGCTCACGTCCATCGAGTTGGTAATGCCATCCAGCCATCTCATCCTCTGTCATCCCCTTCTCCTCCTGCCCCCAATCCCTCCCAGCATCACAGTCTTTTCCAATGATTTAACTCTTTGCATGAGGTTGCCAAATTTTCAGCTTTAGCATCATTCCATCCAAAGAAATCCCAGGGCTGATCTCCTTCAGGATGGACTGGTTGGATCTCCTTGCAGTTCAAGGGACTCTCAACAGTCTTCTCCAATACCACAGTTCCAAAGCATCAATTCTTTGGCACTCAGCCTTCTTCACAGTCCAACTCTCACATCCATACATGACCACTGGCAAAACCATAGCCTTGCCTAGACAGACCTTTGTTGGCAAAGTAATGTCTCTGCTTTTGAATATACTGTCTAGGTTGGCCATAAATTTCCTTCCAAGGAGTAAGCATCTCTTAATTTTATGGCTGCAGTCATCATCTGCAGTGATTTTGGAGGCCAAAGAGATAAAGTCTGACACTGTTTCCACTGTTTCCTCCATTCATTTCCCAGGAAGTGATGGGACCAGATGCCATGATTTTCGTTTTTGAATGTTGAGCTTTAAGCCAAATTTTTCACTCTCCTCTTTTACTCTCATCAAGAGGCTTTTTAGTTCCTCTTCCCTTTCTGCCGTAAGGGTGGTGTCATCTGCATATCTGAGGTTACTGATATTTCTCCCAGCAATCTTGATTCTAGCTTGTGCTTCTTAAAGCCGAGAGTTTCTCATGATGTACTCTGCTAGGCATGGGCAAATGGTTTATTGTAAAGGTCTAGATAGTATATATAGATACTATATATAGATAGTATCTATATATACTATCTAGATATAATATATATACTATATAGTATATATAGATACTATATATACTATAATATACTATATATATATTATATATACAATATATACTATATACATATATAGTTACTATCTATAGATAGTATATATAGATATATATAGAGATAGTATATATAGATACTATATATACTATAGTATATTATATATATATAGTATACTATAGTATATATAGTATCTATATAGTATACTATAGTATAATATATATATATATAGTATATATATATAGTATATATAGTATATATATATAGTATATATATATAGTATATAATATATATATAGTATATACTGTAGTATATATAGTATATATATAGTATGCTATAGTATATATAGTATCTATATATACTATCTCTATATATATCTATATATACTATCTATAGATAGTATCTATATATGTATATAGTATATATACAATATATATTATATATTACAGTTCCATGGAATAAGGTCTTGTTGAACTTTACAAATTTTCTCATGTAATAAAATTGATCTTGGCAACACATGTTGCCAGAGAGAATGGCAGTGCATCACCACGAATTTTACACATATCAACATCCTTCTTAGCTGGAACAAACATCCATAACTCAGATTAACACAAGTCCTAAGCAGTTTTGCTTTCCTGAAATAGCTAGAACAGTTTAAATATTTTCTCTCTGTGTGTTTTTAAGGCTTTAAATAAATCACTATTTCAAATTCATTTACTCTTTTCTTGTTCTGAATTATTCAGAGGAGAGTTCCTTCTCAAGGAGGAAGTGCTTAGGAACTGGTCCTATGAAATTAACGAGAAATGAAATTATCATTGGATGCTCTGGTTCTAGTGCCCAAATCGTAATTAATACAGATCACTAGTCTTTTGACTAATGGAATATTGCTAGAAAAACATTATAAACCATCTCTTTCAATGCTAGCCTGTCTACTGTTCATGTACACACAACTTCGTATTTCACAGATGGAGATGGACTCATCTAAGCTTCCTGGTTCTTAAACCAGTACCTTTTCTATGACCCCATGTGCTGCCACTAATGCCAGTATGAGCTACAAGAAATAGGCAAAGCCTATTAGAAAGACTAGAGTTTGGCCTATTAAGTGGATCCCTACTTCCTCTTGTTCTACCTGCCATTGGCCAATAGAAGAATTATATGGCAGCAGATAGTAGAAGGAGAGAGATAAACTAGGGAAGAGAGGGAAATCATCTAATATAAGGTCTCTGCTTATCTGCAGCATGATGTGGGAGAAAGTGAAATGAGTTGGAATAACCTCACCAAGGTCACAAAAGAAGTAACAAAGGTGGGATTTGGATTCTGGTACCTCTGACTTTAAAAGTTTCTTCTCTTTCCACTTACACCAATTTTCCAACAATATCTCTTGCTCTTTAAAAGGCAATTCTTGTTGATGTATGGCAAAACCAATACAATACTGTAAAGTAATTAGCCTCCAATTAAAATAAATTTATATTTAAAAAATAAAAAAAATCACCAGCTAACAGTCAAATAAATAAATAAATAAAAGGCAGGTTTGTTTTGTTCTCAGAAGTTGGATAAGATCAGATCATAGGACCATGTCAAAACTGGAAAGGACCTTTGAGATTACCTATTTCCATGTTTTCTCAACCTCCTCACTTCTAAAAAGTTTTGGATTTAGCTTTTCTCCCGTTTTCAGATGATTTGTCTTTTTAATAAAGAACAGTTACTAAGCAATAATTAGCTTGTGTTACCATTTTTATTGATTAAAGAAATGTATTGGTTGTACAGGGAATGTATAGTCATATGAAATAAGTCTCCATCTATAAGGCATTTACAATTTAGCAGAGAGATATACATGTTGAGTGCATAATTACAGGAGTTATGAATCTTCTCTGAGAAAAATCATCTGGTGGTATAAAAACAAAAATGAAAAATGAGGAAATTTAGCTTAGTCTGTGGAGTCAAAGATGGCTTCCTCAAAGAGGTGACATTCAAGCTGAGACTTGAAATATAATTAACAGTTTTCTAGGTGAAAAGTAGTAGTGGTAATAAAAAGTGATATTTCCAGCACATCATATAAAATGCATACTATTAATATAGCTCATTACTGTCAATGTTGATCTTTTGGATAAGATAGTGTTTTTCAGGCTTAATTTAATTTTAAGTGCAAAGAGTAGTCAAATTTCTGGTTTGAACATTTGGGAGATAAAGGTGGCATTTACCAATCCAGGAGAATTACAGATGACATAGATTTCTTTATTTTGGTGTGAGTGATGGATTGTAAGATTTTGATTGTAAGCATGTTGAGTTTGGATGACTGTAGAATATCCAGTGGTGATGTTAAGTAGGCAGGTAGATGTACCAGTTTGAAACTCAAGAGAAAGGTCTGAACTTGAGTCAATTGGACAAGAATCATTACAGAAAGGCATGGCCACTGACAGGTTTGCCAGGGAGAATGTGTAGAGTAAAAAGAAAAATGCATAAGGCAGTGTCCTGGATATCTGTTATAAACATTGATAAAAGAGGAGACATCAGTATTCAAAATTTTCAGAAGCCAGAAAAATAAGAAAATACAGAATGGGATGTCAGAGAAGCCAGTGGAAGGAAACATTGCAAGGCAAAGTGTTCACATCATCCCAGAATCAGTGAAATGAAGCCTGTACAGTCAGTAGTCATTAACTCAATAAATATATTAGGCCCTTTCCTAGTGTCAGACACTGTTCTAGATACTGGGAGAACACTGATGAACAAGATGGGAAGAATTCATTGACTAAACTGAACAGGATGTAACTTGTCATCTTAGCAAGAGTAATTTCAATGAATTGGTGTGAGTTGATGCCAACCCAGAGTGTCTTGAAAAATGAGCTTGAGGTAAGAAAATAGACATTATAAAAGTACAACCAACTCCTTCAAAAGATTTGATTTGAAGAAAAGGGGAGATATA
This sequence comes from Nanger dama, assembly GCA_917880005.1. NCBI lineage: Eukaryota > Metazoa > Chordata > Mammalia > Artiodactyla > Bovidae > Nanger > Nanger dama. Next base: position 2,894,301 of record CAKJTW010000073.1, on the reverse strand, counting down.
AGGCAGTAGCTGGAGTGGGATATAGGATGCAGAAAATTTTAAAGATGAAGCAGACTTGAACCATATTTCAAGGCCAGGTGGTAGGAATCTATAGTAAGGAAGCGTGAAGATGTATAAGAAAAATGTGACCAGTGCACTTAGTGTGGGCGGCTGTAACCAGTGCACTTAGGACGAATGGCTGTGACCAGTGCACGTAGCTCAGCCAAGAGGAGCTACCCCATGTCCAGGTTAGGGGCAGAAGCCAGGAGAACCCCATGCCTGAGGGGCGGCAGCCAAGAGGAGTGACCATGACCAAGGTGCCCATGACCAAGGTCAGGGGCAGCAGCTGAGAATGCCAGACAGTGACAGCCCAGGAACTGCCGAGAGGAACAACCCCAGTCCGAGGTCAGGGGCAGCAGTTGGGAAGAGCTACCCCATGTCCAAGATCAGGAGTGGCGGCAGAGAGGAGTTATCCGGAGCCTGAGGTTAGGGTTGGTGGCCAGGAGGAGCTACTCCACACCCGAGGCCAGAGGCGGCAGCCGGGAGAAGCAACACCATGTCCAAGGAGTGGTGGCTGGTGAACACAGGACCACCTAGAGGAGGTATTCCACATACAAAGTCGGGAGAGGCGGTGGTGAGGAGATATCCCTCGTCCAAGGTAAGGAGCAGCAGCTGCGCTTTGCTGGAGCAGCTGTGAAAAGATACCTCACATCCAAGGTAAGAGAAACTCAAGTAAGATGGTAGGTGTTGAAAGAGGGCATCAGAGGGCAGATACACTGAAACCACACTCACAGAAAACTAATCAAACTAATCACACTAGGACCACAGCCTTGTCTAACTCAATGAAACTAAGCCATGCCCATGAGCCCACCCAAGACGGGTGGGTCATGGTGGAGAGGTCTGACAGAATGTGGTCCACTGGAGAAGGGAATGGCAAACACTTCAATATTCTTGCCTTGAGAACCTCATGAACAGTATGAAAAGGCAAAATGATAGGATACTGAAAAGGCACTCCCCAGGTCAGGAGGTGCCCAATATGCTACTGGAGGTCAGTGGAGATATAACTCAAGAAAGAATGAAGGGATGGAGCCAAAGCAAAAACAATACCTAGTTGTGGATGTGACTGGTGATAGAAGCAAATTCTGATGCTGTAAAGAGCAATATTGCATAGGAACCTGGAATGTTAGGTCCATGAATCAAGGCAAATTGGGAGTGGTCAAAAAAGAGATGGCAAGAGTGAACATCAACATTCTAGGAATCAGTGAACTAAAATGGACTGGAATGGGTGAATTTAACTCAGATGACCATTATATCTACTACTGTGGGCAGGAATCCCTCAGAAGAAATGGAGTAGCCATCATGGTCAACAAAAGAGTCTGAAATGCAATACTTGGATGCAAGAATGATCTCTGTTTGTTTCCAAGGTGAACCATTCAATATCATGGTAATCCAAGTCTATGCCCCAACAAGTATTGCTGAAGAAGCTAAAATTGAATGGTTTTGTGAAGACCTACAAGACCTTTTAGAACGAACACCATAAAAAGATGTCCTTTTCATTATAGGGGACTGGAATGCAAAAGTAGGAAGTCAAGAGATACCTGGAGTGACAGGAAAATTTGGCCTTGGAATATGGAATGAAGCAGCGCAAAGGCTAATATAGTTTTGCCAAGAGAACGCATTGTTCATAGCAAACACCCTCTTCCAACAACACAAGAGAAGACTCTACACGTGGACATCACCAGATGGTCAACACTGAAATCAGATTGGTTATATTCTTTGCAGCCAAAGATGGAGAAGCTCTATACAGTCATCAAAAACAAGACCGGGAGTTGACTGTGGCTCAGATCATGAACTCCTGATTGCCAAATTCAGACTTAAACTGAAGAAAGTAGGGAAAACCACTAGACCATTCAGGTATGACCTAAATCAAATCCCTTATGATTATATAGTGGAAGTGAGAAATAGATTTAAGGGACTAGATCTGATAGATAGCGTGCCTGATGAACTATGGACTGAGGTTCCTGGCACTGTACAGGAGACAGGGATCAAGATCATCCTCATGGAAAAGAAATGCAAAAAGCAAAATATCTGTCTGGGGAGGCCCTACAAATAGCTGTGAAAAGAAGAGAAGATAAAAGCAAAGGAGAAAAGAAAAGATATAAGCATCTGAAAGCAGAGTTCCAAAGAATAGCAAGAAGAGATAAGAAAGCCTTCCTCAGTGATCAATGCAAAGGAATAGAGGAAAACAACAGAATGGGAAAGACTAGAGATCTCTTCAAGAAAATTGGAGATACCAAGGGAATATTTCATGCAAAGATGGGCTTGATAAAGGACAGAAATGGTTTGGACCTAACAGAAGCAGAGGATATTAAGAAGAGATGGCAAGAATACACGGAAGAACTGTACAAAAAGATCTTCATTAACCAGATAATCACAACGGTGTGATCACTCACCTAGAGCCAGACATCCTGGAATGCAAAGTCAAGTGGGCCTTAGAAAGCATCACTACGAACAAAGCTAGTGGAGGTGATGGAATTCCAGTTGAGCTATTTCAAATCCTGGCAGATGATGCTGTGAAAGTGCTGCACTCAATATGCCAGCAAATTTGGAAAACTCAGCAGGGGCCACAGGACTGGAAAAGGTTCGTTTTCATTGCAATCCCAAAGAAAGGCAATGCCAAAGAATGCTCAAACTACTGCACAGTGCACTCATCTCACACACTAGTAAAATAATGCTCAAAATTCTCCAAGCCAGGCTTCAGCAATATGTGAACTGTGTACTTCCAGATGTTCAAGTTGGTTTTAGAAAATGCAAAGGAACCAAAGATCATATTGCCAACATCTGCTGGATCATGGAAAAGGCAAGAGAGTTCCAGGAAAAACATCTGTTTCTACTTTATTGAATATGCCAAAGCCTTTGACTGCTTGGATCACAACAAACTGTGGAAAATTCTGAAAGAGATGGGGATATCAGACCATCTGACCTGCCTCTTGAGAAATTTGTATGCAGATCAGGAAGCAACAGTTAGAAGTGGACATGGAACAACAGACTGCTTCCAAATAGGAAAAGGAGTATGTCAAGGCTGTATAGTGTCACCCTGTTTATTTAACTTCTATGCAGAGTACATCATGAGAAACGCTGGGCTGGAAGAAGCACACGCTGGAATCAAGATTGCCAGGAGAAATATCAACAACCTCAGATATGCACATGACACCACTCTAATGGCTGAAAGTGAAGAGGAGCTAAAAAGCCTCTTGATGAAAGTGAAAGGAAAGAGTGAAAAAGTTGGCTTAAAGCTCAACATTCAGAAAACGAAGATCATGGCATTCGGTCCCCTCACTTCATGGGAAACAGATGGGGAAACAGTGGAAACAGTCTCAGGCTTTATTTTTGGGCGCTCCAAAATCACTGCAGATGGTGACTGCAGCCATGAAATTAAAAGACGCTTACACCTTGGAAGGAAAGTTATGACCAACCTAGATAGTATATTCACAGAGACATCACGTTGCTAACAAAGGTCCGTCTAGTCAAGGCTATGGTTTTTCCTGTGGTCATGTATGGATGTGAGAGTTGGACTGTGAAGAACGCTGAGCACTGAAGAATTGATGTTTTTGAACTGTGGTGTTGGAGAAGACTCTTGAGAGTCCCTTGGACTGCAAGGAGATCCAACCAGTCCATTCTGAAGGAGATCAGCTCTGGGATTTCTTTGTAAAGAATGATGCTAAAGCTGAAATTCCAGTACTTTGGCCACCTCATGCAAAGAGTTGACTCATTGGAAAAGACTCTGATGCTGGGAGGGATTGGGGGCAGGAGGAGAATGGGACGACCGAGGATGAGATGGCTGGATGGCATCACTGACTCGATGGACGTGAGTCTGAGTGAACTCTGGGTGTTAGTGATGGACAGGAAGGGCTGGCATGCCTCAGTTCATGGGGTCGCAAAGAGTCGGACACGGCTGAGTGACTCAACTGAACTGAACTGAGAGTGAAGCTTTTTCAAAAACAGAAAGAATGGGGTGCAAAACACAAATTGCAAGCTTAGCTTCGGATACCATGGTTTTGGGGAAAGTATAAATTTCCTGAGAGCAGGTACCTGGTGCCACTTCTTTGTGTCTATGGTATTTGAAAGGATATTTAATTTCAAAATTTTGGTATAATAAATGAACAAAAGAAGAAAGGAAGGATAGAAAAAATGAACAAAGTAGTGAAAAAGAAGGAAGAAATATTTTGCATTTTTCTTTAGAAGAATCTGACTAGGGTGTTGTGGAAGAGTTTCTTATATTAGGTGGGACGTTGCAATGGAGGTACAACCTCTCCTGTGCTTAGCACACTCTGAATTGTGTGCTTAGCACACTCCATACTTTCTGGGAATACCCCTGAACTAGACTATATTGGAGATCTAAGCTTTGTTGATGGGGTTAGAAATATGGGCCCTAGTGAGGAACTGAAGGATTCAAGAGTAAGAGTAGACTTGTGTATGACGGTATGAGACATGAACATGTGCATTAGCTCTATGCTGGCAGTCCAAAATGTCATTAATATATGTGGCACCATCCATCCTCCCAGCTCAATACACACCCTTGAGAAGCCTATCAAGATTCTTTGAAAGACTGTTGTTGCTATCATTTCTTGAGATACTAGCTAAGTGGTAATGGTAAGGATCACAGAGAAACTTTCTCTAACTTATCTGAGAGCCCAAATTCAGGAATTTATTCCTCCAAGAAGTTTAAGGCTCTAAATGATATTTCTGACTAAAATTATCACTGTATATATGGTGATGAATGTCTTCATCTTCCCTGATTTGGTAATCTAGACGTTTGAATGCAATTTCAACTTGACCTGAGATACCTATGGTTGGACCTTAAACTCTAAGAGAGATTACATAAGACCTGTAGAAATTAACTAATCTCATCTACTAATTTCACAGGGAAAATAGCCTAAAGGAAAGGAAAGAATTTGCTGAAAGTCATACAGCTCATAAATTCATAGATTGTTAGTTGAAAGCTTCATGAAAAACTTATTCAACTTAATGAACAAGGAAGACTTGGATTCAAGTCTCAGCTCTATCAATGACTAGCTGTATAACTTGTGGCTTGTCATTTAGCTTCAATCATCCTTGGCTTCCATAAGTGTGAAATGGGCATATTAAAAAAGCTCATCTCAAAGGATTATTTTTATAGGCTAAGTAAAATGACATATGTTACCATACATTACCTCTAAACTACTACACACTATACATTTTAGATGAGAGATTTGAGGACCAAGAAAGCAGAGGGACTTGCTCACTGAAATATCAAAAGGCACTCTGGGAAACAACAAGGGTTCCATAACCAGATGAGTGGTTAGACAGTTTAACCAGGTTAAAAGTATTTATATATTGTAGGTCACATTAGAGCCTCTGAAGTGCTAATATTTGTTGTGAGTTTCCAAGACAGGATAGAAGCCAGACAAAAATTAGAAATAATACTATCTTCAAAATATAGCTGTGAGGTTTAAATCATAGATGTGAAAGTGCCTGGCACTTAGTAGGCATTCACTTAGTTTCCTTTCTTCCTTTCTTCTCTCCCACCGCCCTGTATCTCTGTTGAAGGTGCACAGACAGAAATTCCTGAGAGGTATACTGGTGATGTGTAATCCATTATTCTAGTCAGAAATGATGCTCTGAAACTGAAAATCTTGCCCACAGGATCCTTGTGACATCTGGTTACTCCGTGGTCTTGGTTTTGGGTGGTTTCAATCCACCAACAGTCACCATGTCAAGTGGTAATGACCAACAGTCACCCTTTGTGCTTAGGTTATAATATAGCTAAATCATTTCTTTGTACAGAGTGGAATTTCTAAACTGATTATCTATTCTAATCATCTTGCTGGATGCCAGTGCCAGAGAGAAACTCATTTACTCACCCAATTAAAACAGTTGTAACCTGGCTATCTAGAAATCAACAGAGCCCCATCACATTGACTCTCTTATGCAGGGTATGGTAGTTGTCTGAATGACCTTCCGCAACACTGAATTTTTTCTTTTTCATCCATCACAATCTTGCCTCCTTCTTCTCACATACATTTCTCTCTCCCTCTTCTACCCTTAAACCAAAGTAATATCATCCCTTCCCTCTGCATAATCCCAGGACATCTCATTTCAGTAAGTGGGGAATAATTACAGCCAATCCAAACTGAGTAGTTGTCACTTTCGAAAGGGCTTATGAGGGACGGTCCTAAGATGGTGGAGGAATAGGACAGGAGACCACTTTCCCTCAGACAAATTCATTGAAGATCATTCGAACTCTGAGCAAACACCATAAAACAACTTCTGAACACTGGCAGAAGACACCAGGCACCCAGAAAGGCAGCACATTTTATTCAAAAGGAGGTAGGACAAAATATAAAAGATAAAAAGAGAGAAAAAGAGTTAGGGACAGAGACCTGTCCTGGGGAGGAGTCATAAAAGAGGAGAAGTTTCCAAACACCAGGAAATCCTTTCACCAGCGGGTCTGTGGGGAGTTTTGGAATCTCAGAGGGCAACATAACTGGGAGGAAAAAAATAAATGAATAAAACCCACAGATTACACACGTAACTGCAGCTCCCAGCAGAGAAGTAGCTCAGAGGCTCCTGTCCATCACCAGCAAGCAGGGGCTGAACAGGGAGGCACGGGCTGCATTGCCTAGGGTAAGGACTGGGCCTGAATGCCCTGAGGGCAATCAGAGGGAGCCAATGTCAGTTGGCAACCCAAACCCTGGGATAGCCAGAGAGAGAGAGAGAGATAGAGAGAACTTTCCCATGAAAAGCTCTAACCTAAGGCACTGCCGGGCTAGCTCACAGAACAAAAGACTGAGTGACTATCAGAGGAGAGCTAGTCAGAAGCGGACCAGCCAATTCCCCACTGGAGGCAGGGAGGCAGGCGGGTGACAGCCAGAGACAGAAGGCAAGGGGTAAACTCGGCCCCAGAAATGGCATCTTCTACCAAATGCGAGCAGGCTCCCAGTTGCTAACCAAGTTTTCCTAGGCTCCTGGACTGTTGACATCCGCCAGGAGGGTCAGAGCCAGAAATCAGCTCCCCAGAGGAGACACATGGCACACCTGAGACAGCACTCCTACTGTGCACCTGGGAAACCAAGTGGCTGGGACCCGGGAGGTGATAAGATGCAACCCCCCCACCTGGGGAGAGTGTGCTGGCCAAGAACCTGGTCACCTAAGCTGCTTGGAACCAGGAAGGGCACAAAATGCAGGTCCAACTGAGTCTGTGCCTTTGTGGAGTACCCGAGAACCTGTACCTGAGTGGCTCAGACCTGGGAAGTGCATGCAACCCAGAGCCCAGTTTAGAGAGTTCCCCTACAGAGCAACCTGGAGCCTGAGCAGTGTAGAATGGGAAAGCACACACACCATGAATGAGGGGAAAACCCAGTGCAGCCCAGACACTCCAAGCACTTCCACACACACCAGTGATATTTCTTTGCAGTGTTCCTCCCTCCTTGCAGCACAATTGAACAAGTGAGCCTAAATAAATGACCACCTTCACCCTCTTGTGTCAGGGCAGAGGTTACATGCTGAAGAGATTTTCAAACAGTGGAAGCCAAAATAAACACGGAAGAGAGAAATGCTTTGGAAGTGACAGGTGTAAAGGATTAAAACCCTGTAGTAAGCATTGGCTGTATTGGAAGGGAAGGGACCTATAGACCTTAAGAAGAAGTATAAGCCAGAACAAGAACCATCTGAAACTGAACTGAACACACACTGTCCTCAACAGCTCCAGAGAAATTCCTAGATATATTTTACTATTATCATTTAAAAATTTTTTAGATTTTAAGTTATTTATTACTCCTTTAATTTTCATTTTTGAAACCTACTATTACCTTGCAAAAAGCCATTTTAAAGCAAATTATGTATATATTATAATTTTTACAATTTTCAAAATGTATTGTATTTCTGAGAATCTAACTTCTACTCTAGATTTTTAATTTTTTTTTTTGGGTGTTTGTTATAAATTTTGTACCTTTAAGAATGCAATCTTCAGTACCCATTTTTACTTAGGAGTGTGATTACTGGCTTGATTGCTCTCTCCCCTTCTGACTTTCCTTTTTCTTCCCCAGGTCATCTCTCTCTCCTCCCTCCCCCTCTCTTCTCTACTTAACCCTGTGAATCTTTTTGGGTGTTCCAGACTATGGAGAACACATAGGGGACTGATTACTGGCTAGATTGGTCTCTCTCCTTTTGACTCCCCCTCCTCTCCTCCTGGTCACCTCTATCTCCCTGCTCCCTCTTCTTTTCTCCATGTAACTCTGTGAACCTCTCTGGGCACCCCTAACCATGGAGAATCTTTTCACCATTAGCCTAGAGGTTTTATCATTGTTGCTGTATGGATGGAGAAGTGTTGAGGCTACTGTAAGAATAAGACTGAAAGCCAGAGGCAGGAGGCTTAAATCCAAAACTTGAGAACACCAGAAAACTCCTGATTCCAGGGACCATTAATTGACAAAATCTCATCCAAAAGCCTCCATACCTACAGTGAAACCAAGCTCTACCCCAAAGCCAACAAGTTTCAGAGCAAGACACACTAAGATAATTCTCCAACAATGCAGTAACATAATTCTGACAAGCAACAATACAGGCAGCCAAAAATCACACCAAACCCAGAGACACCCCTAAACTCACTACTGGACACTTCATTGCACTCCAGAGAGAAGAGATCCAGTTCCACCCACCAGAACACTGATGTAAGCTTCTCTAACCAGGAAACCTTGACAAGCCACTCATACAACTCCACCCACAGAGAGGAGCCTCCACAGTAAACAGGAACCACAAACTTCCAGCATACAGAAAGGCTACCCCAAACACAGCAACCTAAATAAGATGAAAAGACAGGGAAATATTCAGCAGGTAAAAGAGCATGATAAAAGGCAACCAAACCAAACAAACAAGGAGGAGATATGGAGTCTACCTGAAAAAGAATTCAGAATAATGATGGTAAAAATGATCCAAAATCTTGAAAACAAAATGGAGTTACAGATAGTCTAAAGACAATGATTGAGAAGATGCAATGAACATTTAACAAGGGCCTAGAAGAAATAAAAAGAGTCAATCAATGATGAACAATGCAATAACTGAGGTCAAAAGCACTCTGGAGGGAACCAAAAGGAGAATAACTGAGGCAGAAGATAGGATAAGTGTGGTAGAAGACACAATGGTAGAAATAAATGAAGCAGAGAGGAAAAAGAAAAAAAAAAAGAATTAAAAGAAATGAAGACAACCTCAGAGACCTCTGGGACAATGTTAAACAGCTCAACATTCAAATCATAAGAGTCCCAGAAGAAGATGACAAAAAGAAAGGCCATGAGAAAATACTTGAGGAGATAATAGCTGAAAACTTCCCTAAAATGGGGAAGGAAATAGCCACCCAAGTCTAAGAAAACCCAGAGAGTCCCAAACAGGATAAACCAAGATGAAACAGCCAAGACACATATTAATCAAATTAATGAAGATCAAACACAAATAAATATTAAAAGCAGCAAGAGAAAAACAACAAATAACTCACAAGGGGATTCCCATAAGGATAATAGCTGATCTTTCAATATAAACTCTTCAAGCAGAAGGGAATGGCAGGACAAACTTAAAGTGATGAAAAAGAAAAACCTACAGCCCAGATTACTGTACCCAGCAAGGATCTCATTCAAATATGAAGGAGAAATCAAAAGCTTTACAGACAAGCAAAAGCTGAGAGAATTCAGCACCACCAAATCAGCTCTTCAACAAATGCTAAAGGATCTTCTCTAGACAGGAAACTCAGAAAAGGTTTATAAACCAGAACCCAAAATAACAAAGTAAATGACAATGGGATCATACTTATCAATAATTACTTCAAATGCAAATGGATTGAATACCCCAACCAAAAGACAAAGACTGGCTGAATGGATACAAATACAAGACTCCTATATATGCTGTCTACAAGAGACCCATCTCAAACCTAAGGACACATAACACACTGTAAGTGAAGGGCTGGGAAAAGATATTTCATGCAAATGGAGACCAAAAGAAAGCAGGAGTAGCAATACTCATATCAGATAAAATAGACTTTGAAGTAAAGGCCAGGAGTAGAGACAAAGAAGGACACTACATAATGATCAAAGGATCAATCTGAGAAGAAGATATAACAGTTATAAATATATATGCACCCAACATAGTAGCACCACAATATGAAAGGCAAATGCTAACAAGTATGAAAGGGGAAATTAACAATAACACAATAATAGTGGGAGAATTTAATACTCCACTCACACCTATGGATAGATCAACTAAACAGAAAATTAGCAAGGAAACACAAACTTTAAATGATACAGTGGATCAGTTAGACCTAATTGATAACTATAGGACATTTCACCCTAAAACAATGAATTTCACCTTTCCCTCAAGTGCACACAGAACCTTCTCCAAGATAGATCATACTCTGGGCCATAAATCTAGCCCTGGTAAATTCAAAAAAACTGAAATCATCTCAAGCATCTTTTCTGATCACAATGAGGTAAGATTAGATGTCAACTACAGGAAAAAAAAATATTAAAAATACAAATATATGGAGGCTAAACAACACACTTCTGAATAATAAGCAAATCACAGAAGAAAACAAAATATGCATAGAAATGAATGAAAATGAAGACACAACCCAACACTATGGAATTCAGTAAAAACAGTTAGAACTGGACATGAAACAACAGACTGGTTCCAAATAGGAAAAGGAGTATGTCAAGGCTGTATATTGTCACCCTGTTTATTTAACTTATATGCAGAGTACACCATAAGAAATGCTGGGCTGGAAGAAGCACAAGCTGGAATCAAGATTGCCTCGAGAAATATCAATAGCCTCAGATATGCAAATGACACCACCCTTATGGCAGAAAGGGAAGAGGAACTAAAAAGCCTCTTGATGAAAGTGAAAGAGGAGAGTGAAAAAGTTGGCTTAAAGCTCAACATTCAGAAAACAAAGATCATGGCATCCAGTCCCATCACTTCAGGAGAAATAGATGGGGAAACAGTGGAAAGTGGAAACAGTGTTAGACTTTATCTTTTTGGGGTCCAAAATCACTGCAGATGGTGACTGCAGCCATGAAATTAAGAGACACTTATTCCTTGGAAGAAAAGTTATGACCAACCTAGATAGCGTATTGAAAGCAGAGACATTACTTTGCCAACAAAGGTCTGTTCAGTCAAGGCTATGGTTTTTCCTGTGGTCATGTATGGATGTGAGAGTTGAACTGTGAAAAAGCTGAGTGCCAAAGAACAGATGGTTTTGAACTGTGGTGTTGGAGAAGACTCTTGAGAGTCCCTTGGACTGCAAGGAGATCAACCAGTCCATTCTAAAGAGGATCAGTCCTGGGATTTCTTTGGAAGAAGTGAAGTGAAGTGAAATCATTCAGTCGTGTCTGACTCTTTGCAACCCTGTGGACTGTAGCCTACCAGGCTTCTCCGTCCATGGGATTCTCCAGGCAAGAATACTGGAGCGGGTTGCCATTTCCTTCTCCAGGGGATCTCCGGGTCTCCCGCATTATGGGCATTCATGGAGTCACAAAGAGTCGGACACGACTGAGCGACTGAACTGAACTGAACTGAAGGGGAAGGTTCATAGCAATACAAACCTACCTCAATAAACATAAGAAAAATCAAATAAATAACCTAACTCTACACCTAAACCAACTACAAAAAGAATAAATGTAGCGCCCCAGGGTTAGCAGAAGGAAAGAAATAATAAAAATTACGGCAGAAATAAATGTGAAAGAAATAAAGACCATAGCCAAAATAAACAAAGCTAAAAGCTGGTTCTTTGAGAAGATAAATAAAATAAACAAACCATTAGCAAGACTCATCAAGAAAAAAAGCCAAAGGATCAAATCAACAAAATTAGAAATAAAAATGGAGAGATCACAACAGACAACACAGAAATACAAAGGATGATTAGAGACTACTATCAGCAACTGTTTGCCAATAAAATGGGCAACTTGGAAGAAATGGACAAATTCTTAAAAAGAATAACCTTTCAAAACTGAACCAGGAAGAAATAAAAAATCTTAACATCATAAGCACAGAAATCGAAAATGTAGTCATAAATCTTCCAACAAACAAAGCCCAGGACCAGATGGCTTAACAGCTGAATTCTACCAAAAATTTAGAGAAGAGCTAACACATATCCTATTCAAACTTTTCCAGAAAATTTCAGAGGAAGGTAAACTTCTAAACTTATTCTGTGAGGCTACTATCACCCTAATACCCAAACCAGACAAAGATGCCACAAAAAAGAAAACCACAGGCCAATATCACTGATGAACATAGATGCAAAAATCCTTAGCAAAATTCTAGCAAAGGGAATCCAACAACATATTAAAAAGATAATACCTCATGACCAAGTAGGATTGATCCCAAGGATGCAAGGATTCTTCAATATTTGCAAATCAATCAATTTGATACACCACATTAGCAAATTCAAAGATAAAAACCATTTGATTATCTCAATAGATGCAGAGAAAGCCTTTGACAAAATCCAATATTGATTTAGGATTAAAAAAAAAAAACCCTCTAGAAAGCAGGCATAGAAGGAATATACCTCAAAGAAGAAGAAGAAGAAGAAGAAGAAGAAGAAGAAAGAACATATCTTAACATAATAAAAGCTATATATGACAAACCCACAGTAGACATTATCCTCAATGGTGAAAAATTGAAAGCATTTCCCCTCACCTCAGGAACAAGACAAGGGTGCTCACTCTCACCACTACTATTCAATAGAGTTTTGGAAGTTTTGCCACAGCAATCAGAGCAGAAAAAGAAATAAAAGTAATCCAGATTGGAAAAGAAGAAGTAAAACTCTCACTGTTTGCAGATGACATGTTCCTCTACATAGAAAACCCTAAAGACTCCACCAGAAAATTACTAGAGATAATCAGTGAATATAGTAAAGTTTCAGGATATAAAATTAACACACAGAAATCCCTTGAATTCCTATACACTAACAATGAGAAAACAGAATGAGAAATTAAGGAAACAATTCCATTCACCATTGCAATGCAAAGAATACAATACTTAAGAATAAAGCTACCTAAAGAAACAAAAGAGCCATAAATAGAAAACTATAAAACACTAATGAAAGAAATCAAATAAATGGAGAAATATACCATGTTCATGGATTGGAAGAATCAATATAGTGAAAATGAGTATACTACCCAAAGCAATGTATAGATTCAATGCAACCCCTATCAAGCTACCAGTGGTATTTTTCAGAGAACTAGAACAAATAATTTCACAATTTGTATGGAATTACAAAAAACAAAAAAAAACAAACATACAAAAAAAACAACTCAAATAGCCAAAGCAATCATGACAAAGAAGAATGGAACTGGAGGAATCAACCTGCCTGACTTCAGACAATACTACAAAGCTCCACTCATCAAGACAGTATGGTACTGGCACAAAGACAGAAATATAGATTAATGGAACAAAATTGAAAGCCGAGAGATACGTCCATGCAACTATGGACACCTTATCTTTGACAAAGGAGGCAAGAATACAAAATGGAGAAAAAATAATCTCTTTAACAAGTGTTGGTGGGAAAACTGGTTATCCACTTGTAACCTCCAATTAAAATAAATAAATTTATATTTTAAAAAAATAAAAAAGAATGAAACTAGAACACTTTCTAACACCATACACAAAAATAAACTCAAAATACATAAAAAGCCTAAATGTAAGACCAGAAACTATAAAACTCCTAGAGGAAAACATAGGCAAAACACTCTCTGACATAAATCATAATAAGATCCTCTATGACCCGCATCCCAGAGTAATGGAAATAAAAGCAAAAATAAACAACTTGGACCTAATTAAACTTCAAAGCTTTTGCACAATGAAGGAAACTAAGCAAGGTGAAAAGACAACCTTCAGAATGGGAGAAAATAATATCAAATGAAGCAATTTCAAAGAATTAATCTCAAAATGATACAAGCAACTCTTGCAGCTCAATTCCAGAAAAATAAATGACCCAATAAAAAAATGGACCGAAGAAATAAAAAGACATTTTTCCAAAGAGGACACACAGATGGCTAACAAACACGTGAAAAGATGCTCAACATCACTCATTATCAGAGAAATGCAAATCAAAACCACAATGAGGTACCATCTCATGCCAGTCAGAATGGCTGTGATCCAAAAGTCTACAAACAATAAATGCTGGAGAGGGTGTGAAGAAAAGGGAACCATGTTACACTTGCTGGGAATGGAAGCTAATAGAGCCACTATGGAGAACAGTGTGGAGATTCCTTAAAAAACTGGAATTAGAACTGCCATATGACCCAGAAATCCCACCGCTGGGCATACACACTGAGGCAACCAGAACTAAAAGAGACACATGTACCCCAATGTTCATTGCAGCACTGTTTACAATAGCCAGGATGTGGAAGCAATGTAAATATCCATTGGCAAATGAATGGATAAGAAAGCTGTGGTACATATACACAATGGAATATTACTTGGCTATTAAAAATGCATTTGAATCAGTTCTAATTAGGTGGATGAAACTAGAGTGTATTATACCGAGCGAAGTAAGGCAGAAAGAAAAACACAAATACAGTGTATTAATGCATATATATGGAATTTAGAAAGATGGTAACAATGACCTTATATGAGAGACAGCAAAAGAGACACAGATGTAAAGAACAGATTTTAGACTCTGTGGGAGGGAAGCAAGGGTGGGATGACTTGATAGAATAGCATTGAAACATGTATATTATTGTATGTGAAATAGATCTCCAGTCCATGTTTGATGCATGAGACAGGGTGCTCAGGGCTGGTACACTGGGATGACCCTGAGGGATGAGATGGGCAGGCAGGCAGGAGGGAGGTTCAGGATGGGGAACACATGTACATGCATGGCTAATTTATGTGAATGTATTGCAAAAACCACTACAATATTGTAAAGTAATTAGCCTCCAATTGAAATTTTAAAAAAAATTAAAAAAGAAATTAAAAAAGAAATCAATAACTCATTAAAAAAATGAAAGGGCTTATGATTTAAAATGTCTTCTTATTGCCCCACTGAATACAGTGCCAGAAATGGTATCTTTCAGGTGCTATCTGATCTTAATCCAATCTCAGATACTATCTTCACAAAATTCACTTAGACTTCTGATATTCTACTTCTTACTGACACTTCATTCTGAGCTTGAGATATTGTCTGAACTCTTTTTTAATTTAATGAACTCCATTATTGGAGTATGCTCAGGAATGTCTCCAAAACTTTTGGAATCCAGACCCATTATGCCTGAGAGTAGGAGAAAGTGGGTTTAAGCTTGTATACCTACTATGGATAATTTTTCTAGCAGCCAGATCCTTGAAGCTAAAACCTGTCCTGTCTTAAGGACAGTTCTAATTGGAGATCTTGAACATATTTAATTTATTCAGTCATGCTCTAAAAACTAGCCTGCACTGCACAAATAACTAAAAATAATTGAATGCTTTCTACATGCCAAATGGGCTTCCCTGGTGGCTCAGATAGTAAAGAATCTGCTTGCAAAGCAGGAGACCTGGATTCAATCCCTGGGTCAGGAAGATCCCCTGGAGAAAGGAATGGCTACTCACTCCAGTATTCTAGCCTGGAAAATTCCATGAACAGAGTTGCCTGGTGTCTAACTGGACACTCTGGCCTGGTGGTCTACAGTCCATGGGGTCGCAAAGAGTCAAACAAGACTGAGTGGCTAACACTGTCACTTTCACCATGTGCCAAGCACCACTTTGGGCTTCTCAGGTGGCACTAGTGGTAAAGAACCCACCTGCCAATGTAGGAGACATAAGAGTAATGGATTCAATCCCTAGGCTGGGAAGATCCGCTGGAGAAGAACATGGCAACCTACTGCAGTATTCTTGTCTGGATAATCCCCAAGGACAGAGGAGCCTTGGGGGCTATAGTCTATAGGGTAACACAGAGTCAGATATGACTGAAGCGACTTAACACACATAGAAGCACCATTTTAAGCACCATAACATAGATTGTTTTATTTAATACTCAGAACAATCTATGAGGAGGCATGTGCTTTATTGCCATTTTTAAAATGAGGAAGTTGAGGCTTAGAGAGGTGAATGACTTGTTGAAAGTCACATAACCAGTAGGTTGCATACTAATATACCAAATTTCCTCTAAGATACATCATATATTGCATCTGCTCTTATAGAGATTCCTGAGTAGTGGGTGGCACAAATAATTGACAGACATGTGTGATCAAGAATTCTCTCTCCTCAAAGATCCAGCAACTCCCTCCTCACATCTTATCTTTGCCCTCCACATCTCACCACCAAACTGACTCACCTAAGTTACCCTCTACCCACACTCTCTGCCTTTCCTCCTGCTGTTACACTGGGTAGAAGTAAACCTCTACACCTATGCTCCACTTTAACATTCATAAAACTTCCCTTTTGCAACAATCTCTACTTCGCATGGTCTTTCACACTGCGTTATTTCCATCACCTACAAACATGCCTTAATATCTCCACTTTGTACTGACTGAGGAGTATCTTGTCTGTTTTTGGTCAATCATTTCTCTATGTAAAGTCAAGCCATACAACCAGCTTATGGAGTTCAATTAAATAACTGAATGAAGTTTTACAGAAATTATACTTGACCTATATGTTAAATTATAGAGATTTGGCATACTCTAAAGAACTTCCATCTCAACTTCAATACCAACGACTAGCTATCACAATGAATGTATCTGGCTATTGACATCTTCTGCAATGCTTTTTAGTAAAGTTGTATAATTTTTAAAATAATGAATTTTCACTTTTATAAAAAAATCTTTAGATGACAAAATTTATGTTTTCAAAAGCAATATATATTTAACTTTTTATTAAAAGCTAATAACAGATTCACATACAGTTTTCAGAAATAACAGACATCCCAAGTTCCTTTAACTCAGTTTCCCCAAAGTTAACATCTTGCAAAACTGTCATATAATTATCACAACCATGATATTGACATGGATACAGATAAGATACATAACATTTCTATCCCTAGGGTTCAAGACGATGGAGTAGGAGGACTTGAGCTCAGCTTCTCCTGCAAGAACACCAAAATTGCAACTAGATGTTGAACAACTATTGACAGCAGAATGCTGGAACCCATACACACAAAAAAGATATCCCATGTCCACAGACAAAGAAGAAGCCAAAAAAGATGGTAGGAGGGGAACAAATACAATATAATCAAATCCTATACCAGCTGGGTGGGGAGACCCACAAGTTGGAGAAAAAAAATACCAAAGAAGTTCTCCCACTGTTGTGAAGATTCTGAGCCTTATGTCAAGCTTCTCAGCCTGGGGATCCAGAGCAAAAGGACTGGGTATCCCAAGGAATCTGCCTTTGAAGGCCAGCAGGATTTGATTACATGATTTCCACAAGACTGGGAGAAACAGAGACTCCACTCTTGGAGGGTAAAAACAGAATCTTATGAACACCAAGGCTCAGGGAAAAGGAGAAATGACCCACAGGAGACTGAACCAGACCTATCTGCTAGTGTTGGAGGGTCTCCTATGGATGTGTGGGTCAACAGTGGCTTGCCATGTGGTTGGGGGTACTGGCAGCAGCAGTCCTGCAATACGCCTCTTGGCATCATTCCTCTTGGAGGTTACCCCTGTCAGAGATCCTGTAAACCTCAGGGCTGGGTCACCTCAGGCTAAACAGCTAACAGGGAGAGAGCCCAACTCCATCCATCAGTAGATAATTGGATTAAAGTTTTACTAAGCACAGTCTTGAACACCATAGTAAGACCCAGTTTTTCCTATTGCCAGTCCTTCTCATCAGGACTGATGAGCTTCCTTCTAATCAGGAAGCTTACACAAGCCTCTTAGCCACATTCCCCAGAGGGTAGATAGAAGGAGCAAGAAGAACCACAGTCCCATGGCAACTAAAACAAAACCACACCCACACATACACACACACACACACACACACACAGATGATCCAGGATCTTGGGAAAACAATGGAGAAGATGCAAGAAATGTTTACTGAAGACTTAGAAGAACTAAAATAACTGGTGGACAAGTGAGGGACTGAGAAGAAGGGACAAGTGACCTAGAGGACAGAATGGTGGATATCACTTCCAAGGAACAGAATATAGAAAAAATAAATGAAAAAAAAATTAAGACAGCATAAGAGATCTCTGGACATTGTTAAACTCAACCAGCATTCACATTATAGGTAGGGGTCCCATAAAGGGAAGAGAGAGAGAAAAGACCCAAGAAAATATTTGAAGAGATAATAACTGAAATCATCCCTAACATAAGAAAGGATATAGTCAATCAAGTCCAAGAAGTGCAGGGAGTCCCAGGCAGGATGAACCCAAGGAGGAATACACCAAGACACATAGTAATCAAACTGATAAAAATTAAAGACAAAGGTAAAATATTAAAAGCAACAAGGGAGAAATGGCAAATTACAAGGGAACTCCCATCAGGCTATCAGCTGATTTCTCAACAGAAACTCTACAATCCAGAAGGGAACAACACAGTATATTTAAAGTTATGGAAGAGAAGAACTTGCAAGCAAGAATATTCTACCCAGCAAGACTCTCCTTCAGATTTAATGGAGAAATCAAAAGATTTTCAGATAGGCAAAAGTTAGCTTCAGCACCACCAAATCAGCTTTACAGCAAATGCTGAAGGAACATCTCTAGGGAGGAAACACAAGAGAAGGAAAATACTTACACACAATAAACCCAAAACAATTGAGAAAATGGTAATAAGATCATTCATACTGATAATTACCTTAAATGTAAATAGATTAAATGCACCAACCAAAAGAATAGACTGGCCGCGCAGATGAAAACATGTATATGTATGCACACCCACTTACTACATAAGTCTACTTAACCCTTCAAATTGTACATAGTTATTGAAAACTGATAAACATATTTTACTATTGTGATTATGTAACTATTATTCACTTAACACCATTATATCATGTTTCAGTTCAGTTCACTTCAGTTGCTCAGTCATGTCTGACTGTGTAACCGCATGCACACCAGGCTTCCCTTTCCATCACCAACTCCTGGAGGTTGCTCAGATTCATGTTCATCAAGTTGGTGATGCCATCCCTCCATCTCACCATCTGTCATCCCCTTCTCCTCCTGCCTTTAGTCTTTCCTAGCATCAGGATCTTTTCTAATGAGTTGATTCTTTACATCAGGTGGCCAAAGTATTGGAGTTTCAGCTTCAGCATCAGTCCTTCTAATGAATATTCAGGACTGATTTCCCTTAGGATTGACTGGTTTGATCTCCTTGCAGTCCAAGGGACTCTCAAGAGTCCTCTTCAACACCAAATCTCAAAAGCATCAGTTCTTTGGTGCTCAGCCTTCTTTATGGTCCAACTCTCACATCCATACATGACTACTGGAAAAATCATAGCTTTGACTATAGGAACCTTTGTTGGCAAAGTAATGTTTCTGCTTTTTAATATGCTGTCTAGGTTTTTCATTGCTTTTCTTCCAAGGAGCAAACATTTAGTCAACAGAAAATAATGGAATTCTGTATCACTAAAACTACTATTTAGTAGGAAAACTTGTAATCACTTTTAAAAATCCAAGTGCATATCAGAATTATCTTGGATTTTTTTGAAAAATACAAATGTCCAGGTACTGTTATTTTTTTTTTTCTCCAAAGCTTCATATGTGTTTCTAATGAGTAGCTATGTTTAAAAACAACTGAAGTATATGATGATCTTTTACTTTTATCTACTTTGTTTCACTTTTACTATTTTATATTCAGTGTTCTCATTTCACTTAGTTTATGTTTTCCAATTTCTCCATCTCTTTTTTCTGTTTTTTTCTCAAGCCCAATGTATACATTGGTATACATATACACAAAAATAGTGTGTGTATTATAATATATATATTTTAAAAATTTATGAAATTTTGCCTAGCTAAAAGATTTATGGCATTTTGATTTGATTTGCTTGACTTTGTATGACTAGAATGCTAGAATTTTAATTTATATACACTCAAACTTTGATACAGTTCCATGTATTTGCCATCTAGTATTGCTGTTAAAAATCTAGAAAATTTATCTTAGTTTTTTTAAAAATTTGAATGAGGCTTGAAATTTCTAATGTAATTCTGAGAATATAAGGAAACACTATGTTTTAAAACCCAAACAAACTGGAAATTAACATGTGATTCAGTATTATTAACTAAAGTAAAAATTTTGTTCAAATTTCACAGAATTGCATGCTAGTATCCATTACTTGTTTTCATACCTTGCTCAAGACTTCACAGTGTGTTTAATTGCATTGAGCAGCTTCAGCTGCATGCAACAAATTCTTATAAACCCTGTTTTCATTTTTAAGCTACTACAAATATTTTCTAATTTTACTTCTTATGGCTTCTAAAATATCCCCATCATTTAAAAGTAGACATTTAACTTCCAAAGACATGGGATTTCTTAAAGTAAAAAGGAGTTCTATCATGACACGTATCCCTTTGGTAGCCTTTTGTAACTATACTCAGTGTCCTCCCAATACCTACCACCACCCCATGCCTAATGCCTAATAATCATGAATAAATCCTCTTTTTATAATTTTGTCATGTCAAGAATGTTTTATAAATGAAACTGTACAATGTATGACCTTTTGAGATTGTCTTTTTCAGTCAGAATAGTTAGCTAGAGATTCATCTAAGTCATTTCACTTATTACTAGTTTGTTCCTTATTATTGCCAAAGAATATTCAACTGTATGGATATAGTATAGTTTGTTTAGCCATTTACTTGTTTAAAGACATACAGTTTTCTTCAAGTTTCTGGCCTTACAAATAACATCACAATGAGCATTTGTCTACAGGTTTTGTGTGAACGCAAGTTTTTATTTCTCTGGAATAAATTCTCAAAGTGCAATAGCTACATTTAACTACATGTTAACTACATGTTTAGATTTATAAGGGACAGCTAAAATGCTTTCCAAAGTAGCATTTTATATTCCCACCAGCAACTTGTTTGATTCAGTTTCTCCTTATAACTATAAGTTGATTTTATCAATGGTTTTTAATTTTAGCCATTTTGATAAGTATGTAGTGGTATAACTTTATTTCATTATTTTATTTAAAATTTATAGGGTGGAGTGTCTAAAGTGATATTCACTAGCTCCTTCTGAATCCTGGAGTGGAGTCAGGAAGTGAGGTGGGGAAAGACAGAGAGAATTGACCTGGGCTGTTGCCCAGTAGGACAGACAACCCTCCCCCCACCCTACCACTGTTTCTGTCCAGATACCTGGAGGAGGACCTGCATATCAGGCTGTGCTTCTCCGTGGGAAAGAACCTTCCCAACCAGGTGGGAGTCCCAGCCTCTGTCCCCTCCACCAGACTGGATTGAAATCCCACCTCACACCTATAATGATGTGTTTTAATTTGAATTTCTTTAAGGAATGTTATATTTTCTAGTGCTTATTTGCCATTTGTATAACCTCTTCAATTAAATGTCTTTTGCCCATTTTTCTACTAGGATTTTTTTTTAAACTGTTGAGTTTGGACACTTACATAGACTATATGGAAGCTCTTTGTTGGATATATGATTTTAAAATATTTAAAATATTTCCTTATAAGTCCATCACTTGTTTTCATCCTTGTTACAGTCCTGTTATAAAGAACTTTTTGCTTATCTCTATATACTGAAGATTTTTCTTAAAAGTTTTATATCTTTATTTCTTCCCTGGTGGCTCAGATGGTAAAAGTGTCCACCTGCAATGCAGAGACCAGGGATTGTTCCCTGGGTGGGGAAGATCCTCTGGAGAAGGAAATGGGAATCCACTCCAGTACTCTTGCCTGGAAAATTCCTTGTAGGCTACAGTCCATAGGGTTGCAAAGGGACACAAATGAGCAACTTCACTTTTCTTTAAGTACATAAAACACTTTGAGTTATTATTTGTTCAAGATGTTAGACTTAGGCTCAGGTTCTTTTTATATACTTCTGTATGTTAAATTGATCTAGCATCATATACCAATTTGTGTAATTGTAGAATTATTTTTACCTTTGGTTAAATACCAACTCTCTCCTACTGGTGTGGGTCTCTAGGTTCTGATTTATATTTCTGAAAATACTACACTGTAATAATTACTATAGTTATATGTGGATCAGTTCAGTTCAGTCGCCGAGTCGTGTCTGACTCTTTGCGACCCCATGAATCGGAGCACATCAGGCCTCCCTGTTCATCACCATCTCCCGGAGTTCACCCAGACTCACGTCCATCAAGTCAGTGGTGCCATCCGGCCATCTCATCCTCGGTCGTCCCCTTCTCCTCCTGCCCCCAATCCCTCCCAGCATCAGAGTCTTTTCCAATGAGTCAACACTTCTCATGAGGTGGCCAAAGTACTGGAGTTTCAGCTTTAGCATCATTCTTTCCAAAGAAATCCCAGGGCTGATTCCTTCAGAATGGACTGGTTGGATCTCTTTGCAGTCCAAGGGACCCTCAAGAGTCTTCTCCACCACAGTTCAAAAGCATCAGTTCTTCGGTGCTCAGCCTTCTTCACAGTCCAGCTCTCACATCCATACATGACCACAGGAAAAACCATAGCCTTGACTAGATGGACCTTAGTCGGCAAAGTAATGTCTATGTTTTTGAATACACTATCTAGGTTGGTCATAACTTTTCTTCCAAGGAGTAAGTGTCTTTTAATTTCATGGCTGCAGTCACCATCTGCAGTGATTTTGGAGCCCCCAAAATAAATTCTGACACTATTTCCACTGTTTCCCCATCTATTTCCCATGAAGTGATGGGACCGGATGCCATGATCTTTGTTTTCTGAATGTTGAGCTTTAAACCAACTTTTTCGCTCTCCTCTTTCACTTTCATCAAGAGGCTTTTTAGTTCCTCTTCACTTTCTGCCATAAGGGTGGTGTCATCTGCATATCTGAGGTTATTGATATTTCTCCCAGCAATCTTAATTCCAGCTTGTGTTTCTTCCACTCCAGCGTTTCTCATGATGTACTCTGCATATAAGTTAAATAAGTAGGGTGACAATATACAGCCTTGACGTACTCCTTTTCCTATTTGAAACCAGTCTGTTGTTCAATGCCCAGTTGTAACTACTGCTTCCTGACCTGCATACAGATTTCTCAATGGGCAGATCAGGTGGTCTGGTATTCCCATCTCTTTCAGAATTTGCCACAGTTTATTGTGATCTACACAGTCAAAGGCTTTGGCATAGTCAATAAAGCAGACATAGATGTTTTTCTGGAACTCTCTTGCCTTTTCCATGGTCCAGCGGATGTTGGCAATTTGATCTCTGGTTCCTCTGCCTTTTCTAAAACCAGCTTGAACATCAGCGAGTTCACGGTTCACATATTGCTGAAGCCTGGCTTGTAGAATTTTGAGCATTACTTTACTAGCATGTGAGATGAGTGCAATTGTGTGGTAGTTTAAGCATTCTTTGGCATTGCCTTTCTTTGGGATTGGAATGAAAACTGGCCTTTTCCAGTCCTGTGGCCACTGCTGAGTTTTCCAAATTTGCTAGCATATTGAGTGCAGCACTTTCACAGCATCATCTTTCAGGATTTGAAACAGCTCAACTGAAATTCCATCACCTCCACTAGCTTTGTTTGTAGTGATGCTTTCTAAGGCCCACTTGATTTCACATTCCAACATATCTGGCTCAAGATTAGTGATCACATCATCATGATTATCTGGGTCATGAAGATCTTTTTTTGTACAGTTCTTCTGTGTATTCTTGCCACCTCTTCTTAATATCTTCTGCTTCTGTTAGGTCCATACCATTTCTGTCCTTTATCGAGCCCATCTTTGCATGAAATGTTCCCTTGATATCTCTATAGTATATATAATATATAGAAATGCAACAGATTTCTGCATATTAATTTTATATTCTACAACTTTACCTGATTCATTGATGAGCTCCAGTAGTTCTCTGGTGGTAACTTAGAATTTTATATGTATAGTATCATGTTATCTACAAACAATGACAATTTTGCTACTTCTTATTCATATTTGATAACGTTTTTTTTTCTTCTCTGTTGTGGATAGAACTTACAAGACCATGTTTAATAAAAATGACAAGAATGGGAATCCTTGTCTTTTTTTTTTTTTGATCTTAGAAGAAATACTTTCAGCTCTTTACCATCGAGTATGATATGGGTTTGTCATATATGGATTTTACTATGTTGAGGTAAGTTCCATCTATGCCTACTTTCTGGAGAGATTTTTAAAATTATAAATGGATGTTGAATTTTATCAAAAGAATTTCTGCATCTATTGAGATGATCATACAGTTTTTATTTTTTTCAGTTTGTTAATGTAGTATGTCACATTGATTTGCAGATATGGAAGAATCCTTGCATCTCTGCGATAAATCTTACTTTATTATGGTGTAGGAATCTTTTAATGTTTTATTAGAGCCAGTTTGCTAGTATTTTGCTCAGGATTTTTCATCTAATATGATTTATTTTTTTATTGATATAATATTGTTATATTTTGTTTGCTTTTTAAAAAATAACTGTGTTTCTGATTAAAAATGGTTGCATTTTTACTTTAAAATTTTTGACTTTTGAATCTTTTGTGTGATAATTATATTAAACTCATAAAATAAATAGAGAGATATGCGTTCTTTTTAAAAAATATTTATTTTTAAATTGAAGGATAATTACTTTACATAATTTTGTTATTTTCTGTCAAACCTCATCATGAATCAGCCATAGGTATACATATATTCTCTCCCTCTTGAACATCCCTCCCATCTGCATCCTCATCCCATTCTTCTAGGTTGACATAGAGCCCCTGTTTGAGTTTCCTGAGACACAGAAATTTCCCATTGGCTATCTGTTTTACATATGGTAATGTAAGTTTCCATGATTCTCTCTCCATATATCTCACCCATTCCTCTCCTCTCCCTGAGTCCATTAGTTTGTTCTCTATGTCTGTTTCTCCATTGCTGCCCTAAAAATAAATTACTCAGTACCATCTTTCTAGATTCCATATATATTTGTTAGTATACGATATTTATCTTTCTCTTTCTGACTTACTTCACTCTGTATAATAGGCTCTAGGTTCATCCACCTCATTAGAATTGACTCAAATGCATTTTTTAAATGACTGAGCAATATTCCATTGTGTATATGTACCACAACTTCTTTATCCATTCATCTATTGATGGACATCTAGGTTGCTTCCATGTCCTGGCTACTGAAAATAGTCAAACAATGAACATTGGGGTACATGTGTTATTTTAGAAATGTGGCTTTCTCAGTGTATATACTCAGTAGTGAGATTGCCAGGTCATTTGGCAGATCTATTCCTAGATTTTTAAGGAATCCCCACACTGTTCTCCATTGTGACTATATCACTTTATCTTCCCATCAACAATGTAGGAGAGTACCATTTTCCCCACATACACAGCATCATTTATTGTTTGTAGATTTCTTGATGTTTACCATTCTGACTGGTATGAGGTGATACCTCATTGTAGGTTGATTTGCATTTATCTACTAATTAGTGATGTTGAGCATCTTTTCATGTGCTTATAGGCCTTCTGATGTATTTGGAGAAATGTCTGTTTAGGTCTTCTGCTTATTTTTTCTTTTTTGATTGAGCACTTTGGTTTCTGATATTGAGCTGTATGAGCTGCTTATATATTTTGGAGACTAATTCCTTGTGAGTTGCATTCTTTGCAATTATTTTCTTTCATTTTGAGGGTTCTTTTAATCTTATTTATTGTTTTCTGCTACGCAAAAGCTTTTAAGTTTAGTTAGGTCCTATTTTTAAATTTTTGTTATTATATCGATTACTCAAGTGGTGGGTCAAAAGGTTCTTGCTTTGAATTACATTGAAGAGTGTACTACCTGTTTTTCCTCTAAGAGCTTTTTAATTTATGGACTTAAATTTAAGTCTTTAATCCATTTTGAGTTTACTTTTTTGTCTGCTGTTAAGAATGTTCTAGGTTAATTCTCTTACAGTTTTTCCAGCAACACTTATTGAAGAGGTTGTCTTTTCTCTATTGTATATTCTTGTCTCTGTCAAAGATAAGGTGCCCATAGGTTTATGGGTTTATTTCTGGGTTTTCTACCTTGTCCATATCTCTCTTTTGTACCAGTACCATACTGTCTTGACAACTGTAGCTTTGTAACATAGTCTGAAGTCAGGAATGTTGATTCCTCCAGCTCTGTTATTCGTTCTCAAGATTGCTTTGTCTACTGGGGTCTTTAGTGTTTACGTGTGCTCAATGTGCTCAGTCAATTCAGTTGTGTCCATCTCTTTGAGCCTCCATGGGAAGTGTAGCTTGCCAGGTTCCTCTGTCCTGAGATTTTCCAGGCAAGAATACCAGAGTGGTGGCCATTACATACAAATCGTGAATTTTTTGTTCTATTTCTGTGAAAAATAACTTTGATGGTTTCATAGGGAGTGCATTGAACCTGTAGATTGCTTTGGGTAGTACAGTCACTTTCACAATATCAATTCTTCCCATCTAAGAACATGGTATATCTCTCCATATATTTATGTTGTATTTAGTTTCTTTCATCAGTGCCTATTGTTTTCTACATACAAGTCTTTTGTCTCTTAAGGTAGGTTTATTTCTAGGTATTTTCTTTTCTTTTTTTGTTACTGCAATGGTGAGTGGGATTATTTCCTTAATTTCTCATTCTTATTTTTCATTGTTAGTGTATAGAATGCAAGGGATTTCTGTGTATTAATTTAATATTCTGTTACTTTATGGCCTTCATTGATTAGATCTAATAATTTTCTGGTAGCATCTTTGGGCTTTTATATTATCCTATCATGTCATCTGCAGTGAGAGCTTTACTTCTTTTTTTTTCCCTTTATTTTGGATTCTTATTATTTATTTTTCTTCACCAATTGCCAAAGCTAGGACTTCCAAAACTGTGTTGAATAATAGTGGCAAGAATGGGCAACCTTGTATTATTCCTGATCTTAGAGAAAATCCTTTCAGATTTTCATCACTGGGGATAATGTTTGGTGTGGGTTTGTAATATATGGCCTTTATTACGTTGAGGTAGGTTCTTCTATGCATACTTTCTAGAGACTTTTTATCATAAATGGGTGTGGAAGTTTGTCAAAAGCTTTCTATGCATATGTTCAGATAACCATATGGTTTTCATCATTCAATTTATTAATATGGTGTATCACAGTGAATGATTTGCATATATTGAAGAATCCTTGCATCCCTAGGTAAACCCACTTGATCTTGATGTGTGACCTTTTTAATGTGTTCAATAACACATTGAATTCTGTTTTTAGAATTTTGTTGAAGATTTTTGCTTCTATATTCATCAGTGATATTGGACTGGAATTTTTTTTTTTTTTTTGTGGTGTCTTTGTCTGCTGTTTGTGTCAGAGTGATGGTGGCCTCGTGAAATGAGTTTGGAAGTTTTACTTCCTCTGCAATTTTCTGAAAGAGTTTGAGCAGGATAGGTATTTGCTTTTCCATAAACTTTTGGTAGAATTCTCCTGTGAAACTATGGGGAGTTAGGCTTTTGTTTATTGGGAAAAAATTATTACAGTTTCAATTTCCACATTTGTGATTTGTCTGTTCACATTTTCTATTTCTTCCTGGGTTAGTCCTGTTGTTGTTCAGTTGCCCAGTCATGTCCAACTCTTTGTGACCCCATGGACTGCAGCATGCCAGGACTCTGTCCTTCACCAGCCCAGAAAGATTGCCCAAGTTCATGTCCACTGCGTCTGTCCTTTCCATCTCATCTTCTGACATCCTCTTCTCCTTCAGCCTTTAGTCTTTCCCAGCATCAGTGACTTTCCCAATGAGTCAGCTCTTCGCATCAGATGACCCAAATACTGGAGTTTCAACTTCAGCATCCAATGAGTATTCAGAGTTGATTTCCCTTAAAATTGCCTGGTTTGATCTGCTTGCTGTCCAAGGGACTCTCAGGAGTCTTCTCTAGGACAATAGTAAAATGGCATCAATGTGTTGGTGCTCTGGTTCAGACTTGTAAGGTTATACTTTTCTAAGAAATCATCCTCTCCTTCCAGGATGTCCATTTTGTTGGCATGTAGTTGCTTGTAGTAGACTCTAATGATCTTTGTTTGTGCATTGTCTGCTGTAACTTCTTTTAATTTCTAATTTTATTGATTTGAATCTTTTCCTTTTTTCTTGATGAGTCTGGCTAATAGCTTGTCAAGTTTGTTTTACTTTCTCAATCAACTTTTAGTTATATTGATATTATGTATTGTCTCCTTCATTTCTTTTTCAGTTATTTTGGCTCTGATTTTTATGATTTCTTTCCTTCTACTAACTTTTGGGGGGTTGTTCTTCTTGTCTTGCTGCTTTAGGCGTAAGTTTAGTTTGTTTATTTTCTTACTTCTTGAAGTAGGCTTTTATTGCTACAAACATCCCTCTTAGCACTGTTAGTGCATCTCATAGATTCTGAGTTGTAATGTTTTCATTGTCATTTGTTTCTAGGTATATTTTGATTTCCTTTTTGATTTCTTCAGTGATCTGTTGGTTATTCAGGATCATATTACTTAGCCTCTATGTGCTTGTGTGTGTGTGTGTGTGTGTGTGTGTTTCCTTGTTCAATTCAGTTCAGTCTCTCAGTCAGATCTTACTCTTTGTAACCCCATGGACTGCAGCATACCAGTCTTCCCTATCCTTCACTAGCTCTTGGAGCTTGCCCAAACTCATGTCCATTGAGTTGGTGATGCCACCAAGCATTTCATCCTTTATCATCCCCTTCTCCTCCTGCCTTCAGTCTTCTCAGCATCAGGGTCTTTTCCAATGAGTCAGTTCTTTGCATCAGGTGGCCAAATTATTGGAGCTTCAGCTTCAGCATCAGTCCTTCCAATGAATATTCTTAATTGATTTCCTTTAGGATGGACTGGTTGCATTTCCCCAAAGTCCAATGTATCATGTAAAACTTGTGTTCCCTTATTAATTTTCTGTCTGGATGATCTGTCCTTTGATGTGAGTAGGTTATTAAAGTCCCCCACTATTACCATATTACTGTCAATTTTCCCTTTAATAGTTGTTAGTATTTGCTTTATGTATTGAGGTGTTCCTATGCTGAGTGCATATATATTTATATTTGTTATATCTTCTTCTTGAATTGATCCCTTGATCATAATGTAATGTCATTCCTTGTCTCTTGTAACTGTCTTTAAAGCTTATTTTGTGTTTAATTATAATTACTACTCTTTTTTTTTTTTTAATTTCCATTTCCATAGTATATTAGGGCTTCCCTGGTGGCTCAGAGGTTAAAGCGTCTGCCTCCAATGTGGGAGACCCGGGTTCGATCCCTGAGTCGGGAAGATTCCCTGGAGAAGGAAATGGCAATCCACTCCAGTATTCTTGCTTGGAGAATCCCATGGACGGAGAGGCCTCGTAGGTTACAGTCATCAGGGTCGCAAAGAGTCAGACACGACTGAGCGACTTCACCTTCACCGTCACCCATAGTATATCTTTTACCAGACCCTCACTTTCAGTCTGTATGTTTCCCTAGGTCAGAATGCCAAAGAATGCTCAAACTACCGCACGATTGTACTCATCTCATGAGCTAGTAATGTAATGCTCAAAATTCTCCAAGCCAGGTTTCAGCAATACATGAACCATGAACTCCCTGATGTTCAAGCTCGTTTTAGAAAAGGCAGAGGAACCAGATCAAATTTCCAACATCCACTGGACCATAGGAAAAGCAAGAGAGTTCAAGAAAAAATATCTATTTCTGCTTTATTGACTATGCCAAAGCCTTTGACTGTGTGGATCACAATAAACTGTGGCAAATTCTGAAAGAAATGAGAATACCAGACCACCTGATCGGCCTCTTGAGAAATCTGTATGCAGGTCAGGAAGCAACAGTTACAATTGGACGTGGAACAACAGACTGGTTCCAAATAGGAAAAAGAGTATGTCAAGGCTGTATATTGTCACCCTGCTTATTTAACTTATATGCAGAGTACATCATGAAAAACGCTGGAGTGGAAGAAACACAAGCTGGAATCAAGATGGCTGGGAGAAATATCAATAACCTCAGATATGCAGATGACACCACCCTTATGGCAGAAAGTGAAGAGGAAACTAAAAAGCCTCTTGATGAAAGTGAAAGAGGAGAGCGAAAACGTTGGTTTAAAGCTCAACATTCAGAAAATGAAGATCATGGCATCCGGTTCCATCACTTCATGGGGGAATAGATGGGAAAGCAGTGTCAGAATTTATTTTGGGGGGCTCCAAAATCACTGCAGATGGTGACTGCAGCCATGAAATTAAAAGACATTTACTCCTTGGAAGAAAAGTTATGACCAACCTAGACAGCATATTCAAAAGCAGAGACATTACTTTGCCGACTAAGGTCCATCTAGTCAAGGCTATGGTTTTTCCTGTGGTCATGTATGGATGTGAGAGTTGGACTGTGAAGAAGGCTGAGCGCCAAAGAATGGATGCTTTTGAACTGTGGTGTTGGAGAAACTCTTGAGGGTCCCTTGGACTGCAAGGAGATCCAACCAGTCCATTCTGAAGGAATCAGCCCTGGGATTTCTTTGGAAGGAATGATGCTAAAGCTGAAACTCCAGTACTTTGGCCACCTCATGAGAAGTGTTGACTCATTGGAAAAGACTCTGATGCTGGGAGGGATTGGGGGCAGGAGGAGAAGGGGACGACCGAGGATGAGATGGCTGGATGGCATCACGGACTCGATGGATGTGAATCTGAATGAACTCCGGGAGTTGGTAATGGACAGGGAGGCCTGGTGTGCTGCGATTCATGGGGTCACGCAGAGTCAGACATGACTGAGCGACTGAACTGAACTGATGTATATGTTTCAATACTACTCTCAATTCAACCCACCCTGACCTTCCTCCACTGTCCATATGTCTGCTCTTTGTGTTGGTATCTCCTTTGTTGCTCTGCAAATAGGTTCATCAGTACCATCTTTCTAGATTCCGTATATATATATATGTGTGTGTGTGTGTGTGTGTGTGTGTGTGTGTGTGTGTGTGTGTTAATATATGATAGCTGTTTTTCTGTTTCTGACTTACTTCACTTTGTGTAATAGGCTCTAGCTTCAGCCACCACATTATAACTGACCCAAATGTATTCATTTTTATAACTATATAATGTTACATTGTACCACAACTTCTTTATCCATACATCCTCATCATTCTTGTTTGGCTCAACATATCTACTTAGATGCAGACTTAATTCGCTTATCTTTCTTTACTGGAGGGTTTTATTTCTCCTTTGTTCTTCAAGATTTCTTTTGGTTTGCATGCTAAATTGGCAGTATTCTTTTGCCTTCTCTTGTGGATTACTTTGCTGGTTTTAATAAAAGCTATAAGTCTAATTGTCATTACTTTTATGTAATCTGTCTTGGAGGTTTTTCAGATTTTCTTTTCATTCTTAAAGCTTTTTATTTTCATAACAATATTTCTAAGTGTGACTTTGATGTATCTTATTTATCTTATTTAAAAATTTGGAGGGGTGTTTGTTGGGGGGTTTCTGACTCTATGCATTGATATCTTCTGTGCTAAGTTGCTTCAGTCGTGTCCGATTCTGTGTGACCGCACAGACGGCAGCCCACCAGGCTCCCCCATCCCTGGGATTCCCCAGGCAAGAACACTGGAGTGGGTTGCCATTTTCTTCTCCAGTGCATGAAAGTGAAAAGTGAAAGTGAAGCCGCTCAGTCAGTGACCCCATGGACTGCAGCCCACCAGGCTCCTCCATCCATGGGATTTTCCAGGCAAGAGTACTGGAGTGGGGTGCCATTGCCTTCTCCGATATCTTCTATAAACTTTGGTATTTTCCCAATTATGATCTCTGCAAATATTGTCACTTTCTCATTTTCTGTGTTATTTTCACCCTGAAATTCTGACTAAATATGTTAGACCTTTCTGTCTATACACTATACTTTTAAACCTCTCTCATGTTTTATCTCACAGTGTCTTTGTGATGTATTTTAGATAATTCTCATGTAACTTCTAGTTAACTAATTTTCTTCTTAGTTTTGTCCTTTGATTTCTCATTTTAGGGGATATTTCCCCTTCAAGCTTCTATTTTCTTTTAATAATGTCTGTTCATTTTTGATTGTCTTTTGTTCTAACATCATATTTTTATTTCTATAAACATTTTAATTTTATTTATTTCTCATTTTATTTCTAGTAAATCTAAGATCTTTGTGAATCTGTGTTTATACTTTCTTTTCTACTGACTGTTGCTTGTGAAAGATGTTATGCCTCTGAGGTTTTTTTTTTTAATACTTTATTCTACATTACAGTACTGTATTTGTTTTGCCATACATTGACATGAATCAGCCACAGGTGTACACGATCTCCCAATGCCAAAGCCTCCTCCCCCCCCCCACCCCATATCATCTCCGTGGATCATCCCGTGCACCAGCCCCAAGCATCCTGTATCCTGTATTGAACATAGACTGGTGCTTCGTTTCTTACATGATAGTGTACATGCTTCAATGCCATTCTCCCAAATCATCCCACCCTCTCCCTCTCCCTCAGAGTCCAAAAGTCCGTTCTATACCTCTGTGTCTCTCTTTTGTTGTCTCACATACAGGGTCATCATTACTATCTTTAGAAATTCTATATGTATGTGTCAGTATACTGTATTGGTGTTTTTCTTTCTGGCTTACTTCACTCTGTATAATCAGCTCCAGTTTCATCCATCTCATTAGAACTGAATCAAATTTATTCCTTTTAAGGGCTGAGTAATACTCCATTGTGTATATGTACCACAGCTTTCTTATCCATTCATCTGCTGATGGACATCTAGGTTGTTTCCATGTCCTGGCTATTATAAACAGTGCTGCAATGAACATTGGGGTACATGTGTCTCTTTCAATTCTGGTTTCCTCGGTGTGTATGCCCAGCAGTGGGAATTCTGGGTCATAAGGCAGTTCTATTTGCAATTTTTTAAGGAATCTCCACACTGTTTTCCATAGTGGCTGTACTAGTTTGCATTCCCACCAGCAGTGTAAGAGGGTTCCCTTTTCTCCACATCCTCTCCAGCATTTATTGCTTGTAGACTTTTGGATTGCAGCCATTCTGACCGGTGTGAAATGATACCTCATTGTGGTCTTGATTTGCATTTCACTGATAATAAGTGATGTTGAGCATCTTTTCATGTGTTTGTTAGCCATCTGTTTGTCTTCTTTGGAGAAATGCCTATTTAGTTCTTTGGCCCATTTTTTGATTGGTTCGTTTATTTTTCTGGAGTTGAGCTGCAAAAGTTGCTTGTATATCTTTGAGATTAGTGGTTTGTCAGTTGTTTCATTTGCTATTGTTTTCTCCCATTCAAAAGGCTGTCTTTTCACCTTGCTGATAGTTTCCTTTGTTGTGCAGAAGCTTTTAATTTTAATTAGATCCCATTTGTTTATCTTTGCTTTTATTTCCAGTATATTGGGAGGTGGATCATAGAGGATCCTGCTGTGATTTATGTCGGAGAGTGCTTTGCCTATGTTTTCCTCTAGGAGTTTTATAGTTTCTGGTCTTACATTTATATCGTCAATCCATTTTGAGTTTATTTTTGTGTGTGGTGTTAGAAAGGGGTCTAGTTTCATTCTTTTACAAGTGGTTGACCAGTTTTCCCAGCACCACCTGTTAAAGAGACTGTCTTTACTCCATTGTATATTCTTGCCTCCTTTGTCGAAGATAAGGTGTCCATAGGTGTGTGGATTTATCTCAGGGCTTTCTATTTTGTTCCATTGATCTATATTTCTGTCTTTGTGCCAGTACCATACTGTCTTAATGACTGTGGCTTTGTAGTAGAGCCTGAAGTCAGGTAAGTTGATTCCTCCAGATTTGTATGGAAATACAAGAAACCTCAAATAGCAAAAGCAATCTTGAGAAAGAAGAATGCCTCTGAGTTTTATCGTGCTTTTTGAATACCAAGGACTCATGTTTCTTATAAGTTTCTCTTTATTGTGAATTTTATGAGACAAGACTTCAAAGTGTGTTTTCCAAATAGAATTTGTATTAGCTTCTGCAATTACTACCTGCTGAGAATAAGAAAGAAGAGGTATGATGTAGTGTCATGATTTCAAATGAAAGGTTGTAGTTTTACTCATGCACGTTTCAACTTATTCACACAAGTATACTCTATATGACAGTATGGTCGAGAGAGTGATATTTCTACTGAAATAGTGAAACATGGCTGAGATGCAACCACTTTAATATGCATGGTGGTTCACCTGCAATTTTCAATGCCCTATCTACAAGGTAAGATGACAGATTCTCACATACATTAAAAGCAGAAAAAGGAAGAATATAATTAATGAACTTGAATACCAAATGAGTGGTTTTATGCTCTATTTTTGTAATGGTAAAGCAAGGGAAAAAAGACTCAAGAGTCATGTTAAAATAAAAAATTATATAACGGTTTGAAATTATTATTCTTCCTTATTTCTATTTCTTTCAGAAAAAAATAATTTTACACATACACTTATATGTACAATTTATACGTTTATATTCTTTGATAAATTAAAAGCTTCAATTCAGTTTTCTAAATCTTGCTTTTTCCAAACTCATGTTCATATTTGAAGTTTTTGAAGTGTATAATTCAAAATTCTAGTATTTTTGGAAGTGTGACACAAACCCTTAATGCTTAAGGAACACTAACTAAGGAACAGTTTGGGGTCCCTCAGCATATTTCTAATTCATCCTTTCACTTTGGGTTGAGGAAGATGTGAATAAAAGAATGAACTTCCCCCAGCCTCTACCTTAACATCATATTGTATAACATTTATCATTAAGAAGGTTAATTACTATCAGTATATAGATGTAGAAAGAAAGTCAGAAAGAAGAGGTAGATCCAGTATTTGTGCCAAGTCTAAAATTTAGGTGAATTTGTGGTGAGGCAGGAGGTATAGGAATAGAAGAAAATTTTGTATATTACTGGAGCATCCTGACAGAAATTCTCTAAATTTTTCCTAGCATTTCTGTCATCCACTGTTAAAAATTTAAAAATACTTTACAATATTGTATTGGTTTTAACCTCCATTTAAATAAATAAATTTATATTTAAAAAGAAGGAAAAAAATTAAAAATAAAACTAAAAATGAAATGGCTCTGTGAATGTCCAAGAGAATTAACAAAGTAGAATTTACCCCCAAACTAGCAACCTAGGGGAAAATAGTATTTCTTAATTAGAGACATTGCTATTCTTGTGGTAACATGCAGTAACATTGTTAAGAGGAGGAATTTTGTAATAAACAGTACAGGATTACAATTCCAGCTCTGCTTCTTATCCTGCATGAGTAGCCTTAATTAAATTTCTCAGTCTCTATACATTAAAGTTCTCATCCGTAAAACGATGTTAATAAAGCATTTATCTCTTAGGGAAATTGTGAAGATTAAACTAGATAATACATTTAAAGTGCAGTGCTTCCAATTCTAGCTATACTTCTGCAATGGCACAATTCTGTTCCTTTTAATGGCTGAGTAATATTCAATTTTATATATGTACCACACTTCTTTATCCATTCATCTATCGATGGACATCTAGGTTGCTTCCATGGGTTGGCTATTGTAAATAGTGCTGCAATGAACATTGGGGGTACATGTTTCTTTTGATTTGTGGTTTTCTCAGGGTATATGCCCAGTAATGGAATTTCTGGGTGATATGGTAGTTTTATTCCTAGATTCTTGAGGAATCTCCATACTGTTCTCATAGTGGATGCATCAATTTACATTCTCACCAACAGTGTAACAGTGTTCCTTTTTCTCCACATTCTCTCAAGCATTTATTGTTTGTAAATTTTTTTGATGATTACCATTATGACTGGTGTGAGGTGATATTTCATTCAGTTTTGATTTGCATTTCTCTAATAATTAGCAAAGTCAAACATTCCGTGTGTTTGTTGTCTTCTTTGAAGAAATAACTATTTAGATCTTTGGTTTGTTTTGTTTTTTTGATGTTGAGTTGCATGAGTTATTTGTATACTTTTAGAGCTTAATCCTTTGTCAGTTGCCTCATTTGCAAATATTCTGTACCATTTTGAGGGGGCTGTCTTTTTTGTCTTTTTTATGTTTTCCATTGCTGCTTAAAAGCTTTGAAGTTTAATTAGGTCCCATTTGTTTGTTTTTGTTTTTATTCCCGTTACTCTAACAACTGGGTCACAAGATCTTGTTGTGATTTATGTCAAATAGTGTACTGTCTATGTCTTCCTCTAAGGACTTCATTGTGACTGGGGTTTAATTTAGATTTTTAATCCATTTTCAGTTTAATTTTGTGTATCATGTTAGGGAGTGTTCTAATTTCATTCTTTTACATATAGCTGTCCAGTTTTCTTAGCACCACTTATTTAATAGACTGGTTTTTCTCCATTGTATATTTTTACCTCCTTTGTTATTATTAGGAGACCATAGATGCATGGGTTTATCTATGGACTTTATATTCTTTCCTGTTGATATCTATTTCTGTTTCTATTCCAATACTATACTATCTTGATTACTATAGTTTGCAGTATAGTTTTAAGCCAGGAAGCCTAATTGCTCCAGATCTGTTTTTCTTTCTCAAGATTGC
This sequence comes from Nanger dama, assembly GCA_917880005.1. Lineage (NCBI taxonomy): Eukaryota > Metazoa > Chordata > Mammalia > Artiodactyla > Bovidae > Nanger > Nanger dama. The sequence continues at coordinate 2,857,818 of CAKJTW010000073.1, read as the reverse complement.
TTGGGGTCTTTTATATAATCATTTTTCACAATATAGATTTTTCCAGCTCAGAAACATGGTGCATCTCTCCATCTTTGTGTCATCTTTGATTTCTTTCTTCAATATGCTATCATTTTCTGACTTAGATCTTTTGTATCTTAAGGTGCATTTATTTCTAGCTATTTAATTCTTCTTCTTCTTCATTTTTCCCACCTGTGGTGTCTGTGTGTGTATGTGTGTGTGTGTGTGTGTGTGTGTGTCTATGTATGTGTGTGTGTGTGTGTTAGTTGCTCAGTTGTTTTTGACTCTTTGTGACTCCATGAAGTGTAGCCTGCCAGGCTCCTCTGTCCTTGGGATTCTCCAGGTGAGAATACTGGAATGGGTTGCCATTTCTTTCTCCAAGGGATCTTCCCAACCCAGGGATTGAACACAGGTCTCTTGCACTGCAGCAAGTCTTTACCATTTGAGCTACCAGGGAAGCCCAACTTTCTTGTGATAGTAAGTGGAATTGTTTCCTTAGTCCCTCCTCTTGATATTTTGTTGTAAGCATAGAGGAATTCAAGAGAGCTTTGTGTATTAATTTTGTGTCCTGCAACTTTACCAAACTCGTTGATAAGCTATAGTAATACAGAGTGAAGTAATTTAGAAAGAGAAAACAAATATCATATAATATCACTTACATGTGGAATCTAGAAAATGGTATAGGTGAACTTATTTGCAAAGCAGAAATAGAGACACAGACATACATAACAGACATATGGATACCATGGGGAAGAGCAGGTGGGATGATTTTGAGATTGGGGTTGGCATATGTATATTAGTATGTATAAAATAGATAACTAATGAGAACCTACTGTGTAACACAGGAACTCTACTCAGTGCTCTGTGGTGACCTAAATGGGAAGTGAAACTAAAATATCAAGGATATATGTATATCTGATTGACTTTGTTGCATAGCAGAAAATAGCAGAACATTGTAAAGGAACTATATTTCAATACAATTTTTTAAAAAGATTCACATGCCTTATTCCCATGCCATATAAATGTGACCTGCCATTATTATTAAGATGATAACAATGGTAAATATTATCTTGAAAAAGAACATTTGGTCTTTAGAGTCATTTTAGTGACGATGGATAAATCAACTTGGCACAGTAATTTTAGAGGATATTCTGGATTCATCCTGTGGTGGGGGAAGAAAAACACACAACTTAGGGTCAGGAGGAGAGAGTTTGATTCATGAATCTACCACTAGCTATATCAGCTATCTTGTTACCTCTCTGTGACTCAGTATTATTGTGTATATAATAGGTGCTCTTGGAAGAACAAATGAGAATATGTATGCGAAGGTACTTTGCAAAGTGATAACACTTTAGGGGGTTGTTACTGGAAGGAATAAGGACTGGACTGCAGCTCCTGCTAAGTCACTTCAGTCATGTCCGACTCTGTGCAACCCCATAGACGGCAGTCCACCAGGTTCCTCCTGGGATTCTCCAGGCAAGAACACTGGAGTGGGTTGCCATTTCCTTCTCCAATGCATGAAAGTGAAAAGTGAAAGTGAAGTCACTCAGTCGTGTCCGACTCTTTATGACCCTATGGACTGCAGCCTACTAGGCTCCTCCATCCATGGGATTCTCCAGGTAAGGACATTGGAGTGGGTTGCCATTTCCTTCTCCAATGCATGAAAGTGAAAAGTGAAAGTGAAGTCACTCAGTCGTGTCCGACTCTTTATGACCCTATGGACTGCAGCCTACTAGGCTCCTCCATCCATGGGATTCTCCAGGTAAGAACATTGGAGTGTGTCGCCATTGCCTTCTCCGAAAGACTGGACTAAATAACCTCAATTCTGATGTTTCTTAAATCCTTAAATCCTTCTTTTCCTTATTCACCACTTTCCCCTCCTTACTGAGTGTGTGACACTTGGTATGGAAATGACTGAGGTCTAGCAGAAGAAGGATCATGCTATTGCATCAGGATCTGGGGCCCAAGTAAAAGAGAGGCAAGGAGTTAGAAACAGATTAACACAGAAATGGAGACAAATGTTCCATGTGCAAATTACCTGGTTTACTCACTCTCATTGTTGCTGTTCACTCACTCGGCCATGTCAGACTCTTTGCAACCCCATGAACTGCAGCACAGCAGGCTTCCCTGTACTTCATTATCTCCCAGAGTTTACTCAAATTCATGTTCATTGAACTGGTGATGCCATCCAACCATCTCATCTTCTGTCATCCCCTTTTCTTGCCTCCAATCTTTCCCAGCATCAGGGTCTTTTCTAATGAGGTGGCTGTTAACATCAGGTGATCCAAATCCTGGAGCTTCAGTTCCAGCATCAGTCTTTCCAGTGAACATTCAGGATTGATTTCCTTTAGGACTGACTGATTTGATCACCTTGCTGTCCAAGGGACTCTCAAGAGTCTTCTCTACACAGTTCGAAAGTACCAATTCTTTGTGCTCAGCCTTCTTTATGGTCCAAATCTCAAGTTCATAAATGACTACTGGAAAAATTATAGCTTTGACTATATGGACATTTGTCAGCAAAGTGATATCTCTGCTTTTTAATATGCTGTGTTTCTCATAACCTTTTCCCAAGGAGCACCTATTAATTTCATAGTCACCATCTGCAGTGATTTTGGAGCCCAAGAAAATAAAGTATGCCACTGTTTCCAGTTTCCCTATCTAGTTGCCATGACGTGAAGGGACTGAATGCCATAATCTTCCTTTTTAGAATGTTGAGTCTTGTGCCAGCTTTTTCACTCTCCCCTTTCACTTTCGTCAAGAGACTCTTTGTTCTTCTTATCTTCCTGCCATTAGGGTGGCGTCATTGGCGTATCTGAGGTTATTGATGTTTCTTCAGGCAATTTTGATTCTGGTTTGTGCTTATCCAGTCTTGTATTTCACATGATATACTCTGTGTATAAGCTAAATATGCAGGGTGATTATATGCAACCTTGATGTACCACTTTCCCAATTTTGAGCCAGTTCATTGCTCTATGTCTGGTTCTAACAGTTGCTTCTTGACCTGCCTACAGATTTCTCAGGAGGCAGGTCATGTAGTCTGGTATTCCTATCTCTTGAAGAATTTTCCAGTTTGTTGTGATCCACACAGTCAAAGACTTTGGCATAGTCAATAAAGCAGAAGTAGACTTTTTTTCTGGAACTCCCTTTCTTTTTCTATGATCCAATGGATGTTGGTCATTTGATCTCTGGCTCCTCTGCCTTTTCTAAATCCAGCTTCTAAGTTGAAAGTTCTTGGTTCACATACTGTTTAAACCTAGATTGAAAGATTTTGAGCATTACTTTGCTAGCATGTGAAATGAGTGCTGTTGTACAGTAGTTTGAACATTCTTTGGCATTGCCCTTCTTTGGTATTGGAATGAAAACTGAATTTTTCCTTTCTTGTGTCCACTGCTGAGTTTTCCAAAGTTGCTGGCGTACTGAGTGGAGCACTTTAATAGCATCATCTTTTAGGATTTGAAATAACTCTGCTGGAATTCTATCACCTCCACTATCTTTGCTCATAGTAATGCTTCCTAAGGCCCGCTTGACTTCACATGGCAGGTTATATGTCTCTGAGTGAATGATCACACCATCCTGGTTGTCCAGGTCATTAAGACTTTTAATGTAGTTCTATGTATTCCTGTCACTTTTTAATATCTTCTGCTTCTGTTACATACATACCATTTCTGTTACTTATTGTGTCCATCTTTGCATGAAATGTTCCCTTGGTATCTCTGCTTTTCTTGAAGAGATCTCTAGTGTTTCCTGTTCAATTTAGATTTCCTGAGTAATCAGCAAGGTTGGCCTTGGAGTACACAATGAAGCAAGATAAAAGCTAACAGAGTTTTACCAAGAGAATGCACTGGTCAGAGCAAACACCCTCGTCCAACTACTCAAGAGCAACTCTACAAATGGACATCACCAGATGGTTGCTACCAAAATCAGATTGATAATATTCTTTGTAGCCAAAGCTGGAGATACTCTATAGAGTCAGCAGAAACAAGACTGGAAGCTGACTATGGCTCAGATCATGAACTCTTTATTGCCAAATTCAGACTTAAATTGAAGAACATAGGGAAAACCACTAAGCCATTCAGGTATGACCTAAATAAAATCCCTTATGATTATAATGGGATTGATAAATAGATTCAATTGATTAGACCTGATAGAAGGCCAGAAGAACTATGGATCGAGGTTTATAATATTATACAAGAGGCTGTGATCAAAACTATTCCCAAGCAAAATAAATGCAACAAAGTCAATTGGTTATCTAAGGAGGCCTTAAAAATAGCTGAGGAAAGACAAGAAGCAAAAACAGAGTAAAGAAAGATATACATATCTGAATGCAGAGTTCCAAAGAATAGCAAGAAGAAATAAGAAAGCCTTAAGTGTACAATACCAAGAAATATAGGAAAACAACCAAATGAGAAGGACTAGAGATCTCACCCACATTACCTAATGTCACTTCAGTTGTCACTCAGTCGTATCCAACTCTTTGCGACCCCATGGATTGCAGCACGCCAGGCTTCCCTATCCATCACCAACTCCCAGAGTTCACTCAAACTCATGTCCATTGAGTCAGTAATGCCATCTATTCATCTCATCTTCTGTCATCCCCTTCTCCTTCCACCTTCAATCTTTCCTAGCATCAGAGTCTTTTCCAATGAGTCAGTTCTTTGCATCAGGTGGCCAAATTATTGGAATTTCAGCTTCAGCATCAGTCCTTCCAATGAATAGTTCTGTAAAGTTAAGGTTATGATGGCCATTTTATTATTTTTAAAAGCAATTTTGTTGCTATTTATTGCTATTTTTGTACAGTCTATACCTCAGGGACATATGCCATGGCTAATTCCAAACTAGGAGAAACTGTTTTCCACAGCTATATTTGAGATTATTCAGGTATAGCTATTAATAATGCATATTTTGATTAGAACACCCACATAAAAGGAGAAAATATGAGGAAAACTACTCCAATTCCATCACCTCATTATAATTACTGTTAGCTTAGAGATATATTTTTTCTTAGACCTTTTGTCTCTGATATTTTCACATAATTTAAATTATAGATACCACTTTGAGCTCCAGTTTTCTTTTCTCAGCTAAATCTTGTCTAACTTTTTTTTAAAATACTTTATTCTACATTACAATACTGTATTTGTTTTGCCATACATTGACATGAATCAGACATAGGTGTCCACGATCTCCCAATGCCAAAGCCCCCTCCCACCTCCCACCCCACATCCTCTCCCCCTGAATCATCCCGTGCACCAGCCCCATGCGTCCTGCATCCTGTATTGAACATAGACTGGCGCTTCATTCTTACAAGATAGTATACATGTTTCAATGCCGTTCTCCCAAATCATCCCACCCTGAGCTCCAGTTTTAATAGATAAATAATTTCTCATTTTTATTGTTTTCACATTTATAATATTAAAGGCTATAGAGAATTTCAGTAGGAGATTGTGGTGGGATTTTTTTTTTTTTAATCCTTTTGTTGTTGTTGTTTGTTTTACTAGCCCTACTTGCTGTATAGGTGAGGGCAGTAAGGCTCAGAAAATTTAAGCAGTGTTCCAAAGGTCTCATCATTAGTGACAGTCACAAAACAAAGACAGATATTTGTTTTAAATTCTGTTATCTTTCCACTAGACATCTCTGCATTTGTTTTACACAAAGTCAAAGGATGAGAAACTGAAGAAATTTTTATATTATCCTACAGATAAAGGCAAAGGGATGATAAAGAGGTGAAAGGTTGGGTACAGAACAGTTCTTAAGGTGCCCATCTAGCCAAAGTCTCTGGGCTTCATCTATGGAAGGGGCCAGCATCTTCCTTAACATGCCAAAATATTTCATTTATCCTCTAGAGGTGTATATCACTTGAAAATCAGCATGGAATCTGATCTGCTCATCAGTGGCACTTCTGTTTTCCTCTTATGGGAAGATTATGGTTGTGGCTCAGACGGTAAAGCACCTGTCTACAATGCAGGAGACCCAGGTTTGATCCTCGGGTCGGGAAGATCCCCTGGAGAAGGGAATGGCAATCCACTTCAGTACTATTGCTTTGAGAATCCCATGGACAGAGGAGCCTGGTAGGCTACAGTTCATGGGGTCACAGAGAGTCGGACATGACTGAGTGACTTCACTTCTTGTCTTTTGACATTCAGCCCTCAGTCTCACTAATCCTCTTTGGTACACCAAGTTTGTTGAATTTCATAAAGTGGTTGCCCAGAAAGCTTAGAATAGACTTTGAGGTTGCCAGATCTCTTGGATTTAAAAATACCAGTTCATTCAGATACTGAGAGTGCTCAGTGAGTAAGCTCTGGATCCAGCTTACTGGGTAGAACCCATTCAGAAGGATTGGGGAATTTGGAGGCAGCATCAAGGAGGCCAAGAAGGAAGATGCCAAGCTCATTATGAACATACCAAACTACACCAACATATAAAGCAACTCTTCATAGAACAATCTGAAGACTAGCAGTGTGGCTCATCTACAATTAAGACTGTAAAGAAAGAATAACATGGAGCTGGTGGGAGGGGAGAAGTGATCTAGCTGGATCCCACACTCCTAGTGCATGATCCAGAAGAGAAAGGGAAAATCAGTTTCAGGAATCCTTCCTCTAGAATAAGGAGTTTGAGTCCCATATTAGACAACCCAGCCCTGGAACTTATACTGGGAAGACAAGGCCCATTAGTTGACTTGAAGTGGGGCTTACCAGAGAGATGCCAGAAACTGAGACTCCTCTCTTGTAAAATGCATATATAGACTTGCTTTCTCCCAATACCATCACAGAAGCTGCAGATTAAAAACTGCTTCATGCTCTGGCCACTCTCCAGGACAACCCTAGTGCATTCCTCAGCCCACATCAGGTTCTTGCTCCATCCCATTCTGCTCTGGCATCATTCCTCACTAAGGCAAAAACTGCCATTGTCAATGTGCACACATGCTCTGAGGAAGGAGCAGAGCTAGTTCAGGTACCAGCCTCAACTCTAACTAAGACAGAGACAGCAGTTGACATCATGCACACATACATGCACCAAGGAAGGAACAGAGCCAGCTCAGTAGTGCAGTTCCAACCCTTTGCCCCCAATTTGGCCTCTACCCAAGAGGCATATACCTGGAAAAAGCAGAACTATCTGAGAAATGCAGCCTCAACCCTCAGGCCCTGGCCATTCACTCAAACAAGGCAGAGACTGCCATCACATCAGAGAAAATTCCCGATGGTTCTTCTCTTAGTCTCTCAGACTCTGATTCTACCCACCCCCTCCAAAAAAAGTAATGATTGTCATTGGGCCTAGTAGAAGACAGCTGACACCTGGCTTCGGCTGTAGTTCATCTGACTCCAGCTCTACCTCCCACCAACACAGTGGCTGCCAGTGCACCCCTGGAGAAGATTGAGCCTATTCTTACTTTAGTTCTAGCTCTTCTACCAAAGCCAATGGCAGATGCAGTCTTCTAGGGGTGCTCTCACAGAAGAACACACCTTCAAGGCTATAACAGGTAACTATTTCACCTAATTTCATAGAGACAGAGAAAGCTGAACAAAATGTGAAGACAGAGGAATATATTTCAAACAAAAGGACAAAACAAAACCCCAGAAACTCTTAATGAAACCAATTAAAAGTTTACCTGATAAATAATTCAAAGTGTAGTAATAAAAATGTTAAGTGAACTAAGGACAAGAATAAATGAACACAGTCAGAACTTCAGGAAAGAACTAAAAAGTATGAAAAAGAACCAGGCATAGCTGAAAAATACAGGTATGAAGAAACTGAAGTTGAAAATATACTAGAAAGAAATAAAAACAGGTTAGGTGACATGGGAGAATGCATAAGTGATCTGCAAGCTAAAATAATGGGAAAAAAAAAAAAACAATCAAAGCACCTTAGAAAAAATGAAAATATTTTAAGAGATTGCTGGGACAACATCAAAGATATTAAAATTTGCATTACAGAAGTCCCAGAAGGAGAAGCAAGGGGAAAATGTGCAGAAAGTATATTTGATGAAATTATGGATGAAAACTACCCTAACCTAAAGAAGGAAAAATATATCCAAGTCTAAGAATCACAGATTCCTAAACAAGATGAACCCAAAGAGACCCATATCAAGACATAGCATAATTAAAATTGTAAGAGGTAAAGATAGAATTTTAAAGGCAGCAAGAGTAAAACAAAGAGTCACAACAAGGAAACTCCCATAAGGTTATCAATTGATTTTTTAGTGGAAACTTTGCAGGGAAGAAGGAAGTGGTGTAATATATTTAAAGTGCTGAAAGGACAAAACCCTACAATCTAGGTACTAGGCTCTAGAATACTCTACCCAACAAAATTATCATTCAGAATTCAAAGAGAGGTAATTTCCTAGACAAGCAAAAACCAAGAGTTCATCACCACTAAAGCAAGCTTCCAAGAAGTATTAAAAGATCTTCTTTAAGCATAAAAGAAAAGATTATAACAAGAAATAAGAAAATATAAGAAGGGAAAATTTTTCATTGATAAGGGCAAATATATAGTAAAGCAGTTGATTAACCATTTAAATAAGCCAGTACAAATGTTAAAAGACAAAAATTGTAAATTCAAGTGTAACTCTAGTAAACAGTTAACAGATTGTCTTGATGATGTAAAATATTACATCAAAAATACAAAACATGTAGGGAGAAAAATGTAAATCTTTAGAATGTGTTTAAACTTAAATGATTATTAGTTTTAAACAAGTAGATATAGTTACAAGTCAACACATATAAAACCCATGGCAACTTCAAATGAAAAACTTACAATAGATACACAAAAATTAAAGGGAAAGAAACTCAAACATAACACTAAACAAAATATTCAAGCCATGATAGAATTTTAGAGTAGAGGTTAAAATAAGAAAAGAATAGAGAAAAACTGAAAAAATAATCAGAAAATAAGTGATAAAATAACAATAAGTACATAACTATCAATAATCACTTTATTTGTTAAGGATTAAATATCAAGTAAAAAGGCACAGCATAAAAATTTAATAAAGAAAGAAGATATGTCTATATACTGCTTACAAGAGACTCACTTCAGGTCTAAAGGCATACAGATTGAAAGTGAAGGGATGGAAAAAGATATTCCATGCAAATGGAACAAAACAGAAGTTGTGGTAGCAATACTCATGTCAGACAAACTGACTTTCAAACAAAATCTATCATAAAAGACAAACAAGGGCATTATACAATGACAAAATGGTTAATCTAAGAAGAGGATAGAACATCATAAGCATGTATGCACCTAATATAGAAAAACTGAAACACGAAAGAAAATATTAACAGACATGAAGGGAGAAACTGAGGGTAACAAAGTAAGAGTAGAAGACTTACATTAGTGGATAGATCATCCAGACACAAAATCGATAAGGAAACTGTGACCTTAAATGACACTTGAGGCCCAATTGACAGAAGAAATATCTACATTACATTCCACTGCAAAGCAGCAAAATACATATTCTTTCCAAAATGAAAGTGAAAATGAAATTGCTCAGTCGTGTCCGACTGTTTGCAACCCCATGGCCTGCAGCCCTCCAGGCTCTTCTGTCCATGGGATTCTGCAGGCAAAAATACTGGAGTGCGTTGCCATTTCCTTCTCCAGGGCATCTTCCCAAACCAGGGATCAAACACAGGTCTCCCACACTGCAGGAAGACACTTTACCATCTGAGCCACCAGGGAAGCTTTCCAAGTGCACATCAAATGTTCTTCAGGATAGATCACATGCTAGGCCACAAAAAAGTCTCAATAGGTTTAAGAAGACTGATATCTGAAACATTTTTCTGACTGCAATAGTACAAAACTGGAAAGCAATTAAAAAATGAATATAGAAAAAAAAACACAAACAATATTCTACTCAAAAAATTGATGGGTCAACAGAAAAATAAAAAGGAAGTCTGAAAATACATTGAGACAAATAAAAATAAAAACACAGCTTTCCAAAATATATGGGATACAGCAAAGCAATTTAATGAGGGAAGATTATAGAGGAATAGCTCTACTTAGGTAAACAAGAAAAATCTCAAATAAATAGCATAACTTATCACCTAAAGGAATTAGAAAAATAAGAGCAAACAAAGCCCAAAGTCAGCAGAAGGAATGAAATAATTGTCAGAGTGGAAATAAAATAAAGTTCCCTCCACATCCCCCATAAAACACCAATAATAAAAAGGTCAATGAAACCAAGAGCTGTTTTTTTGGTAAGATAATCAATATAGATAAATCTTTAGTTAGGCTCATTAAAAGAAAAAAAAAAAAACAAAACAGAGAGAGAGAGGCCTTTGATATATTGTTCCAGTGAAAATCTAGTAAATAGAGGAATTATATATAAAACTCCATCCCAAGACAGGCTCCTCTTAGAGCTCTGACTGACTTCTATGGGGAAGATAGCACTGTCTCAGCAACTTTACCACAAATTCCTACCATATTGTTACAGGAATATCCTTAATGGGAAGAATTATTGCGTCCACTGCTCAATATACTTCCACAGACTTTTCTAAAATTACAACCCCAAAGAATTCCCAGGAGATGCTTCTTGACCTCAGAAATCCACAGTCAGATATGAGAAGGCTGTTCCATGTCATGCTCCATGATTTTCCTTCTGGGCAATTGCTCTTGTAACAGAAACTCAAGAAGATAGTTCAAAAATATTTTTCAACTCACAGCCAACAGGGTGACTGAAGAGAATAGCAGGGGCAGATGTTTTAGGCCTATATGACCACATTATAGTATCAGCAGCTGCTGCAGGGCCAGCAGCTTAGCCAAAGAGAGCAACAAGGACAGATGTTATGGGGCTATCTGCCACATTCTGGCTGAAGTCCAGGGACAAGCAGCCTGGCTGGGTAGAATAGCCGAGGCAGGAGCTGCAGACCTATCTGCCTCCGTTTTGATATCAGCATAAGCCACAGGGTCAGGTCAGCAGCCTGGTTGAGGGAGAACAGTGGGGGCAGGGGCCACAGGCTTATTTATTCATATTTAAATATCAACAGAAATTGCAGGGTCGGCAACCTGGCTGTATAGAACAGAGAGGTTATCTGTACATATCCCAGAAGAAGCAGCAGCAGCCCCAGGACGATCAACCTGGTCTATTGCAGGAAAAGCAGCAGCAGCCTGCATTGGATGAGCAGAAGCCACAGATGCTGTAGGCCTATATGTTCACATCCCAATAACTATAGCAGCTAAACTCAGGAGGCCAGCAGTCTCCGAAGGCTGAAATAGTGGCCAAAATCTTCAAAAATTTTTTTTGAAACCCATGAGTCAACAAATTTAAGAAGTCCAACAAACTCTAAATAAGCTAACTGCAAAAGTGAACCTTACTGAGACACATTATAATTATGTCAAATGCCAAAGTCAAAGAAAGAATATTGAAAGCATTAAGAGAGAAATGATTCATCCTGTAAAAAGGATTCGCTATAAGATTATCATCTACTTTCTCACCAGAAACCTGGGTGGATAGAAGGCAGTGTAACGATATACTTAAATGTTGAAAGAAAATAAAAGTGTCAACTAAGAATTCTATTATGACATTTCCAAATAACAACAGCTGATGAAATTCAATGCAATTGAATAGACACTATATAAAATGCTAAAGGGAGTCCTTCAGGTTGAAATAGAAGGATGCTAGAAAGTAACTCAAAAATGTAGGAAGACAAAAACATTTCTGGTAAAGGTAAATATATGGGAAAATATAAAAGCCAGTATTAGGTAGCTCTGGTTTGTAACTCCACTTATTTTCTACAGGAATTAAAAGGCAAATGCATAAAAATAATTAGAAATATATGTTATTGTTCATATAATATATAAAGACATAATTTTTGTCACTGATTAACTCAAAGGAGGAAATAGATATGTAGGTGTATAGTTTTTTAAATAAATGAAGTTAAATTGGTATCAATTTAAATTAAATTGTTATAATTCTTGTTCAGTTACTAAGCTGTGTGACTCTTTGTGAGCCCATGAACTGCAGTATACCAGGGTTCCTTCTCCACTATCTCCCAGTTTGTGCAAACTCATGCCGATTGAGTTGGTCATGCTACCTAACCATCTCATATTGTGTTGCCCCCCTTTTCCTCATGCCCTCAATCTTTTCCAGCATCAGGGTCTTTACTGATGAGTCGGCTCTTTGCATCAGGTGGCCAAAGTATTGGAGCTCCAGCTTACGCATTGGCTCTTCCAATGAATACTCAGAGTTGATTTCCTTTAAGATTGACTGGTTTCATCTCCTTGCTGTCCTTGCTTGTTATAGCTCTAGCCTGTTATATATCATCTCATGTGGAGCCACAAAGAAAATTTCTATAGAACATACACAATGAATGAGAAAGGAGTCAAAATATGTCACTACAAAATCATCAAAGTACAAAGGAATGCAGTAATGGAGGAAAAGAGGGACACAAATGCTATAAGAAAGAAACAGATTGCTTGATGGCAGTTAATCCTATTATAACATTAATTACTTTAAGTGCAAATGGAAAAATGTTCAAGATTTCACACATTTGTACTCAGTCATGTTTGACTCTTTGTGACCCAGTGGACTGTAGCTCACCAGGCTCTTCTGTCCATAGAATTTCCCAAGCAAGGATACTGGAGTGGGTTGCCATTTCCTACTCCAGGGGACCATCCTGACTCCAGGATTGAACCTGTGCCTCCTGCATCTCCTGTTTGGCATGTGGATTCTTTACCACTGAGCTACCTGGGAAGCCCCAAATATATAGATATGATTCCCCAATAGTGTGTTAGTCATGTGTAAATGATTTTAACTCCAGTAAAAAAATTTAAAAGACAAAAGTATTAAGAATAATTACTATGATCATTAATTAATGGATATGGGAGAAGGAAATGGCAACCCACTCCAGTATTCTTGCCTGGAGAATCCCATGGATAGAGGAGCCTGGCGGGCTACAGTCCATGTTGTGGCAAAGAATCGGACACAACTGAGGAACTAACACACACACATACACACACATAATATAAAATACATAAATTATGATATCAATAACATAAAGTTTTTGGGTGTGAGTAAAAGTGTAGATTTTGTGTGAGAGGGACATTAAAATGATATAATCTTAAAATTGATTACTATGATTTTTGTAAGCCCCGTGATAATCACAAGGGAAAGAATACCATAGAAGATATACAAATATAAAAGGTAAGAAATGAAAGCATATCACTACAGAAATCCTAAAATTACAAAGGAGGACAGCAAGATAGACAATAGAAGCAAAAGAATTATGAAAGTATTAGTTGCTCAGTCATGCCCAACTCTTTGGAACCCCAGGACTGTACCTGCCAGGCTCCTCTGTCCATGGAATTCACCAAACAAGAATACTGGAGTGGGTTGCCATTCCTTTCTCCAGGGGATCTTCCAAACTCAGGGATTGAGCCTGGGTCTCCTGCAATGCAGACAGATTCTCTACCATCTGAGCTACCATGGAAGCCCATATAAAGAACTATAACACATACAAAAAAAAAAAAATTAAACTGGCAATGGTAAACCCTGATCTATCAATAATTACTTAAAATATTTTAATCATGTATTTTATTTTATTCAATGTCCTTGAAACATTATCATTTCAGCATGCAATAAATATTAAGAAAGTATCAAGGAGATATTTTACAGTTTGTCTTTCACACTGTTTTTAAATTTGCTGTGCAAATTTACAGCTCATCACAATCCAGAAGCCAACTTTTCTATTCCAGCATGGATTAAAGGGGATAATTGCTCAAATAAAAACTATATTTTTAAGGTTCAACATATTATGACTTTATATATGTAGAGTGGAATGATTACTACAGTCAGGGTAAATTACACATCTTTTCTTCACAGTTACATTTTCTGTGTGTGCAATGAGAGCACATGAAATCTACTCTCAACAAATTTCCAGTATTCAATACAATATTATTTACCATAATCATTTTGCTATACATTAATTCTTTGGTTTATTCATCCTATGTAACTGTAATTTTGTAGCCTTTGATGAACATCTCATTTTCCCCACCTCCCAACCCTGGTAACCATGTTCTAATTCCTGCTGTTATGTATTTAACTTTTAGATTACACATGTAAGTGTTATAATACAGTTTTTTTTTTTTTTTTCCTTTCTGCATCTGACATTTCACTTAGCATAACAACTTGCAGGTTCATTCATGGTTTTCCAAGTGGCATGGTGCCATATGAGAGCATATATATCTAATTTCCATTCCTTGGGCTATATATCCAGAATATTAAATGCTGGATTATATTTTAGTTCTATATTTAGGGTGTTTTTTTTTTTTCTCCTTTGAGAAATCTCCCTACTGTTTTCCATCAAGGCTGTACACAAATTTACTTTCACACCAACAATTCACTTCTTGCTTGCAGAATCCCATGGAAAGAGGAGCCTTGTGGGCTTTAGTCCATGGGGTCTCAAAGAGTTGGACATGACTGAGTGATTAAATCTTTTCACTTCTTAACAGATACGAGATAATATCTCATTGTTGTCTTGATTTGCATTTTCCTGATGATTAGTGACATTGAGTACTTTGCTAAATTTAATTTTTATTTTATATTGAATTATAGCTGATATACAATGTTGTATTAGTTTCAGGTATACAGCAAAGTAATTCAGTCATACATATTCATAATCCTTTATTCTTTAGATTCTTTCACCATATAGTTTATTACAGAATTTTGAGTAGAATTCCCTGTGCTATATAATTTTATTAGGAAAAGTATATATTCAAGTATTTTTCCTGTTTTTGTAACAGCTTGATTTTTGGCTGTTGAGTTTTATGTGTTCCATATATATTGAAATACTAACCCCCTATCAGATATATGCTTTGCAGATATTTTCTCCTAATCCTTAGGTTACCTTTTCATTTTGTGATTATGTTTTCTCTGCTTACAGATTGTTTGTAATTTGATGTAATTCCACTCATTTATTTTTGTTTTTGTTACCTGAGCTTTTGTTACCATATTAAAAAAAAAAAAAGTTTCTAAGGCCAATGTCAGGGAGTTTTTCTGTATGTTGTCATCTAAAAGTTTTACTGTGTATTTTATGTTTTATTTAGTTTATTTTTAGTTGGTTTTTATGTCTGGTATTAGATAAGGGTCCAATTAAATTCTTTTGCATTACCAACACAATTTATTGAAGACTACTCTCAGAGACATCACTTTGCTGACAAAGGTTCCTATAGTCAAAGCTCTGGTTTTTCCAGTAGTCATGTATGGATATAAGAGCTGGACCATAAGGAATGCTGAGCACTGAAGAACTGATGCTTTTGAATAGTGGTGCTGGACAATACTCCTGAGAGTTCCTGGGACAGCAAGGAGATCAAACAAGTCAACCTTACAGGAAGTCAACCCTGAATATTTATTGGAAGAACTGATGCTGAAGCTGAAGCTCCAATACTTTGGCCATCTGATGTGAAGTGCCAACTCAATGGAAAAGACCCTGATGCTGGGAAAGACTGAGGGCAAGAAGAGAAGGGGGGTGACAGAGGATGAGATGGTTGGATAGCATCATTGACTCAATGGATGTAAGTTTGACCAACTCTGGGAGACAGTGAAGGACAGGGAAGCCTGGCATGCTGGCATTGCCAGGAAAAGTATCAATAACCTCGGATATGCAGATACCATCCATATGGCAGAAAATGAAGAAGAGCTAAAGAGCCTCTTGATAAAAGTGAAAAGGAGAGTGAAAAAGCTGGTTTAAAATTCAGCATTCGATAAAGGAAGATCATGGCATCTGGTCCAATCACTTCATGGCAAATAGATGGGAAAAAAATGGAAGCAGTGAGACACTTTATTTTTTTGTATTCCAAAATCACTGCAGCCATGAAATTAAAAGATGCTTGCTCCTTGGAAGAAAAGCTATGACCAACCTAGATACCATATTAATAAGCAGAGACATTACTTTATCAACAATTGTTCATATAGTTAAAACTATAGTTTTTCCAGTAGTCATGTATGGATGTGAGAGTTGGATAGTAAAGAAAGTTAAGTGCTGAGGAATTTATGTTTTTGAACTGTGGTGTTGAAGATTCTTGATACTACCTTGGACTGCAGGGAGATTCAACCAGTCCATCCTAAAGGAAATCAGTTAAGAATATTTATTGGAAGGACTGATACTGAAGCTGAAGCTCCAATACTTTGGCCACCTGGTGTGAAGAACTGACTCATTGAAAAGACCCTGATGCTGGAAAAGACTGAAATCAGGAGGAGAAGGGGCCGACGGAGGATGAGATGGTTGGATGGCATCACAGACTTGATGGATGTGAGTTTAAGCAAGTCTCTGGAGTTGGTGATGGACAGGGAAGCCTGGTGTGCTGCAGTCCATGGGGTCACAAAGAGTCAGACATGACTGAGGAACTGAACTGAATAGAGCTGAAGTTCCATACATATTTTTGTATGGCTTCAGTATCAATGTGATGCTGGTTTCATAAAATAAAATTGGAAGTATTCTCTCTATTTCTATTTTTAGAAAACTTTGAGAAGGATTGGTATTCTTTTAATTCTTTTAATTGGTATTCTTTTAATTTTGTTAGAATTCAACCATGAAACAATCTGGTCCTGGACATTTCTTTTTGGGATTTTTTTTTTTAATTACCTCAATCTCCTCATTTGTTTTCTATCACATCTTGATTCAGTATTGGTAAGCTTAGGTTTCTAGGAAATTATTTCTTCTAGGTTATCCAATTTGCTCACATATAATTTTTCATGATAATTCTGTATGACTCCTTATGGGCATTCATTGTTATTCATTCCTTTTCATTTCTTATTTTATTTATATGTGTCTTTTCTATTTTTGCCTACTTAGTCTACCTAAGAGTTTATTGATTATATTTTTTTGTTAAATCCTTTTAGTTTTTATTTTTCTGTCATTTCTCATTCTGTATTTCATCTATTTCCACCTTCATCTTCAGTTTTTTCATCATTCTGCTAAATTTGTTTTTAGTTTGATATTTTTACATTTTTGAGGTGAAAGTTAGGTTGTTTATTTCAAATCTTTCTTCTCAGTTAATGTAAGACAGATTTGCTATGTATAGTATTCTTGGTTGGCATTCTTTTTATTTCAGCACTTGGAATATATCATCTCTCTCCCTTTTGGTGTGCAAGGTTTTGGCAGAAAAAATTACTCACAGTATTATGGGTGTTCCCTTGTATCTAATAAGTTGTTCTATTCTTGCTGATTTATAAATTACCTCTGTTTAACATTTGACTTTGTGTCAGTCATTTGGAGTCCATCTTATTATTATTATTTTTTTCAGTTTGGGGATCTAGATATCTATTTCCTTCCCCAGATTTGGTAATTTTAGCCATTCTTTCTTTGAATAAGCTTTCTACTTCTTTCTTGCCATCTTCTCATGAGTTTTTCATAATGTATATGTATGTCCATTTGATGCTATCCTATAAGTTCATTAAGCTATCTTCACTCTTTTTCAATACTTTTTCTTTTTGTTTCTCTAATTAGTTGATTTACACAGATCTGTCTTCAAGTCCAATGATACTAATTTTTTTTTCTTTTAGTTTCATCTGGTCTTTAGTTGAAAAATCTAATAAAATGTTCAGTGGTTTTCATTTCCTTTAGTTCTAAGATATTCGTTTGGCACTCTTTAGAGGTCTTTAACTTTTAGTTCAAAGGTCTTTAACTCTTTAGTTCATGCATATCTCTTCCAACTTCATTGAGCATCTTTCAGGTTATTATTTTGAGCTATCTGTCAGGTATATCACTTAATTTCATTCTGTTAGGATGAGTTTCTGGAGTTTTATCTTGTTCTTTTGTTCAGAATATATTTACCTATTTAGTCATTTTCCCCAATTCAGGTTGGTGTCTGCACACTGACAAACATAGCCACCTTTTCCAGTCTTCACAGACTGGCTTTATGTAAGAGATGAATATCACCATTAAGCTTGGCCAGAAATGGTCAGGGTCCAAAATATTAGTGTTTATCCAAACTATTGTCTTTTTTGTTAGTGGCCTACAAGAGATTAAGGTATATCAAGTCCAGTCAGCACCCCAAATGTGGGGGAAATGCCCACATACCAATTCAGGCTCCTGAAGAACTATTAATTTCTTGCCCATCACCTCCTTGATGTAGCCTAATGGGAAGTCTGATTTTCAGGCAACACCTGGGAAAGTCATGACATTAGACATAAGGTCTAGCCCCTTTCAGGTTGAACTGGAAGATAGGTGGTTTTGCTGGCTTACTATTCTGGGCTAAGGCAGAGGGAATAGCCACTGGGAGTGGTTGTGCATCATTTAACATGGCCTGTTCATTTTCTGTGATCTCAGGGGACACATAAATGTTGATTCTTATCAGTTCCAGAGACAGGTGATTTAAGAGCCAGTTCCTTCAGTGGCACCCATGAAAGTTGAGGAGCTAGATATGTGGACAACTACCTTTTGGGGGAGAAGTTGGAGACCTAGTTTTATTTTGGGAATGATCCTGGGGAGAAAAAGTGAAGGAATTGCCCCCTGTCTACTTAGGCTTTCAGAAGACTATTAATTATCTGTTATCTTGGTACCAGATGAAGCTAATTAGAAGACTGGCATTTGGGTAGCAGTTGGCAAAGTATGAATTTGAACCCCTTCCAGGAAGAAACTGGGAGCTGTCATAGGGTGTGCTCATGCATCCATTTTTGTTTTCTGTGGTCTCAGGGACTCAAAAATGCTAAGCCTGCAACTCAGTGTTCTGTGATTTATGTGGGGTGGGGTGGGTGGAAGGAAGGTTCAAGGGGGAGAGGATAGATGTACACATATAGTGGATTCACATTGTCATACAGTAGAAACTAACATAACATTGCAAAGCAATTATACTCCAATAATTTCAATTTTGTTAAAAAAATAAAAGTTAAATAAAGAATGTTGAGCCCCACCAGCTCTAATTGACAAATACTGTTAAGAAAAATAATTCTACAATAATAGTTCAGTTCAGTTCAGTTCAGTCACTCAGCCGTGTCTGACTCTTTGCGACCCCATGAATTGCAGCACGCCAGGCCTCTCTGTTCATTACCATCTCTCGGAGTTCACTCAGACTCACATCCATCAAGTCCGTGTTGCCATCTAGCCATCTCATCCTCTGTTGTCCCCTTCTCCTCCTGCCCCCAATCCCTCTCAGCATCAGAGTTTTTCCAATGAGTCAACTCTTCGCATGAGGTGGCCAAAGTACTGGAGTTTCAGCTTTAGCATCATTCCTTCCAAAGAAATCTCAGGGTTGATCTCCTTCAGAATGGACTGGTTGGATCTCCTTGCAGTCCAAGGGACTCTCAAGAGTCTTCTCCAACACCACAGTTCAAAGCATCAATTCTTTGGTGCTTGGCCTTCTTCACAGTTCAACTCTCACATCCATACATGACTACAGGAAAAACCATAGCCTTGACTAGACAGACCTTGGTCAGCAAAGTAATGTCTCTGCTTTTGAATATGCTATCTAGGTTGGTCATAACTTTTCTTCCAAGGAGTAAGCTTATTCTAATTTCATGGCTGCAGTCACCATCTGCAGTGATTTTGGGTCTCCAAAAATAAATTCTGACACTGCTTCCACTGTTTCCCCATCTATTTTCCATGAAGTGATGGGACCGGATGCCATGATCTTTGTTTTCTGAATATTGAGCTTTAAACCAACTTTTTCACTCTCCTCTTTCACTTCCATCAAGAGGCTTTCTAGCTCCTCTTCACTTTCTGCCATAAGAATGGTGTCAAATAATAGTAGGAGACTTAAAATCACTACATTAAATAATGGTCAGAAAAAAAAAAAAGATTAATGAGGACACAGAGGACTTGGACAACATCATAAATCAATTAAACCTAACACACTTATATAGAAATCTCAACACTCAACAACAGATTGATGCAATCACTTTACACAACATATTACTGGAAACCCTAGACAGAGCAACTAGGCAAGGAAAATAAATAAAAGATCAGAAAGGAAGAAATAGACATTTCTTTGTTCTCTAATCACATGATTTTATATATAAAAACACAAAAGAATCTACAGAAAGACTGTTAGAGCTAATAAACTAATATAGCAGAGTTGTAAGATACAAAATAAAGCAAAAAGTATACATTTTTGTCAACAAATATGAACAATCACAAAAGGAAATTAATAAAGCAATTCTATTTAAAATTGCATTAAAAACAAAACTAAAATGCTTAGGAACATTTTAACCAAGGAAGCTAGAGATTAGTACATCAGAAACTGCAAACTATTCTGGAAATAATAGTAGATAAATAAATGGAAAGACTTCTCACTTTAATGCACTGGATAGCTTAATATTGCTTGCATGTCAATAGTTAATATGATATATTAATAATCCAATATTAAGATCGAATGTGATCCCTATTAATATCTCAACAGGTTTTGCAGAAATAGAAAAGTTTATCCTAGAATTCTTATGTAGTCTAAAGGAATCCCAAATAGCTAAAACAACCTTGCAAAAGAAGAACAAATATGGACTCACAGTTCCTGGTTTCAAATCATTCTACAAAGTTACAGTAAGTAAAGCAGCATGGTCCTGGCATAAGGGCAGACATATAGACCAATTAAATAAAAGAGAGTCCCAAAATAATCCTTCATATAATATCATCAAACAATTTTCAACAAAAATTTTATTCAATTGGGGAGAACAGTCTTCTCTGGATATCCACATACAAAATAATGAAGTTTCATCCTTTACTTGCATCATGTACAAAAATAAACTCAAAATGGATAAAGGACCTAAATGTTAGAGCTAAAACTCTAAAACTCTTAGAGAAAACAGGGTAAAATCTTCATGACATTGGTTAGATATGGCAAAAATTTCTTGAATATGACACCAAAGCACAAGGAACATAAGAAGAAAAATTAAATTGAATTTCATCAAGTTTAAAGGCTCTTGTACATTAAAAGTCACCATAAAGAGAATGGAAATTACCTATACAATGGGATTAGATATTTTCAAATCAAATATCTAATAAAATATTAATAATAATATTCAATACATATAAGGCATTCCTACAACTTGATAACAAATGAAAAACCCAATCCATAAATGGGAAAATAATTTGAATAGACATTTCTGCAAAAGGATATGCAAATGACCAAAATACACATGAAAAGATACTCAACATTGTTTAAAATATTATGGCAATTTGTCAAAAAATTAAAATTAACATTTGATCAGAGATTTCTATTTCCACCTATACACCCCAAAATATTTAAATAGGGAGTCAAATATGTTCCTGTACAACAATGTTCATAGCAGCATTGTTCACAATAGTCAAAAGTTAAAGTGAAACTTGATCATTTGTGTCTGACTCTTTGAGACACCATGAACTGTAACCTGCCAGGCTCTTCTGTCCATGGAATTCTCCAAGCAAGAATACTGGAATAGCTGATTGTTCCTTTCTCTAGGGGCTCTTCACAACCCAGGTACTAAACCCAGGTGTCCCACATTGCAGGTGGGTTCTTTACTGTTTGAGCCACCAGGGAAGCCCCAAAGGTAGACATGTCCAAACTGTCCATTGACAGACAAATATATAAGCCAAATATGATACATACATGCAATGGGATATTATTGTATTATAAAGAAAGGAAAATCTGATACATGTGACAAAAGGATGGGGCATGAGGATGTTATTCTAAATTAAATAAGCCAGTTATAAAGGGAAAATTGGAGAAGGAAATGGCAATCCACTCCAGTACTATTGCCTGGAAAATCCCATGGACAGAGGAGCTTGGTAGGCTACAGTCCATGGGATCGCAAAGAGTCAGACACGACTGAGTGACTTCACTTTTTCACTTTCACAAAGGGAAAATAGTGTATGATTCCATTTATATGGCTTAAAACTCAGCATTCAAAAAACTAATGTCATGGCATCATTCTCCATTCAGTTCAGGTCAGTCGCTCAGTCGTGTCTGACTCTTCACGACCTCATGAATCGCAGCACGCCAGGCCTCCTTGTTCATCACCAACTCCCGGAGTTTACTCAACTCGCGTCCATTGAGTCAGTGATGCCATCCAGCCATCTCATCCTCGGTCGTCCCCTTCTGCTCCTGCCCCCAACCCCTCCCAGCATCAGAGTCTTTTCAATGAGTCAACTCTTCGCATGAGGTGGCCAGAGTACTGGAGTTTCAGCTTTAGCATCATTCCCTCCAAAGAAATCCCAGGGTTGATCTCCTTCAGAATGGACTGGTTGGATCTCCTTGCAGTCCAAGGGACTCTCAAGAGTCTTCTTCAACATCACAGTTCAAAAGCATCAATTCTTCAGCACTCAGCTTTCTTCACAGTCCAACTCTCACATCCATACATGACCAGTGGAAAACCATAGCCTTGACTAGACAGACCTTCATTGGCAAAGTAATGTCTCTGCTTTTGAATATGCTATCTAGGTTGATCATAACTTTTCTTTCAAGGAGTAAGTGTCTTTTAATTTCATGGCTGCAGTAACCATCTGCAGTGATTTTGGAGCCCCCAAAATAAAGTCTGACACTCTTTCCACTGTTTCCCCATCTATTTCCCATGAAGTGATGGAACCAGATGTGTGGCAAATAGAAGGGAGAAAAATTGCAAACAGTGACAAATTTTATTTTCTTTGCTTCCAAAATCACTGGACAGTAACTGCAGCCATGGAATTAAAAGATGCTTGCTCCTTGGAAGGAAAACTATGGCAAACCTAGACAGCATATTAAGAAGCAAAAACATCACTTTGCCTACAAATGCTCGTATAGTCAAGCTATGTTTTGTTGTTGTTTTGTTTTGTTTTCTGTGTGTGTGTGTGTGTGTGTGTGTGTGTGTTTCCCAGTAGTCCAGTTAGATAATTAAGAAGATTGAGCATCAAAGAACTGATGCTTTTGAACTGTGCTGGAGAAGACTCTTGAGAATCTTGAACTGCAAGGAGATCCAACCAGTCCATCCTAAGGGAAATCAATCTTGAATATTCATTGGAAGGACTAATGCTGAAGCTGAAACTCCAATACTCTGGAGTGTTATAATGGAGCTTTTTCTTTTCTTTCTGCATCTGACATTTAGCATAACAACTTGCAGGTTCATTCATGGTTTTCCAAATGGCATGATCTAATTTCACTTTAAGTCTTAAATAATATCCCATTGTAATGTATATACATCACAATTTCCTAATCCATTCATCTGGCCACAGACCGTTAGGTTGTTTCTGTATTTTGGCTGTCATTATCATTTCAACATGCAATAAATATTAAGAAAGTATCAAGGAGATATTTTACAGTTTGTCTTTCACACTGTTTTTAAATCTGCTGTGCAAATTTACAGCTCATCACAATCCAGAAGCCAACTTTTCTATTCCAGCATGGATTAAAGGGGATAATTGCTCAAATAAAAACTATATTTTTAAGGTTCAATATATTATGACTTTATATATGTAGAGTGGAATGATTACTACAGGACAGAAACCCTTGGATCTAACAGAAGAAGATATTATGAAGAGGTGGCAAAAATACACAGAAGAACTATTAAAAAAAAAGATCTTATTGAGCCAGATAACCATGATGGTGTGATCACTCACCTAGAGCCAGACATCCTGGAATGCGAAGTCAAGTTGGCCTTAGGAAGCATCACTAGGAACAAAGCTAGTGGAGGTGATGGAATTCCAGCTGAGCTAATTTAAATCCTAAAAGATGATGCTGTGAAAGGGCTACACTCAATATACTATCAAATATGGAAAACTAAGCAATGGCCACAGGACTGGAAAAGGTCAGTTTTCAATCCAATCCCAATGAAGGGCAATGCCAAAGAATGTTAAAACTATCACACAATTGCACTCATTTCACATGCTAGTAAGGTAATGCTCAAAATTCTCCAAGCCAGGCTTCAACAGTGCATGAACTGAGAACTTCCAGCTGTTTAAGCTGGATTTAGAAAAGACAGAGGAACCAGAGATCAAAATACCAACATCTGTTGGATTGTAGAAAAAACAAGAGAATTCTAGAAAAACATCTATTTCTGCTTCACTGACTACATTAAAGCTTTTGCCTGTGTGGGTCACAACAAACTGTGAAAAATTCTTCAAGAGATGGGAATACCAGACCACTTTATCTGCCTCTTGTGAAACTTGTATGCAGGTCAAAAGCAACTGTCCATTGTTCCATGTCCAGTTCTAACTGATGCTTCTTGACTTGCATACAGACTTCTCAAGAAACAGGTCAGGTGGTTTGGTATTCCCATCTCTTGAAGAATTTTCCACAGTTTGTTGTTATTCACAGTCAAAGGCTTTAGTGTAATAAGTGAAGCAGAAGTAGGTGTTTATCTGGAATTCTCTTCTTTTTCTATGATCCAACAGATGTTGGCAATTTGATGATCACTGTTTCCTCCGAATTTTCTTTTTTATTTTTAATTTTTTTTTAAAATATAAATTTATTTATTTTAATTCGAGGTTAATTACTTTACAATATTGTATTGGTTTTGCCATACATCAACATGAATCTGCCACAGATATACACGTGTTCCCCATCCTGAACCCCCTCCCTCCTCCCTCCCTATACCATCCCTCTGGGTCATTCTCACTTCATGTAGTACTGAAGCCTTTGCTTGTAGGATTTTTGGCATAATTTTGGAAGTGTGTGAGATGAGTGTAATTGTGCAGTAGTTTGAATATTCTTTGGCATTGTCTTTCTTTGAGATTGGAATGAAAACTAAACTTTTCCAGTCCTGTGACCACTGCTGAGTTTTCCAAATTTGCTGGCATATTGAGTGCAGTACTTTAATAGCATCATCCTTAGGATTTGAAATAGCTCAGGTGGAATTCCAAAACCTCCACTAGTTTTTTGCTTAATGATGCTTCCAAAGGCCCACTTGACTTTGCATTCTGGGATGTCTGGCTCTAGGTGAGTGATCACACCATCGTGGCTACCTGAGTCATTAAGATCTTTTAAATAGTTCTTCATGTATTCTTGCCACCTCTTCTTAATATCTTCTGCTTATGCTAAGTCCTTTATTGTAAACATCTCTCTATGAAATGTTCCCTTTGTATCTCTAATTTTCTTGAAGACATCTTTAGTCTTCCCCATTCTATTGTTTTCTTCTATTTCCTTGCATTGATAACTTAGAAATGCTTTCTTATCTCTCCTTACTATTCTTTGGGACTCTGCACTTAGATGGGTTTATCTTTCCTCTTCTCCTTTTCCTTTTCCTTCTTTTTCTTTCTCAGCTATTTGTAACGTCTCCTCAGACAACCATGTAGCCTTTTTACATTTCTTTTTCTTGGAGATGGTCTTGATCACTACCTCCTGTACAATGTCATTAACCTCCATCTGTAATTCTTCAAGCACTCTGCCTATCAGATCTAATCCCTTGAATATATTTGCCACATACACTGTATAAATGTAAGGGAATTGATTTAGGTCTTTCATACCCAAATGCTTTAGTAGTTTTACCTCTTTCTTCAATTTCTGTTTGAATTTTGCACTCAGGAGTTCATGATCTGAGCCTCAGTCAGCTCCTGATCTTGGTTTTGCTGACTGTGTAGTATAGAGCTTCTACATCTTTGACTGCAAAGAATATAATGTGGAAATTATTCCTCTCTGAAAATATTGTTTTCAAATACATGAATATAGAATGTTTCCCAAGTATTTTAATCTTCATGCATTTTCAAAAGTGGTTTAAAACTTTCACTGGAAAGTCTTGCACTGCTTCAAAATATTTATTCCTAAATGAAAGTGAAAGTGTAAGTTGCTCAGTTGTGTCTGACTCTTTGTGACACCATGGAATATATAGTCTATGGAATTCTCCAGGCCAGAATACTGGAGTGGGTAGCCTTACCCTTCTCCAGAAGATCTTTCCAACAGAGGGATTGAACCCATGTTTCCCACATTGCAAATGGATTCTTTACCAGCTGAGCCACAAAGAAATCCCAAGAACGCTGGAGTCACTAACCTGTCCCTTCTTGAGCGGATCTTCCCGACCCAGGAATCAAACTGGGGTATCCTACATTGCAGCCAGATTCTTTACCAATTGACCTATGAGAAAATCCCTAAGCATTTATTGCTAAGTACTTTATTATTTTTTCATGTTTTATAAATGGAATCATTTTGGTTTTTTTTTTTTTCTTGAGTTTTCCCTGCTAGTGGGCATGCACAATTGAATTTTGTATATTGACCTACTATTCTGCAAACTTTGGAACTCAGGTTGTTTTATACTATTGTTGAGGCCTTCTTTTTGGTGATTTTGTGCCTAGATCTTTATTTTATCAAATTGCTATACTGTCTCCAACAATTAGTATTTACTTATTTTTGTCTGTCTTCAATTCTGTCACTTTTCCCTTACACACTTTGAAATTTTGTTATTAGATGCATAAACAAGTTTACCTCATTTTATTGCACATCACAGATATTCAGTTTTTTGAAAAAATGTGTTGGACGATTCTATCAGCATTATTTCTCGAGTAAAATTGCTCATTTCATGTTTGTGTTTCACATATTAGTAATTCTCACAATATTTCTATACCAAAATCAGACAGATCATAATCTTTGCAATTGAAAATGGAGAAGCTATTCCATCAGCAAAAAAAAAAAAAAAAAAAAAAAGACTTGGAGCTGAAAGTGACTCAGATCATGAGCTTCTTATTGCAAAATTCAGGTTTAAGTGGAAGAAAGTAGGAAAAACCCACTAGACCATTCATGTCTGACCTAAATCAAATCCATTATCATTATACAGTGGAGGTGACAAATAGATTCAAGTGATTAGATCTGGAAGAGAGAGTGCCTAAAGTACTATGGACAGAGGTTTGTAACATAGTACAAGAGGTAGTGCATAAAATCATCCCCAAGAAAAAGAAGCAAAAAGGCAAAGTCATTTTCCGAGGAGGCTTTACAAAAAGCTGAGAAAAGAAGAGAAGTGAAAGGCAAGGGAGAAAGGGAGAGATATACTCAAAAGAATGCAAAGTTACAGAGGACAGCAAGGAGAGATAAGAAGGTATTCTTATATGAATAATGCAAAGAAATAGAGGAAAACAATAAAATGGGAAAGACTAGAAATCTTTTCAAGAAAATTGAAGATATCAAGGGAACATTTCCTGCAAAGATGGGCACTATAAAGGAAAAATCAGTAAGGAGCTAACAGAAGCAAAAGAGATTAAGAAAAGGTGGCAAGAATGTAAGAAAAAGTATACAAGAAAGATCTTAATGATCCAGATAACTATAATGGTGTGGTCACTAACCCTAGTTCCAGACATATTGGATTGTGAAGTCAAGTGAGCCTTAGGAAGCATTATTATGAACAAAGCTAGTAGAGGTGATAGAGTTTCAACCGAGCTATTCAAAATCCTAAAAATAATGCTGTCAAAGTGTAGCACACACCATGTTAGCAAATTTAGAAAAGTCAGAAGTGACCACAGGACTAGAAAAAAATCAGTTTTCATTTCAATTCCAGAAAAGGGCAATGCCAATGAATGATCAAACTACTGTACAATTAGGCTCATTTCA
The DNA here is from genome assembly GCA_917880005.1 of Nanger dama. NCBI lineage: Eukaryota > Metazoa > Chordata > Mammalia > Artiodactyla > Bovidae > Nanger > Nanger dama. The sequence goes on along the minus strand of CAKJTW010000073.1, from coordinate 2,830,419 downwards.
CATGCTAGTAAGGTTATGCTCAAAATCCTTCAAGCTAGGCTTTAGCAGTATGTGAATCGAGAACTTCCAGATGTACAGGCTGGGTTTAGAAAAGGCAGAGGAAGCAGTGATCAAATTGCCAACATTTGTTGGATCATGGAGAAAGAAAAGGAATTTCAGGGAAAAAACATCTACTTCTGCTTCATTGACTACACTGAAGCCTTTAACTGTGTGGATTACAACAAACTGGAAAATTCTTAAAGAGATGGGAGTACCATAGCATCTTACCTGTGTACTGAGAAACCTGTATGTGGATCAAGAAGAAAGTGATAGAACCTTACCAGAAAGAACTGACTTGGTTTAAATTGGGGAAGGAGTATGACAAGGCTGTATATAGTCACCCTTCTTTTTAACTTATATGTCGAGTACATCATGTGAAATGCTGGGCTGGATGACTCACAAGCTGGAATTGATATTTCCAGGAGAAATATCAATAACTTCAGATATGCAGATGATACCACTTTAATGGCAGAAAATGAAAAGAAACTAAAGAGCCTCTTGATGAGAGTGAAAGAGGAGAGTGAAAAAGTTGGCTTAAAACTCAGCATTCAGAAAATTAAGATTGTGGCATCTGGTCCTGTCACTTTAAGGCAAATAGATGTGAAAAAAGTGAAAACAGTGACAGATTTTATATTCTTGGTTTCCAAAATCACTGTGGATTGTGATTGAAGTCATGAAATTAAAAAATGCTTTTTCCTTGGAAGAAAAGCTATGACAAACCTAGATAGTGTGCTAAAAATCAGAGACACCACTTTGCCAGCAAAGGTCCATATAGTCAAAGCTATGGTTTTTTCAGTAGTCATATATGGATGTGAGAACTAGATCATAAAGAAGGCCGAGCACCAAACAATAGTCACTTTCAAGCTGTGGTGCTAGAGAAGACTCTTGCAAGTCCCTTGGATAGCAAGGAGATCAAACCAGTGAATCCTAAAGGAAATCAACCCTGAATATTCACTTGAAGGACTAATGCTGAAGCTTAACCTCCAATACTTTGGCCACCTGATGCAAAGAACTGATTTACTGGAAAAGACCCTGACTCTGGGAAAGATTGAGGGCAGAAGAAGAGAGGGGTGACAGAAGATAAGAGGCTTGCAAGGCCTCACCTACTCAATGGACATGAATTTGAGTAAACTCACTGAATAGTGAAGGACAAGGAAGCCTGGTGGTCTGTAGCCCATGGATTGCAAAGATTCGGACATGACTTGGTGACTCAACAGCAATAGTGTAGCTTGAAGAAATCCCTTTGAACTTTCTAATAAGACAACCTTAGTGGTCTTTGAAGTGTTTCACTTTTTATTTGCTTGGGAAACTTATTTTCCCTTTATTTATGAATGACAACTTTGACAGTAAAGTACAGTTTTGCATTTGATTTTTCTTTAGGTATTTGAATACTTTATACCACTATCTTCCGGCCTGCAACGTTTCTGCTGAGAAACCACAAATAGCTTTATATGAATTACCTTATACATGACAAGTCTCTTCTCTTGATGATTTCAAAATTATATTCACTTTTAATGTTTGATAATTTGATTATAATATGTATCATATAGTCAACTTTGGGTTGAACATATTTAGGTATCTGTGCATGTGTGTGTGCTCAGTTGCTTCAGTCACGTCTGACTCTTTGTGACCCTATTGACCGTAGCCCACCAGGCTTCTCAGTCCATTGGATTCTCCAGACAAGAATACTGGAGTGGGCTTTCATGTCCTCTTCCAGGGGATCATCCCTCCCCATGGATTGGACCCGTGTCTCCTGCAGTGCAAGCAGATTCTTTATCATTGGATTGTCAAAGAAGCCCTTACACATTTTTTTGAGCTTTTGTAACTAGATGTCCATGTCTCTTCTCAAATTTGGGAAGTTTTCAGCCATTGTTCCTTTAAATAAATTTTATGCTCCCACTATCATTTCTCCTTCTGGAAGTCCCATAATACATGTATTAGTTTTTTTGTTTGTTTTAAATATATTGTCCCATTAATTGCATAGGCATTCTTCATTCTTTTTTCATTCTTTTCTCTCTCTCACTGGATAATTTTAAATGAACTCTGCTGTAGTTCTGATTCTTTCTTTTGCTTAATCAAGTCTTCTCTTGATGCTTTCTGTGGCATTTTTTATTTTATTCACTGTATACTTTAACTCCAGAATTTCTGTATGGTTCCTTTTATGATGTCTACTTTTGATGAGCTTATCATTTTTTCACATATTATTTTCCTGAATTCATTGAGTTATTTAACTGTGCTCTGTTGTATCCATTTGTGCTTCCTTAAAATAATTGTTTTGAATTCTTTGTCCAGATATTTTTAGATCTCTGTTTCTTTGGTGTTATTTACTGGAAAATTATGCTGTTCCTTTGGTGGAATTATGTTCCCTTGATTTTTTAATGTTCCTTGAAGTGCTGTGTTGCTGTATTTGCATTTGTAGAAGTAATCACCTCCTCTAGTCTTTACTGACTGACTTAAGGAAAGTAAAGCTCACCAGTCACCTTAGGTAGAGATCTTGAAGCTCTCTCAGACATATTCTATAGATGAACCCACTCCACTCCTCTTATTTCCTCTTAAGGGGTCATTCTTAATATTGTATGCCTTCTTTTGATTATGCAAATCCATGCTGGATGCAGAGAAACTTGTTTGTTTTCCACAAGGTGATGACTGGAAATACTCAAGAAATTCTTCTTTCTCTCAATCCCACAGAGGAAAGCTGGTTTTATGTGTATGCTTGTGAGCCACTTACAAAGGCTTGCATTTGATATCTGTAGATCTGTAGGGTTGCACACAAGGAAACAGTCACAAAGGATGAATGAGACATACAGAACATTAGACGTGCCACTGGGCTACTTGATGGGGTTCACAGTTGAGATGTCACCAACAACTCATTGATGGGCTTTGTGATAGAGTCCATGAAACAACTGAGTGGATCTAGAGCCATTTGATAAGTTCTAAATCTCGATTCTGTGCTTCCATCTTCTCTCAACCTCTTGGCCATGCTGATAACCTTATTGTTCTGCATGAGAGGAAAAAGAAGTGGGCTCTCGGGCAACATTTCACATGCCTGGAGAAACAAGGCACTCACTTAGTATGCTATACTTTCCCACATGGCAGAAATCATAGACTGGGGAGGTCTATCTTGGAACTAAGTTGTGCTATCTTTGGGTAAGAGTGTTGTGGTTAAAGTGAAATGACTCCTTTTACCCTTTCATTACATCTATCTTTGGATTTTTTTGCTCCAACATTGTGGTGTAATTTCTGCAGTGAATCCTTGGGCTCCCACAAAGGTATTCTTACCAAGAAGAGACTAAAATCAATGTTCTGTGGTGGGTTGGGGGTGGGGGAGGATGATGGTAAAAATCAAATCAAAACAAAACAATTCTGCTATCTTGCTGATGTCATGTGGACCCCTACCTCAAATTTTATCTGTAATATAAGGTCTATGATAATATACTTAAGTAATTTTGTGAAACTTGAGATTTGAAAATATCTTGAAATTTAAATATGCATTTGAGACATATGTGGTTCATAATCTTCATTTAAGAAGCTGATATTGCCAGAAAGAAAAACACCAATACAGTTTACTAATGCATGCATATGGAATTTAGAAAGATGGTAACGATAACCCTGTATGCAAGACAACAAAAGAGCACAGATGTATAGAACAGTCTTTTGGACTCTGTGGGAGAGGGCGAGGGTGGGATGATTTGGAAGAATGGCATTGAAACATGTATAATATCATATATGAAATGAATAGCCAGTCCAAGTTCGATGCATGATACTGGATGCTTGGGGCTGGTGCACTGGGATGACCAAGAGAGATGGTATGGGGAGGGAGGAGGGAGGAGGGTTCAGGATGGGGAACACGTGTATACCTGTGGTGGATTCATGTTGATGTGTGGCAAAACCAATACAATATTTTAAAGTAATTAACCTCCTATTAAAATAAATAAATTTATTTTTAAAATAATAAAAAATACAATAATAATAAAAAAGAAGAAGCTGGCATTGAGATCAGAGAAATTATCCCCTCCATTCAAACTGACCAAAGACAAGTGACATTCTTAAGATACATAGAATAATGGGACTCTCTAAAGTTCAAAGGCTTGACAAGAGTAGTGAGGCAAGAAAGAGTAAGCAAACTGAATCTGGTCAGATACCAAGAGATGATAGAGAGCATGCCAGTTTTAGCCATCTGAAAGAAGAATTGAGAGAAGAGCTGGAAATTAGGGACCAAGTCAGATTGCAAAGGAAAACAATCTGAGGTTCAATCTGGCAGGGACAGTTTTGGAAGAAAGTTCTCAGAATATGGAGTTAAACTATTCTGTAGTGATAAGAAACATTTAGAAGAGCAGGAACCCCACCTCTTTAAGCAATCTTCTACTAGTTTTAAAAGCATAGTACACTGAACCCATAACTTGACAGTCAAAATTCACTCATTTCACAATATTTGTTGAATGCCAACTATGTGTACACATTACAGACACAGCAGTCAACAAGGCAGACTTAGTCTCTTTCCTGATGGAGGATATAGTCTGGCAAGAGATGGTAAGACGCTGAAGAAATAATTACAAGTGCAGTTGTTAAGTGCAGAGTGCCATACGGCCAAATAACTGGGAGTTTCTGACTTTGTCTTGGAGGATGAGCAGCAAAGAAGCCTTCCCAGAGGAAGTGTGTGTGTGTGTGTGTGTGTGTGTGTGTGTGTATGCATGTATGCATGTGTCCATTAGGTCATGATCTTTCTAAAGGAATTGCATCTTCACAATATGTACATTTTGGATTCTGATGTGGCAGGCATTCTAGGAGAAAAAGTTGCCATAATTGAACTTTAGAAACAGAAATATATTTGAAAAGTTCTAAGGATTAAATAAATTTATCTTTGTTTTAGGGGACAGTGGCCTACATAAGGCAGAAAGTCCAAATTACATGGTAGTTAAAGCCCCTAAAACTTTGGACAAATTTTGTAAACTCTGAATCATTTTTCTTTCATTTATAAAACTGAAATCATGTGTATAATGTGACTATTGAAATTAAACTAATTATATAATTCATGTAAAGTAGATAACAGTTATATAATTTGTATAAAATGCTAATATTTTGATAATGATGATGATGAGGGCTAATAGCAGGAGATGATATTGGAAATGATAGATTGGGCCCGTGAATGCCAAATTGTGATTTTGGAACATTATTCTCTCAGCACTGGGAAACCAGTGAGGAGTTTAAACAAATGCAATCTGACAGAAGTTTCTGAACTGCAATGCCATTTAGAATTTATTGGGTATAAGGAGTTTCCAGACTTCCAAACGTGAGTACAAAATCATCACACACACACAACACATACACAAATCCATAATAAAACAATTGATCTTTGATTTTCCACCCAAGATACAGATCTCTAGAAAACCCATCTTGTCTAAAATTTTCCCTCTGGATCCGAGGACCTGTAATAGACATTATTGGTTGCCTACTTAATATCTTTATTCCACTTTGCACACACTTGATATTACTTTTGTATCCATCTCTTTCTCCAAGCACTCTTGGGCCTCAGAAGAAGCCAACCCAACCTCAGCTCCCACCTAACCTAAACTTCAGCTCCAGGGCTAGAACAGAGTAGTCTGTGGGTCTTACCCTTATTGCTATAAATATTTGATTCAGAGACCTAAGCCTAAGCCAGTAAATACAGGCCATTATCCTATCCATAATTGTTGGCCCAGGAATTAATATGTAAGCCAATTCAAGCCAATGAAATGTAAGGAGAGTTTTACTGGAGACTTCTAAGAAAGAGCAAAAAAATTTCAGCCATGATTATACTCTCTTTTTCTAGACCTTTCAATATGTGCTGGAAGTGCTACTCCTTTTGCCACTATGAGAAAATACAAATTGAAAGGTGTGTCAACATACAGAGTATACAGCTAAGAAACATATGGATAAACAGAAAATGTTCCCAAAAGACTCAAATTTCTAGACTGGGTCATTGGTGCTGCTACTGACAAGAATGGGAAAAGATGGCTGCCTATTATAGGGGATATCAAATCATGGGTAAAGTCAGTGTGAAGAGTAAAAGTGAATACACTGGAGGAAATAAAGATGAATATTAGGAGAAGCTGTATCTCAGCAGAGTGGGAATGTTCAACAGACAATAGTGCCTTATCTGCTCCAGGTTATAAGGCCTCTGAAGATGTGCACATGAATGGCATGGTCTTAAATCTTAAGGAGAGTGGGTTGTTTTCAAATTAGAGAATAGGTCAAGTATACAAACAAATACAGTACAGACTAATGAGTGTTTTGATGGAGGTAAGCGAGAACAAGAGAAGAGTGAGTTGACTCAGCTTGTATTACAGCTTATAACTAGAATATTCCAAAAAGCAATGCTGGTTAGTAGAAAAATAGTGTATCTCACATTTTACTACCAAATTGGGAAGTTGAAAAATAAAAAACAGTTGTAGTATTGGGGTGAGAATACCAAGTGGCCAAATTTGCAAAGTTTTTATGACCCAATTATGCCAGTGTAGATAATATTTCTACCAGAGAAGGCAATGGCACCCCACTCCAGTACTCTTGCCTGGAAAATCTCATGGATAGAGGAGCCTGGAGGGCCACAGTCCATGGGGTCGCTGAGAGTTGGACACGACTCAGTGACTTCACTTTCACTTTTCATTTTCATGCATTGGAGAAGGAAATGGCAACCCACTCCAGTGTTCTTGCCTGGAGAATCCCAGGGACAGCGGAGCCTGGTGAGCTGCCGTCTATGGGATCACACAGAGTCGGACACGACTGAAGTAACTTAGCAGATAATATTCTACAAAGCAGAAGTGACAAGTTAAATTTCAAGATTTGTTTGTAACTTGTATGGATGTCATCAACAAATATTTATTGAGCTGGGTCCTATATGAATGCTTATCCTTCAGTGAGGCAAAGCAGGCTAGGAAGCAGAAGAGAACTACATAGTGTGATCAGTGTTCTGAGAGAGAAGAGAACAGGGCACTGTGGGATCCTTGGTTACTTGTATAGCAATGGTACTTTCTTACTTTTCCGTCATTCACATATATTGCTATGCCCTAGCACAGGTAAATTAAACTGTTCTTTTCCTAGACAAATCCTATACTCCTTGGAAGAAAAGCCAAACACAGGTGCTGAAGAGTATTTCCTGAATTGGCCCATGGAATGATGGTTATTAACCTGTGATCTCAGCATCCCACAGATAATAACACATCCTAGAGAGCTACAACAATCAGGAAATAAGTTCAACTTACCTCCTGGGGATCTGACTGGCAATTCCAATAGCTGAAGTGGATATGGTTCCTGTATACAAAATCAGTGATAAAATTACAAATCAGGACCAGATTTTTTGAGTCTTAGGTTTCCCACTTGTAAAATGGCAGGGCTGGGGTGGAGTGGGCACAGTCCTCACCCTATCTACTACAGAAATCTTTATCAATTTTGAGATAATGAAAGTAAAAGGATTTTTTTATATGTTAGAGCATATCACTCCCCTACTGAAAGCCCTTTAGTGGAGTTAATTCTACCTTCCTCACAGGGTTGTTTATAAGTTAGGTTAAAAAACAGGTGCCAAAATAAGTTTTCCCTCCTATTTCTATCTACCAATCTGTCCTGTCAGGTCTACCTCCAAACCATATAATGAATCTTAATACTTCTTTCCAACTCCTCTATTAACCCCTTCTAGTCATTTTGGCCTAAAGCTCTGAAGCAAAGAATTCCCGTTTTTTTTTTTTTTTAAATATGTTTTTGCTTTCCTTCTCACCACATATCTAAACTATACTTATTAACCTCCCTTATTGGTACCTATAGTCATTTAATTTAATTATAGCAAGTGTAATATATGTAGAAATAATACATACCATTTATAGTCTTTCAGCATAAAGATTTCCATACTTTTCCCTCATCTGCCATTTGGTAATTGAATTCTAGGAAAATCTTTAAAGCCATACTTTGAGCATGGTGGAACCTCTGTCAGCTTGAGTCCCTCAGTGACTATGTGAAAACCAGTACCTCTTTCTATCACCACTTATTAAACTGTTCATTAGTAATAAACTCTATTGCTTTATGCTACTGAGGTTTTAGGGAATATTATTAATTACCTTGCTGAAATACCTCCTTCCTCTATTCTCCTATAATTGCCAGGATTTCCCATCCTAGGCTAGTGCAATTTTCAAGGTGAAATTGAGAGTTTCACATAAATCTTTCTTAAATTCCATCTGGCTCTATCCAGCCCACTATAATGCAGTTTCTGAACATCTTCTAATTCATTTGTTTGTATCTCCCTACCTCAGCTTGTCCTGCTTCATTTTATTCTCCAGGGCCAAATTTGTCTGCTACTCCAGGTGTCTCTTGGCTTTCTACTTTTGATTTCCAATACACGATGATGAATAAAACATCTTTATTTGGTGTTCATTCTAGGAGGTTTTCTAGGTCTTCATACAACTGATAAACTTCAGCTTATTCAGCATTGGTGGTAGGACCATAAATTACTTGAATTACTGTGATATTTAATGGCTTGATTTGAAAATGAATCAAGATATTTCTGTCATTTTGAGGCTACACCAAAGTACTGTATTTCAGAATTTTTTGTTGACTATGAGGGCTAACTGAATTCTGCCAAGAGAATGTACCGGTCATAGCAAATACCCATTTTTCAATAATAAAAGAGATGACTTTACACAGGGACATCACCAAATGGTCAATATCAAAAAAAAATTGATGGCATTTTTTTGTAGCTGATGATGGAGAAGCTGTACACAGAAAAAAACAAAACCTGGAGCTGAATGTAGCTCAAATCATCAGCTTCTCATAGCAAAATTCAGACTTAAACTAAAGAAAGTGAGGAAAACCACTAGGCCAGCCAGGTATGACTTAAATCAAATCTCCTGTCAATATGCATTGGAGGTAATGAATAGATTCAAGGGATTAGAGCTTGTAAACAGTGCGCCTGAAGAGCTATGGACAGAGGGCCATAATAGTGCACAGGAGACAGCAAACAAAAGATCCTAAAGAAAAAGAAAAGTAAGAAGGCACAGTGGTTATCAGGGGAGGCCTTAAAAATAGCTAAAGAAAGAAGAGAAGCAAAAAGCAAGGGAGAAAGGGAAAGGTATATCCAAATAAACGTAGATTTCTAAAGAACAACACAAGAGACAAAAAGGCCTTTTTCAGTAACAGTGCATAAAACTAGAAGAAAAAAAAACAGAAAAGGATAGACTAGAGATATCTTCAGGAAAATTGGAGATATCAAGGGAACATTTTACCCAAAGATGGGCACAATAAAGGACAAAAATAGTATAGACCTAGTAGATCCTGAGGAGATCAAGAAGAAATGGAAAGATTACATGGAAGAATTGTACAAAAAGATTTTAATTAACTATTACTGATGGTATGGTCAGCCACCCAGAGAAAGAAATTCTGGAAAGTGAAGTCATGTGGGCCTTAGGAAGCACTATTATTAATAAGCTAGTGGATATGACCAAATTCCAGTAGAACTATTCAAAACCCTAAAGGATGATGGCATTAAGGTGTTATATTCAATATGCCAGCAAATCTGGAAGACCCAGAAGTGGCCATAGGACTGAAAATGGTCAATCTTCTTCCCAATTCCCCAAGAAGGGTAGTACTAAATAATGTTCTAACCATTGGACTGCTGCACTCATCTTGCATGCTACTAAGGTCATACTTAAAATCCCACATGCTAGGTTTCAGCATTATGTAAACCAAGAACTTCCAGATGTCCAAGCTGGGTTTAGAAAAGGAAGAGGAACAAGAGCTCAAATTGCCAACATTCTCTTGATCAAATAGTTCAGTTTACTTCAATCACTCAGTCGTGTCCAGTTCTTCATGACCCCATGGACTGCAGCACACCAGGCTTTCCTGTCCATCACCAACTCCTGGAGTTTTCTCAAATTTATGTTCATCGAATCAGTGATACCATCCAACTATCTCTTCCTTTGTCATTCCCTTCTCCTCCTGCCTTCAATCTTCCCTAACATCAGTGCTTTTTCCAGTGAGCCAGTTTTTCACATCAGATGGCCAAAATATTCAGCTTTAGCATCAATCCTTCCAATGAATATTCAGGAATTATTTCTTTTAAGATTGACTAGTTTGATCTTCTTGCACTCCAAGGAACTCTCAAGAGAGTTCCCCACAACATAGTTCAAAAGCATCAATTATTTGGTGCTTAGCTTTCTTTATAGTCCAACTCTCACATCCGTATATGACTACTGGAAAAACAATAGCTTTGACTAGATGTGCCTTTGTTGGCAAAGTAATGCCTCTGCTTTTTAATATGCTGTCTAGGTTGGTCATAACTTTTCTCCTAAAGAGCGTGCATGTTTTAATTTCATGGCTGCACTCACCATCTGCAGTGATTTTGGAGCCCAAGAAAATAAAGTTTGTTACTGTTTCTATAGTTTCTCCATCTGTTTGCCATGAAGTGATGGGACCAGATACCATGATCTTAGTTTTTATTATTTAAATTTATTTATTTTAATTGGAAGTTAATTACTTTACAATATTGTATTGATTCTGCCACACATCAACATGAATCCTCTACTGGCGTACACGTGTTCCCCATCCTGAACCCCCCTCCCACCTCCCTCCCAAAAGATAGTAATGATAACCCTGTGTGTGAGACAGCAAAAGAGACACAGATGTATAGAACAGTCTTTTGGACTCTGTGGGAGGGGGAGAAGGTGGGATTATTTGGGGGAATGTCATGGAAACGTGTATAATATCATATAAGAAACAAATTGCCAGTCCAGATTCGATACAGGATCCTTGGGGCTGGTGCACTGGGATGACCCAGAGGGAGGAATCTTAGTTTTTTGAATGTTGATTTCTAAGCCAACTCTTTCACTCTCCCTCTTTCACTTTTATCAAGAGGATCTTTAGTATTTCTTCCATTTCTACCATAAGGGTGGCGTCATCTGTATCTGAGGTTATTGATATTTATCCCAACAATTTTGATTCAAGCATGTGCTTCATCCAGCCCGGCATTTTGCATATAAGTTAAATAAGCAGAGTAACAATACACATCCTTGATGTACTCCTTTTGCAATTTGGAACCATTCCATTATTCCATGTCTGGTTCTAAGTGTTGCTTCTTGACTTGCATACAGATTACTCAGGAGGCAGGTAAGGCGGTGTAAGGCAGGTAAGGTATTCCCATCTGTTGAAGAATTTTCCACAGCTTGTTTTGACCCACATGGTCAAAGGCTTTGATATAGTCAATAAAGCAGAAGTAGATGTTTTTCTGGAATTATCTTATGATCCAACAAATGTTGGCAAGTAGATCTCTGATTCCTCTGTCTAAATCTAGCTTGGACATCTGCAAGTTTACTATTGAAGCCTGGCTTGGAGGATTGGAGCATTACTTTGCTAGTGTGTGAGATGAATGCAATTGTGAGGTATTTTGAATGTTCTTTGGCTTTGTATTTCTTTGGGATTGGAAAGAGAGAAAGCTAGGGAATTCCAGAAACACACATACCTTTGTTTCATTGACCATGCCAGAGACTTTGTGTGGATCATAATAAACTGTGGACAGTTCTTAAAGAGATGGAATACCAGACCATGTTACCTGTCCCCTGAGAAACCTGTATGCAGATCCAAGAAGCAAAATTTAGAACCCTGTATGGAACAATTAACTAGTTCACGATTGAGAAAGGAGGAGAACAGGGCTATCTGCTGTTTGTTTACTATAGTCACTGAACACATCATGAGTAATGCCAGGCTGGATGAGTTATAAGTTGGAATCAATATAGACAGGAGAAACTTCAACAACTTCAGATATGTGGATGATACCACTCTAATGTCAAAAAGTGAAGAGCAACTAAAGAGTCTCTTAATGGGGGTGAAGGAGGAGAGTGAAAGCTGCTAAAAACTAAGTATTAAAAACTGAGATTATGACATCTAGCCACATTACTTCAAGGCAAAAAGAGGTGGAAAAGTTGGAAGTAGTTACAGATTTCCTTTTCTTGGGCAGTAAAATCACTCTGGATGGTGATTGCAGTCATGAAATCAGAAGACTACTGCTCCTTGGCAGAAAAGTTATGACAAACCTAGACAGTGTGTTGAAAAGCAGAGACATTACCCTGCTCCATATAGTCAAGGCTATGGTCTTCCCAGTGGTCATGTACAGTTGTGAGAGCTGGACCATAAAGAAGGCAGAGAGCTGAAGAATTGATGCCTTTGAACTATGGTGCTGGATAAGACTCCTGCAAGTCCCTTGGACAGCAAGGAGAGCAAACCAGTCAATCCTAAGAGAGACCAATCCTAAATACTCATTGGAAGGGCTGATGCTGTAGCTGAAGCTCCAGTATTTTGGTCACCCGATGCAAAGTGCTGACTCATTGGAAAAGTCCCTGAAGCCAGAAAAGATTGAGGGCAGAAGAAGAGGGGTATCAGAAGATGAGATGGCTGGATGTCATAACCGATGCAATGGACATGAACTTGGGCAAACTTTCAGAGATGGTGAGGAACAGGGAGGCCCTAACATGCTGCAGTCCATGGTGGCAAGAGTAGGACAAGACTGGGTGACTGAATAACAGCACCTTTGTGATGTTCAACTAAATTCCTCATGAAAGTGAAAGTGAAAGTGAAGTCGCTCAGTCGTGTCCGACTCTTTGCGACCTCAAGGACTGTAGCCTACCAGGCTTCTCAGTCTATGGAATTTTCCAGGCAAGAGTACTGGAATGGGTTGCCATTTCCTTCTCCAGGGGATCTTCCCAGCCCAAGGATCGAACCTGGGTCTCCCGCACTGCAGGCAGATGCTTTACCGTTTGAACCACCAGGGAAGAAAGGAATTAGTAAAAATGTTGAATGAGTTCGGGATAAGGGCCAACATCTGCAGCACATACTTTATAGCACTATATCTAGATTGACAGAGTTGACTCTTGGTTATGAGGCTACAGTCATTCACAGGTCTCCCTAAATATACTGTTATCGCCTTCTTTATTTCTCAGTAATATCTATAGGGTTATCAGTAGATACTTTATCTAACACTGGGCCAAAAATTGAGACACCTGCTGATATAAAATTATATTGAACTTTCAATCTGGTAATCCTAGTAATAAGAAATAAATCAGTTAAATCTAGCATGACATGCATAGGAAGTCCATACTGGCCCTTTATACTGATCACTTACATTTTTAACCTTTCAAAACAGTCACATATTTAGATCTCAAAATTAGTTTGATTGAATTACATCAGTCACCTGCTAGTCAGGAGCCTAGGTTCTAATTTTGCAATCTCTATCTAATTGTGTGACCTTGAACAAATAATTTCATTTCTGCATCCTCAAGTTGTGGAATGCATTGGCTAGAATGCATAATTTCTAAGTCTTATTCTTTTTTAAATGAATTATAATCACTTTACAATTTTCTGTTAGTTGCTGATGTAGAACAAAGTGAATGAATTTTATATATACATATATCCCCTCCCTCTTGAATCTTCCTTCCACTTCCCTCTGCCACCTAAGTCATCACAGAGCATCAAGCTGAGCTCCCTGCACTACACAGTACCTTCCCATTAGCTATCTATTTTTTAATTAAAATATATTTGCTTTTACCGAATTTTGTTGTTTTCTCTCAAACCTCAACATGAATCAGTCATAGGTGTACATATGTCCCTTCACTCTTGAACCTTCCTCCCCCATTTTTCTCCCCATTCCACCACTCTAGGTTGGTATAGAGACCCTGTTTGAGTTCCCTGAGACATTCAGCAGATTCCCATTAGCTCTCTACTTTATATATGGTAATGTAAGCTTCCATGTTACTCTCTCCATACATGTCACCTTCTCCTCCCTTTCCCCATGTCCATAAATCTGTACTCTATGTCTGTTTGTCCATAGTTGCCCTGCAAATAAATTCTTTGGTACCATCTTTCTAGGTTCTATATATGTGCGTTAGTATTCAATATTTATCTTTCTCTTTCTTAATCACTTCATTGTGTGTAAAAGGCTCTAGGTTCATCCAACCCTCATTAGAAATAACTCAAATGTGTTCCTTTTTATGGCTGAGTAATATTCCATTGTGTATATGTATCATAACTTATTTTGGTTTTGTATTTTTAATTTATTTCAATTGGAGGCTACTTTACAATACTGTTGTGGTTTTAGCCATACATTCACATGAATCAGCCATGGGTGTACATGTGTCCCACCATTCTGAACTCCTCTCCTACCTCCTTCAACATCCCTCCTTTGGGTTGTCCCAGAGAACCAGCTTTGGGTGCCCTGCTTCATGCACTGAACTTTCACTGGTCATCTGTTTTACATAGGGTATATAGGTTTCAATGCTATTCTCTCATATAGTCCCCACCCTCACCTTCTCCCACATAGTCCAAATGTCTGTTCTTTACATCTGTGTCTCTTTGCAGTCTTCCATATAGGGTCATTATTACAATCTTTCTAAACTATATATATATATATATATATATATATATATATATATCTCTTAATACACTCTATTGGTGGTCTCTTTCTGGCTTAGTTCACTCTGTATAATAGGCTCCAGTTTCTTCCCACCTGATTAGCACTAACTCAAATGTGTTCTTTTTTGTAGTTGAGTAATATTACATTTTGTATATGTACCACAACTTCCTTATCCATTCATCTGCTGATGGACATCTAGGTTGCTTCAATATCCTAGCTATTGTAAACAGTGCAGTGAACATTAGGAGACATGCGTCTCTTTCAATTCTGGTTTCCTCAATGTGCATGCCCAGCAGTGAGATTGCTGGGTCATATGGCAGTTCTATTTCCGGTTTCTTAAGGAATGTCCACACTGTTCTCCATAGTGGCTATACTACTTTGCATCCCCATCAACAGTTTAAGAGAGTTCCTTTTCCTCCACACCTTCTCCAGCATTTACTCTTTGATGGAAACCATTCTGAACTGGCGTGAGATGATACCTCATTGTGCATTTATCTGATAATGAATGATGTTGAGAATCTCTTCATGTGTTTGTTAGCCATCTGTATGTCTTTGGAGAAATGTCTGTTTAGCTCTTTGGCCCATTTTTTTATTGGGTGGTTTATTTTTCTGGTATTGAGCTTCATGAGATGCTTGTATATTTTTTTAGATTAATTGTCATTTGCTACCTTTGCTATTGATTTTCCCATTCTGAAGGCTGCCTTTTCACCTTGCTTATAGTTTCCTTCGTTGTGCAAAAGTTTTAGGTTCAATTAGGTCTTCTTTGTTTATTTTTGTTTTTATTTCCATTAATTTGGGAGGTAGATCATAGAGGGTCTTGCTGTGGTTTATGCCAGAGAGTGTTTTGCCTATGTTTTTCTCTAAGAGTTTTATAGTTTTTGGTTTTTTATTTATTTATTTATTTATTTAATTACAATACTGTATTTGTTTTGCCATACATTGACACGAATCAGCCATAGGTGAACACAATCTTCCAATGCCGAAGCCCCCTCCCACCTCCCACCCCACATCCTCTACTTGAATCATCCTGTGCATCAGCCCCATGCATCCTGCATCCTACATTGAACATAGATTGGCGCTTCATTTCTTACAGGAAAATATACATGTTTCATTGCCATTCTCCCCAAACCATCCCACCCTTTCCCTCTCCCTCAGAGTCCAAAAGTCCACTCTATACCTCTGTGTCTCTTTGTTGTCTCACATAGAGGGTCATCATTACTGTCTTCTAAATTCCATATATATATGTCAGTATACTGTATTGGTGTTTTTCTTTCTGGCTTACTTCACTCTGTATAATCGGTTCCAATTTCATCCATCTCATTAGAAATGAGTCAAATTTATTCTTTTTAAGGGCTGAGTAGTATTCCATAGTGTATATGTACCAATGGGATCTAATTAAAATTAAAAGCTTCTGCACAACAAAGGAAACTACAAGCAAGGTGAAAAGACAGCCTTCTGAATGGGAGAAAACATAGCAAATGAAACAACTGACAGACAACTAATCTCAAGGATATATAAGCAACTTATGCAGCTCAACTCCAGAAAAATAAATGATCCAATAAAAAATGGGCCAAAGAACTAAATAGACATTTCTCCAAAGAAGACATACGGATGGCTAACAAACACATGAAAAGATGTTCAACATCACTCATTATCAGAGAATGCAAATCAAGACCACAATGAGGTACCATTTCACACCAGTCAGAATGGCTGCGATCCAAAAGTCTACAAGCAATAAATGCTGGAGAGGATGTGGAGAAAAGGAACCCTCTTACACTGCTGGTGGGAATGCAAACTAGTACAGCCATTATGGAAAACAGTGTGGAGATTCCTTAAAAAATTGCAAATAGAACTGCCTTATGACCCAGCAATCCCACTGCTGGGCATACACACCCGAGGAAACCAGAATTGAAAGAGACACATGTACCCCAATGTTCATTGCAGTGCTGTTTATAATAGTTTTTGGTTTTATATTTAGATCTTTAATCCATTTTGAGTTTATGTTTGTGTATGGTGTTAGAAAGTATTAATTTCATTCTTTTACAGTTGGTTGACCAGTTTCCCCAGTACCAATTGTTAAAGAGATTGTATTTTCTACACTGTATATTTTTGCCCCCTTTGTCAAAGATAGGGTGTCCATAGGTGTGTGGATTTATCTCTGGGCTTTCTATTTTGTTCCATTGATCCTTATTTCTGTCTTTGTGCCAGTACCATACTAACTCGATGACTGTAGCTTTGTGATAAAGTCTGAGGTCAGGCAGGTTAATTCCTCCAGTTCCATTCTTCTTTCTCAATATTACTTTTTCTATGTGAGGTTTTTGGGTTTCCATATAAATTTTGAAATTATTTGTTCTAGTTCTCTGAAAAATACCATTGGTAGCTTGATAGGGATTGCATTGAATCTATAGATTGTTTTGTGTATTATCCTCATTTTCATTGTATTGATTCTTTCAATCCCAAAACATGGTATATTTCTCCATCTTTGTGTCATCTTTTATTTATTTCATCAGTGTTTTCTAGTTTTCTATATATAGGTCTTTAGTTTCTTTAGGTAAATTTATTCCTAAGTATTTTATTCCTTTCATCACAATCATGAATGGGATTGTTTCCTTAATTTCTCCGTTTTCTTATTGTTAGTGTGTAGAAATGCAAGGGATTTCTGTGTATTAATTTTATATCCTGCAATGTTATTATATTCATTGATTAGCTCTAGTAATTTTCTTGTGGTGTCTTTAGGGTTTTCTATGTAGAGGATCATGTCATCTGCAAACAGTGAGTTTTATTTCTTCTTTACCAATTTGGATTCATTTTATTTCTTTTCCTTCTCTGATTACTGTGGCTAAAATTTCCAAAACTATGCTGAATAGTAGTGGTGAGAGTGGGCACCATTGTCTTGTTCCTGATTTTAGTGGAAATGCTTTTAATTTTTCTCCATTTAGAATAATGCTTGCTGTTGGTTTGTCATATATTGCTTTTATTATATTGAAATATGTTCCTTCTATGCCTGCTTTCTGGAGAGTTTTGATCAAAAATTGATGTTGAATTTTATCAAAGGCTTTCTCTACATCTATTGAGATATTCATATGGTTTTTATCTTTCAATTTGTTAATATGGTGTATTACATTGATTAATTTATAAATATTGAAGAATTCTTGCATCCCTGGGATAAAGCTCACTTGGTCATGATATATGATCTTTCTAATCTGTTGCTGGATTATGTTTGCTAGGATTTTGTTGAAGATTTTTGCATTTATGTTCATCAGTGATATTGGCCTGTAGTTTCCTTTTTTGTCGCATCTTTGTCTGGTTTTGGTATTAGGGTGATGGTGGCCTCATGGAATGAGTTTGGGAGTTTGCATTCCTCTGAAATTTTTTGGAATAGTTTGAGTGGGATAGGTGTTAGCTCTTCTTTAAATTTTTGGTAGAATTCACATGTGAAGCCATCTGGTCCTGGCCTTTAGTTTGTTGGAAGACTTTTGTCTACAGTTTTGATTTCTGTGGTTGTGATAAGTCCATTAATATTTTTTATTTCTTCCTGGTTCAGGTTTGGAAGGTTATACTTTTCTAAGAATTTTTACATTTCTTAGAACATGTTCATTTTATTGGCATATAATTGCTGATAGTAATCTCTTATGATCTTTTGTATTTCTGTGTTGTCAGTTGTGATTTCTCCATTTTCATTTCAAATTTTATTGATTTGATTCTTCTCCATTTTTTCTTGATGAGTCTGGCTAATGGTTTGTGTGTTTAGCTTATCTTCTCAAAGAATCAGCTTTTAGGTTTTTAAATTTTTTTATTTTGCTATCATCTCCTTTGTTTCTTTTTCATTTATTTCTGTTCTGATTTTTATGATTTATTTCCTTCTACTAACTTTGAGATGCTTCTTTCTCTAGTTGCTTTAGATGTAAAATTTGGTTGCTAATTTGATGCTTCTCTCGTTTCTTGAGATAGGCATGTATTACTATGAACCTCCCTCTAAGCACTGCTTTTACTGAACCCCATAGGTTTTGGTTTCTCATGTTTTCATTTTCACTTGTTTATATGCATAGTTTTATTTTCTTTTTGATTTCTTCTGTGATCTGTTGTTTATTCAGAAGCATGTTGTTTAGCCTCCATAAGTTTGTATTGTTAATAGCTTTCTTCCTGTAGTTGATATCTAATCTTACCACATTGTGATTGGAAAAGATGCTTGAAATGATTTCAATGTTTTTTAAATTTATCAAGGCTGGATTTATGGCCCAGGTTGTGATCTATCCTGGAAAATGTTCAGTCTGCACTTGAAAAAAAGGTGAATTCTGTGTGTATGTTTTTTTTTTTTTTTGAGGGGGTGAAATGCCCCATAGATATCAATTAGGTCTAACTGGTTCATTGTATCATTTAGAGCTTGTGTTTCCCTGATAAGTTTCTGTTTGGTTAGTCTATCAATAGGTGTGAGTGGGGTATTAAAGTACCCCACTATTAATGTGTTACTGTTAATTTCCTCTTTTATACTTGTTATCATTTCCCTTGCATATTGAGATTCTCCTATGTTGGTTGTATATCTTCTTCTTGGGTTGCTATATAATTGTTATATCTTCTTCTTGGATTAATACTTTGATCATTATGTAGTGTCCGTCTTTGTCTCTTATCACAATCTTTATTTCAAAGTCTATGTTATCTGATAAACTGCTTTCTTTTGGTCCCCATTTGCATGAAATATATTTTTCCAGTCCTTGACTTTCAGTTTGTGTGTGTTCCTAGGTTTGAGGTGGGTCTCTGGAAGACCGCATATATAGGGGTCTTGTTTTTGTATCCGTTTGGCCAGTTTTGGTTGGAGCATTTAACCCACTTACATTTAAGATGATTATTGATAAGTATGATCCTGTCACCATTTACTTTGCTGTTTGGGGTTCATTTTTATAAATTTTTAATGTGTTTCCTGTCTAGAGAAGATTCTTTAGCATGTGTGGAAGAGCTGGTTTCAGTGTTGCTGAATTCTCTGAGCTTTTGCTTGTCTGTAAAGTTTTTGATTTTTCCTTCATATCTGAATGAGATCCTTGCTGGGTACTCTTGGTTGTAGATTTTCTCTTTCATCACTTTAAGTATGTCCTGCCATTCCCTTCTGGCCTGGAGAGTTTCTATTGAAAGATCAGCTATTTTCCTTATGGAGATCCCCTTGTCGGTTATTTGTTGCTTTTCACTTGCTGCTTTTAATATTTGCTGTTTGTGTTTGACTTTTGTTAGTTTGATTAATATGTGTCTTGGGATGTTTTGCCTTGGGTTTATCCTGTGTGGTACTCTCTGGATTTCTTGCACTTGGGTGGCTATTTCCTTCCCCACTTAGGAAATTTTTGACTATTATCTACTCAAGTATTTTCTAATGTCCTTTCTTTCTGACTTCTTATGGGACATCTATATTTCTAATGTTGGGACATTTAGCATTGTCTCAGGGGTCTCTGAGAGTGTCCTTATTTCAAGTATTTTTTTTTTTCTCTCTCTCTGCTTCATTTATTTCCACCATTCTATCTTCCTCCTCACTTATCCTCTTTTCTGCCTCAGTTATTCTACTGTTGGTTCCTTCCAGAGTGCTTTTGATCTCAGTTATTGCATTACTCATCATTGATTCATTCTTCTTTATTTCTCATAAGTCCCTGTTAAACATTTCTTGCACCTTCTCAATCCTTGTCTCTAGTCTACTTATCTGTAGCTCCATTTGGTTTACAATATTTTGGATCATCTTTACTATCATCATTCTGAATTATTTTTCAGGTAGACTCCCTCTCTCCTCCTCTTTGGTTTGGTTTTATCATGTTCCTTCACCTGCTGAATATTTCTATGCCTTTTCAATTTGTTTACATTGCTGTGTTTGAGTTTTTTTTTTTTTTTTTTTTTTCCTGCAGCATGGAAGTTCATTCATGGTTCCTCTTAATTATGGAGTCTGCTCCCTCTGGATGGGGTTGGACTAATAGTTTGTCAAGGTTTCCTGGTTGGGGGAGCTTGTGTCTGTCTTCTGGTGGGTGGAACCAGATCTCATCTCTCTGGAGTGCAATGAAATGTCCACTATTGAGTTTTGAAGTGTCTATGGGTGTAGCATGGCTTTGGGTAGCCTGTGTTTTAATATTCAGGATTGTATACCTGTTTTGCTGAAAAATTATTGCAGTGTGTCTTGCACTGGATCTTTTGGCTCTAGGCCGGAGCTTGGTTTCATTGTAGATGTGGAGACTTTTGGGTGAGCTCTTTTCTATTAATTTTCCCTGGAGTCAGGAATTTTCTGATGTTCTAAAGTTTTAGAGTAAAGACTCCTGCCTCTGGCTTTCAGTCCTCCTCTTACAGTAGCCTCAAAACTTCTCCATTCATACAGTGTGGAAGATAAAACCGCTAGGTTTATTGGTGAAACAGTTCTCCAAAGCCAGGAACACCCAGAGAGATTCACAACATTATATAGAGACGAGAAGAGGGAGGCAGGAGATAAAGATATCCAGGAGGAGAAAAGGGGGCATCAAAGGGAAGAGAGCAATCTAGCCATTAATCTAATACCTAAGTGCTTTCCACTGCCTAGAACACCCAGAAAGATTCACAGAACTGTATAGAGAAGAGAAGAAGGAGGAAGGAGGTAGAGATGACCTAAAGGAGAAAACAGAAAGTCAAAAGGGAGAAAGCAATCCAGCCAGTAATCAAATTTCTGTTTTCAAAGAGACTGAGTTACCTTTCTGGGTACCTGCTATCCTCAGCCAGTGTACAGAAGTTGTTTTGTGGAAGTTGCTCAGCATTCAAATGATCTTTTGATGAATTTGTGGGGGAGAAAGTGATCTTCCCATCCTATTTCTCTTCTATCTTGGCACCTCCTTCTGTACCACAACTTCTTTATCCATTCATCTGTCAATGGAAATCTAGGTTTCTTCCAAGTTCTAGCTATTTTTTAAAATCTCAGTTATACTTATTTATTTTACTTTACAATATTGTATTGGTTTTGCCATACATTGACATGAATCTGCCATGGGTGTACATGTGTTCCCCATCCTGAACCCCCCTTCCCACCTCCCTCCCCATACCACCCCTCTGGGTCATCCCAGTGCCCTGAGCACTCTGTATCATGCATCGAATCTGGACTGGCGATTCATTACACATGTGATAATTTACATGTTTCAGTGCCATTCTCCCATATTATCCCACCCTCGCCCTCTCCCACAGAGTCCAAAAGACTGTTCTATACATCTGTGTCTCTTTTGCTGTCTCAAATACAGGGTTATTGTTACCATCTTTCTAAATTCCATATATATGTGTTAGTATACTGTATTGGTGTTTTTCTTTCTGGCTTACTTCACTCTGTATAATCAGCTCCAGTTTCATCCACCCCATTAGAACTGATTCAAATGTATTTTTTTTAATGGCTGAGTAATACTCCATTGTGTATATGTACCACAGCTTTCTTATCTATTTGTCTGCTGATGAACATCTACGTTGCTTCCATGTCCTGGCTATTATAAACAGTGCTGTAATGAACATTGGGGTATACGTGTGTTATTCAATTCTGATTTCCTCAGTGTGTATGCCCAGCAGTGGGATTGCTGGGTCATATGGCAGTTCTTCTATTTCCAGTTTTTAAGGAATCACTACACTGTTCTCCATAGTGGTTGTACTAGTTTGTATTCCCACCAACAGTGTAAGAGGGTTCCCTTTTCTCCACACCCTCTCCAGCATTTACTGTTTGTAGATTTTCTGATGATGGTCATTCTGACCAGTCTAAGGTGATATCTCATTGTAGTTTTGAAATGCATTCCTCTAATAGTGAGTGATACTGAACATCTTTTCATGTGTTTGTTAGTCATCTGTATATCTTCTTTGGAGAAATGTCTGTTTAGGCCTTTTTCCCACTCTTTGATTGGGTTGTTTGTTCTTCTGATATTGAGTTGTATGAGCTGCTTGTATATTTTGGAAATTAATCCATTGTCAACTATTTCATTTGCTATTATTTTTTCCCCATTCTGAGAGCTGTAGTTTTACCTTGTTTATAGTTTCCTATGTTGTGCAAATGCTTTTAAGTTTAATTGGGTCCCTTTTGTATACTTGTGTATTTATTTCCCTTACTCTAGGAAGTGGATCGTAGAGGATTTTGCTTTGATTTATGTCATTGAGTGTTCTGCCTATGTTTTCCTCTAAGAGTTTTATAGGTTTTGGTCTTAGATTTAGGTATTTAATGAATTTTGAGTGTATCTTTTTTGCATGGTGTTAAGAAGTATTCTAATTTCATTATTTTGCTTGTAGCTGTCCAGTTTTTTCCAGCACCATTTATTGAAGAGGCTGTCTTTGCCTCATTGTATAGTCTTTCTTCTTTTATCAAAAATAAGAAACTCATAGGTGCAGGGTTTATTTCTGAGCTTTCTATCTTGTTCCATTGGTCTATATTTCTGTTTTTGTGCCAATACCATACTGTCTTGGTGACTGTAGCTTTGTAGTATAATCTGAAATCAGGAAGGTTGGATTTCTCCAGATCCATTCTTATTTTTCAAAACTGCCTTGGCTATTCAGGGTCTTTTATATTTCCATATGAATTGTGGAATTTTTTGTTCTAGTTCTGTGAAAACTGTCTTTGGTAATTTGATAAGGATTGCACTGAATCTGTACAGTACATTTAATAGTATAGTCATTTTCACAATATTGATTCTTCCTACCCAGGAACACGGAATATCTGTCCATCTGTTTATATCATCTTTGAGTTCTTTCATCAGTCTCTTATAATTTTCTGTATATAGCTCTTTTGTCTCCTTAGGTAGATTTATTCCTAGATATATTTTGTTGTTGTTGTTGTTGTTGCATTGGTGATTGTGATTGATTCCTTAATTTCTCTTTTGAATTTTCTTTGTTAGTAAATAGAAATGCAAGTGATTTGTGTATTGATTTTGTATCCTGAGACTTTGGTAAATTCACTGATTAGCTCTAGTAATTTTCTTATAGTATCTTTAGGGTTTTCTACTTATAGTATAATGCCATCTGTAACAGTAGGAGCTTTAATTCTTCTTTTTAGAGATGAATTCATTTCTTTTTCTTTGATCGCTATAGCTAGGACTTCCCAAACTATGTTGAATAAGAGTGGTGAGAGTGGACACCCTTGTCTTGTCCTTGATTTTAGGGGGTGTTTTCAGTTTTTCACCATCGAAGATAACGTTTGCTCTGGGCTTATCATATATGGCTTTTACTATGTTGAGGTAGGTTCCTTCTATGCTCATTTTTTGAAGAGATTTAATCATAAATGGGTGCTGAATTTTGTCAAAGGCCTTTTTTGCATCTATTGAGATTGTCATATGGTTTTTAACATTTGAATTTATTAATATGGTGTATCACATTGATTGATGTGTGTATATTATAGAATTCTTGCCTCCCTGGAATAAACTCAAATTGATCATGGTGTATGAACTTTTTGATGTGTTGCTGAAGTCTGTTTACTAAAATATTGTTGAGGATATTTACATCTATGTTGATCCATGATATTGGCCTGTAGTTTTCTTTATTGTGTGTTGTCTTTGTCTGGTATTGTTTTCAGGGTGGCCTCACGGAACAAGTTTGGGTTTTCCTTCCTCTGAAGTTTTTTGAAAGGATTTTAGAAGAATACGTATTAGCTTGTCTCTATATGTTTGATAAAATTCACCCATGAATAAGTCTGGTCCTAGGTTTTTGCTTTTTAGATTTTTTCTCACAGTTTCAGTTTCAGTGCTTTAATTGGGTTGTTCATAATTTCTTCCTGGTTCCATCCTGGAAGATTGAATTTTTCTAAGAATCTGCCCATTTTTTTCCCAGATTACCCATTTTATTTCCATATAGTTGTTCATAATAGTCTCATAATCCTTTGTATTTCTGCACTGTCTGTTGTAACCTCTCCTTTCTCATTTCTAACTTTATTGATTTGATTCTTCTCTCTTTTTTGCTTGATGAGTCTGGCTAAAAGTTTGTCAATTGTGTTTATCTTCTTAAAGAACCAAACTTTTAATCTTATTAATATTTACTATTGTTTCTTTTATTTTTCATTAACTTTTGCTCTGATTTTTATGATTTCTTTTCTTCTTCTAATTTTGCAATTTTTTGTTGTTCTTTTCCCTCTTCTTTTATGTGTAACGTTAGGTTGTGTATTCGATATTTTTTTTTCTTCTTGAGGTAGGATTGTATTGTTATAAATTTCCCTCTTAGAACTGCTTTTGCTGCATCTTATAGGTTTTGAGTTGTGCTGTTTTTATTATCATTTGTTTCCAGGAATTTTTTTTTTATTTCTCTTTTGATTTCTTCAGTAACCTGTTGGTTAGTTAGAAATGTATTGTTTAATCTCCATGTGTTTGTGTTTTTTACAATTCTTTTCTTGTTATTTGTATCTAGTTTCAAAGTGTTGTGGTCAGAGAACATGCTTGATACCAATTCAATTTTCTTAAATTTACTGAAGTTTGATTTGTGACTCAAGATGTGGTCTATCCTGGAGAATGTTCCATGTGCACTTGAAAAGAGGGTGTATTCTTCTGCATTTGGATGGACTGTCCTGAAGATATCAATGAGATTGATGTCATCTAATGTATCATTCAAGACTTGTGCTTCCTTATTAATTTTCTGATTTGATGATCTGCTCATTGGTGTATTACTGTATTACTTTCAAATTTTCTCCTTTTCTGTCTGTTATTTTTCGTCTTATGTATTGAGGTGCCCCTACATTGGGTACATAGATATTTACAATTGTATGTCTTCCTCCTGGATTGATCCTTTGGTCATTATGTACCGTCATTCCTTCTCTATTGTAATACTCTTTATTTTAAGGTCTACTTTGTCTGATATGAGGATTGCTACCCTCGCTTTCTTTAGCTTTCTTTTTTTCATGGAATATCTTTCTCCATCCTCTCACTTTCAGTCTATATGTGTCTTTAGGTCTGAAGTGGGTTTCTTGTAGACTGCATATATATGGGTTTTGTTTTTGTATCCATTCAGCCAGTCTGTATCTTTTGTTTGCAGCATTTAATCCATTTGCTTTTAAAGTAATTATTGATATATACATTCTTAAGCCTCTTGATGAAAGTGAAAGAGGAGAGTTAAAATGTTGGGGGGCTTCAAAATCACTGCAGAAGGTGACTGCATCCATGAAATTAAAAGACGCTTACTCCTTGGAAGGAAAGTTATGACCAACCTAGATAGTATATTCACAGAGACATTACGTTGCTAACAAAGGTCCGTCTAGTCAAGGCTATGGTTTTTCCAGTGATCATGTATGGATGTGAGAGTTGGACTGTGAAGAAAGCTGAGCACTGAAGAATTGATGCTTTTGAACTGTGGTGTTGGAGAAGACTCTTGAGAGTCACTTGGACTGCAAGGATATCCAACCAGTCCATTCTAAAGGAGATCAGTCCTGGGTGTTCTTGGGACGGACTGATGCTAAAGCTGAAACTCCAATACTTTGGCCACGTGATGTGAAGTGTTGACTCATTGGAAAAGACCCTGATGCTAGGAGAGATTGGGGGCTGGAGGAGAAGGGGATGACAGAGGATGATATGGCTGGATGGCATCACTGACTTGATGCACATGAGTTTGGGTGAACTCCAGGAGTTGGTGATGGACAGGGAGGCCTGGTGTGCTGCAGTTCATCGGGTTGCAAAGAGTTGGATGCACCTGAGCGACTGAAATGAACTGAACTGAACTGAACTGATGTTTCTATCACCATTTTCTTAATTGTTTGCGGTTTGTTTTTGCAGATCTATTTCTTCTCTTGAATTTCCTGAGTAAGTCCCTTTAACATTTCTTGTAAAGCTGGTTTGATGTTACTGAATTCTCTTAACCTTTGCTTGTCTCAAAAGCTTTTTATTTCTACATTAATTTTGAATGAGATCCCTGCTGGTTAGAATAATCTTTGCTGTATATTTTTTTCCTTTCAGTACTTCAAGTATATTATGCCATTCCCTTCTAGCCTGCAGAGTTTCTTGTGAAAAATCAGCTGTTCAACGTATGGGGCTGTCCTTGTATGTTACTTGTTGCTTTTCCTTTGCTGCTTTTAATATTCTTTCTTTGTGTTTAGTCTTTGTTAGCTTGATTAGCATGTGTCCTGGTGTGTTTCTCCTTGGGTTTATCCTGTACGAGACTCTTTGCATCTCTTGGGCTTGATTGACTATTTTCTTTTCCATGTCGGGGAAATTTTCAACTATAACCTCTTCAAATTTTTCTCATACCCTTTCCTTTTTCTCATCTTCTTCTGAGACCCTTATAATTTGAATATTCATGCATTTGATATTGTCCCTGAGATGTCTGAGATGATCCTTAGTTCTATTCATTCTTTTTACTTTACTCTGCTCTTCAGAAGTTATTTTCCACCATTTTACCTTTCAGCTCACTGTTTCATTCTTCTGCTTCAGATATTCTGCTATTAATTCCTTCTAGAGTACAAAGCAGCAGTGTATGAAGTGCCTTTCCAGGTGACACTAGTGGTAAAGAACCTGCCTGCCAATGCAGGAGATGACTGAAGTGGCTTAGCATGCATGCACACTATGTGTGAACTCTGTCCTTCTCTCACCTTGTTGATGGTTTGGCTGAGATTGATACTCTAGGTTGGAACTGATTTCATGTCATTTGAAGAGGCATTTCTCCATTATTTTTTAGCTTCCAGTAGGGTAGCAACAAGTATGATGTTATTCATTCTCTGAATCCTTTTAGAATCTTCTCCTTACCATCTCTAGTTTCTGATTTTCATGAAGATATCACTTGTTGAGAA
The DNA here is from genome assembly GCA_917880005.1 of Nanger dama. Lineage (NCBI taxonomy): Eukaryota > Metazoa > Chordata > Mammalia > Artiodactyla > Bovidae > Nanger > Nanger dama. Next base: position 2,803,252 of record CAKJTW010000073.1, on the reverse strand, counting down.
TTCTTTTCCATTCCCAATGCTGGTATGAAGTTATGGGCCATTTAGATCAGGGAATTCATGTCCTCAATTCTGGAAAATATGCTTGCATTCTTTAGATAATTCTCTTTCTGTCCCTCTCTTTTTCCCCCCTTTCTTGCTCTTCCTTTGTGTCTCTCTCGTCCTTCCCTCCTTACCTTACTTTCATTTTCATGTTTTCCTTTCCTGGAAGTCCTATTCATTGAGTGTTTGACTTCCAAATGGAATCTGTAACATGCTGTTTTCTCTTTTATTTTACATTGCTTACTCTTGTTTTTTCTTATCAAGAGACCTCCTCAACTTTTATCCCATTTTGTTGAGTTTTAAATTTCTGCCTTCATATTTTTATTTCCAGATACTTTCTTATTGTCTCAATGTTCCCTTTTCATGGCTCCTTTTAACTCTGAAGGTTTCCTCTCCTTCTCCCTCCCTGCCCCACCCCTTTCCCTTTTTGTCTTTTGCTCCTAGTATTATGTCTGTTTCCTCTTAAGTTTTTCTTTGCCTTTTTGCCCCTGGGGCTCTGTCTTTCATGTAAGTTTTCCTCAGAAATCTAGTGAACCTTGCCTGAGGTAAGACACCTAAAAGCTAATTAGAATCTGTGAGCTTTAGAAGAGGCTCCTCAAATAGGGCAGAGTTGGCAATGGCACCCCATTCCAGTACTCTTGCCTGGAAAATCCCATGGACGGAGGAGCCTGGTGGGCTGCAGTCCATGAGGTTGCTAGGAGTTGGACATACCTGAGCAACTTCTCTTTCACTTTTCACTTTCATGCATTGGAGAAGGAAATGGCAACCCATTCCAGTGTTCTTGCCTGGAGAATCCCAGGGATGGGGGAGCCTGGTGGGCTGCCATCTATGGGGTCACACAGAGTCGGACATGACTGAAGTGACTTAGCAGTAGCAGCAGAGTATTTTTAATTTCAGTAATTGTGTTGGTTGTCTCTGTATGTTTATTCTTTAAGTCTTCTAGGTTTTTGTTAACTGATTCTTGCATTTTCTCCATTTTGTTTTCAAGGTTTTTGATAATCTTTACTATCATTATTATGAATTCTTTTTCAGGAAGTTTACCTATTTCCTCTTTATTTGGGTTTGTGTGTTGTAGTTTGTTCTTTAATTTGTTCAGTATTTCTTTGCCTTTTTATTTATTTATTTTTAATTTATTGTGTTTGAGGTCTCCTTTTCTCAGACTTCAAGATCAAATTGTTTCTTCATTGTGGTTTCTGCCCTCATAACTTTGGTCCAGTGATTTGTGTAGGCTTCATGCAGGGTGAGATTTGTGCTGAGGCTTTTTTTTTTTTTTTTTCCTTGGATGGGCAAGACTGAGTGAGGTGGTGATCCTGTCAACTGATGACTGGGTTTGTATTTTGTTTGTTGTTTGGATGTGACATCCTGCACAGGATGCTACTGGCAGTTGTGTGATGCAGGGTCTTGTACACAAGTGGTTGCCTTTGTGTGAGTTCTCACTATTTAATACTCCCTAGGGTTAGGAGTTTCTTGTAATCTAGTATTTTGGAGTCAGTGCTCCCAAATCAAAGTCTCAGGGCTTGATCTCTGGCGAGGAATTGAAATTCCATGGATTTTTTTTTAAATGGCATTAAATAAGATTAAAATAAATACCCAAAAATAAGAAATAAAAGATGAACCCCAGACAAAACACAACTACAATATTATGCAAATAATAATTAAAATAATGAAATGTACACACGTACATATATACCCAGAAGCAAAATCAAAGCAGTCCAACAGAAATAAAGTATGATAGATTGACCTGGGAAACAAAGGAAACCAAAAACTATATCTACCAGTTCAGAACAAAACAAAATAAAACACCTATTGGAAGACAAATCTAAAGCAAGATACTAATTGGGGAATAAAGCAATGCAAATAAAACTAACAAATATGGTGTGAAAAAGAAAGCAAGGAAAGAAAAGGATGATAGAATGGAAATGCAAAGTTAAATAAAGGTAGATAAAGAACACATTATATTAGTGATTAACTGCAAGAGTAAAAGAACAGTAGGAAAATATAACAAAGGGATAAATGCAGAAAAATAATAATACATTTTAAAAATCTGAAAATTAAAAGAAGAGAGAGATAAAGAAAAAAAAAGTAAACTCCACAGAACTGCAAAAGGCCAATGTAGAAGCAGAGGTTTATAACAGCAATGAAAACTGTGATTTAAAAAAAAAAATCAAAAGCTTAGTTTTCATAGTGTTAATAAAATAAACAAATACAACAGAGGGTAAAAAAAAGAAAAAAATCTAAAAGAAACTACAAAACAAGGCAAAATATGAGAATAATAAATGTTTTTCTTGAGTCTCTGCTGTCAATGTCCTTTCTCTCACTGGTAGGCACCATATGCCTTATTCCCTAGGATGCCCTCCAACACTGCGTTGATCTCTGGACCTGCTGAGGGAGCAGCTCAGGCTCTAATCTGGTCATACTCCTCTGTGGTCTTGCCCCCAATGTTCACAGCTAGAACTAGTGTATTTTCTTTTGTTGGAACTCTCAATGTGCTTTTGTATCTTTCATAGACACAGAGTCTGCCTAGTTGATCATGGGTATTTAATCTGAAGTTTGTACAGATGTTGGGAAGGTTTTGGGTCTTCTTCATTAACCACATTGCCCTTGGGTTTCAATTATAGTTTTATTTCCAGTTCTGCATGTGGGTTGTACAATGGGGTTTGCTCTTGAGGCTGCCCTGGAGGATTTGGGTCTGCCCCAGTGAGGGCCAGGTGTGGAGGTGCTGCAGCTACTTGGGTCACAGGGGCTCTGGCAGCACCAGGTACTCGGGAGCTGGCAACTAGGGCAGCAGGAAATATAGTGCTCTAGAATGGCATGTCAGCCCGTTCTTGTATTCTGGCCTGAAGAACCCCATTGACGGAGAAGCCTGACAGGCCACAATCCAATTCAGTTCAGTTCAGTCACTCAGTCGTGTCCAACTCTTTGTGACCTCATGAATCACAGCACAACAGGCCTCCCTGTCCATCACCAACTCCCGGAGTTCACTCAGACTCACGTCCATCAAGTCAGTGATGCCATCCAGCCATCTCATCCTCTGTTGTCCCCTTCTCCTCCTGCCCCCAATCCCTCCAAGCATCAGGGTCTTTTCCAATGAGTCAACTCTTCGCATGAGGTGGCCAAAGTATTAGAATTTCAGCCTCAGCATCAGTCTTCCCAATGAACACCCAGGACTGGTCTCCTTTGGGATGGACTGGTTGGATCTCCTTGATGTCCAAGGGACTCTCAGAGTCGCAAACAGTTGGGCACGACTGAAGTGACTCTGCATGCATAGATACAAGCCTTTATTGCCTGTGGCAGTTCTGCCCCAGTGAGGGTTGAGCATGAAGTTGGTGCAGCTGCTTGGGTTTCAGGGACCCTGGTGGCACCATGTGTGCAGGGACACAGACTATCTCAGCTCCCGGAGTTATGGCCCTACCAGTCTTTTTCAAGCCTCTGGTAGCTTGTTCTCAGATGGCCTCCTTAGCTAGTCTTTCTCCCTAGCTCTGCCTGTTCAGGCACTTAGAGGGCTCCTTTGCCTGGGGTCCTCTTATGTTGTTCAGTGTGTCAGGCACATAGAGGGGCTCCCCTGGTTGGAGCCCTACTCTGTGGCTTGGTGCATCAGGCACTTAAAGAGGCACCCGGGGTGGGGTCCTACTCTGTTGTTCCATGTGTCAGGCACTTGATGGGCCAGCTTCTCTACTGTTCAGCTGCTGATTCTGGCATGTGGGGAGAGAGAGAGGCTATGGTGATGGCTTTACCTCCTAGGCATGACTCAGTAGTATCACCTTGCTTCCATGGCTGCCTGGCTCCCTCCACAGGCATTTCTCACCACAGTCATCTTCCTGACACCCCCTCAGTCTGTCTCTCTGCAGTCAACAGCAGCTCTTGCCCTGGGTTTCCTCCACAATCCTTATGCTCTAGCTCTCAGCCACTGCACCTTCTAGGGGCCCTGCATCCCTGTCTGGGGTACATATGGCTGCAGCAAGTACTGTCTGATTCTCATTCCATTTATGCTGCCACAGATCAACTGCTTCATTCTCAGCTTTAAATGTTTCCTTCTGACCCAGACAATTGCCCCGATGTGGGGATTGGACCCCCTGCTTCAGTCCCCCACCCACCAAGAGCAGGTCCATTTCTAGTAACACTACTGTTTTTCCCCTTAGTTCCTTTGTCCTACCTAATTTTGTGTGGTTCTATAAATTCTTATCTGATGGTCATGTACTCCTGTCAGCTCTCAGCTGGTATTCTGCAAGCACTTGTGTTTGAAGCAGTTTTCCTGATGTATCTGTGGAGAGAGATGCACTCCACCTCCACTTACTCCCTCTGTCATCATGTTCCTCCCCATTAGGTAGCTATTTATGCATGGTAATGCATATATGACAGTGCTACTCTCAAAACTCATTCCATCCTCCCCTCCCACCCTTATGTCTGCTTTGAATCAGACAGATTAGCGTATGTGGGCTTCCCTGGTGGCTCAGACTAAAAATTATATAAAATGTTTACAAGGGCAAGAGTGGGAGAAAATATCTTTTCAATTTCAAGTAGTCTATTTCCTTCATTAAGCTTTAAAAATTTTTTTCTTTACTCTTTCTCTTTAATAAAAACCATGCCAAATGAAAAAAAAAAAAAAGTTCTATAGTACTTTTAACAGTATCTGGATCTTACCGCCACTAGAAATTACAATTGTTGTACACATCTTAGAATATCATTTATGTTTATCACTACTTGAAAATATGATAGTTACTAAACTTTCCATTAGATCTTGTTATCTAATGCATTAATAAATATGTGCATTTATATACCACAATTTTGATATGATTGATCAATGCATTTAAATATAATTGAATTCCATCACAATCTTCTATGTTTTATTTTGTACATTTTAAATATTATTCCAAGAAGAATCAATAGATTTCACCAAACTTCTGAAAGTGTCTATGGCATCAGATAAATAAGAAACTTACCTACCAGTTTATGTTGAGGAGAACAAAACAAAGGCTCAAAAGGAATGACAGATAATAAAGCAGAATACGTTGATGTTAAATTTGCTTTTAGTTCATCCTCTAAACTTTCTCCTTTCTCTACCAGTACCTAATTGTCTTCATGATGCCCACGGATGTCTTCACTCAGACATAATTGTATATACTAGATGTTTATGGAAGAAAAGAGGAAAATTTTTTTAAAAAACATTTATTGAGCACCTACTATGTATCAAATTGTTTCAGATACTGTCACTTAATATTCTCAACATCTCTAAGAGGAATTTCCCCCATTTTACAATTGAATAAACTGGGGTTGAGAAATTTTATGAATTATGTACAATATCACACAGCTACTAAAGTGATTGAAAAGATTCTTGGTGTATGACAGAAACTAATACAATATTGTAAAGGAATTATCTTCCAGTTAACAATAAATAAATTTAAATTTTAAAAATAACTGAAATGAGATTAGAAACTGTTATCCCCAAAATTCAAAGACTCTTTCATTATATCCACGTTATACCACATCCCTAAAAATTGTCCATTTCCAAAATATGTCAAAATTTATTTTGTCACTCAATATTCTTGACATCTCTTAAAGGTCAACATTGTTTTCTCCAATTTACTTATTCAGAAACTAGGTGATGACTTACCATGTGCTTTGTAGAATAAGGACTTCACTCATGATTTAAGCAGCTTCTTCAGTTCCATCATGTAGGTATTCTGACCAGCAGAAGGTAGAAGCTACTTATATAATTTCTGTTCATATTTATTTGCTAGATATTAGCCATAAAGCCACACCAACATCCAAGAAAGGATGGAAAATCTAGAAGTTAGCCAAGTGAATATATACCCACTACAATTTCTACTACTATAAAATCAGAGAAGATATTGAAAGGTTGTTGTTGAATCACGACGCCAGGATTCTTGGCCCCCGGAGGAGAAGAATTCAATCCAGGGCCAGAGACGAGGCTGGATCACTCAGAGCTTTTGTGTAACAAAGTTTTATTAAAGTATAAAGGAGACAGAGAAAGCTTCTGACATAGGCATCAGAAGGGGGTAGAAAGAGTACCCGCTTGTTACTTTTAGCAATGAGTTTATATATTCTCCAACTAATCCAAAGAAGGTCTGGACTTTGTAAAGACCTGCCAGACCTACTCCCATAATTTACATTTTAAGATAACAGAATTAGCCAGAAGGTTTAATCCAGAGACTGTCCTCAGGCAGAATACATTGTTGTTATATAATCCTAAGGAATTAGAGAAATAAGTTTGTCCTTTCTTCCTCCTTGAGAATTCCAGACCCCTCTCTCCTTGGGGACCCCTAGACTTCTTATCAACCTGCCTAGGCAATGACTCTCTCAATATTAGGGGACAGTTAGCAGATTCTGAGAGTTTAGTGACATTAGTCTATTTCATGGATGTGGAAACAAGTTCAGAGAATTGAAATGATTGCCCAAAGTCTCTTGGCTAATAAGTAGTAAATTAGGGATTCTAATCCTAGTCTGAATGGCTCTGAAATTTCTATCTTTGCCACGATTCCATACAAACTAAAGACCACAATTCTGAGGGAATGATTGAACCACCAGGTAATAGTAGAAAAGGCTGGGGTTGACTAGGCCGAAAATGTGGGCTGGGACCTGGGATTGGACCTGAGTCTAGATTGTAGAGGGCCCCAGCCTTTACCAACTTTCTCCTTTTAGTTAAAGGTATAATTGTAAGCCTGGAGAATACAAGACTAAAGTGGTTTGTTTCTTCAGACCTCTGAAGGTCTTTCACAGAATAGGGCTGAAAGCAAGGCCTATGTTTTGAGATAGAGATGAGACCAGTGAGAGAAAGCTACAGGGAGACAAATTTCAGGCCAGAAGAAGAGAGAAGGTCTGAAAAGTCAGATCTGATAAGACAGAAGTGGCTTCAAGAAGAAGTGAGAAGGGAACAGAGCATAACTGGTTACCTAGAGATGGTGTACTAGAAGGGCTTCAAGCCTCAGATAAGGTTGGTTCCTTCCAACTTTGGCACCTTGTGAAAGACAAACACCTCTTTTCTCTCTGCTTGTATATTGTCTTGGACTCTCACTTCATTCCCTTGTCCCAAGTTCCATTTAAGCTTTTGTAGTCAAATTGAATCAGAATACAGTTGAGGCCAGGCCCAGGTGAATGTGAGAGTGAAATGTGTCTCTGAATGTTGAATGTGGATTGTGCATTTAAAGTTTCATAGAAGGAACTTTTTAAATGTCTGTTAAAAAAATTGGTACATTAAAGCCATTTGGTTGTCTTTTGTAACCTAAAACGATTTTATCTTAAGAGTAAAAACGTTGTCCTGCAAAGTTAGAAATGAAAAATGCAAGTTGTATTTGAAAAATCTAGCTTCCTAGCTTAGCTCAGCCTTTTATTTGCTTCAAAACCATGAACTGAACCTCAGTTTTCTCAGTGGAAAAATGGGAATAACAGCAGTTTCTTTCACAAAGTTGCAATGAGGGTAAAGGAATGCTATAGTCTGCTTGGTGCATAATAAAGTGTGGTATTGATATAGTTAGTTATGTGAGAAAACTTGCTAAGTAGGTCTTTCTTTAAAGATTTTTTTGCAAAAGCTTATGTTTTCTTCCTCATCATATTGGTGTTTCACACTTTCCTTGTTCAGTGTCTGGTTCTGTGGGTATCTGGAGGGCAGGTATTTATTTTTATTCATCTCTGCATTTATCTCTAATATTGAATAAATGTCTGTATGTATGTGTGAGGAAAGAAACAAGATGGCGCCAATCACGCTGTTTGTCCACACATTGTCATACTCTCTCACCTCATGTTCTGTAAATATTGACTTTGCACAGTTGTGTAAAAGCTGAGCTTTCTTATTGCACTATGCATGCACATCACAAGGTACTTGCTTAGTCATGGGCTACTTTGTGTGGTACACCTGTATGAGCTTCACCATGAAAACCTTGGCTGCTGCTGCACTGGGGCTACACTGGAGTGATACCATGGCTATATGAGGTTATGTTATGGCTAAATTATGGCATCCAGTCCCATCACTTCATGGCAAATAGATGGGGAAACAATGGAAACAGTGACAGACTTTCTTTTCTTGGGCTCCAAAATCACTGCAGATGGTGGTTGCAGCCATGAAATTAAAAAGACGCTTGCTCCTTAGAAGAAAAGCTATGTCCAACATAGACAGCATATTAAAAAGCAGAGACATTAATTTGCCAACAAAGGTCCATCTAGTCAAAGCTATGGTTTTTCCAGTAGTCATGTATGGATGTGAGAAGCAGACCATAAAGAAGGCTGAGCACGAAAGAATTGATGGTTTTGAACTGTGGTGTTGGAAAAGATTCTTGCAAGTCCCTTGGACTGCAAGGAGATCAAACCAGTCAATCCTAAAAGAAATCAGTCCTGAATATTCACTGGAGGGACTGATGCTGAAGCTCCAATACTTTGGTCACATAATGCAAAGAACTGCCTCACTGGAAAAGACTCTGATGATGGGAAAGGCTGAAGGCAGGAGGAGAAGGGGATAACAGAGGATGATATGTTTGTATGGTATCACTGACTCAATGGACATGAGTTTGAGTAAACTCCAGGAGTTGGTGATGGACAGGGAGGCCTGGTGTGCTGCAGTCCATGGGGTCACAAAGAGTCAGACACAACTGAGTAACTGAATTGAACTGATGGCTATATCATTGTTATGTTATGGGTGCTGTAACAGCTGCTGTGTCAGCCAGGAGAGAGGCTGTGTTATGGCTACCATGCCAGTCAGGAGAGAATAAATATGCCTGTAGTTCCTACAACTTCTCGAATCTTCTTCCAGCCACTTAGCTCACGTCTTGCCTACACTGGGTTCAGTGAACAGTGTGACAGACAATTGGTGTCATGAACAGGATGATCAGCAATACAATATGAATCTAAGAATCGTAGGTGCTGTCCATAGGTTGTCTCAATTTATGCAATCATCCAATATGAGAATTTTAATTTCTGCAATTAAGTTTCCTTATCTATAAAATAAAGATATAATCCCCAACTTGCACATCTGCCATAAGGACCAGGTAAGATGGTTTTAGACACAAAACAGCCACTCAATAAATACTAGTTCTCATGATGGCTATTTTCATTTTACCCATCTATGTTCACTCTCACTCTTCTGCACACTTTTCTGTGCCTTGCAAAACTGACAAATATGTACTAGGTCAACTGAACTCCCTTGACTTTTTGGCTTCTTTTAAGAGTTATTGTGCTGTGCTTAGTTGCTCAGTCATGTATGAATCTTTGTAACCCCATGGACTGTAGCCCACCAGGATCCTCTCTGCAAGGGAATTCTCCAGGCAAGAATATTGGAGTGAGTTGCCATGCCTTCCTCCAGGAGATCTTCCCAACCCAGCAATTGAACTCAGGTCTGCTGCATTGTAGGCAGATTCTTTAACATCTGAGCCACCATGGAAGACCATGAATACTGGAGTGGGTAAGCTATCCCTTCTCCAAGGGATCTTCCTGACCCAGGAATTGAATCAGGATCTTTTGTATTGCAGGCAGATTCTTTACCAGCTGAGCTACCAGGGAAACCCTAGGAGTCATTAATAGGAGACAAAAGGGTGGGAGAATAGAGAAGTCATCTTTATTCCTTCAGTTTTCTCCTTGCCAGGCTGCAGGTTGGCAGTGATTACATTCATCTAACAAAGACACAGCTCTATGGGATGGCCCTTTTTCATAGTTTTTCTCTCCCTCTCCCCATCTATTTCTGACTCTCTTTCATTTTGTGTGTGTGTGTTCCTCTAGAAGTAGTGAAACCAACCAGCTGTCTCTAGGCCCAGAGTGTTTCACCATTCCTAATTGCTTCCCTTTACTCTGCTCACAACTTTATAAACAGAACTTCCACTAAACTCTCCTCATTACCCAGTTTGAGTGAGCCATCTGCATCTTGCATCTCCATATTTTAAATAAAAAGCTGGAAGCTCATAAAGGTGACCTAATTGGCCCAGATTCACCCTTGTGGTACAAAATGGCTCACATTAACAAATAAGAATCTAGTGTTTCAGGAGGACTGGTAGATTTAAGTGTTGTAACTGTCTGCCTGTTTATTCAGCTCATAACAAAACTGACTATTGACACAGAGGGAGACATTTACTCGGGACTTCTAAAAGTCTTATAAAGATACTACTTGCTTTGTAAAAGTTGTCACCTCTAAGGAAGTTTAATGAAATGGAAAATGGGACTTAGAATTGCTTCAATATTCAGCCTGAGAAAAGCAAAGATGAGAGAGGGATTTGGTATCAGGCTTCTTTCCTGGTGGGGCAGCTAATAAAAAATCTGCCTGCAATGCAGGAGACCTGGGTTCAATCCCTAGGTTGGGAAGATCCCCTGGAGAAGGAAACAACTCACTCCAGTATTCTGGCTTGGAGAATTCCATGGACTATATAGTTCATGGGATCACAAAGAGCTGGACACAACTGAGTGACTTTCATTTCACTTACAATATAATGAGATCATTATGATAAAGGCAAGTTGTATCTCTCCACTGATCTTCAATGAAAAGTGAAGGTGACATACCTTGATATATAGCAAATCATATTAAAATTTATGTAAAGCAGAACCTTTTCTTCAATGCCAGTGGCTAATGGTAATGTTACAATTATAGTAACTTTCATATACTGTTTACTAAGTGCCTGGTAACATTACAAATTCTTTGCTTGCCTTCTCTTATTTAATTCTCACAAAAGCTTTCCAAGATGATCATCATGATCCACATTTGAAGAGGGAAGATACTGAGGCTTGGAGAGATTAAGTAACTTGCCTGAGGACACATTGTTGGTAAATGGTACTGAAATGAGACACTAAAATTCATTCAAACAATCACTCCATTAGTGTCAAGCAACAGAAAAAATAATTAATGAGGAATTGTTTAGATGATTTAAGCACTGAAACCATAGTGGTGAGTTTCTTCCCTCAGTAGGACATTTACCCATCATTCCCCTCATCTGCACCCCAAGACTGAATATCTCTAGCAGTCAAGCCAGCTTATGGAGGTATTAGCCACAAGATGGACTGAGTAAGAGTGTGTGGTCAAGTCACTATGGTCAGTTCCCTTGTAGGAAACACAGAACCTGATGTGCACCATAATGGTGCACTGGCAAGAAAGCCTTCCCTTGGGCCTCAAAGTCAGCCTGGCTTTCCCCCATACCCAAGCTACTTTGTGGTCTACTTAAACAATGCAGAGTGAGGAAAGCTGGATTTGAAAAGGATATTGAACTCTGTTAGAAGTCCTGGATTTGTATCTTAGCTTGATCACTTATTTGTATAACTCTTTCTTCTCTAGGCTTCAATGATGAGATCAAACTCAAGAACCTGTAATATTATTTTCTGCCCTGATATTCTTTGATTCTCTAATATTGCCATCTGGCCGCCCTGGTTACTAGAACCAAAGACTAAAATTATTTGCCATAGGGACAGCAGTAAGGCCCATCTGCATCTCTACCTTATACATAAATTTTTACCTATACCTATATCTAGTCTCTGCCTATCATGATATCTTTAGAATCCAGGCTCTGCAACTTACAAGCTGTGTGACTAGTATGAGTTACATTATTGCTCTGTTTTTCCACTTACTTATCATAATAGAGGAAAATGGAAGGTGTTATTAAGGCAAGGAAAACACGTAAAACTCTCAGTGCAAGGCTCAATACTTCGTAGTTTCTTTCCCATAGGCCAATGGGAGAAAGACTGAGAAGAGTTATTGAGGAGATACAAGTCCATCCACAGTAAATCAGTGGCAACACTTAGCTCCCTACCACCATGGGAGCCTTACTGAAAATGCCTATGGCAAATCCTTCATGTGTAATAATGCAAAAGGTAACGAGATGCCACACATCATATTTCATACAGTATGCCATACTTCAAAAATTCTGTTCATGTGAATATGTGACCAAAAAAGAAAACTATTCAAACAGACACTGTATTAGTAATATCACCTATACTGTCTTATTTAATCCTTACAACAATAGTGTAACATAGCTACATATAAGTAAACTAATGTTACAGATAAGAAAACAGGCTCAGAAGGATTTGGCACCTTGGCTAAGGAGTGACAGTAAAGAATAAAACTGCAAATTGAACTCAAGTCCATCTGATATTTTTTATTTACTTAATTTTAACTGCAGGATAATGGCTTTACAATGTTGTGTTGGTTTCTGCCATACATCAACATGAATCAGCCATAGGTATACATATATTCCCTTCTTCTTAAACCTCACTCCCACCTCCCACCCTACCCCAACCATGAAGGTTTTCAGAGCGAACCATGTTGAGCTCCCTGTGTTACACAGCAACTTCCCACTAGCTATCTATTTTACATATGGTAATATATATATTTCAATGCTACTCTTTCAATGTATATATTTCAATGCTACTCTTTCAAGAGTTTCTAACTCTTCAATTTGTTTCATGCTCTCCTGCCCCTGCTGTGTCCATAAATCTGTTCTCTATGTGTGAGTTTTTATACCTTCCCTGTAAATAGGTTCATCAGTACCATTTTTCAAGATTTCATATATGTGCTCTAACATACAGTGTTTGTTTTTCTTTCTGATATATGTTCTGACTTACTACACCCTGTATAACAGGCTCTATGTTCATCCATTTCACTAGAACTGACTCAAATTCATTCCTTTTTGTGGCTGAGTAATATTCAGTACTATATATATATACCACAACTTTTTTATTCATCTGTCAATGGATGTCTAAGTTTCTTTCATTTCCTGGCTATTGTAAATAGTGTTGCAATGAACATTGGCATACATGTTTTTCAATTATGATTTTCTCAGGGTATATGCCCAGTAGTGGGATTGCTGGATCTTATGGTAGTTTTACAGAGAAGGCAATGGAAACCCACTCCAGTAGTCTTGCCTGGAAAATCCCATGGGTGGAGGAGCTTGGTAGGCTGCAGTCCATGGGGTCACTAAGAATCCGACATGACTGAATAACTTCACTTTCACTTTTCACTTTCATGCATTGGAGAAAGAAATGGCAACTCACTCCAGTGTTCTTGCCTAGAGAATACCAAGGATGGAGGAGCCTGGTGGGCTGCTGTCTATGGGGTCACACAGAGTCGGACATGACTGAAGGGACTTAGCAGCAGCAGCCAGGTACTTTTATTCCTAGATTTTAAAGAAATCTCCATCTCTTTGGTGGCTGTAATAATTTATGTTCCTACGAACAGTGCAAGGGTGGTCCCCCTTTTTGCCCATCCTCTCCAGCATTTATTGCTTGTAGATGTTTGATGATGGCCATTCTGACTGGTATGAGGTGACACTTCATTATAGTTTTAATTTGCATTTCTGTAATAATAAATGATATTAAGCATTTTCAAATGTTTATTAGCCATCTGTGTGTTTTCTTTGGAGAAATGTCTCCTCTGACCCCTTTGTATTGGTTGTTGTTTTTGTTTTTGTTTTTTTCTTTCTGGTATTGAGTTTCATGAACTGCTTATATATTGTAGAGATTAATTTTTTTCATTTGTAATTATTTTCTCCAATTTGGAGGGTTATCTTATCCTCCTGTATAAAATTTCCTTGGCTTTGCAAAAGTGTTTAAGTTTAACTTGGCCCCATTTATTTTTCTTTTTATTTCCATTACTCTAGCAGGTGAGTCATAGAGAATCTTACTGTGATTTATATTAAATAATCTTATGCCTATGTTTTCCTCTAAGAATTTTACAGTTTCTGGTCTTAAATTTAGATTTTTAACACATTTTGAGTTTATTTTGCTATAAGGTGTTCTAGTTTCACTCTTTTACATGTATCTGGCCAGTTTCCCCAGCACCATTTGTTGAAGAGAATATCTTTTCTCTATTTTATATTCTTGCCTCCTTTATCAAAGATAATGTACCCATAGGTATATGGGTTTATCTCCGGGCTTTCTATCTTGTTCCATTGGGCATATTTCTGTTTTACTGTCAGTGCCATACTGTCTTGATGACTGTCGGTCAGTTCAGTTCGGTCACCCAGTCATGTCCAACTCTTTGCAACCCCATGAAATGCAGCATGCCAGGCCTCCCTGTCCATTACCGACTCCCGGAGTTCACACAAACTCATGTCCATTGAGTCAGTGATGCTATCCAGCCATCTCATCCTCTGTCGTCCCCTTCTCCTCCTGCCCCCAATTCCTCCCAGCATCAGAGTCTTTTCCAATGAGTCAACTCTTCACATGAGGTAGCCAAAGTATTGGAGTTTCAGCCTCAGCATCAGTCCTTTCAAAGAACTCCCAGGACTGATCTTTAGAATGGACTGGTTGGATCTCCTTGCCCTCTAAGGGACTCTCAAGAGTCTTCTCCAACATCACAGTTTAAAGCATCAATTCTTCAGCTCTCATCTTTTTTCACAGTCCAACATTCACATTCATAGCCTTGACTAGACAGACCTTTGTTGGCAAAGTAATGTCTCTGCTTTTGAATATGCTACCAAGGTTGGTCATAACTTTCCTTCAAGGAGTAAGCATCTTTTAATTTCATGGCTGCAGTCATCATCTGCAGTGATTTTGGAGGCCCTCCCCCAAAGTAAAGTCTGACACTGTTTCTACTGTTTCCCCAACTATTTCCCATGAAGTGATGGGACCAGGTGCCATGATCTTCATTTTCTGAACGCTGAGCTTTAAGCCAACTTTTTCACTCTCCTCTTTCACTTTCATCAAGTGGCAAAACCAATACAGTATTGTAAAGTAAAAAAGATAAAATAAAAAAAAATAAAAAGAGGCTTCTTAGTTCCTCTTCCCTTTCTGCCATAAGGGTGGTGTCATCTGCATATCGGAGGTTATTGATATTTCTCCCGGCAATCTTGATTCCAGTTTGTGCTTCTTCCAGTCAAGCGTTTCTCATGATGTACTCTACATATCAGTTAAATAAGCAGGGTGACAATACACATCCTTGATGTACTCCTTTTCCTATTTGGAACCAGTCTGTTTTTCCATGTCCAGTTCTAACTGTTGCTTCGTGACCTGCATGCAGGTTTCTCAAGAGGCAGGTCAGATGGTTTGGTATTCCCACTTCTTTCAGGATTTTCCATAGTTTATTGTGATCCACACAGTCAAAGGCCTTGGCATAGTCAATAAAGCAGAAATAGATGTTTTTCTGGAACTCTCTTGCTTTTTCCATGATCCGATGGAGGTTGGCAATTTGATCTCTGGTTCCTCTACCTTTTCTAAAACCACCTTGAACATCTGGAAGTTCACAATTCATGTATTGCTGAAGCCTGGCTTGGAGAATTTTGAGCATTACTTTACTAGTGTGTGAAATGAGTGCAATTGTGAGGTAGTTTGAGCATTCTTTGGCATTGCTTTTCTTTTGGATTGGAATGAAAACTGACCTTTTCCAGTCCTGTGGCCACTGCTGAGTTTTCCAAATTTGCTGGCATATTGAGTGCAGCATTTTCACAGCATCATCTTTCAGGATTTGAAATAGCTCCACTGGAATTTCATCACCTCCACTAGCTTTGTTCATAGTGATGCTTTCTAAGACCCACTTGACTTCACATTCCAGGATGTCTGGTACTAGGTGAGTGATCACACCATCGTGATTATCTGGGAAGTAAAGATCTTTTTAAAAATAATTCTTCTGTGTATTCCTGCCACCTCTTCTTAATATCTTCTGCTTCTGTTAGGTCCATACCATTTCTGTTCTTTATTGAGCCCATCTTTTGATGAGATGTTCCCTTGATATCTCTAATTTCCTTGAAGAGATCTGTAGTCTTTCCCATTTTGTTGTTTTCCTGTTTCTTTGCATTGATTGCTGAAGAAGGCTTTCTTATCTCTCCTTGCTATTTTTTTGGAACTCTGCATTCAGATGCTTATATCTTTCCTTTTCTCCTTTGCTTTTTGCTTCTTTTCTTTTCACAGCTATTTGTAAGGCTTCCCAAGACTGTCATTTTGCTTCTTTGCATTTCTTTTCCATGGGAGTGGTCTTTATCCCTGTATCCTGTACAGTGTCACAAACCTTAGTCCATAGTTCATCAGGCGCTCTATCTATCAGATGTAATCCTTTAAATCTATTTATCACTTCCACTGTATAATCATAAGGGATTTGATTTAGGTCATAAATGAATGGTCTAGTGATTTTCCCTACTTTCTTCAATTTAGTCAGCTCCCAGTCTTGTTTTTGCTGACCTTAAAAGCTTCTCCATCTTTGGCTGCAAAGAATATAATCAATCTGATTTCGGTGTTGACCATCTGGTGATGTCCATGTGTAGAGTCTTCTCTTGTGTTGTTGGAAGAGAGTGTTTGCTATGACCAGTGCATTCTCTTGGCAAAACTCTGTTAGCTTTTGTCCTGCTTCATTCTGTATTCCAAGGCCAAATTTGCCTGTTACTCCAGGTGTTTTTTTGACTTCCTACTTTAGCATTCCAGTCCCCTATAATGAAAAGGACATCTTTTTTGGGGTGTTATTTCTAAAAGGTCTCGTAGGTCTTCATAGAACCATTCACCTTCTTTAGCATTAGTGGTTGGGGCATAGACTTGGATTACTGTGATACTGAATGATTTCCCTTGGAAACAAACAGAGGTCATTCTGTCATTTTTGAGACTGCATCCAAGACTGCATTTTGGACTTTGTTGTTGACCATGATGGCTACTCCATTTCTTCTAAGGAATTTCTGCCCACAGTAGTAGATATAACAGTCATCTGAGTTAAATTCACCCTTTTCAGTCTATTTTAGTTTGCTGATTCCTAGAATGTTGATGTTCACTCTTGCCATCTCCTGTTTGATCACTTCCAATTTGCCTTGATTCCAGGTTCCGATGCAATATTGCTCTTTATAGCAGCAGACCTTGCTTCTATCACCAGTCACATCCACAACTAGGTATTATTTTTGCTTTGGCTCCATCTCTTCATTCTTTCTGGAGTTATTTCTCTAGTGATCTCCAGTAGCAATCTGGGCACCTACTGACCTGGGGAGTTCCTCTTTCAGTATCCTCTCATTTTGCCTTTTCATACTGTTCATGGGGTTCTCAAGGCAACAATACTGAAGTGGTTTGCCATTCTTTTTTTCCAGTGGACCACATTCTGTCAGACCTCTCAACCTTCACCCGACCATCTGGGGTGGCCCCATGCAGCATGGCTTAGTTTCATTGAGTTAGACAAGGCTGTTGTCCATGTAATTAGATTGACTAGTTTTCTGTGATTATGGTTTGTGTGTCTGTCCTCTGATGCCTCTCTGAACACTTACCATCTTACTTGGGTTTCTCTTATCTTGGAATGGGGTAGCTTTGTAATATTACCTGAAGTCAGGAAGGTTGATTCCTTTGGCCCCATTCTTCTTAAGATTTCTTTGGGTAAAAGGGATCTCTTTTGTTTCCATACAAATTTTGAATTCTTTTTTCTGGTTCTGTGAAAAATGCCATTGATAGTTTGATAGGGATTGTGTTAAATCTGTTTGATAGAGATTGCTTTGGGTTGTATAGTTATTTTCACAATATATGTTGTCCTTGATTTCTTGCATCAATGTCTCATGATTTTTTGGTATATAGCTCTTTTGTCTGCTTAAGTTAGTTGATTTCTAGGTATTTTATTCTTTTGTTGCAATGATGAATGAGATTGATTATTTAATATCTCTTTCAGAATTTTGATTTCTAAATGAAAAGGATTTCTGTGTATTGATTTTGTATCTTGTGACTTACTAAATTCACTGATTAGCTCTAAATATTTTTTGATATTATTTTAGGGTTTTATATGTATAGTATCATGTCATCTGCAAAAAGTGAGAGTTTTACTTTTTTTCCCCCAAACTGGATGCTTTTTTTTTTTTTAATATTGTCATATTACTGTGCCTAGGACTTCCAAAACTTTGTTGAAAAATAGTGACAAGAGTGAGCACCCTTGTCTTGTTCTTGATCTTAGATGAGGTACTTTCAGTTTTCCACTGTTGAAAATAATGTTTGCTGTGGGTTTATTATATATGGACTTTATTATGTTGAGTTAGGTTCCTTCTATGCCCACTTTCTGGAGAGGTTTTGTCATAAATGGGTGCTGAATTTTGTCAAAGGCTTTTTCTCCATTGATTGAAATGATCATATGATTTTGATATTTTAATTTGTAAATATGGTTATCAC
This sequence comes from Nanger dama, assembly GCA_917880005.1. Taxonomy (NCBI): domain Eukaryota; kingdom Metazoa; phylum Chordata; class Mammalia; order Artiodactyla; family Bovidae; genus Nanger; species Nanger dama. The sequence continues at coordinate 2,785,180 of CAKJTW010000073.1, read as the reverse complement.
AATGATTGATTTGTGAATATTGAAGAATTCCTGTATCCCTTGGATAAACCTGATCGTCATAGTGTATGATGCTTTTAAATGTGTTTTTGGATTCTGTTCACTAGAATTTTGTTGAGGATATTTGCTCCTATGATCATCAGTGATATAGGCCTGAATTTTCTTTTTTTGTGACATGTTTTTCTAGTTTTGGTACCAGGGTGATGGTGGTCTTGTAGAATGAGTTTGGAAGTGTTCTTTCTTCTGCAACTTTTGTAAGAGCTTGAGAAGGATAGGCTTAACTCTCCTTTATATGTTTAATATATTTCACCTTTGATGCCATCAGGCCCTGAGCTTTTATTATTGGGGGAGTTTTTAAATCACAGTTGTGACTTCAGTTCTTGTGATTGGCTTATTCAAAATTTATATTTCTTCTTGATTCATTCCTGGAAGGTTGAACTTTGCTAATTATCTGTCCATTTCTTCCAGGTTGTCCATTTTATTGGCATAGAGTTGCTCATGATAGTCTATGGTTCTTTGTAATTCTCCATTGTCAGTTGTAACCTCTCTTTTTCATTTCTAATTTTGTTGATTTGAGTCTTCTGAAGTTTTTTTCTTGATAAATCTTGCTAATGGCTCGTCAATTTTGTTTATCGATAAAGGGCTTTTAATTTTATTGATTTTTATTGTTGTTCCTTCATCTCTTTTTCCTTTATTTCTGTTTTTTATGATTCTTTCCTTTAACTAACATTGGTGATTTTTCTTCTTCTCTTTCCAGTTGCTTTAGATGTAAGGTTTGATTGACTATTTGATGCTTTTGTTGTTGTTGTTATTGAAGTGGTATTGTATTGCAATAAACTGCTGTCTTACAACTGCTCTTGCTGCCTGCACAGGTTTTGAATCATTTTATTTTCATTGTCATTTGTTTCTAGGTATTTTTAATTTCCTCTTGATTTCCTCTTAGAAATATATTGTTTAATGTTAATATGTTTGTGTTTTTTTACAGCTTTTCTCCCTGTAATTGATAACTAGTCTCATAGCACTGTGGTCAGAAAAGAAATTTGATAAGATTTCAATTTTCTTAAATTTACCAAGGCTTGATTTGTGACTCAAGATGTGATCTATCTTGGAGATTGTTCCATATGCACTTGAGGATAAACTGTATTCTTCTGCATTTGGATGGAATGTCCTGAAGATATCAGTTAGCTTCGTCTGGCCTAATGTGTCATTTTAAGGCTTGTGTTTCCTCATTACTTTTCTCTTTTATGATCTGCCCTTTGGTGTAAGTGTGGTGTTAAAGTCCCCTACTATCTTTTTTTTTTAACCTGTCAATTTCCCCTTTTACATCTGTTAGTGTTTGCCTAATGTATTGAGGTGCTCTTATATTGGGTACATAAATATTTGCAATTATTATATATTCTGTAATTGATTCCTGGATCATTATGTAGTGTTCTTACTTATCTCTTCTAATGTTTGTTATTTTGCAGTCTATATCGTCTGATACAACAATTGTTACTCAGGCATTTTTTTGATTTGTATTTTCATAAAATATCTTTTTCTGTCCTCTCACTTTCCATCAGCTCAGTTTGCATGTGTCCCTAGGTCTGAAGTTGGTCTTTTGTAGGCAGCATATGTATGTGGATTATTTTTTTTATCCTTTCAGCCAGCCTGTATCTTTTTGTTGGAGCATTTAATCCATTTTTATGTAAAGTAATTATTGATACATATATGTTCTTTCTTAATTGTTTTGCCAAAGAAATCTTGAGAAAGAAGAATGAAGTTGAAGGAATCAACCTTCCTGACATCAAATTATACTACATAATTAGTTATCAAGACAGTATGGTACTGTCACAAAAAAGAAATGGTAAAAGATAGAAAACCCATACATAAATCCACACACATATGGGAACCTTATCTTTGAAAAAGGAGGCAAGAATACACAATAGGGGAAAAGATAATCTCTTTAACAAGCAGTGCTGGGAGAATTGGAGATCTATGTATACAAGGATGAAATTAGCGCACTTCCTAACACCATACTTCAAGATAAGCTCAAAATGGATTAAAGACCTAAATGTAAGACCAGAAACTATAAAACTCTTAGAGGAAAACATAAGAGGAACACTTGATTACATAAATCATAGCAAGATCCTCTATTGTACACCTCTTATAGTAATGGAAATAAAAACAAAAATAAACAAGTGGGACCTAATTAAACTTAAAAGCTTTACACAGCAAAAGAAACTATAAAGAAGGTGAAAAGATAACCCTCAGAATGGGAGAAAATAATAGCAAATGAAACAACTGACAAAAATTAATTTCCAAAACATGCAAGCAGCTCATCCAATGTAATACCAGAAAAACAAACAACTCAGTCAAAAATTGGGCAAAATACTTAACAGATATTTCCCCTAAGAAGACATACAGATAGCTAATAAACACATGAAAAGATACCCAACATCACTCATTAGCAGAGAAATGCAAATCAAACCTGCAATGAGATATCACCTTACACTGGTCACAGTGACCTACTTAAAAAAAGCCACAAACAATAAATGCTGGAGAAGGTACAGAGAAAAAGGAACCCTCTTGCACTGTTGGTAGGAATGTAAATTGATACAGCCACTATGGAAGACATTACAGAGATTCCTTAAAAAAAAAAAAAAAAAAAAAAAAAAACACTGGGAATGAAACTACTATTTGACACAGAAATCTCACTAGTGGCATATACCCTGAAGAAACCACAAATCAAAAAGACTCATGTACCCCGATGTTCGGAGAAGGAAATGGCAACCCACTCCAGTACTCTTGCCTGGAGAATCCCATGGAGGGAGGAGCCTGGTAGGCTACAATCCATGGTGTTGCAAAAGTTAGACACGACTGAGCAACTTCTCTTTCACTTTCACTTTCACCCTGATGTTCATTGCAACATTATTTATAATAGCTAGGACATGGAAGCAACCTAGATGTCCATCAACAGGTGAATGGATAAAGAAGTTATGGACATATATAAAATGGAATATTACTCAGGCATAAAAAATAATGCATTTGAATAAGTTCTAAGAGGTAGATGAACCTAGAGATTATTATGCAGAGTGACTGAATTTAGAAAGAGAAAAACAGGTGTTGTCTAATGTTGTGACATTTATGCTATATATTAATCCAGAAAGATGGTGCTGATGAACTTATTTGCAGGGAAGCATCAAAGATGCAGATATAGGGAATAGATTTATGGACATGGGCTGGGGGAAGAAGGAGAGTGTGGGACAAATGGAGAGAGTAGCATGGAAACATATACACTACAATATATTAATTAGAGAGCCCATGGGAATTTGCTGTATGACTCAGGGAACCAAAAACAATGCTCTGTAACAATTTAGATGGGTGGAAATGGGTAGGACGTGAAAGGGAATCTCAAGAGATAGTGGACAAGTGTATACTTATGGCTGATTCATGTTTATGTGTGGTAGAAATCAACACAGTATTATAAAGCAAGTATCCATCAATTAAAAATAAATGGGCTGGAGGTAGAAGGGAATCTCAAGAGATAGTGGACAAGTGTATATTTATGGCTGACTCTTGTTGATGTATGGTAGAAATCAACACAGTATTATAAGGCAAGTATCTGTCAATTAAAAATAAATAAATTTAAAAATGTATAACATGTGGTAGTAAAAGTTTTAGAAGTATTCACTTAAAAATTACAGCAATGAAGAAAATTCTCAAACAAGAAAAACTATCTTTAAAACAGTAGGAAAATCTTAGGATTTTTAATATAAATTTATTTATTTTAATTGGAGGCTAATTACAATATTGTATTGGTTTTCCCATACATCAACATGAATCTGCCACAGGTATACACTTGTTTTCCATCCTGAAACCCCCTCCTTCCTCCCTTCCCATACCATTCCTCTGGGTCGTCTCAGTGCACCAGCCCCAAGCATTCAGTATCATGCACTGAACTTGACTGTCCCCCCATACTCTCCCTTTTGTGATGAAGACTGTGGTCTTGATAAGCAGTTGGTCAGTTTCTAGTTCCCCACCTCAAAACAGAGGCCTAATTTGCAAATTACGGTGTACAACTCTTCTACCCTGTCTGGGAGCTAACTGAAGGACTAACTTTTGGTTTCTATCTTGCAAAAGTGAAACATGGGTGAGAACTGGCAGAAACATGGGTGAGAACTGCTTTTAAAAGCTGTAATGGTATTACAAGTCCACTGACATTTGTGGCAAAGAGTTACAGGTGGAGACATACAATAGAATATCAAAGGTCTAGAGGAGAAACTGAGATGAGCCTAAAACTTTAGACATTCAAAAGCAACCATGTATATGTGGAACTTTAGAAAGTATGTGCAGGTCCAGAGAAGACACATGCTCAGAAATACATGAAAAGACCTTAACCTTCTACCTCAGGCTGATCCCTGAGCCTCTGAATTCAGAGAAAGTGTACTTATTTGCTGAAGGGCTGACTCAGAACAGAGTCAGCCTACAAAGACTGGGATATATCAGTGTTTTCTATTTGTGTGTGTGTGTGTGTGTGTTGTTTTGTTTTGGTTTTGCTTGTTTGCACTTGGGAATCTCTGCCAAAACAACAGTTTAACATGCAAACAGGCCAGTGAAAAACTGGGCAAAAGAACTAAACAGACATTTCTCCAAAGAAGACAAACAGATGGCTAATAAGCACATGAAAAGATGTTCAACATCACTCATTTTTAGAGAAATGCAAATCAATCTCACACCTGTCAGAATGGCCATCATCAAAAACTCTACAAACAATAAGACTTAGAGAGGACGTGAACAAAAGAGAACACTCTTACACTGTTGGTGAGAATGCAAACTAGCACAGCCACTATGGAGAACAGTGTGGAGATTCCTTAAAAAAACTGGGAATAAAGCTGCCATATGACCCAACAATCCCACTACTGGGCATACACCCTAGAAAGCCACATATACCTGAATATTCATTGCTGCACTATATAGAATATCTAGGACATGCAAGCAACCTAGACGTTCATCAGCAGATGAATGGATAAGGAGGTTGTGGTACATATACACAATAGAATATTACTTAGCTATAAAATGGAACACATTTGAATCAGCTCTAATGAGGTGGATGAAACTAGAGCCTAATATACACAGTAAAGCAAGTCAGAAAGAGAAGACAAACATTGTATATTAATGCATATATATGGAATTTAAGAAGATGGTAATGATGATCCTACATATAGGGCAGCAAAAGAGACACAGATGTAAAGAACAGACTTTTGGACTCTGGAAGGTGAGAGTGGAATGATTTGAGAGGATAGCATTGAAACATGTATATTACCCCATGTCAAATAGATGACCAGTGCAAGTTTGATGCATGAATCAGGGCACTCAAAGTCTGTGCTCTGGGACAATCCAGAAGGACAGGGTGGAGAGAGAGGTGGGAGGCAGATTCAGGATGGGGGACACATTTATACCCGTGATTGATTCACATTGATGTATGGCAAAAACCACCAGAATATTGTAAAGTAATTAACCTCCAATTAAAATAAATAAATCAATTGAAAAGTTAAAAAATAAAAATAACAAAGATATTGGTGAGTACACATGACAAGGAAAGCTTTTACTAAAATAGCTTGAAAAAGTCTCAAAATAAATGTACTATATAATTAAATAATTTAAAAATCAAATGATGATAAGGGAAGCTAATTTTCAGTTATTTTGTTATAATAATCAAATGCCCAGTTTTCAACAAAAATTACGAGACACAAAAAGAAACAAGGTATGGTGTTAGAAAGTGTTCTAATTTCATTGTTTTTACAAGTGGTTGACCAGTTTTCCCAGCACTCAAAATGGATTAAAGATCTAAATGTAAGACCAGAAATTATAAAACTCCTAGAGGAGAACATAGGCAAAACACTCTCTGACATACATCACAGTAGTATCTTCTATGACCCACCTCCCGGAATATTGGAAATAAAAGCAAAAATAAACAAATGAGATCTAATTAAACTTAAAAGCTTCTGCACAACAAAGGAACCTATAAGAAAGGTGAAAAGACAGCCTTCAGAATGGGAGAAAATAATAGGAAATTAAGCAACTGACAAACAACTAATCTCAAAAATATACAAGCAACACCTGAAGCTCAATTCCAGGAAAAAAAAAATGACCCAATCAAAAAATGGGCCAAAGAACTAAATAGTCATTTCTCCAAAAAAGGCATACAGATGGCTAACAAACACATGAAAAGAGGTTCAACATCACTCATTATCAGAAAGGCAAATCAAAACCACAATGAGGTACCATCTCATGCCAGTTGGAATGGCTGTGATCCAAAAGTTTACAAGCAATAAATGCTGGAGAGGCTGTGGAGAAAAGGGAACCCTCTTACACTGTTGGTGGGAATGCAAGCTAGTACAGCCACTATGAAGAACAGTGTGGAGATTCCTTAAAAAACTAGAAATAGAACTGCCTTATGACCCAGCAATCCCACTGCTGGGCATACACACTGAGGAAACCAGAATTGAAAGAGACACATGTACCCCAACATTCATCGCAGCACTGTTTATAATAGCCAGGACATGGAAGCAATCTAGATGTCCATCAACAGACAAATGGATAAGAAAGTTATGGAACATATACACAATGGAGTATTACTCAACCATTAAAAAGAATATATTTAAATCAGTTCTAATGAGGTGGATGAAACTGGAGCCTATTATACAGAGTGAAGTATATCAGAGAGAAAAAAACCAATAGAGTATACTAAGGCATATATATGGAATTTAGAAAGATGGTAATGATAACCTTGTATGTGAGACAGCAAAAGAGACACAGATGTATAGAACAGTCTTTTGGACTCTGAGAGAGGGCGAGGGAGGGATGATTTGGGAGAATGACATTGAAACATGTATAATATCATATATGCAATAAATCGCCAGTCCAGGTTTAATGCATGATACTGGATGCTTGGGGCTGGTGTACTGAGATGACCCAGAGGGATGGTACGGGGAGGGGGGGAGGGAGGGAGGGTTCAGGATGGGGAACACGTGTATACCTGTGGTGGATTCATGTTGATGCATGGTAAAACCAATACAATATTGTAAAATAATTAACTTCCAATTAAAATAAATAAATTTATATTAAAAAACAGAAACAAGGTAAACATGGCACAAAGAGAAAAGTTAAATTGGCAAAAGCCATCTGCATGGAAGCCCAGATAACTGATTTACCAAATGAAAAAATTAAAAACTATTGTCATAAATATACCAAAAGTACTAAGGTAAAACACAGGCAAAAATTAAAATCCAAAATGATTGGTTAATAGAAGAATATCAAGAGAGAGAAGTTTTCATAGTGGACCTATTGGAAATTCCAATATTAAAAACCGAAATAAAATCTTCACTAGAGAAATTTGACAGTAGATCTGAGGAGGCAGAAAAACGAATCAGCAAATATGAAGAAAATACAGATGAAATGATCAAGTTGGAAGAGCAGAGAATAAAGGAATTAAGAAAATGGAAAAGAGCCAAAGAGACTTGTGGGATATCATCAAGCAGAAAAAAAGTATATAATATAATATGACAGTGACAGAAAAAGAAAGAGTAGAGGGAAGACAAATTATTAAAAAAATAATGCCTGAAAAACTTTGCAAATTTTAATAAATACATGAATCTATAAGTTCAAGATGTTCAATAAATTCCCAGTAGGATAAACCAAGGACAGACACACAAAGGAAGGAAGGTGGAAGGGAGGTGAAGTCGCTTAGTCGTGTCCGACTCTTTGCGACCCCGTGGACTGTAGCCTACCATGCTTCTCCATCCATGGGATTCTCCAGGCAAGAATACTGGAGTGGGTTACCATTTCCTTCTCCAGGGGCTCTTCCCAACCCAGGGATCAAACACGGGTCTCCCACATTGGAGACAGATGCCTTAACCTCCGAGACACACAAAGGTACATTACAAACTTTTGATAAGCAAAAGCAAAAACAATCATGAGAACAGCAACGAATGACTCATTATATACAAGTAATTCTCAATAAAATTACCAGCCAATTAATTTCTCATCAGAAGATAGATGGATGATATATCTAAAGACCTAAAAAAATAATGTGTCAGCTGGGAGTAGTATATCTGGCAAAACATAACTTTAGGATGTTATATATAATTCCCAAGGTAACCAGAAGCAAAATATCAGCATAATATAAACAAAAGGAAATAAGAAGGGAATCAAAACATGTCACCACAAAAAAAAAATCATGTTACAACATGGAAGAACCTTGAAGATATGATAATTAAGTAAGCCAATCAGAAAAGAACAATTATTGCATGATTCCACTTACGTCAGGTAACTTCAAGTAGTCAAATTCAGAGACAGAATGTAGGATGGTGGCTCCCAGGGATTGGATGGGGAGGAATGGCAGTTACTATCTAATAGGTACGGAATTTTACATTGAGAAGGTGAAAAGTTCTACAATACTACTGTTAGTTGCTCAGTTGTGTCCTACTCTTTGCAACCTCATGGACTATAGCTGGCCAGGCTTGTCTTTCCATGGATTTCTTCAGGCAAGAATACTGGAGTGGGTAGCCATTCCCTTCCTCAGGGGATCTTCCCAACCCGAGAAACAAACCCAGGTCTCCCACATTTGCAGGCATAGTCTTAACCATCTGAGCCACAAGGAAAAGCAATATAGAAGGAGATATCAATACATCACTTTCAGTAATGGATAAAAATCAGAAGTTCATTAAGGAAATGGTGAACTTGGACAACAACATAAACTAATCAAACCTAACGTACAGTCAGAACACTCCACCACAAAAAGTATCTTTCTATAATACATATGGAACATTCTTCAGGATAGGCAACATGTTGGACCACAAAATGACTTAATCAACTGGAAAATATTGTAAGTATACAATGTATCTTATCTGACATAATGGATTGAAGCAAAAATCAACAGTAGAAAGGAAAATAGAAAATTAACAACTATTTGGAAATTTATTCATGAATTATTAAACAAAATATAAGCTAAAGGAAAAAATAAAATATAAACTAGAAAATACCATGAAACAAATACAAGTGAAGCTGCAGCATACCTAAAGTTATGGGTTCAGAAAAGTAGTGCTAGGGGGAAATTTATAGTTTAAAGTACACACATTAAAAATATAAACTTACCATATGATCCTGCAATCACATTCTTTGGAATATATCCAGAGAAACCACAATTTGAAAAGATACATACACCCCAATATTTATTGAATCACCGTTTCAAATAACCAAGACATGTAAGCAACATAAATGTCCATCAACAAGGTAATGGATATATGGTACATATATATAGTGGGATATTACTCAGGCACAAAATGGAACAAAATGGTGCCATTTTCAGAGACATGGATGGACATAGAGTCTATCATAAACAGTGAAGTAAATCTGAAAGAGAAAAGCAAATACTGTATATTTAAACATATATGTGGAATCTATAAAAATGGTTTATATGATCTTATTTGCAAAGCAGAAATAGAAACAGACATAGAGAACAAATATGTGGCTACCACACTAAGGGAAAAAAGAAATGTGGAATGAGTTGGGAGATTGAGATTGATATACATACACACACATATATATATACTACTGATACTATTTTATGCTATGTATAAAATAAATAATGTACAGCATACTGTACATACTGTACAGCACAAGAAAGTCTACTCAATACTCTGTGGTGGCCTAAATGGGAAAGAAATCCAAAAAGAAAGCACATAGGTAAACATATAGCTGATTCACTTTGCTGTAGAGCAGAAACTAACACAGTATTTAAAGTAACTATAGTCTAATAAAATTAGCTAAAAAGTGAATTGAAAAAAGCAATCAAGATGATGCTGATCAGATCACTGCATGACTAATTTCAAGATGACAATCAGAGCTGAGTGTGCTATTTCTACATATAGTCCCTTCCCTTTCTCTAAAAATGTTCTTGCCCACTGATGGTCACTGGAGGAGTCAGCCTTTGGACAGGAGTCTGTCCTCACACACATTGCCACACCACTCAGTTGCTGCCATACATAATAGAGCAAACTGTTCTCTCAAAAAATAAAGCAAGAATAAAATAAAATAATGGTTATATGTCATCTTCTAAATCTACAGAATGTACAAAACCAAGAGTGAACCCTAAGCTAAACTAAGAGTTTTTGTGATTCTCTGGGTTCCCAGTGCACCAGCCCCAAGCATCTAGTATGTGTCAATATAAGTTAACCATCAATTTAAAAATGTACAATTCTGGTGAGTACTGTTGATAATAGAGAAGTGTAAAGCTAAAGCTAGCAGAGGAAGGAAATAATAAAAATTAGATTAGAGGGGAAGAAAATGAGAATAGAAGATAATAGACAAATATCAATAAAATAAAATGTGTTTTATTTGAAAATAGCAATAAAATGGACAAAGATTTAGATTGACTAACGAAAAAAAAGAGCTCAAATTACTCAAATCAGAAATGAAACTGATTAATACTAATACATTAATACATTAATACTAATATTACAGAAAAAGGGATTATAATTACATGGACAATTGTAAACCAACAAATTGGATAGCCTAGTGGAAATGTACAAAGTCCTAGAAACATATAATCCACCAAACTGAATCATAAAGAAATAGCAAGTCAGAATTTATCTGTAATAGTAAGAAGGTTGGATCAGTAATTTCAAAATTCTTAACAATAACAAAATACCCAGGACCAGATGGCTTCCCTGTTGAATTATATCAAACATTCAATGAATTAAAATCAATTGTCGAACTCTCAAAAAAATGGAATACAACATTTCCAAACTCCTTCTATGAAGCTAGTACTACCCTGATAAAATGAAGAGAAAATAAAATACATGATCATTTCAATTGATGCAAAAAATACATTTGGCAAAACTAAACACCATTTCAAGATAAAAGCCCACGATAAACTGAGAGTAGAAGGAAACTGCCTCAACATGATTAAGGCTACGTGTGAAAGTAACTAACATTATATTCGATGGTAAAAGAATGAAGGCTTTTCTTCTAGGATCAGTGGCAAAGTGAGGATGCCCTATTTAGCCACTTCTATTCAGTATATTACTAGAAATTCTATTCAGAGCACTTAAGCAAGGAAAAGAAATAAAATAATCCAACTTGTTAGAAGATGATGCTGTCTTATATATATAGAAATCCTACACACACACACACACAGACAGCACCAATAAATGAATTCAGCAAGTTCCAGGATAAAAAAAAAAGAACATAAAATATATTTTAATGGCATATAATCTGTAAAAATACTGAATCATTGTGCTGTATATCTGAAATGAATATAATATTGTGAATATCTTAAAAGGAATTAAGGTAAAAAATAATCCACTTAACAATAGCATCAAAATGGATAAAATACTTAGGAATAAATTTAACCAAACATGCAAAAGACTTGTACACTGAAAACTACAAAACATTTTTGAAAGAGAATAAAGAAGACATAAATAAATGGAAAGACATCTTATAGCTACGGATTGGAAAACTTGATATTGTTAAATGAAAATATTGTTAAATGACAGAATTAAACAAAGTGATCTGTAGGTATAATGCAATCCTTGTAAAAATCCCAACTACAGTTTTGCAGAAGTAGAAAAATTCATACGCAGTTTCATATGTAACCTCAAGACACCACAAAAACTCTTGAAAAAGAAAACCAAAGTTGGAGAACTCAAAATTCCTGATTTCAAATCTTACTGTAAATTTAACATAATCAGAACAGTATGGTTATGGCATAAGGATAGAGATATAGACTAATGGAATAGAATAGAGAGCCCCAACATATTTACATGCATATATAGCTAAGTGATTTTAGACAAGTGAGCTAAGACTATTCAATGGGGAAAGAAGAGTCTTTCCTACAAATGGTGCTTGGAAAGTTGATATACTGGGAAACCTGTATGTGGGTCAAGAAGCAACAGTTAGAACCCTGTATGGAAAAATGAAAAGTTGTTATCCACAAAAACAAAAACTATGAAATTGGACCCTTACCTTAGCGCATGTACAAGCATTAACTCTAAACAGATGAAGTAGAAATAGCTAAACATAAAAACTAAAACTTAAATTCTGAGAAGAAAATATAGGGTAAAATTTTAAATTTGGCAAACAATTTCTAGTCTATGACATGAAACACATAAGCAACAAAAGAAAAAATGGAAATATTGGACTTCATCAAATTGAAAACTTCTGTCATGTTAAATGAAATCATCTATCAACACAGTGACAACTTGCGGATTGAGAAAAAAAATTTGCAAATCATATGTCTCAGAAGGCGCTAATATCCAAAATATAAATGATCCCTAAAATTCAAAATAAAATGCAAACAACTTAATTCATAAATAAGCAAACAACTGGAATAGATAATTCTCCTGAGAAGAACATCAGTGTACAGTAAATTCAAGAAAAGCTGCTCGATTTAATTAATTATTGCTGCTGCTGCTGCTGCTAAATTGCCTCAGTCATGCCTGACTCTCTGCGACCCCATAGACAGCAGACCAACAGGCTCCTCTGTCCCTGGGATTCTTCAGGCAAGAATACTGGAGTGGGTTGTCATTTCCTTCTCTGTTAGGGGATGCTATTCAAAACTATAAACAGAGACCATTTCACACACAGTAGAATGGCTATTAATCTTTAGAAAAAGAAAATAAGAATTCTGGTCAGGATTTGAAAAAAATTAGAACCCTTGGGTCTTGCTGTTAGGAATCTAAAATGGGGCAACTACTATGTACAACAGTATGGCAGTTCCTCAAGAATTCAAACATAATATTACCATACGATCCTATGAATCTTCTTTGGGTGTATACCCAAAAGAATTGAAATCAAGGACACAGATACTTGTACAAAGATGTTCTTAATAACAATATTCAGAAGAGGCAAAAAGTAGAAACTTCAAATTTCTATAAATGCATGAGTTGATAAACAAAATGTGCTACTACATAAAATGGAACATTATTCAACCTTAAAAGGAAGCAAATTCAGATACATGGGCAGCATGGATGATGCTTGTAAACACAATCCATAGTGAAATAAGCCAGACACAAAAGAACAAATAGTGTACAATTCTACTTATATAAGGTACATAGTGTATGAAAATTAATAGGGACTAAAAATAGAAAAAGAGGTTACCAGGGCTTGGGAATGGAAGAATAAGGGATTATTATTTGATGCATAAAGGATTTGCTTGGGATGATGAAAAACTTCTGGAAATAGATAGAAGTAATGCTTGCAGTTTCCCACTCAGTCAGTCTCTCCCATCAGGAAGATTCCATAAGCCTTTTATTGTTATCCATCAGAGGGCAGACAAACTGAAAACCACAATCACAGAAAACTAATCAATCTGATTACATGGACTACAGCCTTGTCTAATTCAATGAAACTATGAGCCATGCCTTGTAGGGGCATCCAAGACAGATGGGTCATAGTGGAGAGTTCTGACAAAACGTGGTCCACTGGAGAAGGGAATGACAAACCACTTCAGTATTCTTGCTTTGAGAATCTCACGAACAGTATGAAAAGGCAAAAAGATAGAACACTGAAAGATGAACTCCCCAGGTTGGTAGGTGCTCAATATGCTACTGGCATTTAGTGGAGACATAACTCCTGAAAGAATGAAGAGATAGAGCCAAAGCAAAAACAACACCCAGTTGTGGATGTGACTGGCAATAGAAGCAAAGTCCAGTGCTGTAAAGAGCAATATTGCATAGGAGAGTGGAATGTTAGGTCCATGAATCAAGGCAAATTGGAAGTGGTCAAACAGGAGATGGCAAGAGTGAACATCGACACTTTAGGAATCAGCAAACTAAAATGGACTGGAATGGGTGACTTTAACTCAGATGACCATTATATCTACTATTGTGGGCAAGAATCCCTTAGAAGAAATGGAGTAGCCATCATAGTCAACAAAAGAGTCCGAAATGCAGTACTTGGATACAGTCTCAAAAACGACAGAATGATCTCTGTTCATTTCCAAGGCAAACCATTAAATAGTACAATAATCCAAATCTATGCCCCAACCAGTAATCCTGAAGAAGCTGAAGTTGAACAGTTCTATGAGGACCTAAAAGATTTTTTAGAACTAACACCCCCAAAAGATGTCCTTTGCTTTATAAGGGACTGGAATGCAAAAGTAGGAAGCCAAGAAACACCTGGAGTAACAGGCAAATTTGGCCTTGGAGTACAGAATGAAGCAGAACAAAGGCTAATAGAGTTTTTCCAAGAGAATGCACTGGCGATAACAAGCACCCACTTCCAACACACAAGAGGAGATCTACACATGGACATCACCAGATGGTTAATACTGAAATCAGACTGATTATATTCTTTTCAGCCAAGATGGAGAAGTTCTATACAGTCAGAAAAAAAAAAAAAGGACTGGGAGCTGACTGGCTCAGATCATGAACCCCTTATTGCCAAATTCAGACTTAAATTGAAGAAAGTAGGAAAACCACTAGACCTTTCAAGTATGACCTAAATCAAATCCCTTATGATTATACAGTAGAAGTGAGAAATAGATTCAATTGATTAGATCTGATAGACAAAGTGCCTGAAGAACTATGGACAGATGTTTGTGACATTGTATAGGAGACAGGGATCAAGAACTTCCCCAAGAAAAAGAAACACAAAAAAGCAAAATGGCTGTCTGAGGAGATCTTACAAATAGCTGTGAAAAGAAGAGAAGCAAAAATCAAAGAAGAAAAGGAAAGATACACTTCTTTGAATCCAGAGTTTCAAAGAACAACAAGGATAGATAAGAAAGCCTTCCTCAGTGATCATTGCAAAGAAATACAGGAAAACAAAAGAATGGCTTAGACTAGAGATCTCTTCAAGAAAATTAGAGATATCATAGGAACATTTCATGCAAAGATGGGCACAATAAAGGAGAGAAATGGTGTGGATCTAATAGACTAGCAGAAGATATTAAGAAGAGGTGGTAAAAATACACAGAAGAACTATACAAAAAGATCTTCACAACTCAGATAATCACTCACCTAGAGCCAGACATCCTGGAAAGTGAAGTCAAGTCTGCCTTAGGAAGCATCACTATGGACAAAGCTAATGGACATGATAGAATCCCAGTTGAGTTATTTCAAATCCTAAAAGATGATGCTATGAAAGTGTTGCCCTCAATATGCCAGCAAATTTGGAAAACTCAGCAGTGGCCACAGGACTGGAAAAGGTCAGTTTTCATCCCAATCCCAAAGAAAGGCAATACCAAACAATGCTCAAACGACCACACAGTTGGACTCATCTCACACTGTAGTAAAGTAATGCTCAAATTTCTCCAAGCCAGGCTTCAACAGTATGTGAACAGTGAAATTCCACATGTTCAAGCTTGTCTTAGAAAAGTTAAAGGAACCAGAGATCAAACTGCCAACATCTGTTGGATCATCAAAAAAGCCAGAGCATTCCAAAAATCATCTATTTCTGCTTTATTGACTATGCCAAAGCCTTTGACTGTATGAACCATGACAAACTATGGGAATTTCTTCAAGAGTTGGGAATGCCAGACCACCTGACTTGCCTCTTGAGAAATCTGTATGAAGTTCAGGAAGAAGTAGTTAGAACTGGACATGGAACAGCAGACTGGTTCCAAATAGGGAGAAGATTATATCAAGGCTGTGTACTGTCACCCTGCTTATTTAACTTATATACAGAGTACATAATGAAAAACACTGGGCTGCATGAAGCACAAGTTGGAATCTGGATTGTTAGGAGAAATGTCAATAACCTCAGATATGCAGATGACACCATCTTTATGGCAGAAACTGAAGAAGAGCTACAGAGCCTCTTGACGAAATTCAAAGAGGACGGTGAAAAAGTTGGCTTAAAACTCAACATTTGGAAAACTAAGATCATGACATCCCATCCCATCACTTCATGGCAAATAGATGGGCAAACAGTGGAAACTTTTAGTGACAGACTCTACTTTTTTTTTGGCAGGGGAGGGGAGGGGGCTCCAAAATCACTGCAGATGGTGACTACAACCATGAAATTAAAATAAGCTTGCTCCTGGGAAGAAAGGTTATGTCCAACCTAGACAACATAAAAAGCAAAGACATTACTTTGCCAACAAAAGTCCATCTAGTCAAAGCTATGGTTTTTCCAGTAGTCATGAACGGATGTGAGAGTTGGACTATAAAGAAAGCTGAGCACTGAAGAATTGACGCTATTGAACTGTGGTGTTGGAGAAGACTCTTGAGAGTCCCTTGGACTGCCAGGAAACCCAAACAGTCCATCCTAAAGGAAATCAGTCCTGAATAATCATTGGAAGGACTGATGCTGAAGCTGAAGCTCCAATACTTTGGACACCTGATACAAAGAACTAACTCACTGGAAAAGACCCTGATGCTGGGAAAGACTGAAGGTGGGAGGAGTAAGGGACAACAGAGGATGAGATATTTGGATGGCATCACTGACTCAATGGACTTGAGTTTGAGTAAACTCTGGGAGTTGGTGATGGACAGGAAACACTGGCATGCTGCAGTCCATGGGTTCGCAAACAGTTTGACATGACTGAGCTACTGGACTGAACTGAACTGAACTCAATGCTTGCACATCTTTGTGAATGTACTTAATGTCACTGTTGTAAATGGTACTTTTTGTTACATAAATTTTAACAATTCACAAAGAAAGATATATTTTAAGATTCTGTGAGTTGAATTATTCTCAGTATTCTCTACATATATTATCCACTATCTCAAAGAAGTGTACTTATATAAGATGGAGATCCAGATCATATATTGTCCCAGGAGGCATTTGAAGGAGCTGGGTCACATACAGAAAGAATTTAAGAGATAGTTTGATCATGTACAGAGGCAACAAGAAGAGCAGTGATTCAGTCAGAAGGAAAGTACATTTCACTTACAGAGTTTAGCCTCATTGAGTCTTATTTCCTTCTTGGAGCCCTTTATAATCACAGGATCTTCAAATTATGTCTTTCTTTCCTTTCTGTGCAATGAGAATGTACTACCTATGTGGCCTTTTCCCTTTCATGACATCAGTATTAACTAAAGTCAATAAAACTCGATTCTAATTCCTCTCTCAACAGGTGTTGGTCTGAAAAGCACTCTTGGAAGCTTAGTTATGACCAAAGATCCAGTTTACAGAGGAAAATACATGAGTTAACAAGAATTAAACAAATCTAGGATTAAAGTCAAACTCAGCCCATTATTGGTCAAGTGATCTCAAAACCAGACAATTTCTGTTTTGAACTTCAGTTTTTTCACCTGTAAATGGCCATATAAGAATAATTACTACCATGTAGTTTCTGTGAGGATTAAATGAGATAATGAACATTGTAAAGTGCCTTTCATACCATAAGCACTAAAAATAGCATTTTCTGTAAGTATAAATTATAATGTAAAGTGACTGGAAAATTATTAAAGCATAGGAGATGTTCAATACGTCTTAGTTTCCCAGCACCCTTTTCCCAATATCACTACAACTATCCAGGGGTTCACTGGGATTCTCATAGGATAGGCTTTGTTATTCTACCAAGCCTCTGTTCAGGGTGGATAACCTTAGAGACAATGCTGAAGACAGAGAAAAGCAGGATTTTATGACTATGCAATGTCACATTTGTTTGAAAAATAGTGATGACTGATGAATCACAGTTGGTACAATGTATAACCATCACATAGACAATCTGTCCTTTGAGCCCTGAATGTACTTTATTTCTTCCACTCCCCACATATTTCTTATTTTTATGGAGAGAATAATCCATTTAACCTTATGCCAGAGAGAACTGAGATGCAAAGCCTCTGTTATATGAGCACAAAGAGGAGATACCCCAAAACAATGTTCACATAGGAAGCAAATATTTCAACCACTCTTTGTCACTAAATCAGAAAAGGAAGACCATTTTTAGCCAAATTCTCAGTATTTCACAACCAAACAGCAGTAATGAGAAAAGTGACAAGAGCCTTAACTAGGAGATTAAATCAAGTTCAGGCTGATGGCCTAATCAAAAACCATTCTTATAGAAAGTAGCGGCCAGAGTAGACTAAATGTGTTCTAGTTCTCACTCT
The DNA here is from genome assembly GCA_917880005.1 of Nanger dama. NCBI lineage: Eukaryota > Metazoa > Chordata > Mammalia > Artiodactyla > Bovidae > Nanger > Nanger dama. The sequence continues at coordinate 2,767,142 of CAKJTW010000073.1, read as the reverse complement.
GAACCACCAGCTAGATGACCATGGGTAATTAATTCAAATTTTCACCATTGAGAATAATGATGGCTATAGGTTTGTAATATATGGCTTTTATTATATATGGCCTTTTTAAATATTGAAATATGTTCCTTGTAAGCTTACTTTCTGGAGAGCTATTTTTTTTAATGAGTGTTGAAGTTTGTTAAAATTTTTCTCTGTGTCTATTGAGATGATCATACGATTTTTATCTTTCAGTTTGTTAATATGATGGATCACACTGATTTGCATATATTGAAGAATCCTTGCGATAAAGCCTGCTTGAACAATGTGTATGATCACTTTCATGTGTTGGTGGATTCTGTTTGCTGGAATTCTGCTGAGGATACAATTTGGAATCTTGAATAAGATATGAAAACAAATAATGGACACTAGCACAAAATTTTGTGAAATTTGAACAAAATTTGTATTTTAATTAATAATATTGTGTATACATTCATGATAAGATGCTTCAACCATGTCTGACTCTTTGCAACACTATGAACCATAGCCTACCAGGCTTCTCTGTCCGTGGGATTTTCTAGGCAATAATACTGGAGTGGGTTACCATACCCTGTTGCGGGGGATCTTCCCAATCTAGAAATTGAACCCGAGACTCTGACATCTTCTGCATTTGCAGGTAGCTTCTTTACCACTAGTGCCACCTGGAAAGCTGAAATAATGTTGTATTACATGTTAATTTCCTTTTTTAAGCAACGTGGTATTTTTTTAAAAATCTCATCTGAATTGGATTAGTAGTTTCAAGCCTCATTCCTTTTTAAAATCACTAATTAAATATCTAGCTTTTTAGCACTAATATTGGATGCACAAAACTATACCAAATTTTGAGGGAATATAAATTAGAAATCTAGCATTCTATTAATACTAAGTCAAACAGGTAGAATCAGAATGCCATAACGTTTTAAGCTAGGCAAAATAGTACAAGTTTTCTAATATATAAATTATATCATACATGCTATTTACATTCATGGGTGTACAAAATCATTTTTACTATACTTGACAAAGACTTGAGAAACAACTATAAAAAAAATGGTGAAATAGTATACATAAGTTCAGTTCAGTTCAGTCGCTCAGTCGTGTCAGAATTTTTGTGACCACATGGACTGCAGCAAGACAGACTTCCCTGTCCATAACCAACTCCAGGAGTTTACTCAAACTCACATCCATTGAGTCGGTGATGCCATCCAGCTATCTCATCCTCTGTTGCCCCCTTCTCCTCCCGCCCCCAATCCCTCCCAGCATCAGAGTCTTTTCCAATGAGTCAACTGTTTGCATGAGGTGGCCAAAGTACTGGAGTTTCAGCTTTAGCATCATTCCTTCCACAGAAATCCCAGGGTTGATCTCCTTCAGAATGGACAGGATGGATCTCCTTGCAGTCCAAGGGACTCTTAAGAGTCTTCTCCAACACCACAGTTCAAAAGCATCAATTTTTGGTGCTCAGTTTTCTTCGCGGTCCAACTCTCACATCCATAGATGACCATTGGAAAAAATCATAGGCTTGACGAGATGGACCTTTGTTGGCAAAGTAATGTCTCTGCTTTTGAATATGCTATCTAGGTTGGTGATAACTTTTCTTCCAAAGAGTAAGCATCTATTAATTTCATGGCTGCAGTCACCATCTGCAGTGATTTTGGAGCCCCCAAAATAAAGTCTGACACTGTTTTCACTGTTTCCCCATTTCCCATGAAGTGATGGGACTGGATGCCATGATCTTCGTTTTCTGAATGTTGAGCTTTAAGCCAACTTTTTCACTCTCCTCTTTCACTTTCATCAAGAGACTTTTTAGCTCCTCTTCAACTTCTGCCATAAGGGTGATGTCATTTGCATATCTGAGGTTGTTGATATTTCTCCTGGCAATCTTGATTCCAGCTTGTGTTTCTTCCAGTCCAGCGTTTCTCATGATGTACTCTGCATAAAAGTTAAATAAGCAGGGTGACAATATACAGCCTTGAAGTACTGCTTTTCCTATTTGGAACGAGTCTGTTGTTCCATGTCCAGTTCTAACTGTTGCTTCCTGACCTGCATACAGATTTCTCAACAGGGAGGTCAGGTGGTCTGGCATTCCCATCTCTTTCAGAATTTTCCACAGTTTATTGTGATCCACACAGTTAAAGGCCTTGGCATAGTCAATAAAGCAGAAATAGATGTTTTTCTGGAACTCTCTTGCTTTGTCCATGATCCAGCAGATGTTGACAATTTGATCTCTGGTTCCTCTGCCTTTTCTAAAACCAGCTTGAACATCAGGGAGTTCACGGTTCACGTATTGCTGAAGCCTGGCTTGGAGAATTTTGAGCATTACTTTACTAGCATGTGAGATGAGTGCAATTGTGAGGTAGTTTGAGCATTCTTTGGCATTGCCTTTCTTTGGGATTGGAATGAAAACTGACCTTTTCCAGTCCTGTGGCCACTGCTGAGTTTTCCACATTTGCTGGCATATTGAGTGCAGCACTTTCACAGCATCGTCTTTCAGGATTTGAAACAGCTCAACTAGAATTCCATCACTTCCACTAGCTTTGTTCGTAGTGATGCTTTCTAAGGCCTACTTGATTTTTCCAAGATGTCTGGCTCTAGATTAGCGATCACATTATCATGATTATCTGGTTTGTGAAGATCTTTTTGTACAGTTCTTCTGTGTATTCTTGCCATCTCTTCTTAATATCGTCTGCTTCTGTTAGGTCCAGACTATTTCTGTCCTTTATCGAGCCCATCTTTGCACGAAATGTTCCCTTGGTATCTCTAATTTTCTTGAGGAGATCTCTAGTCTTTTCCATTCTGTTGTTTTCCTCTATTTCTTTGCATTGGTTGCTGAGGAAGGCTTTCTTATCTCTTCTTGCTATTCTTTGGAACTCTGCATTCAGATGCTTATATCTTTCCTTTTATCCTTTGCTTTTCATTTCTCTTCTTTTCTCAGTGATTTGTTAGACCTCCCCAGACAGCCATTTTGCTTTTTGCATTTCTTTTCCATGGGGATGGTCTTGATCCCTGTCTCCTCTACAGTGTTCATTAGGCACTCTATTAGATCTAGTATCTTAAATCTATTTCTCACTTCCACTGTATAATCATAAGGGATTTGATTTAGATCACAAATGAATGGTCGAGTGGTTTTCCCTACTTTAATTTAAGTCTGAATTTGGAAATAAGGAGTTCATGATCTGAGCCACAGTCAGCTCCTGGTCTTGTTTTTGTTGACTGTAAAGAGCTTCTCCATCTTTGACTGCAAAGAATGTAATCAATCTGATTTTTGGCGTTGACCATCTGGTGATGTCCATGTGTAGAGCCTTCTCTTGTGTTGTTGGAAGAGGGTGTTTGCTATGACCAGTGTGTTATCTTGGCAAAACTCTATTAGCCTTTGCCCTGCTTCATTCCTTATTCCAAGGCAAAATTTGCCTGTTAGTCCAGGTGTTTCTTGATTTCCTACTTTTGTATTCCAGTCCCCTATAATGATAAAGACATCTTTTTGGATGTTAGTTCTAAAAGGTCTTGTAGGTCTTCTTAGAACCATTCAACTTCAGTTTCTTCAGCATTGCTGGTTGGGGCATGGACTTGGATTACTGTGATATTGAATGGTTTGCCTTGGAAACGAACAGAGATCATTCTGTCATTATTGAGATTGCATCCAAGTACTGCATTTTGGACTCTTTTGTTGACCAAGATGGCTACTCCATTTCTTCTAAGGGATTCTTTCCCCCAGTAGTAGATATAATGGTCACCTGAGTTAAATTTACCCTTTCCAGTCCATTTTAGTTCGCTGATTCCTAGAATGTCGACGTTCACTCTTGCCATCTCTTGTTTGTCCACTTCCAATTTGCCTTGATTCATGGACATAACATTCCAGGTTCCTATGCAATACTGCTCTTTACAGCATTGGACCTTGCTTCTATCACCAGTCACATCCACAGCTTTGTATTGCTTTTGCATTGGCTCCATCCCTTCTTTCTTTCTTGAGTTATTTCTTCACTCATCTCCAGTAGCATATTGGGCATCTCCTGACCTGGGGAGTTTCTCTTTCAGTATCTTATCATTTTGTCTTTTTATACTGTTCATGGGGTTCTCAAGGCAAGAATATTGAAGTGGTTTGTTATTTCCTTCTCCAGTGGGCCACATTCTGTCAGACCTCTCCACCATGACCCGCCCTTCTTGGGTGGCCCCATGGGCATGGCTTACATGGTAGGTGTTGCAAGAGGGCATCAGAATGCAGACACACTGAAAGTGAAAGAGGAGAGTGGAAAAGCTGGCTTAAAGCTCAATATTCAGAAAACAAATATCATGACATCCTGTCCCATCACTTCATGGCAAATAGATGGAGAAACAGTGGAAACAGTGGCAGACTTCATTTCAGAGCAGCTCCAAAATCACTGCAGATGGTAACCACAGCCATGAAATTAAAAGACACTTACTCCTTGGAAGGAAAGTTATGTGAACCCAAGACAGCATATTAAAAAGCAGAGATGTTACTTTTTCGACAAAGGTCCATCTAGTCAAGGTTATGGTTTTTCCAGTAGTCATGTATGGATGTGAGAGTTGCACTGTAAAGAAAGCTAATCACCAAATAATTGATGCTTTTGAGCTATGGTTTTGGAGAAGACTCTTGAGATTCCCTTGGCCTGCAAGGAGATCCAACCAGTCCTTCCTAAAGAAAATTAGTCCTGAATATTCATTGGAAAGACTGATGTTGTAGCTGAAACTCCAATATTTTAGCTACCTGATGCGAAGAGTTGATTCATTTGAAAAAGACCCTGATGCTGAGAAAGATTGAAGGCAGGAGGAGAAGGGGACAACTGAGGATGAGATGGTTGGATGGCATCACTGACTCAATGGAAAGGAGTTGGAATAAACTCTGGAAGTTCGTTATGGATGGGGAGCCCTAGTGTGCTGCATGTCCTTGAGGCTGCAAAGAGCCCAACATGACTGAGCAACTGAACTGAACTGAACTGACTCCCTTATGATGCTCTGTATTTCTGTTGTAACTTCTCTTTCATTTTTAATTTTATTGATTTGTCTTTTTTTTTTTTTCCTGATGAGAACTGGCTAATATTTTTCAATTTATTTTAATCTTCTCAAAGAACCAGCTTTTAGTTTTATTGATCTTTGGTAATATTTCCTTAATTTCTTTTTTATTTATTTCTGTTTGATCTTTATGATTTATTTTCTTCTACTAACTTTGGGAGGTTTTCTTCTTCATTTTCTAATTGCTCTAGATGTAGTTGTTTATTCAGTTTTTTTCTTGTTTCTTGAGGTAGGCTTATATTGCATGCACTTTCATCTTAGCACTGCTTTTACTTCATCCCATAGGTTTTGAGTTGCCATATTTTTATTGTCATTTACTTCTAAGTTTGTTTTTTTTTAATTTCCTCATTATTTAAAAAAAAATGTGATTTTACTAAAATTTACAAACTCCCAAGTTGTTAGCACTAGTTAGTGAAGCTTTACAAAAAGACAAAAAGTATTTCCCACCATTAAAATGTCTTGTGGCCATTTTCAGGGACCTTAATGACTTCAATGTCTTTAAGGCTTGTAACATGGCTTTCCTATTGCCAGCATGTTTTAAATTTCTGCAGAAACACATTCAGGTAAGCAGATTTTTGGCTGGCTTCCTCATTATTTTTTTCAATTACTTCTAGGTATTTTTTTATTTCCTCATTAATTTCTTCAGTGACTCTAGTTTATTCAGAAGTGTATTGTTTAGCTTCATTTTTTTAATATATAGTTTTTTTCTGTACTCAATAATCTAATCTTATAATATTGTGATCAGGAAGAGTACTTCAAATTATTTCAAATTTTAAAACCTTACCAAGTCTTTATAACCCAAGATGTGATCCATCCTAGAGAATGTTTCATGTGGACTTGAGAAAAAGGTGAAATCTACTGTTTTTGGATGAAATGCCCTGTAGATATTATTTAGGTTCAACTCGTCCAGTGTATCATCTATAGCTTTTGTTTCTTATTAATTTATTTTTGTGTGTGAATGCTATGCCCATTGGTGTGAGTGGAATGTTACATTTTCCCCACTATTACTGTGTTACTTTCAGTTTCCCCTTTAATAGTTGTTATCATTTGCCTTATGTATTGAGGTTCTCTTATGTTGGGTACATATATATGTATAATTGGCATAACTTCTTGAATTGATCCCTTAATCATTATGTAATGCCCTTCCTTGTCTCCTGTAATGGTCTTATTTTAATGTCTCTTTATCTGATATGAGTATTGTTACTCCCACTTTATTTTCATTTCCAGTTGCATGGAATATGGAATATCTTTTGCCAGCCCCTCAATTTTAGTCTCTGTGTCCTTAGGTCTGAGGTGGGTCTCTTGTAGACAACATATATTGAGGTCTTATTTTTGTATCCATTCAGCCAATCTGTGTCTTTTGGTTGGATCATTTAATCCATTTACATTTAAGGCAATTATTGATATGTATGGTCTTATTTCCATTTACTTTATTATTGGGGGTTTGTTTTTATAAGCCTTTTCTTTCTCTTGTGTTTCCTGTCTAGAGAAGTTTCTTTAGCATTTGTTGTAATGTTGATTTGGCAGTGCTGAATTCTCTTAATTTTTGCTTGTCTGTAAACTATTGATTTCTCCTTCAAATCTGAATTATATCCTTGCTGAATAGAGTTATCTTGGTTGTAGGGTTTTTTTCTTAAATCATTTTAACTATATCCTGCCACTCTCTTCTGGCCTGCAAAATTTCTGTTAAAATATTACCTGCTAGCCTTATGGGGATCCCAGTGCATGTTATTTGCTGCTTTTCCCTTGCTGCCATCCAACCATCTCATCCACTGTCGTTCCCTTCTCCTGCTCCCAATCCCTCTCAGCATCAAAGTCTTTTTCAGTGAGTCAACTATTTGCATGAGGTGGCCAAAGTACTGGAGTTTCAGCTTTAGCATCATCCCTTCCAAAGAAATCCCAGGGCTGATCTCCTTCAGAATGGACAAGATGGATATCCTTGCAGTCCAAGGGACACTCAGGAGTCTTCCCAACACCACAGTTCAAAAGCATCAGGTTTTCGGTGCTCAGTCTTCTTCACAGTCCAACTCTCACATCCATACATGACCACAGGAAAAACCATAGCCTTGACTAGATGGACCTTAGTCAGCAAAGTAATGTCTCTGCTTTTGAATATACTATCTAGGTTGGTCATAACCTTTCTTCCAAGGAGTAAGCGTCTTTTAATTTCATGGCTGCAGTCACCATCTGCAGTGATTTTAGAGCCCTCCAAAATAAAGTCTGACACTGTTTCCACTGTTTCCCCATCTACTCCTCATGAAGTGATGGGACCAGATGCCATGATCTTCGTTTTCTGAATGTTGAGCTTTAAGTCAACTTTTTTCACTCTCCTCTTTCACTTTCATCAAGAGGCTTTTTAGTTCCTCTTCCCTTTCTGCCATAAGGGTGGTGTCATCTGCATATCTGAGGTTATTGATATTTCTCCCAGCAATCTTGAAATAGTCTAGGGACTTTAAAAGAAGCATGACTAATATTCCATTGAAATTGTCTGATTAGGATACAAATATGTATCATTTTTTCAGTCCTTCATTAAAATGTTTTACATACTAAAAATATAGTTTGCTTTTTTCTTTCTGGAAATCAAGAATAAAGCCAAGTGTCCCTGAAGAAAATAAGAGAATGGTGAAACATGTAGAGGGAGCAAAATGGAATTCATTAGAGGCATGAATCCAGGACAGAAGTGACCATGAGAATTTAAATTCCCCACCAAAACATAGAAATCTTAATAATTGCCTTGGATTGTGCATAGAATATTAAACAGTAATTCAACCCATTCTATCTAGATCTTAAGGGCAAGAGGTAAAACCACAGACTTTCTGTAACCTATAGATGATGCTAATTAACCATTCGCTGTCCACTCATATATTGATTGATGCTTTTGCTCTCTGATCTCTTGGTGCTTTGTTCATTTTTTGTTTGTTTGTTTGTTTATTGGTGAGTATGTGCCTGAGAAGTTGGATCATAGCTAATTGTTGGCTTTTTGTTTATTTTTTTCACAAGGCCCAACAGAGCACTGTCTGTAATTAGAATACTGATTAATATTGTTTGATGATATCTTTATGTTACAGACTATGGAAACATAAATATAGCAGTTCTTCCAAGTGTTTATTCAACCTCTACTGCATGGTATTTATTTAGAGTTTACACATTTAACATATATTTGACTATGAATGCACACTATCTTGTTATGCTAAAAAAGCATGTGTAGTTTTCAAAGGTGGATGATTCAATGATTTACCTCATACTTTTTGTATTTGATGTAAAATTCTAGCACAGTATGATGAGTTTTACTAAACTTGCCTTTTAAATTTTCCCTTGATCCCATCTAGAGAAATTAACAAAAGCTAACCTTCAAACACAATGCAGTAAAATTTTACTAATTTTGCTCTACTAATTTGATATGTGTTTGTATGTGCCTAGGGAGTTGGTGCAGAGAAGACAATAGCACCCCCACTCCGGTACTTTTGCCTAGAAAATCCCATGGATGGAGAGGCCTGGTGGGCTTCAGTCCATGGGGGCTCTAGAGCCGGGCATGACTGAGCGACTTCATTTTCACTTTTCACTTTCATGCATTGAAACGGAAATGGCAAACCACTCCAATGTTCTTGCCTGGAGAATCCCAGGGACCGGGGAGCCTGGTGGGCTGCCGTCTATGGGGTCGCACAAAGTCGGACATGACTGAAGTGACTTAGCAGCAGCAGCAGCAGCAGCAGCAGTAGGGAGGGAGTTGGTGACAGACAGGGAAATCTGGTGTGCTGCAGTCAATGAGACTGCAAAGAGTCAGACACAATTGAGTGACTGAACTGAACTGAAAGAAGAAATAATGATAAACAGTGAATTATGTGAACACCAGAAATTTGGAAGGGTCAGCAGACATATTGAATAACAGAACCAGAATGTACCACAAAGGTATTAACAGTTTGGAGCAATGATTAATTCTAACAACATGGAATTTATAAAAATAAAATAAAGATCTTACTGGGGTTCCACAACTCATCCAAATAACCTATGAGAGATGTGAATAACAACCAGCACATATGAAAAAAAAAGCAATTTGGTTGAGGGAAGAAGGATTTGTTTAATTGTGAGATAGTCCAAGTCAAAATCATGCATGTACATAAAATAAAAACCTAGTATGCTATTAATATTAAGCTGCATTGATAGAATATAGTGTTACAGCTCTTAAATCTGCATTTTAAGAGAGATAAAAGAGAAGGTTGCAGCAGAGGATGAGACACTTAGATAGCATCACTGACTCAATGGACATGAATTTGAGCAAACGCCAGAAAGTAGTGGAGGACAGCAGAGCTTGGCAATCTACAGTCCATGGGTTTACAAACAATCAGATATGACTTAGCAACTGAACAACAACAACTACTGCTACAAAATCCTACTGGAGCATTACATGAGGAATTGGCTGTTGTCAAGGTGTTGGAGTTCAGATTTTAAGCATAAGTAATGGTTGATAGAGACAGAATCACTTGAAAAGAATACTCGAGACATGCTGTGTATTTTTGATACATAAAGGACTATGACACAAGAACAGAGGAATAGAGGCTAGAATTTGATGGGTATGTAAAGAAACCATGGCTAAGAGAAACATGAATAGGGTGTATGTCTGCATGCTAAGTTGTTTCAGTCATGTCTGACTCTTTGTGACCCTATGCAATGTAGCCTGCCAGCTTCCTCTGTCTATGGCAAGAATACAGAATCCAGGGTATCTTCCCTACCCAGGGACTGAACCTGCATCTCTTGTGTCTCCTGAATTGGCAGGTGGTTTCTTTATCACTAGCACCACCTGGAAAGCCTGACAATATTTGAAAAAGATTTGCAAAAGGTCTTTTAGTACCAGGTTGTGGAGGTCTGTAAAAGTCAGACCAAAGTGTTAGGACCCTAAAAATGTAGTTGATGAAAATCTATTGAATTTTTTTCTTTTCTTTGTCAAGATAACATACATGTGGTAATAAACAGTAAAAAGAATATCTACAGAAAATTCTTAACTCTCAAATCTGCTGGTTTCCTTTTCCTACTAATACAATAAGATATTTATTTCCAGCTCTTTTAAAAATAGAAATGTAAACTGCTGCACTCTATACTCTTTTATGTAAATTTCTACTGCTTACAACCTCTTGAAGATTGTGCTAAATCAGTACATATACAGTTGCTTCCTTCATTTTCATGGCTGTATACTTTTTGTTATGGATATACCATATGGATATGTATATACATATATGCATATACAATATAGATATACCATAATTATTTGAGTAGTAGTGTGCCTTTGAAGGGTTTAGACTATGGATGTGACATGATTGGGCCTATGTTCTAAGAAGCTTAAACTGGCTGGCAGGATCAGAGCATTAACTAGAACAACACAATTAAGAGTTTCAGTGAGAGAATACATATGAAAACAGTTTTCAGCTGTGACACATATATAAATCTGAGTTATTGTGGCTATAACTCGTGTTAGTATTAAAGAGATGCTGTTAAAGTTTTGCACTCAATATGCCAGCAAATTTGGAATACTCAACAGTGGCCACAGGTCTGGAAAAGGTCAGTTTTCATTCCAATCCCAAAGAAAGGCAATGCCAAGTAATATTCAAACTACTGCACAATTGCACTCATCTCACACACTAGAAAAGTAATGCTCAAAATTCTCCAAGCTAGACTTCAACAGCACCTGAAAGAGAACTTCCAGATGTTCACACTGGATTTAGAAAAGACAGAGGAACCTGAGATCAAATTGCCAACATTCATTGGACCATAGCAAAAGAAAGAGAACTCCAGAAAAACATTTACTTCTGCTTCACTGACTATGCTAAAGCCTTTGACTGGATGTATTACAATAAACTGTGTAAAATTCTTAAAGAGATGGGAATATCAGACCACCTTACCTGCCTCCTGAGAAATCTGTATTCAGATCAAGAAATAACAGTTAGAACAGAACATGGAACAATGGACTGGTTCCAAATTGGGAAAGGAGTACATCAAGGCTATCTATTGTCATCTTGCTTATTTAAGTTATATGTGGAGTATATCATGCAAAATGCCAGGCTGGATGAAGCACAAGCTGAAATCAAGATTGTCAGGAGAAATATCAATAACCTCAGATATGCAGATGACAACACCCTTATGGCAGAAAGCAAAAAGGAACTAAAGAGCCTCTTGAAGAAAGCGAAAGAGAATAGTGAAAAAGCTGGCTTAACAGTCAACATTCAAAAAACTAAGATCATGGCATCATTGGAAGGACTGATGCTGAAGCTTCAGTTCCAATACTTTGGCCGCCTGATGTGAAGAACTGACTCATTGGAAAAGACCCTAATGCTAAGAAAGATTGAGGGCAGGAGAAAAGGGGACAAGAAGGGATGAAATTGTTGGATGACATCATTAACTCAGTGGACATGAGTTTCAGCAAGCTCGGATTTGGTGATGGACAGGGAAGCCTGACCTGCTGCAGTTCATGCAATCAAAAAGAGTTGGACATGACTGAGTGAAAACTGAACTGAACTCATGATTTCTGACTCCAGATCCTGACCTTTCTTTCCACATGGTATTTGGGCAACTTCACCCATCTTTTCCACTTATACTTGTGTTAATGTTAACAATTAAGACACTTAGAGTAGTTTTCCATTTTCTGAGAGCTTGGTATTCAGGATATTTGACTTCTCTCAGCACTCTCATGAGGTAGGTTTCAGTCCTGATTTATAACTGCCGACCATGATAGTTGAGTCTGAAAGACAAAATCAGCTCACTGAGGGAGGAAAAAAAAAAAAAAAAGCAACTTGAGAAACAGGCACAATCATGGTGTTGAGTGGGAGAATGTTGAAAACAATAAAGCTAAATGAGCTTTAAAAGTAATAGTCCAAGAGGTACCGGGGGAAAAAGAAATTTTGTGTCAGGGAATCATGTCCATGTAGTTACTCTTTTGTATATAGCACCTTAGAGCTTATAAAGTGCTTTTCATTTGAACCTCAAGTTTGCCCTCAAAAATAGATAACTTTTGTTACTCATCTAAAACAAAAACCTACTGTATGGCACATGGAACTCTGCTCAATGTTATGTGGCAGCCTGGAGGTGAGGGGAGTTCGGAGGAGACTGGGTATATGTATATATATGACTGAGTCCATTTGCTGTTTGACTGAAACTATCATAACATTATTAATCAGCTGTACCCCAATACAAAATTTAAAGTTTAAGAAATGTAATAGGAAAAGAGATTAAGTGGATGAGAAGAAGGGGGTACCCAAAGTTTGTGCTCTGGAACAACTCAGAGGGATACAGTGAGGAAGGAAGAGGGAGGGGGCTTAAGGATAGGTAGCACACATATATACCTGTGGCCAATTCATGTTGATGTATGGCAATAACCACCACAATATTGTAAAGAAATTATCCTCTAATTAAGACTAATAAATTAATTAAAAATACACCTCTAATATGTTACAGCATCTAAATTAGGTGCTTTATAAGCACAAGCTCTTTGAATTATCTATGTATAGTTAGACATCACATCCTTATTTTACAGAGACAAAGACTAAAATTCAGGGTGGTTAAGTGACCTACTTAAGGTTGCACAGTTGTTAAGTGACAGAATAAGAATTTGATCTCTTGATTTTCTAATTCTAGCACACCATGCTCTTTCCACCATACCGCATTGTCTTTATCTAAACACTAACAAAGATATCATAGAATGATAAAACACTTCTAGATTGCTTATAGAAGCTCAAACTCATTCAATCTTATATGGAAAAATTAAGATGACAAAGCCATAGGAAAAACGAGAGGTTCAAAAGGCTGACATGGGTCCCAGGATGGATTTGACTTTTAACTTGTTATTTTGGAGGGTTGTAGTACATCACATTTCTTGGTAAGTAGGCAGCATGACTGAAGGGCACAGGCAAGCCCAACAACACCATCTGAGAGAGGAGACACAAAAGGATTCTACTATAGCACTATACCACTTGAGGGTTGAGGCTGAGACTTATTCAGTCTCATCCTCTTCAGAGTTCATAATGAAGTGCCTGCTGCATAGTAAGTGTTTAATATGAGTTGCTTAAATATGTCAAATATTTGGACTTAGCTGGAGAGTAATAATTTGAGTGTTCTTTATTTTTTTCCACATAACTTTCTTCACTAACAGTGTAGGGAATTAGACTTTCTCAATATTATCTTCATTCATATAATCTATGTAATAGTCCCACTTGCTTTGCATTAGTGTTAATAAAATCAATTAAATATCTGTGTACCAAATAATTTGCAACTTGTATTCATTGGTTATAGAAAAACTATTCAGACAGCTTTACTGCTTTGAATGTGGAGTCCAGAGTCATAGGAAATTCAGCCAGCTAAAGTGAATTTTTCAAACCAGCCCCAAGGCCTTGGAGATGCTCTAGGCATAAACCTTGTCAAACTCAGACCACATCAATTTCCTTAATGGAAAGAAAAGCAATATTATGTAGGAATGGTAAGAATGAACTTGACTGCTTGAGCCCAGGCCATGCAAATATTGTAAATAAGGCAAGTCATGAGGTGTCTCTCACCTCAGAGGACCAGATAAAACATGAATGGAGACCAGAGGTGCTCACAAAATGGAGGGCAGGGAAGATGCTATCTGTCTCTGATAGACACTGTCAGACTCAGTTACCTTCAGAAGGCTCTTCTGAGGTTTTATTTTGTTTTATTTTTTTCTTTTTAAACAAATCATTATGGAAGAAGCTACCATGCAATATGCTAGTCACTTTAGTGGGGAAATAACTGATGGAAAAGATACTGCACCTCAGGGAGCTCATACAAGGAAATATGCAATTGAGGATCAAATTCTAGCTGAGTCTGGAAATAGAGTAGTCAAGGAGGGCTTAACAACTTTTTGTAGGAAGCTGTTTTTGAGCTGGGTCTTAAAGAGTGAGTTAATATTTATATTTGGGGGAAAGCTACAAGAAATGGTGAGAGCAGAGTTGCTGAGGTAATAGTGGGCACAGTTCACCCCGGATGTTAGTGACTAAGCCCAAGTGGTCTGGTGAGTGGAAAAATGGTCATTTTAAGAAGGCTGGCCAGGTTGCGACTTCCTCCTTTGATCAGGGAGTACCCTTGCCCAAAAGGTGAGATCCTAAGAGAGCCGTGAAGACAAGAACTCTATTTTTCAAAACAAATGAGTATAAACTCTATAATCATACTAAGGAAGCTACAAAAGCACAGTTGTCTGATTCAGTCTGTTCATATGGCTGAGGCTCAGAGTAGCAAAGGAAATTTCCCAATGTGACACAGCAGCTCTGAAACAGAGCTAACACTCTTTCATGTGTCAAGAACCCATGTCTTCTAAATAAACTTTTCAGGCTTGGAGATTCTATGAATGAACGATATGTGGGAAGTATAATATTGTTAAGTATTACTTATTGAAATAATCTAGCACATGGTAGTCAGGGAGGGCTTAAAGACTTTCTGCATGAATCAGTTTTTGAACTGGAATCTAGCAGAGTGTTTGGCACTTAGTTACTAAGTAGACAGTTGGCTAGTTGGCTCACATAGTGGTTAAGGGCACAGATACTAAAGCCAAACTTCTTGAATTTGAATCCTGACTCTGCCACTTTCTGTATGACCCTGGATACTTGCTGCACCTCAATTTGAAGGTTGTTATGAGGATTATATTATTCAGTATCTATTAGGTGTTTAGATATTTGACACATAAAAATACTAGTAAATATCTGATAAACAAATACTTATTATAAGTTCTTTTACCCTTTCTGTTATTGCTACAGTGCAGGAGATGAATTTTAAAGGAAATCACATAACAGTTCCACCTTATCTCTGTTTCCAATGACTATAGTACTTTGAGTCCCCTCTGGTCTTAAATAGAGAAGAATGAAACTTCAGTATAGTAGAACTAGAGGTTTAGGAACCCTTTCAAGCTCTCTGGTCCAGATAGGTAAGATGTAGTTCTATATAGTTTTATATAAGACAATGATCTTTATGTTAAAATGCCCAAGGTTCAAATTCCAGCTGTTCTATGCACCATGTAACCTCCTTGTGCCTTGGTTTCCTTATTTATAAAAATATTCTGACTCATAGGCTGTTATGAAGATTAAATGGTAAAATGCACATAATAGCAGTGCTTACTTAGCTCCTGCTTGCCCTATCAGAAGAGCTTGGTAAATGGTAACTATCACTTTTAAGTTAATTTTCTTTTACTTGGAGGATAATTGCTTTATAATATTGTGTTGGTTTCTGCCATACATCAACATTAATCAGCAATAGGTATACATATACACCCTCCATCTTGAAACTCCCTCCCATCTGCCACACCATCCCATCCCTCTAGATAGTCACAGAGCACCATGTTTAAGCTCTTTGTGTCTTATAGTAAATTCCCACCAACTATCTATTTTACATTTAGTAATGTGTATGTTCCAATGCTACTCTCACTGTCTCACCCTCTCCTTCCCCCATTGTGTCCACTTTTAATTGCTGTTATGTCCAAGGTTATAATAGTGACTTGTTCATAGAAATAATTCTAAAACACATGAATTTAAATCCTGGTATTATGATTTTTATCCTGAGGGATACCTCACAACAAGTATCCACAGTTCCTCCCTGGTGACTCATTCCCCAGATGACTGAAGGTGGGAAATGTTTTTCACAGTTTTGAGTTAGATAATTATTTTGATTGTTCAACTCTGAGCAGTTCCTTAATGTACTTATCAGGCCTCAATCCTAAATAAATCCTATTTCCAAAGTGTTCTGTTATTTACAAAGTCTCTTCATCTCTATTATCTAATCTGGGTTTGAAACACTGGGATGCAGTATTGTCAGAGATAGGTACCCCTGTTTTACAAATTAAAAATAGAAGCTCGTAGAATTAAAGTGATTTGCTAAGAACATGCAGCAGTTTAGTAGCAAAAGTAACGCTTAAACTCAGATATTCTGACTGCAGTTTAATAATCTTTCCCCTACAGGACTCTGCACAAATACCTTAGCTTTAAATGAAGGATTAATTTTGACCCTTTTCCATGGGGATGATCTTGATCCCTGTCTCCTGTACAATGTCACGAACCTCCATCCATAGTTCATCAGGCACTCTATCTAGTCCCTTAAATCTATTTTTCACTTACACTCTATAAACATAAGGGATTTAATTTAGGTCATACCTGAATGGTCGAGTGGTTTCCCCTGCTTTCTTCAATTTAAGTCTGAATGTTTTTGCTGAATGTATAGAGCTTCTCCATCTTTGACTGCAAAGAATATAATCAATCTGATTTTGGTGTTGACCATCTGGTGATGTCCATGTGTAGAGTCTTCTCTTGTGTTGTTGGAAGAGGGTGTTTGCTATTACCAGTGTGTTCTCTTGGCAAAACTCTATTAGCCTCTGCCCTGCTTCATTCCGTACTCCAAGGCTGAATTTGCCTGTTACTCCAGGTGTTTCTTGAATTCCTACTTTTGCATTCCAGTCCCCTATAATGAAAAATACATCTTTTTGGGGTGTTAGTTCTAAAAGGTCTTGTAGGTCTGCATAAAACTGTTCAAATTCAGCTTCTTCAGTGTTACTGGTTGGGGGCATAGGCTTAGATTACTGTGATATTGAATGGTTTGCCTTGGAAACGAACAGAGATCATTCTGTCATTTTTGAGATCGCATTCAAGCACTGCACTTCGGACTCTGTTGTTGACCGTGGTGGTACTCCATTTATTTTAAGGGATTTCTGCCCACAATAGTAGAGATAACGGTCATCTGAGTTAAATTCACCTATTCCAGTCCATTTTAGTTTGCTGTTTCCTAGAATGTCAACGTTCATTCTTGTCATCTCCTGTTTGACCACTTCCAATTTGCTTTGACTCATGGACCTAACATTCCAGATTCCTATGCAATATTGCTCTTTACAGCATCAGGCATTGCTTCTATCACATCCACAACTGGGTATTGCTTTTACTTTGGCTCCATCATTTCATTCTTTCTGAAGTTATTTCTCAACTGATCTCCAGTAGCATATTGGGCACTTAATGACCTGAGGAGTTCCACTTTCAGTATCTTATCATTTTTCCTTTTCATACTGTTCATAAGGTTCTCAAGGCAAGAATACTGAAGTGGTTTGCCATTCCCTCCTCCAGTGGACCACATTCTGTCAGAATGGAAAAGAAATGCAAAAAAGCAAAATGACTGTCTAATGAGGCCTTACAAATAGCTGTGAAAAGAAGAGAAATGAAAAGCAAAGAAGAAAAGGAAAGATATAAGCATCTGAATGCAGAGTTCCAAAGAATAGCAAGGAGCGATAAGAAAGCCTTCCCCAGCGATCAATGTAAAGAAACAGAGGAAGAGAACAGAAAGGGAAAGACTAGAGATCTCTTCAAGAAAATTAGAGGAATCAAGGGAACATTTTATCTAAAGATAGGCTCGATAAAGGACAGAAATGGTATGGACCTAACAGAAGCAGAAGATATTAAGAAGAGGTGGCAAGAATACACAGAAGAACTATTAAGAAAAATATCTTTACAACCCAGATAATCATGATGGTATGATCACGCACCAAGAGTCAGACATCATGGAATGTGAAGTCAAGTGGGCCTTAGAAAGCATCACTACGGACAAAGCTAGTGGAGGTGATGGAATTCCAGTTGAGCTATTTCAAATCCTGGGAGATGATGCTGTGAAAGTGCTGCACTCAATATACCAGCAAATTTTAAAAACTCAGCAGTGGCCACAGGACTAGAAAAGGTCAGTTTTCATTGCAATTGCAAGAAATGCTCAAACTACTGCACAATTGCACTCATCTCACACACTAGTAAAATAACGCTCAAAATTCTCCAAGCCAGGCTTCAGCAATACATGAATTGTGAACTTCAAGATGTTCAAGCTGGTTTTAGAAAAGGCAGAGGAACCAGAGATCAAACTGTCAACATCAGCTGAATCATCAAAAAAGCAAGAGAGTTCCAGAAAAACATCTATTTCTGCTTTATTGACTATGCCAAGGCCTTTGTGTGGATCACAATAAACTGGAAAATTCTGAAAGAGATGGGAATACCAGACCACCTGACCTCCCTGTTGAGATCTGTATGCAGGTCAGGAAGCAATAGTTAGTACTGGACATGGAACAACAGACTGGTTCCAAATAGGAAAAGGAGTACGTCAAGGCTGTATATTGTCACCCTGCTTATTTAACTTCTATGCAGAGTACATCATGAGAAACGCTGGACTGGAAGAAGCACAAGCTGGAATCAAGATTGCCAGGAAAAATATCAATAACCTCAGATATGCAGATGACACCACCCTTATGGCAGAAATTGAAGAGGAACTAAAAAGCCTCTTGATGAAAGTGAAAGAGGAGAGTGAAAAAGTTGGCTTAAAGCTCAACATTCAGGAAACAAAGATCAGGGCATCTGGACCCATCACTTCATGGGAAATAGATGGGGAAACAGTGGAAAACAGTATCAGACTTTATCTTTTTGGGCTCCAAAATCACTGCAGATGGTGTTTGCAGCCATGAAATTAAAAGATACTTACTCCTTGGAAGAAAACTTATGAGCAACCTAGATAGCATTTTCAAAAGCAGAGACATTACTTTGCCGACTAAGGTCCATCTAGTCAAGGCTATGGTTTTTCCATTGGTCATGTATGGATGTGAGAGTTGGACTGTGAAGAAAGCTGAGCACCAAAGGATTGATGCTTTTGAACTGTGGTGTTGGAGAAGACTCTTGACAGTCCCTTGGACTGCAAGGAGATCCAACCAATCCATTCTAAAGGAGATCAGTCCTGGGTGTTCTTTGGAAGGACTGATGCTGAGGCTGAAACTCCAATATTTTGGCCACCTGATGCGAAGAGTTGACTCATTGGAAAAGACCTTGGTGCTGGGATGGATTGGAGTCTGGAAGAGAAGGGGACAACAGAGGATGAGATGGCTGGATGGCATCACCTACTTGATGGACATGAGTTTGGGTGAACTCTGGGATTTGGTGTTGGACATAGAGGCCTGGCGTGCTGCAGTTCGTGAGGTCACAAAGAGTCGGACATGACTGAGCAACAGAACTGAATTAAATTTTGACCCTTAACCTATCAAGTGGGCCATGTTATGTACATATATGTGTATAGGAGACTGAAGTTTGGTAGAGAGAGAAAGTGAAAACCTGCTCTAGGCTTGGTAGCAAGGAAGGTTTGAACTTTGCCATTTTGACCAGAATCAAACCAGAAAAGAAGTTACTTCCTTTTATTTATAATTTTTGAAGAGTAGAGGGGTTTTGGGTGAAGAAGGAAGTGTGAAATGTGGGATATGTCTCTGCAGATAAGATACAGGCTACAGAATAGATCAAACTTAGAGCAGCTAAAACTGATTATCTATAGGTGGAACCTATGGATGGGTGAAGGGATCTTGACGAGGCATAGGAAAAACCCTCATTCCTTTTCTCAACCTTTGCTTCTCCAGCTATATGTTCAGCAGCTTCATATTCCATCCAACTCTTATTTTCCCAAATTTTATTGCATTGTTATTTCATGTTCAGGTGTAATTGCCTGGAAAAAATGAGGGAGCTGAGCTAATGCCTCTGCACAATTATGTTGCTTTGGCAGATTAAGAGTCAGAGGAAGCCCTTACACATCTTTTAGACAAAGACCCCAAAGCAGGAACAAGTCACATCCTTCTCCTACCTTCTAACTGACACTCAGTGAAATGGAGCCTGTGTCTATCAGGTCAGGCCAAAAACTAGAGGTATACTGGGGAATGCTTCTTCTTGTACAATTAGTCTTATACAAATCAGCTTCTGCTTCCTAAGAGGAGGCTTCTTGGTGTGCTAGGGAAACTTGAATTTGCTTTTGGCCATGAACATGCCTCAAAATCTTAATTATTAACAAACAGCTGTGTGTTGGCTTTTGCCAGAAGCTAAACTCAGAACTCAGGAAGTTCCCAGAGTCTTGGGATGGTCATGCAGAGCAAAGTCAATCATCTGGTGGCTCCACAAGAATTAATGTTGTATAATAAATACACAAGAATAGAGCTCATCTAGTCTTTTAACTATAGCATTAAAGTTTCCCCTCATGTCTTGGCCATCCTTCTGCTTAGACTAGACTCTGATTTATAAGCCTACTAAAGATTTAGTCAAAACAAGAAGAACCAATATTTCTGACATCCTGATGCAATGATGGATCAAGAGCAGGAATGATCATCCCTGCTGCTGCTGCTGCTGCTGCTAAGTCCATTCAGTCGTGTTCAACTATGACCCCACAGACGGCAGCCCACCAGGCTCCCCCATCCCTGGGATTCTGCAGGCAAGAACACTGGAGTGGGTTACCATTTCCTTCTCCAATGCATGAAAGTGAAAAGTGAAAGTGAAGTCACTCATTCGTGTCCAATTCTTAGCGAACCCATGGACTGCAGCCTACCAGACTCCTCTGCTCATGGGATTTTTCCAGGCAAGAGTACTAGAGTGGGGTGCCATTGCCTTCTCCAATGATCATCCCACTGAGCTTAATTAGGAAGGCTTCACTTGCTTTAAATTCCCCAAATTTCTTATTCTTTTGCCAGCTAGGCATGAGACTTGTAGACAAATCACATTGGCCAACATTT
Organism: Nanger dama; assembly: GCA_917880005.1. NCBI lineage: Eukaryota > Metazoa > Chordata > Mammalia > Artiodactyla > Bovidae > Nanger > Nanger dama. The sequence continues at coordinate 2,746,564 of CAKJTW010000073.1, read as the reverse complement.
CTCAGAAGGGTATCTAATTACTGGCTTCTATTACATGAACTGAGATCTATACTAATAGGTCATGGTTCTGACATTGAGCCTAGGATTTATATTACCTGGAGAAGTCTTGGACTATCTTACTTCCTCATCCCAGAACAGAAAATACATCACCTGTTTTATGAAGAGGATGTCGGAAAAGCCTTAAAAGTCCAAATGCCTCAGTGCTCTCAACCTCCATTTTCATTAAAAGAGTAACCAAGAGTAACACAAGAGTAACCAGAAACTAAAAATTCCTTTGTGTAAGGTGTTCGGAGGGAAGGAGTCTTTAGATGGGAAGGAACAACAGTTCCAGCATTTGGAACAGTGCTTTCTGAGGAGTTGGTATTTTCATTTTATTTATTCATTCTCAGCTTTTCTCAGCTTAAACCTGGGAGATGCTCAGGTTTTTGTCTTATAGAAAGATAGTTTTCTTATCAGGAAAATTGAGGGGATGGTGGTAAGGAAATTTTATCAAGACAATAGAATGGACAAATCAAGAGATGGGGGTATATTTGAGCTCTTAAGACTAATTTGTTTTAGGATGAGGGAGATGGAGGTGGTTCGTCACATAGAATTTTGAAGATGGTGTACAGTTAATGTGTTCTTAGTCCGTTTGGGCTCTAAGCTTTACCAGTCAATTGGTAGCATACAAGAAGTAACTAAAATTTTTATCTTCATCACTTGTCTGTCCTTCTCTTGAAGATTAGAATCTTGGCTAACACCAGTATTTTGGCCATGCCAAGCTTGAGTAGTGTAACCCAGAGCAGGAGAACAGGAAGCTTACATGATTATTCTGAATCATTATGTGTGTCATGCATCTCTCTATTCCAAGTGCATAGAATAGTCCCTGACATATAGTAGGTGCTCAGGAAGTGTTTACTCAGTAAATAAATGCTTAAATAAATATTTCGTAACACTGTCTCTGCCAAGGACAAAAGATCAATTTTTCTCAAAACAACTTCCCAACTTATACCTCAACCTTTCATGCGCCAAATTCTTCCCATCCATTTACCTCAAAAAGAGAGGACTCATGTATAGGGCTGGAAGAAGATTTAGGTGGGTCATAGTGGAGTTCAACTCAGAATATTTCAGATAGTTAATTAGATCATTTGTAGAGCCCACCTTTCCAGCTGGTGAAAAAAAAAAGTCTCTAATTTTCACTTAGTTTTTTTTTTTTTTTTCCTAAAATATCAAGCAGGAGGAAAATACATCAGAAAAAAAAAAAAAAAAAAAGTCCTGAAATTTTGCTTCAGGGCTTTCCCACATTCTCCAGATTTCCTGCCCAAAGGTTAGTGACAGAGACTTGAAGTTTGCTCCATTATCTAGCCAAGTCTTTCAGGCATACAAAACATTCTTTAAGGAGGTGATTGCATAACATGATAATGTATCAAAGCTGAAAAATAACTTTAGAGATAGATGGCACAGATCAACTTTTTCCTTTTAATATAGTTGGGACACTGAGACCCAGAAAGCGGCTGGCATTCTTAGAAAGACACTATACTACTTTTTTTGACTTTTTGTTTTGGTCAATTCTACCTAGGACTTGTACCACTACCCTTGTAGGGCTTAAGAGTGCAGTTCCTTGGAATGGAAATACCACGTGGACAGGGGAAAAAGGGCCTCTACCACTTTTGAGAACTACAAACCGTAGGTTCACTTTGTCCCAGAATGTGTTGCTGGTGTGCTCCAGCAAGGGCCAGAACCACTATGCTCTGTTTCCTTTCCCCCACTAACCTAAGCCAGATGTGCTGGAGCATGTTTGCACAGCATCCTCTCCCATGCATTTTGTTGGAACAGAGGTCACAGGACAAATACATGTTAGCAAAGTTACACAGAGTATCTAGGGTTCACAGATTCTGGACTGAGAAGAAATGAGGCCAGGCTGAAAAGAAACCAGACTGTGGGAAAAAAAAAAAATTTGTAATTACAGATGAGGAAAAAAGCCTTAGAACAACTAATTAGAGCATATGGCTTCCGGGACCTACGTTTCTAATCTTGGTTTTGTCTGTGTTGGCTGTCCCTAATCAAGTCACTTAACCTCTCTGACTTTGGTTTTCTTTTATAAATGACAGATCAGGTTAGATCAGGTTCAATTATTTTAATGGAATTATGAAAGTTGTTTGACAGTAATGGTATTATGAAAAAATCTTTGTGATCAGACTGACCTGGACTTTTTCATTAACTTGCCTAAAGTGCGACCCCGTGGACTGTAACCATTTACAGTAGAAGATACCAATACTTTGCGACCCCGTGGACTGTAACCTACTAGGCTTCTCTGTCCATGGGATTCTCCAGACAAGAATACTGGAGTGGATTGCCATTTCCTTCTCCAAGGGATCTTCCCGATCCAGGGATCGAACCCAGGTCTCCCACATTGGAGGCAGACGCTTTAACCTCTGAGCCACCAGGGAAGTGAAAGAAAAGTACAAAAAGGTTAAAGTAATTTTTGCTTCTATTAAACATACATATAGTCCAAAGCAGTGGTATTCAAACATACTGGTTTTCACACTAACTGATAAGCATCACCAGTAAGTGATTTAAAAAATCCAGAATCTGAGATTCAGAAGTAAAGAGAGTAGTAAGTATGAGTTAGGAAGAATGTATGTACTTCTAAAATCTCAATAAAGATATTATTTTTACCACCCTTATGGCAGAAAGTGAAGAAGAACTAAAGAGCCTCTTGATGAAAGTGAAAAGGAGAGTGAAAAAGTTGGCTTAAAACTCAACATTCAGAAAACGAAGAACACAGCATCTGGTCCCATCACTTCATGGCAAATAGATGGGGAAACAGTGAAAACAGTGTCAGAATTTATGTTTTGGGGCTCCAAAATCACTGCAGATGGTGATTGCAGCCATGAAATTAAAAGATGCCTACTCCATGGAAGGAAGGTTATGACCAACCTAGATAGCATATTAAAAGCAGAGACATTACTTTGCTAACAAAGGTCCATCTAGTCAAGTCTATGGTTTTTCCAATGGTCATGTATGGATGTGAATGTTGGACTGTGAAGAAAGCTGAGCACCAAAGGATTGATGCTTTTGAACTGTGGTATTGGAGAAGACTCTTGACAGTCCCTTGGATTGCAAGGAGATCCAACCTGTCCATTCTAAAGGAGATTAGTCCTGGGTGTTCTTTGGAAGGGCTGATGCTGAGGCTGAAACTCCAATACTCTGACCACCTCATGCAAAGAGTTGACTCATTGGAAATGATTCTGATGCTGGGAGGGATTGGGGGCAGGAGGAGAAGGGGACGACAGAGGATGAGATGGCTGGGCAGCATCACTGACTCCATAGACATGAGTTTGGATGAACTCTGGGAGATGGTGATGGACAGAGAGGCCTGGCGTGGTGCAATTCATGGGGTCACAAAGAGTCGGATATGACTGAGTGACTGAACTGAACTGAACCCTATAACTGTTTATTGTGGATATAGATGATTTTACTACTTTAATTTTTAACCTTCCTGCTATCTTTGGGTACAGATGATTTCCTACATTTATTATAGTTTGTTGTTACTGAGGAGCTTTTTTCTTTTCCTTCTGTGGTGATTTTCATATCTCTTTTTATGTAGTTTTTCTGTTTTTTTTTTTTTTTTTAACCTCTTAGTTGAGTTCCATTGACATTTCTTGTAAAGCTGGTTTGGAGGTGCAGAAAAAATTTAGCTTTTGCTTGTCTGTAAGGCTTTTTAATTTCTCCCTCAAATCTGAATGAAAGTGTTCTTTTATCACTTTAAATATCTGGTGTCACTCCCCTACGGCCTGCAGTGTTTCTGCTGAGAAGTCACCTGATAGCCTTATTGGATTTTCCTTGTACATAGCCTGTTGCTTTCCCTTGCTGCTTTTAATATTTTCTCTTTATGTTTTTTTTTTCCATTTTATTTACAATATATGTTAGTATTTTCTTTTTTGAGTTAATCCAGGATGTGACTTCCTATGCCTCCTGGACTCTGATGTCTGTTTCCAAAGTTTATAGCTATTATGTTTTATGTGATGTTGTTACTGTTACTTTCTCAGTCCTTTTCTCTCTCATCTTCTGGAACCCCTAAAAGGCTAATGTTGGTGCGCTTAATATTATCCCAGAGTCTCTTAAAGCGTCCTCATTTCTTTTCATCTTTTTTTTTTTTTTGTTCATCATCAGTGATTTGTGCTAGTCTATCTTGCTGCTCACTGATCCATTCCTCTGTATCATTTATTCTGTTGATTCCTTCTAGTTTATATTTTCAGTTACTGTATTTTTCATCTCTGTTTGGTTGTACCTTAAAATTTCTAACTCTTTGTTAAAAACTTCTAACTTCTCTCTCTGTGCATACATTCTTCTCTCTAGTTGTTTGATCATCTTCACGATGACTACTCAAACTCTTTCTCTGGAAGACTGCCTATTCCTTTATTTCCTCTTCAGAGTTTTATCTTGTTCCTTTGTTTGGAACATGTTCTTGTGTTGCCTCATTTTGCCTAACTTGATATTATCATTTTTGCCAATCTGGTATGTTGGTTAAATATTCTGACATTGAAGAAGTGCTCTTTTAGGTAATGTCCTGTATGTCCCAACAGTGCACTCCTCTCTCATCACCAAAGCTATATGTGCTAGAAATGTCCCCTCTGTGGGTCCTTCTGTTGTGGCAGGTTGATTATATGGGTAATCTGATAGGTTTGGTTGGCCTCTGATCCATTTGGTTGTCAGGCCACTTTTTTTGGAGGTTGCCAGCCACTGTTGTTGGGACTGTGTCATGAGGCATCTCACTGTGGAACCTTCAGCAACCCTGGGGGTAATGCTGCATTATTGGTAAGCAGAGTCTGCATTCAGGAGTTCTTAGGGCAGTTGCTTTACTACTGGTTGGTGAAGTCAAATCCTCAAGCTAGTGTCAACCTATTGATGGGCAGAGCCACTTCCTGTTGTCTGGTTGCAAGGCCTAGGGGTCCCAGAGCGGGTTTTGGAATGCTGGTGGGTGAAGCTAGTTCCTGACAACATTGACTTCTGAGTCCAGAGCATCTTGAAGCTTTTATTAGCTTGCTAGTGGGTGAGTCCTGGTTCCCAACAGTCCCGAGTAGAATCTAGCCTACTAGTGTATAGGATGGCCCACAAACTGTGAGGCTAAATTTTTCTTGTGGCTGGTGTCTGGTTGCTGGTGGGTGGAAATGGGTCAAGGCTACAGCAGGCTTGCTTATTGGTGCTGGAGGCTTGGCGATTTGGGGCCTGTTACCTACCTACTGGTGGGTTAAGCTGCATCCTGACGGTCTCTGTTTAGAAAGGCCTGGGGACCTCCAGTCCAGTGCCTGTGCACTGGTCTATGGGGACAGGTCCTGAGTCCTCTAGTGGGCAGGGACATGTCCAGAGGCCACTGTGGACTCTAAAGGTCTTAAGGCAGCCTGTCTGTTGGTAGACATAGACTACTATGTCTGAGCCCAGTTAGTTGTTTTGCCTGAAACATCCTAGCACTGATGCTTCCAGAGGTCTGATCAGGGTAAAGCTTGGTCCTGGGGGTTATAAGCTAGAAGGAAGATTCCAAAATTATACTTGCCAGAATCAGTGCCCATATGATAGGAGCTCTCAAAAATAGCTGCTGGAAGTATCCATGTCCTTAGGGTGAGTGGCAGTTACCTCCCATCTTCCTGGGAGATTCTCTAGAATCAGCAGCTGGTTTTAGTTTCCTGTCAAATTACTGCTTCTGCTCTGGGTTCTGGTGTATGTGTGATTTTATGTGCATCTTTTAAGAGTGAAATCTTTATTATCCCTGGCTCTCTGAGACTCAAAAAGTAAACCCTACTGATCTTCAAATTCTTTCAGGACTTGTCTTCCTAGTGAAGGACGCCAGGCTCAGACTTCTCAGTTCTTTGGGAGAATCCTCACAGTTATAATTATTCACCCATTTATGAATTGCCTACCTGAGGGTATTGAATTTAACTTTATCTATCATGATTCCACCACTCTTAACTGTCACATTTTGGTTCTTTCTTTATATCTTTATTTGTAGATCTTTTCTGGTAGGTTCTGATCTTTTAAATCAATGGTTATTTTGCAAATGGTTTTGATATTGAATGTGTTTATGAGAACAGTTGAACTAAGCATGTTTCTACTCAGCCATCTTGGGCTTCCCAGGTGATGCTAGTGGTAAAGAATCTGCCTGCCAATGCAGGAGACATAAGAGATGTGGATTTGATCCCTGAGCTGTTATGATTCCCTGGAGGAGGTCATGGCAACCTGCTCCATTATTCTTGCATGGAGAATCCTATGGACAGAGGATCCTGACAGGCTATAGTCCATAAGATCACACAGAGTCAGACATGACTGAAGCAATTTAGCATTCATGTACACATGCACATCTTGCGCAGCCCTCAAGATGGTTATTGCCATTTTGTTCTTTGTTTTCTGACTGCTTTTGTAGTTTCCCTCTGTCCTTTTCTTTTTCTCTTTCTCTCTTCCCTTGTAGTTGGATGAGTTTGTTTTTATGTTTAGATTTATTTCTTGCTCTCTTTTGTGTATTTTTTGTAATTTTTTGACTTGTTATTCTATGAGGTTAGCATGTATCAGTCTATGTATATAACAGCCTATTTTAAGTTGATAGCAACTTAAATTTGAACACACTCCCCAAGTTTACATTTTACCACCCTTACCTCACATTTTATGTTTTGATATCACTTTTACATCTTTTTATTTTTATGTATTCCTTAACTGCTTATAATAGCTTTAACTTTACTTTTTTTTTCTTTTGATAGTCTCAGAAGCATTTGAAGTCATAAGTTCACTACTTTCACTATGTATTTTACCTTTTCCAGTGAGATTTTTACTTTCATACACTTTTGTTATTAACAAGTTCCTTTTCAGCTTAAAGAAATGTGTTTAATATTTCTTAGAAGCCTGTGTTAGTAGTGATAACTCCTTTAAATTTGATTGTCTGGAAAACTATTTCTCTCTCAAATGTGAATGATAACCTTTCCTTGTAGAATATTCTTAGTTGGGAACTTTTTTTTTCCCTTTCAGTACTTTGGCTATGTCATGCACTATCTCACAAAGTTTTTGCTGAGAAATCTATTGATAAGCTTATGGGGTTTTTCTTTTACATAACAATTTTTTCTTCCTTTAGCTGTTTTAAAATTTTCTATCATTAATTTTTGACATTTTAATTATAATGTGTCTTGATGTGATTCACTTTGGATTTATCTTATTTGGGACTCCCTGAGATTCCTGGATCTGAATATCTACTTCCTTCTCTGGGTTAGGGAGGTTTACAACCATTATGTTTCAAATACATTTTTGCTGCCTTTCTTGCTATCTTCTTATTCTGGAACCTCTATGATGTAAATGGTATTCCAGTTGATATTGCACCAAAGGTCTCTTAAGTTCTCTTCATTTTTTAATAATTAGTTTTTCTTAACTATTACTAAGAAACCATTTTTTTTTTTTTTGGTGCTTTGTCTGGGTAAGTTCTATTGTTTTATCTTATGTTTACTGATTCATTCTTCTATTTCATTCAGTCAGCTGCTGAACCTATCTAGTATATATTTCAGTTCAGCTATTGTATTCTTCACCTTTGTGACTTCTTTTTGGTACTTTCTTATGTTTTCTATTTTGTTGACATTTTCAGTGTATTCATTCACTCTTCTCCTGAGCTCGTGAGCTCAGGAGAATATCATCTTTATGACATCTTTATGTCATCTTTAAGACATTTTGAGTTCCTTTTCAGTTATGCTATTTATCTCCATATTATTGCAGTCTTTTTCTGAGGTTTTGTCTTGTTCTTTTATTTTTTTGAACACTTTTCTCTGTTCTCATTTTGTTGACTGTTTTCACTTTCACATATTAAGTGAGATGGCTACCTCTATTAGTCTTATAAGAATGGCCATATTTAGGTGTTGATCTTTCTTATCCTACCTTGCCATAGCTCTTGGTTGTCTCTTGAAACATTGTGATTACCTAAGCTGCCTGATTTATTTTTGTTTAGAGTGTGCCAAGACCTGTCATTATCCCAAAGGGAAGAATCTCATTTATCACATAATTTCATGTTGATTGGAAGCCAGAGCCTAATGTAGCAACTTTTAAAGTATGCAAATATGTGTAGTCCTGTGGGGCTGTAATTGTAATCCCTGCTGGCCTCCAAACAAGGAGATATAAAGGTCTTCTCTGGGTGACAGTTGCAAAAATTGGGGCTCCAAATAAATGTATAAGCTCTTTTCTGAGAAGTCTTGCCCAGCTGTAGTGAGGCCAAAAGAGTGCACAAGGATGTTTTCTCACTTCTTATATATCCTAGGAGCATCTCCTTAGCCTCAAGATATGGGGGAACGTAGAGTCTTTCTCTAAGATAGAAAATCCAAAGTAAATAGGACTTTTTCACTGGAAGACTGTGGCTGTGTTTTAATTTGCTATCTATGTAGTGCCTTGAGGGTGACTAGTTCAGTTTAGTCGCTCAGTCATGTCCGACTCTTTGTGACCCCATGAATTGCAGCACGCCATGCCTCCCTGTCCATCACCAACTCCTGGAGTTCACTCAGATTCATGCCCATCGAGTCCGTGATGCCATCCAGCCATCTCATCCTCGATTGTCCCCTTCTCCTCCTGCCCCCAATCCCTCCCAGCATCAGAGCCTTTTCTAATGAGTCAACTCTTCTCATGAGGTGGCCAAAGTACTGGAGTTTCAGCTTTAGCATCATTCCTTCCAAAGAAATCCCAGGGTTGATCTCCTTCAGAATGGACTGGTTGGATCTCCTTGCAGTCCAAGGGACTCTCAAGAGTCTTCTCCAACACCACAATTCAAAAACGTCAATTAATTCTTCAGTGCTCAGCATTCTTCACAGTCCAACTCTCACTTCCATACATGACTACTGGAAAAACCATAGCCTTGACTAGATAGACCTTAGTCGGCAAAGTAATGTCTCTGCTTTTGAGTATGCTATCTAGGTTGGTGATAACTTTTCTTCCAAAGAGTAAGCGTCTTTTAATTTCATGGCTGTAGTCACCATCTGCAGTGATTTTGGAGCCCCCAAAATAAAGTCTGACACTGTTTTCACTGTTTCCCCATTTCCCATGAAGTGATGGGACCGGATGCCATGATCTTCGTTTTCTGAATGTTGAGCTTTAAGCCAACTTTTTCACTCTCCTCTTTCACTTTCATCAAGAGACTTTTTAGCTCCTCTTCAATCTCTGCCATAAGGGTGATGTCATTTGCATATCTGAGGTTATTGATATTTCTCCTGGCAATCTTGATTCCAGCTTGTGCTTCTTCCAGTCCAGCGTTTCTCATGATGTACTCTGCATAAAAGTTAAATAAGCAGGAGACAATATACAGCCTTGAAGTACTCCTTTTCCTATTTGGAACCAGTCTGTTGTTCCATGTCCAGTTCTAACTGTTGCTTCCTGACCTGCATACAGATTTCTCAACAGGGAGGTCAGGTGGTCTGGTATTCCCATCTCTTTCAGAATTTTCCACAGTTCATTGTGATCCACACAGTAAAAGGCCTTGGCATAGTCAATAAAGCAGAAATAGATGTTTTTCTGGAACTCTCTTGCTTTGTCCATGATCCAGCAGATGTTGACAATTTGATCTCTGGTTCCTCTGCCTTTTAAAACCAGCTTGAACATCAGGGAGTTCACGGTTCACGTATTGCTGAAGCCTGGCTTGGAGAATTTTGAGCATTACTTTACTAGCATGTGAGATGAGTGCAATTGTGAGGTAATTTGAGCATTCTTTGGCATTGCCTTTCTTTGGGATTGGAATGAAAACTGACCTTTTCCAGTCCTGTGGCCACTGCTGAGTTTTCCACATTTGCTGGCATATTGAGTGCAGCACTTTCACAGCATCGTCTTTCAGGATTTGAAACAGCTCCACTGGAATTCCATCACCTCCACTAGCTCTGTTCATAGTGATGCTTTCTAACGCCCACTTGACTTCACATTACAGGATGTCTGGCTCTAGGTGAGTGATCACATCATCATGATTATCTGGGTCATGAAGATATTTTTGTATAGTTCTTCTGTATATTCTTGCCACCTCTTCTTAATATCTTCTGCTTCTGTTAGGTCCATACCATTTCTGTCCTTTATCGAGCCCATCTTTGCATGAAATGTTCCCTTGGTATCTTTAATTTCCTTGAAGAGATCTCTAGTCTTTCCCATTCTGTCTTTTCCTCTATTTCTTTGCATTGATCACTGAAGAAGGCTTTCTTATCTCTTCTTGCTATTCTTTGGAACTCTGCATTCAGATGCTTATATCTTTCCTTTTTCTCCTTTGCTTTTCACCTTTCTTCTTTTCTCAACTCTTTGTAAGGCCACCCCAGACAGCCATTTTGCTTTTTTGCATTTCTTTTCCATGAGGATTGTCGTGATCCCTGTCTCCTGTACAGTGTCACGAACCTCATTTCATAGTTCATTAGGCACTCTATCTATCAGATCTAGGCCCTTAAATCTATTTCTCACTTCCACTGTATAATCATAAGGGATTTGATTTACGTCATATCTGAACAGTCTAGCAGTTTTCCCTACTTCTTTCAATTTAAGTCTGAATTTGGTAATAAGGAGTTCATGATCTGAGCCACAGTCAGCTCCTGGTCTTGTTTTTGTTGACTGTATAGAGCTTCTCCATCTTTGGCTGCATAGAACATAATCAATCTGATTTCGATGTTGATCATCTGGTGATGTCCATGTGTAGAGTCTTCTCTTGTGTTGTTGGAAGAAGGTGTTTGCTATGACCAGTGCATTTTCTTGGCAAAACTCTGTTAGTCTTTGCCCTGCTTCATTCTGTACTCCAATGTCAAATTTGCCTGTTACTCCAGATGTTTCTTTACTTCCTACTTTAGCATTCCAGTCCCCTGTAACGAAAAGGACATCTTTTTTGGGTGTTAGTTCTAAAAGGTCTTGTAGGTCTGCATAAAACCATTCAACTTCAACTTCTTCAGCATTGCTGGTTGGGGCATAGACTTGGATAACTGTAATACTGAATGGTTTGCCTTGGAAACGAAGAGAGATCATTCTGTCGTTTTTGAGATTGCATCCAAGTATTGCATTTTGGACTCTTGTTGACCATGATGGCTACTCCATTTCTTCTGAGGGATTCCTGCCCGCAGTAGTAGATATAATGGTCATATAACTGTCTCTCCAATTGTTACAGTCCTATGGAGCTCAGGAATGCCAACAGCCCTGGCCAGCAGTGTGAGACAATCAAGAAATGTCTTCTGTGTGGGATTAGGTTTTTCCACTGATTTTAGCAAGGAGGTTATAGAGTTGGGTTTGGAAAAGCAGCAGGAAAATGTACTGACTGTGGATATACACTTCCTTTAGCCTAAGACTGGGAGAATGCCCCAACTTCTCACACTCTCTAGCCCCAACCAGGAGGTAGGGGAACATTATAATCACCCATGCTTAGAGACTTTATTTAGGGACCCTTTATCTAGGGCTCTTATTGTTTACATGCTTTATCCGAGGAGTTGGGAATAAAGGATGAGCTATGATCATTCACTACTATCTGGTCAGAAAGGCAGTAGGATAATGCTATGAGTATTTGATCCTGCCTGTTTTAGCAAGGCAGTGGGAGGGTGTCACATCAAAGATTGCCTGCCTGTGTTATCAGGTTAAGTGGAGAGTGCAAGTGTCTTCTGCCAGTGCCTCTGTCTCCAGGGGAGAGTGTCAGCTGTCCCCTACTCCTCTAGCTAATATCATTAGATTAGTAAATGTGTCCCCTTCAATTATAGTCTAAGCACTTTTCCAACAGCTGATATTTTGCTGAGTTTTAGGGCCCTTTAAGAGGGGAAGTCAAAATTTTCTATAGCATTTTGGGACACATGTACATCAGCCCTGTTGGTTTTCTAAGCCAGGCATTTTGAGGGCTTGCATTTCTGATGCAGAGGCTGGGGCTTGGAGTGCCTGATGTGTGACATCAATCCTTTGCTTTGGCAGGAGTAACGCCTATCTGGTGAGATCCCTCCTTATTGTATGTTACTGCAACAGGGGTAGGTTGTTTTATGAGATCATTTCTCTGACTCTTTTATCCATTTCAATGTGGTCTTTTTGTCCTTTGTTGTGAAGAACAGTTCATCTAGTTTACAGATCTTTCTCAAGGGAAGTGATCCATAGGTAGCTTTAGATTTGGTGTGTCCATGGGAAGAAGTGAGTTCACAAACTTCCTATGATTCCATCTCATATTTCATCCCAGGAAATCTGATTTTTTTGGTAATTTTATTTTTAACTTATTTATTTTTTTGGACACATAGCTGAAACACAATATTATATTAGTTTCAGGTGTACAACATAGTGATTTGATATTTTTACAGATTATAATGTAATCTGTATAATACCGTGTTTCAGTCGGTAAAGAATCGACCTGCAATGCAGGAGACCCAGGATCGATTCCTGGGTTGGTAAGATCCCCTGGAGAAGGATCTTGCCTGGAGAATCCCCATGGACAGTGGAGCCTGGCAGGCTACAGTCCATGGGGTTACAAGAGTCAGACATGACTTAGTGACTAAACCACCATAGATTATAATCCATATAAAGCTTTTAAAAATATTGGATATATTTCCTCTGATGCAAATTGCATCCTTGTATCTAATTTTACTCTAAGTAATTTGTACCTCTTAATATCCTTCTATCTTCCTGAGGAGACACATCCAAAAAAATATTGCTGAAATCCACCTCAAAGAGTGTACTGCAATTTTTTTCTTTTTCTAGAAGGTTATGGTTTCAGTTCTTACATTCGGGTCTTTAACCCATTTTGAGTTTATTTTCATATTTGGTATAGAAAGATATTCTAATTTCATTCTTTTATATTAACTGTCCTGCTTTCCCAACACTACTTATTGAAAGGTCTGTTTCATCCATTGTATATTCTTGCTTCCTTTGTCATAGGTTAATTGACTATTTATGTGTGGGTTTATTTCTAGGCTTTCTATTCTAATTCATTGCCCTGTTTTTGTGCCTGTACCAGATTGTTTTGATTACTTTGTCTTTGCAGTATAGTTTGAAGTCAAGGAGTTTGACACCTCCAGCTTTGTGCTTTTTTTTTTCTTATGATTTCTTTACCTAGTTTGAGTCTTTCGTGGTTTCACACAAATTATAGAATTATTTGTTCTATCTCTGGCAATTTAATTGCATTAAATTTGTAGATTGCTTTTGGTATTAAGACCGTTTCAACTATCAATTGTTGAAATCTATGAACACACAAAATCTTTCCTACTTATTTTTATCACTTTTGATCTCTTTCATTAATATCTTACAGTCTTCAAGACATATCTTTTAAATAAAACAAAACAATCCCTAGGTCATTCTCACAATCAACCACATTTGTAAATTAGTGATTTAGTAGACTGCTCAAGTCAGTGAGGTGTAGTGGAAAGAGTACAAAGTCTGGCTCCAGAAATAACTATTTCAGCTGTTTATCTGGGACAAATTACTTCCCCTTTTCAGAATCTTCATTTTATTATCTATAAAATAGGTGTCTCAACCTCTTTATCTTATTGTGGGTTTAAAGGGGATGATGTACACAATGGAGCATCACATATATTAGGTACTCAAACGTATTCTGTCTTTCTTTGGATTGATATGCTGTAAGCTGCTAGATGGAATGGATCCTATCTATGTCACTCATTCTTCATGGTGCCTAGGGTTATGGGTTCAGAACAGGGAAAGTTGTAAAAGTGGAGTATCTTAATAACTGCTTTGTGATGATTTTTAGCCAGTAGCAGAGACCTTTAAGTAAAGGAGAGCTTGTAGCAATGCTATAGGAGGCCATTTCATACTGTTCATGGTGATGAATTGATGGTTTTGAACTGTGGTGTTAGAGAAGACTCTTAAGAGTCCCTTTGACAGCAAAGAGATCAAACCAGTTGACCATAAATGAAATCAACCCTGAACACTCATTGAAAGACTGATGCTGAAGCTGAAGTTTCAATACTTTGACCACCTGATATGAAGAATTGCCTCGTTAGAAAATACCCTGATGCTGGGAAAGATTGAAAGCCAGAGGAAAAGGTGATGACAGAGGACGAGATGGTTGGATGGTATCACCAACTCAATGGACATGAGTTTAGGCAAGCTCCAGGAGATGGTGAAGGACAGGGAAGCCTGGCATTTTGTTGTCCATGCATCACAAAGGGTCAGACACCACTGAGAGACTGAGCAACACCAATAGGAAACCGGATACAGAAGAAGTGACCCTGAGAAGCTAAAGAGACTTTAACAACTATAGTTTATAAATGGACCTTCATCACTATGATTTAGTTACACTCTACTTTTTTTCAGTTTCCTTACCAACTGACACCCTTATAACTTCAACTTGAACATTATACTTTATCCTCCTACAAATCAACCCGGTGAATTTCAGTTCTAGCTCCTGCTATTTGTTGCTCATTATTTTTGTTGAAAAGATAAACAAGTCATAAGTTCCAGAACAGCCCAAAGATTGGTTGCCCCTAAGTCAAATTCAACCATGGTGCAGTCATTTGGTATAAAACATGGCAGCCTAGGTTATAGGTGCAGTTTATCTGAAAAGAAGATATGCTTTAGGCAGATATAGTAATATATGATTGAAACAACATTGTGCTCTGTGGTTGAACAATTGAGAGTTCCAGAAAAACATCTGCTTTGCTGACTATGTCAAAGCCTTTGACTGTGTGGATCACAATAAACTGGAAAATTCTGAGAGAGATGGGAATACTATATCACCTGACCTGCCTCTTGAGAAACCTGTATACAAGTCAGGAAGCAACAGTTAGAACTGGACATGGAACAACAGACTGATTCCAAATAGGAAAAGTGTGTATACATCAAGGGTATATATTGTCACCCTGTTTATTTAACTGATATACAGAGTGCATCATGAGAAATGCTGGGCTGGAAGAAACACAAGCTGGAATCAAGATTTTCAGGAGAAATATCAATAACCTCAGATATGCAGATGACATCACACTTATGGCAGAAAGTGAAGGAGAACTAAAGAGCCTCTTAATGAAAGTGAAAGTGGAGAGTGAAAAAGTTGGCTTAAAGCTCAACAGCCAGAAAATGAAGATCATGGCATCCGGTCCCGTCACTTCATGGGAAATAGATGGTGAAACAGTGCAAACAGTGGCTGAATTTATTCTTCTGGGCTTTAAAATCACTGCAGATGGTGACTGCAGCCATGAAATTAAAAGATGCTTACTCCTTGAAGGAAACTTATGACCAACCTAGACAGCATATTAAAAAGCAGAGATGTTACACGTCTAGTCAAGGCTATGGTTTTTCCAGTGGTCATGTATGGATGTGAGAGTTGGACTATAAAGAAAGCTAAGTGCAGAATAATCGATGCTTTTGAACTGTGGTGTTGGAGAAGAATCTTGAGAGTCCCTTGGACTGCAAAGAGATCCAACCAGTTCATCCTAAAGGAGATTAGTCCTGGGTGCTCATTGGAAGGACTGACGTTGAAGCTGAAACTCCAGTACTTTGCCCACCTGATGCGAAGAGTTGACTCATTTGAAAAGACCCTGATACTGGGAAAGATTGAGGGCAGGAGGAGAAAGGGATGGCAGAGGATGAGATGGTTGGATGGCATCACTGACACAGTGGACATATGTTTAGGTATACTCTGGGAGTTGGTGATGGACAGGGAGGCCTGGCATGCTGCGATTCATGGAGTCACAAAGAATCGAACATGACTGGGTGACTGAGCTGAGCTGGACTAAACTGATTTCCTGACCTTACTACATGATGACTAACAATGTTTAACACCATTCACTTTCATTATCTTCTTTGAGCTTCAACAAACATCTTGAGAGGGATGACTCCTTCACTTTAAAGGTGAATAAACTAAGGTAAGAAAGGAAGCATCTCACAGCTAAAAGGTAAGAGTCAAATCTAGCTTCCTGGTGGCTCAGTGGTAAAGAATCCATCTGCAGATTGCTTTGGGTAGTATACTCATTTTCACTATATTGATTCTTCCAACCCATGAGCATGGTATATTTCTCCATCTATTAGTGTCCTCTTTGATTTCTTTCATCAGTGTTTTATAGTTTTCGATATATAGGTCTTTAGTTTCTTTAGGTAGGTATATTCCTAAGTATTTTATTCTTTTGGTTGCAATGGTGAATGGGATTGTTTCCTTGACTTTTTTTTCTACTTTCTCATTATTAGTGTATTGGAATGCAAGGGATTTCTGAGTGTTGATTTTATATCCTGCAACTTTACTATATTCGTTGATTAGCTCTAGTAGTTTTCTGGTCGAGTCTTTCGGATTTTCTATATAGAGGATCATGTCGTCTGCAAACAGTGAGAGTTTTACTTCTTCTTTTCCAATTTGGATTCCTTTTATTTCTTTTTCTGCTCTGATTGCTGTGGCCAAAACTTCCAGTACGATATTGAATAGTAGTGGTGAGAGTGGACACCCTTGTCTTGTTCCTGACTTTAGGGGAAATGGTTTCAATTTTTCACCATTGAGGATAATGTTAGCTGTGGGTTTCTCATATACAGCTTTTATTATGTTGAGGTACGTTCCTTCTATTCCTGCTTTCAGGAGCGTTTTTATCATAAATGGATGTTGAATTTTGTCAAAGGCTTTTTCTGCATCTATTGAAATAATCATATGATTTTTATTTTTCAGTTTGTTAATGTGATGAATTACATTGATTGATTTGTGGATATTGAAGAATCCTTGCATCCCTGGGATAAAGCCCACTGGGTCATGGTGTATGATCTTTTTAATGTGTTGCTGGATTCTGATTGCTAGGATTTTGTTAAGGATTTTTGCATCTATGTTCATCAGTGACATTGGCCTGTAATTTTCTTTTTTTGTGGTGTCTTTGTCAGGTTTTGGTATTAGGGTGATGGTGGCCTCATAGAATGAGTTTGGAAGTTGACCTTCCTCTGCACTTTTCTGGAATAGCTTCAGTAAGATAGGTGTTAGCTCTTCTCGAAATTTTTGGTAGAATTCAACTGTGAAGCCATCTGGACCTGGGCTTTTGTTTGCTGGAAGATTTCTGATTACAGTTTCAATTTCCATGCTTGTGATGGGTCTGTTAAGATTTTCTGTTTCTTCCTGGTTCAGTTTTGGAAAGTTGTACTTTTCTAAGAATTTGTCCTTTTCTTCCAAGTTGTCCATTTTGTTGGCATATAATTGCTGATAGTAGTCTCTTATGATTCTTTGTATTTCTGTGTTGTCTGTCATGATCTCTCCATTTTCATTTCTAATTTTATTGATTTGATTTTTTTTTCTCTTTGTTTCTTGATGAGTCTGGCTAACGGTTTGTCAATTTTATTTATCCTTTCCTAGAACCAGCTTTTTGCTTTGTTGATTTTTGCTATGGTCTCTTTTGTTTCTTTTGCATTTATTTCTGCCCTAATTTTTAGGATTTCTTTCCTTCTACTAACTCTGGGGTTCTCTATTTCTTCCTTTTCTAGTTGCTTTAGGTGTAGAGTTAGGTTATTTATTTGGCTTCTTTCTTGTTTCTTGAGGTATGCCTGTATGGCTATGAACTTTCCTCTTAGCACTGCTTTTATAGTGTCAATTCCTATCAAGTTACCAGCAGTATTTTTCACAGAACTAGATCAAATAATCTCAAGATTTGTATGGAAATACAAAAACCTCAAATAGCCAAAGCAATCTTGAGAAAGAAGAATGGAACTGGAGGAATCAACTTGCCTGACTTCAAGCTCTACTACAAAGCCACAGTCACTAAGACAGTATGGTACTGGCACAAAGACAGAAATATAGATCAATGGAACAAAATAGAAAGCCCTGAGATAAACCCACACACCTGTGGACACCTTATCTTCGACAAAGGAGGCAAGAATATACAATGGAGTAAAGACAGTCTCTTTAACAGGGGGTGCTGGGAAAACTGGTCAACCACTTGTAAAAGAATGAAACTAGATCTCTTTCTAACACCATACACAAAAATAAACTCAAAATGGATTAAAGATCTAAATGTAAGACCAGACACTATAAAACTCCTAGAGGAAAACATAGGCAAAACACTCTCCGACATAAATCACAGCAGGATCCTCTATGATCCACCTCCCAACATACTGGAAATAAAAGCAAAGATAAACAAATGGGATCTAATTAAAATTAAAAGCTTCTGCACAACAAAGGAAACTATAAGCAAGGTGAAAAACAGCCTTCTGAATGGGAGAAAACAATAGCAAATGAAACAACTGACAAACAACTAATCTCAAAGATATACAAGCAACTTTTGCAGCTCAACTCCAGAAAAATAAACGAACCAATCAAAAAATGGGCCAAAGAACTAAATAGGCATTTCTCCAAAGAAGACAAACAGATGGCTAACAAACACATGAAAAGATGCTCAACATCACTTATTATCAGAGAAATGCAAATCAAGACCACAATGCGGTATCATTTCACACCAGTCAGAATGGCTGCGATCCAAAAGTCTACAAGCAATAAATGCTGGAGAGGATGTGGAGAAAAGGGAACCTTCTTACACTGCTGGTGGGAATGCAAACTAGTACAGCCATTATGGAAAACAGTGTGGAGATTCCTTTAAAAATTGCAAATAGAACTTCCTTATGATCCAGCAATCCCACTGCTGGGCATACACACTGAGGAAACCAGAATTGAAAGAGACACATGTACCCCAATGTTCATTGCAGCACTGTTTTTAATAGCCAGGACATGGAAGCAACCTAGATGTCCATCAGCAGATGAATGGATAAGAAAGCTGTGGTACATATACACAATGGAGTAGTAATCAGCCCTTAAAAAAATAAATTCAACTCAGTTCTAATGAGATGGATGAAATTGGAGCTGATTATACAGAGTGAAGTAAGCCAGAAAGAAAAACACCAATACAGTATACTGACACATATATATGGAATTTAGAAGGATAGTAATGAAGACCCTCTATGTGAGACAACAAAAGAGACTCAGAGGTATAGAACGGACTTTTGGACTCTGAGGGAGAGAGAGAGGGTGGGATGATTTGGGAGAACGGCATTGAAACATGTATACTCTCTTGTAAGAATGAAGCGCCAGTCTATGTTCAATACAGGATGCAGGATGCATGGGGCTGGTGCACGGGATGATTCAGGGAGAGGATGTGGGGTGGGAGGTGGGAGGGGGCTTTGGCATTGGGAGATCGTGGACACCTGTGGCTGATTCATGTCAATGTATGGCAAAACAAATACAGTATTGTATTTAAAAAAAAATTAAAAAAAAGCAAAAAATAAATAAAATAAAAGTAAATTTTAAACTAAAAAAAAAAAAAATCATCTGCATTGTAGGAGATCTGGAAGTGCAAGTTTGATCCCTGGGTCAGGAAGATCCAGTGGAGAAGGCAATGGTGCCCACTCCAATATTCTTCCCCAGAAAATCCCATGGACAGGGGAGCAGGGTGGGGTATAGTCCATGGGGTTGCAAAAGTGTTGGTCATGACTCAGTGATTAAACAAAAGTCAAATCTAATCTTTCTGCCTCTTAATTCCATACTCTCACAATTGTAATCAAGTTTTGATTTTCCTCATTATAAATCCAAGAAGTTTCAATGAAGTTTGCCATTTACCATTTTACAGATGAAGGGACTAGGGAATAATAGGCCACCTGGACTAGAACTGTAATGACAAACTGAGACAGACAGTTGAGCACATTTTCAGTAAAATTCAAGTGAATTTCCCACTTTGATTGGATATTTTCCTAGAATGCATAAGAATTCCCTGGAGTGCTTGTAAACACAGATTACTGGCTCACATTCCCAGAATAGTTTTGGAGTAGGGGTACGAACTTTGCATTTTCAACAAGTTCCCAAGTAATGTTCCTGGTTCAGGGACCGCACTTTGAGAACCAGTCTTATAGACAAAGCATTGGTTTAATGATTGATCAATCTTTCAGGCCACTAGGATAAAACAGCTTAGAAAACATGGACATTTAAGGCACTTAGCAATCTCTGTGAAAGTTGATTGATGCTATACACTAATTTCCTCCATAGTCACTCACAAAAACGATGGAGATATAGATCTTAGAGTCAGACTTATTGTTTTAGCTTTGTATTCTCAAGTAATATGATCTCCCTGAACTTCAGTTTCTTCATTTTTAAAATGGTAGTAATGAAGCATACATGAATGGTCTAGTGGTTTTCCCTACTTTCTTCAATTTAAGTCTGAATTTGGTAATAAGGAGTTCATGATCTGAGCCACAGTCAGCTCCTGGTCTTGTTTTTGTTGACTGTATAGAGCTTCTCCATCTTTGGCTACATAGAACATAATCAATATGATTTCGGTGTTGATCATCTGGTGATGTCCATGTGTAGAGTCTTCTCTTGTGTTGTTGGGAGAGGGTGTTTGCTATGACCAGTGCATTTTCTTGGCAAAACTCTATTAGTCTTTGCCCTGCTTCATTCTGCATTCCAAGGTCAAATTTGCCTGTTACTCCAGGTGTTTCTTGACTTCCTACTTTCACATTCCAGTCCCCTATAATGAAAAGGACATCGTTTTTGGGTGTTAGTTCTAAAAGGTCTTGTAGGTCTGCATAAAACCGTTCAACTTCAGCTTCTTCAGCATTACTCATTGAGGCATAGATTTGGATAACTGTGATATAGAATGGTTTGCCTTGGAAACAGACAGAGATCATTCTGTCGTTTTTGAGATTGCATCCAAGTACTGCATTTCGGACTCTTTTGTTGACCATGATGGCCACTCCATTTCTTCTGAGGGATTCCTGCCCACAGTATAATGGTCATCTGAGTTAAATTCACCCATTCCCATCCATTTTAGTTCATTCATTCCTATAATGTCGTCTTTCACCCTTGCTATCTCTTGTTTGACCACTTCCAATTTGCTTTGATTCATGGACCTGACATCCTAGGTTTCTATGCAATACTGCTCTTTACAGCATCGGACTTTCTTTCTATCACCAGTCACATCCACAACTGGGTATTGTTTTTGCTTTGGCTCCATCCCTTCATTCTTTCTGGAGTTATTTCTCCACTGATCTCCAGTAGCATATTGGGCACCTAATGACCTGGGGATTTCCTCTTTGGTATCCTATCATTTTGCCTTTTCATACTGTTCATGGGGTTCTCAAGGCAAGAATACTGAAGTGGCTTGCCATTCCCTTCTCCAGTGGACCACATTCTGTCAGCCCTCTCCACCACGACTAGCCCATCTTGGGTTGTCCTGCAGGCATGGCTTGGTTTCATTGAGTTAGACAAGGCTGTAGTCCTAGTGTGATTAGATTGACTCGTTTTCTGTGAGTATGGTTTCAGTGTGTCTGCCCTCTGATGCCCTCTTGCAACACCTACCATCTTACTTGGGTTTCTCTTACCTTGGGTGTGAGATATTTCTTCACAGCTGCTCCAGCAAAGCACAGCCACTTCTCCTTACCTTGGAAGAGGGGAATCTCCTTACCACCGCCATTCCTGACCTTAAATGTGGGATAGCTCCTCTAGGCCCTCCTGTGCCTGCGCAGCCACTGCTCATAAGGTAGCTCCTCCCAGCTGCTGCCCCTGACCTCGAACGTGGGGTAGCTCCTTCCAGCTGCCATTCAGGTATGACCTAAATCAAATCCCTTATGATTATACAGTGGAAGTGAGAAATAGGTTTCAGGGCCTAGATCTGATAGAGTGCCTGATGAACTATGGAATGAGGTTCGTGATATTGTACAGGAGACAGGTATCAAGACCATCCCACGGAAAAGAAATGCAAAAAAGCAAAATGGCTGTCTGGGGAGGCCTTAAAAATAGCTGTGAAAAGAAGAGAGGTGAAAAGCAAAGGAAAAAGGAAAGATATAAGCATCTGAATGCAGAGTTCCAAAGAATAGCAAAAGAGATAAGAAAGCCTTCTTTAGTGATCAATGTAAAGAAATAGAGGAAAAGAACAGAATGGGAAAGACTACAGATCTCTTCAAGAAAATTAGAGATACCAAGGGAACATTTCATGCAAAGATGGGCTCGATAAAGGACAGAAATGGTATGGACCTAACAGAAGCAGAAGATATTAAGAAGAGATGGCAAGAATACATGGAAGAACTGTACAAAAAGATCTTCATGACATAGATAATCATGATGATGTGATCAGTAATCTAGAGCCAGACATCCTGGAATGTGAAGTCAAGTAGGCCTTAGAAAGCATCACTATGAACAGAGCTAGTGGAGGTGATGGAATTCCAGTGGAGCTGTTTCAAATCCTGAAAGATGATGCTGTGAAAGTGCTGCACTCAATATGCAGGCAAATGTGGAAAACTCAGCAGTGGCCAGAGGACTGGAAAAGGTCAGATTTCATTCCAATCCCAAAGAAAGGCAATGCCAAAGAATGCTCAAACTACCTCACAATTGCACTCATCTCACATGCTAGTAAAGTAATGCTCAAAATTCTCCAAGCCAGGCTTCAGCAATACGTGAACCATGAACTCCTTGATGTTCAAGCTGGTTTTAGAAAAGGCAGAGGAACCAGAGATCAAATTGCCAACATCCACTGGATCATCAAAAAAGCAAGAGAGTTCCAGAAAAACATCTATTTCTGCTTTATTGACTATGCCAAATCCTTTGACTGTGTGGATCACAATAAACTGTGGAAAATTCTGAAAGAGATGGGAATACCAGACCACCTGACCTGCCTCTTGAGAAATCTGTGTGCAGGTCAAGAAACAACAGTTAGAACTGGACAAGGAACAACAGACTGGTTCCAAATAGGAAAAGGAGTACGTCAAGGCTGTATATTGTCACCCTGCTTATTTAACTTATATGCAGAGTACATCATGAGAAATGCTGAGTTGGAAGAAACACAAGCTGGAATCAAGATTGCCAGGAGAAATATCAATAACCTCAGATATGCAGATGACACCACCCTTATGGCTGAAAGTGAAGAGGAGCTAAAAAGCCTCTTGATGAAAGTGAAAGAGGAGAGTGAAAAAGTTGGCTTAAAGCTCAACATTCAGAAAACAACGATCATGGCATCTGGTCCCATCACTTCATGGGAAATAGATGGGGTAACAGTGGAAACAGTGTCAGACTTTATTTTGGGGGGTTCAAAATCGCTGCAGATGGTGACTGCAGCCGTGAAATTAAAAGACACTTACTCTTTGGAAGAAAAGTTATGACCAACATAGATAGTATGTTCAAAAGCAGAGACATTACTCTGCTGACTAAGGTCCATCTAGTCAAGGGTATGGTTTTTCCTGTGGCCATGTATGGATGTGAGATTTGGACTGTGAAGAAAGCTGAGCATCAAAGAACTGACGCTTTTGAACTGTGGTGTTGGAGAAGACTCTTGAGCATCCTTGGACTGCAAGGAGATCCAACCAGTCCATTCTGAAGGAGATCAACCCTGGGATTTCTTTGTATAGAATGATCCCTAAGCTGAAACTCCACTGCTTTGGCCACCTCAATCAAAGAGTTGACTCATTGGAAACGACTGATTCATGGAGGCATTGGGGGCAGGAGCAGAAGGGGACGACCGAGGATGAGATGGCTGAATGGCATCACTGACTCGATGAACGTGAGTCTGAGTGAACTCCGAGAGATGGTGATGGACAGGGAGGCCTGGCATGCTGCGATTCATGGGGTCGCAAAGAGTCGGACATGACTGAGCAACTGAACTGAACTGAATTGAACTAATGAAGCAACTTCATAGGACTATTGTGAATCTAAGTCAATACATGTAAAAGCCCTTTGAAGGCTAGAAAATTTTGCATCAGTGGAAATCATTTTTTAAAAGAGTTGCAAAGTTCTAGAAGATCATTTCTCTTTCTTGGCATTTTAAGATCCCTTGGGTGCCTCGTCTTTTGTTGCAAAATGTGGCATGTAAGTAGATATTCAAGTGGCTATGGAGGAGCCAACTGGGATTCTGCAAATGTTTATTCACTCTTATCAATGCTGGCTAAAAAGTCAAGTCCCTCAGCTCTCAGCAACAAATCTTTTGATCTGATCTCATTCTCAGAGCCTGAAAAATGCAGATGGCCCTGAAGTTCTTTCAACCCAATTATAATTTTCAGAAGACTGGGTCTTTGAAGAAAATTAGTTCTTTATTAAGTGGTAAACAGCAGATACAGCTTTTTGTAACTGCCAAATCTTTCTCTACTAGAGGGTGAAATGAAGAGACTACTAAACTGGAAGTTAAGAAATCTGTATAATATACCATATTCTGCAACTGACTCACTGTTTGACCAAATATAAATCCCTCCTGCTTTCTAGGTCTCAGTATTTTGTGTGTAACAACAGATATTCAAATTCATTGGTCTTGAAGGAACCTTCAAAATCTGAATTCTAAGATTATTAAGGAAATGGACCTAAGCTTCGACCTTGCTCCCTAGGCTTTATTATATGTCTTGATCCATTGTTACCTTGAGACATCACTACTCCCCTCTGAGCCTTATTTTCCTAATTTATAACCTTGAGAATAGTTATAAATAATTCCCTAACTCACTTCCAGTATTTGTTTCAAGGGGCAAATATGTAGTGTTTAAAATTAATTTGGATATCTCAGTGATTAATATTTGGAATATATTTTTAAATCTTATAACTAAATAACGAACAAACTGTTTACAAATGGTCAAAAGATTCAAACAGACATTTCTACAAAGATATACAAATGGCCAATGAGTACACGAAAAATGCTTAACACAGTCTGAGCCACCAGGGAAGCCCCATTAAGAAAATACAAATCAAAACAAGTGAGATACCATTTCACATGCATTAGGAAGGCTAATATGAAAAAAAAATGAGAAAATAACAAGTGTTGTCAAGGATGTGGAGAATTTGGATCACTTGTACATTGTTGGTGGGATTGTAAAATGGTGCAGTCACTAGGAATAATGGGATAGCAATGTTTTGCAAAATAAATAATTAAAATTACCATATGATCCAGAAGTTCTACTTGTGGATATATATCCCAAAGCACTGAAAACATAACTTTAAGAGATCTGCTTTCATATACTCTTATGTTTCTAATGTTCATAGTGGCATTATTCACAACAACCAAAATTTGGAAGCAATGCAAGTATCCATTGATGGATGAATGAATGAAGAAATCAAATGTCATATATACATACAATGGAACATTGCTCAGTTTTAAAAAGGAAGGACATTTTGGCATGCTACAGTATGGATGAACCTTGAGTACAGTATTCTAAGTGAAATAAGACAGTCTTAAAAATTACAAATATTGTATGACTCCACTTACAAGAGGTACCTAGTATAATAAAATTTATAAAGGCAGAAAGTAGAACAGAGGTTGCTAGACACTAGGGGAAGGAGAGATAGGGAGTTATTATCTATAGCTGCAGAGTTTTGATTTTACAAGATGAAAAATGTTTTATAGATGAATGTTGGTAATGGTTGCAAAACAATGTAAATGCATTTAATACCATTAAAATATAAAAGTAAAATGGTTTATGATATATTCTGTGCTATGTATATTTTACTGCAAGTTCAATAATAAACCGAGTTATTTGAAAAATGAAATGTTCTTTTTAAATTTAGGAGTCTGATGAGATCGGGCGCGTTCAGGGTGGTATGGCCGTAGAAAAACACCAATACAGTATACTGACACATATATATGGAATTTAGAAGACAGTGGTGATGACACTATATGTGAGACAACAAAGAGACACAGAGGTATAGAGTGGACTTTTGGACTCTGAGGGAGAGGTAAAGGGTGGGATGGTTTGGGAGAATGGCAATGAAACATGTATATTTTCCTGTAAGAAACGAAGCGCCAATCTATGTTCAATGTAGGATGCAGGATGCATGGGGCTGATGCACAGGATGATTCAAGTAGAGGATGTGGGGTGGGAGGTGGGAGGGGGCTTCGGCATTGGGAGATTGTGTTCACCTATGGCTGATTCGTGTCAATGTATGGCAAAACAAATATAGTATTGTAATTTTTTAAAATAAATAAATAAATAAATAAATTTTTTAAAAAATTAAATTTAGGAGTCTGATTTGAATTTCAAGTATAGCAATTTTCTTTAGATCTTGGGAAACATAGCTCCACATTCATACATTCACTTTGTGACAAGACTAATTGAGGATTTGAGGAAGGCCCAGTGCCTTCTGCTTAGGGCTATTTTTCTACTTAATTATTATATGTTCTTCCTAACACTTTCAGAGTATATAAGGTGACAAAATGATACCTTGAATAGGAAACTGAGAAACTTGACTGTCAGACTGAAAACTGAAGCTTGAGTTTCCAGATCTCAAAGATGCAATCGTCTTGTTTATGGTCATACTGCATGGAGAATTAATGCTAACAATGTTGTAGCAGACAGGGAATGGAGATAACAAGAAGCTGTTGTTCTTAATCCTTACACCTCCCTATCCCCAGCTGTCCATCTGTCCTCTCCATAGTTACAGCCAATGCCCCTTGGCCAAAATGTGTCTGGTCATTATTGCATATGAGAATTCTTCCCAGAAGAGCCTGGGCCATGGCCTTGCTTGACTTGGTTATAGAAAAATTGTACCTGCAGCAATTCCAATGGTTCTCTATCTTTTATGGGTAGCAGAATAACCTGGAAGGCTGTTATATCATAAGTGTCTGGTAGGCCTAGAGTTTCTGATTGAGTAGGTCCGCGGTGGTGGTAAAAATTTGCATTTGTCACAATTTCCCAGGTGATGCTGATGCTGTGTCTTAGGACCGTGCCTTGAGAACCACTGTTAGATGACTATAAATTTAACTGAAGTGTCTCTTCCCACCACAACTACAATTCCTTGATGACCAACTGTAGACTCAGCTCTGCTCCAGTAACAAACACCAATCCTGATCTAAACTTGCAGTAGTATCTTATTGTGTCAATGTGAGGCCATTGATCCCCTAGACTCTGCTATAGATCCCTGCCTCCTTTCTTCAAACTCTCTTTTCTGTTTTAGGAATTTCTTGCCTTATTTTATGGTATGCTAGACTACCTCACCAGGGTTTCTCTGATGGCTCAGATGGCAAAGGATCCGCCTGCAATGAGGGAAACCTGAGTTTGATCCCTGGGTTGTGAAGATCCTCTGGAAGAGGGCAAGGGAACCCACTCCAGTATTCTTGAATGGGGAATCACCATGGACAGAGGAACATGGTAGGCTACAGTCCATGGGGTCTCAAAGAGTCGGACACTAAACACAGCATAGAATACCTCACACTGGCTGTGAGAATCAATTGTGAACATCTCTTCCCAACTCCATGTTCACTTGTGAAAGTATTTACACATAGAAATTGGTAAACATGACAAATCAATGTCCCCTGCTCCCCAGAGTGTTTATTAAACTACATCACATTAGCGTAATTGCCAACTCATTTCCTGGGTTGTAACTTATCTTTGGCCAAATTTCTTTGGCCAGCCCTATGGTGGAATTTTTCCAAGGTAGTTTTTTCCTAGGTTCTAGCCTCTCTCAATCTCTGTAATGCACTTTAGAAATATGACTATGGGAGAAAACAGCCAGGCCCCAAGTGTTCTGGGTTCTTGGGATTACATAGATTTTTCTAGTTCTTAGTGCAGCACTAGACACATCATTAAGATAATACATGAGAAATAAATTAACATGTGTTGTAGAAAGTCATGGGGATTCCCAGGTGGCTCAATGGGTAAAGAGTCTGTCTGCTAAGCTGAAGACACAAGAGATGTGGGTTCAATCCCTGGGTCAGGAAGATCCTCTGGAGGAGGGCATGGCAACCCACTCCAGTATCCTTGCCTGGAGAATCCCATTGATAGAGGAGCCATGCAGGCTACAGTCCATAGAGTCACAAAGAGTCAGAAACGACTGAAGTAACTGATCATGCACTCACATAGAAAGTCATAGGTATTTTCCTATCTGTTGGCTCCATTAATTCATTGACTCCTTATTTCAGCTCTGTGAGGTAAAGAGTTATTGGTTTTGCTATATAGATAAAACTCAACATTCAAAAAACTAAGATCAGAGTATCCAGTCTCATCACTTCGTGGCAAATAGATGGAGAAACAATGGAAACAGACTTTATTTTCTTGGGCTCCAAAATCACTCTGGACAGTGACTTCAAACATGAAATTAAAAGACACTTGATCCTTGGAAGGAAAGCTATGCCAAAAGTAGACAGTGTATTGAAAAGCAGAGACTCACTTTGCTGACAAATGTCCATATAGTCAAAGCTATGATTTTTCCAGTAGTCATGTATGGATGTGAGAGTTGGACCATAAAGAAGGCTGAACAGTGAAAAATTGATGCTTTCTAACTGTGGTGCTGGAGATGATGCTTGAGATTACCCTGGACAATGAGGAGATCAAACTAGTCAATACTGAAGGAAATCAACCCTGAATAGTCATTTGAAGGACTGATGCTGAAGCTGAAGCTCCAATAGTTTGGCCACCTAATGTGAAGAGCTGACTCACTGAAAAAGATTCTGATGCTGGGAAAGATTGAAGGCAGGAGGAGAAGGGGATGACAGTGTGAGATGGTTGCATGGCATTGCTGATTCAATGAACATGAGTTTGAGAAAACTCTGGGAGGTAATAAAGGACAGAGAAGCCTGGCATGCTATAGTCCATGGGGTCACAAAGAGCTGGACACGACTGAGTCACTGAACAATACAGATAAGAAAACTTAAGGTAAGAGAAGTTAAATAAATTGTCCAAGGGCGCACAACTAGTATGTTTCAGTGTGAATTCTTACCTAAGTATGTCTGACTCCAAAGGAGGAACATTTTCTAGTCAACAGATATTTACTAGAAACTTAAGAAATGCCTTCTTGCCTGAAACCATGGAATTGTGGTACAAAGGTCTTGAATTTAGAGAAGACTTGAACTGCCTCTAAAGTTAAAACTATAATCTAGGTTTAAGACAGATTTCCCACTGATTTGTTCTGAGGGCTCATGCTTAAAATGAAGTAGAGTTTCCTGGGAAGTGGATAGACGTCTTTATTTCTTGGAAATAGTTAGTAATAAGTTAGATATATATTTTCCTGCACTGGAGGAAAAACTATATAAGATTCTGCCTGGGATAAATCCTGAAACTATTCTGGTGAAGCATAAGGCTGAGAATTGTGGGATCATAGTCCTGAAACTAAAAAGGTACAATGAAACTGCAACAAGTACAAAGTCTTACCACTATGACTCAAAACCAAATAATTAAAGGCTAGAGAGGCAGAGCTCAGACACTGCTCACTTTTAATTTCCAATTCCAATTGTTCTTTCATGGCATATAAGATAGGAATGAACCTTTTTTTTTTTTGGTAAATTAATTTATTTATTTTAATTGGAGGCTAATTACTTTACAATATTGTAGTGTTTTTTGCCATACATTGACATGGATCAGCCGTGGGTGTATGTGTGTCCCCGCCCCACCTCTCTCCCCATCCCATCCCTCAGAGTTGTCCCATTGCATTGGGCCTGAGAGCCCTGTCTCATGCATTGAACCTGGACTGGTAATCTATTTCACATGTGGTAATATACATGTTTCAATGCTATTCTCTCAAATCACCCCACCCTCGCCTTCTCCCACAGAGTCCAAAAGTCTGTTCTTTACATCTGGGTCTCTCTTGCTGTCTTGCATATAGAAAAACACCAGTACAGTATTTTAGCATATATATATAAATATATATGCTGCTACTAAGTCACTTCAGTCATATCCAACTCTGTGCGACCCCCTATATGGCAGCCCACCAGGCTCCCCCATCCCTGGGGTTCTCCAGGCAAGAACACTGGAGTAGGTTGCCATTTTTTTCTCCAATGCATGAAAGTGAAAAGTGAAAGTGAAGTCGTTCAGTCGTGTCTGACTCCTAGAGACCCCATGGACTGCAGCCTTCCAGGCTGCTCCATCCATGGGATTTTCCAGGCAAGAGCACTGGAGTGGGGTGTCATTGCTGGAATTTTTAGAAGATGGTAACAATGACCATATATGGGAGACAGTAATAAACTTTTGTATATTAACATTCTATCTAGAAATTTTGCTGAGGTCATGTATTAATTCCAAAAGCTTTTGGCTGATTTTGGGGGATTTTTCTATATACAAAATTATATCATCTGCCAACAAAGACCAGTTTCTTTCTTCCTTCCCAATATACATGCCTTTTATTTCCCTTTCTTATCTTACTGAATTTGTTAGATTTCCAGGTATGAAGTGCACTAAAAGTGGTGAGAGTGAAGGAACATCCTTACTCGCTCCTGGTCCTAGCAGAAAAGTCACTAGCTCCTTTCCACTTAGCTTAATTTCAGCTGTACTTGTTTTATAACTGTTCTTTATCAAGTTGAGAAATTTCCCTCTATTCCTAATTTGCTGAAATGTTTTATGATGATTGAGTGTTAGATTTTGCCAAAGGCTTTTTCAGTATCTATTTTTATGATCTTATGATTTTTATTCTTTAGTCTGTTAATATGATAGATTACAGTAATTGATCATCAAATGTTAAAACATTGGGCAACTAATAAATCCTGCCTAGCCATAGGGCTTCCCTGGTGGCTCAGAGGTTAAAGTGTCTGCCTCCAATGCGGGAGACCCAGGTTCGATCCCTGGTTCAGGAAGATCCCCTGGAGAAGGAAATGGCAATCCACTCCAGTAGTCTTGCCTGGAGAATCCCATGGATGGAGAAGCCTAGTAGGTTATAGTCCATGGGGTCTCAAAGAGCTGGACATGACTAAGTGACTTCTCCTTCACCTTCAGTGATAGTGGATAATTATTTTTATACATTATTCAATTTTATATGTTAAATTTTTACTAAGGAATTTTATATTTATGCTACAAGAGGTACCAATCCATTGTTCCACTTTTTTGGAATTTTTTGTTTTGTTTTGTTTTGGTATTAGGATAATGTCTTTATAGAATGAATTATGAAATATTCTCTCTTATTTTCTCAAAGAGATTGTGAAGAATTGGTAAACCCAAGGAAGATGGTAGGTGTTGCA
The DNA here is from genome assembly GCA_917880005.1 of Nanger dama. Classification (NCBI taxonomy): domain Eukaryota; kingdom Metazoa; phylum Chordata; class Mammalia; order Artiodactyla; family Bovidae; genus Nanger; species Nanger dama. The sequence continues at coordinate 2,715,788 of CAKJTW010000073.1, read as the reverse complement.
AGAGGGCACAAGAGGGCAGACACACTGAAACCATACTCACAGCAAATGAGTCAATCTAATCACAATAGGACCAAAGCCTTGTCTAACTCAATGAAACCAAGCCGTGCCTGCTGGGCAACCCAAGACGGGCAGGTCATGGTGGAGAGGGCTGACAGAACATGGTCCACTGGAGAAGGAAATGGCAAGCTACTTCAGTATTCTTGCCTTGAGAACCCCATGAACAGTATGAAAAGGCAAAATGATAGGATACCAAAAGAGGAAATCCCCAGGTCATTAGGTGCCCAATATGCTACTGGAGATCAGTGGAGAAATAACTCCAGAAAGAATGAAGGGATGGAGCCAAAGTAAAAACAATACCCAGCTGTGGATGTGACTGGTGATAGAAGCAAGATATGATGCTGTAAAGACCAATATTGCCTAGGAACCTGGAATTTTATGTCCATGAATCAAAGCAAATTGGAAGTGGTCAAACAAGAGATAGCAAGGGTGAAAGACGACATTCTTGGAATGAATGAACTAAAATGGATGGGAATGGGTGAATTTAACTCAGATGACCATTATATCTACTACTGCAGGCAGGAATCCCTCAGAAGAAATGGAGTGGCCATCATGGTCAACAAAAGAGTTGGATGCAGTACTTGGATGCAATCTCAAAAACGACAGAATGATCTCTGTCTGTTTCCAAGACAAACCATTCTATATCACAGTTATCCAAATCTATGCCCCAACCAGTAATGTTGAAGAAGCTGAATTTGAACAGTTTTATGCAGACCTACAAGACCTTTTAGAACTAACACCCAAAAACGATGTCCTTTTCATTATAGGGGACTGGAATGCAAAAGTAGGAAGTCAAGAAACACCTGGAGTAACAGGCAAATTTGACCTTGGAATGCAGAATGAAGCAGGGCAAAGACTAATAGAGTTTTGCCAAGAAAATGCACTGGTCATAGCAAACACCCTCTCCCAACAACACAAGAGAAGACTCTATACATGGACATCACCAGATGATCAACACCGAAATCATATTGATTATGTTCTATGTAGCCAAAGATGGAGAAGCTCTATACAGTCAACAAAAACAAGACCAGGAGCTGACTGTGGCTCAGATCATGAACTCCTTATTACCAAATTCAGACTTAAATTGAAAGAAGTAGGGAAAACTGCTAGACTATTCAGGTATGACCTAAATCAAATCCCTTATGATTATACAGTGGAAGTGAGAAATAGATTTAAGGGCCTAGATCTGATAGATAGAGTGCCTAATGAACTATGGAATGAGATTCGTGACACTGTACAGGAGACAGGCATCAAGACCATCCCCATGGAAAAGAAATGCAAAAAAGCAAAATGGCTGTCTGGGGAGGCCTTAAAAATAGCTGTGAAAAGAAGAGAGGTGAAAAGCAAAGGAGAAAAGGAAAGATATAAGCATCTGAATGCAGAGTTCCAAATAATAGCAAGAAGAGATAAGAAAGCCTTCTTCAGTGATCCATGCAAAGAAATAGAGGAAAACAACAGAATGGGAAAGATTAGAGATCTCTTCAAGGAAATTAAAGATACCAAAGGAAAATTTCATGCAAAGATGGGCTCGATAAAGGACAGAAATGGTATGAACCTAACAGAAGCAGAAGATATTAAGAAGAGATGGCAAGAATACACGGAAGAACTGTACAAAAAGGATCTTCACAAACCAGATAATCATGATGATGTGATCGCTACTCTAGAGCCAGACATCCTGGAATGTGAAGTCAACTAGGCCTTAGAAAGCATCACTCTGAACAAAGCTAGTGGAGGTGATGGAATTCCAGTGGAGCTGTTTCCAATCCTGAAAAATGATGCTGTGAAAGTGCTGCACTCAATATGCCAGCAAATGTGGAAAACTCAGCAGTGGCCACAGGACTGGAAAAGGTCAGTTTTCATTCCAATCCCAAAGAAAGGCAATGCCAAAGAATGTTCAAACTACCTCACAATTGCACTCATCTCACATGCTAGTAAAGTAATGCTCAAAATTCTCCAAGCCAGGCTTCAGCAATACGTGAACCGTGAACTCCCTGATGTTCAAGCTGGTTTTAGAAAAGGCAGAGGAACCAGAGATCAAATTGCCAACACCCACTGGATCATCAAAAAAGCAAGAGAGTTCCAGAAAAACATCTATTTCTGCTTTATTGACTATGCCAAAGCCTTTGACTGTGTGGATCACAATAAACTGTGGACAATTCTGAAAGAGATGGGAATCCCAGACCACATAACCTGCCTCTTGAGAAATCTGTATGCAGGTCAGGAAGCAACAGTTAGAACTGGACATGGAACAACAGACTGGTTCCAAATAGGAAAAGGAGTACTTCAAGGCTGTATACTGTCACCCTGCTGTATGTAAAATATCCAGTGGGAGTTTGCTGTATGATCAGGTAAACCAAAGCCTGTGACAACCTGGAGGGATGGGATCAGGAGGGAAATGTGAGGGGGTTTCAGGAGGGATGGAGCACATGTATGCCTATGGCCAATTCATGTTGATATATTGGCAAAATCCATCACAATATTGTAAGGTGATTATCCTCCAGTTAAAACAAATAAATTTTAAAAATGAAATTAGTACTTTTCATTTAGGTTATCAAATTTGTGGATGTGAAATTTACATATTATTTATTTTTTATGCTTTAACATCCATGGACTCAGTAACAGTGGCTCCATTTACATTTCTGATGTTAGTAATTTGTGTCTTCTTTTTTTTTTTTCTTTTACCCTTAACCTGATCAGAAGTTTATTAACTTTATTTCTTATTTCAAAGAACCAGGTTCTATTTTCCTTGATTTTCTCTATTAATTTCCTGTTTTTAGTTTATTTGGTTTATGTTACAATGCTTAATATTAAATTTCTGCTTTCTTCAGATTGAATTTGCTCTTCTTTTTCTAATTTCTTGAGATGGACGGTTTGATTATTCATAGTATACCTTTCTCCTTTTCTAATATATGCGTTAAATGTGATAAACTTACTTCTAAGCACTGCTTTTGCCTTGTCTCACAAATTTTGAAATTCTGCATTTTCATTTTTATTTAGTTCATCATATTTTAAAATATCTCTTGAGATTTCTTTGACCATATGTTATTGGAAGTGTGATGTTTAATCTCCAAGTATTGTGGGATTTTCCAGCTATCTCTCTGTTATTGACTTCTAGCTTAATTTCTTTGTTGTCTGAGCATACCTTGTATGACATTTTTTCCCTTTTAATTTGTTAAAGTGCAGTATAAGGCCTAGAATATGGTGTAATTTGGTGAATGTTTCATATGAGCCTGAGAATAATGTGTATTCTGTGGTCAGTGGACGAAGTACTCTATAACTGTCAATTAAATTCAGTTGGTTGACAGTACTCTTCAGTTAAACTATGTCCTTATTGATTTTCTGTTTTCCAGTAAATAGATGGATAGTGAAGTTTCAGCAATAATAGTGGATTCATCTTTTTCTCCTTGTATCTTTATCAGTTTTTGCCTCATTTATTTTGATGTTCTGTGGTTAGGCATATACAGATTAAGGATTCTTATATCTTTTGGAGAATGGACCCCTTTATCATCATGTAATGCTTCTCTTTATACCTGGTAACTTCCCTTGATCTAAAATGTGGCTTTCCTTAAATTAACATAGTTATTCCAGCATTTATTTTTTTTTGATTAGTGCTGGCATGATATAACTTTATGCATCCCTTTGTTTTTAATATACTTATATCTTTAAATTTAAAATGAATTTCTTATAGTGGCATGTTAGGTTTTATTTTTTAATCCACTCTGACAGTCTCTGCTTTTAATTTATGTTTAGACTATTGACATTTATTTATTTATTTATTTTTAATTTATTTTAATTGGAGGCTAATTACAATTCTGTGGTGGTTTTGACATACAATGACATGAATCAGCCATGGGTGTACATGTGCTCCCCATCCTGACCCACCCTCCTGCCTCCTTCTGCATCCCATCCCTCAAGGTCATCCCAGTGCACCAGCCCTGAGCACCCTGTCTCATACATCAAACCTGGACAGGCTATCTATTTCACATATGATAATATACATGTTTTGAAGCTATTCTTTCAAATCATCGACCCTCACCTTCTCCCACAGAGTCTAAAAGCCTTTTATTTACATCTGTGTCTCTTTTGCTGTCTCACATATAGGGTCATTGTTACCATCTTTGTAAATCCCATATATATGCATTAATATACTGTATTGGTATTTTTCTTTTGACTTACTTCACTCTGTAAAATAAGCTCCAGTTTCATCCACCTCATTAGAATGGATTCAAATGCATTATTTTTAATAACTGAGTAATATTCCATTGTGTATATGTTCCACAACTTTCTTATCCATTCATTTGTCGATGGACATCTAGGTTGCTTCCATGTCCTGCCTATCTTAAACAGTGCTGTGATGAACATTGGGGTACATGTGTGTCTTTCAGTTCTGGTTTCCTCAGTGAATATGCCCAGCAGTGGGATTGCTGAGTCATATGGCAGTTCTATATCCAGTTTTTAAGGAATTTCCACACTGTTTTCCATAGTAGCTGTACTTGTTTGCATTCCCACCAACAAGGTAAGAGGGTTCCCTTTTCTGCACACCCTCTCCAGCATTTATTGTTTGTAGACTTTTGATGGCAGCCATTCTGACTGGCATGGGATGGTACCTCATTGTGGTTTTGATTTGTATTTCTCTCAAAATTAGTGATGTTGAGCATCTTTGCATGTGTTTGTTAGCCATCTGTATGTTTTGTTGGAGAAGTATCTGTTTAATTTTTGGCCCATTTTTTTGACTGGGTCGCTTATTTTTCTGGAACTGAGCTGCAGGAGTTGCTTGTATGTTTTTGAGATCAATTCTTTGAAAGTTGCTTCATTTGCTATTATTTTCTCCCATTCTGAAGGCTGTCTTTTCTCCTCGCTTATAGTTTTCTTTGTCGTGCAAAAGCTTTTAAGTTTAATTAGGTTCAATTTGTTTATTTTTCTTTTATTTTCATTACTCTGGGAGGTGAGTCATAGAGGATCCTGCTATGATTTACATCAGAGAGTGTTTTGCCTATGTTTTCTTCTAGGAGTGTCAGTTTCTGGTCTTCAGTTAAGATCTTTAATCCATTCTGAGTTCACGTTTGTGTATGGTGTTAGAAAGTGTTCTAGTCTCATTCTTTTTACAAGTGGTTGACCAGTTTCCCCAGTGCCACTTGTTAAAGACATTGTCTTTTCTCCATTGTATTTTTTTGCCTACTTTGTCAAAGATAAGGTGCCCCCAGGTGAGAGGATTTATCTCTGGGCTTTTTACTTTGTTCCATTGATCTATGTTTCTGTCTTTGTGTGAGTACCATACTGTCTTGATGACTGTGGCTTTGTAGTATAGTCTAAAGTCAGGCAGGTTGATTCCTCTAGTTCCATTCTTCTTTCTCAAGATTGCTTTGGCTATTCGAGGTTTCTTGGATTTCCATACAAATTGTGAAATTATTTGTTCTAACTCTGTGAAAAATACCGTTGGTAGCTTGATAGGGATTGTATTGAATCTATAGATTGTTTTGGGTAGTATATTCATTTTCACTACATTGATTCTTCTTATCTATGAACATGGTATATTTCTCCATCTATTTGTGTCATCTTTGATTTCTTTCATCAGTGTTTTATAGTTTTCTATATATAGGTCTTTCCTTTTTAGGTAGATTTATTCCTAAGTATTTTAGTCTTTTCATTGCAAAGGTGAATGGGATTGTTTGTTTAATTTCTATTTGTTTTCTCATTGTTAATGTATAGGAATGAAAGGGATTTCTGTGTGTTGATTTTGTATCCTGAAACTTTACTCATTCTATGCGGCTCCTATGATTTGAATGTTGGGGCATATAACATTGTCCTAGAGGTCTCTGAGGTTGTCCTTATTCATTTTAATTCATTTTTCTTTTTTCCTCTCTGCTTCATTTATTTCCAGCATTCTATCTTCCACCACACATATCTTATCTTCTGCCTCAGTTATTCTACTATTGGTTCCCTCTAGAGTGCTTTTGATCTCAGCTATTGAATTATTCATTATTGATTGACTTTTTATTTCTTCTAGGTCCTTGTTAAACATTTCTTGCATCTTCTCAATCCTCGTCTCTAGTCTCTTTATCTGTAACTGTATTTTGTTCTCAAGATTTTGGATCATCATCTTTACTATCATTATTTTGAATTCTTTTTCAGTTAAACTCCCTATCTTCTCCTCTTTTGTTTGGTATTGTGGGCTTTTATCATGTTCCTTTACCTGCTGAACATTTCTCTGCCTTTTCATATTGTTTAGGTTGCTGTGTTTGGGGTGGCCTTTCTGTATTTTGTAAGTTTGTGGTTCCTCTTTATTTTGGAGGTTTCTCCTTCTGGGTGGGTTTGCATGAGTGGCTTGTCAAGGTTTCTTGTTTAGGGAAGCTTCTGTCTGTGTTCTGGTGGATGGAGCTGGATCTCTTCTTTCTGGAGTGCAATGAAGTGTCCAGTCATGAGTTTTGAGGTGTCTATGGGTTTGGTGTGACTTTTGGCCATCTATATTTTTGTGATCAGAATTATGTTTCTGCATTGTTGGAGAATTAGCTCGGTATATCTTGCTCTGAAACTTGTTGGCTTTTGGGTGGAGCTTGGTTTCAATGTAGGTATGGAGGCTTTTGGATGAGGTCTTGTAGATTAATGTTCTGTGGAGTCAGGAGTTTTCTGGTATTCTTAAGTTTTGGATTGAAGCCTCCTGACTCTGGCTTTAAATCTTATTCTTACAGTAGCCTCAAGCCTTCTCCATCCATTCAGCACCAATGATAAAACATCTAGGTTAATGTTGAAAAGATTCTCCACAGTGGGGGACACCAAGAGAGGTTCACAGAGTTACATGGAGAAGAGAAGAAGGAGGAGGGAGATAGAGGTGACCAAAAGGAGAAAAAAAGGGAATCAAAAGTGGAGAGAGCAATCTGCCAATAATCAATTCCTTATTTGCTCTCCACAGTCTGGAACACTCAAAGAAGTTCATGGAGTTCCATACAGAAGAAGAGACAGAGAAAGGAGATAGAGGTGATCAGAAGGAGAGGAGGGGGAGTGAAAAGGAGAGTGACCAATCTAGCCTGAGATCAGTTCCCTATGTGTTTTCCACAGCCCAGAACACCCAAAGCGATTCACAGAGTTAAGTAGAGAAGAGAAGGGGGAGGGGAAGATAGAGGTGACCTGGGGAGAAAAGGCAGAGTCAAAAGGTGAGAGAGAAATCAAGCCAGTAATCACACTCGTAAGTAAAAGTGGGTACCGAAGATTGGATTCTTAAAGGTATAGAATTGATAACAAATACCAGAAGCAAAGATTAAACATCTAGAGTAGAGGTTAGACTCTGAAAAATACAGTATTAAAAAAAAATCGCAAAAGTTATAAAAAACATGTTTGGAATTTGCTTTAAAAATAGGGTCTTTTTTTTGGAAGGTAAAAGTAGGTTTTAAAAATGAGAATTAAAGGAGTAATAAAGAACTTAAAAATAAAAAATAAAGAAATTTAAAAGTGATAATAGTAAAATATATCTAAGAATTTATTTGGAGCTGTTGAGGGCAGTTTCAGATAGTTTTTGGTTCCAGCTTATACATCTTCTCAAGGTCTTTAGGTGTCTTCCAATGTAGCCAATGCTAACTACAGGGTTTTAATCTGTTGCACATGTCACTTCAAAAGAGTTTCCCTCTTTTTTGTTTATTTTGGCTTCCACTGTTTGCCAGTCTCTTCAATATATAACTTCTACCCTGACACAAGGGGGCGAAGGTGGTCATTTATTTAAGCTCACTTGTTCAATTGTGCTGAAGGGAGGGAGGAACACTGTAAACAAATATCATTGGCATGTGTAGGGAATGCTAACAGTGTCTGGGCCACATTGGGCTTGCCTTCACTGATGGCATGTGTGCTTTCCTGGTATACACTGATCAGGCTCCAGGTTGCTCTGGAGGGGAACTGTCTAAGATGGGCCTGGGTTGTGTATACTTCCCAGGTCTAAACCGCTCAGGTTCATGTTCTCTGGTACTCCATAAAAACAGACTCGGTTGGGCCTGCGTTTTGTGCCCTTCCCAGGTCTGAGCAGCTCAGGCGACCAGGTGCTTGGTAAGCACACACTCCACAGGTGGGGGTGGTGCGTCTTATCACCTCCTAAGTCCCAGGTGCTCAGTTTCCTGGGTGTGCAGTGGGGGTGCCATCTCAGGTGTGCTGTGTGTCTCCTCTGGGGAACTCATCTCTGACTGCAACCCTCCTGGTGTATGTCAACCACCCAGGATCCCAGGAAGACTTGGTTAGCAACTGGGAGCCTGCTTGCAGTTTGGTAGAGGATGCCATCTCTGGGGTCGACTTCGCCCCTTGCCTCCCTGCCTCTGGCAGGGGATGGGCTGGTCCATTGCCGGCCACCTCTCCTCTGGTATTCACTCAGTCCTTTGTTTTCTCTCTCTTTCCTCGTTTTTATTTATTTATTTTTTCTTCTCTCTCTCTGGCTATTCCAGGACTTAGGTTGCTATCTCACGTTAGCTCCCTCAGATTGCCCTCAGGGCATTCAGGCCCAGTCCTTACCCTAAGCAATGCAGCCCATGCCTCCCTGTTCAGCCCCCCGCTTGCTGGTGGTGGATGCAAGCATCTGGGCTACTTCTCTGCTGGGAGTTGCAGTTAGGTGCGTAATCTGTGGGTTTTATTTATTTTTTCCTCCTAGTTATGCTACCCTCTGAGATTCCAAAACTCCCCACAGACCCACTGGTGAGAGAGTTTCGTGATGTTTGGGACTTCTTCTCTTTACGACTCCCTCCCTGATATGGGTCTCTGTCCCTAAGTCTTTGTCTTTATTTTTATTTTTTTATATTTTGTCCTACCTCCTTCCAAAGACAATGGGCTGCTTTTCTGGGTGCCTGGTATCCTCTGCCAGTGTTAAGAAGTTGTTTAGTGGTCTTTGCTCAGCCTTCAAATTATCTTTTGATGAATTTGTTGGGGAGAAAGTGGTCTCCCTGTCCTATTCCTCTGCCATCTTAGGACGACCTGACTATTGACATTTACAGTGATTATTGATGTCTCTGGGTTAATATCTACCATCTTTTTTGATATTTTTCTATTCATTTTCCTGATTATTTATTTATTTTTTGTCTTTCACTCTTTGTGCCTTCTCTGATTTTGATTAAACATTTTATATGATTCATTTTTCTCTCTTATTGTATCAAATATTTCCAATTCCTCTTTCATGTCCCTTATAACACTGTTGTCATTCATTTAATTCATTCAAAGCTATAATTACTGAATACATTAAAGCCATTATTATTAAAAAAATATTATGTGTTAGAAATATAAAAATAAAAATATAAAAGAATATATAATAGAAATATGCATTTTTAATTTTAATTGGAGGTTAATTACTTTACAATATTGTATTGGTTTTGCCATACATCAACATAAATCTACCACGGGTATACACGTGTTCCCCATCCTGAACCCCCTCACACCTCCCTCCCCATACCATCCCTCTGGGTCATCCCAGTGCACCAGCCCCAAGCATCCTGTATCATGCATCAAACCTGGACTGGCGATTTGCTTCGTATATGATATTATAAGATGAAATATAAAATATTTTTATCTTTGTTTATTCCCCACAAATGATTTTCCTTGTCATATATATTTTCGAGTTTCTGACCTACATCATTTTTATTTTTGCTCAAGAATTTCTTTTAATATTTCTAGCAAGTCAGGTCTAGTAGCAACAAATTCCTTCTTTATTTTCTCTTAGAAATTCTATTTCTCCTTTACTTTTGAAAAAATAATTGCATTGGATGCAAAATTATAGAGTTTTATAGCTTTATCTTTCAAACTTCCGATATTGCATTCTACTCTCTTCTTGCATGTATGGAGTTTGCTCAAGAATTTAAAAATATAGTGATTTTATATTTCTCTACATTACAATGATCACCATGAGGTCTAATTACCATCTGTCACCATAAAATGTTATTACTATATTCCCTATGTTTTACATTTTATCACAGTGATTCATTTATTTTGTGTGTACCTCTTAATCCTCCTCACCTACTTCATTCTTTTTCAACCCCAACCCCCTAACTTCTGTCATTCATCTCTTTGTTCTCTGTGTTTATGAGTTTGAGTCTCTTTTTATATTTGTTCCTTTGTTTCATTTTCCCCCCAGGATTCCACATATAAGTGAAACTATATGGTATCAAACGTACAAACTTTCTACTGGGCTTCCCTGTGACTCAGATGGTAGAGAATCTGTCTGCAATACAGGAGACCTGGTTTTGATCCCTGGGTCAGGAAGATCCCCTAGAGAAGGGAATGGCAACCCACTCCAGTATTCTTGCCTGCAGAGTTCCATGGACAAAGGAGCTGGTGGGCTACAGTCCATGGGGTCACAAGGAGTCGGACATGACTGAGCGACTAACAGATACAAACTTTCTATGTTGCAAACTTCAACACCCAGTTATTTCAAATGGCAAGATTTGCTTATTTTTATAGTTGAGTAGTATTCCATTTGGAGATGGCAATGGCAACCCACTCCAGTACTCGTGCCTGGAAAATCCCATGGACGGAGGAGCCTGGTGGGCTGACATCTATGAGGTTGCACAGAGTCGGACACAACTGAGCGATTTCACTTTCACTTTTCACTTTCATGCATTGGAGAAGGCAATGGCAACCCACTCCAGTGTTCTTGCCTGGAGGATCCTAGGGATGAGGGAGCCTGGTGGGCTGCCGTCTATGGGGTCACACAGAGTCGGACATGACTGAAGCGACTTAGCAGCAGTAACAGCAGCAGTAGCAGCAGTATTGCATTATCTTCTTCGCATTTTAATCCATTTATCTATTATTTGATATGTTGACTACATCCATATCTTGGCTATTGTAAATAATGCTGCAATGAACACAGGGAGAGCATATATTTTTCATTAGTCTTTTTGATTCTTCAGAAAAACAGCCAGAAACAGAATTGCTGGATTGTATGGTAGCTCTTTCTTAAATTTTTGAGGGAACTCCATACTGTTTCCCATAGTGGTGGAACCAATTTATTTTCCTACCAATAGTGTCCAGGTTTCCCCTTTTCCACACCCTCATCTACACTTGCTATTTCTATTTTTTGGGTTGCAAAGAGTGGGACACGACTGAGTGACTGAACTGAACTGAACTGATTACTTATTGATGGTTTTCATCAATACCTCCCTCCATCTCAGAATCTTAAGTAGGCTCTTAGTGATTTTAATATTTTACATTTAAGTCTTTAATCCATTTTGAGTTTATTTTTGTATATGGTTTTAGGGAATTTTTAATTTCCAACCATCTCATTCTCTGTCATCCTCTTCTCCTCCCTCCTTCAAACTTTCCCAATATCAGGGTCTTTTCAAATGAGTCAGCTCTTTTTATAAGCCAGCCAAAGTGTGAGTTTCAGCTTCAGCATCAGTCCTTCCAGTGAATATTCAGGACTGATTTCCTTTAGAATGAACTGGTTGGATCTCCTTGCAGTCCAAGGGATTCTCAAGAGTCTTCTCCAACATCACAGTTCAAAGCATCAGTTCTTCTGTGCTTGGCTGACTTTATAGTCCAGATCTCACATCCACACATGACTACTAGAAAAACCATAGCCTTGACTAGATGGACCTTTGTGAGCCAAGTAATGTCTCTGCTTTTTAACATGCTGTCTAGGTTGGTCATAACTTTTCTTCCAAAGAGTAACTGTATTTTAATTTCATGGCTGCTGTCACCATCTGCAGTGATTTTGGAGCCCAAGAAACTAAAGTGAATCACTCTTTCCACTGTTTCCCCATGTATTTGTCATGAGGTGATGGGGCAAGATGTCATGATCTTAGTTTTCTGAATGTTTAGCTTTAAGCCAAATTTTTCACTCTCCTCATTCACTTTCATCAAGAGGATCTTTAGTTATTCTTCGCTTCCTGCCATAAGGGTTGTGTCCTCTGCATATCTGAGGTTACTGATATTTCTCCCAGCAATCTTGATTCCAGCTTGTGATTCTTCCAGTCCAGCATTTCTCATGATGCACTCTGCATAGAAGTTAAATAAGCAGGATGACAATATACAGCCTTGATGTACTCTTTTCTCTATTTGGAACCAATCTGTTGTTCCATGTCCAGTTCTAAAGTTGCCTCCTGACCTGCATACAGGTTTCTCAAGTGGCAGGTCAGGTGATCTGGTATTCCCATCTCTTTCAGAATTTTCCACAGTTTGTGGTGATCCATGCAGTCAAAGTCCTTGCTATCGTCAATAAAGCAGAAATAGATGGGTTTTTTTCTGGAACTCTCTTGCTTTTTCAATGATCCAGTGGATGTTGCCAATTTGATCTCTGGTTCTTCTGCTTTTCTAAAACCAGCTTGAACATCTGGTAGTTCATGACTCACTTACTGTTGAAGCTTGGCTTGGGGAATTTTGAGCATTACTTTACTAGCTTGTGAGATGAGTGCAATTGTGTGGTAGTTTGAGCATTCTTTGGCATTGCCTTTCTTTGGGATTGGAATGAAAACTGACCTTTTCCAGTCCTATGGCCACTGCTGAATTTTCCAAATTTGCTGGCACATTAAGTGCAGCACTTCCACAGCATCATCTTTTAGGATTTGAATTAGCTCAACTGGAATTCTATCACTTCCACTAGCTTTGTTCATAGTGACACTTCTTAAGGCCCACTTGACTTCACATTCCAGGATGTCTGGTTCTAGGTGAGTGATCATACTATCATGGTTATCTGGGTTGTGAAGATCTTTTTGCATAGTTCTTCTGTGTATTCTTACCACCTTTTCTTAATATCATCTATTTCTGTAGATCCATACCATTTCTGTCCTTTATTGAGCACATTTTTGCATGACATGTTCTCTTGGTATCTCTGATATTCTTGAAGAGATCTCTAGTCTTTCTCATTCTATTGTTTTCCTCTATTTCTTTGAAAAGATGTCCTTTTCATTATAGGAGACTGCAATGCAAAAGTAGGAAGTCAGGAAACACCTGCAGTAACAGACAAATTTAGTCTTGGAGTATGGAATGAAACAGGGAAAAGGCTATTAGAGTTTTGCCAAGTGAATGCATCAGTCATACAAAACACCCTCTTCCAACAACACAAGAGAATACCCTACACATAGACATCATCAGTTGGTCAATACCGAAATCTGCTTGACTATATTCTTTGCAGCCAAAGATGGAGAAAATCTATAGTCGGCAAAAAGACTAGGAGCTGACTGTGGCTCAGATCATGAACTCCTTATTGCCAAATTCAGACTTAAATTGAAGAAAGTAGGGAAAACCACTCGACCATTCAGGTATGACCTAAATCAAATCCCTTACGATTATACAGTGGAAGTGAAAAATAGATTCAAGGGATTAGAACTGATAGACAGAATGCCTGATGAACTATGGATGGAGGTTCATGACATTGTACAGGAGGCAGTGATCAATATCATCCCCAGGAAAAAGAAATGCAGAAAAGCAAAATGGCTGTCTGAGGAGGCCTTACAAATAGCTGTGCAAAAGAGACAAGTAAAAAACAAAGAAAAGGAAAGATATACCCATTTGAATTCAGAGGGCAGCATTTTTATTTTTTTGATAGCTTCCTTCACTGTGCAAAAGCTTTGAATTCTACTTTGTCTCATTTTTTTATGCTTTTGTTTCCCTTTCCTGAGGATATATATCCTAAAATATATATTATTAAAACAAATGTCAAAAAGTGTACTGCTTATGATTTATTCTAAGGAGTTTTATGGTTTTAATATCTTACATTTAATTCTTTAATCCATTTTGCATTTGTTTTTGTATATGATCTTAGGGAATTTGTAAGTTCATTTTAAAATTAAAGCACCACTTGTTGAAGAGACTGTCTTCTCCATTGTATATTCTTGCTTCCTTTGCACAAGATTAACTCACCATAGACGTGTGGGTTTATTTCAGGGCTTAAAATCATGTTCCTTTGACCCATGCTGTACAGCTTTTATTATTGAAGATTTGTAATATAGGCTGTAATCAGGGAGCAGCCTTCAGTTTTCTTCTTTTTCTCAATGTTGTTTTGGCTATGTAGGGTTTTTGTGTTTCCATACAAATTTCAGAATTAGTTATTCACATTCAGTGAAAATTTCCATTTGTATTTTGACAAGAATAGCACTGAAATTTTAGATTGCCTTCAGTAGTATGGTCGTTTTAACAATACTAATTCCCCAATCTTTGAGCATGGTATATCTTTCCATTAATTTATGTCATCTACAATTTTTTTCATCAGTGCCTTACAGTTTTTCAAGTATAGGTTTTTAAATCTCCTTGGTTAGATTTATTCCTAAGTATTTATTTTCAATTCAATTGTAAATGGAAGTGTTTTCTTAATTTCTTCTTCTGATAGATTATTGCTAGTCTATAGAAGTGCAGGACTTCCCCAGTGGCTCAGATGGTAAAGAATCTGCTTGTAGTGCAGGAGACCCAGGTTTGATCCCTAGGTCACGAAGATCCCCTGGAGAAGGGAATGGTTACCCATTCCAGTGTGCTTACCTTGTGGGCTCCTGTCCATGGGATCACAAAGAGTCAGACATGACTGAGCAATTAACACTTACCTAGAAGTGCAACATATTTCTGTGTATTAATTTTGTGTCCTACCACTCTACTGAATTCATAAATTAGTTCTAATTTATTTATAGTTTTTTTGGCATCTACAAAATTTTCTATCAGTAAATACTGACAACTTTAATTCTTACTTTAAAATTTGAATTAACTTTATAGCTTTTTCCTCGTTACTGTGGCTAGAACTTCCATTACTATGTTTTCTTTTTAATTAATTTATTTTAATTGGAGGCTAATTACTTTATAATACTGTAGTGGTTTTTGCCATAAATTGTGTTAAATAAGCATCCTTGTCTTGTTCATGAACTTAGAGGAAATTTATTCAGCTTTTCACTGATGAGAATGATGTTGCTGCTGCTAAGTCCCTTCAGTCATGTCTGACTCTGTGAGGCCCCCTAGATGGCAGTTCACCAGGCTCCCCCATCCCTGAGATTCTCCAGGCAAGAACACTGGAGTGGGTTGCCATTTCCTTCTTCAATGCATGAAAGTGAAAAGTGAAAGTGAAGTCGCTCAGTCGTATCCGACTCTTAGCGGCCCCATGGACTGGAGCCCACCGGACTCCTCCATCCATGGGATTTTCCAGGCAAGAGTACTGGAGTGGGTTGCCATTGCCTTCTCTGGAGAATGATGTTAGCTACGGGCTTATTTTATATGACCTTTATTATTTTGAAGAATTTTTCTCTATACCAACTCTTTTGAGAATTTTGATTGTATAGCCTGTGCTCAAGGACAATCTAGAGGGATAGGGTGGGGAAAGAGGTGGGAGGGGGGTTCAACATGGGGGGCGACACATGTATACCTCTGGCAGATTCATGTTGCTGTACAAAAAAAACCATCACAGTATTGCAAAATAGTTATTCTCCAATTCAAATAAATAAATTAATTTTAAAAATGAATGTATGTTGCACTTTTTAAAACAACTTTTTTCATATATTGAGGTTATTTGTATACAATTTTTATTCTTTAATTCATTAATGTGGTATATCACATTGATTGATTCACAAATACTTAACCTTCTTTGCATCTCTTAGATACAATTCACTTGACTATGGAGTACGATCCTTTTAATGTATTGTTTGATTCAGTTTGCTAATATTTTATTGAAGATTGTTGCATCTATTTTCTTCAGTGATATTGGCATATGTTTTCGCATTTTGTCGTAGTTTGTCTGATTTTGCTATCAGGTGATACTGCCTTTATAGAAAGGCTTCAAAGGTGTTCCTTTTGCATTTTGGGGAAATACTTTGGAAAGGATAGTTATTAACTCCTCCTTAAATTTTAGAATTTATCTGTCAAGACTTCAGGTCCTGGACTTTTGTTGGGAGAGTTTATCTTATGGATTCTATTTCATTACTGCAAATGAGTCTTTCCATATTTTGAATTTCTTTCACATTCAGCGGGGAAATTTTATATTTCTAGGTATTTATCCAGTTATTCCAGGGTGTCTATTTTATTGATTTATGATTTTTCACTGTATTCTCTTATGATCCTTTGAATTTCTGTGGTGTTGATTATAACTTCTATTTGATTTTATTGATTTGAGACCTTTTATCTTGATGATGAGTCCAGATAGAGGTTTAGCCTTTCAAAGAACTTGTTCATAGTTTCTTTGATCTTTAAATTATTTTTTTGTTTCTATTTACTTCATTTTTGCTTTGATTTTTATTATTTATTTCTGTCTACTACATTTTGGCCTTGCTCGTTCTTTTTTTTCTGGCTCTTTTAGGTATAAACTTAGGCTATTTAATAGTCATTTCCTTTATTTCCTGGGGTGGATTTACATTGCTATAAACTTCCCTCTTTGAATGGCTTTTGCTCTGCCTTAAAAATTTGAGGTCATTGTATTTCCATTTCATTTGTCTTTGGATATTTTTTGATTTCCTCTTTGATTTCTTCAGTGACTCATGAACTATTTAATAGAAGATTGTTTAAGCTCTATGAGTTTGCTTATTAAAGTTTTTTTTTTTTTTTCCTTTCTTGTGGTTGATTTCTAGTTTCATTACATTGTGGCTGGAAAAGATGCTTGATGAGTTCAATCACCTTAGATTTACTGAGATTTGTTTAGTGGCCAAAGATGTGATTTGCTCTGGAGAATGTTCCAGGTGCCCTTGAAAAGAATGTGTATTTTGTTGTTTCTGGATGGAACGCTGTATACACACGCACACACACACACACACACACATATACATACATACATACATATATACATAGTCCATCTGTTCTAATGCATTGTTTAAAGGCAGTGTTTCCGTATTGATTTTCTGTCTGAATGACCTGTCCTTTGATGTAAGTGAAGTGTTGAAGTCTCCTACTACTCTTGTCTTATTATTAATTTCTCTCTTTTTGTTTTTTAATATTTACTTTACGTCCATTTGTTTCTCTGTTGGCTCCATTTACAGTTACAATTGTTATATATTCTTGTCAGATCATCCCCTTGATTATTATGTAATGTGTTTCTTTATAGTATTTGTTTCAAAATCTATTCTGTCTCACACAAGTATTGCTACTTTAGCTTTCATTTTACTTCCATTTTGCTCAGAATATCCTTTGCCATCTCCTTACTTTCAGTCTGTGACATCTTCATATCTAAAGTGATCTTGTAGGTAAATATATGACTCATTTTAAAATCCATTGAGCCACTATAGAGTGGCCTTTTGACTGGTGCATTTAGTCCATTTACATTTAAAGTAATTACTGATAGTTATATACTTATTTTCCTTTTCCCCTGATTTTTTGTAGTTATTTTCTTTTTTGCTCCTTTCTTCTTTCTTTGCCTCCTTCCCTTGTGATTTCATGACTATATTAGTGTTATTTTTTTATGTTTGTCCATTATAGGTTATTGTGTGTTGTTTCCACTGGGGTTCATATATAACAACAAATATTTATAGGTGACTAAGCTGGTGATCTCTCAAATTCAATCTCATTTTATCAACTCTACATTTTTATGTACTACACACATTTTATGTTTTTCATGTCATATTTTTGCATCTTTTAATTTTGTGCATTCCTTAGCTATATATTGTGAATCAGATGGTTTTACTACTTTTGTCTTTTAACCTTTATAATAGTTTTACAGAGAGCTGATCTATCTTTATTGTATAGTTTTCTTTACACATCAGACTGTTTCTTTCCTAAGTTTTATATTTTTACATGTGCTGTTTTCTACTTAAAGCAGCCCCTTTATCATTTGTTATAAAGCTGATTTAGAGGCTCTGAATACCTTCAGCTTTTGCTTCTCTGCAGAATTATTTATATCTCTTTCAAATCTGAATGATACCCTTACTGGACAGAATATTCTTAGTGGTAAAACTTTTCCCCCTCTAATTGTGTGAAAAATACTATATTACTCCCTCTGGCATGCCAAAGTATCTGTTGAAAGTCACCTGATGATTTTATGGGAAGTCCCTTGTACATAACTACTTGCTTTTTCTTTCTTGCTTTTAATATTTTTTATCTTCATATTTGTCATTTTAATTACAATGTGTCTTGGTATATACTTCTTTGGGTTGATCTTCTTTGAGTTTCTCTATACTTCTTGAACATGGATATCTGGTTTTTCCAAGTTAAAGAACATTACAGCTATTGTTTCTTCAAGTAAGATTTCTCCCCTTTCTCTCTCTTTTCTCCTGGGACCTCTATAAAACAAATATTATTGTGTTTGATATCATCTAAGAAGTCTCATGCTCTCCACATTTTCTTGAATTCATTTTTTTTTTTTTTTGGTTTATCTTGTGTGATTTCTACTACTCTCCCAGTTTTCTGATGTTTTCCTTCGTGGTGTCTAGTCTACTGATGTTTCCTTCTATTATTATTAATTTTTTTAAATTTCAATTATTATATTGGTCAGCTCTGTTTTTAAAATGCGTTTTCTAGCTTATTGTTAAACTTCTTACTGTGTACACTTGTTCTTCTCCTGAGTACACTGAATAACTTTGTGACCATTATCTTGAACTCTTTATCAGATAGATTGCTTATCTACACTTTCCTTAGTTCTTTTAGGGGATTTCATCTTGTTCCTTCA
This sequence comes from Nanger dama, assembly GCA_917880005.1. NCBI lineage: Eukaryota > Metazoa > Chordata > Mammalia > Artiodactyla > Bovidae > Nanger > Nanger dama. The sequence continues at coordinate 2,697,211 of CAKJTW010000073.1, read as the reverse complement.
TTTGGAATGTATTATTCTATTGTCTCATTTTGCTTAATTCTCTGTTTTCATTTCTATGTATTAGATAGGTTGGCTTTATTTCCAAATTTTTGAGAAGTGACATTATGTAGGGCAAGTCCTATAGGTCTAAGCATCACACTTTTCTATGGTCACCAGAGATATATACTCTAGAAGTGGGTCCTTTGTGGACTGCATGGATAATTCTCTTGTGGCAAGGTTGGGTGTATTGGTAGGTAAGATTGGTCTCTGGACCATTTGACTGCTAGGCCTTATCTCATGCAGTGGCTGCTGGCCTGCTGGTGAATTGGGCTGGTGCCTGGGTTAGTTTGCATTGGGGTCTGGGGCAGTCTCAAAGACTGTAGTAGTAGTCCTCTGGTATGTAGGACTGAGTCCCAGGGAGGCTGTCTACACAGCTTATGTGACCAGGTGTTGATGCTGTCCCATTGGTGGGCATGGCTGTGTCTTAGGGCAGTTAGTATGCAACCTTGAGGGTCCTGTTGCTGGTGCTAGTCTGCTGGTTGGTGGGGTTTGGTCATGGGTAGTCAGTTGGAGAGCCTGGGGAAGCCAAAGGTGGGGAGATAGAAAAAAAAAAACAAAACAGTTAAATAAACAAATACATATGATACATATAATGATGAAAAGTGTTATAAAGAAAATAATTAAGGGGATCCAGAGTGGGGGATGGGTGGCAATTTTAAATAAAGTTAAATGTGACCCTATCATTCAAGGGATTCCCAGCTTAGTGATTGTTTGAATCACTATGTTTGATGAAAGAATGAATAGGTTGGCTACTATTCAATCCCTGTTTAATGTTCTTCTCATTCCATACTGGCTCAACCTAGGATGAGTGGTAAAAATTAAATAGAGCAATTTGGCACCATTACATTTTAGATCTTGTGGTGCTGCATATGTGGGACCTGATGACTCAGTGGCCTAACTGAGCTTTTTGTGTAGTTCCCAGGAGTCTCTTGCGAGTTACAGATTACTCGACTTGTACTTTCATGATCCTATATTTCTGGCTCTTGAAACATATCCTTGCTGGAATATTTGTTTATTTCCTAGATGCTAAAGGTCTCCTACTCAACATTCAAAGCTCTTACCCAGAAATGTAACAAGCTTCAGCCAATGGTGGTTGCAGTATTCCTTCTGGTAATCCATCTCTGGGATACTGGAAAGTGAAGTCGCTCAGTCGTGTCTGATTCTTTGTGACCCCATGGACTATAGCCTACCAGGCTCCTCTGTCCTTGTGATTCTCCAGGCAAGAGTACTGGAGTGGGTTGCCATTTCCTTCTCCAGGGGATCTTTCAGACCCAGGGATCGAACCCAGGTCTCACACATTGCGGGAGATGCTTTACTATCTGAGCCACCAGGGAAGCCCTATGGGATATTAGGAAGCAAATTTGTAGTCACTAAGTTGTTCTTGTTCAGTCTCTCAGTCATGTTCAACTCTTTGTAATCCCATGGGCTATGGCATGACAGGCTTCCCAGTCCTTCATCATCTCCCAGAGCTTGCTTGAACTCATGTCCATAGAGTCGGTGATGTCATCCAACCATCAGATCCTCTTTTGTCCCCTTCTCCTCCTTCCTTCACTTTTTCCCAGCATCAGGGTCTTTTCTAAAGAATCAGCTCTTCACATCAGGTAACCAAGGTATTGGAGTTTCAGCTTCAGCATCAGTCTTTCCAATGAATATTAAGGATTTATTTCCTTTAGGATGGACTGGTTGGATCCCCTTGCAGTCCAAGGGACTCTCAAGAGTCTTTTCCAACAACACAGTTCAAAAGCATCAATTCTTTGGTGCTCAGCCTTCTTTATGGTCCAATTCTCACATCCATACATGACTACTGGAAAAACCATAGCTTTGACTATGTGGACTTTTGTTGGCAAAATAATGTCTCTGCTTTTTAATATGCTATCTAAGTTTGCCATAACTTTTTTCCAAGAGCAAGCATCTTTTAATTTCATGGCTGCAGTCAACATCTGCAGTGATATTGGAGTCCATAAAAAAAAATCTGTATGTCTGAGGTTATTGATATTTCTCCTCGCTATCTTGATTCCAGCTTGTGCTTCATCCAGACTAGCATTTAGCATGATGTACTCTACTACTACTACTACTAAGTCGCTTCAGTCATGTCTGACTGTGTGCAACCCCATAGACGGCAGCCCACCAGGCTCCCCCATGCCTGGGATTCTCCAGGCAAAAACTGGAGTGTATTGCCATTTCCTTCTCCAATGCATGAAAGTGAAAAGTGAAAGGAAAGTCACTCAGTCATGTGTGACCCTTAGCGACCCATGGACTGCAGCCTACCAGGCTCCTCCATCCATGGGATTTTCCAGGCAAGAGTACTGGAGTGGGGTGCCATTCTGCATATAAGCTAAATAAGCAGGGTGAAAATACACAGCCTTGGCATACTCTTTTCACAATTTTGAACCAGTCCATTGTCCATGGCTGGTACTAACCATTGTTTCTTGATCTGCATACAGGTTTTGCAGCAGGTAGGTAATGTGGCCTGGTCTTCCCATCTCTTAAAATTTTTTTTTTCCATCTTTTATGTTTTTCTTTTTTACTTTACAATATTCTATTGGTTTTGCCATACATCAACATGAATCTGCCATGGCCATACACATGTTCCCAATTCTGAACCCCCCCTCCAACCTCCCTCCCCATACCACCTCTCTGGGTTATCCCAGTGCACCAGCCCCAAGCATCCTGTATCCTGCATCGAACCTAGACTGGCAATTCGTTTCTTATATGATGTTCTACATATTTCAATGCCATTCTCCCAAATCATCTCACCCTCTGCCTCTCCCACGGAGTCCAAAATACTTTTCTATACATCTATGTTTCTTTTGCTGTCTCGCATACAGGGTTATCATTATCATCTTTCTAAATTCAATATATATGTGTTAGTATACTGTATTGGTGTTATTCTTTATGACTTACTTTACTCTGTATAATTGGCTCCAGTTTCATCCATCTCATTGAATGGATTCAAATGTATTCTTTTTAATGGCTGACTAATACTCCATTATGTATATGTACCACAGCTTTCTTATCCATTCATCTGCTGATGTACATCTAGGTTGCTTCCATGTCCTGACTATTATAAACAGTGCTATGAGGAACATTGGGGTACACATGTCTCTTTTGATTCTGGTTTTCTCAGTGTGTATGCCCAACAGTGGGATTGCTGGGTCATATGGCAGTTCTATTTCCAGTTTTTTAAGGAATCTCCACACTGTTCTCCATAGTGACTGTACTAGTTTGCATTCCCACCAACAGGGTAAGGGGGTTCCCTTTTCTCCACACCCTCTCCAGCATTTATTGCTTGTAGACTTTTGGATCACAGCCATTCTGACTGGCATGAAATGGTACCTCACTGTGGTTTTTATTTGCATTTCTCTGGTAATGAGTGATGTTGAGCCTCTTTTCATGTGTTTGTTAGCCATCTGCATGGCTTCTTTGGAGAAATGTCTGTTTAGTTCTTTGGCCCATTTTTTGATTGGGTCGTTTGTTTTTCTGGAATTGAGCTTCAAGAGTGGTTTGTATATTTTTGAGATTGGTTGTTTGTCAGTTGCTTAATTTCCTATTATTTTCTCCCATTCTGAAGGCTGTCTTTTCACCTTTCTTATAGGTTCTTTTGTTCTGCAGAAGCTTTTAATTTTAATTAGATCCCATTTGTTTATTTTTGCTTTTATTTCCAGTATTCTTGGAGGTGGGTCATAGAGGATCCTGCTGTGCTGTATGTCAGAGAGTGTTTTGCCTATGTTCTCCTCTAGGAGTTTTATAGTTTCTGGTCTTATGTTTAGATCTTTAATCCATTTTGAGTTGATTTTTGTGTATGGTGTTAGAAAGTGTTCTAGTTTCATTCTTTTACAAGTGGTTGACCAGCTTTCTCAGCACCAGTTGTTAAAGAGATTGTCTTTTCTCCATTGTACATTCTTGCCTCCTTTGTCAAAGATAAAGTGTCCATAGGTGTGTGGATTTATCTCTGGGCTTTCTATTTTGTTCCATTGATCTATAGTTCTGTTCTGTGCCAGTACCATACTGTCTTGATGACTGTGGCTTTGTAGTAGAGCCTGAAGTCAGGTAGGTTGATTCCTCCAGTTCCATTCTTCTTTCTCAAGATTGCTTTGGCTATTCGAGGTTTTCTGTATTTCCGTACAAATTGTAAAATTATTTGTTCTAGCTCTGTGAAAAATACCGTTGGTAGCTTGATAGGGATTGCATTGAATCTATAGATTGCTTTGGGTAATATACTCATTTTCACTATATTGATTCTTCTGACTCATGAACATAGTATGTTTCTCCATCTATTAGTGTCCTCTTTGATTTCTTTCACCAGTGTTTTATGGTTTTCTGTATATAGGTCTTTAGTTTCTTTAGGTAGATATATTCCTAAGTATTTTATTCTTTCATTGCAATGGTGAATGGAATTGTTTCCTTAAGTTCTTTTCTATTTTCTCATTATTAGTGTATAGTAATGCAAGGGATTTCTGGGTGTTGATTTTATATCCTGCAACTTTACTGTATTAATTGATTAGCTCTAGTAATTTTCTGGTGGAATCTTTAGGGTTTTCTATGTAGAGGATCATGTCATCTGCAAACAGTGAGAGTTTTACTTCTTTTCCAATTTGGATTCCTTTTATTTATTTATTTTTTTTTCTGCTCTTATTGCTGTCGCCAAAAATTCCAGAACTGTGTTGAATAGTAGTGGTGAAAGTGGGTACCCTTGTCTTCTTCCTGACTTTAAGGGAAATGCTTTCAGTTTTTCACCACTGAGGAGAATGTTTGCTGTGGGTTTGTCATACATGGCTTTTATTATGTTATGGCATGTTCTTTTTAGTTCTGCTTTCTGGATAGTGTTTATCATAAATGGATGCTAAATTTTGTCAAAGGCCTTCTCTGCATCTATTGAGAATCATATGGCATTTATTTTTCAATTTGTTAATGTAGTGTATTACATTGATTAATTTGTGAATATTGAAGAATCCTTTCATCCCTGGGATAAAGCCCACTGGGTCATGGTGTATGATCTTTTTAATGTGTTGTTGGATTCTGATTGCTAGAATTTTGTTAAGGATTTTTGCATCCTTGTTCATCAGTGATATTGGCCTGTAGTTTTCTTTTTTTGTGTGGCATCTTTGTCAGGTTTTGGTATTAGGGTGATGGTGGCCTCATAGAATGAGTTTAGAAGTTTACCTTTCTCTGCAACTTTCTGGAAGAGTTTGAGTAGGATAGGTGTTAGTTCTTCTCTAAATTTTTAGTAGAATTCAGCTGTGAATCCGTCTGGACCTGGGCTTTAGTTTGCTGGAAGATTTCTGATTGCAGTTTCAATTTCCATGCTTGTGATGGGTCTGTTAAGATTTTCTATTTCTTCCTGGTTCAGTTTTGGAAAGTTATACTTTTCTAAGAATTTGTCCATTTCTTCCACGTGGTCCATTTTATTGGCATATAATTGCTGATAGTAGTCTCTTATGATCCTTTGTATTTCTGTGTTGTCTGTTGTGATCTCTCCATTTTCATTTTTAATTTTATTGATTTGTTTTTTCTCCCTTTGTTTTTGATGAGTCTGGCTAATGGTTTGTCAATTTTATTTATCCTTTCAAATAACCAGCTTTTGGCTTTGTTGATTTTTGCTATGGTCTCTTTTGTTTCTTTTGCATTTCTTTCTGCCCTAATTTTTAAGATTTCTTTCCTTCTACTAACCCTGTGGTTCTCCATTTCTTCCTTTTCTAGTTGCTTTAGGTGTAGAGTTAGGTTATTTATTTGACTTTTTTCTTGTTTCTTGAGGTATGCCTGTATTGCTATGAACTTTCCCCTTAAAACTGCTTTTACAGTGTCCCATAGGTTTTGGGTTATTGTGTTTTCATTTTCATTAGTTTCTATGTATATTTTGATTTCTTTTTGATTTCTTCTGTGATTTGTTGGTTATTCAGCAGCATGTTGTTCAACCTCCATATGATGGAATTTTTAATAGTTTTTCTCCTGTAATTGAGATCTAATCTTACTGCATTATGGTCAGAAAACATGTTTGGAATTATTTCAGTTTTTTTGAATTTACCAAGGTTAAATTTATGGCACAGAATATGATCTATCCTGGAGAAGATTCCATGTGCACTTGAGAAAAAGGTGAAATTCATTGTTTGGGAGTGAAATGTCCTATAGATATCAATTAGGTCTAACTGCTCTATTGTATAATTTAAAGTTTGTGTTTCCTTGTTAATTTTCTGTTTAGTTGATCTATCCATAGGTGTGACTGGGGTATTAAAGTCTCCCACTATTATTGTGTTATTGTTAATTTCCCCTTTCATACTTGTTAGCATTTGTCTTACATATAGTGGTGCTCCTATGTTGGGTGCATATATATTTATAATTTTTATATCTTCTTCTTGGATTTATCCTTTGATCATTATGTAGTGTCCTTCTTTGTCTGTTTTCACAGCCTTTGTTTTAAAGTCTATTTTATCGGGTATGAGTATTGCTACTCCTGCTTTCTTTTGCTCTCTATTTGCATGGAATATCTTTTTGAAGCCCTTCAATTTCAGGCTGTATGTGTCCCTTGTTTTGAGTTGAGTTTCTTGTAGACAACAAATATAAGGGTCTTGTTTTTGTATCCATTCAGCCAGTCTTTGTCTTTTGGTTGGGGTTTTCAACCCACTTATGTTTAAAGTAATTATTGATAAGTATGATCCCGTTGCCATTTACTTTATTGTATTGGGTTCATGTTTCAGTTCAGTTCAGTTGCTCAGTCATGTTCAACTCTTTGTGACCCCATGAATCGCAGCATGCCAGGCCTCTCTGTCCATCACCAACTCCCGGATCTCCTTGCAGTCCAAGGGACTCTCAAGAGTCTTCTCCAACACCACAGTTCAAAAGCATCAATTCTTCGGTGCTCAGCTTTCTTCACTGTTCAACTCTCACATCCATACATGACCACTGGAAAAACCATAGCCTTGACTAGACAGACCTTTGTTGGCAAAGTAATGTCTCTGCTTTTCAATAATGCTATGTAGGTTGGTCATAACTTTTTGGGTTTATACACTCTTTTTGTGTTTCCTGTCTAGAGAGTATCCTTTAGCATTTGTTGGAGAGCTGGTTTGGTGGTACCGAATTCTCTCAGATTTTGCTTGTCTGTAAAGCTTTTGATTTCTCCTTCATATTTCAATGAGATCCTTGCTGGGTACAGTAATCTAGGATGTACATTACTTTCTTTCATCACTTTAAGTATGTCTTGCTATTCCCTCTTGGCCTGAAGAGTTTCTATTGAAAGATCAGCTCTTATCCTTATGGGAATTCCCTTGTGTGTTATTTGTTGTTTTTCCCTTGCTGCTTTTAATATTTATTCTTTGTGTTTGATCTTTGTTAGTTTGATTAATATGTGTCTTGGGGTGTTTTGCCTTGGGTTTATCCTGTTTGGGACTCTCTGGGCTTCTTGGACTTGGTTGATTATTTCCTTCCTTATTTTAGGGAAGTTTTCAACTATTATCTCCTCAGGTATTTTCTCATGGTCTTTCTTTTTGTCTTCTTCTTCTGGGACTCCTATGATTCGAATGTTGGGGCATTTAATATTGCCTTGGAGGTCTCTGAGATTGTCCTCATTTCTTTTAATTCGTTTCTCTTTTTCCTCTCTGATTCATTTATTTTTACTATTCTTTCTTCTACTTCACTAACCCTATCTTCTGCCTCTGTTATTCTACTATTTGTTGCCTCCAGAGTGTTTTTGATCTCATTTATTGCATTATTCATTATATATTGACTCTTTTTTATTTCTTCTAGGTCCTTTTTAAACCTTTCTTGCATCTTCTCAATCCTTGTCTCCAGGCTATTTATCTGTTATTCCATTTTCATTTCAAGATTTTAGATTATTTTCACTATCATTATTCTGAATTCTTTATCAGGTAGATTCCCTATCTCTTCCTCTTTGGTTTGATTTGGTGGGCATTTATCCTGTTCCTTTACCTGCTGGGTATTCCTCTGTCTCTTCATCTTGTTTACATTGCTGAGTTTTGGGTTTCCTTTCTGTATTCTGGCAGTTTGTGGAGTTCACTTTATTGTGGGGTTTCCTCACTGTGGGCGGAGTTTTACAGGTGGCTTGTCAAGGTTTTTGGTTAGGGAAGCTTATGTCAGTGTTTTGGTGGGTGGAGCTGGATTTCTTCTCTCTGGAGTGCAATGAAGTGTCCAGTAATGAGTTATGAGATGTCAATGGTTTTGGGGTAACTGGGTAGCCTGTATATTGAAGCTCAGGGCTGTGTTCCTGTGTTGCTGGAGAATTTACACGGTATGTCTTGCTCTGGAACTTGTTGGCCCTTGGGTGGTGCTTGGTTTCAATGTAGGTATGGAGACGTTTGATGAGCTCCTGTCAATTAATGTTCCCTGGAGTCAGGAGTTCTCTGATGTTCTCAGGATTTGGACTTAAGCCTCTTACTTCTGGTTTCCAGTCTTATTTTTACAGTAATCTCAAGACTTCTCCTTCTATACAGCACCATTGATAAAATATCTAGGTTAAAGATGAAAAGTTTCTCCACAGTGAGGGACACCCAGAGAGGTTCACAGAGTTACATGGAGAACAGAAGAGGGAGGAGGGAGTTAGAGGTGACCTGAATAAGACAGGTGGAATCAACAGAAGAGAGAGCAAGCTAGCCAGTAATCATTTCCTCATGTGTGCTCCAAAGTCTGGATCGCTCAGAGATGTTCACAGAGTTATACAGAGAAGAGAAGAGGGAGGAAGTTGGCAGAGGTGGCTAGGAGGATAAAATGGGGAAATGAAACGGAGAGAGACAGATCCAGCCAGTAATCAGTTCCCTAAGTGTTTGCCATCTTCTGGAACACACAGAGATTCACAGAGTTGGGTAGAGAAGAGAAGGGGGAGGGGAGGAGACAGAGGCAACCTGATGGAGAAAAAGGAGAGTCCAAGGAAAAGAAAGCAGTCAAAACAGTAATCTCACTCCCAAGTAAAAATGGGTACTGAAGATTGGGTTTTTAAAGGTCAAATTTGATTACAAACACCAAAAGCAAAGATTAAAAATCTAGTGTAGAGGTTGGATTTTCAAAAATACAATATTAAAGAAAAGAAGAAAAAACCAGTCACAAAAATTATTAAAATATATATATATATATATGAAGTTTTCTTTAAAAATAGGGTCTTTTTTTTTGAAAAGTATTGAGTGAAGTTGCTCAGTCGTGTCCAACTCTTTGCGACCCCATGGACTGTAACCTACCAGGCTCCTCCGTCCATGGGATTTTCCAGGCAAGAATACTGGAATGGTTTGCCATTTCCTTCTCCAGGGGATCTTCCCGATCCAGGGATTGAACCCTGGTCTCCTGCCTTGCAAGCAAATGCTTTAACCTCTGAGCCACCAGAGAAGCCCTTGAAAAGTATTAGTAGGTTATAAAAGTGAAAATTAAAGGAGTAATAGAGGAATTAAAATTTTTTAAAGAAAAAAAGAATGATCGTAAAAATAGTAAAGATATACTTAGGACTTTCTCTGGTGGTGTTGTGGGCAGTGTGGGTTCAGTTCATTTTCGGATAGTTCCTTGGGCCGGCTTATATTTCTCAAGATCTATAGGTCCCTTCCTATGTAGTCAGTCCTAACGACAGGGTTTTAATCTATTGCACCTGCCACTTCCAAGGTGATTCCCTCTGTTTTAGCTTCTGTTTGCTGGTCTCTTCAGTCTCTGATTTCCACCATGACACAAGGGGGGCAGTGGTGGACCCGTTTTTAGGCTCACTTGTTCAGTCGCACTGTGGTGAGGGAGTGACACTGCAATCAAATAACACTGGCGTGTGCTCACAGTGTCTCAGCCACGTTGGACCTGCCCTCGCTTGCAGCGCACACAGCTCAGGCTCTAGGTTTCCCTGCTGGGAATAGTCTGAGGCTGGCCCTGGCCTGCATGCACCTCCCAGGTCTAAGCCACTCAGGTTCAAGCACTCAGGTAGTCCTCAGAGGCACAGACTTAGTTGGGCCTGCGTTTTGTGCCCTTCCCATGTCTGAGTAACTCAGGTCTTTAGCAAGCACAGTCACTGTGACTTATCGCCTCTCCCATCCCTACTGCTTGGTTTTCTGGGTGTACAACTGGCACACCTTCTCAGGTGTATGATGACTGTCCAGAACCCCAAGAAGTCTTAGCTAGCAAAGAAGCCTGCTTGCAGTTTGGTAGATAATGTCTCTTTGGGGCTGCAATTGCCCCCTTCCGGCCCTTCCTGCTCTGGCTGCCTGTCACCGGAGGGAGTGGTCTGCAGCCAGCTAATTCTGTTCTGTCCTTTGTTTTGTGCATGGTCTTGGTGGTGTCTTATGTTAGAGCTTTTCACGTGGTAGCTATCCCACAGTCTGGTTTGCTAGCCCAAGTTAGTTCGCTCTGATTACACTCAGGGCATTTGGGCCTGATCTTTACTCTAAGCAATGCAGCCCGCACCCCCCTGCCTAGCCCCCACTTAGTAGTGGTGGATGCAAGCATCTGTGCTGCTTCTCCACTGGGGGAGTTACCATTGGGCTCATAATCTGTGGGTTTTAATTATTTATTTATTTTTCCTCCATGTTATGCTGCCCTTTGCACTTCCAAGGCTTGCCACAGACTCAGGAGTGAGAGTGTTTCCTGGTGTTTGGAAACTTATCTCTTTTTAAGACTCCCTTCCCAGGAGAGAGCTCTGTCCCTACCACTTTTGCTTCTTTTTTGTCTTTTATATTTTTTCCTACCTCTTTTCAAAGACACTGGGCTCTTTTTCTGGGTGCCTGACGTCTTCTGCCAGCATTCAGAAGTTGTTTTGTGGCATCTACTCAGAGTTTAAATGTTCTTTTGATGAATTTGTGGGGGAGAAAGTGGTCTCCCCATCCTATTCTTCTGCCATCTTCAGACCGCCCCCAGAATTTTTCACAGTTTGTTGTGATACACAAAGTAAAAGGCTTAAGAGTAGTCAGTGAAGCAGAAGTAGATGTTTTTCTGGAACTCACTTGCATGCTCCTATGATCTAACAAATGTTTGCAATTTGATCTCTGATTCCCTTGGCTTTTCTAAATCCAGCTTGAGCATCTGGAATTTCTCAGTTCATATACCATTGAAGCCTAAATTGGAGAATTTTGAGCATTAATTTGTTAGCATGTGAAATGAGTGCAATTGTATTGTAGTCTGAACATTCTTTGGCATTGCCTTTCTTTGACACTAGAATGAAAACTGCATTTTTTCAGTCCTGTGGCCACTGCTGAGTTTTCCAAATTTGCTGGCCTATTGAGTACAGCACTTTCACAGCATAATATTTTAAGATTTGAAATAGCTCTGCTGGATTTCCATCACTACTAGCTTTGTTCATAGTGATGCTTCCTAAGGCCCACTTGACTTCACACTCCAAAATAACTGGCTCTAAGTGAGTGATCACACCATTATGGTTATCTGCGACATTAAGATCTTTTTGTAGAGTTCTTTTGTGTATTCTTGCTGCCTCTTCTTAACATTTTCTGCCTCTGTTAGGTCCATGCCGTTTTTGTCCTTTATTGTGGCCATCTTTGAATGAAATGTTCCCTTGATATCTCCAATTTTCTTGAAGAGATTTCTAGTCTTTCCCATTCTATCCTTTTCCTCTATTTCTTTGCATTGTTCACTTAGGAAGGCTTTTTTTAAAGATCTTTTATTTATTTTTTTTTAAAATATAAATTTATTTATTTTAATTGGAGGTGAGAGGAAGGGTGGATAAAAATAAAGGTTAAAGTTTCACTAGAGCCTTAAGAAAACAGGCTCCTTGTTAATCTTAAGACAGACCTTTATCTCAAGAATGTGTAAGGGGCTCATATCTCAGGAATACAGCCTCCGGAAGGCTTTCCGGGGATGTTTACCCCCAAAGAAAAAAAAAAAAAAAAAACCATTCCAGGAAATTAGTTTCCAGAAGATCAAGTTAGCAGTAAAATTGCAGCTCAGACAGATGTGTTGACCTGATAACAAATAAACCTATCCTTAAAAATGCCGAGACTTGAGCATCAATCAGATCATTCCACCCTAGCTGTACCTGTTTGTGGTTTTTGTGCTTAAAAACTGCTTTGTAACGAATGTTCAGGGTTCGTTCTTCCCTGGTGGTGATCGAACCCCGGCGCACCGGCCGAATAAATCCTCTTGCTGTTTGCATCGAGTCCGAGCCTTGGAGATTCTTTGGGCGACAGACCCTGCAAGGAGGCCAAGAGGCCTAACATTTTGGGGCCTCGTCCGGGATCCCTCGCCCATCTCAGATCTCCCTGACTCCCGGATTCGGAGGTACGCTCGAGCTTTCTGTGTGTTCTTGTTGTGCTAACTCTGTTTTTTCTCGGAACTGAGGTACCGCTCGCACGTCTGTCCAACTCTGGTTTTCTGAATTTTCTGAAATCTGCCAGGGAGGCAGATCTGTGACAATCCTTGAGGACGCCCAAGACGTCAATCTGGAAGGAGGGTTCAGTTTGATCCCCCTTCGTCCGAATCAGGCGGAGCCTCTGGCGGGGTTCCCATCTGTAGTTTCTTCTGGTTTTGGTCAGACACGTGGCGGCCGTTCTCTCTTTCCGTTTTGGTCTTGCTTGTCTCTCTTCTAATTTGTCTTTCCTGTGGCACCCGCAGACGACTTGACGATGGGACAGACTGTGACGACCCCTCTGTCACTGACAAGTCATTGGACTGAAGTTAAGACCAGGGCACATAACCTATCAGTAAGGGTTAAGAAGAAAAAGTGGCAGACTCTGTGCTCGGTAGAATGGCCCAGCTTTCAGACAGGGTGGCCACCCGAAGGTTCCTTCTCCTCAGAGCAGGTTAGCCTAATTAGGGCTGTAGTTTTTACCCCTGGACTCACAGGCACCCAGATCAGATGCCCTATATTATGGTGTGGGAGGACTTGGTCCTCTCCCCCTGGCGTGGGTCCGACCCTTTGTTCTTTTCACAGGAACGACGTTGGGACCCGCTGTGGGGATTCTCGCCTTGAAACCAGCAGAGAAAAAGGAAGAAAAAGCGAAAGCTCCTGCCAAAAAGATATACCCAGACACTCAGACCAATCTCCTGCTCCTGGACCCCCTCCACCCTATCCGCTGGCACTAGTCCCCTCGCCAGACCCACTCCCCCTGGCCCTGGCAACCCAGCCACCTGCTCCGTCCGATCCCGGCCCGGACGAGGGGGAGTTGGGCCCAGCGGCGGGGACACAAAGCTGCCCAGCAGCTGCCCCAGAATCCTCTACCATCCTTCCCCTCCGAGAGTACGGTCCCCCTGATAACCACGGAAATCGGCCGCTCCAGTACTGGCCATTTTCCGCCTCAGACCTCTATAATTGGAAAACTCATAACCCCTCATTCTCTGACAATCCACAGGCATTTACTTCTCTAATAGAATCCCTTGTTTTCTCGCACCAGCCCACTTGGGATGACTGCCAACAATTGCTGCAGACTCTTCTCACAACTGAGGAGAAGCAGTGGGTGTTACTAGAGGCCCAGAAAAATGTGCCCAGAGATGACAAGCGCCCCACGGCACGACCCAATGAAATAGATGCTGGTTTTTCGCTGACGAGACCCAACTGGGACTACAATTCCCCGGCAGGTAGGGAGCACCTGAGGGTCTACCGCCAGGCTCTGGTGGCGGGTCTCCGAGGGGGCTGCGAGATGCCCCACAAATCTGGCCAAGGTAAGAGAAGTGACTCAGGGATCCACTGAGTCACCGACCGTGTTTTTAGATAGGTTAATGGAGGCATTTAGACGATTTACTCCTTATGACCCCACGTCCGAGGAGCATAGGGCAACTATAGCAATGGCTTTTATTGATCAGTCAGCCTCAGACATCAGGAAAAAGCTGCAGAGACAAGATGGGCTACAAGGATTCTCCTTCAAGATCTGGTTAGGGAGGCAGACAAAGTATTCAATATGAGGGAGACAGAAGAAGAAAAAGAGGAAAGAAAAAGAAAGGAACAAGATGAACGAGAGCTGGAGAGAGAGAGGAGGCAAGAAAAAAAAATTAACCAAGATTCTGGCTACGGTAATTAGAGAGGGAAGAGGGAGAGATAGGGCTGAAGATAAGGACCACAAGGGGAGTAAAGCGGGAATTAGACCACCTCTAGATAAAGACCAATGTGCATACTACAAAGAAAAGGGGCACTGGCTCAGAGATTGCCCCAAAAAGAAGAGGGGAAGGCCTTCCACTCCCAACAAGATCTTAGCTCTAGAAGAAGAAGATTAGGGGAGATGGGGCTCAGACTCCCTCCCCTGAGCCTAGGGTAACTCTCAAGGTGGAGGGGAAGCCTGTGCAGTCCTTGGTAGACACTGGAGCCCAACACTCGGTCCTGTTACAGTCAGAAGGGACACTGTCTACAAAAAAGGCTTGGGTACAGGGCGCTACAGGGTACCAGCAGTACCCATGGACTACCTGAAGAACAGTGGATCTCGGCGTGGGCCGGGTATCCCACTCGTTCCTTGTGATCCCTGAATGCCCCTACCCCTTGTTAGGACGGGACTTGCTCACAAAAGTGGGGGCTCAGATCCATTTCCACACTGAAGGTGCCACAGTGACAGATGGGAAGGGGAGGCCGCTACAGGTCTTGACCCTAAAACTGGAAGATGAACACAGGCTGTTTGAAAGCCCCTCCCCCTCCCCTGAGGCCACTGATATGCAGGAATGGCTGACTAAAACCCCTCTGGCATGGGCTGAGGCTTCAGGCATGGGGATGGCGGTCTGGCAGCACCCAGTGGTAGTGGAAGTCAAGGCCTCCTCTACTCCCATATCTGTCCTTCAGTACCCGATGAGCAGAGAGGCCAGAGACGGGATCCTCCCTCACATCCAGTTGCTCCTCAAATTAGGAATACTAATAAAGTGCCAGTCAGCCTGGAACACCCCTCTCCTCCCAGTCCGCAAACCCGGGACAGGCGACTACCGGCCTGTACAGGACCTGAGAGAGGTCAACAAGCGGGTGACCGACCTACACCCCATGGTACCCAACCCCTACAACCTGTTGAGTACACTTTCCCCCAGCCGAAAGTGGTATACTGTCTTGGACTTAAAAGATGCCTTCTTCTGCCTCCAACTCAGTCCCGTCAGCCAGCCAATTTTCGCTTTTGAGTGGAAAGACCCCCTTACAGGACTCTCCGGACAGCTAACGTGGACTAGGCTGCTGCAAGGATTCAAAAACTCGCCAACGATCTTTGACGAAGCCCTCCACCAGGACCTCGCGCATTTCCGTGCCACCAACCCCCAGGTAACTTTGCTCCAATATGTAGATGACTTGCTCCTAGCCGCGGACACTAAAGAAGAATGCTGGAAGGGGACTGAGACCTTACTAATCGAGCTTGGATCTCTCGGTTACCGCGCCTCCGCCAAAAAAGCCCAGATCTGCTGGCAGTAGGTCAGTTACCTGGGGTGCCAAATCAAAGATGGGAAGCGATGGCTTTCAGAAGCTAGAAAAGAGACGGTGGCCAGAATACCAGCCCCACAAAATCCTCGGCAAGTCAGGGAATTCCTGGGTACTGCAGGATTCTGCAGGCTCTGGATCCTCGGGTTCGCGGAGATGGCCGCTCCCTTGTACCCCTTGACAAAGGGCAGTGTTCCCTTTGTCTGGGGAAAAAGCGAGCAAAAGCCTTTGACAACATCAAGCGAGCCTTGTTGTCAGCTCCTGCCCTGGGACTCCCAGATGTAAACAAGCCGTTTCATCTCTATGTAGCAGAAAATAACGGCATTGCTAAAGGGGTCCTCACTCAAAAGCTGGGACCATGGAATCGGCCTGTGGCATACCTGTCAAAAAAACGACCCTGTAGCTGCTGGCTGGCCAAATTGCTTACGTATAGTGGCAGCTGTGGCAGTTCTGGTAAAAGATGCCGATAAACTGACTTTGGGGCAGAACTTGGTCGTTACTGCACCCCACACCTTAGAAAGTGTGATTCGACAACCCCCTGAGAGATGGCTGACCAACGCCAGAGTGACCCACTATCAGACATTACTCCTGAACTCTGAACGAATCAAATTCACGCCGGCGACTGGGCTTAATCCTGCCACGCTGCTACCAGACCCCAGCCAAGCCGAGGTGGCGCACAATTGCCAAGAGGTGCTGGCTGATGTATACGGGACCCACAAAGATCTTTCCGACCAGCCGCTTCAGGATGCTGAGGTGACGTAGTATACGGACGGAAGCAGCTTCCTCAAAGAAGGTAAGCACAGGGCTGGTGCCGCGGTGGTAGATGGGACTAGTGTGATTTGGGCGACTGCCCTCCCGCAAGGAACATCAGCCCAAAAAGCCGAGCTAATAGCCCTCACAAAGGTTCTCCAACTGTCAGAAGGAAAATGGGTTAACATCTACACTGACAGTAGATACGCCTTCACTACTGCATGTGCACGGGGCCATATATCAGCAAAGGGGCTCCTCACATCGGCTGGTAAAGAGATTAAAAATAAAGATGAAATTCTGGAGTTACTAACTGCTCTTATGTTACCCAAAAGGTCAGTATAATCCACTGCCCGGGGCATCAGAAAGATCAGTCCCCAGTGACAAAGGGAAACAACATGGCAACAAGAAGCGAAATTTTGGAAGTGCTAGTCACTCACTCTGAAAGCAGCCCCTCCCCGTGACCTAAGAAAAAACAGGCTATAAACGCGGAAGAGTCTAAAAAATGTTAGAGCAAATGCACCATTGGACTCATTTGGGAACTAAAAAGCTAGTCTCCCTTCTAAATAAGACAGGATATGAGGTGCCGGGTCTGATCAAGTTGGCTGACCAAATAGTCCAGAATTGCAAGCCCTGCCAGGAGGTAAATGCCAGCCATAACAAGACAAGCCAAGGTAAGCGGCTGCGCGGAGACAGGCCAGGGGCTTACTGGGAAGTGGACTTCACCAAAGTGCGCCCCTAAAGTATGGCAACAAATATCTGTTGGTCTTCATAGATACCTTTTCGGGGTGGGTAGAGGCTTTCCCCACCAAAATGAAAATGCACTAACGGTGGCCAAGAAAATTTTAGAAGAAATCTTCCCGCGGTTTGGGGCTCCAAAGATGATAGGGTCAGATAATGGGCCAGCTTTTACCTCCCAAGTAAGCCAGGAAGTAGCTAAGTTTCTGGGGACCAATTGGAAATTACATTGTGCATACAGACCCCAGAGTTCAGGACAGGTAGAGAGGATGAACAGGACTCTAAAAGAGACCCTAAATAAATTGTCCTTAGAGACTGGCGGTACTGACTGGACAGTGCTCCTTCCCTTAGCCTTGTTCCGAGTACGGAACACCCCTTCCCGTTTCGGTCTGTCTCCTTTTGAAATTCTATACGGGGCTCCTCCCCTATACTGTCATACAGAGAAGGGTTTGATCCCCACTGTTTTAGTAATGGTGATCTGTATGCCAGGCTTAAAGGACTCCAACTGGTTCAGAGAGGTGTGGACCAAGCTCGCTGAAGCTTATCAACCCGGCATCCCAGGAGAGGCCCACCCGTTCCAAGTAGGAGACTCGGGTTTACGACTACCGGCACCGGCAGCAGAACCTAGAGCCTAGGTGGAAGGGACCCTACATCGTCCTGCTCACCACCCCCACTGCCGTCAAAGTTGACGGAATTTCCTCCTGGATCCACGCTTCCCACGTCAAGACTGCTCGGAACCGTCACCTCAATGGAAGGCACACCGTACTTCTCACCCCTTAAAGCTCAAAGTCTGCCGATCCTCAGGCTCGCAGCCCTCCTCCTCCTGATTCTTCCAACTGTGAGTGCGTCAAATCCCCACCAGCCTCAACAACTGACTCGGCAAGTAGTTTCACGAGTGGAAAAAGTCGTGTGGTCTAATACTAAAATTGCACCACTCACCACCTGGTGGCCTGACCTTTACCCAGACCTCTGTCAACTGGCGGCAGGAGCCAGTTGGGACCTTAAAGGGTACTCTGACTTTCACGAAGCTCCCCAAACGTCTGCCCCTGGCAACTGGGGACTTAATGGTGACTTTGATTGCACAAACTGTGGGGGGTGCGCCAATCCAAAAAGAAGGAGTGTGCTAAGGACTCATACCCTATATGTCTGCCCAGGGTTTCACCGGGAACAAGCTTTAAACCATTGTGGGGGAGGCGATTTTTATTGTCGTCGCTGGGGTTGTGAGACTACGGGTGATGTCTGCTGGGGGCCATCTTCCAACTGGGATCTCATCACGGTTAAGGCCAACTATACACACCACCAGGATGGAAGAAAACTTTTCCCTGAATGCAAGTCCTGGTGCATCCCACTCCATATTAAATTCTCTGAAAGAGCAAAACAAAAACAAACCACAGAATGGATCAGGGGTTTTTCGTGGGGCATAAGACTATATAAAAGAGATCACAATGGCCTCACATTCTCTATCAGATTAAAAATAGACTCTCCACCCCTCCAATATATCAGTCCCAACCCAGTTTTAAATCCCCGGGAGCCGGCTCCTACTAAAAAAAAAAAAATAACAGAAACAGGAGCCACAGTAACTCCACCCCAGGCGGCTCCCTACAACATGTCCTCAAGTCAGGACCGAATGCTGACCCTTGTAGACAGTGCTTTCAGAGTCTTAAATGCCACCAACCCGGAAGCCACTAAGTCTTGTTGGCTCTGCTATACAGCTTCCCCACCCTATTACGAAGCCTCAGGGATAGTTGGGACGGTAAACAGCTCCTCTTCCCCCAGTCATTGCCGGTGGCAGCAACAGGGAACAGTCAGACTCACCCTTTCGGCTGTGACAGGCCAAGGGTTATGCATAGGCTCTCCCACTCCTCACCAGGCTCATCTTTGTAAAAGTATTGATAAGGCCCACAGCTACACAGGATATCTTATCCCCCCCGGAGATGGTTGGTGGGCGTGTAAGACAGATCTCACTCCCTGTGTGTCTATGGCAGTATTTAATAGATCAACTGACTTCTGTGTTTTGGTGCGGCTAGTGCCCTGACTCCTCTATCACTCTGA
This sequence comes from Nanger dama, assembly GCA_917880005.1. Classification (NCBI taxonomy): domain Eukaryota; kingdom Metazoa; phylum Chordata; class Mammalia; order Artiodactyla; family Bovidae; genus Nanger; species Nanger dama. The sequence continues at coordinate 2,678,340 of CAKJTW010000073.1, read as the reverse complement.
CGAGTCCTTCTTAGAGGCTTACAGGGGCGGCCACCGAGCAAAAAGAGAGCTGGTGACTCTCACTCTGGCGGCCCTCTTAGGCATCGGAGTGGCGGCTGGGGTGGGGACTGGCACAGCAGCCCTCATCCAACAACCCCAGTATTATACTAGTTTACAGCAAGCCATAGACGTGGACCTATGCGTCCTAGAAAATTCTATTACTAAACTGAAAGAATCTCTGACCTCTCTATCTGAAGTAGTGATGCAAAATCGGAGAGGCCTAGACCTTCTGTTCTTAAGAGAAGGAGGCTTATGCGTGGCCCTCAAAGAAGAATGCTGTTTTTATGTAGACCACTCTGGGGTCATCACTGACTCCATGAATAAATTACGAGAAAGATTGGCACATAGGCAAAAAGAAAGAGAAGGCGCCCAAGGGTGGTTTGAGTCCTGGTTTAACAGGGCCCCGTGGTTTGCAACCTTAGTATCTACCCCCTAATGGGGCCTCTGGTCATTTTACTCCTCCTCCCTCACTATAGGGCCTTGTATTCTCAACCGGTTAATTTTGTTCATCCGAGACCAGATAAGTGCTGTACAGATTCTTATGTTAAGACAGCAATATGCAGCACTTCCTCAGGGAGACCTCGGCCCATGATTTCAGGATTGAAATCCAAACTAAAAGAAGAGGGGAATGAGAGGAAGGGTTGATAAAAATAAAGGTTAAAGTTTCACTAGAGCCTTAAGAAAACAGGCTCCTTGTTAATCTTAAGACAGACCTTTATCTCAAGAATGTGTAAGGGGCTCATATCTCAGGAATACAGCCTCCGGAAGGCTTTCCGGGGGATGTTTACCCCCAAAGAAAAAAAGAAAAAAAGAAAACCATCCCAGGAAATTAGTTTCCAGAAGATCAAGTTAGCAGTAAAATTGCAGCTCAGACAGATGTGTTGACCTGATAACAAATAAACCTATCCCTAAAAAATGCCAAGACTTGAGCACCAATCAGATCATTCCACCCTAGCTGTACCTGTTTGTGGTTTTTGTGCTTAAAAACTGCTTTGTAACGAATGTTAGGGGTTCATTCTTCCCTGGTGGTAATTGAACCCGCGCGCCGGCCGAATAAATCCTCTTGCTGTTTGCATCGAGTCCGAGCCTTGGAGATTCTTTGGGTGACAGACCCCTGCAAGGAGGCCGAGAGGCCTAACAGAGGTTAATTACTTTACAATATTGTATTGGTTTTGCCATAGGAAGGCTTTCTTATTTCTCCTTGCTATTCTTTGGAACTCTGCATTCAAGTGGGTATATCTTTGCTTTTCTCCTTTGCCTTTAGCTTCTCTTTTCTTAGCTATTTGTAAGGCCTCCTCAGATAGCCATTTTGCTTTTTGCATTTCTTTTTCTTGGGGGTGATTTTGATCACTGCTTCCTGTACAATGCTATGGACCTCCATCCATATTTCTTCAGGCCCTCTGTCTATCAGATATAATCCTTTGAATCTATTTGTTACTTTCACTGGAAGATTTGATTTAGGTCATACCTAGATGGCCTAGTGGTTTTCCATACTTTCTTCAATTTAAGTCTGAATTTTGCATTAAGGAGTTCAAGATCTGAGCCACAGTCAGCTCCCTGTTCTGTTTTTGCAGACTGTATAGAGCTTCTCCATCTTTGGCTGCAAAGAATATAACCAATCTGATTTCAGTATTGACCATCTGGTAATGTCCATGTGTAGAGTCGTTACACTAAGGTGAACTGCAGGCAGCAAAATGATATTCAAGGAATCATTAACTCTCCTGAGTATCTTTCAGAGGGCATATCCATCAGTCAGAATATTTAATCTGTTGCTCATTGATCCTGGCAAGAATGAGGCATGAGACAAATCTCAAATTTTGGCCCCCTAGGAAAGCCTCTTAGTCAAACATCTTAGGAGTTTTCACATTAGCAACTGTGGTCTTGCGCTTAATAATGATTTTATTGCTACTCTGCATGATGGAGGTGTGGATGAGGCTAAATTCAGTGCTTGTTTCTTGTGATCACCTGCTTTCTGCTGTTGAAAGGCCTCCTGAGAACAAACTGAGATGCTGTCAGTGTTCCTCAAGCTATATCAGTCACTCAACACCGTACATGAAAGGGACAAAGATAAACACCTTATTTAACTACTATATAGGAGACAATTTACCACCTTTAACTTGCTGAATTATTTCCCCCAGAATATAAGAGAGAGATGATTTTGATCATGATTTGACAGATGAGGCTCTAAAACATAAAACATAAAATAAGTTTCCCAGTGTCACACAGTCAGTGGCAGAATCAGGGTTTAAATCCAGTTCTACCTGTTATCAGGGCTCACCAAGTAGTCAGACTATTTATGATTTTAGATATAATACTGACAAGGTATCTATGGATCCTTAGTTATGAAGAATTACATCAAAACAGGAGGTAACAGGATCTATGTCATTTTCCTTATAAGATAGAGACTAGAGGTGGTCAACATGCATGCACTCATTGATCTCTCTACTCAGTCACTTCATTGTCATCAACTCAATGTCCTGCTGAGCCCCATCTGTGGCTATTGCTATAATTGCTAGGGAATATCTCAAGAGACCAGATAATAAAATTGCACTGTCAGAGATAGAACTGATTGTGTTCAACTTCTTATATTATAGAAAATAAGGCCCAGGGAAATACAAGGGGGTAAGATTACTGGAACTTAAAAGCAAATTTTCTGATTATAGTCCAATATCTTTTATATTATACCAAGGTGAGTTTAGGCATTTTGACTTCCATATCAAAGTCATTCTCTTTGCTTCTTGTCTTTTGGGCGTTGAGAAGGCAGTGACACCCACTCCAGAACTCTTGCCTGGAAAATCCCATGGGCGGAGGAGCCTGGTTGGCTGCAGTCCATAGGGTCACTAGGAGTTGGACACAACTGAGCGACTTCACTTTCCCTTTTCACTTTCGTGCATTGGAGAAGGAAATGGCAGCCAACTCCAGTGTTCTTGCCTGGAGAATCCTAGGGACAGGGAAGCCTGGTGGGTTGCCTTCTCTGGGGTCACACACAGTTGGACACGACTGAAGTGACTTAGCAGCAGCAGCAGTCTGTGGAAACTCATGAGCAGGATCAACTTGATCTCAAGAGTAAATAGCTGTTTATTAGTGAGTTATAAATTCAAATAAATCCATGACAAGGCACATTACTGTCAAAATTCTGATGACTAAAGATAAATTTTAAAATCTTGAAAGTTCTGAGAGAGAAACGACATCTTACCTCAGGGGTAAAATAATTTAAATGAGAGAGGATTTGTCACCCAAAAATCATGGGTGTTTTTAGATGGTTCATTTGTACCTGGACACATAAGCTAATTATATCTCAGCCACTAAAACCTAGGCAGGTCTATAGAAGCTTCCTGGATGTGTCTGTGAAATAGTGAAAAGAGTGAAAGATGATGTAGGGGTGATTTACAAGCATGTCAAAAGGAACACACCAAGAGTCTTATTTGCATAGAGACTTTGAGTCTCCTTGGAAAAACAAAGAAGTCATTGAGAAAGACACAGAAAAAAACTGGAAATTTTAAAATTATTTTTGGGAAAAACTTCAAGAGGTTTGAAGTAGAGTATTTTATTATTATATTACTGTAAATGAAAATATTTTCTTAAATTTATTATTGTATTTTTCATTGCTATGCTATGAATAAGAAAACAACTGATTATTGTATCCTGAAACCATGCTGCAATCACTGAATTATTTTCTTAATTTTTTTGTTCTTTGTAGATGTTTTAGGAATTTCAACATACAAAATAAAGTCATCTATAGAGATTATTTTGTGTATTTCTTTCTAATCTTAATGTCAGGTTTTTCCTTTGCCTAATTTATAGATTCCCCAGTATAATGTTGAATTAAATGGCATAGAGTGAACATTCTTGTCTTTTTCCTGATAATAAGCTTATAATGTAGGTCATTTTTTTTTATACACTTAATCAGGTTGAAGGGGGTCTTAGCCTACTCTGTTGAGTATATAAACATGCTGTGGACAATGACTACATATACATTTTTTGTTCATTTGTCTTAGAAAGTGAAAGAAAAAAGTGAAGTCATTCAGTTTTGTCTGAATCTTTGCAAACCCATGAACTGTAAGCTACCACGCTCCTGCATCCATTGGATTTTCCAGGCAAGAGTACTCCAGTGGGTTGCCATTTCCTTCTCCAGAGGATCTTCCCAACCCAGGGAACGAACCCAGGTATCCTGCATTGTAGGCAGACACTTTACCATTTGAGCCACCAGGGAAGTCTTCAGTTCACTCCAGTTCAGCCACTCAGTCATGTCCGAATCTTTGTGATCCCATGAATTGCAGGACGTCAGGCCTCCCTGTTCATCACCATCTCCCGGAGTTCACTCAGACTCACGTCCATCGAGTCCGTGATGCCATCCAGCCATCTCACCCTCGGTGGTCCCCTTCTCCTCTTGCCCCCAATCCCTCCCAGCATCACAGTCTTCCAAAGAGTCAACTCTTTGCATGAAGTGGCCAAAGTATTGGAGTTTCAGCTTTAGCATCATGCCTTCCAAAGAACACCAAGGACTGATCTCCTTCAGAATGGACTGGTTGGATCTCCTTGCAGTCCAAGGGACTCTCAAGAGTCTTCTCCAGCAATACAGTTCAAAAGCATCAATTCCTCAGCGCTCAGCCTTTTTCACAGTCCAATGCTCACATCCATACATGACCACAGGAAAAACCATAGCCTTGACTAGACGGACCTTAGTCAGCAAAGTAATGTCTCTGATTTTGAATATGCTTTCTACGTTGGTCATAACTTTTCTTCCAAGGAGTCAGTGTCTTTTAATTTCATGGCTGCAGTCACCATATGCAGTGATTTTGGAGCCCCCCAGAATAAATTCTGACACTGTTTCCACTGTTTCTCCATCTATTTCCCATGAAGTGATGGGACCGGATGCCATGATCTTCGTTTTCTGAATGTTGAGCTTTAAGCCAACTTTTTCACTCTCTTCTTTCACTTTCATCAAGAGACTTTTTAGCTCCTCTTCACTATCTGCCATAAGGGTGGTGTCATCTGCATATGTGAAGTTATTGATATTTCTCCCGACAATCTTGATTCCAGCTTGTGCTTCTTCCAGTCCAGCGTTTCTCATGATGTATTCTGCATGCAAGTTAAATAAGCAGGGTGACAATATACAGCTTTCACGTACTCCTTTTCCTATTTGGAACAAATATGTTGTTCCATGTCCAGTTCTAATTGTTGCTTCCTGACCTGCATACAGATTTCTCAAGAGGCAGGTTAGGTGGTCTGGTATTCCCATCTCCTTCAGAATTTTCCACAGTTTATTGTGATGCACACAGTCAAAGGCTTTAGCATTGTCAATAAAGCAGAAATAGATGTTTTTCTCGAACTTTCTTGCTTTTTCCATGATCCAGCGTATGTTGGCAATTTGATCTCTGGTTCTTCTGCCTTTTCTAAAACCAGCTTGAACATCAGGGAGTTCACGGTTCACGTATTGCTGAAGCCTGGCTTGGAGAATTTTGAGCATTACTTTACTAGCATGTGAGATGAGTGCAACTGTGTGGTAGTTTGAACATTCTTTGGCATTGCCTTTCTTTGGGATTGGAATGAAAACTGACCTTTTCCAGTCCTGTGGCCACTGCTGAGTTTTCCAAATGTGCTGGCATATTGAGTGCAGCACTTTCACAGCATCATCTTTCAGGATTTGAAATAGCTCAACTGAATTCCATCACCTCCACTAGCTCTGTTCATAGTGATGCTTTCTAAAGCCTACTTGACTTCACATTCCAAGATGTCTGGCTCTATATTAGTGATCACATCATCATGATTATCTGGTTCGTGAAGATCTTTTTGTACAGTTCTTCCGTGTATTCTTGCCAACTCTTGTTAATATCGTCTGCTTCTGTTAGGTTCATACCCTTTCTGTCCCTTATCGAGCCCATCTTTGCATGAAATATTCCTCTAATTTTCTTGAAGAGATGTTTAGTCTTTCCCATTCTGTTGTTTACTTCTTTTTCTTTGCATTGATCACTAAAGAAGTTCTTATCTCTTCTTGCTATTCTTTGGAACTCTGCATTCAGATGCTTATATCTTTCCTTTTCTCCTTTGCTTTTCAACTCGCTTCTTTTCACAGCTATTTTTAAGGCCTCTCCAGAGAGCCATTTTGCTTTGTTGCATTTCTTTTCCATGGGGAAGATCTTGACCCCTGTCTCCTGTACAACATCATGAACCTCATTTCATAGTTCATCAGGCACTCTATCTATCAAATCTAGCCCCTTAAATCTATTTTTCACTTCCACTGTATAATCATAGGGGATTTGATTTAGGTCATACCTGAATGGTCTGGCTGTTTTCCCTACTTTCTTCAATTTGAATCTGAATTTGGTCTTAAGGAGTTCATGATCAGAGCCACAGTCAGCTCCTGGTCCTGTTTTATGTTGAATAGAGCCTCTCCATCTTTGGCTGCAAAGAACATAATCAATCTGATTTCAGTGTTGACCATCTGGTGATGTCCATGTGTAGAGTCTTCTCTTGTGTTGTTGGAAGAGGGTGTTTGCTATGACCAGTGCATTTTCTTGGCAAAACTCTATTAGTCTTTGCCCTGCTTCATTCTGCATTCCAAGGTCAAATTTGCCTGTTACTCCAGGTGTTTCTTGACTTCCTACTTTCGCATTCCAGTCCCCTATAATGAAAAGGACATCTTCATTGGGTTTTAGTTCTAAAAGGTCTTATAGGTCTTCATAAGACAGTAATCCAAGTCTATGCCCCAACCAGTACTGGTTGGGGCATAGACTTGGATTACTGTGATATTGAATGGTTTGCCTTAGAAATGAACAGAGATCATTCTGTCATTTTTGAGATTGCATCCAAGTATTGCATTTTGGACTCTTTCATTGACCATGATGGCTACTCCATTTCTTCTGAGGGATTCCTGCCCGCAATAGTTGATATAATGGTCACCTGAGTTAAATTCACCCATTCCAGTCCATTTTAGTTTGCTAATTCCTAGAATGTCGATGTTCACCCTTGCCATGTCTTGTTTGACTACTTCCAATTTGCCTTGATTCATGGACCTAATATTCCAGGTTCCTATGCAGTATTGCTCTTTCCAGCATCAGATCTTGCTTCATGCACACCCGGGTACTGTTTTTGTTTTGGCTCCATCCCTTCATTCTTTCTGGAGTTATTTCTCCACTGATCTCCAGTAGCATATTGGGCACCTAATGACCTGGGGAGTTCCTCTTTTGGTATCCTGTCATTTTGCCTTTTCATCCTGTTCATGGGGTTCTCAAGGCAAGAATACTGGCCATTCCCTTCTCCAGTGGACCACGTTCTGTAAGACCTCTCCACCATGACCCGCTTATCTTGGGTTGCCCAGTAGGCATGGCTTGGTTTCACTGAATTAAACAAGGCTGTGGTTCTAATGTGATTAGATTGACTAGTTTTCTCTGAGTATTGTTTTAGAGTGTCTGCCCTCTGATGCCCTCTTGCAACACCTACCATCTTACTTGGGTTTCTCTTACCTTTGGCGTGGGGTGTCTCTTCATGGCTGCTCTAGCAAAGCACAGCCACTTCTCCTTACCTTGGACGAGGGGTATCTTCTTACTGCCGCTGTTCCTGACTTTCAACGTGGGAAGTCTTAGTCTTATATAAATTTCTTAAGGTACGATTATAGGATGGAAAGAAATACCTATTTTTAAGTCATTTGGGACATATTGTTGAACTGTGACCAGGATGAGGAACCCATTTTTCTTTCTCTAGTACTGGAATCTTCCAAGTAGACTTCCACTCTCATTAGATAAAACTCACCTGTTATAGGTGAGTAAAACAGGATAAATTCAAGTAAATCCACGACAAGGCACATCATTGTCAAAATTCTGATGACTAAATATAAATTTAAAAATCTTGAAAGTTTTGAGAGAGAAATGACATCTTACTTCAGGGGTAAAATAATTTAAATGAGAGAGGTTTTGTCACCCAAAATCATGGAGGCATAAGTGTTTCTTTAACAACAATGATAACAAAACCCAAAAAACTTTCAAACAAGAAATTTGTATATATTTAAATATCTTTCAAAATGAAAGGGAAAACAAGATATTGTCAGATGAAGAGAAACTAAGAGAATTTGTCACTAGTAAACTTGTTCTAAAATACTGGCTAAAGGAAGTTGTCTTTAAGAGAACTTGTAACATTAGCTACGAAGAAAAAGCAACATATTGTGCAAAAATACAAGTAAATACAATAGACTTTTCATTACATTTTAAGTTGTCTAAATTATGTTTGAGATTTGAAGCAAAATATTTTATACTATCTGATGTAGTTTTCAATGTATGCAGAGGAAATATTTAGGAAAATTAGATTATAAATTGGGGTAGGGTTAATGACCATAAAGGGACCTTTACTCTCTACAGTACCATAAAGGGAAGTTATCTATATTTCACTCTAATTGATAAAATTGTGGTACCAGTAAACTTAGATAAGTCATTTTTATAATGTAATAAGTAGAACAACAAAACCATAACCATACAGAAAAACTGTAGGAAGCAATACACACAGAAACACTATAGATAAATCAAAATAGGATTTTACAGAAAGTTCAAGTAATCAACTGGGAGACAAAAAAAAAGAGGGGGGACAGAAACAAACAAAAACCACTGGGATGACCCAGAGGGAAAGGATGAGAAGGGAGGTGGGAGGGGGTTCAGGATGGGAAACACATGTACACCCATCGTGGATTCATGTCAATGTATGATGAAACCACTACAATATTGTAAAGTAATTAGCCTCCAATTTAAATAAATACATTTATATGAAAAAAAGACAAACAAAACAAAACAAAACAAAGGAAATAAACAGAAAACCAAAACTAAAATGGCAGATGTAAGCCATAAGATATTAGAAATTATGTCAATTATCAATTGTCTACATATATCAATTTAAAGACAAAGAGCAGCAGAGGGAATGAAAAAAAAGCCCAACTGTATGCAGTGCATAAGAAACTCACTTCAAACATAATACTATTTGTGACTGAATTTAAAATGATGAAAAGATAAACCATGCAAAAAATAGTACACAAATCAGAAATGGCTATATTAATAACAGGTAAAGGAGATTTCAAGGCAAAATAATTATAGGTGACAAAATTTTAGCATCACATTAAATAATGATAAAACTATTAATTCACTAAAAATATTTAGCAATTTTAAACGTGTATGCACTAGAAAATAGAGTTGAAAAGTACACAAATAAAAACCTAAAAGAACTGAAATGAGAAATGAGCAAATCCACAATTATATATGAAGGATTTAAATGTCTCCCTCTTCAGTTCAGTTCAGTTCAGTTCAGTCACTCAGTTGTGTCTGACTCTTTGCGACCCCATGAATTACAGCATGCCAGGCTTCTCTGTCCATCACCAACTCCCGGAGTTCACTCAGACTCATGTCCATCGAGTCAGCGATGCCATCCAGCCATCTCATCCTCTGTCATCCCCTTCTCCTCCTGCCCCCAATCCCTCCAAGCATCAGAATCTTTTCCAGTGAGTCAGTGCTTCGCATGAGGTGGCCAAAGTACTGGAGTTTCAGCTTTAGTATCATTCCCTCCAAAGAAATTCCAGGGCTGATCTTCAGAATGGACTGGTTGGATCTCCTTGCAGTCCAGGGGACTCTCAAGAGTCTTCTCCAACACCACAGTTCAAAAGCATCAATTCTTCGGTGCTCAGTTTTAAAGCCACTAAAGACTAAACAGAAAATTACGTAACATAGAGAAAAAGTCAAGATTATCAACATACAGGATATATTTCACATTCATATATCAATAACAGCAGCAGAATACGTATAATTTTCAAGTGCCCATGAAATATTTATCAAGGTAGACCAAATCCTGGGCCATGATATTAAATTAACAAAGGTTAAAAAAATAAAATCACATAAAGATATATTCATTGATCATAATGGAATCAAACTGAAAACAACAAAAGAAAGACAAAAAAGAAAAAGAAAATTACAAATATATCTCATAAACACTAACATAAAAATATTCAGCACAAGATTTAAAAATGCAATTTGTATATATATATATATATATATATATATATGACATTTTACAGAATGTTCAAATAACCAATAAGGAGGCAGAAGAAAAGATGCAGAATAACAAATAAAAACCAGAGGAAATAAGCAGAAAACCAAAACTGAAATGGCAGCAAGGTTTCAAGATATAAGATCAACATAGGAAAAGCAAATTTATTACTGTATACTAGAAATGAGTACACGAGTCTGTTCAGTTCAGTTGCTCAGTCGTGTCTGACTCCTTGTGACTCCATGTGCTGCATCACGCCATGCTTCCCTGTCTACCACCAACTCCTAGAGCTTCCTCAAACTCATGAATATGAGAATAACAAAAGTAAAAATGCAATACCACTTATAGCCATGCAAAAATCAATTATTTAGATGTAAAACTAACAAAGCAATCACAGGCCTTGCATGTTAAAAAGTAAAAAATACTTATGAAAGAAATCAGTGAAGGACTTCAATGGCAGTCTAGTGGTTAAGATTCCACACTGCCACTGCAGAAGACATAGGTTTGATCCTTGGCTAGAGTAAGATCCCACATGCTATAAAGTGTGGCCAAAAAAGATAGAGAGAAAAATCCATGAACATATAAATAAATGAAACAATATACCATGTTCAGGGATTGGAAGACTCAACATTCTAAAGATGTTAATCTTACACAGTACCTAATTGATACACATAATAACACAATATATGAAGATGTGATAACTTTTTGGTTTATAGGGAGAAAACTATTTTAAGATTATACCAAAATGCAAAAGAACTTGAACAGATGATAAAAAATTCTGAAAAAGAAGAATAAAAGGGAAGAAACAATCTATTGTAAATTAAAGACTGTGTGGTGTTGATGGAGGGATAGACAAATAGATTAACACAACAGATAAGGCAACCCAGAGGTAAATATATGCAAATATGCATAACATTTTTTTGTGTGTAGCAGAGTTTTATTTTGTTTTTACTTTATTCTACTTCACAATACTGTATTGGTTTTGCCATACATTGACATGAATCCACCACAGGTGTATACGAGCTCCCAATCCTGAATCCCCTCCCACCTCCCACCCCATATCATCTCTCTGGAGAATGGCAATGAAACATGTATACTATCATGTAAGAAACGAAGTGCCAGCCTATGTTCTATACAGGATACAGGATGCTTGGAGCTGATGCACGGGGATGATCCAGAGAGATGATCCATAACTAATTTTTGACAAACATGCAAAAGCAATTCAGTGAACATGGCACTTGGATAACTGAACATCCATAGACAAAAGTGAGCTACAACCTAAACCTTACACCTTATATAAAAATTAACTCTAAATGGATCATGAACTTAAATGTAAAATGTAAATCTATGAAACATTTAGAAGAAAACACAAGAGAAAATCTTTAATATCTTGATTTAGGCAAAGAGTTCTTAGATTGATACTAAAAGGATGGATGAGCCAAAAATGAAAAAAAAATTACAAATTAGACTTCATTAAAATTTTTTTTCTATAAAAGAACTGGTTATTGATTCCATAGTGATAAGAGAATAGACTGCATAATTTCAATACCTTTAGACCAAGAAGCTTTTGCACCTTGTCTTATTGTCCCTGGGTATGTTCCAATGTCTCCTAGTTCATAATCTATGGAAACTTGAATAGAATTTGTGTCTTACTGTTCTGTTTAAATTGTATGCATTTTAATTATGCTGAATTTGTTCATGGTTTTTTGTGTCTATTATATCCTTCTACTTTTCTGCACATTTCATTCTATTGAATTTGAGAGTTTGACATTGAAACTCTAACTAAAAGTCTTAATTTATCTACTTAAAAATAATTATAATGTATAGTGGACCATGAACTTCCAGATGTTCAAGCTGGTCTTAGAAAAGGCAGGGGAACCAGAGATCAAAATGCCAACATCCTCTGGATCATCAAAAAAGCAAGAGAGTTCCAGAAAAACATCTATTTCTGCTTTATTGACTATGCCAAAGCCTTTGACTGTGTGGATCACAATAAACTGTGGAAAATTCTGAAAGAGATGGGAATACCAGACCACCTGACCTGCATCTTGAGAAACCTGTATACAGGTCAGGAAGCAACAGTTAGAACTGGACATGGAACAACAGACTGGTTCCAAATAGGAAAAGGAGTATGTCAAGGCTGTATATTGTTACCCTGCTTATTTAACTTATATGCAGAGTACATCATGAGAAACTCTGGGCTGGAAGAAACACAAGCTAGAATCAAGACTGCTGGGAGAAATATCAATGACCTCAGATATGCAGATGACACCACCCTTATGGCAGAAAGTGAAGAGGAACTAAAAAGCCACTTGATGAAAGTGAAAGAGGAGAGTGAAAAAGTTGGCTTAAAGCTCAACATTCAGAAAACGAAGATCATGGCATCCAGTCCCATCACCTCATGGGAAATAGATGGAGAAGCAGTGGAAAAAGTGTCAGACAATCTTGGGGGTCCAAAATCACTGCAGATGGTCATTGCAACCATGTAATTAAAAGACACTTACTCCTTGGAAGGAAAGTTATGACCAACGTAGACAGCAAATTCAAAAGCAGAGACTACTTTGCCAACAAAGGTCCATCTAGTCAAGACTAGATGGTTTTTCCAGTAATCATGTATGGATGTGAGATTTGGACTGTGAAGAAAGCTGAGTGCACAAGAATTGATGTTTCTGAACTGTGGTGTTAGAGAAGACTCTTGAGAGTCCCTTGGACTGCAAGGAGATCCAATCAGTCCCTTCTAAAGGAGATCAGTCCTGGGTGTTCTTTGGTAGGAATGAGGCTAAAGCTGAAACTCCAATACTTTGGCCACCTCATGAGAAGAGTGGAATCATTGGAAAAGACTCTGATGCTGGGGGATTGGGGGCAGGAGGAGAAGTGTACGACAGAGCATGAGATGGCTGTATTGCATCAGTAATTCCTTGGATGTGAGTTTGAGTGAACTCCGGGAGATGGTGATGGACAACGAGGCCTGGTGTGCTGCAATTCACTGGGTCACAAAGAGTCGGACACGACTGAGCTACTGAACTAAGCTGAACTGGTAGTGGAACTATATGTAAGTTTGTTCTGTGTTTTCTAATTCTCCTGTAAATGTGTTATGAATCTTTCATAATTTAAAAACAAAAAGAAACAATAAAACTTATTATGAGTAAACAAAATAACTATAGATTGCAAGAAAATATTTATAAACCACATATTTCACAAAAAAACTCATATCTATACATTATAGAGGATTTTCAACATTCAGCAGTAAAAGGCAAACTTATTGGAAAATGGGCAAAAGTCATGAAGACGCATTTCACTAGAGAGGATATAAGGATGGCATATAAGTACATGGAAAAAAAGTTGACTATCATTAACCATAAGGAAAATGCAAATTAAGACAGCTTTGGTATATCATGACATATCTATTATAATAGCTAAAGAAAAAGTCATTATAATATCAAATGCTGGCAAGAATCCAGGCCAACTGATCACTTATAATACACTGCTAGTATGAATGCAAATTAGTGTGTCCACTCTGGAGAATTTTGTTAGTTTCATATAGAACTGAATATATAATTACCATATGACCCAACCAATTGCATCAGTTCAGTTCAGTTGCTCAGTCAAGTCCAACTCTTTGTGACCCCATGAATTGCAGCACGCCAGGCCTCCCTGTCCATCACCAACTCCCAGAGTTCACTCAGACTTGCATCCATCGAGTCAGTGATGCCATCCAGCCATCTCATTCTCGGTGGTCCCCTTCTCCTCCGGCCCCCAATCCCTTCCAGCATCAGTCTTTTCCAATGAGTCCACTCTTCGCATGAGGTGGCCAAAGTACTAAACTTTCAGCGTTAGCATCATTTCTTCCAAAGAAATCCTAGGACTGATCTCCTTCAGAATGGACTGGTTGGATCTCCTTGCAGTCCAAGGGACTCTCAAAAGTCTTCTCCGACACCACAGTTCAAAAGCATCCATTCTTTGGTGCTCAGCCTTCTTCAAAATTCAACTCTCACATCCATACATGTGAAAAACCATGGAAAAACCATAGCCTTGACTAGACGGACTTTAGTCGGCAAAGTAATGTCTCTGCTTTTGAATATGCTATCTAGGTTGGTCATAACTTTTCTTCTAAGGAGTAAGCGTCTTTTTTTTTTTTTTTATACTTTATTCTACATTACAATACTGTATTTGTTTTGCCATACACTGACATGAATCAGCCACATGTGTCCACGATCTCCCAATGCCAAAGCCCCCCTCCCACCTCCCACCCCACATCCTCTCCCTGAATCATCCCGTGCACCAGCCCCGTGCGTCCTGGATCCTGTATTGAACATAGACTGGTGCTTCATTCTTACAAGATAGTATACATTTTTCAATGCCATTCTCCCAAATCATCCCACCCTCTCCCACTCCCTCAGAGTCCAAAAGTCCGTTCTATACCTCTGAGTCTCTTTTGTTGTCTCACATAGAGGGTCTTCATTACTATCCTTCTAAATTCCATATATATGTGTCAGTATACTGTATTGGTGTTTTTCTTTCTGGCTTACTTCACTCTGTATAATTGGCTCCAATTTCATCCATCTCATTAGAACTGAGTCAAATTTATTCTTTTTAAGGGCTGAGTAGTACTCCATTGTGTATATGTACCACAGCTTTCTTATCCATTCATCTGCTGATGGACATCTAGGTTGTTTCCATGTCCTGGCTATTATAAACAGTGCTGCAATGAACATTGGGGTACATGTGTCTCTTTCAATTCTGGTTTTTTCGGTGTGTATGCCGAGCAGTGGGATTGCTGGATCATAAGGCAGTTCTATTTGCAATTTTTAAGGAATCTCCACACTGTTTTCCATAGTGGCTGTACTAGTTTGCATTCCCACCAGCAGTGTAAGAGGGTTCCCTTTTCTCCACATCCTCTCCAGCATTTATTGCTTGTAGACTTTTGGATCACAGCCATTATGACCGGTGTGAAATGATACCTCACTGTGGTCTTGATTTGCATTTCACTGATAATAAGTGATGTTGAGCATCTTTTCATGTGTTTGTTAGCCATCTGTTTGTCTTCTTTGGAGAAATGCCTATTTAGTTCTTTGGCCCATTTTTTTATTGGATCATTTATTTTTCTGGAGTTGAGCTGCATAAGTTGCTTGTATATCTTTGAGATTAGTTTTTGTCAGTTGCTTCATTTGCTATTGTTTTCTCCCATTCAGAAGGCTGTCTTTTCACCTTGCTGATAGTTTCCTTTGTTGTGCAGAAGCTTTTAATTTTAATTAGATCCCATTTGTTTATCTTTGCTTTTATTTCCAGTATATTGGGAGGTGGATCATAGAGGATCCTGCTGTGATTTATGTCGGAGAGTGTTTTGCCTGTGTTCTCCTCTAGGAGTTTTATAGTTTCTGGTCTTACATTTAGATCTTTAATTCATTTTGAGTTTATTTTTGTGTATGGTGTTAGAAAGAGATCTAGTTTCATTCTTTTACAAGTGGTTGACCAGTTTTCCCAGCACCACCTGTTAAAGAGACTGTCTTTACTTCATTGTATATTCTTGCCTCCTTTGTCGAAGATAAGCTGTCCATAGGTGTGTGGGTTTATCTCAGGGCTTTCTATTTTGTTCCATTGATCTATATTTCTGTCTTTGTGCCAGTGCCATACTGTCTTAATGACTATGGCTTTGTAGTAGAGCCTGAAGTCAGGCAAGTTGATTCCTCCAGTTCCATTCTTCTTTCTCAAGATTGCTTTGGCTATTCGAGGTTTTTGTATTTCCATACAAATCTTGAGAATATTTGATCTAGTTCTGTGAAAAATACTGCTGGTAACTTGATAGGAATTCCATTGAATCTGTAGATTGCTTTGGGTAGTATACTCATTTTCACTATATTGATGCTTCCAACCCAAGAGCATGGTATATTTCTCCATCTATTAGTGTCCTCTTTGATTTCTCTCATCAGTGTTTTATAGTTTTCGATATATAGGTCTTTAGTTTCTTTAGGTAGGTATATTCCTAAGTATTTTATTCTTTTCGTTGCAATGGTGAATGGGATTGTTTCCTTGACTTCTTTTTCTACTTTCTCATTATTAGTGTATAGGAATGCAAGGGGTTTCTGAGTGTTGATGTTATATCCTGCGACTTTACCATATTCGTTGATTTGCTCTAGTAGTTTTCTGGTCGAGTCTTTAGGATTTTCTATATAGAGGATCATGTCGTCTGCAAACAGTGAGAGTTTTACTTCTTCTTTTCCAATTTGGATTCCTTTTATTTCTTTTTCTGCTCTGATTGCTGTGGCCAAAACTTCCAGTACGATATTGAATAGTAGTGGTGAGAGTGGACACCCTTGTCTTGTTCCTGACTTTAGGGGAAATGGTTTCAATTTTTCACCATTGAGGATAATGTTAGCTGTGGGTTTCTCATATACAGCTTTTATTATGTTGAGGTACGTTCCTTCTATTCCTGCTTTCAGAAGAGTTTTTATCATAAATGGATGTTGAATTTTGTCAAAGGCTTTTTCTGCATCTATTGAAATAATCATATAATTTTTATTTTTCAGTTTGTTAATGTGATGAATTACATTGATTGATTTGTGGATATTGAAGAATCCTTGCATCACTGGGATAAAGCCCACTTGGTCATGGTGTATGATCTTTTAAGGTGTTGTTGGATTCTGATTGCTAAAATTTTGTTAAGGATTTTTGCATCTATGTTCATCAGTGATATTGGCCTGTAATTTTCTTTTTTGTGGTGTCTTTGTCAGGTTTTGGTATTATGGTGATGGTGGTCTCATAGAATGAGTTGGGAAGTTGACCTTCCTCTGCAATTTTCTGGAATAGCTTCAGTAAGATAGGTGTTAGCTCTTCTCGAAATTTTTGGTAGAATTCAGCTGTGAAGCCATCTGGACCTGGTCTTTTGTTTGCTAGAAGATTTCTGATTACAGTTTCAATTCCCATGCATGTGATGGGTCTGTTAAGATTTTCTATTTCTTCCTGGTTCAGTTTTGGAAAGTTGTACTTTTCTAAGAATTTGTCCATTTCTTGCAAGTTGTCCATTTTGTTGGCACATAATTGCTGATAGTAGTCTCATGATTCTTTGTATTTCTGTGTTGTCTGTCGTGATCTCTCCATTTTCATTTCTAATTTTATTGATTTGATTTTTTTCTCTTTGTTTCTTGATGAGTCTGGCTAATGGTTTGTCGATTTTATTTATCCTTTCAAAGAACCAGCTTTTTGCTTTGTTGATTTTTGCTATGGTCTCTTTTGTTTCTTTTGCATTTATTTCTGCCCTAATTTTTAGGATTTCTTTCCTTCTACTAACTCTGGGGTTCTCTATTTCTTCCTTTTCTAGTTGCTTTAGGTGTAGAGTTAGGTTATTTATTTGGCTTCTTTCTTGTTTCTTGAGGTATGCCTGTATGGCTATGAACTTTCCTCTTAGCACTGCTTTTATAGTGTCCCATAGGTTCTGTGTAGTTGTGTTTTCATTTTCATTCATTTTGATGCATAATTTGATTTCTTTTGATTTCTTCAGTGATTTGTTGATTATTCAGAAGGGTGTTGTTCAGCCTCCAAATGTTGGAATTTTTAATAGCTTTTCTCCTGTAATTGAGATCTAACCTTAGTGCATTATGGTCAGAGAAGATGCTTGGAATAATTTCGATTTTTTTGAATTTATCAAGGTTAGATTTATGACCCAGGATGTGATCTATCCTGGAAAAGGTTCCGTGTGCACTTGAGTAAAAGGTGAAATTCATTGTTTTGGGGTGCAATGTCCTATAGATATCAATTAGGTCTAACTGGTCTATTGTATTGTTTAAAGTTTGTGTTTCTTTGTTAATTTTCTGTTTAGTTGATCTGTCCATAGGTGTGAGTGGGGGTATTAAAGTCTCCCACTATTACTGTGTTATTATTAATTTCCTCTTTCATGCTTGTTAGCAATTGTCTTATATATTGCGGTGCTCCTATGTTGGGTGCATATATATTTATAATTGTTATATCTTCTTCTTGGATTGATCCTTTAATCATTATGTAGTGGCCTTCTTTGTCCCTTTTCACAGCCTTTGTTTTAAAGTCTATTTAATCGGATATGAGTGTTGCTACTCCTGCTTTCTTTTGGTCTTTATTTGCATGGAATATCCTCCAGCCCTTCACTTTCAGTCTGTATGTGTCCGTTGTTTTGAGGTGGGTTTCTTGTAAGCAGCATATATAGGGATCTTGTTTTTGTACCCATTCAGCCAGTCTTTGCCTTTTGGTTGGGGCATTCAACCCATTTACATTTAAGGTAATTATTGATAAGTATGCACCTGTTGCCATTTACTTTAATGTTGGGTTCGAGTTTATACATCCTTTTTGTGTTTCCTGTCTAAAGTCTATCTTTAGTATTTGTTGGAGAGCTGGTTTGGTGGTGCTGAATTCTCTCAGCTTTTGCTTGTCTGTAAAGCTTTTGATTTCTCCTTCATATTTGAATGATATTCTTGCTGGGTACAGTAGTCTTGGTTGAAGGTTATTATCTTTCATCACTTTAAGTATGTCTTGCCATTCCCTCCTAGCCTGAAGAGTTTCTATTGAAAGGTTTGCTGTTATTCTTATGGGGATCCCCTTGTGTGTTATTTGTTGTTTTTCCTTTGCTGCTTTTAATATTTGTTCTTTGTGTTTGGTCTTTGTTAGTTTGATTAGTATATGTCTTGGGGTGTTCCGCCTTGGGTTTATCCTGTTTGGCACTCTCTGGGTTTCTTGGACTTGGGTGATTATTTCCTTCCCTATTTTAGGGAAGTTTTCAACTATTATCTCCTCAAGTATTTTCTCATGGTCTTTCTTTTGTCTTCTTCTTCTGGGACTCCTATAATTCGAATGTTGGAGCGTTTCATATTGTCTTGGAGGTCTCTGAGGTTGTCCTCATTTCTTTTAATTCGTCTTTCTTTTTCCCTCGCTGATTCATTTATTTCTACCATTTTATCATCTATTTCACTAATCCTATCTTCTGCCTCCGATATTCTACTATTTGTAGCCTCTAGAGTGTTTCTGGTCTCATTTATTGCATTACTCATTACATGTTGATTCTTTTTTTTTCTTCTAGGTCCTTGTTAAACCTTTCTTGCATCTTCTCAACCCTTGACCCCAGGCTATTTATCTGTGATTCCATTTTGATTTCAAGATTTTGGATCATTTTCACTATCAGTATTTGGAATTCTTTCTCAGGTAGATTCCCTATCTCTTCCTCTTTTGTTTGGTTTGGTGGGCATGTCTCCTGTTCCTTTACCTGCTGGGTATTCCTCTGTCTCTTCATCCTGGTTATATTGCTGCGTTTGGGGTGGCCTTTGTATATTCTGGGAATTTGTGGAATTCTCTTTATTATAGAGCTTCCTCTCTGTGTTTGGGGTTATATCAGTGGCTTGCCAAAGTTTCTTGATTAGAGAGGCTTGTGTTGAGGCTCTGGTGGGTGGAGTTGGATTTCCACTCTCTGGAGTGCTGTGAAGTGTCAACTAATGGTTATGGGACGTCAATGATTTTGGAGTATTTTGAGCTGCCTGTGTATTGAAGCTCAGGGGCTTTTCTTGTGTTGCTGGAGAATTTGTGCGGTATGTCTTACTCTGGAGCTTGTTGGCCCTTGGGTGGTGCTCGATTTCAATATAGGTATGAAGGTGTTTGATGAGCTCTTATTGGATAATGTTCCCTGTATTCAGGAATTCTTTGATGATCTCAGGTTTTGGACTTATGCTTCCTGATTCTTGTTTTCAGATTTATTTTTACAACAGCCTCATGATTTCTGCATCTATTCAGCACTATTGTTAAAACATCTGGGTTAATGATGATAGGTTTCTCCACTTTGAGGGTCGTCCCTAGAGGATCGCTGAGTTACTTGGAGGAGAGAAGAGGGAGGGCGTAGTTAGAGGTGAGTGGAATGGGATGAGGTGGAATCAAAAGAGGAAAAAGCAAACTAGCCCGTAACCACTTTCTTGTGTGCACTCCAAAGTCTGGACCTCTCAGAGGTGGTCACAGAGTTACACATGGAAGAGGAGAGGGAGGAAGTAGATAGAGGTGGTCAGGAGGATGAAAGAGGGAGATGCAAAGGAGGGATACAGATCTGGCCAGTGACCAGTTCCCTGAGAATTCTCCACCTTCGGGAGCACACAGAGATTCATAGAGTTGGGTAGAGAAGAGGAGGGGGAGGGATGAGACAAAAGCCACCTGGTGGAGAAAAGAGAGACTCCAAAGGGGGAGAGAGTGGTCAAGCCAGTAGTCTCGCACTCATGTAAAATTGGGTACTGAAGATTAGGTTTTTAAAATTACAAAATTGGCAACAAATACCAAAATGTTGAGATTAAAAATCTGGAGTAGAGATTGGATTTTCAAAGGTAAAATATTAAAGATAAGAAAAAGAAGGAGAGAAAAATTTAAAAAAAATTGAGAAAAAAAGAAAATAATAATAATGATAATAAAATACAATACAATAGAATAGAATACAATAAAATAAAATACAATAAAATAGAATACAATAAATGATTCCAGAATTATTAAAAGACAACTTCCACCACCAGTAGGACTATATACAGCGTTTGCTTTAAAGATAGGTTTTTTTTTTTTTTTGGAAAGTAATAATAGGTTATAAAGATAATAAATAGAAACATAGAAGACTTAAAAGTTTAAGCAAGTTTAGAAAAAAACGAAAAAGAAAAGAGAAAACAAATTTAAAAAGAAAAAAATTTTTTAAGAAAGAAAAAAAATTCTTAAAAAAAAATCACGCTTCCACATCATCCCCCACCTCCCCCAAAAAAGTTGATCATAAAAGTAGTAACGGTATATCTGGCGCTTTCTCTGTCGTTGTAGACTGTGTGGGGTCGCTACCAAGGCAGTTCCCTCTGTTTGATTTCCTCTGTTTGCTGGTCTCTTCCATGTGTGATTTCCGTCTTGACATGGGGAGGGTGGTGGTGGACTCTGCACTGGGCTTGCCCCTTCTTGCTCCTTGGGATATCCTTGTGGGGCCTGCCCTATGCTTCGTGCACTTCTCTGGTCTTTGGCGTTCAGGATTGGCGGTCAGGAAGCCCTCCGAGACTTGAATTTGGTTGAACAGGGGCTTTGTTCCCTTCCCAGTTCTGAGTGGCTTGGGAGTTTGGCATGCGCTATTACGACTTCTGGGCTTCCCGGTCGCTCAATTTTCTGGGAGCTCCACCGGGGCTCTTTCTCAGGCTGATGATGACTGTTCAGAGCCCCCCAGCAGTTTCAATAGCAAAGAAATCAGTTTGCAATTTGGTAGGTTATGTCACTCTTGAGCTGCGATTTCCCCCTTCCAGCACTTAAGGCTCTGGCTGCCTGTCGCCGGAAGAGGATGGTCTGCAGCTGGCTATTGCCGATCCGTCCTTATGTTCGAGCGTTCCGCGTGTTGGCTATCCCACAGTCTGGTTTGCTAGACCAAAATAGTTCTTTCTAGCCACGCACGGACCTGATTCTGGCCCGGTTATGCCCCGATTCTCGAGATAAGCCCTGTAGCCTACATCTCCCACGGCCCAATTCTTACAAAGTTCTGTCGCAGGCGCGCTCCTCCCTGCTCAACCCCCAGTGCTGTCGGACGCAGGCGTTTGCACTGCTTATCCGCTGGGGGTTATACTGTTGAATTCGTAATCTGTTGGTTTTAATTATTTATTTATTTATTCTTTCTTCCTGTTATGTTGCCCTCTGTGCTTCCAGGGCTCGCCCCATACACAGCTGTGAGAATGCTCCCCTATTTTAGGGAACCTCTCTTTTTAAATGTCTCTTCCTGGGACAGGATTCCCTTCCCGGGGCGGGATTCCCTTCCCGAGATGGGGCTTCCTCCCTACCTCCTTTGTCTCTGTCTTCATCGTATGTATTAATTCCTACCTGGTTTTGAAGCCGATGATCCTCTTTGCTGGATGCCTGATGTCCTCTGCCAGCAGTCAGAAGTTGTTTTGTGGAACTTTACTCAGCTTTGAAATGTTCTTTTGATGAAGTAGTGAGGGAGAAAGTGTTCTCCCCCTCCTATTCCTCCGCCATCTTTTTCGTCTCCCAGGAGTAAGCGTCTTTTAACTTCATGGCTGCAGTCACCATCTGCAGTGATTTTAGAGCCCCCTAAAAATTCTGACACTGCTTCTACTGTTTCCCTATCTATTTCCCATGAAGTGATGGGACCAGATGCCATGTTCTTCATTTTCTGAATGTTGAGCTTTAAGCCAACTTTTTTACTCTCCTCTTTCACTTTCATCAAGAGGCTTTTAGTTCCTCTTCACTATCTGCCATAAGGGTAGTGTCATCTGCATATCTGAGATTATTGATATGTCTCCTGGTAATCTTTATTCCAGCTTGTGTTTCTTCCAGTCCAGCGTTTCTCATTATGGGCTCTGCATATAAGTTAAATAAGCAACTTAAGTATTTATCCAAGAAAAGTAAAAATTTATGTCCATTTAAAAATATTTTCTTAAAATCTTTATTTGTAGTCTTCTAAAGTTGTAAATTAACTAAAATTCCCTATAAGTTGAATTATTAAATAAATTGCAGTACATCCACACCATGGAATACTACTCAACAATTAAAAAAAAATGAAGTATTGATACAAGCAACAACTTGGATGGGTCATATACATTATGATCCTTAAATGACAAAAGTTTTGTGATGAAAAGCAGATTAGTAGTGGTAAACGTGTTAAGGATGATTGGGCTGGAGATGAGTATAATAGTAGCATGTGAGACTTCTTTGTGATAATGGAAAAGCTCTATGTTTTGGTTTCAAGAATCTATACATATGAAAAATTGATAAACAACCATATACACATTATACTAATATCAATGTCCTGATTTTGATATCATGCTATAGTTAGTAAATTGCAAACATGGAGTATGATCAATGGAACATGGGACCTTTCTGTATATCTTTGCAGCTTCTTATGAATCTATAACTATTTCAAAATGTTTTGATTGATGAAAGGAGAAAGTATGTGTGATTTTCAGGGATTGTGGAGGGAGCATAAATAAGATGGGGGAAGATTCTCCCAATTCAAAGGAAAAGGGTGGTTGAGATTTTTCAGAATGATTAACAATTTTGAATGGTGGAAGTATGAGGACTGGAATTCTAAGACTCAGCAAAACTTTCTCTACACTGACATGGAGTTGAAGTCCCAGAAGTGCTGAACCAAGGTGGAAAACATGAGCCAAAACAAAGGACACTTCAATTGTAACTAATGTAGAACTAATATAGACACAAGGGCTTTCCTTATATTTATATACCATGGCATAAAACCCTCAAAATATTAACACCACCTAGAACCCCAGTCATGTCTGAGCCTGAATTGCTGGCACAAATCAGTGTACAAAGTTAGGTTTCATTTGCTTTAAAGAAAATAAAGCAATTCCATCAATTCATTCATTCAATCAACAACTATATATTATACATCTAACAGGTTCCTGGAATTGGGACAAATGTAGTTCCTACCTTTATATAGTTCAGTGTGGCTGACAGACATGATTTAAGAGGCTGAGTACCAATAGCCAAGACAACCTGAAAAGTGGGTCTGACCTTCTCAGTCTCATCATAGGCTGGGAAAGGGAAGAAAAAACAGAGGCAACTGCCCATGGATTCCAGGCACTCAACTTTGCATGTTCTTTAATAACCAATCTATCTGTCCACAGCTGTCCAAATGCTCAGCATGAGGTGTAATATAAATTTATTCTCCAAGGTTGTTTCTCTTTGCATTTAGTGGCACACACAGAGTCACTCAAGCCACTTAGTCATGGCCTTATCTACAATAAAGGCTCACTTCTCTACTGGGACTTAGTTCTCCAAGCCATTGAGATAGATATGAATCAAATGGCTTATACAGAGTAGTAGTTCTCCAGGTGAGTGAGTGGATGGATAATAGTCATGAGGCAGCCAGAATTACATGATATTTGGAAGTCTAGACTGACAGTTATCATTAGAGAGCAGACTTAATCTTGGGCCAGTGATCTGGGGGTAAAACTCCAGGATGCCAAACAGAAACTGACAAGTGATGCTAGGGACTTAGAGTATTTATATGAGGGACACACACACTGAAAATATGGCAGAGCTATTAAACTTATATGCAGAGTACATCATGAGAAATGCCACGTGGGATGAATTATAGGCTGGAATCAAGATTGCTGGGAGAAATACCAATAACCTCAGGTATGCAGATGATACTACCTTAATAGCAGAAAGTGAAGAGGAACTAAAGAGCAATGGAAGTGAGATACGGGAGTAAGAAAGCTGACATAAAACTCAACATTAATAAAATTAAGGTCATAACATTTGGTCCCATCATTTCATGGTAAGTAGATGGTGAAAAAATGGAAACAGTGGCCGATATTATTTTCTTGAGCTCCAGAATCACTGCCTACAGTGACTGCAGCCACAAAACTAAAAGACGCTTACTCATTGGAAGAAAAGCTATGAAAAATCTAGTCAGCATATTAAAAACACAGATATCATTTTGCCAACAAAGGTCTATATAGTCGAAGCTATGGTTTTTCCTAGTCTTATACTGATGTGAGAGTTGGACCATAAAGAAAGCTGAGGCTGAAGATTTGATGCTTTGGAATGTGGTGCTGGAGAAGACCTTGAGAGTCCCTTGGATAGCAAGGAGATCAAATCAGTCAATCCTAAAGCAAATCAACCCTGAATATTCTTTGGAATGATTGATGCTGAAGCTCCAATAATTTGGCTACCTGATGCAAAGTGCTGACTCATTGGAAAAGACCCTGATGCTGGGAAAGATTGAGGACAGGACGAGAAAGGGGGTGTCAGAGGACAAGATGGTCGGAGGGTGTCACCAACTCAGTGGACATGAATTTGAGCAAACTCTGGGAGATAGTGAAAAAGGGAAGGCTGACATGTTTCTGTCCAGGGGGATGCAAACAGCCAGACTTGACTTAGTGACTAAATAACAGTGAAGTGTATAAAAATAGCGACTAGGTCATGTTTGATGCCAGAAGCTAAAACCTTCAATGGAAATCGGGTTAGAAATTCCAGCTATGGGGAAAGGATGAAGTCAAAGAGCTAACCTCATTTAGGGCCTGGATCCTGTTTCTATAGGATAAATGTGTTGGCTTTCATACATGATTAAGGCATGAGTTGGTGTCAGACTTTCTAGGACACCTTCCTGGAACACTGCTGTTAGATGTCTTTTCCTAAGTTTTGTGTATCTGCATCCTAGAATGAATTTCATTTGAAGCAATTCACAGAAGCATGTGCAAAAGCACACTTAAAAGAGGGAAGATGGTCATATACAGCCTTCCATTATCCCAGCCACAGTTATCTCACCCATTCACATTTATTACCCAATTTGATGGCCCCTTGTCCAGAAAAAAATCTATTTCTGCTTTATTGACTATGCCAAAGCCCTTGACTGTGTGGATCACAATAAACTGTGGAAAATTCTGAAAGAGATGGGAATACCAGACCACCTGACCTGCCTCCTGAGAAACCTGTATGCAGGTCAGGAAGCAACAGTTGGAACTTGGCATGGAACAACAGACTGGTTCCAAGTAGGAAAAGGAGTATGTCAAGGCTGTATATTGTCACCCTGCTTATTTAACTTATATGCAGAATGCATCATGAGAAACGCTGAGCTGGATGAAGCACAAGCTGGAATCAAGATTGCCAGGGGAAATATCAACAACTTCAGATATGCAGATGACACCACCCTTATGGCAGAAAGTGAAGAACTAAACAGCCTCTTGATGAAAGTGAAAGAGGAGAGTAAAAAGTTAGCTTAAAGCTCAACATTCAGAAAACGAAGATGATAGCATCTGGTCTCAACACTTAATGGCAAATAGATGGGGAAACAGTGGAAACAGTGTCAGAATTTATTTTTCTGGGTTTCAAAATCACTGCAGATGTTGATTGCAGCCATGCAATTAAAAGACGCTTACTCCTTGGAAGGAAAGCTATGACCAACCTAGATAGCATATTGGAAAATAGAGACATTACTTGGCTGACTAAGGTACATCTAGTCAAGGCTATGGTTTTTCCAGTGGTCAGATATGGATGTGAAAGTTGGACTGTGAAGAAAGCTGAGCACTGAAGAATTGATGTTTTTGAACTGTGGTGTTGGAGAGGATGTTTGAGAGTCCCTTGGACTGCAAGGAGATCCAACCAGTCCATCCTAAAAGAGATCAGTCCTAGGTGTTCATTGGAAGGACTGATGTTGAAGCTGAAACTCCAGTACCTTGGCTACCTGATGTATAGAGTTGACTCATTTGAAATCACTCTGATGCTGGGAAAGATTGAAAACAGGAGGAGAAGGGAATGACAGAGGATGAGATGGTTGGATGGCATCACTGACTCTATGGACATGGGTTTGGTTGGACTCCGGGAGTTGGTGGTGGACAAGGAGGCCTGGTGTGTTGTGGTTCATGGGGCTGCAAAGAGTTGGACATGGCTGAGCGACTGAACTGAACTGTCATGGTTAGCATTTTTGAGCTGGAAGATGAAGAGAACATAAACAAGAAAGAATGCATGTTAGAACCTTAATTTCATGGCTGCAGTCACCATCTGCAATGATTTTGGAGCCCAAGAAAATAAAGTTTGTTACTGTTTATATTTTGTCCCCATCTGTTTGCCAGGAAGTTATGGGACTGGATGCCATAATCTTTGTTTTTTGAATGTTGAGTTTTAACTTTTTCACTCTTGAAAAACTGAAGTTGAGTCAACTTTTTCACTCTCCTCTTTCACCTTCATAAGGAGGCTCTTTAGTTTTTCTTCACTTTCTGCCATAAAGGTGGTATCATCTGCATATTTGAGGGTATTGATATTTCTCTGAAAATCTTGATTTCAGCTTGTGTTTCTTCCAGCCCAGCATTTCACATGCTGTACTCTGTATATAGGGCTTCCCTGTAGCTCAGCTGGTAAAGAATCTGCCTGCAATGCAGAAGAACCCAGTTTGATTCCTTGGTCATAAATATCCCCTGGAGAAGGGATAGGCTACCCACTCCAGTAGTCATGGGCTTACCTGGTGGCTCAGATATTAAATAATCTGCCTGCAATGCTGGAGACCTGTGTTCGATTCCTGGGTTGGGAAGATCCCTTGGAGGAGGTCATGGTAACCCACTCCATTATTCTTGCCTGGAGAATCCCCATGGACAAAGGAGCCTAGCCAGCTACAGTCCATGCAGTTGCAGATTTGAACATGACTGAGTGACTAAGCACAGGCACAGCATAGGCCCTCTGCATATAAGTTAAATAAGCAGGATGACAATACATAGCCTTAACATACTCCTTTCCAAATTTGGAACCAGTCCATTGTTCCATGTCTGGTTCTAATACTCCTATTTTATTCATGCTGCAAAGTCCTTACCCACATGGTGAACTTTGTAGTGTTGATGGAAAAGTTGGGCTTGTTGTTGTTCAGTCGCCCAGTCATGTCTGACTCTTCATGACCCCCGTGGACTGTAGCATGCCAAGTCTCACTGTCCCTCATATCTCCTGAACATCTCCCAAAGTTTGCCCAAGTTCATGTCCATTGCATCGGTGATGCCATCCAGCCATCTAATCCTCTGATGCCCTCTTCTCTTTCTACCTTCAATTTTTCACAGCATCAGGAACTTTTCCAATGGATCAGCTGTTTATATCAGATAATCAAAACATTAGAGCTGCAGCATCAGTCCTTCCATTGAGGATTTAGGATTGATTTCCCTTAAGATTGAGTGGTTTGATCTTACTGTCCAAGGGACTTTCAAGAATCTTCCCTGGTGGACTTCACTGCTGGCCCAGATGGTAAAATCAACCATACTCCAATGAAAAGCTTTTATTAAAAAAAAAAATGGTAACACTGCTGCTGTGTAGAACTTATACTATGTAGAGAAATGACCTGAGAGGGGCTTCTGCCTAGTGAAAGGAAGCTCTACCTCCTATCCTAGTTCCTCAGCTATATTAGGAAGATGAGTGGTGGAAAATCTTGTCCCTATCCAGATGCTTGACCTGACTGGTTCTGGGAATGAAAGCACACTCACTCATCTTTAATTTCTCTTTCATGTCTCATCTGCCTTTCCCCTATTTAAAGGTTTTCAATTCAGTGTAACAAACACACTCCAGATACCCACAATGCTTAAAGTTCTGCAGTGGAATTATCAATATATTTTCTCAAGTGACTGTATGAACACTCAAATATAGATTGACATTATTATTTCCATTTAACTGCTGATAACACTGAGCTGAGGCCCACATATGCCAAAGGATTTAAGTTCAAATGGGTTGTGATTGGCAGAGCAAGAATTTGTTTTATCTCAAACTGGCCTTTATATTTGGTCTTTCCAGCACCTTTTATGAAGAAACTCTTTACATCCCTTCCCTAACCTCCTTAACACATCTTTACACACATATACAAAACAGGAAATCTTTCAAATCTAGGTAGCTAAAAAGTCTGCTTGTTCCTTGAATCCTCGTCTACAAATCATTTTGCTTTGGCCCTCCATTGAGCCACAGTTTAGATTGTGCAATGTTTTTGTGAGATAGAACCTGAACATGCTTCAAGACAGGCATATCTGAGTTTGAATTTCAGCTCTATCACTTATTTTATTATAAACATGTGACTTCTCATAAATGGAATTCAGAACCTAGCACTTTTCTGTTTAAAATCTTAGTGTCTTTAGCTAACTGTATGTCTTCTTTGGAGAAATTTCAATTAAGATCTTCTGCCCAATTTTTGGTTGGGTTTTTTTTTTTTTTAATATTGAGCTTCATGAGCTGTTTGTATATATTGGAGATTAATTCTTTCCTAGTCACTTAACATACCATTTCTAGTACAATAGGAATTGCATTGAATCTATAGATTGTTTGGGATAGTAGAGTCATTTTGACTATAACAATTCTTCCAATCCAAAAACACGATGTATCTTTCCATCTGTTTGTGTAATTTTTAAAAATTTCTTTCATTAGTATCTTACTGTTTTCTCAGTACAAATCTAGTGCCTCCTCAGGTAAATTTATTTCCAGGTATTTGATTCTTTTTGATACTATGGTAAATGGGGATTGTTTCTTTCATTTCTCGTTCTGATCTTCTGTTATTAGTGTATAGGAATCCAAGAGATTTTTGTGTATTAATTTTATATAATGCAATTTTATCAAATTAATTGATGTGCTCTAGTAATTTTCTGGTAACATCTTTAGGATTTTCTATGTGTGGTATCATATCATTTAAAAATAGTGACAATTTTACTTCTTCTTGCTCAGCACCATTAATTACTAGAGAAATACAAATCAAAATTTCAGTGAGGTATCACACCAGATATAGTGGCCATCACCAAATAGTCTACAAACAATACATGCTGGAGAGAGTGTGGAGAAAAAGCAATCGGCCTATACCATGCTGCTGCTGCTGCATAGTCGCTTTAGTCATGTCTGACTCTGTGGACTCTATGCAGACCCTATGGAATGCAGTCTACCAAGGTCTTCTTCTGTCCATGGGATTCCCTAGGCAAGAGTACTTGAGTGGGTTGCCATGCCCTCCTCCAGGGGATCTTCCTGAATCAGGGATTGAAACTGGGTGTCCTACACTGCAGGCAGAGTCTTTACTGCTGAGCCACCAAGGAAACATTAGACCTACCCTATGACCCTGTAATCCCATTCCTGAGCATATATCCAGAGAAAATCATAATTCAAAATAATACATCCACCCTAATTTTAATTGCAGCACTATTTACAATAACCAGGACATGGAAACAACCTAAAGTTCCATCAAGAGAAGAATGGCTAAAGAAGACATGATATAAATGCACAATGGAATACTACTCAGCCATATAAATGAATGAAATAATGCCATTTGCAATAATATGGATAGACAAAAAAAGTCATATTGAGTGATGTAAATCAGACAAAGACAAATATATGATATTCACTTATAAGTTGAATCTTAAAAAAGATAGTAGAAATGAACTTTTGGGGTTGGCCAATAAGTTCATTCAGATTTTTCTGTAAGATGGTATGGAAAAATGTGAATGAACTTTTAGATCAACTCAATATTTACAAAGCAAAATTAGAATCACAGATGTAGAAATCAATGTTAACATTACCAGGTTGAAAGCAAGGGCAGGGATATACTGGAACACACTACATACATATATATATATATACACACATACATACATATACACATATGTACATGCATGTGTGTGTATGTATATGGAGATTAAGGAGCAACAATTAGAACAGGGCATGGAACACGAGATTGGATCAAAATTGTAAAAGGAGTATGTCAAGACTGTATATTATCATCTTGCTTATATGCAGAGTACATCATGCAAAATGCTGGGCTGGATGAAGCACAAGCTGGAGTCAAGATTGCCGGGAGAAATATCAATAAATGCAGATATGTAGAAGACACCAACCTTGTGGCAGAAAGTGAAGAGGAGTTAAAGAGCTTCTTGATGAAAGTGAAAGGAGAGAGTGAAAAAGATGGCTTAAAACTCAACATTCAATAAAGACCTAGAAAGAAAGACTGAAAGGAAATATACTAGGGGTTCAAGAACTTATCTCTGGATGATGATATTGGCTTGAGTAAACTTTTCAAATTTTCTCATGTTTATACTGACCATATTGGAGAAGGCAGTGGCACCCACTCAAGCACTCACCTGGAAAATCCCATGGGTGGAGGAACCTGGTGGGCTGCAGTCCATGGGGTCGCGAAGAGTCAGACACGACTGAGCAACTTCACTTTCACTTTTCATTTTCATGCACTGGAGAAGGAAATGGCAATCCACTCCAGTGTTTTTGCCTGGAGAATCCCAGTGATGGCGGAGGCTGGTGGGCTGCTATCTATGGGGTCGCACAGAGTCGGACACGACTGAAGTGACTTAGCAAATACTGAACATTATATAACATGTACTTTTTAGTTAGGATTTAAAAAAAAATTACATGTAAATAAATGGATTATTATTTCTATATGTCAAATAAATAGATCATTATATGATAAATAAAGAGGGATAGAAAATTAAAAAAAAAACACACACACACAACAAAACTAAGATCATGGCATCTGGTCCCATCACTTCATGGCACATAGATGGGGAAACAATGGAAAGAGTTACAGACTTTATTTTCTTGGGCTCCAAAATCACTGCAGATGGTGACTGCAGCTATGAAATAAAAAGACACTTGCTCCTTGGAAGAAAAGCTATGACCAACCTGGACAGCATATTAGAAAACAGAAAACAGTACTTTGCTTACAATAGTCAAAGCTATGGTTTTTCCAGTAGTCATTTATGGACATGAGAGTTGGACCATAAAGAGAGCACTGAAAAATTGATGTTTTTGAACTGTGGCATTGGAGAAGACTCTTGAGAGTCCCTTGACTTCATGGAGATCAAACTAGTTGATCCTGAAGGAAATCAATCCTAAATATTCATTGGAAGGACTGAAGCTTAAGCTGAAGTTTCAATATTTTGGTTACCTGATGTGAAGAACTGACTCATTAGAAAAGACCTTGCTTCTGGGAAAGATTGAAGACAGGAGGAGAAGGGGACGACAGAGGATGAGATAATTGGATGGCATCACTGACTCAATAGTCCTGAGTTTGAATAAGCTCTGGGGGTTGGTGATGGACAGGGAAACATGGCATGCTGCAGGTCATGGGGTCCCAAAGAATCAGAGGCGACTGAGTGACTGAAC
This sequence comes from Nanger dama, assembly GCA_917880005.1. NCBI lineage: Eukaryota > Metazoa > Chordata > Mammalia > Artiodactyla > Bovidae > Nanger > Nanger dama. Next base: position 2,646,687 of record CAKJTW010000073.1, on the reverse strand, counting down.
TGATAAATATTATATTAGTTACTTTATATATGTGTGTGTGTGTGTGTGTGTGTGTGTGTGTGTGTGTGTGTGTATTAGGTAACAAATAAAGATCTCCTGTGTAGCACACGGAATTGTAATCAGTACTCTACAATGGTGTATATGGGAAATAATCTGAAAGAGTGGGCATATGTTTATTTATAGCTAATTCACTTTGTTGTATAGCAGAAACTACTGGAACACTGTAAATCAACTATACTATAATGAAGAAGCAAACTTACAGTGTCTTTTCTACCACTGCTATTGGAGTAAAAACCAGAGTCTTTACGTTAGCTCACAGAATCCTGCATGACCTAGGCCTTTCTGATTTAATTTCATGACACCATTCCCTTTGATGATAACTCTCCAGATGTGCTGGTATTCTTTCTGATCCTTAAATACAAATGAACTTATGTTAGGGTCTGTGCATTTAAAGTTCCACCTTCTTGGAACTCTTAACATGACTGATTTTGTCTTCTATTTCAACACACAGCTTCAACATTCTTTCCCTTAAAAGACCTTTTCCAACCAAACTACCTAATTTAATCCTGGCCTCTATACCATTACTTCATATGCACTACTTCATGGTGCTTTCCATAGTATTTATTATCTGACATTTTATCATTTACTTATATGTTTAAAATAAGACCAAGTTTTGCCCACAGTCAGTCCTTTCCAGCAGGAAGCTTCCATAACCTTCTTCTCCTTATCCCTCAGAGACTGAGAGAATAAAACCCACAATCACAGAAAACTAATCAAACGGGGAGGGAACACAGCTCCACCATCAACAGAAAATTGAATTACAGATTTACTGAGCATGGCCCCACTCATCAGAACAAGACCCAGTTTTCCCCTCAGTCAGTCTCTCCCATTAGGAAGTTTCCATAAGCCTCGTATCCCTCTCCATCAGAGGTCAAGCAGACTGAAAACCACAATCACAGAAAACTAAAGTGAAGTCAAAGTGAAGTAGCTCAGTCATGTCCAACTCTTTGCGACCCCATAGATTGTAGCCTACCAGGCTCCTCTGTCCATGGATTTTCCAGGCAATAGTACTGGAGTGGATTGCCATTTCCTTCTCCATAGAATCTTCCCAACCTAAGGCTCAAACCTGAGTCTCCTACATTGTATACAGACGCTTTACCATCTGAGTCACCAGGGAAGTCTAACAGAAAACTAACCAACCTGATAATATGGACCACAGCCTTGTCTAACTCAATGAAACTATGAGCTATGCTGTGCTGTGTAGAGTCATGAAAGATGGACAGGTCATGGTGGAGAGTTCTGACAAAATGTGGCCCACTGGAGAAAGGCAAGGCCTTCATGCTCTAAGAACCCCATGAACAGTATGAAAAGACAAAAAGATATGACACCAAAGATGAAATCCCCAGGTCAGTGGGTGCCCAATATGCTACTGGAGAAGAGTGGAGAAACAATGAACTACAGAAAAAATGAAGAGATGGAGCCAAAGTGAAAACAATGCCCAGTTGTGGATGTGACTTGTGATGGAAGCAAAGTGTGATGCTGTAAAGAGCAATATTGCATAGGAATCTGGAAGATTAGGTTCTCGAATCAAGGTAAGTGAGAAATGGTAAAACAGGAGATGGCAAGAGTGAACATTGACATTTTAGGAATCAGTGAACTAAAATGGACCAGAATGGGTGAATTTAACTCAGATGACCATTATATCCACTACTGTTGGCAAGAATCCCTTAGAAGAAATTGAGTAGCCCTCATAGTCAACAAAATAATCTGAAATGCAGTACTTAGGTGCAATCACAAAAACGACAGAATGATCTCTGTTCACTTACAAGGCAACCCATTCAATACCACAGTAATCCAAGTCTATGTCCCAACTACTAATGCTGAAGAAGGTGAAATCGAATGGCTTTATGAAGACCTACAAGACCTAGAACTAACACCCAAAAAAGATGTCCTATTCATTATAAGGCACTGGAATGCAAAAATAGGAATCAAGAGATACTTGGAGTAACAGGCAAATTGGGCCTTGGAGTACAAAATGAAGTAGAGAAAAGGCTAACAGAGTTTTGCCAAGAGGACATACTGATCATAGGAAACACCTTCTTCAAACAACACAAGAGAAGACTTTATACATGGACATTACCAGATGGCAAACACTAAAATTAGATTGATTATATTCTTTGCAGCCAAAGATGGAGAAGCTCTATATAGTCAACAAAAAGAAAACCAGGAGCTGACTATGGCTCAGATCATGAACTCTTTATTGCCAAATTTAGACTGAAATTAAATAAAGGAGGGAAAACCACTAGACCATTCAGGTCTGACCGAAATCAAATCCCTTATACAGTAGAAGTGACAAAAAGAATCAAGGGATTAAATCTTATAGACAAAGTGCCTGAAGAACTCTGGATGGAGTTTTGCAACACTGTACAAGGGACAGTAATCAAGACCATACCAAAGGAAAAAAATGCAAAAAGTCAAAATGTTTGGCTGAGGAGGTCTTACAAATAGCTGAGAAAAGAAGAGAAGTGAAAGGCAAAGGAGGAAATAAAAATATACCCCTTTGAATAGAGTTTAAAAGAATAGCAAAGAGAGACAAGGAAACTTTCCTCAGTGATCAATGCAAAGAAATAGAGGAAAACAATAGAATGGGAAAGACTAGAGATCTCTTCAAGAAAATTAGAGATATCAAGGGAACATTTAATGCAAAGATGGTCATAATAAAGGATAAAAATTGTATGGACTTAAAAGAAGCAGAAGATATTTAAGAAGAGGTAGTAAAAATACACAAAAGAACTATACAAAAATTCTTAATGACCCAAATAACCGCAGTAGTGGTTAGAGCTGGACATTCTAGAGTGGGAAGTCAACTGGGCTTTATGAAGCATTTCTATGTGTAAAACTAGTGGGCGTGATGGAATTCCAGTGGAGCTACTTCAAATCCTGGAAGATGATGCTGTGAAAGTGCTGCACTCAATATGCCAGCAAATTTGGAAAACTCAGCAGTGGCCACAGGACTGGAAAAGGTCCATTTTCATTCCAATCCCCAAAAAAGGCAATGACAAAGAATTCTCAAACTACCGGACAATTGGACTCATCCCACACACTAGTAAAGTAATGCTGAAAATTCTCCAAGCAAGGCTTCAGCAATATGTGAACTGTGAACTTCCAGATGTTCTAGCTGGATTTAGAATAGGCAGAGGAACAAGAGATCAAATTGCCAACATCCACTGGATCATGGAAAAAGCAAGAGATTTCCAGAAAAACATCTATTTCTGCTTTATTGACTATGACAAGGCCTTTGACTGTGTGTATCACAATAAACTGTGGACAATTCTGAAAGAGATGGGAATACCAGACCACCTGACCTGCCTCTTGAGAAAACTGTATGCAGGTGAGGAAGCAACAGTTAGAACTGGACATGGAATAACAGACTGGCTGCAAGTAGGAAAAGGAGTACATCAAGGCTGTATATTGTTACCCTGCTTATTTAACTTGTATGCAGAGTGCATCATGAGAAATGCTGGGCTGGAAGAAGCACAAGCTGGAATCAAGATTGCCAGGGGAATATCAATAACCTCAGATATGCAGATGACATCACCTTTATGGAAGAAAGTGAATAATAACTAAAGAGCTTCCTGATGAGAGTGAAAGAGGAGAGTGAAAAAGTTGGCTTAAAGCTCAACATTCAGAAAACGAAGATCATGGCATCCGGTCCCATCACTTCATGGCAAGTAGATGGGAAAACAGTGGAAACAGTGGCTGACTTTATTTTTCTGGGCTCCAAAATCACTGCAGATTAGTGACTTCAGCCATGAAATCAAAACACAGTTACTCCTTGGAAGGAAAGTTATGACTAACCTAGATAGCATATTGAAAAGTGGAGACATTACTTTGCCAATAAAGGTCCATCTAGTCAAGGCTATGGTTTTTCCAGTGGTCATGTATGGATGTGAGAGTTGGAATGTAAAGAAAGCTGAGCACCGAAGCATTGATGCTTTTGAACTGTGGTGTTGGAGAAGATTCTTGAGAGTCCCTTGGACTGCAAGGAGATCCAACCAGCCCATCCTTAAGGAGATCAGTCCTTGGTGTTCATTGAAAAGACTGATAAGGAAGCTGAAATTCCAATTCTCTGGTCACCTGACAGGAAGAACTGATTCATTGGAAAGACTCTGAATGCTGGGAAAGATTGAAGGCAGCAGGAGAAGGTGACAATGGAGGATGAGATGGTTGGATGGCATCACTGACTCGATGGACATGAATTTGAGCAGGTTCCAGGAGTTGGAGATGGATAGGGAACCTTAGTGTATTGAAGTCCACAGAACTGCAAAGAATTGGACACGGTTGAGTGAGTGAACTGAATATGTTTAGTTATTTATTTTCTTTTTTGTGTATATTTAAGCTTGCAGGGACTTTTTGAGTTATTGACTATTGTATTTTCAGTACTCCCAACAGTCTCCGTCACATACCAGATGTTGAATAAATATGAGTTGAATCAATGAACAAATGAATCTTATATATAAAAAACCGTAACCAAGTTTGAGTTGCTATAAAGAACTTAGCACAGAGTAAGGATCAAATACCTAATACTTTTCATTCCTCTATGCTCTTGGATTCTTGGTATGCACACCCAGCATTTTTGAAATGACTTTTTTGGGTGCCACAGCCTTTTGAAATTTTCTGTTAGGGCCAAGAACCTGAGTTCTGGTGAACATGATACTAGAAGATCTGGCCAGAGACAGGCCTCCTATCTTTTTCTGCTCTAGACTCACCACATAGGCAGCACTCTAGCAGGGATTTAGATCAGTGCCAAACAGTCTGGGATTGCTTGGAGATTCCAAAGCAGGGTCCAATCCTGAGCTGATGCCCCTCCTAGTCAGTACAGATTCATGCATCTTATCCTTCCATAAATATAGATATCACTGTGCATTATTCACCATGCTAGAGGAAGAAGTGGTCTTTACCAAATGGAAGTGCTGTAAAGAACAAAGAACATCATGTAACAGACACTACTTTCCACCTATTGGCTAGGAAACTGAGGCCCAAGGAGGGTAAAGGATTTTTTCCAGGAGCAACAGAATTAGAATTATGATTCCTCGTCCTTAGTCCAGTGTCAGGAGTTCATTTCTTTTTTCTCCAAATATAATTCTATGCTTTCAGGCATCCTTTATAGTAGGAGGGATGAATAGACACGAGGTAAGTAGTTTGAAGAAATAAGTGAAAATGCAAGTAGCTTAGTCATGTCCGACTCTTTGCGACTCCATGGACTATACAGTCCATGGAGTTCTCCAGGCCAGAATACTGGAGTGAGTAGCTCTCCCCTTCTCTAGGGGATCTTCCCAACCCAGGGATCGAACCCAGGTCTCCTACACTGCAGGTGGATTCTTTACCAGCTGAGTCACAAGGGAAGCTGTAATAAAATGAAATTTAGGCAAAATTGCCTAGAGGTTGATATTACCCAGAAGTTAAAGTGAGCACATAAATTTAAAAAGTTGACATGCATGGTGATTCAACTCTCCTCCATCCTTCTAATAGCTACATTTAACAGAACCATTTTCATTTTCCTAGTTATGGCTTTTAGGAGAAAGCAATGGCACCCAACTCCAGTACTCTTGCCTGGAGAATCCCATGGATGGAAGGGCCTGGTGGGCTGCAGTCTGTGGGGTCGCTAAGAGTTGGACACGACTGAGCGACTTCACTTTCACTTTTCACTTTCTTGCATTGGAGAAGGAAATGGCAACCCACTCCAGTGTTCTTGCCTGGAGAATCCCAGGGACGGTGGAGCCTGGTGGGCTGCTGTCTATGGGGTCGCACAGAGTCAGACACGACTGAAGGGACTGAGCGGAGCAGAGCAGTTATGGCTTTTAGAGGATTTTCATATCCAGTTTTCTTATTTGGTCAAACCATTACAATGCTCCTTGTCACATACTGCCCTTTATTCTTATAATCCCTTTCTTTTAGACTAATTATCATTATTTGTTACTGTAACTTGTCTTCATCACTACTGGTCTTTATTGTTTATCACTGCTTATCTAATACCTAGCATAGTGCCTGACATGTAATAGGTGATCAGTCCATATTTGCAAATTACAGAATAAAATACTGTTTTACAGATATGCATATTGAGGACCAGAGACAAAAAGAAAATGTGTTTTTCAAGATCAAATACAATCCAAGTGGCAGAGCCAAGGCTTCAGTATAGGTCTTCTGATTCCCAGTGAGTTCACTGCTCTTTCTAACACTGATTATATGGTAATAGTAAGAACAATAGTACTAATTGATACCATTTATTGTTGATGTTCTGAGTATAGTATATTATCTAATCAGACTACATAATAGTACTAGAACTTTACAGGTAAACTCTTTGCATAGAACACCTTTCTCTATATGTCTAGCTTCTCTCCTACTCATTCTTTAAGAGAATCTCAGGTATTTTCCTCCAGGCGTGCACGTGTGCATGCTCAGTCCTGTCTGATTCTTTGAAACCCCATGGACTGTAGCTTTCCAAGAATTTTCCAGGCAAGAATACTGGAGTGGGTTATCACTTCTACTCCAGGGGATCTTCCCGACCCAGGGATCCAATCTGAGTCTCCTGCATTGGCAGGCTGGCAGGCAGGTTTTTAACACTGAGCCACCTAGGAAGCCCATTTTCATTCAGGAAGCATTCCATAATCAAATCTGTAGGTTTGGATCAGTTTTTTTTTTTTTTTCTTCACAACTCTGAATTAGCACTTACCCACTATATTATCACTATCTCTCTCACCCACTTAGACTATGAGCCCCTTGAGAGTGGGTGCTATGTCTTCTTTATCTTACAGAGTCTATTTTATGTTGTGAGTAAATATTTTACACAGTAACACGTGATTAAATTTTCACTTCATCTTCTTACTCACTGACTGGGAAAGGTAGCAAGAGTTATATTTGCTGAAGTTAATATACTTTAGCTATAATCAGTGATAATTATAGTTATATACTTCAGTTTTAGTTATAATAATAAATTTATTAATATTCATTAGAACACAACATGCTTGTTAAACATACAGATTCTTAGACTCTCCACCTTCACCACCACACCCAGCAAAATTCATTGATATTCAGTATGTCTGGGATATGGACAGGAATTTGATGTTTTATATCCCCTTTCAGATGATTCTGATGCAGTTGGTCCTTGGAACATACTCTGAGAATCCCTGAACTAAGTAGGAGTTGTGCTACCCATAGAAACAGTTCTGGTAGTTTCTTGGACCTGCATAGATGAAGGAATGTGCAGTATCAGCTCATATCAGTGGTGTAGTCCACAGCTATGAATTTCTAGGGTTATCTAGAAGATTGGCTTCTACAGACACTCATGAAAATATCTGCTCTGGTCACTGACCTTGACATTATTTCCTCCTTGAGATATTATGGTCTGATAGACAGCACATTTCTCTGGAAAGGAAGAGATTTGAGTTATGACTGAGTGACCTGAGGCATATCTCTAACCATCTTTGCATCTCAGTTGTTCATCTGTAGAATGGAGATCATTTGGCTTTTCCATCTAGTACCTACCTCACAGAGCTATCTTGGAAATAAAATAAAATAGGCCAAAAGCCAACAGTGCCTAAGACAACATGGGTGTTCAGTAAATGAGAGTAAAATGCATAAAACTCTATCAGCCCAGCTCTGTTGTTGAAGCACTGAGATTCTTTTCAGCGGGCCTCAGTTTCCTTTTTGTCAATTAATGTGAAAAGGCATCTTGCTAGATGATTTCCAAACTGTACTGAGTTCTATGTTGTTGGCTGTCAGACAGGGTTCAATGTCAGGCCAGATGTAGAGTTTTTGAAGTGGGCCATCATCATGTGTAATGTTTTCAATCAGTCATAGCTACATGTATTGCCATCCACTATTTCTGTCTCCTTGAACTTTGATCTTGTTCTCCATTATGTCTGAGGATGCCAGTATTTTTAAAGCAGGCAGAAAGAAAATGCTTTGCAAAGCAGTGGAGAAAGCGGTGGAATTGGCAAGAGGTGGGATACTAACTTTGTGTGGTCTCGATAAGATTTTCAGTAATTTCTTATAAATGATAGACTAGTTGATATTTCAAAGCCTTCTAAGAGGTTTACCTTGGCAGTTGCATTGAATACTAACTTTGATATTAGTTCAGGGAAGAGGAGAAGGAGGAAAGTTAGGAAATAATGGGTGGTTTCATTGTAAACTTATTTTTAACTTACTTGGTTTATAACTGCAAGTAGGCAGTGGCATACAAAATCATGGCAGAGTAAGAGGACTGAAATTCGTGGAGTAGCATTTATGAAAAGGCTTTTCAAGGAGTCATAAAAGCAGAAGCTAAGAAAATTGTTAGAATTCTCATGATATTCATCAAAATATAACAATGCTGCAAAACAGTAATATAAGTCAAAATTAAATTTCTATAGTGTTTAATCTGTTCCAGACTCAAGTCATAACATATTCTCATGTCCTAATTCTTTTAAGATCAATAACAATCTATGAGAGAAATGTCTGCTTAAATCTTCCACCCATTTTTGGTTGGGTTTTGCTGTTGTTGTTGTTGTTGTTGTTGTTGTTGTTATTGAACTGCATGAGCTGTTTGCATATCTTGGAGATTAATCCCTTGTCAGTTACTTTAATTACAAATATTTTCTCATATTCTGTGATGTGATGTGCCTTTTCATTTTGTTTATGGTTTCCTTTGATATGCAAAAGCTTTTAAGTTTAATTATATCCCTGTGTCTATTTTTATTTTCATCACTCTAGGACATAGATCCAAAAATATATTGCTGCAATTTATGTCAGAAAGTGCTCTGCCTATGTTTTCTCTAGTAGTTTTATAGTATCAGGTTTTACATTTAGCTGTTAAATCCATTTTGAATTTAATTTTGTGTATGATGTTAGTGAGTGTTCATCTTTCATTCTTTGACATTTAACTGTCCAGTTTTCCCAGAACCACTTATTGAAGAAGCTTTTCTCCATTGTATATTCTTGCCTCCTTTATCATAGATTAATTGACCTTAGGTATGTGGGTTTATCTCTGGACTTTCTATGCTATAACACTGATCTATATTTCTGTTTTGGTTTCAATACCATACTCTTTTGATGATTGCAGCTTTGCAGTATAGCCTTAAGTCAGGGAATCTGATTCCTCCAGCTCCAGTTTTCTTTCTCAGGAATGCTATGACTCTTGACAGTTTTTCTATTTTTTTTTCTTATAAAGTGTAAAATTTTTTGATTCTAATTCTGTGAAAAATGCTATTCCTGATTTGATGGGGATTACACTGAATCTGTAGACTATTTTGCATAGTATGGTCATTTTGATCATACTGGTTCTTTTAATCCAAAAACATGGTATATCTCTCCATATGTTTGTGTCATCTTTGATTTCTTTCATCAGTATTTTGTAGTTTTCAAAGTACAGTTCTTTTGCCTCCTTAGGTAGGTTTATTTCCAAGTATTTGATTTTTTTTTGGATGTGATGGTAAATAGGATTATTTGCTTGATTTCTGTTTCTGATCTTCAGTTGTTAGTGTATAGGAATACAAGTTCTTTTTGTGTGTGTGTGTGAATTTTCTATCATGCAACTTTTCTGAATCTACTGATGAGTTCTCATAGTGTCTCTTAGCATTTTTAAGAAGATCCAAATAGACATTCTCCAAAGAACACATTCAGATGGCAAACACACACTCACACATGAAAAGATGCTCAACATTACTAATTATTAGAGAAATACAAATCGAAACAGCAATGAGGTATCACCTCACACTAGTCAGAATGGCAATAAAAAAAATCTACAAACAGTAAATTCTGGAGAGGATGTGGAGAAAAGGGAACCCCTTACACTGTGGGAATGTAAAGCAGTATAGTCACCGTGGAGAAAAATATGGAGGCTCATTTAGAAACTAAATATGGAGCTATCATACTATCCAGAAATCCTACTTCTTGGCATACAACTAGGGAAACTCATAATTTGGAAAGATATATGCACCCTAGCTTTTATTGCAGCACCATTATTTTGCTGACAAAAGTCTGTATAGTTAAAGCCTTGGTTTTTCCAGTACTCATGTATGTATGTGACAGTTGGACAATAAAGAAGGCTGAGCACCAAAGAATTGACACTTTCAAGCTGTCTTGCTGGAGAATACTCTTGAGAGTCCCCTGGACTGCAAGGAGATAAAACCAATCAATCCTAACGGAAATCAAAGCTGAATATTCATTGGAGGACTGATGCTGAAGCTGATGCTCCAATACTTTGGCCACCTGATGCAAAGAATTGCCTGATTGGAAAAGACCCTGATGCTGGGAAAAACTGAGGGCAAGAGGAGAAGGGGCAACAGAGGATGAGATGATTGGATGGCATCAGTAAATCAATGGACATGAGTTGGAGTAAACTCAGGGAGATAGTGATGGGCAGAGAAGCCTGGCATGTTGCAGTCTATGGGATCACAGAGTCGGACACGACTGAGCCACTGAACTGATTTACTATAGCCAAAACGTAGAGACAACCTAAATGTCCATCGATAGAGGAATGGATATAGATGTGGTACAATGGAATATTGCTCAGACATAAAAATAAATTAATTAATGCCATTTGCAACAACATGGGTAGACGTAGACACTGTCATACTGAGCAAAATAAATAAGACAGAGAAAATATATGATATCACTCATATGTGGAATCTAAAGAAAATGTTACAAGTAAACTTAGTTACAAAACAAATAGCAAACCACCTTATGGTTACTGAGAGGAAAGTAGTGATAAATTGGGTGATTGGGATTGAATAAACACACTACTATATATAAAAGAGACAACTACTAAGAAAATATCGTACAGCACAGGGAGTTCTATTCAGTAGTCTCTATGGCCTATAAGGGAAAATAATATTTTTAAAAAAGTGAATATATGTATATGTATAACCTATTCACCTTGCTGTAAAACTGAAACTGAAACAATATTTTAAATCAACTATGCTTCAATACAAGTTATAAAAGCAAGCAACCAAAAATAACCCATGGGGAAAGTACTATTATTATCACTTGCACCTTCCACTAAAGAAACAAAATTAAGAGAGATCAAATGATTTATCCACAGTAACATATAAGGTAGATCAGTTCAGTTCAGTCACTCAGTCATGTCTGATTCTTTGCAACTCCATGAATCACAGCACGCCAGGCTTCCCCGCCCATCACCATCTCCTTGACTTCACTCAGACTCACGTCCATCAACTCAGTTATGCCATTCAGCCATCTCATTATCTGTCATCCCCTTATCCTCCTGCCCCCAACCCTTCCCAGCATCAGGGTCTTTTCCAATGAGTCAACTCTTTGCATGAGGTGGCCAAAGTATTGGAGTTTCAGCATTAGTATTATTCTTTCCAAAGAAATCCCAGGGCTAATCTCTTTTAGAATGGACTGGTTGGATCTCCTTACTGTCCAAGGGACTCTCAAGGGTCTTCTCCAACATCACAGTTCAAAAGCATCAATGCTTCGGTGCTCAGCTTTCTTCACATTCCAACTCTCACATCCATACATGACCACTGGAAAAATCATAGCCTTGACTAGACGCACCTTTGTTAGCAAAGTAATGTCTCTGCTTTTGAATATGCTATCTAGGTTGGTCATAACTTTCCTTCCAAGAAGTAAGCGTCTTTTAATTTCATGGCTGCAGTCACTATCTGCAGTGATTTTGAAGCCCCCAAAAATAAAGTCTGACACTGTTTCCCCATCTATGTCACATGAAGTGATGGGACCAGATGCCATGGTCTTCGTTTTCTGAATGTTGAACTTTAAGCCAACTTTTTCACTCTCCTCTTTCACTCTCATCAGGAGGCTTTTTAGTTTCTCTTCCCTTTCTGCCATAAGGGTGGTGTCATCTGCATATCTAAGGTTATTGATATTTCTCCTGGCAATCTTGATTCCAGCTTGTTCTTATTCCAGCCCAGCATTTCTCAGGATGTATTCTGCATATAAGTTAAATAAACAGGGTGAAAATATACAGCCTTGGCGTACTCTTTTCCCATTTGGAACCAGTCTGCTGTTCCATGTCCAGTTCTAACTGTTGCTTCCTGATCTAGATGTAGGTTTCTCAAGAGACAGGTCAGGTGGTCTGGTATTCCGTCTCTTTCAGAATTTTCCACAGTTTATTGTGATCCACACAGTCAAAGGCTTTGGCATAGTCAATAAAGCAGAAATAGATGCTTTACTGGAACTCTCTTGCTTTTTCAGTGATCCAGCAGATGTTGGCAATTTGATCTTTTGTTCCTCTGCCTATTCTAAATCCAGCTAGAACATCTGGAAGTTCACAGTTCACATATTGCTGAAGCCTGGCTTGGAGAATTTTTAGCATTACTTTACTAGTATGTGGGATGAGTGCAATTGTGCGGTAGTTTGAGCATTCTTTGGCATTGCCTTTCTTTGGGATTGGAATGAAAACTGACATTTTCCAGTCCTGTGGCCACTGCTGAGTTTTCCAAATGTGCTGGCATATTGAATGCAACACTTTCACAGCATCATCTTCCAGGATTTGAAACAGTTCAACTGGAATTCCGTCACCTCCACTAGCTTTGTTCGTAGTGATGCTTTCTAAGGCCCACTTGACTTTACATTCCAAGATGTTTCGCTCTAGGTGAGTGATCATACCATCCTGATTATCTTGGTCATGTAGATCTTTTTTGTACAGTTCTTCTGTGTATTCTTGCCACCTCTTCTTAATATCTTCTACTTCTGTTAGGTTCATACCATTTCTGTCCTTTATCGAGCCCATCTTTGCATGGAATATTCCCTTGATGTCTCTAATTTTCTTGAAGAGATCTCTAGTTTTTCCCATTCTGTTCTTTTCCTCTATTTCTTTGCATTGATCACTGAGGAAGACTTTTTTTCATTATTTATTTATATTTTACTTTACAATAACACTGCATTCAGATGCTTATATCTTTCCATTTCTCCTTTGCTTTTCACTTATCTTCTTTTCACAGTGATTTGTAAGACCTCCTCAGATAGCCATTTTGCTTTTTTGCATTTCTTTTCCATGGGGATGGGCTTGATCCCTGTCTTTGTACAATGCCACAAACCTCACTCCATAGTTTATCAGACACTCTACCAGATCTAGTCCCTTAAATCTATTTCTCACTTCTACTGTATAATAATAAGGGATTTGATTTAGGTCATACCTGAATGGTCTAGTGGTTTTCCCACTTTCTTCAATTTAAGTGTGAATTTGGCAGTAAGGAGCTCATGATCCTAGCCACAGTCAGCTCCTGGTCTTGTTTTGCTGATTGTATAGAGCTTCTCCATCTTTGCCTGCAAAGAATATAATCAGTCTGATTTCAGTGTTAACCATCTGGTGATGTTCATATGTAGTTTTCTCTTCTGTTTTTGGAAGAGAGCATTTGCTGTGACCAGTGTGTTCTCTTGGCAAAATTCTATTAGCCTTTGCCCTGCTTCATTCTGTATTCCAAGGCCAAATTTGCCTGTTACTCCAGGTGTTTCTTGACTTCCTACTTTCGCATTCCAGTCCCTTATAATGAAAAGGACATCTTTTAGGGGTGTTAGTTCTAAAAGGTCTTGTAGGTCTTCATAGAAACATTCAACTTCAACTTCTTCAGTGTTACTCGTTGGGGCATAGACTTGGATTACTGTGATATTGAATGATTTGCCTTGGAAACGAACAGAGATCATTCTGTCTTTTTTTTTTTTTTTAGATTGCATCCAAGTACTGCATTTTAGACTCTGTTGTTGACCATGATGGCTACTCCAGTTCTTCTAAGAGATTTCTGCCCACAGTAGTAAATATAATGGTCATCTGAGTTAATTTACCCATTCCAGTCCATCTTAGCTCCCTGATTCCTAGAATGTCGATGTTCATTCATTCTTTCCATCTCCAGGTTGACCACTTTCAATTTGCCTTGATTCATGGAACTAACATTCTAGGTTCCTATGCAACCTTGCTCTTTACAGCATCAAACTCTGCTTCCCTCACCAGTCCCATTCACAGCTGGGTGTTGTTTTTGCTTTGGCTCCATCCCTTCATTCTTTCTGGAGTTATTTCTCTACTGATCTCCAGTAGCATATTGAGCACCTACTGACCTGGTGGAGTTCCTCCTTCAGTATCCTATAATTTTACTTTTTCATACTGTTCACGGGGTTCTCAAGACAAGAATACTGAAGTGGTTTGCCATTCCCTTCTCCAGTGGACCACATTCTGTTATAAGGCACATGTCAGGGCCTAGATTTCAATTTAGAATGTCTGTTTCCAGAGTATATGCTATTATCATTGTGATACACTGACACTCATGTTTGAGCAAAATATTTCAGGAGGAAGGAGAATAGCATATCTGTGTTTTCAGGCACTTTTAACCCTTGATAATGTCTGGGATTCCTCCATCACCTTTCCAATGAAATTGAGCAGCCAAGAACTTCATATTTTCTTGACTGTCACTTCCTCCTTGTTTTCCCCCATATAATTCTAGTTAACCAAGTGTATCTGAAGTTTATACCATTCTTCAGGGAATTTATTTAATCAAGATTTCTTAAATGTTATCATAGTCACTTTTAACGAGTGCATAGCATTTCCATATGCTTTTTCTTGTGTAGTCCTCAATAGTTTTGTGGAGTTAACTTGGCAAGGATTGTTATTATTGTTGTTCAGTTTTTAAGCTGTGTCCAACTCTGTGATCCCACGAACTGCAGCATGTCAGTCTTCCCTGCCATTCACTATCTCCCAGAGATTGATCAAACTCATGTCTGTGATGCCATCTGAACCATTTCATCCTCTGTCATCCCTTGCTCCTCCTGTTCTCAATCTTTCTGAGCATCAGGGTCTTTTCCAATGTATCAGCCCTCTACATCAGGTGGTCAAAGTACTGGAATTTCAGCTTCAACATCAGTCCTCCCAATGAATATTCAGGGTTAATTTCCTTTAGGACTGACTAGTATCATCTCCTTGTTGTCCAAAGGATTCTCAAGAGTCTTCTCCAGCACCACAATTCAAAATAATCATTTTTCAGTGCTCAGCCTTCTTTATAGTCCAGCTCTCACATCTGTAATTGACTACTGGAAAAAACATAGCATTGACTGTGTAGACCTTCATAGGCAAAGTGATGTCTCTGCTTCTTAATAAGCTGTCTAGTTTTGTCATAGCTTTTCTTCCAAGGAGTGTCTTTCAGTGTTGTGGCTGCAGTCACCTTCTAGTGATTTTAGAGCCCAAGAAAATTAAATTTGTCACTGTTTTCACTTTCCTCCCATCTATTTGCCATAAAGTGATGGCATGATCTTTGTTTTTTGAATGCTGAGTTTTAAACCAGCTTTTTCACTCTCCTCTTTTACCTTCATCAAGAGGTTCTTTAATTCCTATTTGCTTTCTGCCATTAGAGTGGCAAGGATTAGTGTCATCATTTTATAGATAGGAAAACTGAGGCCCCAAAGAGGGTAAGTAAGTACCTTTCTCAGGATTACACAATAAGGTAACAGCAGAACTTTGTTTAGAAGGTCAACTCATATACACTTATAGCACCCATTAGGTATCAAGAATCATTCTAGGCCTAATTCTAAGGCTGCCTGATTCCAACTCTGATGCTCTAGTAAATACACCACTCTTTCTGCGTTACTGGAAGCTAAGCAGAACATTTCCAATAGAGCAGAAAGAGTGGCATATTTACAAGAGCATCAGTATTGGAATCAGGCAGCCTTAGAATAGGCCTAGAATGATGCTTGATATGTAAGAGGTGTCTAATAAGTATATATGGATTGTCTTACTGACCTAAGTTCTACTATTAACTTATCATGTAATATTGAACAAGGCAATTATTCTCGCTGGGTCATCAATTTTCCTATCTGAAGTTGTATCTTCTGCTTCCCAGGCTGCTCACTGAGTGAAGAATCTGCTTGCCAATGTAGGAGATGTGGGTTTGATCCTTGGATTAAGAAGATCCCCTGGAGGAAGAAATTACAACACACTCCAGTATTCTGGCCTGGAAAATTCCATGGACAGGGGAGCCTGACAGGCTACAGTCCAGGGGGGTTGCAAAGAGTCAGACATGACTGACCACAGCACAGCTACAGCTACATGCAGAATGTTTACCTAGTTCCATGAGTAGAGGAGAGAATAAGCATTTATTGAACCTATATCATGTGCCAGGCAAGGAATTTTATTTCCATGTGTTGTTTCACTGAATCCTTATACAAACTCTGAAAGTTTAAGATTTCTATCTACATATCAAATTACAAAGCAGAAGAATGAGGCAGATCTCAGTTTGAGTTGCCTTCCTTTTCCCTTTCTGAAGTACACTTGTTGGTCTTGAGCTGCAGCACTAGAATGTCCCCTTGTAAGACTATGCTGAAGGCACTCCCAGAAAGATTGAGCCTAGCATGAACACATATTTCATTTTGCCTTTGATGAATCTCCTCACAGAACCATGAGAAAGCAAGCAGAAACCAGTCAGGTTAGTGAGGGAGAAAGGAAATGAATCCTAGGCCTTAGGTAGGTCATATTTTGCATCTCCAGTCCTGCAAATGCCCAATGTGTGCTCCCTGTCAGCCCACAGATGAATGGAAAGGGTCTCTTGAAACAGGCCTCTGAGATGTGACTTAGTTCTGTTGTTCAAGACTCTATTGTCTACTCCAGCTGATGCTTCTCTTTCTTTAATTTTGGCTGGCAATATTCAGAGAAGGAAAGATTAAGGAAGATAGAGGGTGTGTGAGGGAAAGCTCACTCAGAGCTAGATCATGGTTCTTTTTTTTTTTAATTTTTTTAACTTTATTTTAACTTTACAATACTGTATTGGTTTTACCATACATCAACATGAATCTGCCATGGGTGTACACGTGTTCCCAATCCTGAAACCCCTCTCACCTCCCTCCCCATTTGTGTTCAGGCAGCATCTCCTATTTCCTTGTGGAGAAGACCTGAGGAGCAGTTTCCTGCTGATTTTATTTATTTATTTATTTGGTGCTGGCCAGGCCCCACTGGATGACATATTACAGTATTTTGGAAATGACATGTCTCAGATCAGCCTGCATACTTGTAAGAGAATGTCTCATTGAAGACTCATTGTAGTCTTCTCATTGTAAGAATCCTGATAGGCTATTTCAGTCTTTGCATAATCATTGTAGAGAACTGTGAAATCATGTAATCCCTTGGCCATTAAAAAAAAAAAAAACAACTTATAGAGTCATTTTATTTACTTTTCAGAGCATGATTCCCTTTGATTTTTCAGACTTACATGTTTTTCATCTGTTCATAAAGATCCTTTGGGAAGGAAATTCCACGAATTCCTCTGATTAATCCAATAGTTTCCAGACATTGAATGCCCTCCTTGCATGTCTCTTAATTCTTACTACCTTCATTTGGTATCATTTCATTTTTAAGTAATGGAAAGTTATCTCTAGGAAATGTTAGAATTACACCAGAGGTTTTGCATTAAAGTAATGCATAGACACAACTGATTATTATTGCTATCTTGTCCAACATCCACATTTTAAAACTGAGCTAAGGTTTTTTGAGGCAAAGCGCTTTGTCAAAAATTATGCACATTGTAAGTGATGGCTCCTGGTCTGCAAACCAGATTTCTGGACAAGCCAGTTACTGTGTTCTTTTCACTGGGTGCTTGCTAACTCTTTTCCTGACCTGGCTGACTTAGTGAAGAACATGTCACTGCCTCCTAAATTTTTATACTGATGGGCTGTTATGGTATACCAGCATGACCATCTCTACCTCAATCTAAATTAAGGGATTAAATTTATTCATTATCCCAATGATTTATTTCTTTTCAGTCCTTCCATTCCTCTGAAGAGTTACGTTCTTCAGTAGCAGAAAGATGTACATTAGATTGGCCTAGGAACTAACACCAAAATAGATGTCTTTTCATCACAGGGAACTGAAATGCAAAAGTAGGAAGACAAAATATACCTGGAGTAACAGGCAAATTTGGCCTTGGAGTACAAAAGGAAGAAGGGCAAATGCTAACAGTTTTGCCAAGAGAATGCACTGGTTATAGCAAACACCCTCTTCCAACAACACAGAGGTGAATCTACAAATGAACATCACCAGATGGTCAGCAAAATCAGATTGATTACATTCTTTGCAGCCAATGGTGGAGAAGCTCTATACAGTCAGCAAAAAGAAGACTGGGAGCTGATTGTGGCTCAGATCATGAACTCCTTATTGAAAAATGTAGGAGAAACCAGTAAGCCATTCAGGTATGACCTAAATCAAATCCCTTATGATTATACAGTGGAAATGACACATAGATTCAGGGATTGGACCTGATAGAGTGCTTGAAGAACTACAAATGGATGTTCATAAGATTGTACAGGAGTCAATGATGAAAACCATCTCCAAGTAAAAGAAATGCAAAAAGGCAAAATGGTTTTTTGAGGATGCCTTACAAATAGCTGAGAAAAGAAGAGAAGCTAAAGACAAAAGAGAAAAGGAAAGACATATTCATTTGATTTCAGAGTTCCAACAAATAGCAAGGGGAAATAAGAATGCCTTCCTAAGTGAACAATGCAAAGAAATAAGAGAAAACATTAGAATGAGAAAGACTAGAGATCTCTTCAAGAAAATTAGAGATACTAAGGGAATATTTCACTCAAAGATGAGCACAATATAAAGGGCAGAAAGTGTACGGGCCTAACAGAAGCAGAAGATATTAAGAAAAGGTGACAAGAATACAAAGAACTATACAAAGAAGATCTTAATGACCCAGATAACCATGATGGTGTGATCACTCACCTAGAGCCAGACATCCTGAGGTGGGAAATCAAGTGGGCTTTAGGAAGCATCACTATGAGCAAAGCTAGGGAGGTGATGGAGTTCCAGTTGAGCTATTTCAAATCTTAAAAGATGATGCTGTGAAAGTGCTGCAGCAATATGCCAGCAAATTTGGAAAACACAAGGCCCACAGGATGGGAAAAGGTCAGTTTTCATTCCAATCCCAGAGAGACAATGCCAAAGACTCTTTAAACTAATATACAGTTGTGCTCAACTCACACGCTAGCAAAGTAATGCTCAAAATTCTACAAACTAGGCTTCAGCAATACATGAACTGAGAATTTCTAGACGTACAAACTGGATTTATAAAAGGCTGAGGAACCAGAGTTCAAATTGCTAACATCTGTTGGATCATAGAAAAAGCAAGAGAGTTCCAGAAAAATATCTAATTCCTCTTTATTGACTATGCCAAAGCCTTTGACTGTGTGTATCACAACAAATTGCAGAAAATTCTTCAAGAGTTGGAAACACCATACCTTCTTACCTGCCTCTTGAGAAATCTGTATGCACGCCCAGAAGCAAGTTAGAATTGGACATAGAACAATGGACTGTCTCCAAATTAGGAAAGGAGTACATCAAGGCTATATACTGTCAACCTGCTTATTTAACTTGTATGCAGAGTTCTCATGCGATATGCCAGGTTGGATGAAGCACAAGCTGGAATCAAGATTGCTGGGGGAAATATCAATAACCTCAGATATACAGATGACAGCAGCCTTACGGCAAAAAGTGAAGAAGAACAGAAGGGCCACTTGATGAAGGTGAAAGAGGAGACTGAAAACTTAAAACTTGGCTTAAAACTCAACATTCAAAAACTGAAGATCATGACATCCAGTCCCATCACTTCATGGCAAATAGATGGGGAGACAATGGAAACAGTGACAAAACTCCTTTCCCAATTTGGAAGCAGTCCATTTTTCTATGTCCAGTTCTAACTGTTGCTTTATTTTCTTGGGCTCCAAAATCACTGCAGATGGTGACTGCAGCCATAAAATTAAAAGATGCTTGCTCCTTGGAAGAGAAGCTATGACAAACTTAGAGAGAATTTTCAAAACCAGAGACATTACTTTAACCACAAAGGTCTGTCTAGTCAAAGCTATGTGTTTTTCAACAGTCATGTATGGATGTGAGAGTTGGACCATGAAGAAAGATGAACACCAAAGAATGGATGTTTTTGAATTGTGGTGATGGAGAAGACTCTTGAAAGTCCCTTGGACTGCAAGGAGCTTAAAACAGTCAATTGTAAAGGAAATCTATCCTGAATATTTATTGGAAGGACTGATGCTGAAGCTAAAACTACAGTACTTTGGCCACCTGATGTGAAGAACTGATTCACTGGAAAAGACCCTGATGCTGGGAAAGATTGGAGGCAGACGAGAAGGGAATGGCAGAGGACGAGATGGTTGAATGGCATCACTGACTCAATGGGCATGAGTTTGAACAAACTCTAGGAGTTGGTGATGGAGAGGTAAGCCTGCTGTGTTGTAGTCCATGGGGTGGCAGAGACTTGGACAAGACTGAGCTGAACTGAACTGAACTGATGGCATCCAGTCTGTTCACTTCATGGCAAATAGGTGGGGAAATAATGGAAACGATAACAGACTTTATTTACTTGGGGTCCAGAATCACTGCATATGGTGCCTGCAATCACAAAATAGATAAAAAAAAAAAAAAAAAAAAAAAAAAAAACCTTGCTCCTTGGAAGGAAAGCAATGACAAATCTAGACAGTGTATTAAAAAGCAGAGACATTACTGTGACAACAAAGGTATGAATAGGCAAAGCTATGGTTTTTCCAATAGTCATGAATGGATGTGAGAGTTGGACCATAAAAAGGATGAGAACCAAAGAATTGATGATTTGAACTGTGGTGTTAGAAAAGTTTCTTGAGAGTCCCTTGGACTGGTGCCAAGCTGAAGCTCCAATACACTGCCTACCTGAAAGAGCCGACTTAATGGAAAATACAGTCCTCAGTTCAGTTCAGTTGCTCATCTTCTATCAACCCTTTCTCCTCCTGACTCAGTCTTCCCAGCATTAGGGCCTTTTCCAGTAAGTCATTCCTTGCATCAGATGGCCAAAGAATTGGAGTGTCAGCTTCAGCATTAGTCTTTCCATGAATATTCAGGACTGATTTCCTTTAGGAAGAGATGGATCTGGATGACATGATCTTCGTATTTTGACTGTTGAATTTTAAGCCAGCTTTTTCACTCTCCTCTTTCATTTTCATCAGGAAGCTTTTTACTTCCTCTTCACTTTCTGCCATAAGTGAAGTCACTCAGTCATGTCTGACTCTTTGCGACCCCATGGACTGTAGCCTATCAGGCTCCTCTGTCCATGGGATTTTCCAAGCAAGAGTTCTGGAATGGATTGCCATTTCCTTCACCAGGGGATCTTCCTGACCCAGGAATCAAACCCAGGACTCCCGCATTGCAGGTAGATGCTTTACCGTCTGAGCCAATTAAGGGTGGTGTCATCTGCATATCTGACATTATTGATATTTCTCCCAGCAACTTTGATTCCAGGTTGCATTTCATCCAGCCTGGCATTTCACATGATGTGGATCACAATAAACTGTGAAAAATTCTGAAAGAGATGGGAATACCAGACCACCTGACCTGCCTCTTGAGAAATCTGTATGCAGGTCAGGAAGCAACAGTTAAAACTGGACATGGAACAACAGACTGGTTCCAAACAGGAAAAGGAGTACGACACGGCTGTATATTGTTACCCTGCCTATTTAACTTCTATGCAGAGTACATCATGAGAAATGCTGGGCTGGAAGAAACACAAGCTGGAATCAACATTGCTGGGAGAAATATCAATAACCTCAGATATGCAGATGACACCATCCATATGGCAGAAAGTGAAGAGGAACTAAAAAGCCTCTTGATGAAGGTGAAAGAGGAGAGTGAAAAAGTTGGCTTAAAGCTCAACATTCAGAAAACGAAGATCATGGCATCCGGTCTCCTCACTTCATGGGAAACAGATGGGGAAACAGTGGAAACTGTCAGGCTTTATTTTTGGGGGCTCCAAAATCACTGCAGATGGTGACTGCAGGCATGAAATTAAAAGATGCTTACTCCTTGGAAGAAAAGTTATGACCAACCTAGATAGCATATTGATTTCCAGTAGTCATGTATGGATGTGAGATTTGGACTGTGAAGAAGGCTGAGCACTGAAGAACTGATGCTTTTGAACTGTGATGTTGGAGAAGACTCTTGAGAATCCCTTGGACCGCAGGAAGATCCAACAAGTCCATTCGGAAGGAGATCAGCCCTGGGATTTCTTTGAAAGGAACGATGCTAAAGCTGAAACTCCAGTACTTTGGCCACCTCATGAGAAGAGTTGACTCATTGGAAAAGACTCTGATGCTGAGAGGGATTGGGGGCAGGAGGAGACGGGGACCACAGAGAATGAGATGGCTGGATGGCATCACCAAGTTGATGGACGTGAGTTTGGGTGAATTCTGGGAGCTGGTGATGGACAGGGGAGGCCTGGCGTGCTGCGATTCATGGGGTCACAAAGAATCGGACACAACTGAGTGACTGAACTGACTGACTAACTGACTGTGCATATAAATTAAATAATCAAGGTGACAATATATAGCATTGACGTACTCTTTTTCCAATTTGGAAGTAGGCAATTGTTCGATGTCTGGTTCTAACTGTTGCTTCTTGAACGTATCCAGATTTCTCAGGAGGTAGGTAAGGTGGTCTGGTTTTCCAATCTCTTCAAGAATTTCCCAAAATTTGTTGTGATCCACACAGTCAAAGGCTTTAGGATGGTCAAAGGAGAAATATTTCCAAAAAATATTTTTCTGGAATTCTTCTGCTTTTTCTATGATCCAACAGATTTTGGAAATTTGAGCTCTGATTCCTTGGCCTTTTCTAAATCTAGCTTATACGGCTGGAATTTCTCAGTTAACATACTTTTGAAATCAGCTTGGACAATTCTGAGCATTAATTGCTTGCTTGTGAGATGAGTGCAATTATGTGGTAGTTTGAAAATCCTTTGGCATTGCCTTTCTTTGAGATTGGAAAAGAAAACTGACCTTTTCCAGTCCTGTGGCCACTGCTTAGTTTTCCATATTTATTGCCATATTGAGTACAGCACTTTTATAGCATCTTCTTTTAGCATTTTAAATAGCTCAGCTGGAATTTCATCATCTCCACTAGCTTTTCTCATAATGATGCTTCCGAAGGCCCATTTGACTTCCCACTCCAAGATGTTTGGCTCTAGATGAGTGAACACACCATCGTGATTATCTGGGCCATTGAGATCTTTATTGTATAGCTCTTCTGTGTATTCTTGCCACCTCTTCCTAATATCTTCTGCTTCTGTTAGGTCCATACCATTTCTATCCTTTATCGAGCCCATCTTTGCATGAAATCTTCCTTGATATCTCTAATTTTCTTAAAGAGATCTCTAGTCTTTCCCATTCTGTTGTTTTCCTCTATTTCTTTGCATTGATCAGTGAGGAAGTCTATCATATCTCTTCTTGCTCTTCTTTGGAACTCTGCATTCAAATGTGTGTATATTTCTTTTCACCTATGCCTTTTGGTTTTCTTCTTTTCTCAGCTATTTGTAAGGCCTTCTCAGACAACCATTTTGCCTCTTTGCATTTGTTTTTCTTGGGGATGGTTTTGGTCATGGCTTCCCATACAGTGTCATGAACCTACCTACATCCATAATTCTTTCAGCACTCTCTCAGGTAGCATCCCTAAAGTAAATGGCAATGGGATCATACTTATCATTAATTACCTCCAATGTACATTGGTTGAATGCCCCAACCAAAAGGCAAAGACTGATTGAATGGGTACAAAAACAAGACCCCTATATATGTTGTCTACAAGAGACCCACCTCAAAACAGGGGACACATACAGACTGAAAGTGAAGGGTTGGAAAAAGATATTCCATGCAAATAGAGACCGAAAGAAAGCAGGAATAGCAATACTCATATCAGATAAAATAGATTTTAAAACAAAGACTGCAAAAAGAGACAAAGAAGGGCACTACATAATGATCAAAGGATCAATCCAAGAAGATATAACAGTTATAAATATATATGCACCCAACATAAGAACACCACAAAATGTAAAATGCTAACAAGCATGAAAGGGGAAATTAACAATAACACAGTAATAGTGAGAGACTTTAATACCCTACTCACACCTATGGATAGAGCATCTAAACAGAAAATTAACAAGGAAACACAGACTTTAAATGATATAATAGACCAGTTAGACTTAATTGATATCTATAGAACATTTCACCTCAAAACAATGAATTCCACCTCTTTCTCAATCACACACGAACCTTCTCCAGGATAGATCATATCCTGGGCCATAAATCTAGCCTTAGTAAATTCAAAAAACTTGAAATAATTCCAAGCATCTTTTCTGACAACAATGCAGTAAGATGAGATGTCAATTACAGAAGAAAAACTATTAAAAATTACTCTTTCCTGAAAAGAACACACAGGAATGGAAGGAAAACATGGCAATGTTATTAGACTCTAAATAAGAACCACTCAGTGTCTTGGGCATACTCAGAAAAGCACTGAGAGTTGCACTACCCAGAAATCTTTACCTCTAGAGACCCCAGAGTCTTGGACAAAAGCCTTCAAACAACATATTCCATTAAAGAACTTTGAAAAAAAATTCCAACATATGGAGGCTGAACAACACACTTCTAAATAACCAACAAATCACAGAAGAAATCAAGAAAGAAATCAAAATATGCATAGAAACGAATGAGAATGAAAACACAACAACCCAAAACCTATGGGACACTGTAAAAGCAGTTCTAAGGGGTAAGTTCAAAGCGATACAGGCATACCTCAAGAAACAAGAAAAAAGTCAAATAAATAACCTAACTCTGCACCTAAACCAACTAGAAAAGGAAGAAATGAAGAACCCCAGGGTTAGTAGAAGTAAAGAAATCTTAAAAATTAGAGCAGAAAGAAATGCAAAAGAAACAAAAGAGACTATAGTAAAAATCAACAAAGCCAAAAGCTGGTTCTTTGAAAGGATAAATAAAATTGACAAACCATTAGCCAGACTCATCAAGAAACAAAGGGAGAAAAATAAAATCAATAAAATTAGAAATGAAAATGGAGAGATTACCACAGACAACACAGAACTACAAAGGACTACTATAAGCAAGTATATGCCAATAAAATGGACAACGTGGAAGAAATGGACAAATTCTTAGAAAGGTATAACTTTCCAAAACTGAACCAGGAAGAAATAGAAAATCTTATCAGACACATCACAAGCACAGAAACTGAAACTGTAATCAGTGCCAGTCTATGTTCGATACAGGATACAGGATACTTGGGGCTGGTGCACAGGATGATCCAGAGAGATGATATGGGGTGGGAGGTGGGACGTGGCTTCGGCATTGGGAGTTCGTGTACGCCTGTGGCTGATTCATGTCAATGTATGGAAAAACCAATATAGTATTGTAACATAGAACAAAGTAAAAATAATATATATATATATGTAAATATATATACATATATATATATATGTATATATATAAATCTTCCAGCAAACAAAAGCCCAACTCCAGACAACTTCACAGGTGAATTCTACCAAAAATTTAGAGAAGAGCTAACACCTATCCTACTCAAAACTCTTTCCAAAAAATTGCAGAGGAAAGTAAACTTCCAAACTCATTCTATAAGGCCACCATCACCCTAATACCAAAACCTGACAAAGATGCCACAAATAAAGAAAATTACAGGCCAATATCACTGATGAACATCAATGCAAAAATCTTTAACAAAATTCTAGCAATCAGAATCCAACAACACATTAAAAAGATCATACACCATGACCAAGTGGGCTTTATCCCAGGAATGCAAGGATTCTTCAATATCTGCAAATCAATCAATGTAATACACCACATTAACAAACTGAAAAATAAAAGCCATATGACTATCTCAAAAGATACAGAGAAAGACATTGACAAAATTTAACATTAATTTATTAATAAAAAAAAAAAACTCTACAGAAAGCAGGGATAGAAGGAACATACCTCAACATAATAAAAGCTATATGTGACAAACCCACAGCAAACATTATCTTCAATGGTGAAAAATTGAAAGCATTTCCCCTAAAGTAGTGAACAAGACAAGGGTACCCACTCTTACCACTACTATTCAACATAGTTTTGGAAATTTTGGCCACAGCAATAAGAGCAGAAAAAGAAATAAAAGGAATCCAAATTGGAAAAGAAGAAATAAAACTCTCACTGTTTGCAGATGACATGATCCTCTACATAGAAAACCCTAAAGAGTTAATCAATGAATATAGTAAAGTTGCAGGATATAAAATCAACACACAGAAATCCCTTGCATTCCTATACACTAATAATGAGAAAATAGAGAAATTAAGGAAACAATTTGATTCATCATTGCAATGAAAAGAATAAAATACTTAGGAATATATCTACCTAAAGAAACTAAAGACCTATATATAGAAAACTATAAAACACTGGTGAAAGAAATCAAAGAGGACACTAATAGATGGAGAAATATACCATGTTCATGAATCAGAAGAATCAGTAGAGTGAAAATGAGCACATTACCCAAAGTAATCTATAGATTCAATGCAATCCTTATCAAGCTACCGGCAGTATTTTTCACAGAGTTAGAACAAATAATTTCACAATTTGCATGGAAATACAAAAAACCTCGAATAGCCAAAGCAATCTTGAGAAAGAATGGAACTGGAGGAATCAACCTGCCTGACTTCAGGCTCTACTACAAAGCCACAGTCATCAAGACAGTATGGTACTGGCACAAAGACAGAAATATAGAGCAATGGAACATAATAGAAAGCCCAGAGATAAATCCATGCACCTGTGAACACCTTATCTTTGACAAAGGAGGCAAAAATATACAATGGAGAAAAGACAATCTCTTTAACAAATGGTGCTGGGAAAACTGGTCGACCACTTGTAAAAGAATGAAACTAGAACACTTTCTAACACCATACACAAAAATCAACTCAAAATGGATTAAAAAGCTAATTGTAAGACCAGAAACTATAAAACTTTTAGAGGATAACATAGGCAAAACACTCTCCGACATAAACCATAGTAGGATCCTCTATGACCCACCTCCCAGAATATTGGATTTAAAAGCAAAAATAAACAAATGGGACCTACTTAAAAGTAAAAGCTTCTGCACAACAAAGAAAACTATAAGTAAGATGAAAAGACAGCCTTTAGAATGGGAGAAAATAATAGCAAATGAAGCAAGTAACAAACAACTAATCTCACAAATATACAAGCGACTCCTGCAGCTCAATTCCAGAAAAATAAATGACCCAATTTAAAAAAAAAAATGGGCCAGAGAACTAAATAGACATTTGTTCAAAGAAGACATACAGATGGCTAACGAAGACATGAAAAGAGGCTCAATATCACTCATTATCAGAGAAATGCAAATCCAAATCACAATGAGGTACTAGCCAGTCAGAATGGCTGCCATCCAAAGTCTACAAGCAATAAATGCTGGAGAGGCTGTGGAGAAAAGGAATCCTCCTACACTGTTGTTGGGAATGCAAACTAGTACAGCCACTATGGAGAACACTGTGGAAATTACTTTAAAAACTGGAAATAGAACTGCTTTATGACCCAGCAATCCCACTGCTGGGCATACAAACTGAGAAAACCAGAATTGATAGAGACACATGTACCCCAGTGTTCATCACAGCACTGTTTACAATAGCCAGGAAATGGAAGCAACCTAGATGTCCATCAGCAGATGAATGGATAAGAAAGCTGTGGTACATATACACAATGCAGTATTATTTAGCCATTTAAAAGAGTACATTTGAATCCGTTCTAATGAGTTTGATGAACCCGAAGCCTATTATACAGAGTGAAGTAAACCAGAAAGTAAAACACCAATACAGTATAGTAAGGCATATATATGGAATTTAGAAAGATGGTAATGATAACCCTGTATGCGAGACAGCAAAAGAGACACAGATGTATAGAACAGTCTTTTGGACTTTGTGGGAGAGGGAGAGGGTGGGATGATTTGGGAGAATGGCATTGAAACACGTATAATATCATATATGAAACGAATCACCAACCCAGGTTCAATGCATGATACTGGATGCTTGGAGCTGGTGCACTGGGATGGCTCAGAGGGATGGTATGGGGAGGGAGGAAGGAGGGGGCTTCAGGATGGAGAACACATGTATACCTGTGGCAGATTCATGTGATGTATGGCACAAGCAATACAATATTGTAAAGTAATTAACCTCCAATTAAAATGAATACATTTATGTTAAACAACAACAACAACAAATTAAGACCTGTTTGTAGTATAGGTCTGGTCTCAATAAACTTGGCCTGATGACTTAAAAAAAAAAAAAAAAAAGGCTCAGGAGTCTGCATGTTTAAAAAGTATCTCAGGAACTAGAAAGCCCCATGAAATTCCAGACTCATTGCTCTAGCAAAAGATAATTTGTTACTTTTCTAGGGAGTTAAATATAAAGATGAAATAAAGTTCTATTTATTTGTTATACCCTGTCATGTAACTAATATTTTCTGACACATCTGTACTAGACTCTGAAGTAAATATAACATTTTCTATGTCCATGAAAAAGCTCCCAAGTTCCAGTGTGTGAGATAGACAATTTAATAGATGATAACAAATCATGATGATTAATATTATAACCAGAAATATGTAAAAAAGCTTAAGGGGCCTTAACTGGTATAGGTGGGGTTAAAGAAGGTTAATTGGAGGAGGTGGTACTCCTAACAGATATTATAGGGTTGGTAGGGAGGTGTTTCTGTTAGTTGTTTGAGCAGTTAGACTCTAGGATAAATGTCAGTGTGATCAAATAGTGTATACTATTGTTCCTTGTTGCTGCTGTTGTTCAGTCACTCAGTAGTGTCTGACTCTTTGTGACCCTCATGGACTGTAGCACACCAGGTTTCTCTGCCCTTCACCCTCTCCTGGAGCTTGCTCAAACTCATGTCTATTGAATCAGTGATGCCATCCAACAATCTCAATCCCTTCTCCTCCTGCCTTCAATTTTTTTCAGCATCAGGGTCTTTTCTAATGACTCGGCTCTTTGCACCAGGAGACCAAAAAGTATTGGAGCTTCAGCTTCAGCATCAGTCCTTCCAATGAATAGTCAGGGCTGATTTCCTTTAGGATTGACTGGTTTAATCTCCTTGCTGTCCAAGTGACTCTCAAGAGTCTTCTCCAACAGCACAGTTTGAAAACATCTGTTCTTTGGTGCTCAGCCTTCTTTACAGTTCAAATCTCACATCCATACATGACTAATGGAAAAACCATAGCTTTGATTACATGGACCTTTGTTGGCAAATAATGTCTCTGTTTTTTAAAACACAATCCAGATTTCACATAGCATTTCTTTTAAGGAGTAAGCATCTTTTAATTTCATGGCTGCAGTCACCATCTGCAGTGATTTTGGAGCCCAAGAAAATAAATTCTATCTCTGTTTCCCTTTTTCCCCATCTATTTACTATGAAGTGATGGGACCAGATACTATGATCTAATTTTTTTGAATGTTGAGTTCTAAGCCAGTTTTTCACTCTTCTCTTTCAATTTCATCATGCGGTTCTTTAGTTGTTCTTCAGCTTCTGAATGAAGGTGGTGTCATCTGCATATCTGAGGTTATTGATATTGTTCTTACTCCACTGATAAGTGTTACCACTGTTGTATTGTTTTATATTTTTATGAGAACTGCTGGTCAAAGAGGTCATCCAGAGACCTTAAGACTTGAAGAATTTATCAATTTAGCCAAAAGCTTAGTAGACAACAGAGATTATTCCCCATCATACACTCTTATCAAAAACTTCTGTTTAACACTAATATTGACCTTATATTCTCATATCTCAAAGATCATTTCAAACTTTTCAGTGGAGTTACCCTTATTGCAAATCTACATGAAAATGTTCCTTGAATTTCACTTTTATTCATGGTTTATTCTCATGAATTACAGTCCCCCAGGCTTGTTCCTCTTTGAGGCTGATGACTACATGCATATAAGAACTGGGTAACCTTTACAGAATACTTATTTCAACTTTCAAAATTTAGAGGGAAAAAAGGGAGAAGAAAGAATTTTAACTGATGACTGATTTTAAATTTCTGATTTCTCTTATAACCAAAAATAACTTTCCTTTTTAAAAATTTCCTTTTTAAAAATGTCATTTCCTGGATTCTCTTTATAAAATTATTTTTTATTGGAATATAGTCATTTCACAATTTTGTATTATTTTCTGCTGTACAGCAAAGTAAGTCAACTATATGTATACACATGCCCTCTCTTTTTTGGATTTATTTCCTGCTTAGGTCACCACAAAGCATTAAGTAGATTTCCTGTGCTATATAGTAGGTTCTCATTACTTATCTATTTTATACATAATAGTGTCTATATGTCAATCCCAATTACCTAATTCATCTCACCCTCCCATTCCCCTTGGTATCCATGCACTTATTATCTACATCTGTGTATTTATTTCTGCAAAAAATAAATTCATATGTATCATTTTGCTAGATCTCATATATATATATATATATATAGTACACAATATAAACATATATACAATATTTGTTTTCCTCTTTCTGACTTACTTTACCTTGTATAACAGTCTCTAGCTTCATCCATGTCTCTGAAAATGGTAAAATTTTGTTTCCTTTTATGGCTGAGTAACATCCCTGGTGGCTCAGATGGTAAAGAATCCACTTGCAATGCAGAAGACCCCAGTTTTATTCCTTGGTCAGGAAGGTCCCCTGGAGAAGGGAAAGGCTAACTACTTTATTATTCTTGCCTGGAGAATTCCATGGACAGAGGAGCCTAGTGAGCTACAGTCCATGGGATCACAAAGAGCAACTAATTATTTCACTTTCAATATTCCATTTTATATATGTACCATATCTTCTTTATCCATTTCTCTTTTGATGAACATTTAGATTGCTTCTATATCCTGGTTATTATAAATTGTGTTGCAATAAACATTGGGGTGCACTTATCTTTTTGAATTATGGTTTTCTCCAGATATATGCCCAGAAGTGAAATTGCTGGGTTATACAGTAGTTCTATTTTTAGTTTTTAAAAGGAACCTCTATAGTTGCTTTATCAATCTACATTTCCACCAACAGTGTAAGCGGGTTCCCTTTCTCTACACACTCTCCAGCATTTACTGTTTGTAGATTTTTTGATGATGGTCATTCCGACCAGTGTAAGATGATAGAAAACTCATTGTAGGTTTGATTTGAAAAAATCGTGATGAAATTTCTGTCAAAGAGTGTTCTGCTTATGTTTTTCTCTAAGAGTTTTATAGTGTACAATTTTTTTTTCAACAGTAGCTTATTAAGGTTGGATTGTACCAGGGGTTTGAGGCCCCAAAGATCTGAGAATTATATCAGTGGTTAACTGGTCAGAAGATTATATGAAAACCAGCTAAACAGACAATTACATGCCATTCTTCAAGATCTTAAAAAAATGACACTTTGTTATTCCTATCAGTAATTCTGCTATTTCTTCTTCTTTGTGATATATTGCCCAGCAAAGCATATAATATATTGTAGCTATCCCATACATATTATTTGTTGAATACATTTCTGGGATGGATTATTACATATTTTCTTTAATTTGCAAATATACCATGCATTTAGTATTGCAGTGATATAAGAACTATTTTAAACTAGATAAGTATATCAAAGAAGAAAATTCATTCTACGTTCCAGTAACCTAATATTAACATTGCTGGGACTTTGACTTAGGCTTTTAAAATACATTTCTATGTATAGATAAAAAAGCCGCATGTATTTTTCTATCTCCAAGTAAGATGGTAGGTGTTGCAAGAGGGCATCAGAGGGCAGACACACTGAAACCATACTCACAGAAAACTAGTCATTCTAATCACACTAGGACCATGGCCTTGTCTAACTCAATGAAACTAAGCCACGCCCACAGGGCAACCCAAGATGGGCAGGTCATGGTAGAGAGGTCTGACAGAATGTGGTCCACTGGAGAAGGGAATGGCAAACCACTTCAGTATTCTTGCCTTGAGAACCCCATGAACAGTATGAAAAGGCAAAACGGTAGGATATTGAAAGAGGTACTCCCCAGGTCAGTAGGTGCCAAATATGCTACTGGAGGTCACTGGAGAAATAACTCCACAAAGAATAAAGGGATGGCGCCAAAGCAAAAACAAAACAAACAAACAAACAAAAAAACAACCAGCTGTGGATGTGACTGGTAATAGAAGCAAGGTCTGATGCTGTAAAGAGCAATGTTGCATAGGAACCTGGAATGTCAAGTCCTTGAATCAAGGGAAATTAGAAGTGGTCAAACAGGAGATGGCAAGGGTGAACATCGACATTCTAGGATTCAGCGAACCAAAATGGACTGGAATGGGTGAGTTTAACTCAAATGGCCATTATATCCACTACTGCGGGCAAGAACTCCTCAGAAGAAATGGAGTAGCCATCACGGTCAACGACAGTGTCCGAAATGCAGTACTTGGATGCAATCTCAAAAACGACAGAATGATCTCTGTTCGTTTCCAAGGCAAACCATTCAATATCACAGTTATCCAAGTCTATGCCCCAGCCAGTAATGCTGAAGAAGCTGAAGTTGAACAGTTCTATGAAGACCTACAAGACCTTTTAGAACTAACACCCAAAAAAAGATATCCTTTTCACTATAGGTATTGGAATGCAAAAGTAGGAAGTCAAGAAACACCTGGAATAACAGGTAAATTTGCCCTTGGAATGCAGAATGAAGCAGGGAAAAGACTAATATAGAGTTTTGCCAAGAAAATGCACTGGTCATAGCAAACACCCTCTTCCAACAACACAAGAGAAGACTCTGCATATGGACATCACCAGATGGTAAACACTGCAATCAAGTTGATTATATTCTCTGCAGTAAAAATGGAGAAGCTCTTTACAGTCAACAAAAACAAGACCAGGAGCTGACTGTGGCTCAGATCATGAACTTCTTATTGCCAAATTCAGACTGAAATTGAAGAAAGAAGGGAAAACCACTAGATCATTCAGGTATGACCTACATCAAATCCCTTATGATTATACAGTGGAAGTGAGAAATAGATTTAAGGTCCTAGATCTGATAGATAGAGTGCCTAATGAACTATGGAATGAAGTTTGTGACACTGTACAGGAGACAGGGATCAAGACCAGCCGCATTGGAAAAAAAATGCAAAAAAGCAAAATGGCTGTCTGGGGAAGCCTTACAAATAGGTGTGAAAAGAGAAGAAGCAAAAAGCCAAGGAGAAAAGGAAAGATATAAGCATCTGAATGCAGAGTTCCAAAGAATAGCAAGAAGAGATAAGAAAGCCTTCTTAAGTGATCAATGCAAAGAAATAGAGGAAAACAACAGAATGGGAAAGACTAGAGATCTCTTCAAGAAAATTAGAGATACCAAAGGAACATTTCATGCAATGATGGGCTCGATGTTTCCAGAAAAACATCTATTTCTGCTTTATTGACTATGCCAAAGCCGTTGACTGTGTGGATCACAATAAACTGTGGAAAATTCTAAAAGAGATAGGAATACCAGACCACCTGACCTGCCTCTTGAGAAACTTGTATGCAGGTCAGGAAGCAACAGTTAGAACTGGACATGTACAACAGACTGGTTCTAAATATGAAACGGAGTACTTCAAGGCTGTATATTGTCTCCCTGCTTATTTAACTTATATGCAGAATACATCATGAGAAATGCTGGACTGGAAGAAACACAAGCTGGAATCAAGATTGCTTGGAGAAATATTAATAACCTCAGATATGCAGATGACACCACCCTTATGGTAGAAAGTGAAGAGGAACTAAAAAGCCTCTTGATGAAAGTGAAAGCGGAGAGTGAAAAAGTTGGCTTAAAGCTTAATGTTCAGAAAACGAAGATCAGGGCATCCAGTCCCATCACTTCATGGGAAATAGATGGGGAAACAGTGGAAACAGTGTCAGACTTTATTTTTTGGGGCTCCAAAATCACTGCAGATGGTGACTGCAGCCATGAAATTAAAAGAAGTTTACTCCTT
Organism: Nanger dama; assembly: GCA_917880005.1. NCBI lineage: Eukaryota > Metazoa > Chordata > Mammalia > Artiodactyla > Bovidae > Nanger > Nanger dama. The sequence goes on along the minus strand of CAKJTW010000073.1, from coordinate 2,612,868 downwards.
GGAAGAAAGGTATGAGCAACCTAGATAGTATATTCAAAAGCAGAGACTAAGGTTCATCTAGTCAAGGCTATGGTTTTTCCAGTAGTCATGTATGGATGTGAGAGTTGGATTGTGAAGAAGGCTGAGTGCTGAAGAATTAATTCTTTTGAACTGTAGTGTTGGAGAAAACTCTTGAGAGTCCATTGGACTGCATGGAGATCCAACTAGTTCATTCTGAAAGAGATCAACCCTGGGATTTCTTTGGAAGGAATGATGCTAAAGCTGAAACTCCAGTACTTTGGCCACCTCATGTGAAGAGTGGACTCATTGGAAAAGACTTTGATGCTGGGAGGTATTGGGGGCAGGAGAAGATGGGGACAACAGAAGATGAGATGGCTGGATGGCATCACTGACTCGATGGACGTGAGTCTGAGTGAACTCTGGGAGTTGGTGATGGACAGGGAGGCCTGGCGTCCTGCAATTCATGGGGTCACAAAGAGTCGGACACGACTGAGTGACTGAACTGATCTGATCTGATCTTTCTGTCCTGTCTTCTCATTTACCATTGTTTCATAGCTTTTTAATGTTATTATGTACTCTTTATAATCACCATTTTTATGGTGCACATTAATATTAATTTCCTTATATTGGAACATTGTCATGACATTCTTATATCCTATGTTTTATTGCATCTTCATCCTCCAATCTCACAAACAAGCACTAATTATGTAGCCATAACTTTTTGACTGAAACTACTTCTTCATTCCCATCTTTTCTTTGACTATATTCATGACGTAGAATATCAGAGGAACCTATATGTTCTTCCTACTTACCTTTAAAGGTTGACATGATTTGAATAAAGTTCTTACTGTTGGTCCATATACACTGGTATACATATCCCATTCTTCTTCCTATAGTTTCAGTTCAGTCCAGTTCAGTAGCTCAGTCGTGTCTGACTCTTTGCAACCTCATTAAGTGAACCTAATCAGGAGAGTCTTGGGCAAATTCCAACATGAAGAAAATTCCTGAAAAAGGAAGTATTTCCATCCTGAACAGTTAGAAGCAGCACATGTTAGGGGTTACAGTGTGTTCGTGTTGTGTGTGTGTGTGTGTGTGTGTGTGTGTGTGTGTTGGGGTATATAATAAGTGAAAGGCAGAGAAGAAAATCTAGTTGCAATTCACATCCAGACAGGGCAAGATAAAGGGAAGAGTTCAGCTCTTTTCTGGTCAGTTTGGGAATACATCCTGGAAATATTACCACTGTCCACCATTATATATTATTTTTGGCTTTAGACATATGAACATGTTGTTCTCTGTAATACTGGGCAACAGAATGTGTGTGAGGATGAGTTTTTCTCACATTAGATATGCTTTTGCAATATGATAAGGTAACTGAAATAGGCCAATGTTATTTCCAGGAGTGTTCTGAGACACTGTGTCATGGAACGATGTGACTTTGATGAGATGACACCTAGGATGTCCGAGGCAGTGTGGGGTCATTGGAGGCTCTGAGTGATGATGACACAAGGAAGGAAGTCAGAGACAAGCTGTAGACATGACTGATGAAGGGAGATGGTCTGACTGGCAGGGAAAGATTAAAGGAGATATGTTTTTCCAGACATACTTGATGATGAGACACAGTAAACAGACCACATGGTCTACTAAAAATATCTGAAAGTCATTAACACTAATAGAAGGGAAGAAAATTTATTGGGTGAGGTAGGATAAGAGAGCTAGAATTCATAGATGGAAGTAAAAAAAGATGTTAAACACCTGAGTTTCTTTAAGAATGTTTAAACATGACATTAAAATATTAACAACCTGTATAATAATGGCAATGATAAATCAGAATGGACTATGACTCGCTTATGACACTGGAGCAAGATCCTAGAGATCCATTCTTGTGTCAAACAATACTACATGATGGGCAGAGCCAGGGTGAGTATTGAGAAACTCAGGGCAGTAGGGAGAATATTTGAGAGACATGATGGGGTATGCTACTTGAATCTAGTAGGTAAAGATCAGGGATGCTGTTAAACATCTTACAATGCATAGAAAAGACCCCTGAACCCTCTCCTTCACCCCCAACCAAAGTCCAATGCACACAACAAAGGGTTATTTGACTCAAAACGTCACTGTTTATAAGGTTGAGAAATCCTGGCCATACAGGTACAGATCAGTTAAATATCAGACTTGAGAATGCCTCCGTCACTGATGAGGCTGAGTTAGTGAGAGAGTTTCACAATGGAAAAAACTGATGTTCATCTCTCTCTCCTGGACTCCCCTGACATCGTTGTCTCTCCAGGATGCTCAGCTAGAAACTTTCCATTTTCTTTACTCTGGTACTCCTCTCCAACCCTATTTCCATTATCTTAATTTAGGTCTTTATCATCATCTCTTTTAAGGCTAATTCATCAATCTCTAAAACAGTTTCCCAGAAACCATTCTTTTCCACTTCCAATGTATTTTCTATACAGTCTTCCTTGCTTACCATTGAGCCCTGTGCCTGGCACATACAGCCATACCCAGAGTAGGCACTGAGTAAATATTTATTGAATTAATTAATAAATGAATAAATGCTGTTACATTTTTTCTCCAAAATTTTCAATAGTTCCTGGTAGCATACAGAATAAATGCAAAATCACATACAAGACAATTCAAAATATTATCCCAATTATAAAGTTGCATATAATTATTACATTCTATGATACATAGATCACATAAATAAAAATGTATACAATTATAAAATTGTATATAAAATTAAGTACAACTTCAATTATTTGCAATTCAAAATATCATACCAATCCCATCACATACAAGACAATTCAAAATATCATACCAATTTGTCTTTTCCAGTTTATTTTTTTTCCTTTTTTTTTTTTTTAATACTTTATTCTACATTACAATACTGTATTTGTTTTGCCATACATTGACATGAATCAGTCACAGGTGTCCACGGTCTCCCAATGCCAAAGCCCCCTACCACCTCCCACCTCACATCCTCTCCCTGAATCATCCCGTGCACCAGCCCCATGCGTCCTGCATCCTGTATTGAACTTAGACTGGCGCTTCATTCTTAGAAGATAGTATACATGTTTCAATGCCATTCTCCCAAATCATCCCACTCTATCCCACTCCCTCAGAGTCTAAAAGTCCGTTCTATACCTCTGAGTCTCTTTTGTTGTCTCACATAGAGGGTCTTCATTACTATCCTTCTAAATTCCATATATATGTGTCAGTATACTGTATTGGTGTTTTTCTTTCTGGCTTACTTCACTCTGTATAATCGGCTCCAATTTCATCCATCTCATTAGAACTGAGTTGAATTTATTTTTTTAAGGGCTGATTACTACTCCATTGTGTATATGTACCACAGCTTTCTTATCCATTCATCTGCTGATGGACATCTAGGTTGTTTCCATGTCCTGGCTATTATAAACAGTGCTGCAATGAACATCGGGGTACATGTGTCTCTTTCAATTCTGGTTTTTTCGGTGTGTATGCCGAGCAGTGGGATTGCTGGATCATAAGGCAGTTCTATTTGCAAATTTTTAAGGAATCTCCACACTGTTTTCCATAGTGGCTGTACTAGTTTGCATTCCCACCAACAGTGTAAGAGGGTTCCCTTTTCTCCACATCCTCTCCAGCATTTATTGCTTGTAGACATTTGGATCACAGCCATTCTGACTGGTGTGAAATGATACATCATTGTGGTCTTGATTTGCATTTCTCTGATAATAAGTGATATTGAGCATCTTCTCATGTGTTTCTTAGCCATCCGTATGTCTTCTTTGGAGAAATGCCTATTTAGTTCTTTGGCCCATTTTTTGATTGGTTCGTTTATTTTTCTGGAGTTGAGCTGCATAAGTTGCTTGTATATCTTTGAGATTAGTTGTTTGTCAGTTGTTTCATTTGCTATTGTTTTCTCCCATTCAGAAGGCTGTCTTTTCACCTTGCTGATAGTTTCCTTTGTTGTGCAGAAGCTTTTAATTTTAATTAGATCCCATTTGTTTATCTTTGCTTTTATTTCCAGTCTATTGGGAGGTGGATCATAGAGGATCCTGCTGTGATTTATGTCGGAGAGTGTTTTGCCTATGTTTTCCTCTAGGAGTTTTATAGTTTCTAGTCTTACATTTAGATCTTTAATCCATTTTGAGTTTATTTTTGTGTATGGTGTTAGAAAGAGGCCTAGTTTCATTCTTTCACAAGTGGTTGACCAGTTTTCCCAGCACCACCTGTTAAAGAGACTGTCTTTACTCCATTGTATATTCTTGCCTCCTTTGTCGAAGATAAGGTGTCCATAGGTGTGTGGGTTTATCTCAGGGCTTTCTATTTTGTTCCACTGATCTATATTTCTGTCTTTGTGCCAGTACCATGCTGTCTTAATGACTGTGGCTTTCTAGTAGAGCCTGAAGTCAGGCAAGTTGATTCCTCCAGTTCCATTCTTCTTTCTCAAGATTGCTTTGGCTATTCGAGGTTTTTTATTTCCATACAAATCTTGAGAATATTTGATCTAGTTCTGTGAAAAATACTGCTGGTAACTTGATAGGAATTGCATTGAATCTGTAGATTGCTTTGGGTAGTATACTCATTTTCACTATATTGATTCTTCCAACCCATGAGCATGGTATATTTCTCCATCTATTAGTGTCCTCTTTGATTTCTTTCATCAGTGTTTTATAGTTTTCGATATATAGGTCTTTAGTTTCTTTAGGTAGGTATATTCCTAAGTATTTTATTCTTTTCGTTGCAATGGTGAATGGGATTGTTTCCTTGACTTCTTTTTCTACTTTCTCATTACTAGTGTATAGGAATGCAAGGGGTTTCTGAGTGTTGATGTTATATCCTGCGACTCTACTATATTCGTTGATTAGCTCTAGTAGTTTTCTGGTCGAGTCTTTAGGATTTTCTATATAGAGGATCATGTCGTCTGCAAACAGTGAGAGTTTTACTTCTTCTTTTCCAATTTGGATTCCTTTTATTTCTTTTTCTGCTCTGATTGCTGTGGCCAAAACTTCCAGTACGATATTGAATAGTAGTGTTGAGAGTGGACACCCTTGTCTTGTTCCTGACTTTAGGGGAAATGGTTTCAATTTTTCACCATTGAGGATAATGTTAGCTGTGGGTTTCTCATATATAGCTTTTATTATGTTGAGGTACGTTCCTTCTATTCCTGCTTTCAGGAGCGTTTTTATCATAAATGGATGTTGAATTTTGTCAAAGGCTTTTTTTCTGCATCTATTGAAATAATCATATGATTTTTATTTTTCAGTTTGTTAATGTGATGAATTACATTGATTGATTTGTGGATATTGAAGAATCCTTGCATCCCTGGGATAAAGCCCACTTGGTCATGGTGTATGATCTTTTTAAGGTGTTGTTGGATTCTGATTGCTAAAATTTTGTTAAGGATTTTTGCATCTATGTTCATCAGTGATATTGGCCTGTAATTTTCTTTTTTTGTGGTGTCTTTGTCAGGTTTTGGTATTAGGGTGATGGTGGCCTCATAGAATGAGTTTGGAAGTTGACCTTCCTCTGCACTTTTCTGGAATAGCTTCAGTAAGATAGGTGTTAGCTCTTCTCGAAATTTTTGGTAGAATTCAACTGTGAAGCCGTCTGGACCTGGGCTTTTGTTTGCTGGAAGATTTCTGATTACAGTTTCAATTTCCATGCTTGTGATGGATCTGTTAAGATTTTCTGTTTCTTCCTGGTTCAGTTTTGGAAAGTTGTACTTTTCTAAGAATTTGTCCATTTCTTCCAAGTTGTCCATTTTATTGGCATATAATTGCTGATAGTAGTCTCTTATGATTCCTTGTATTTCTGTGTTGTCTGTCGTGATCTCTCCATTTTCATTTCTAATTTTATTGATTTGATTTTTTTCTCTTTGTTTCTTGATGAGTCTGGCTAATGGTTTGTCGATTTTATTTATCCTTTCAAAGAACCAGCTTTTTGCTTTGTTGATTTTTGCTATGGTCTCTTTTGTTTCTTTTGCATTTATTTCTGCCCTAATTTTTAGGATTTCTTTCCTTCTACTAACTCTGGGGTTCTCTATTTCTTCCTTTTCTAGTTGCTTTAGGTGTAGAGTTAGGTTGTTTATTTGGCTTCTTTCTTGTTTCTTGAGGTATGCCTGTATGGCTATGAACTTTCCTCTTAGCACTGCTTTTATAGTGTCCCATAGGTTCTGTGTAGTTGTGTTTTCATTTTCATTCATTTTGATGCATAATTTGATTTCTTTTTGATTTCTTCAGTGATTTGTTGATTATTCAGAAGGGTGTTGTTCAGCCTCCAAATGTTGGAATTTTTAATAGCTTTTCTCCTGTAATTGAGATCTAACCTTAGTGCATTATGGTCAGAGAAGATGCTTGGAATAATTTCGATTTTTTTGAATTTATCAAGGTTAGATTTATGACCCAGGATGTGATCTATCCTGGAAAAGGTTCCGTGTGCACTTGAGTAAAAGGTGAAATTCATTGTTTTGGGGTGCAATGTCCTATAGATATCAATTAGGTCTAACTGGTCTATTGTATTGTTTAAAGTTTGTGTTTCTTTGTTAATTTTCTGTTTAGTTGATCTGTCCATAGGTATGAGTGGGGTATTAAAGTCTCCCACTATTACTGTGTTATTATTAATTTCCCCTTTCATGCTTGTTAGCAATTGTCTTACATATTGTGGTGCTCCTATGTTGGGTGCATATGTATTTATAACTGTTATATCTTCTTCTTGGATTGATCCTTTAATCATTATGTAGTGGCCTTCTTTGTCCCTTTTCACAGCCTTTGTTTTAAAGTCTATTTTATCAGATATGAGTGTTGCTACTCCTGCTTTCTTTTGGTCTTTATTTGCATGGAATATCTTTTTCCAGCCCTTCACTTTCAGTCTGTATGTGTCCGTTGTTTTGAGGTGGGTCTCTTGTAAGCAGCATATATAGGGATCTTGTTTTTGTACCCATTCAGCCAGTCTTTGCCTTTTGGTTGGGACATTCAACCCATTTACATTTAAGGTAATTATTGATAAGTATGCACCTGTTGCCATTTACTTTAATGTTTTTGGTTCAGGTTTATACATCCTTTTTGTGTTTCCTGTCTAAAGTCTATCCTTTAGTATTTGTTGGAGAGCTGGTTTGGTAGTGCTGAATTCTCTCAGCTTTTTGCTTGTCTGTAAAGCTTTTGATTTCTCCTTCATATTTGAATGAGATTCTTGTTGGGTACAGTAGTCTTGGTTGAAGGTTATTAACTTTCATCACTTTAAATATGTCTTGCCATTCTCTCCTAGCCTGAAGAGTTTCTATTGAGAGATCTGCAGTTTTTCTCATGGGGATCCCCTTGTGTGTTATTTGTTGTTTTTCCCTTGCTGCTTTTAATATTTGTTCTTTGTGTTTGGTCTTTGTTAGTTTGATTAGTATATGTCTTGGGGTGTTCCGCCTTGGGTTTATCCTGTTTGGCACTCTCTGGGTTTCTTGGACTTGGGTGATTATTTCCTTCCCCATTTTAGGAAGTTTTCAACTATTATCTCCTCAAGTATTTTCTCATGGTCTTTCTTTTTGTCTTCTTCTTCTGGGACTCCTATAATTCGAATGTTGGAGCGTTTCATATTGTCTTGGAGGTCTCTGAGGTTGTCCTCATTTCTTTTAATTCGTCTTTCTTTTTCCCTCGCTGATTCATTTATTTCTACCATTTTATCATCTATTTCACTAATCCTATCTTCTGCCTCCGATATTCTACTATTTGTAGCCTCTAGAGTGTTTCTGATCTCATTTATTTCATTATTCATTATATGTTGAGTCTTTTTATTTCTTCTAGGTCCTTGTTAAACCTTTCTTGCATCTTCTCAACCCTTGACCCCAGGCTATTTATCTGTGATTCCATTTTGATTTCAAGATTTTGGATCATTTTCACTATCAGTATTCGGAATTCTTTCTCAGGTAGATTCCCTATCTCTTCCTCTTTTGTTTGGTTTGGTGGGCATGTCTCCTGTTCCTTTACTTGCTGGGTATTCCTCTGTCTCTTCATCCTGGTTATATTGCTGCGTTTGGGGTGGCCTTTGTATATTCTGGGAATTTGTGGAATTCTCTTTATTATAGAGCTTCCTCTCTGTGTTTGGGGTTATATCAGTGGCTTGCCAAAGTTTCTTGATTAGAGAGGCTTGTGTTGAGGCTCTGGTGGGTGGAGTTGGATTTCCGCTCTCTGGAGTGCTGTGAAGTGTCAAGTAATGGGTTATGGGACGTCAATGATTTTGGAGTATTTTGAGCTGCCTGTGTATTGAAGCTCAGGGGCTTGTTCTTGTGTTGCTGGAGAATTTGCGTGGTATGTCTTGCTCTGGAGCTTGTTGGCCCTTGGGTGGTGCTCAATTTCAGTATAGGTATGAAGGCATTTGATGAGCTCTTATTGGATAATGTTCCCTGTATTCAGGAATTCTTTGATGATCTCAGGTTTTGGACTTACGCCTCCTGATTCTGATTTTCAGATTTATTTTTACAACAGCCTCATGATTTCTGCATCTATTCAGCACTATTGTTAAAACATCTGGGTTAATGATGATAGGTTTCTCCACTTTGAGGGTCGTCCCTAGAGGATCGCTGAGTTACTTGGAGGAGAGAAGAGGGAGGGCGTAGTTAGAGGTGAGTGGAATGGGATGAGGTGGAATCAAAAGAGGAAAAAGCAAACTAGCCCGTAACCACTTTCTTGTGTGCACTCCAAAGTCTGGACCTCTCAGAGGTGGTCACAGAGTTACACATGGAAGAGGAGAGGGAGGAAGTAGATAGAGGTAGTCAGGAGGATGAAAGAGGGAGATGCAAAGGAGGGATACAGATCTGGCCAGTGACGAGTTCCCTGAGAATTCTCTACCTTCGGGAGCACTCAGAGATTCATAGAGATGGGTAGAGAAGAGGATGGGGAGGGATGAGACAAAAGCCACCTGGTGGAGAAAAGAGAGATTCCAAAGGGCAAAGGGGGAGAGAGTGGTCAAGCCAGTAGTCTCGCACTCATGTAAAATTGGGTACTGAAGATTAGGTTTTTAAAATTACAAAATTGGCAACAAATACCAAAATGTTGAGATTAAAAATCTGGAGTAGAGATTGGATTTTCAAAGATAAAATATTAAAGATAAGAAAAAGAAGGAGAGAAAAATTAAAAAAATGAGAAAATATAATAATAATAAAAATAAAATAAAAGATTCCAGAATTATTAAAAGACAACTTCCACCACCAATAGGACTATATACAGCATTTGCTTTAAACATAGGGTTTTTTTTTTTGTAAAGTAATAATAGGTTATAAAGATAATAAATAGAAATATAGAAGACTTAAAAGGTTAAGCAAGTTTAGAAAAAAACGAAAAAGAAAAGAAGAGAAAACAAATTTAAAAAAGAAAAAAATTTTAAAGAAAAAAATTCTTAAAAAAAAAAAATCACGCTTCCACATCATCCCCCAACCCCCAAAAAAAAAATTGGTCATAAAAGTAGTAACGGTATATCTGGCGCTTTCTCTGTCATTGTAGACTGTGTGGGGTCGCTACCAAGGCAGTTCCCTCTGTTTGATTTCCTCTTTTTGCTGGTCTCTTCCGTGTCTGATTTCCATCTTGACACAGGGAGGGTGGTGGTGGACTCTGCACTGGGCTTGCCCCTTCTTGCTCCTTGGGATAACCTTGTGGGGCCTGCCCTATGCTTCATGCACTTCCCTGGTCTTTGGCGCTCAGGATTGGCGGTCAGGAAGCCCTCCGAGACTTGAGTTTGGTTGAATAGGGGCTTTGTTCCATTCCCAGGTCTGAGTGGCTTGGGAGTTTGGCATGCGCTATTACGACTTCTGGGCTTCTGGGTCACTCAATTTTCTGGGAGCTCCGCTGGGCTCTTTCTCAGGCTGATGATGACTGTTCAGAGCCCCCAGCAGTTTCAATGGCAAAGAAATCAGTTTGCAATTTGGTAGGTAATGTCACTCTTGAGCTGCGATTGCCCCCTTCCAGCACTTAAGGCTCTGGCTGCCTGTCGCCAGAGGGGGATGGTCTGCAGCTGGCTATTGCCGATCCGTCCTTATGTTCGAGCGTTCCGCGTGTTGGCTATCCCACAGTCTGGTTTGCTAGACCAAGATAGTTCTTTCTAGCCACGCACGGACCTGATTCTGGCCCAGTTATGCCCCAATTCTCGAGATAAGCCCTGTAGCCTACGTTTCCCGTGGCCCAGTTCTTAGAAAGCTCTGTCGCAGGCGCACTCCTCCCCTGCCCAACCCCCACTGCTGTTGGACGCAGGCGTTTGCGCTGCTTATCCGCTGGGGGTTATACTGTTGAATTCATAATCTGTTGGTTTTAATTATTTATTTATTTATTTATTCTTTCTTCCTGTTATGTTGCCCTCTGTGCTTCCAGGGCTCGCCCCATACACAGCTGTGAGAATGCTCCCCTATTTTAGGAACCTCTTGAAGAACTTTTAGATTGAGGAATTATAGTAGTTTTGATGTTAGCAAAACAAGGCTTTTTGGGATAATGAATTTCTCTTTGTTGTAAATCATTGTATTCGTCTTTCTGTAAAAATGTAACTTCATTTAGTGCTTTCTGAAAAGGGCACTGGAAAACTCCTAGGTTAAGAGTTAAACCTGGAAGGCAGAATGCACCGCATAGCTTTCCCCCTTATCTTGATGACTCAGAGCCTCCCTGACTGCTCCCTATTCTTAACTGATAACTTGTGACTTAGTTTCCACTGTGTAACTGACCTTTCCTCAAAAATGCATTTCCCCGTACCAAATGCCGCAGGGTGATCAGCCAACCGTTTCAACTTAATTACCTGTAAATCATCCCCACCAATCAAATGTCTCCACTTCATCCTAAGACCCCCTTATCACATTGTTCCCTACATTCCGATCTCATTCCCAGTTGTCTTTGATCTTTCTGTATAAAAATCCCTTTCGGTGAGTGTTCCGGGTTCACTCCTGGAAACGGGAGCTCGAACCCCAGCGCCTGGCTAAATAAATCCTCCTGCTGATTGCATCGAATTCGAGTCACTGTGGTCTTTGTGGCGACGCTTCCCGAGAAAAGGCCGTGAGGTCTTACACTCTCTTTTAAGAGTCTCTTCCTTGGGCTTCCTCCCTACCTCCTTTGTCTCTGTCTTCGTCATATGTATTAATTACTACCTGGTTTTGAAGCCAATGATCTGCTTTGCTGGATGCCTGATGTCCTCTGCCAGCAGTCAGAAGTTGTTTCTTGGAATTTACTCAGCTTTGAAATGTTCTTTTGATGAAGTAGTGAGGGAAAAAGTGTTCTCCCCATCCTATTCCTCCGCCATCTTTTTTCGTCCGTCTGTCTTTCCAGTTTAATGTCTTTGTTTTTTAATCTCATCCTGATTTCACCCCACTATATGCACTTTATACTCTAGCACAATGAACATCTCCATTTCCCCCAAATGTCACATTTTTTTTCCTTTTTATATTTATCAAACACTATCATGAAATTCTGCTAGTCTCTAGTCATCTTGGTGGCTTTTCTTAATGGTCCTCGATATAGCATGAAGGTGGGGGGAGGGGGCTCATCAAAGGAATACTCAAAATAAAAATTTCCAAACTCCATTCCACATTTACTGAAATCTAGAAGAGGCAAACAGGCATATATATATATATATATATATATATATATATATATAATTTATTTTAATTGGAGGTTAATTAATTTATAATAATGTGGTAGTTTTTTGCCATACATTGACATGAATCAGCCATGGTTGTACATGTGTTTGCCAACCCTGAAAACCCCTCCTATCTCCCTCCCCATCCCATCCCTCTGGGTTGTCCCAGTGCACTGGCTTTAAGTTGAATCTACTTGAACTTAAATTTACATGAAACCCAGTGCCCTGTTTCATGCATCCATCTTGGCATGATCATCCATTTCACATGTGGTAATGCATCACATTCTTTCTGACCAGTTACCCTTACTTTATATGGGTCTATTTCTGGACTCTATTCTTTTATGTATAATTTACATGAATGTCATTTCACCAGTACCATGTTGTCAAATTTCAGTAATATTTTCAAAGAATTCACTTTTAAATTCATTCAAATCAGTTCAGCTGCTCAGTCATGTTGGACACTTTACCACTCCATGGACTGCAGCATGTCAAACTTCTCTGTCCGTCACCAACTCCCGGAGCTTACTCAAACTCGTGTCCATCGAGTCCGTGATGACATCCAACCATCTCATCCTCTGTTGTCCCCTTCTCCTCCTGCCTTCAATCTTGCTCAGCATCAGGTTCAATCTTGCTCAGCATTCAGTGAGTCAGTTCTTCACATTAGATAGCTAAATACTGGAGTTTCAGCTTAGCATTAGTCCTTCCAATGACCATATAGGACTGATTTCATTTAGAATTGACTGATTTGATTTCCTTGCTGTCTAAAGCACTCACAAGAGTCTTCTTCAACAGCACACTTCAAAAGCATCAGTTCTTCAGTGCTCGGCTCTCTCTGTGTTCCAAGTCTCACATCCATACATGACTACTGGGAAAACCAAAGCTTTCACTAGATGGAAAAGTAATGCCTCTGCTTTTTTAATATGCTATCTAGGTTGGTCATACTTTTTCTTCCAAAGAGCAGGCATCTTTTGATTTCATGGTTGCAGTCATCACCTGCAGTGATTTTGGAGCCCAAGAAAATAAAGTCTGCCACTGTTTCCATTGTTTCCCCATCTATTTGCAATGAAGTGATGGGAAAGGATGAGATTATCTTAGGTTTTTGAATGTTGAGTTTTAAGCCAACTTTTTCATAAAGTGGCTCTTTAGTTCTTCACTTTATGCCATGAAGGTGGTATCATCTGCATATCTGAGGTTATTGATACTTCTCCTGGCAACCTTGATTCCAGCTTGTGCTTCATCCAGGTCAGTATTTCGCATGATGTGCTCTGTATATGAGTTAAATAACAAAATACAACCTTGATGTATTCCTTCCCCAATTTGGAACCAGTCTGCTGTTCCATGTCCAGTTCTAATTGTTGCTTCTTAATTGGCATACAGATTTCTCAGAAGACAGGTAAAGTGGTCTGGTATTCCCTTCTCTTGAATAATTTTCCACAATTTGTTGTGATCCACGCAGTCAAAGGACTTAGCATAGTTAATGAAGCAGAAGTAGATATTTTTCTGGAACTCTCTTGTTTTTTCTATGATCCAGCGGATGTTGGCAATTTGATCTCTGGTTCTTCTGCCTTTTCTAAATCCAGCTTGATCATCTAGAAGGTCTAGTTTCAGGTACTGTTGAAGCACAGCTTGGAGAATTTTCAGCATTCCTTTGCTAGCGTGTGAGATGAGTGGAACTGTGCAGCAGCTTGATCATTCTTTGGCATTGCCTTTCTTTGGGATTGGAATGAAAACTGACCTTTTCCAGTCCTGTGGCCCCTGTTGAGTTTTCCAAATTTTCTGGCATATTGAGTGCAACACTTTAACAGTATCATCTTTTAAGATTTGAAGTAGCTCAACTGGAATTCCATCACTGCCACTAGCTTTGTTCATACTGATGCTTCCTAAGGCCTACTTGACCTCATACTCCAGGATTTCTGGCTCTAGGTGAGTGACCACACCATTATGGTTAGTTGAGTCATGTGTATTCTTGCCACCTCTTCTTAATATCTTCTGTTTCCATTAGGTCCATACTGTTTCTGTCATTTTTGTGCCCATCTTTGCATGAAATATTCCCTTGGTATCTCTGATTTTATGAAGAGACCTCTAGTCTTTCCATTCTTTTGTTTTCCTCTATTTATTTGCATTGATGACTTAGGAAAGCTTTCTTATATCTCCCTTGCTATTCTTTGTAATTCTGCATTCAGATGGATGTATCTTTCCTTTTCTCCTTTGCCTTTAGGTTCTCTTCTTTTCACAGTTATTTGTAAGGCATCCTCAGACAACCATTTTGCCTTTTTGTATTTCTTTCTCTTGGGGTTGCTTTTGATCACAGTCTTCTGTACAATGTGGTGAATCTCCATACATAGTTCTTCAGGCACTCTGTCTATCAGATCTAATCCCTTGAATCTATTTGTCACTTCCACTGTATACTGTAAGGGATTTGATTTAAGTCAAACCTAAATGGCTTACTGCTTTTCCCTACTTTCTTCAATTTAAGTCTCAGTTTTGCAATAAGGAATTCATAATCTGAGCCTCAGTCAGCTCCCGGTCTTGTTTTAGCTGACTATATAGAGCTTTTCCATCTTTGGAATATAATAGATTTTATTTCCGTATTGACCATCTGTGACGTCCATGTGTAGATTTGGCTTTTATGTTGTTGGACAAAGTGCTTGCTATGACCAGTGCATTCTCTTGGCCAAACTTTGCTAGCCTTTTCCTGCTTCATTTTGTATTACAACGCCAAATTGACCTGTTATACAGGTATCTCTTGACTTCCTACTTTTGCATTGCAGTCCCCCATGATGAAAAGGACATTTTTTTGGTGTTAGTTCTAGAAGGTCTTGTAGGTCTTCAGCTTCAGCTTCTTCAGCATTACTGGTTGGGAGATAGACTTGGATTACTGTGGTATTATTGAATGGGTTGCCTTGGAAATGAACAGAGATCATCCTGTCCTTTTTAAGATTACACCCAAGGACCACATTTTAGTCTCTTTTGTTGACTCTGAGGGCTACCCCATTTCTTCTAAGGGATTATTGGCCACAGTAGTAGATGCAATGGTCATCTGAATTAAATTTGCCCATTCTGATCCATTTTAGTTCGCTGATTTCTAAAAGGTTGATGTTCACTCTTGCCATATCCTATTTAACCACTTTCAATTTACCTTGATCCATGGACCTAACATTCCAGGTTCCTATGCAATATTGCTCTTTACAACATCAGACTTTGTTTCCATCTTCAGTCACACTCACAACTGAGTTTTGTTCTTGCTTTGGCTCAGCCTTTTCCTTCTTTCCTTCCTTCTTTACTTCTCTGGTCTTCTCCAGTAGCATATTGGGCACCTACCTACCCAGGGGGTTCATCTTTCAGTGTCATATCTTTTTCTCTTTTCATATTGTTCATGGGGTTTTTAAGGCAAGAATACTGAAGTGGTTTATCATTCCTTTCTTCGTGGACCAAGTTTTGTCAGAATTCTCCACCATGATCCATCTGTCTTGTGTGGCCCTACATGGTACTGCTCATAGTTTTATTGAGTTAGACAAGGCTGTGGTCCATATGGTCAATCTGATTAGTTTTCTGTGATTGTGGTTTTTATTCTGTCTGCCCTCTGATGGATAAGTATAAAAGGCTTGTTGAAGCTTCCTGATGGGAGAGACTGGCTGTGGAAAATCTGGATTTTTCTCTGAAGGGTAGGGCTATGCTCAATAAATCTTTAGGCCAATTTTCTGTTATGTTTATGTTTACTGACCCTTTAATGTTTTGTCTATATTCTGCAATTTATTCCTCTTTTTGTTTTCTCATTGTTAGTGTATAGGAACACAAGGGATTTCTGTGTGTTAATTTTGTATCCTGAAACTTTACTATATTCATTGATTAGCTAAAGTAATTTTCTAGTGAAGTCTTTAGGGTTTTCTATGTAGAGGAATATGTCATCTGCAAACAATGAGAGTTTTACTTTTTCTTTTCCAATCTGGATTCTTTTTATTTCTTTTTCTGCTCCGATTGCTATGGCCAAAACTTCTAAAACTGTGTTGAATAGTAGTGGTGAAAGTGGGCATCCTTGTCTTGTTTCTGACTTTATGGGAAATGCTTTCAATTTTTCACCTCTGAGGATAATGTTTGCTGAGGGTTTGTCATATATAGCTTTTATTATGTTGAGGTATGTTCCTTCTATTCTTGCTTTCTGGAGGGTTTTTAATCCTAAATAGATGCTGAATTTTGTCAAAGGCTTTCTCTGCATCTATTGAGATAATCATATGGGTTTTATTTTTCAATTTGTTAATGTGGTGTATTACATTGATTGATGTGCAGATAGTGAAGAATCCTTGCATAACTGGGATAAAGCCCACTTGGTCATGATGTATGATCTTTTAAATATGTTGTTGGATTCTATTTGCTAGAACTTTGTTAAGGATTTTTGCATCTATGTTCATCAGTGATATTGGCCTGTAATTTTCTTTATTTGTGGCATCTTTGTCAGATTTTGGTATTAAGGTGATTGTGGCCTCATAAAATGAGTTTGGAAGTTTACCTTCCTCTGCAATTTTCTGGAGGAGTTTGAGTAGGATAGATGTTAGTTCTTCTCTAAATTTTTGGTAAAATTCAGTTGTGAAGCTGTATGGTCCCAGGCTTTTGTTTGTTGGAAGATTTCTAATTATAGTTTCAATTTCCATGCTTGTGATGGGTCTGTTAAGATTTTCTATTTTTTCCTGGTTAAATTTTGGAAAGTAGCTAAGAATTTGTCCATTTTATTGGCATATAATTGCTGATAGTAGTCTCTTATGATTCTTTGTATTTCTGTGTTGTCTGTTGTGATCTCTCAATTTTCATTTCTAATTCTGTTGATTTGATTTTTCTCCCTTTGTTTCTTGATGACTCTAGCTAATAGTTTGTCAATTTTATTTATCTTCTCAAAGAACCAGCTTTTGGTTTTGTTGATTTTTGATATGGTCTCCTGTGTTTCTTTTGCATTTATTTCTGCCTTAATTTTTAAGATTTGTTTCCTTCTACTAACCCTTGGGTTCATAATTTCTTCTTTTTCAAGTTGCTTTAGGTGTAGAGGTAGGTTATTTATTTGACTTTTTTTCTTGTTTCTTAAACTCCAGTACTTTGGCCACCTCATGTGAAGAGTTGACTCATTGGAAAAGACTCTGATGCTGGGAGGGATTAGGGGCAGGAGGAGAAGGGGAGACTGAGGATGAGATGGCTGGATGGCATCACAAACTCTATGGACTTGAGTCTGAGTAAACTCCGAGAGATGGTAATGAACAGGAAGGCCTGGCGTGCTGCGATTCATGGGGTCGCAAAGAATCAGGCACGACTGAGTGACTGAACTGAACTGAACTGAAGGTAAGCCTGTATTGCTACGAACCTTCCCCTTATCACTGCTTTTCCAGTGTCCCATAGGTTTTGGGTTGTTGTGTTTTCATTTTCACTCATTTCTGTGCATATTTTGATTTCTTTTGTGATTAGTTAGTTATTTAGCAGTGTGTTGTTCATCCTCCATATGTTGGAATTTTCAATAATTTTCTCCTGTAATTGACATCTAATCTTACTGCATTGTGGTCAGAAAAGATGCTTGGAATTATTTTAATTTTTTTGAATTTACCAAGGCTAGATTTATGGCACAGGATGTGATCTATCCTGGAAAAGTTTCTGTGCGCACTTGAATAAAAGGTGAAATTCATTGTGTTGTGGTGAAATGTCCTATAGATATCAATTAGGTCTAACTGGTCTATTGTATCATTTAAAGCCTGTGTTTCCTTGGTAATTTTCTTTTTAATTGATCTATCCATAGGTGAGAGTGGGGTATTAAAGTCTCTCACTATTATTGTGTTACTGTTAATTTCCCCTTT
Organism: Nanger dama; assembly: GCA_917880005.1. Classification (NCBI taxonomy): domain Eukaryota; kingdom Metazoa; phylum Chordata; class Mammalia; order Artiodactyla; family Bovidae; genus Nanger; species Nanger dama. The sequence goes on along the minus strand of CAKJTW010000073.1, from coordinate 2,595,454 downwards.
CATACTTGTTAGCATTTGTCTTACACATTACGGTTTCAGTGTAGGTATGGAGGTTTTTGATGAGCTCCTATCAATTAATGTTCCCTGAGTCAAGAGTTCTCTGGTGTTCTCAGGATTTGGACTTAAATCTCCTGCTTCTGGTTTTCAGTCTTACTCTTACAGTAGCCTCAAAACTTCTCCATCTATATAGCACTGATGATGAAACATCTAGGTTAATGATGAAAAGTTTCTCCATAGTGAGGGACACCCAGAGAGGTACACAGAGTTACATGGAGAAGAGAAGAGGGAGGAGGGAGATAGAGGTGACCAGGAGGAGAAGAGGGGGAATCAAAAGGAAGAGAGAGCAAGCTAGCCAGTAATCACTTCCCTATGTGCTCTCCACAGTCTGGATCCCTCAGAGATGTTTGTAGAGTTACATAGAGAAGAGAAGAGGGAAGAAGGAGACCGAGATGGCCAGGAGGATAAAAGGGAGAATCAAAAGGAGAGAGAGATCCAGCTGGTAATCAGTTCCCTAAGTGTTCTCCACAGCCCAGAACACACAAAGAGATTCAACTAGTTGGGTAGATAAGAAAAGGGGAGGGGAGAGATAGAGGTGACGTGGTGGAGAAAAAGAAGAGTCAAAAGAGGGAGAGAGAAATCAGGCCAGTGATCTCGCTCCCACGTAAAAATGGGTACTGAAGATTTGATTCTTAAAGATACAAAGTTGATAACAAATGCCAAAAAGCAAAATTAAAAATCTTGAGTAGAGTTTAGATTCTCAAAAATGCAATATTAAACAACAACAACAAAAACAGAAAGTCACAGAAATTAATATATATTATATATATATTAATATTATTATATATTATTATATTATATTATATAATTATATAATATATAATTGATATATAATTATGTAATATAATATAGAATTAATAATATAATATAGAATTATATATTATATATTATATATATATGAAGTTTGCTTTAAAAATAGGGTCTTTTTTTGGCAAGGTAATAGTAGGTTATTAAAATGAAAATTAAAGGAGTAATGAGGACTTAATATAACAAATAAAATAAAATATTTTAAAATGAATTTAAAAAATGATAATAGTAAATATATATTTAAGACTTTCTCTGGAGTTGTTGCAGACAGTGTGGGGTCAGTTCATTTCCAGATAGTTCCTTGGTTTGCCTTGTACTTCTCATTGTCTATAGGCCCCTTCCTATGTAGTCGGTGCTAACTACAGGGTTTTAATCTGTTGCACCTGTCACTCCCAAAGTGGTTCCCTCTGTTTATGTTAGCTCCTTCTTTTGGCTGGTCTCTTCAATGTCTAATTTCTGCCCTGACAGAAGGGACGCAGTGATGGTCACATTTTTTTAGGCTTGCTTGTTCAGCCCTGCTTTGGGGAGGAAAGAACACTGCAAACAAATATCACTGGGGTGTATTCACCATGATTAAGCCACACTAGGTTTGCCCCCGCTCACAGTGTGTGTGCTTTCCCAGTCTACACTGCTCAGACTCTAGGTTGCTCTGCCAGGAACTGTCTGATGTGGGCCCTGGTTTGTATGCACTTCCCAGGTCTAAGCCACTCAGGTTCAGGTTCTTGGGTACTTCACAAAAGTGTAGACTTGGCTGGGCCTGCGTTCTGCACCCGTTCCTGGTCAGAGCAGCTCAGGTGACCAGGTCCTTGGCGTGCATAGTCACCCCCAGTTGAAGGTTGCCACTTATCCCCTCCACCGTCCCAGCCACTCGGTTTTCAGGTTGTACAATGGGTGCACCTTCTCTCTTCTGGGAAGCTGATCTCTGGCTACAACCCTCTTGGCAGATGTCAACCGTCCAGAATCCCAAGAGGTTTTGGCTAGCAAGGAAGTCTGCTTGCAGTTTGGTATAAGATGCCTCTCTGAGGCTGCGATTGCCCCCTTCTGGCTCTGGCTGTCCTCACCTGCCTGTCTCAGGCAAGGGATGGGCTGGTCGCAGCCGGCTAGCTCTGCTCAGTCCTTTGGTCTGTGAGCATGCCTGGTGGTGGTTAGGGCTTTTGTGGGATCCCGGGATAGCTATACCATAGTCTGAGTTGCTATCTCAAGCTAGTTCCCTCAGATTGCCCTCAGGGCATTCAGGCCCGCTCCTCCCTGTTCCTCCCTATTTCGCTAGTAGGGGATGCAAGCATCTAGGCTGTTGCACTGCTGGAAGTTGCTGTTGGCCACGTAATATGTGGGTTTTAATTATTTATTTATTTTTCCTCCCAGTTATTTTGCCCTCAGATTCCAAGGCCCACCACAGACTCATGGGAGAGAGTGTTTCCTGGTTTTTGGAAACTTCTCTCTTTTTAAGACTCCCTTCCTGGTACACATCTCCATCCCTACCTCTTTTGTCCCTATTTTTATCTTTTATATTTTGTCCTGCCTCTTTTCAATGACAATGGCCTGCTTTTCTGGGTGCCTAACGTCCTCTGCCAGCATTCAGAAGTTGTTCTGTGGAATTTGTTCAGCACTCAAACGTTCTTTCAATGAATTTGTGGGGGAGAAAGTGGTCTCCCTGTCCTATTCCTCTGCCATCTTAGGACCAACCTGAATTTAGTTTTTGTAAAGTTTTATCTGATAATTCCAACTTCTGCATTATCTCAGAGTTAGCATGTGTTAGTTATCTTTCTCTTTATGATTTGAGATTTTCCTGTCTGTATGTATGTGTGTGACAAGTAATTTTGGGCCGTATCCTAGATCATTTGATTCTTATGTTATGAAACTAAGCATTTTTAAATTTAAAAGTGAACTTTGATTTATTTTTCATGATTTTTTAAAGTATTATGTTATGTTCAGATTACACATTTCAACTTACATTTTGCATGCTACAGTTCCAATGTCAATTTTTAAGTTTTTGAAGATGAATTTGAATAAGTCCAACATGAGACTTGGGTGGTAGTCTACTCTGTAACTCAGGTCTCAAAACTTTAGACTTGTTGTTATGGTCAGATATGTGTGTGCACAGTTGAGTGTGAGTCCAGAAGTTCATACATGATTATACAGGATTACTTTCTTCATCTCCCTCCTCTTAGTGATTTATTTGAATCTTTCCTCTTCACTTCCCCAATACATTCTTACATTCTTGGCATTACATTTTTCTTTCAGGTCCCAGTTGGTGGAGGACAGAAGGAGAAAGAAAAAGGTAATGAGGCTTTTCCCAGTGGTCTTAGGATCACAGCCCCTCTCTGCAGATAAAATGGTTCTTTATCTAGGCATCTGCCTAGCCACCACCATAAACATCTTTAGTCTTCAGATAAACTAACCTATAAATTCTCTTAAAAATTTATAACTACATTCAGTGGGAGATACCATATTCCCTGGGCCACAGTCCCATTTGACTTTTTCGTGATGTCTATATCTCTGCTGAATTAGCCATCTGTTCATGCTTGTCGTCTCCCCTTTTCACTCGATTCTTTAACCTGTTAATCAGTTATTTTCAAATTCCTTTCTGAATGTTCCAACATCTTAGTCAGCTGTGTCTGATTCTCTTGATTCCCTGTTATCTTGATAATATCCCCCCGGTTTTTTTTTTTTTTTTTTGGTGTGTATCTCAAAATTTTATTTGAATGCCAACCAAAATGAGTAGAAAACACTGAGAAAATTAGTATTCATGCTTGAACATGGATTTGACTCTTTCCCTGTCAGATTGTTAGTATGAAATTTTGAATCAGTTCACTGAGGAGTTCAGCTGGGTTTGAGATATGCTGCTGTCACCAATATTGTCAGTGTAATATAGGCTTCAAATTCTCCTAGAAGTGACATATTACTACTCAGTTCAGTTCAGTCACTCAGTCGTGTCCGACTCTTTGTGACTCCATGAGTAGCAGCACGCCAGGCCTCACTGTCCATCATCAAGTCCTGGAGTTCACTCAAACTCATGTCCATCGAGTCAGTGATACCATCCAGGCATCTCATCCTCTGTTGTCTCCTCCTCCTGCCTCCAATCCCTCCCAGCATCAGGGTCTTTTCCAATGAGTCAACTCTTCGCATGAGTTGGCCAACGTATTGAAGTTTCAGCTTCAGCATCATTCCTTCCAAAGAAATTCCAGGGCTGATTTCCTTCAGAATGGACTGGTTGGATCTCCTTGAAGTCCAAGGGACTCTCGAGAGTCTTCTCCAACACCACAGTTCAAAAGCATCAATTCTTTGGCACTCAGCTTTCTTCATAGTCCAACTCTCACATCCATACATGACCACTGGAAAAACCATAGCCTTGACCAGACGGACCTTTGTGGGCAAAGTAATATCTCTGCTTTTCAATATGCTATCTAGGTTGGTCATAACTTTCCTTCCAAGGAGTAAGTGCCTTTTAATTTCATGGCTGCAATCACCATCTGCACTGATTTTGGAGCCCCCCCACCAAAAAAAAGTCTGACACTGTTTCCACTGTTTCTCCATCTATTTCCCATGAAGTGATGGGACCACATGCCCTGATCTTTGTTTTCTGAATGTTGAGCTTTAAGTCAATTTTTTTCACTCTCCTCTTTTACTTTCAAGAAGCTTCGTAGTTCCTCTTCACTTTCTGCCATAAGGAGTGTATCATCGGCATATCTGAGGTTATTGATATTTCTCCTGGCAAGTTCTACTAACAATGAGCTGTTCAGATTCTAGACTCCATCTTATTGCCCTTCTAAGTCAGGGGAAATAATTCATAGCCACATTTACTATTGAATATAGTGCCCACCTTAACTAACTAGTAAACCTGACCAGAGAATCCAGATAATCACGGAGCCCAACTTACAGCCTTACTTGTGTAGGAAACTAAGCCAGAAGCCCCAACCAACTGTTCTCAGCAAGATGAACACCCCCTCATCCCTGATGTCAGAGCTCATATCATTGCTTAATTCCCAAATAAACCATAATATATGTCCCATCTACCCAAGGACACTACCAGGAGTCACACAGAAATGCAAACTGAGTTAATTAATGAAGAAGCAAACCTGTAAACTCTCGAAAAGGAGCTCAATTACTTTTAAAATTCAGACCCCTCCTTTTTTAAAATAAAGAACTCAAAGATCACAAAAATCAGGTAAATTTGACACCACTAAAAAAACTAATGAAATTTCAATTGATCTTAAAAAAAATGGAGATCTATTTACTGTCAAATAATTCATAATAAACTGCTTAAAGAAGCTTAGTGAACTATAAGAAAATATATATAAACTAAACAAAATTAGAAAAAAATTGCCTGAGTAAAATCAGAAGTTAAATATGGAAATAGTAACCACACACACACATACACACACACATTGAAAGTTCTAGAGTTAAAAAATAAATTAAGAAAACTGAATTGAAGAATTCAATAGAGATTTTCAGAAGTAGACTCAACCATGCAAAGGGAAAGAGCCAGCAACCTGGAGGGTACAACATTAGAAATTAACCAGTATGAGAAGTAGCAAACAAACAAACAAAAAAGTATGGCAAAGAGTAAAGAAAGCCTACAGGAATCACAGAACACAGTGGGGAAAAACAAACACACACACAAAAACATAGTTATGTTATGACAATTCCAGAAGGGGAAGAGAAAGAGCAAGATGCAGAATAAACATAAACCAAAAGTGGCTGAAAGCTTCCTAAGACTGGGAAGAGAGATGGACATATATATCCATGATGCACAGAATATCTCAAATAGGTTGAATTCATATAAGAATACAAGGAGACATATTCTCAGTGCATTGCCAAAAATCAAAGACAAAGATAATTTTAGGAGCAGAAAGAGTAAGAAAGTGTTTAAATACAGGGAACCACTATAAGACTATTAGCAGATCCCTTAAAGAGAACTTTTAAGGCCAGAAAGAAATGGGATGACATTCAAAATATTGAAGTAAAATAACTATCAACCAACAATGATATACCTAGTGAATCTGCTCTTCAGAAATGAAGAAGGGATAAAGAACTTCCCAAACAAAAGCTGAGGAAGTTGATTATCACCAGACATGCTTTGTAAGAAAAGCTGAAGAGAGTTCTTTGAGTGAACATAAAAGAATGCTAATTAACATCATAAAAAAATTAAAGGGTAGCTTAAATCTCACTGGAAATGGTAACTATGTAAGCATAGTTAGTTTCTATAATATGCTAACAGTGGTGCATAATTTACTTGCAAATCTAGTTTAAAAGCTAAAAAGAACATAGCAAAAATAATAACTACACATTCCCTTAATTACACAAAGAAAAAAGACTAAATTGTAACAGTATTAAATTAAATGTGAAAGTAAAGATAAGTAGAGGTGTGAAATGTTATGAATTCTTTTGAAGTTGTGTTCAGTATAAAATAGGGTGCTATAAATTTAAGATATTTCATATAAGCCTCATGGTAACCACAAAGAAAAATCCTCTAATAGTTATACAGAAGAACAAGATAAAGAAGTCATAGATATTAATATCAAAAGTCATCAAATCTCACACACATGCACAGACACACATGGCAATAGGATAAGAAATAGCGAATAATTGATCTTCAGAACAACCAGAAAACAATGAACAAAATAAAAACATTGTAATGTAATTAAATTCTAATTAAAAAAATTAATTTATATTAAAAATAAAAATAAAATTAAATAAAAATGTTGCTAAAAAATAAATAAATTCATGATCCTAAAGCTAAAAAAAAGTAAAACTTTACTTAAATTTAAGTTTGAATTTGGCAATAAGGAGTTCATGATCTGAGCCACAGCCAGCTCCTGGTCTTGTTTTTGCTTACTGTATAGACCTTCTCCGTCTATGGCTGGAAAAAATACAATCAGTCTGAATTCGGTGTTGGCCATCTGGTGATGTCCATGTGTAGAGTCTGCTTTATTGACTATGCCAAAGCCTTTGACTGTGTGGATCACCTTTGACTGTGTGGATCACAATAAACTGTGGAAAATTCTGAAAGAGACGGGAATACCAGATTATCTGACCTGCCTCTTGAGAAATCTGTATTCAGGTCAGGATGCCACAGTTAGAACTGGACGTGGAACAATAGACTGGTTCCAAATAGGAATGGGAGTGCGTCAAGGCGGTATATTGTCACCCTGCTTATTTAACTTTTATGCAGAGTACATCATGAGAAATGCTGGGCTGGAAGAAACACAAGCTGGAATCAAGATTTCTGGGAGAAATATCAATAACCTCAGATATGCAGATGACACCACCCTTATGACAGAAAGTGAAGAGGAGCTAAAGGGCCTCTTGATGAAGATGAAAGAGGAGAGTGAAAAAGTTGGCTTAAAGCTCAACATTCAGAAAATGAAGATCATGGCATGTGGTCCCATCACTTCATGGGAAATAGATGGTGAAACAGTGGAAACAGTGTCAGATTTTATTTTTAGGGGCTCCAAAATCACTGCAGATGGTGACTGCAGCCATGAAATTAAAAGGCACTTACTCTTTGGAAGGAAAGTTATGACCAACCTAGATAGCATATTCAAAAGCAGAGACATTACTTTGCCGACTAAGGTCCGTCTAGTCAAGGCCATGGTTTTTCCTGTGGTCATGTATGGATGTGAGAAGTGGACTGTGAAGAAGGCTGAGCGCTGAAGAATTGATGCTTTTGAACTGTGGTGTTGGAAGTGACTCTTGAGAGTCCCTTGGACTGCAAGGAGATCCAACCAGTCCATTCTGAAGGAGATCAGCTCTGGGATTTCTTTGGAAGGAATGATGCTAAAGCTGAAACTTCAGTCCTTGGGCATCTCATGCAAAGAGTTGACTCATTGGAAAAGACTCTGATGCTGGGAGGGATTAGGGGCAGGAGGAGAAGGGGATGACCGAGGATGAGATGGCTGGATGGCATCACGGACTTGATGGACGTGAGTCTGAGTGAACTCTGGGAGATGGTGATGAACAGGGAGGCCTGGCGTGCTGTGATTCATGGGTTCACAAAGAGTCAGACACGACTGAGCGACTGAACTGAATTGAACTGAACTGATATATATATCAACTACTGCTGGTGCTGCTAAGTCGCTTCAATCATGACCGACTCTGTGCGACCATAGAGATGGCAGCCCACCAGGCTCCCCTGTCCCTGGGATTCTCCAGGCAAGAACACTGGAGTGGGTTGCCATTTCCTTCTGCAATGCATGAAAGTGAGAAGTGAAAGTGAAGTTGCTCAGTCATGTCCGACTCTTAGCTACCCCATGGACTTTAGCCTACTAGGCTCCTCTGCCCATGGGATTTTCCAGGCAAGAGTACTGGAGTGGGGTGCCATTGCCTTCTCCATATATCAACTACATTTGATATATATCATTATATATGGTATTATAAAATTATTAATATTCTTCCACTGTATATATATATATATAAATAATATTCAAGAATATATATATATATACACACTTCTTTCTTCCCATTCAACTGTCAGTGTACATACAGCCTATTTGCATGCCTTGGCTCTTGCAAATAATGCTCCATAAACATCGAAGTGAAAGTATCACTTCTATATAGTGTTTTATATAGTTATTTTTTGTTTTCTTTCTTTAGATATGACCATCAAAGTAGAATTGCTGCACTCATATGGTAGTTCTATTTCTAATTTTTTACTAGAACCTCCATACTCTTTTCCGATGAATCATCCCACTAACAGTGCACTAGATTACCCTTTCATCACATCCTCACCTGTATATTTATCTCCTGTCTTCTTGATGGTAAAACTTCAGGTGATATCTCATTGTAATTTTCCTTTGCATTACAGTCATCCCTAATGTTAGTCATACGGTGCACCTTTTGATGTACCTGTTGGTCATTCATTTATCTTCTTTGGAAAAATGTTCTTTCAGGTCCTTTGCTCCTTTTAACTAGATTATTGTGTTTTTTTTCTTAACCATATTTTTTATATGGTTCATATTTTCCTATTCTATAAGTAATCTTTTCATCCTGTACATCATCTCTTTTGTTATGCAATAAAGTTTAACTTTTACATAGATCCACTTGTTTCATTTTGTTGCTTGTATTTCAGACGCCATGTTGAAAAAAACATTGCCAAGACCCTATCAAGGAAATGTTTGCCATGTTTTCTTCTAGGAATTTTACTGTCTTTCGTTTTACACGTCAGTCTTCAATACATTTTGAGTTACGTTTTGTGACTGGTCTAACATGAGAATCTAGTTTTATTCTTTTACAAGTAATATCCAATTTTCCCAGCACCAGTTATTAAAGAGACAGTCTTTTCTTCATTGAGTATTTATGGCTTCCTTTTCAAGTAATGTTTGGATATATGCATGGGTTTATTTGGGGTTCCCTGATGGCTCAGACAGTAAAGAATTTGCCTGCAATGTGGAAGAGTTGAGTTTGTTTCCTGGGTTGGGAAGATCCCCTGGAGAAAGGAATGGCTACCCACTCTAGTATTCTTGCCTGTAGAATTCCAGGGATAGAGGAGCCTAGCAGGCTATAGTCCATATGTCTCAAAGAGTCGGACATGACTGAGTGACTAACCCAGGGACTTGCTTACACTTGCATAAATTTATTTCTTGGCTCTCAATTTTGCTATGTTAGTCAAGGATTCTTTTTTAATGTCAGTATAATACTGCTTTGATTATTATAGTTTTATAATACAGTTGAAATCAGGAAGTATAATGCCTCTTACTTTGCTTTTCTACCTCAGGAGTTTCATTTCTTGAGGTTTATTGTGGTTCCATATAAATTTATAGTCTTTCCCATTCTGTTGTTTTCCTCTATTTCTTCGCATTGATCACTGAGGAAGCCTTTCTTATCTTTTCTTGATATTCTGTGGAACTCTGCATTTAGATGCTTATATCTTTCCTTTTCTCTTTTGCTCTTTGCTTCTCTTCTTTTCACAGCTATTTGTAAGGCCTCCCCAGACAGCCATTTTGCTGTTTTGCATTTCTGTTCCATGGAGTCTTGATCCCTGTCTCCTGTACAATGTCATGAACCTCATTCCATAGTTCATCAGGCAGTCTATCTATCAGATCTAGTCCCTTAAATTTATTTCTCACTTCCACTGTATAATTATAAAGGATTTGATTTAGGTCATACCTGAATGGTCGAGTGGTTTTCCCTACATTCTTCAATTTAAATCTGAATTTGGCAGAAAGGAGTTCATGATCTGAGCCACAGTCAGCTCCTGGTCTTGTTTTTGTTGACTGTATAGAGCTTCTCCATATTTGGCTGCAGAGAATATAATCAATCTGGTTTTGGTGTTGACCATCTGGTGATGTCCATGTGTAGAGTCTTCTCTTGTGTTGTTGGAGGAGGGTGTTTGCTATGACCAGTGCATTTTCTGGGCAAAACTATATTAATCTTTGCCCTGCTTCATTCCACATTCCAAAACCAAATTTGCCTGTTACTCCAGGTGTTTCTTGACTTCCTACTTCTGCATTCCAGTCCCCTATAATGAAAAGGGCATCTTTTTTGGGTGTTAGTTCTAAAAGGTCTTATAGGTCTTCATAGAACTGTTCAACTTCAACTTCTTCAGCATTACTGGTTGGGGCGTAGACTTGGATAACTGTGATATTGAATGGTTTGCCTTGGAAACGAACAGAGATCATTATGTCATTTTGAGATTGCACTCAAGTACTGCATTTCAGAATCTTTTGTTGACCATGATGGTTACTCCATTTCTTCTAAGGGATTCCTGCCCACAGTAGTAGATATAATGGTCATCTGAGTTAAATTCACCCATTCCAATCCATTTTAGTTCGCTGATTTCTAGAATGTTGATGTTAACTCTTGCCATCTCTTGTTTGAACACTTCCAATTTGCCTTGATTCATGGACCTAACATTCCAGGTTCATATGCAATACTGCTCTTTAGAGCACCGAATCTTGTTTCTATCACCAGTCACATCCACAACTGGGTATTGTTTTTGCTTTGGCTCCATCCCTTCATTCTTTCTGGAGTTATTTCTTCACTCATCTCCAGTAGCATATTGGGCACCTACTGACCTGGGAAGTTCTTCTTTCAATATCCTATCATTTTGCCTTTTCATACTGTTCATGGGGTTCTCAAGACAAGAATACTGAAGTGGTTTCCCATTCCCTTCTCTAGTGGACCACATTCTGTCAGACTTCTCCACTATGACCCACCTATCTTGAGGGGCCCCATGGACATTGCTTATACCAAGGGAACATTTCATGCAAAGATGGGCTCGATAAAGGACAGAAAAGGTGTGGACCTAACTGAAACAGAAGATATTAAGAAGAGGTGGCAAGAATACCCAGAAGAACTGTACAAAAAGATCTTCACGGACAAGTGTGATCACTCACTTAGAGCCAGACATCCTGGAAGGTGAAGTTAAGTGGGCCTTAGAAAGCATCACTATGAACAAAGCTAGTGGAGGTGATGGAATTCCAGTGGAGCTATTTCAAATCCTGAAAGACAGTGCTCTGAAAGTGCTGCACTCAATATGCCAACAAATTTGGAAAAGTCAGCAGTGGCTACAGGACTGGAAAAGGTCAGTTTTCACCCCAATCCCAAAGAAAGGCAATGCCAAAGAATGCTCAAACTACTGCACAATTGCACTCATCTCACATGCTAGTAAAGTAATGCTCAAAATTCTCCAAGCTAAGCTTCAGCAATACGTGAACCTTGAATTTCCTGATGTTCAAGCTGGTTTCAGATAAGGCAGAGGAACCAGAAATCAAATTGCCAACATCCACAGAAAAAGCAAGAGTTCCAAAAAAATATCTATTTCTGCTTTATTGACTATGCCGAAGCCTTTGACTGTCTGGATCACAATAAACTGTGGAAAATTCTGAAAGAGATGGGAGTACCTGAACACCTGCCCTGCCTCTTAAGAAACCTGTATGCAGTTCAGGAACCAACAGTCAGAACTGGACATGGAACAACAGACTGGTTCCAAATAGGAAAAGGAGAATGTCAAGGCTGTATATTGTCATCCTGCTTATTTAACTTATATGCATAGTACATCATGAGAAATGCTGGGCTGGAAGAAGCACAAGCTGGTATCAAGATTGTCAGGGGAAATATCAATAACCTCAGATATGCAGATGACACCACCTTTATGGCAGAAAGTGAAGAAGAGCTAAAAAGCCTCTTGATGAAAATGAAAGAGGAAAGCGAAAAAGTTGAGTTTAAGCTCGACATTAAGAAAACGAAGATCAGGGCATCTGGTCCCATCACTTCATGGAAAATAGATGGGGAAACAGTGGAAACAGTGTCAGACTGTATTTTGGGGGATCCAAAATCACTGCAGATGGTGATTGCAGCCATGCAATTAAATGAAGCTTACTCCTTGGAAGGAAAGTTATGACCAACGTAGATTGCATATTGAAAAGCAGAGACATTACTTTGCCAACAAAGGCCTGTCTAGTCAAGGCTATGATTTCTCCAGTGTTCATGGATGGATGTGAGGGTTGGACTGTGAAGAAAGCTGAGCACTGAAGAATTGATGCTTTTGAACTGTGGTGTTGGAGAAGATTCTTGAGAGTCCCTTGGACTGTAAGGAGATCCCACCAGTCCATTCTGAAGGAGATCAGCTCTGGGATTTCTTTGGAAAAAATGATACTAACGATGAGATCCAGTACTTTGGCCACCTCATGCGAAGAGTTGACTCTTTGGAAAAGACTCTGATGCTGGGAGGGATTGGGAGCAGGAGTAGAAGGGGATGACAAAGGATGAGATGGCTAGATGGCATCACAGACTCGATGGACGTGAGTCTGAGTGAACTCCAGGAGTTGGTGATGGACAGGGAGACCTGGCGTTTTGCGATTCATGGGGTCGGGTAGAGTCGGACACGACTGAGTGACTGAACTGAACTGAGTATTCTGTTTATATATGTACCACGTCTTCTTTATCCATTCTTCTGCTGATGCACATTTAGTCTGTTTCTGTTTCTACATCCTGGTGACTGTAACTAGTTACTGCTATAAAATTGGGGTGTATGTACCTTTTTGAATTATGAGTATATTCCCAGTATTAGGATTACTGGGTGATATGGTAGCTATGTTTTTAGTTTTTAAAGGAATCTCCATACTATTTTCCCTTGTGACTGTTTCAATTTACACTAATAACTGGGACATTTTAAATACTTTAAATCCAAACCGTATCTCTTTATCAGGTTACCTTTATCTAAATGTTTTTCCATAGCTTGAATATGACAGGGGACTTCCCTGGCAGCCCAGTAAGAATCTGATTCCAATTCAGGGAGTGTGAATTTGATCCTTGGTCAGGGAACTAAGATTCCACATGCTGCTGGGCTTGCCCAACAAATTTTTTTTTAATTAAAAAAATAAACTAAGAGAATAGTATATGTTATTCTACTTCTAAGTCAGTAATATTTTGAATGTTTTCAAAAATATAAAACCTTATTGATGAAGGGCCCTTAGTATTGCTATTCCAATTTTTTTCTCACATGTCTAGCCCTGAATTTCATTCCTGACTTTTATTAATCTTCTTTCTGTTTTAGTTACAATCTTCCTCGTCAGCTAGTGTTTTTAGAGATCTGACCAGTTTCAGCACATTGAGTAATATATGTGATGCTCTTAGTAAATTGAATAGCCTAGTTACATGTCAACATTTATACACAATATTCAGTTTCTTGATTTTAGATATGGATAGCAATTTAGAGAAGAATGATCCCTGTGATGTCCATCAAAATCGCCTGGAAAGTTGATTAAAATGTTAGCTCCCAGAGCTATACCTCAAACCTAGTGAATCATAAGCAATATTATGGCTGGTGCTTAGGCATGTGCATTTTTAGCATGCTCCTCCCATGATTCTCATGTTCCACAAAGTTTCAGAGCCATTGATTTAACTTACTCTTTTCTTCTCTCATATCATATAAAGAACCTAGAACTAGAAAGGGGGTGTGACTTCCTCAAGTTCATAAAAATATAACTGGAAGGATGTTCAAAAGGAGAGTTGTGGATATAATTTCCAAAAGTTCTTTCTGTCTAAAAATTACATTTCAACATGCAAAAGTTAGACTTGGCTTAACAATAGCCAGTTCATTTAGGTCAGACTTCTGGGGCTTTGCACCTGAGAAAAAAATCAAGCCTGGTTTTGAAAAGAAATCAAGCTTTGGTAATACTTATGCATTGATCAAAAATGGAAATGAGAAATGTATGTTTTTTGTTTTAAAGTTCAAGCCCTAAACTCTTTCAGCACTGAAGAAAAATAAGGAGCTTGGACTGTGAGGTACAAAAGCCTTTGAGCTTCCCTCCAGGGAAGCCCTGAGGCTACAGTTCAGTTAATGGCTCTGGGGGTTAACTGAGCTAAAAATAAAATATAAAATGTGTTTGAGGTGCTCTTTTCCCATTTATATTTACTCAACCTTTGATTAAGAGATGTCTTTCTTAGAATATAAGATTAGATCTGAGTGGGATAACATGAAAATGGACAAGAATTTTGTATTTTCCCTGTAGCACTCCAACTGCCTCTACAGAAGGCATCTGCCAGGATTTTGGCCTTGAGTTCATGTTCTTTTGAAAATTTGAGTGGGTTCAGATATTTCTGAGATGGGTCCTCTCATCCGTGTCAGAGGAACAATTTGGTTCTTTGGTTCCTCTCCAAGTTAAAGACAGATTCTCTGAAGCCATTTTAATTTTCTCATGCTGAAACTTCAACCAGTAATTAGGAAAGATTTTTCATTCAGTCAGTAGCCAGACACATATGCAAGCCCTGTACTTTAGATAAAATTTTTCATAGTGTTACGCCCCAAACTCCAGTGATGTATCAGTGACTATGGTTTGCTAACAAAGAGGACATCTGTGAATGAACATCTGGGAATTTGGAAAAGAGGAGAGGAAAATAAATGAAAACAGAGGGAACAGCAAGGCATCTGAGACTGAAAGAAAAAGAGATAATGGTGAAGACGATTCCTGGAACTTCAAGGGTGATTTAGTTAAAAAAAAATGTCTTCTCTCATTTTTCAAATTTACATTTACTTTAAAAGGCATCAAAGTAAAATGTGACTGGTGGCTCAGACAGTAAATAATTTGCCTGTAATGCAAAAGACCTGGGATCGATCCCTGGATTGGGAATATCTCCTGGAGAAGGGAATAGTTACTCTCTCCAGTATTCTGGCCTGGAGCATTCCATGGACAGAGGAGACTGGCAGGTCCATGTGGTTGCAAAAATTTGGACATGACTGACTTTCACTTTTCACTTCCAGAAAAGGACAAAATGTTGTGATTTGATATCTTATTATAGTTGACACTAAAAATCTATCCACTTTTCCTTATCTGGATCTCATGTTCCTGGGGAACTCTCCAGTTCCTACTGAACCTGGGGAGTGTTGAACAGGGAATGAGACAGTAAGTAACATAATAACTCGATTTTACATCCTTCTGAGAAAGAATTAGGGAAGTGATACTGACCAACCCACTCCAGTGTTCTTGCCTGGAGAATCCCAGGGACGGTGGAGCCTGGTGGGCTGCCATCTATGAGGTCGCACAGAGTCAGACACGACTGAAGTGACTTAGCAGCTGATCAACAATATCCTAAATCCTCCAAAAAATGAAAGCTTAAGATTACTGACAAGATGCTTTGAAGAGCCTCAGTAATGAAAAATGAATCTCTCCACTCATCCTACTGTTTGGTAAAAACTCATTGCCTACTGCTGTCCTGAAGTAGGCGAAACTTTGGACACTGAATTTTGTTGAAAAGACACTGACTGAGGAGGTAGAAAGCCAAAGTCAAATCTTAGCTATACCATGGGATATGTAGCTTTGGCAAAAGCTACATTTTCATGACCCACATATGTATTCCTGACAGAGTAGTTGCATACAAGGGTCTTGTGGCAGGTAAACATCCTGTAATTCCAGGCCTTTCACCATTTAGATTTACCCAAATATTTTAATATTACTCTACCACATCATCTAGCCCCAACTAAACCTATTTACTCATTCCTTAAACATGCTTTGGTCATCCTCTTCCTCTACAACTTACATTATTATTCTTTATTGAAAGGATTACACCCTTTCTCTCCTTCCATCCAAGCTATTCTCAAGGCCCAATGAAAACCCTACCTCTTCAAAGGAATGTTTCCCTTGTGTCCCTCCAGGACTCTTTACCTCCCCATTGCTCTCACTGTATACCAATCATCTGGTAATTCAAGCTGGTTTTAGAAAAGGCAGAGGAACCAGAGACCAAATTGCCAACATCTGCTGGATCATGGAAAAAGCAAGAGAGTTCCAGAAAAACATCTATTTCTGCTTTATTGACTATGCCAAAGCCTTTGACTGTGTGGATCACAATAAACTGTGGAAAATTCTGAAAGAGATGGGAATACCAGATTACCTGACCTGCCTCTTGAGAAATCTGTATGCAGGTCAAGAAGCAACAGTTAGAACTGGACACAGAACAACAGACTGGTTCCGAATAGGAAAAGGAGTACGTCAAGGCTGTATATTGTCTCCCTGCTTATTTAACTTATATGCATAGTACATCAAGAGAAACTCTGGGCTGGAGGAAGCACACGCTGGAAATCAAGATTGCCGGGAGAAATATCAATAACCTCAGATATGCAGATGACACTACCCTTATGGCAGAAAGTGAAGAGCAACTAAAAAGCCTCTTGATGAAAGTGAAAGAGGAAAGTGAAAACGTTGGCTTAAAGCTCAACATTCAGAAAACTAAGATCATGGCATCTGGTCCCACCACTTCATGGCAAATAGATGGGGAAATAGTGGAAACTGTGGCTGACTTTATTTTTCTGGGCCCCAAAATCACTGCAGATGTTGATTGCAACCATGAAATTAAAAGATGCTTGTTCCTTGGAAAGAATGTTATGACCAACATAGATAGCATATAAAAAAGCAGAGACATTACTTTGCCAAGAAAGGTCTGTCTACTCAAGGTTATGTTTTTTCCAGTAGTCATGTATGCATGCAAGAGTTGAACTATAGAGAAAGCTGAGTACTGAAGAATTGATGCTTTTTAAGTATGGTGTTGGAGAAGACTCTTGAGAATCCCTTGGGCTGCAAGGAGATCCAACCAGTCCATACTAAGGAAGATCAGTCCTGAATATCCATTGGAAGGACTGATGCTGACACTGAAACTCCAATACTTTAGTCACCCGATGCAAAGAGCTGATTCATCTGAAAAGACCCTGATGCTAGGAAAGATTGAGGGCAAGAGAAGGGGCTGACAGATGACGAGATGGTTGGATGGCATCACCGACTCAGTGGAGATGAGTTTGGGTAATCTCTGGGAGTTGGTGATGGAAAGGGATGCCTGGCATGATGCAGTTCATGGGGTCGTAAAGATTTGGACATGACGGAGCAACTGAATGAACTGAACTTAATTTTTATCAATGGGCATGGCAACCCACTCAGGTACACTCATACACAGAGTCCCATGGACAGAAGTGCTTGGCAGGCTACAGTCCATGGGTTCTCAAAGAGTTGGACATAACTGAAGCCACTTAGCACATTGGACATCAATGAATTTATGTCTGTTTTTCCTCACTAAACTATAAGTTTCTTGGGTGTAGGGAGATCATTCTAGTGCGTGAATTTAGATATAAAATCTTTATAAATTGTCAATTATGACAATTTTATGTATTTAGCAATAAATTTTTAATTTTTATTGAATTATAATTGATTTGACAATTATTTTTTGTCAGTTACTTTAAAATATAACTATAAAATAGTAAAGAAAGTATTAAGACATTTCTGGGTGCTGATATGGCACTTTATTTATTTTTAGTTTATTTATTTTAATTGAAGGTTAATTACTTTACAGTATTGTAGTGGTTTTTGCCATAAATCCACATGAATCAGCCATGGCTTACATGTGTTCCCCATGACTGAGTCATTTATTTTTCTGGAATTGAGCTGCAGGAATTGCCTGTATATTTTTGAAACTAATTCTTTGTCAGTTGCTTCAACTGCTATTATTTTCTTCCAATTTGAGAGCTGTCTTTTCACTTTGCTTACAGTTTCCTTCATGGTGTAAAAGCTTTAAGTTTAATTAGGTCTCATTTGTTTACTTTTGCTTTTATTTCCATTACTCTGGGAGGTGTGTCATAGAGGATCCTGCTGTGATTTATGTTGGAGAGTGTTTTGCCTATGTTCTTCTCTAGGAGTTTTATAGTTTCTAGTCTTATATTTAGATCTTTAATCCATTTTGAGTTTATTCTTGTGTATGGTGTTAGAAAGTGTTCTAGTTTTATTCTTTTACAAGTGGTTGGCCAGTTTTCTCAGCACCATTTGTTAAAGAGATTGTCTTTTCTCCACTGTATATTTTTGCCTCCTGTGTCAAAGATAAGGAGTCCATAGGTGTGTGGATTTATCTCTGGGCTTTCTATTTTGTTCCACTGATCTATATTTCTGTATTCGTGCCAGTACCATACTGTCTTGATGATTGTGGCTTTGTAGTATATCCTGAAGTCAGGCAGGTTGATTCCTCCAGTTTCATTCTTCTTTCTCAAGATTGCTTTGGCTATTCGAGGTTTTTTGTATTTCCATAAAAATTGTGAAATGATTTGTTCTAGTTCTATGAAAAATACAGTTGGTAGCTTGATAGGGGTTGCATTGAATCTATAGATTGCTTTGGGTACTATATTCATTTTCACTATATTGGTTCTTCCAATCCATGAACATGGTATATTTCTCCATCTGTTTGTGTCCTCTTTGATTTCTTTCATCATTCTTTTATAGCTTTCAATACATAAGTCTTTGTTTCTTTAAGTAGATATATTCCTAAGTATTTTATTCTTTTCATTGCAATGGTGAATGAAATTGTTTCCTTAATTTCTCTTTCTGTTTTCTCAGTGTATAGAAATGCAAAGGATTTCTGGTTCTCTGTGTTAATTTTTTATCCTACAACTTTACTATATTTATTTATTAGCCCTAGTAATTTTCTGGTGGAGTCTTTAGGGTTTTCTATGTTGAGGATCGTATCATCTACAAACAGTGAGAGTGTTACTTCATCTTTTCCAATCAGGATTCCTTTTATTTCTTTTTCTGCTCTTATTGCTGTGGCTAAAACTTCCAAAACTATGCTGAATAGTAGTGGTGAGAGTGGGCACCCTTGTCTTGTCTCTGACTTTAGGGGAAATGCTTTCAGTTTTTCACCATTGAGGATAATGTTTTCTGTGGCTTTGTCATATATGGCTTTTATTATGTAGAGGTATGTTCCTTCTATTCTTGCTTTCTGGAGGGTTTTTATCATAAATGGATGTTGAATTTTGTCACGGGCTTTCTCTGTATCTACTGAGATAATCATACATTTTTATCTTTCAATTTGTTAATGTAGTGTATTACATTGATTTGCAGATATTAAAGAATACTTACATTCTTGGGATAAAGCCCACGTGATCATGAGGTATGATCTTTTTAATATGTTGTTGGATTCTGTTTGCTAGAATTTTGTTAAAGGATCTTTGCATCTTGTTCATCAGTGATGTTGCCTGTAGTTATTTTTTCTTTCTTTCTTTCTTTCTTTCTTGTTCTTTCTTTCTTTCTTTCTTTTCTTTTTGGTTTTTGTTGCATCTTTGTCAGGTTTTGGTATTAGGGTGATGTTGGCCTCATAGAATGAGTTTGGAAGTTTACTTTCCTCTGCAGTTTTCTGGAAGAGTCTGAGTAGGATAGGTGTTAGCTCGTCTCTAAATTTTTTGGTAAAATTCAGCTGTGAAGCTGTCTTGTCCTAGGCTTTTGTTTTCTGGAAGGTTTCTGATTACACTTTCAATTTCCATGCTTGTGATGGGTCTGTTTAGATTTTCTATTTCTTCCTGGTTCAGTTTTGGAAAGTTACACATTTCTAAGAATTTGTCCATTTCTTCCAAGTTGCCCATTTTATTGGCATATAGTTGCTGATAGAGGTCTCTTATGATCCTTTGTATTTCTGTGTTGTCTGTTGTGATGTCTCCATTTTCATTTCTAATTTTGTTAATTTGATTCTTCTCCCTTTCTTTCTGGATAAGTCTGTCTAATGGTTTGTCAGTTTTATTTATCTTCTCAAAGAACCAGCTTTTAGCTTTGCTGATTTTTGCTATGGTTTCTTTTGTTTCTTTCATATTTATTTCTGTGCTAATTTTAAAGATTTCTTTCCTTCTACTAACCCTGGAGTTCTTCATTTCTTCTTTTTATAGTTGCTTTAAGTATAGAGTTAGGTTATTTACTTGACTTTTTCTTGTTTCTTGAGGTAAGCCTGTATTGCTATGAACCTTCCCCTTAACGCTGTTTTTACAGTGTTCCATAGGCTTTGGGTCGTTGTGTTTTCATTTTCATTTGTCTATGCATACTTTGATTTCTTTTTGATTTCTTCTGTGATTTGTTGTTGCATGTTGTTTAGCCTCCAGATGTTGAAATTTTTAATAGATTTTCCTGTAATTGACATCCAATCTTACCGCATTGTGGTCAGAAAAGATGATTGGCATGATTTCAAATTTTTTTGAATTTACCAAGGCTAGATTTATGGCTCAGGATGTCATCTATCCTGTAGACGCTTCCATGTGCAGTTGAGAAAAAGGTGAAATTAATTGTTTTGGGGTGAAATGTCCTATAGATATCAATTATTTCTAACTGGTCCACTGTATCATTTAAAGTATGTGTTTCCTTGTTAATTTTCTGTTTAGTTGATCTATCTATAGGTTTGAGTGGGGTATTAAAGTCTCCCACTATTATTGTGTTATTGTTAATTTTCCCTTTCATACTTGTCAGCATTTGCCTTGTGGTGCTCCTATGTTGGGTGTATATATATTTATAATTGTTATATCATCTTCTTGGATTGAACTTTTGTTTATTATGTAATGTCCTTCTTTGTCTCTTTTCACAGCCTTTATTTTAAAGTCTATTTTATCTGATATGAGTATTGCTACTCTTGCCTTTTTTGGGGGTGTCTCTATTTGCATGAAATATCTTTTTCCAGCCCTTTTCTTTCAATCTGTATGTGTCCCTTGTTTTGAAGTGAGTCTGTGGTAGACAGTGTATATAGGGGTCTTGTTTTTGTATCCATTCAGCCAATCTTTGTCTTTTAGTTGGGGCATCTGACTCATTTATATTTAAGGTAATTATTGATAAGTATGGTCCCATTGCCATTTACTTTGTTGTTTTGGGTTTGAGTTTAGACATCTTTCTGTGTTTCCTATCTAGAGAAGATCTTTAGCATTTGTTGAAGAGCTGGTTTGGTGGTGCTGAATTCTCTCAGCTTTTGCTTTTCTGTAAAGCTTTTGATTTGTCTTTCATATTTGAATGAGATCCTTGCTGAATACAGTAATCTGGATTGTAGATTTTTCTCTTTCATCATTTTAAGTATGTCCCGCCATTCCCTTCTGGCCTGAAGAGTTTATATTGAAAGGTCAGCTGTTATCCTTATGGGAATCCCCTTGTGTGTTATTTGTTGTTTTTTCCCTTGCTGCTTTTAATATTAGTTCTTTGTGTTTGATCTTTGTTAGTTTGATTGATATGTGTCTTGGGGTGTTTTGCTTTGGGTTTATCCTGTTTGGGACTCTCTGGGTTTCTTAGACTTGGGTGGCTATTTCCTTCCCCACTTTAGGGAAGTTTTCAACTATTATCTCCTCGAATATTTTCTCATGGCCTTTCTTTTTTGTCTGGGACTCCTATGATTTGAATGTTGCAGCGTTTGACATTGTCTCAGAAGTCCTAAGGTTGTCCTTATTTCTTTTGATTCTTTTTTCTTTTTTACTCTATGCTTCACTATTTCTACCATTCTATCTTCAACCTCATTTATCCTAACTTCTGCCTCAGTTATTCTACTGTTTGTTCCCTCCAGAGTGTTTTTGACCTCAGTTATTGCATTATTCATTGTTGATTGACTCTTTTTTATTTCTTCTAGGTCCTTGTTAAACTTTTCTTGCATCTTCTCAATCCTTGCCTCCAGAATATTTATCTGTAACTCCCTTTTGTTTTCAAGATTTTGGATCATTTTTATCATCATTATTCTGAATTCTTTTTCAGGTAGACTCCCTACCTTCTCTTTTGTTTGGTTTGGTGGGCATTTATCAAGCTCCATTACCTGCTGAATATTTCTCTACCATTTCATCTAGTTTACATTGCTGTGTTTGGGGTGGCCTTTCTGTGTGCTGGAAGTTTGTGGTTCCTTTTTATTTTGGAGGTTCCTCCCTGTGGGTGTGGTTGGATAAGTGGCTTGTCAAGGTTTTCTAGTTAGGGAAAGTTGCATTTGTGTTCTGGTGGTTGAGCTGGATCTCTTCTCTCTAGAGTGCAATGAAGTGTCCAGTAGTAAGTTTTGAGGTGTCTGGTTTTGGTGTGACATTTGGCTGCCTGAATTTTAATGCTTAGGGCTATGTTCCTGCTTTGTTAGAGAATTAGCTTGGCATGTCTTGCATGAGACTTGTTGGCTCTTGTGTGGATCTTTATTTCAGTGTAGGTATTGAAAGGTTGTTGTTGAATTATGATGCCAGGTTTCTTGGCCCCCAGAGGAGAATAATTTAATCTGGGGCCAGAGACGAGGCTTGATCTTTCAGAGCTTTTGTGTAGTAAAGTTTATTAAAGTATAAAGGAGATAGAGAAAGCTTCTGACATAGGCGTCAGAAGGGGGCAGAAAGAGTACCTCCCTGCTAGTCTTTAGCTGGATGTTACATAGTCACCAGCAGTCTGTTAATGAAAGAAAGGAATGTCTCAAAACTTAGAATGGCACCAGGCCCCTCACTCATAAGATGTATTTTGGGATAATCTTGGCTCCAAACGGTTTATCTTGGGCCATAAAATGATTAACTTGAATCTTGAAGAAGGGCAGATCACCATACAAATAGTTTCATTTACATAGATTAGAGGAACAATATTGGAGTATAACATACTGATTTATCAAGTAGGTTCTGAGCCCAAAAGGTGGAACCGACTTGAAGACAGAGTTTGGAGTAAATGCATAGTACATTAGCATAGCTTAAGATAAACGTTTCCATAAGAAAAAGGCAATGGTTAACTTCAAGTGAAACCAGGTGTCATTATGACAACACAGAATTTTAAGAGAAACCTCCTTTTACATTTGTATAGAGAAGGAAAAAATATCGCTAGTTTGTTTCCTCCTGCCACTTAAGAGAGATAAAATGTGTGACACTTGCAGACAATTTCCTCTGTTTGAAGACCCCTGGCCTTCCTGCCTGTTACCCTCTCAGTATCAAGGTTTTTGGATGAGCTCTTGTCTGGTAATGTTCCCTGGAGTCAGGAATTTTCTGGAGTTCTCAAGTTTTGGACTTATGCCGCTTACCTCTGGTTTTCAGTCTTATTCATACAGTAGTCTCAAGACTTCTGCATCCATGCCACACTTCTAATGGAGAAAAGATTCTCTACAGTGAGGGACACCCAGAGAGGTTCGCCGAATAACATGGAGAAGAGAAGAGGGAGGAGGGAGATAGAGGTAACCAGGAGAAAATCAAAAGGGTAGAGACCAATCTAGCCAATATTCAGTTCCCTAAGTTTTCTCTGCAGCCCGGAATATTCAAAGAGGTTCACAGAGTTGGGTAGAGATGAGAAGATGGAGGAAAGAGATAGAGATGACCTGGGGAAGAAAAATGAGAGTCAAAAGAGGGAGAGGGTAATCAAGCCAGTAATCACATTCCTAAATAAAAGTGAGTACTGAAGATTGGGTGCTTAATGGTATGAAATTGATAATAAATACCAAAAAGCAAAGATTAAAAATGTATGGTAGAAGTTAGATTCTCAAAAATAAAGTATTAAAAAAAAACCCAAATCACAAAAATTATATATGTAAATTGATTTTAAAATAGGGTATTTTTGCAAAGTAATAGTAGGTTATAAAAATAAAAATTAACAGAGTGATAAAGAACTTAAAAATTTTTAATTAAAAATTGAATAAATGATAATAGTAAATTATATATAAGTATTTCTCTGGAACTGTTGAGGGCAGTGTAGGGTCAGTTCAGTTTCAGATAGTTCCTTGTTCCAGCTTATGCTTCTTCTCAAGGTCTATAGGTCCCTTCCAATATATTCGTTGCTAACTACAGGGTTTTAATCTGTTGCACCTGTCATTTCCAAAGCAGTTCCTTCTTTGTTTATTTTGGCTAACTGTTTGCAAGTCTCTTCAGTGTCCAGTTTCAACCGTGACACAAGATGGTGAAAGTGGTTACTTATTCAGGCTCATTTGTTCAACTGTGCTGTGGGGAGGGAGGAACTCTACAGACAAATATCACTGGCATGTGTGGGGAGTGCTCTCATAGTCTGGGCAACACTGGGTTTGTGCCCATTCACAGAGTGTGTGTTTTCCCGGTCTTCACTGCTCAGGTTCAAGGTTATTCTGCAGGGGAACTGTCTAAAGTGGGTCCTGGGTTTTGTGTACTTTCCAGGTCTAAGCTGCTCAGGTTCAGGTCTTGGGTTTTCCACAAGGGCATAGACTCGGTTGGGCCTGTGTTTTGTGCCTGTGCCAGGTCTGAGTAGCTCATGTGACCAGGGGCTTTGCAAGCTTACTCTACCCAGGTGGGTGGTGCATCTTACTACCTCCCTGGTCCCAGCCGCTCGGTTTCCTGTGTGTGCAGCTGGAGCACTGTCTCAGGTGTGCTGTGTGTCTCCTCTGGGGAGCAGATCCTTGGCTGCAGCCCTCCTGGCAGATGTCAACCAGCCAGGATCCCAGGAAGACTTGGTTAGCAACTGGGAGCCCACTCACAGATTGGTAGAGGATGCTGTCTCTGGGGCTAAGATTGCCCCTCGCCCTCCAGCTCTGGCTGTTGCCTGCCTGCCTCTCTGCCTCTGGTGGGGGCTGGGCTGGGCACAGTCAGCTAGCTCTCCTCTGGTATTTGCTCAGTCCTTTGTTCTGTGAGCACCCCAGCAGTGCCTTAGGTTAGAGCTTTTCATATGAAAGTTCTCTCTCTCTCTTTCTCTCTTTTTTTCTCTCTCTCTGGCTATCCCATGGTTTGGGTTGCTATCTAATGTTAGCTCCCTCAGATTTTCCTCAGTGCATTGAGGCCCGGTCCTTACCTGAAACAATGCAGCCCCGTGCCTCCCTGTTCATCCCCTTCTTTCTGGTGGCAGATAGGAGCATCTGGCTACTTCTCTGCTGGGAGTTGCGAC
Organism: Nanger dama; assembly: GCA_917880005.1. Classification (NCBI taxonomy): domain Eukaryota; kingdom Metazoa; phylum Chordata; class Mammalia; order Artiodactyla; family Bovidae; genus Nanger; species Nanger dama. The sequence goes on along the minus strand of CAKJTW010000073.1, from coordinate 2,570,546 downwards.
TAGATACATAATCTGTGTGTTTTTTTTTTTTTTTTCCCCTCCCAGTAATATTGCCCTCTAAGATTCCAAAACTCCCCACAGACCTGGCAGTGAAAGAGTTGCCTGGTCTTTGGAAACTTCTCCTCCTTCATGACTCCCTCCCCAGGATGAGTCTCCATCCCTAATTCTTTTGTCTCTCTTTTTATCTTTTATATTTTGTCCTACCTCCTTTCCAAGAGAACAGCCTGCATTTCTGGGTTCCTGATGTCCTCTGCCAGTGTTCAGAAGTTGTTTTGTGGAATTTTCTCAACATTCAAATGATTGTTTGATGAATTTGTGGGGGAAAAAATGGTCTCCTCATCCTATTCCTCAGCCATCTTAGGATCACCCCTCCAAAGAAGACTTGAGAGTCACTTAGAGAGCAAAACCAAGCCAGTCAATCTTAAAGGAAATCAACCCTGAGTATTCATTGGAAGGATGGATGCTGAAGCTTAGGCTCCAATACTTCAGCCACCTGATGTGAAGAGCTGGCTCATTGGAAAAGATCCTGATGCTGGGAAAGATTGAAGGTGGGAAGAGAAGCAGGTGACAGAGGATGAAATGGTTCGATAGTATCACCGACTCAGTGGACATGAGTTTGAGCAAGCTCCAGGAGTTGATGGAAGATGGGGAAGCCTGGCGTGCTATAGTCCATAGAGTTGCAAAGAGTCGGACATGACTGAATGGCAGTACAACAGCAATGTTGCTTTTTTCTTTGCTGTTATTGGATTGTGGTTTTCCTTGCTTCTTCTCTCTTCCCTCTTGTAGATGAGGCTAAGAGTCTTGTATAAGCTTCCTAACAGGAGGGACTCATGGTACAGAAAACTGGGTATTGCTCTGGTGGGCAAGGCCTTTCTCAGTAAACTTTAAGTTTTTGCTTATGTGTAGAGTTGAACTCCATCCCTGTCATTTGTTTGGTCCTAGATGACTCAGTCCTGGGGTCTATGGGCTCTATGGTAGAGTTAATGGTGACCTTCAATAGAGCTTACTCCATTAGGTGCCTTCCAGAAGTTCTGCTATCAATTTCCCCATCACTGCGACTAGCCACAGTCAACCAACTCCACCACATTAGACCCTCCAGTGTTAGCAAATAGTTCTGGTTCAGTGTCCTGTGGGTTCACTGCCCCTTTTCCCTGGGTCTTGGCATGCACAAGATTTTGTTTGTGTCTTCCAAAAGTGGAATATGTCTCCCCACAGTCCTGTGGAAGTCTTGTAATCTAGTTCCACCGGCCTTGAAAGTCAAGGCCCCTTAAAAGTCAACCCCTTTACCTGGGGTTGCCCAGTCCCTTTGCCAAATCCCTAGGCTGGAAAGTCTGACATGAGTCTCAGAACCTTAACAATGGGAAAACTTCTTTGCTATTATTATTCTCCAGATTGTGGGTCACCCATCTGACAGGTATGGTATTTGATTTTATCGTGTTTGCATCCCTCCTACCATCTCATTGCAGTTTCTTCTGTGTCTATTAGACATGGGATATACTTTTTGCTGTGTTCCAGCATCCTCTTGTTAGTTGTTTCAGCATCTAGTTGTGATTTTAGTGTTCTCCCAGTAGGAGATGAGTGCATGTCCTTCTACTCTGCCATCATGAACTAGGAAGACTGAGACTCAACTTTAGATTTAAGGACAAGTAAAGGCTGGAAGTGAGTGGGAGTAAAAAGATATGTCATGTAAATGATAACCAAAGGAAAGTAGAGATGGCTACACGTACATTAGACAAAATTGGCTAAGAAAACTCTGTCAAAAGAGAAAAATAGGTCATTACATAATGATAAAAGGATCAACTCAAAAGGAAGATATAGCAATTATAAATATATATGCACCCAATATAAGAACACTATATAAAGCCAACATTAACAGAATTGAAGGGAGTAATAGACAGTAATAATATAATATTAGGAAAGTCTAATATTGTAGTTTCCATAATGCATAGAGCATCCACATAGAAAATGAATAAAGAAACAGCACACTCTAATAGCAATGTAGATCAATCTCATCTAACAAATTTACAAAGAATATTCCATCTAGCAGTAGCAGAATGTACATTGCTTTCAAATGAACACAAAACTTTCTCTAGGAAAGATCACAAGGTTGGACACAAAATAAGCATTAAAATTTTAACAAAGTAGAAATTATTCCAATCATATGTTTTGACCTCAATAGAATAAAACTAGAAATCGGTAACCAAAAAAAAGAAAAAGTCACAAATATATGGAAATTGAAAAAAGCACTCTTTTTTCTTTCTTTTAAAACAGAAAACCAAATTTTCCAATAAATATTTATTTTATAAAAATTGAAATATAGCTTACATGAAGTACATACAGATTACATGAATAGTTCAACATACTTTGCATATGAATATATATTGTAACCAATATCCACAGAAAAATATAGAAAGTTCCATGACTTCAGAGGGCTCCCACATACAAGGGTGATCATTATAAATAATACACTCCTAAAAAAAACCTTTGGATCAGAGAATAAGTGAAAGCATAAATTAGAAAATAGCTTCAGTTCAGTTCAGTTAAGTTCAGTTGCTCAGTCATGTCCGACTCCTTGTGATCCCACGAATCGCAGCACACCAGGCCTCCCTGTCCATCACCAACTCCCGGAGTTTACTCAAACTCTTGTCCATTGAGTCGGTGATGCCATCCAGCCATCTCATCCTCTGTCATCCCCTTCTCCTCCCCCACCCAATCCCTCCCAGCATCAGAGTCTTTTCCAATGAGTCAACTCTTCACATGAAGTGGCCAAAGTATTGGAGTTTCAGCTTTAGCATCAGTCTTTTCAATGAACACCCAGGACTGCTCTCCTTCAGAATGGACTGATTGTATCTCCTTGCAGTTCAAGGGCTTCAAGAGTCTTCTCCAACACCACAGTTCAAAAGCATCAATTATTCGAAGTTCAGCTTTCTTCACAGTCCAACATTCACATCAATACATGACCACAGGAAAAACCATAGCCTTGACTAGATGGACCTTTGTTGGCAAAGTAATGTCTCTGCTTTTCAATATGCTATCTGGGTTGGTCATAACTTTCCTTCCAAGGAGTAAGCGTCTTTTAATTTCATGGCTGCAATCACCATCTGCAGTGATTTTGGAGCCCAAGAAAATAAATCTGACACTGTTTCCACTGTTTCCCCATCTATTTCCCATGAAGTGATGGGACCACATGCCATGATCTTCGTTTTCTGAATGTTGAGCTTTAAGCCAACTTTTTCACTCTCCTCTTTCACTCTCATCAAGAGACTTTTTAGTTCCTCTTCACTTTCTGCCGTAAGGAGGGTGTCATCTGCATATCTGAGGTTATTGCTATTTCTCCTGGCAATCTTGATTTCAGCTTGTGCTTCTTCCAGCCCAACATTTCTCATGATGTACTCTGCATACAAATTAAATAAACAGGGTGACAATATACAGCCTTGATGTACTCCTTTTCCTATTTGGAACAAGTCTGTTGTTCTGTTCCATGTCCAGTTCTAACTTGTTTCTTGATCTGCATACAGGCTTCTCAAGAGGCATGTCAGGTGGTCTGGTATTCCTATCTCTTTCAGAATTTTCCAGTTTATTTTGATCCACACAGTCAAAGGCTTTGGCATAGTCAATAAAGCAGAAATAGATGTTTGTCTGGAACTCTCCTGCTTTTTCCATGATCCAGATGTTGGCAATTTGATTTCTGGTTCCTCTGCCTTTTCTAAAACCAGCTTAAGCATCTGGAAGTTCACGGTTCACGTATTGCTGAAGCCTAGCTTGGAGAATCTTGAGCATTCCTTTACTAGCTTGTGAGATGAGTGCAATTGCGCAGTAGTTTGAGCATTCTTTGACATTGCCTTTCTTTCTGTTTGGAATGAAAATTGACCTTTTCTGGTCCTGTGGTCACTGCTGAGTTTATGTACTTACAAGTAGAGCAAAATCAGTGATGAGAAGGCAATTTATACTGATGAACAATTACCCTGAAAATATTAATAAAGATTTCAAATTATACCTCAAAAAAGTAGAGAAAATCGTAAATTGAAAACTAGGAAAGGAAAGAAAATAGCAATTAGAGCAGAAATAACTGAAATTAAAAATAGAAAAACAATTTTAAAAATGAAAAAGCTAGAAGTTAGTTTTATGAAAGATTAAAAATGACAAGTATTTAGCTTCACTAAATGTGAAAAAAAGATAAAACATCAAAATAAATTAAATCACATATGAAAGAGGAGACATTACAATTGATGGATGGCTCAGAGACAGAAAAGATTATGTGAGACTATTATGAACAATATGTGTCAACAAATCAGACAACCTAGAAGAAATGGATAAATTAGTAGACTTACCACTTACTAAGAGCATATTATACAGAAATAGAAATTCTGAGCAGACTGTTATTGAAACAAGATATTTAAATAATATGAAAAATATCCTCCAAAACAGAAAAGACTGGTACCTGATGGTCCCACTGGTGAATACTACCAAACGTTTAAACAAAATTAATGCCAATTCTTAAATGCTCCCAAAATGTAGACGATGAGGTAATTCTTCCAAATTCACTTTGTGAGACCAGTATCACGATGATACCAAAACTCAGCCCTTAAAAAGAATAAATTTGACGCAGTTCTAATGAGATGGATGAAATTGGAACCGATTATACAGAGTAAAGTAAGCCAGAGAGAAAAACACCAATACAGTATACTGACACATATATATGGAATTTAGAAGATAGTAATGATGACCCTATATGTGAAACAACAAAAGAGACACAGAGGTATAGAATGGACTTTTGGACTCTGAGGGAGAGGGAAAGGGTGGGATGGTTTGGGAGAGTGGCATTGAAACATGTATACTTTCTTGTAAGAAATGAAGCGCCAGTCTATGTACAATGCAGGATGCAGGATGCATGGGGCTGGTGCACAGGATGATTCAGGTAGATGATGTGAGGTGGGAGGTGAGAGGGGGCTTCGGCATTGGGAGATTGTGTTCACCTGTGGCTGATTCATGTCAATGTATGGCAAAACAAATACAGTATTGTAATTAAAATAAATAAATAAATAAATAAATATTTTTTTTTAAAGAAAGAAACTACAAACACAGATCCCTGAAACCATACATGCAAAACCCTCAACAAAATATTTTAAAACCAAATTCAATAGTACATGAAAGGGTCATATACTGTGAAAAATTTGGATTCATCCATGTGATTTAAGAATAGTTAAACAGTACTTTCCCCTCATTTTTGTTTTTATTTTATGAAGTTTCAGTTATCCATGGTCCACAAATATTAAATGGAAAATTCTAGAAATATGTTAAAAGTCCATAAGTTTTAATTTGGCAGCTGAGCAGCACTGGAGTGGCAGCTGTGTGGCACTGGGGTGGCTGCAAGGAGATACCCCACTTCCAAGGGCAAAGGGAGAGGCCCCCAAGATGGTAGGAGGGGCGAATTTGCATTTAGAATCAAACCTGATTCCCGTCAGAGATGTTCAGAAGGCTCAAACAAACCTTGTGTGCAACAGGACACAGAGACTCCAGAGTAAAATAGAACTGTGTTTGAGCATCTCCTGGGGAGGTACAGGTCAGCAGTGGACTGCCACAGGGACAGGGGCTCTGGTTTGTGGCAGACTTGGGTATGGCATAAGCCCTCTTGGAGGAGGTCACCATTAACCCCACTATAGAGTTGCCAGAACTTACATGGAACTGGGAAATAGACTCTCAGAGGGCACAAACAGAAACTTTTGCACACCAGGACCCAGGAGAAAGAAGCAGTTATCCCACAAGAGACTGACCCAGACTTTCCTGGGATTGGCCAGGGGTCTCCAGCAGAAGCATGTGTTGCTGGTGGAATGCTGGAGGGTGGGGAAAATGAGTGTAGCAGCATATGCATGGGACAATTTGAAGGAAGTCACCAATATCTTCATTACCTCCACTATAGTTTGATCCCAGGTAAAAAATAAGAAGGGAACAGGGCTCCAACCATCAAGAAAAATTGGATTAAAGATTTACTGAGCATGGCCTGCCCCATCAGAAAAAAAGACCAAGTTTCTCCCTCAGTCAGTATCTCCCATCAGGAAGTTTCCATAAGCCTCTTTTCCTTCTCCATCAGAGGGTTGCTGCTCGCTTCAGTCATGTCTGACTTTGTGTGACCCCATAAATGGCAGCCCACCAGGATACACTGTGCCTGGGATTCTCCAGGCAAGAACACTGGAGTGGGTTGCCATTTCCTTCTCCCATTTCCTTCTCCAATGCATGAAAGTGAAAAGTGAAAGGGAAGTTGCTCAGTCATGTCCAACTCTTCACAACCCCATGGACTACAGCCAACCAGGCGCCTCCGTCCATGGGACTTTCCCAGGCAAGAGTACTGGACTGGGCTGCCATTGCCTTTCCCCCATCAGAGGGTAGACAGACTGAAAACCACAATCACAAAAAAACTTACCAACCTGATCACATGGACCACAGCCTTGTCTAACTCAATGAAATTAGGAGCCATGCTATGTAGGGCCACCCAAGATGGATGGATCATGGTGGAGAGTTCTGAAAAAATGTGGTCCACTGGAGAAAGGAATGGCAAACCACTTCAGTATTCTTGCCTTGAGAATGCCAAGAACAGTATGAAAAGGCGAAAAGATAGGACAGTGAAAGATGAAATGCCCAGATTGGAAGGTGCCCAATATGCTACTGGAGATCACTGGAGAAATAACTCCAGAAAGAATGAAGAGACAGAGCCAAGGAAAAAACAGCACCCAGTCGTGGCTGTGGCTGGTGATAGAAGCAAAATCTGATGCCACAAAGAGCAATATTAAATAGGAACGTGGAATGATAGGTCCATGAATCAAGGCAAATTGGAAGTGGTTAAACAGGAGATGGTAAGAGTGAACATCGATATTTTAGGAATCAGCAAACTAAAAAGACTGGAATGTGTGAATTTAACTCAGATGACCATTATACCTACTACTATGGGCAAGAATCCCTTAGAAGAAATAGAGTAGCCATAGTGAACAAAAAGAGTCTGAAATGGAGTACTTGGATGCAATCTCAAAAATGACAGAATGATCTCTGTTCATTTCCAAGTCAAAACATTCAATATCACAGTAATGCTTAAAGAGCTGAAGATGAATGGTTCTATGAAGACCTAACAGACCTTCTAGAATGAACACTTTAATAAAATGTCCTTTCCATTATAGGAGACAGGGATGGAAAAGCAGGAAGTCAAGAAACACCTGGAGAAACAGGCAAATTTGGCCTTGGAGTATAGAATGAAGTAGGGTGAAGGCTAATAGAGTTTTGCCAAGAGAACACACTGGTTATAGCAAACACCCTCTTCCAACAACACAAGAAAAGGCTCTACACATGGACATCACCAGGTGGTCAACACCGAAATCAGATTGATTATATTCTTTGCAGCCTAAGATGGAGAAGCTCTATACAGTCAGCAAAAACAAGACTGGGAGCTGACTGTGTCTCACTCAGGTCATGAACTCCTTATTGCCATATTCAGACTTAAACTGAAGAAAGTAGGGAAAACTACTAGACCATTCAGGTATGACCTAAATCAAATCACTTATGAAAAACGGATTCAAGGGACTAGATCTGATAGACTGCTTGAAGAACTATGTATGGAGGTTCATGACATTGTACAGGAGACAGGTATCAAAATCATTCCCAAGAAAAAGAAATGCAAAAATCAAAATGGCTGTCCTTGGAAGCCTTACAAATAGCTGAGTAAAGAAGAGAAGTGAAAGCAAAGGAGAAAATGAAAGATATACCCATTTGAATGCAGAGTTCCAAAGAATAGCAAGGAGAAATAAGAAAGTCTACCTCAGTGATTGGTACAAAGAAATAGAGGGAAAAAATAGAATGGGAAAGACTAGAGATCTCTTCAAGAAAATATGAGGTATCAAGGGACCATTTCGTGCAAAGATGGGCATAATGAAGGACACAAGTGGTGTGGACCTAACAGAAGAAGAAAGTATTAATAAGAGGAGACAAAAATACACAGAAGAACTATGCAAAAGCGATCTTCATGATCCAGATAACCAAAATGGTGTGTTCATTCTCCTAGAGCCAGATATCCTGGAATGCAAAGTCAAGTGGGCCTTAGGAAGAAACACTACGAACAAAGCTGGTGGAGGTGATGGAATTCCAGTTGAGCTATTTCAAATCCTAAAAGATGATGCTGTGAAAGTGCTGCACTCAATATGCCAGCAAATTTGGAAAACTCAGCAGAGGCCACAGGATTGCAAAGGTCACTTTTCATTCCAATCCCAAAGGAAAACAATGCCAAAAATACTTAAGCTACCACACAATTGCTCTCATCTCAAATGCTAGTAAAGTAAGAGTCAAAATTCTGCAAGCCAGGCTTCTACAGTATGTGAACCATGAACTTTCAGATGTTCAAGCTGGATTGTAAAAGGCAGAGGAACCAGAGATCAAATTGCCAACATCTGTTAGATCATTGAAAAAGCAAGAGAGTTGCAGGGGAAAAAAAAAAAAAACATCTATTTCTGCTTTATTGACTATGACAAACCTTTGACTGTGTGGATCACAATAAACTGTGAAAGTTCTGAAAGAGATGGGAATACCAGACCACCTGACCTGCCTCTTGAGAAATCTGTATGCAGGTCAGGAAGCAGCCATTAGACCTGGACATTGAGCAACAGACTGGTTCCAAATTGGGAAAAGAGCATGTCAAGGCTGTATATTGTCACCCTGCTTATTGAACTTATATGCAGAGTACATCATGAGAAACTCTGGACTGGAAGAAGCACTAGCTTGAGTCAAGATTGCCAGGAGAAATATCAGGAGTAACCTTACCTATCCTGATGACACCACCCTTATGGCAGAAAGTGAAGAAGAACTGAAGACCCTCTTGATGAAAGTGAAAGAGAGTGAAAAAGTTGGCTTAAAGCTCAACATTTAGAAAACTAAGATCATGGTATCTTGTCCCATCATTTCATAGAAAATAGATGGGGAAACAGTGACATACTTTATTTTTGGGGGCTCCAAAATCACCGCAGATTGTGACTGCAGCCATGAAATTAAAGACACTTGTTCCTTGGAAGAAAAGCTATGACCAACCTAGATAGCATATTAAAAACCAGAGACTTTACTTAGCCAACAAAGGTCCGTCTAGTCAAAGCTTTGGTTTTCCAGTAGTCATGTATGGATGTGAGAGTTGGACTATAAAGAAAGCTGAGTGCCAAAGAATTGATGCTTCTGAACTGTGGTGTTGAAGACTCTTGAGAGTCCCTTGGGCAGCATGGAAATCCAATCAGTCCATCCTAAGGGAAAACAGTATTGAATATTCATTGGATGGACTGATGCTGAAGCTGAAACTCCAATACTTTGGCCACCTGATGCGAAGAGCTGACTCATTGGAAAAGACACTGATGCTGGGAAAGATTGAAGGTGAGAGGAGAAGGGGACGACAGAGGATAAGATAGTTGGATAGCATCACCGACTCAGTGGACATGAGTTCAAGCAAGCTCCAGGAGTTGATGAAGGACAGGGAGGCCTGGGGTGCTGCAGTCTGTGGGGTTGCAAAGAGTCAGACATGACTGAGTGACTAAACTTAACTGAACTGTAGTTTTAAATTGCATTCTATTATGAGTAGTGTGGTCAATCCCATGCCATTTTGCTCAATTTCCCCAACATTGTGAACATCTGATCCTGACATCCAATCATTAACTGACCTGTAGTTTTAAATTGCATGCTATTATGAGTAGTATTACGAATCATATGCCATCTTGCTCAATTTTCCCGACATTGTGAACATCTGCTTCTGACATCCAATCATTAACATCATCATGGAACCATGATATTGAATTATCTGAAATAGATTATCCGCATTCTGATGTGTTGGAAAGTCGATAGTAACATGGTGTTATACTACAATGCCTACATTATTCAACTCATTTCATTTTATTTTGTAGACATTTTACCACCTCAATCCTCATAACAAGAGTGACTACAGTATAAGAAATATTTTGTTCTCAATCTTTGAACAATACCCTTTTATTTACTTGAAGGCAAACATGTTATATTCTTCAGTTCAGTTCATTTCAGTTCAGATGCTCAGTCGTGTCCAACTCTCTGTGACCCACTGAACTACAGCACGCCAGGCCTCCCTGTCCATCATCAACTCCTGCAGATCAACCAAACCCATGTCCATTGAGTCAGTGATGCCATCCAACTGTTTCATCCTCTGTCGTCCCCTTCTCCTCCGGCCCTCAATTTTCCCCAGCATCAGGGTCTTTTCTAATGAGTCAGCTCTTCACATAAGGTGGCCAAAGTATTGGCATTTCAGCTTCATCAGTCCTTCCAATGAAGGATCTCCCTTAAGATGGACTGGCTGGAGCTCAGTGCAGTCCAAAAGACTCTCAAGAGTCTTTTCTGAAACCACATTTCAAAAGCATCAATTCTTTGGCACTCAACTTTCTTTATAGTCCAACTCTCACATCCATACATGACCACTGGAAAAACCATAGCCTTGACTAGATTGACCTTTGTTGGCAAAGTAATGTCTCTGTTTTGAATATGCTGTCTAGGTTGGTCATAACTTTCTTTCCAAGGAGTAAGAGCCTTTTAATTTCATGGCTGCAATGACCATCTGCAGTGATTTTGGAGTCCAGAAAAATAAAGTCAGCCACTGTTTCCACTGTTTCTCCTTCTATTTGCCATGAAGTGATGGGACCAGATGCCATGATCTTAGTTTTCTGAATGTTGAGGTTAAAGCCAACTTTTTCACTCTACTCTTTCACTTTCATCAAGAGGCTCTTTAGTTCTTCTTCACTTTCTGCCATAAGAGTGGTGTCATCTGCATATATGTGCTTATTGATATTTCTCCCAGCAATCTTGATTCCAGCTTGTATTCTTCAGTTCAGTTCAATTAAGTTGCTCAGTGGTTTCTGACTCTTTTGACCCCATGAATCACAGTAAGCCAGTCTTCCCTGTCCATCACCAACTCCTGGAGTTCACTCAAACTCATGTCCATCGAGTCAGTGATGCCATCCAGCCATCTCATCCTCTGTTATCCCCTTCTCCTCCCTCCTCCAATTCTTCCCAGCATCAGAGTCTTTTCCAATGAGTCAACTCTTTGCATGAGGTGGCCAAAGTATTGGAGTTTCAGCTTCAGCATTAGTCCTTCCAATGAACACCAAGGACTGATCTCCTTTAGAATGGACTGGTTGGATCTCCTTGTAGTCCAAGGGACTCTCAAGAGTCTTCTCTAACACCACAGTTCAAAAGCATCAATTCTTCAGTGCTCAGCTTTCTTCACAGTCCAACTCTCACACCCATACACGACCATTGGAAAACCATAGCCTTGACTAGATGGACTTTATTGGCAAATTAATGTTTCTGTTTTTAATCTGTTATCTAGGTTGGTCATAACTTTCCTTCCAAGGAGTAAGCATCTTTTAATTTCATGGCTTCAGTCACCATCTGCAGTGATTTTGAAGCCCCCTCCCCCAAAAAAAAAAGTCTGACACTGTTTCCCCATCTATTTCCCATGAAGTAATGGGACCAGATTCCATGATCTTCATTTTCTGAATGTTGAGCTTTAAGCCCACTTTTTCATTCTCTTCTTTCACTTTCAGCAAGAGGCTTTTAGTTCCTCTTCACTTTCTGCCATAAGCGGGGGAATGTCATCTGCATATCTGAGGTTATTTCTATTTCTCCCGGCAATCTTGATTCCAGCTTGTGCTTCTTCCAGCCCAACATTTCTCATGATGTACTCTACATAGAAGTTAAATAAGCAGGGTGACAATATATAGCCTTGACGTACTCCTTTTCATATTTGAAACCAGTCTGTTGTTCCATGTCCAGTTCTACTGTTGCTTCCTGACCTGTATATAGGTTTCTGAATAGGCAGGTCAGGTAGTCTGGTATTCCCATCTCTTTCAGAATTTTCCACAGTTTATTGTGATCCACACAAGCTTGTATTCTTATGACCCCAAAAAACTACAAAATTAATAAGTCTGTGTACTGTAACAGTGGAAATTAATTTTTGTTTTTAAATATTTAAAATTTATTTATACATTATAATTACAGGATTATTAAATTATTGCAATGGCTTCTGCCATACCTCAACATGAATTGGCAACAGGTACACATGTATACCCTGCATCTTGAATCACACCTTCCATGTTCATGTTCTGCCTGTTTTCTACTGAGTTTTATATTTTATGGTCTTACAATTAGCCTTTATTCCATTTTGAATTTATTTTTGTGTATGGTGTTAGAAGGTATTATTATTTCATTCTTTCACACTTAGTTGATCATTTTCTCAGCATACACAAACCCACACACACATCAGTTAGAACTAATGAATGAATTCAGTAGAAGTACAAGATGGAAAATCAGGTTTGTTTCTGTATACCAAAAGCCAAACTATCCTAAAAACATTTTTACAATCCCAATCCCATTTATAACAGCATCAAAAATTTAAAATATATTTTCAACAATGGTGTTGAACAAATGTAAAACTATGAAATGTCTGCTGCTGCTGCTAAGTCGCGTCAGTTGTGTCCGATTCTGTGCGACCCCATAGATGGCAGCCCACCAGGCTCCGCCATCACTGGGATTCTCCAGGCAAGAACACTGCAGTGGGTTGCCATTTCCTTCTCCAATGCAAGAAAGTGAAAAGTGAAAGTGAAGTCGCTCAGTCATGTCTGACTCTTCGCGACCTCGTGGACTGCAGCCCACCAGGCTCCTCCGTCAATGGGATTTTCCAGGCAAGAGTAATGGAGTGGAGTGTCTTTGCCTTCTCCAGTGAAACGTCTAGAAGATAACAAAGGAGAAAGCCTCAGTGATCTTGAGTGTGGATATATCTTTTTAGATAAAGCATCAAAGACATAATTCATGAAAGAGAAAATTAATAAGCTAGACTTCACTAAATGAAAATCTTCTGCTTTGAAAAGGACATTATGAAAGGAGAGTAAAAACAATTCATAGACTGATAGAAAATATTTATGAAAGATACATCTGTAAAAGCGCTGTTATCCCAAATACATAAAGAATTCTTCAAACTCAATAGCAAAAATAAATAAATAATAAATAAATAAATAAGAACAAAAAACATAAGCAAAGAAATAAAACACAATGGCCCAATGGGGGAAAAATAAAAAGGACCCATGTATTTACCAGCTACCTTATCAGAGAAGATATGCAGATGATTAATCAGCATACTGAAAGATGCTTCACTTCACATAGCAACATGAATATGTGCTAAGTTACTTCAGTTGTATTTGACTCTTTGTGACCCTATGGACTGTAGCCTGTCAGCCTCCTCTCTCCATGGGATTCTCCAGGCAAGAATACTGGAGGGGGTTGATATGCCCTTCTCCAAGGGATCTTCCCAACCCAGGTACTGAACCTGCATCTCTTCAGTTTAGTTCAATCTCTCAGTTATGTACGACTCTTTGCGACCCCATGAACTGCAGCATGCCAGGCTTCCTCGTCAAACACCAACTCCTGGAACTTGTTAAATTCATATCCATCAAGTCGGTGGTACCATCCAACCATCTCATCCTGTGTCATCTTCTTTTCCTCCTGCCTTCAATATTTCCCAGCATCAGGGTCTTTTCAAATGAGTCAGTTCTTTGCATCAGGTGGTCAAAGTATTGGAGTTTCAGTTTTAGGATCAATCCTTCCAATGAATATTCAGGACTGATTTCCTTTAAGGTTGACTGGATTGATCACATTGCAGCCCAAAGGACCCTCAAGAGACAATGATATTTGTCTCATAGAATGAGTTTGGAAGCACTCCCCTTCAATGTTTTGAACAGTTTGAGAAGAATATGTGTTTAAATATCTTGTTTAAATATTTAGCAGAACTTACCAATGAAACCATCTGATCATGGACTTCTGTTTGTTGGGAGTATTTTTTAAATTACTGATTTAATTTCACTATTGGCAATTGTTCAATTCATATTTTTATCTTTTTTCCTGATTCCAACTTGGAATATTGTAGTTTTCTAGGAATTTATCCACTGCTTCTAAGTTGTCCATTTGATTGGCATATAATTATAATTCTCTGTATTTCCATGGTGTTGTATGTGACCTCTCTTTTTTGTTGTTGTTTTATGTCTTTATTAACAGGAAGAAAAAATGGGTAACAATGTTTCAGGCTTTACTGAAACACAGAAATGGTAACAAAGGTCACCCACAAGTGACAGGTAGGGACAGGTATGGTCCTTAAGGTCTAGCTCAAAGGTCATGATGGAGGGTGTGGGTGACATTGATGTAACTTCTCTTTAATGTTTTATTTTATTTCTTGGATGCTCTTTTTTTCCTTGGAGTCAAACTAAAGATTTACTGTATCTTTTTCTTCCAAGTTTTCTTTCCAAGTTTTCTTAGTTTCATTGATTTTTTCTATTATTTTATATAGCCTTTATTTTATTTATTTCTGACCTGATTTTTATTATTTCTTTTCTCCTACGAACTTTGAGTTTTGTTTGTTCTTCTCTTAATTTTTACTTGTTTGTAAAACTATCTCTCATTCAAATCTGAATGATATTATTGTCCTTACATTTTTATTCTTATATCACTTTTTATTCTGTCACTCCCTTCTGATCTGCAAAGTCCGATGCTATAAAAAGAGAAATATTGCATAGGAACTGGAAATGTTAGGTCCATGGATCAAGGTAAATTAGAAGTGGTCAAAAAGGAGATGGCAAGAGTGAACATCAACATTTTAGGAATCAGTGAATTAAAATGGACTGGAATGGGTGAATTTTATTCAGATAACCCTTATATCTACTACTGTGAGCAAGAATCCCTTAGAAGAAATGGAGTAGCCTTTATACTCAAGAAAAGAGTCCAAAATGCAATACTTGGGTGCAATCTCCTAAATGACAGAATGATCTTTGTTCATTTCCAAGGCAAACCACTCAGTATCTCAGTAATCTAAGTCTATACCCCAATGATTAACACTGAAGAAGATGTAGTTGAATGGTTCTATGAAGACTTACAAGACCTTCTAGAACTACCATTCAAAAAGGACATAATTTTCATCATAGGAGACTGGAATGGAAAAGTAAGAAGTCAAGAGATATAAGGATTAACAGGCAAGTTTGGCTTTGGAGTACAAAACAAAGCAGAGTGAAGACTAATAGAGTTTTGCCAAGATAACACATTGATCATAGCAAACAGCCTCTTCCAACAACACAAGAGAAGACTCTACACATGGACATCACCAGATGGTCAGTAATAAAATCACACTGATTATATTCTTTGCAGCCAAAAAGGAAGAAGCTCTATACATCTATACAGTCAGCAAAAACAAGACCAGGAGCTGACTGTGGTTCAGATCATGAACTCTTTATTGCCAAATTCAGACTTAAATTGAAGAAAGCATGGAAAACCACTAGATCATTCAGGTATGACCTAAGTCAAATCCCTTATTATTATACATTGGAAGTGATAAATAGATTCAGGGGTCATATCTGATAGACAGAGTGCCTGAAGAAATATGGAAAGAGTTTTGTGACATTGTACAGGAAGCAGTACCCAAGACTATCCCCAAGAAAAATGAATGTAAAAATGCAAAATGGTTTTATGAAGAGGCCTTACAAATAGCTGAGAAAAGAAGAGAAGCAAAAGGCAAAGGAGAAAAGGAAAGATATATCCATTTGAATGCAGAGTTCCAAAGAATAGCAAGGAGAGATTTAAAAAAGCCTTCCTCAGTGATCAATGCAAAGAAATAGAGGAAAACAATTGAATGAGAAAGACTAGACATCTCTTCAAGAAAATTAGAGATACCAAGAGAACATTTAATTAAAAGATGGCACAATAAAGAACAGAAATGGTATGGACCTAACAGAAGCAGAAGATATTAAGAGGTGTCAAGAATACACAGAAGAATTCTACAAAAAGTTCTTCATGACCGAGCTAATCATGATGGTGTGATCACTCACCTAGAGCCAAACGTCCTGGAATACGAAGTCAAGTGGGCCTTAGAAAGCATCACTATGAAGAAAGCTAGTGGAGGTGATGGTATTCCAGCTCAACTATTTCAAATCCTAAAAGATGATGCTGTGAAAGTGCTGCACTTAGTATGCAAGCAAATTTGGAGCTCAGCAGTGGCCACAGGGCTGGAACAGGTCAGTTTTCATTCCAATCCCAAAGAAAGGAAATGCAGAGAATATTCAAATACCACACAATTTCACTGAACTCCCACGCTAAAATGCTCAAAATTCTGCAAGCCAGGCTTCAACGGTACGTGAATCATGAACTTCCAGATGTTCAAGCTGGATTTAGAAAAGGCAGATGAACCAGAGATCAAATTTTCAGCATCTATTGAATCACCGCAAAAACAAGAGAGTTCCAGAAAAACATCTACTTATGCTTTATTCTCTACGCCAATCTCTTTGATTGTGTGGATTACAACAAAATGTGGAAAATTCTTAAAGACATGGGAATACCAGACCTCCATACCTGCCTCCTAAGAATTCTGCATGCAGGTCAAGAAGCAACAGTTAGGACCGTATATGGAACAACAGACTATTTCCAATTTGGGAAAGGAGTACATCAAGGGTATATATTGTCACCCTGTGTATTTAACTTATATTCAGAGTACATCATCCGAAATGCCAGGCTGGATGAAGCACAAGCTGAAATCAAGTTTGCAGGGAGAAATATAAAAAAGCTATGTCTTTTTCAATACTGCTGTATGGACGTGAGATTGGGACTATAAAGAAAGCTGAGCAATGAAGAATTGATGCCTTTGAACTGTGGTGCTGGAGAAGCCTCTTGAGAGTCCCTTGGGGTGTAAGGAGATCAAACCAGTCAATCGAAAGGAAATTAGTCCTGAATATTCATTGCAAGGACTGATTCTGAAGCTCCAATACTTTGATCACCTGTTGCAAATTACTGACTCATTAGAAAAGAACCTGATGCTGGGAATGATTGTAGGCAGGAGGAGAAGTGGATGACAAATTGTTGAATAGCATCACCAACTTGATGGACATGTGTTTGAGCAAGCTCCAGGAATTGGTGATTGACAAGGAAGCCTGGAATACTGCAGTCCCTGGGGTTGCAAAGGGTCAGACAGGACTGACTGACTGAACTGAATTGTACTGATAGTTTCCTTTGCTGTGCAAAAGCTTTTAAGTTTAATTAGGTCCAATTTGGTAATTTTTATGCTTATTCCATTACTCTACGAGGTAGATTATAGAGAATCTTGCTGCGATTTATGTCAAAGTGTGTTCTGCCTATGTTTTCTTTAAAGAATTCTATAGATTCTGGTCTTATATTTAGGTCTTTAAACCATCTTGAGCTTATATTTGTATGTAGTTTTCAGAAGTATTTTAATTTCATTCTTTTACACATAACTCTCCAGTTTTTCCAGTACCACATATCAAAGAGACCATTTTCTCCTTTGTATATTCTTGCCTCCTTTGTATATTCTTGACTCCTTTGTCTTTGTGGCTCACATGGTAAAGAATCCACTTGCAATGCTGGAGACCTGGGTTCAGTTCTTGCATTAAGAATATCCTCTGGAGCAGGGCACAGCAACCCACTCTAATATTTATGACTGGAGAATCCCATGGACAAAGGAGCTTGGTTGGCTACATTCCTTTGGGATACAAAGAGTCGGACACAATTCAGTAATACTTCACTTTGTCAAAGATAAAGTGCGCATAGTTTTGAGGGTTTAATAACACAATGTTGTAAAACAATTGTCTTCCAATGAAAAATAAATAAAACACAGCAGCTATGTCTAACAAATAGTATTTCAAAATAATGTTTGGTCCATAATATGACCTCTTTGCTTTACTGAACTTTTCATTTAACATTACTGATGTATTCATCTGTTTTCAGCACTTTTAAGTCTTGAACATTTTAGTAGCGTCTTCTAATCTTGGTTATATAAAAATCACAAGTATATGTCTAGAAAGAAAAAAAAAAAAGGAAGAAGAAGAAGAAGCTGCAGCAAGTTATCCAGAAGATCTAGCAAAGAAAATTGAAGAAGGTGACTACATTTAAAAAATGATTTTCAGTGTAGATGAAATGGCCTTACATTAGAAGAAGATGCCATCTAAGACTTTCAGAACTAGAGCAGATAAGTCAATGACTGACTTCAGAGCTTCAAAGGAAAGTCTGGTTCTCTTGTTAGGGGCTAATGTGGCTGATGACTTTAAGTTGCAGCTAATGCTAATTTATCAATCCAAAAATCCTAGGGCTTTTAAGATTTATTCTAAATCTAAACTGCCTGTGCTCTCCAAATGGGAAAACAAGACTTGAATGACCACACATCTGTTTACAACATGGTTTACTGAATATTTATAGAATATTTTAAGCCTACAGTTGAGAGTCATACCTCTCAAAAATGAAAAAAAAAACCAACTTTCTTTCAAAATATTACTGCCAGTGATAATGCATCTGGTCACCTAAGAGCTCTAATGGTGTTGTACAGTGTTAATAGTGTTGTTTTAATGCCTGGTAACACAGCATGCTGGTGGCTCAGTTGGTAAAAGTCTGCTGCAATGTGAGAGACCTGGGTTTAATCCCTGGGTTGGGAAGATCCCCTGGAGAAGGAAATGGCAATCCACTCCAGTATTCTTGCCTGGAGAATTCCATGGACAGAGGAGCCTGGTGGGCTAGAGTCAATGGGGTCACAAAGAATCGGACATGACTAAGTGACTAACTTTAACTATAACACAGCATGGATTCTTCAGCCCATGGGTCAAGGAGTAAAATTCAATGTTGAAGTATTATTTAAGAAATACATTTTGTAAGGTCATATCTGCTATACATGGGGTTTCTCTGATGGATCTGGACAAAGTAAATTGTAAATCTTCTGGAAAAGATTTATTTTTTTAAATACCATTAAGAACGCTTGTGATTCATAGGAAGAGGTCAAAATATCAACATTAATAAGAGATTGGAAAAAAGTTGACTCCAATCCTCATAAATGGCTTTCAAAGGTTCAAAACTTTGATGTAGAACATAAGTGCAGATGTGGTAAAAATAGAAAGAGAACTAAATATGGAGACCTTAGATATGACTGAATTGATGTAATATAATGAAACTTTAAATGATGAGGAGTTGCTTCTTATGGATGAGCAAAAACAAGTGGTTTCTTGAGATGGAAAGTACTCCTGATGAAGATGTGAATATTGTCAAAATGCCAAGATAATATTTAGAATTTTTAGAACATGAAAGCCAGATCTTCTACTAGAAAAGGCTACAACTTGCTGAAGGTTAAAATGATGATTAGTACTTTCATCAATAAAGTATTTTAAAATTATATTATGTACATTATTTTTTAGACATAATGCTGTTGCACTCTTAGTAGACTACACAATAGCGCAAGCATAGCTTTTACTTGTACTGGAAAATCAAAATATTTGTGTGACTCATTGTATTGTGGTGGTATGGAACTGAAGTTGCAATATCTCTGTTCCCTGTGGCTTAGAGAGTAAAGAATTCATCTTCACTGCAGAAAATGCAGGTTCTATCCCTGCATCAGGAAGATCCCCTGGAGAAGAAAATGGCAACCCATTCCTGTATTCTTGCCTGGGAAATCCCATGGACAGAAGAGCCTGGCGGGCTATGTCCATAGGGTCACAAAGAGACATTACTGAACGACTAACACAGTCACTTTTTGTCATGTTTATATAGTTACATTTTTGCAAGATGATAAGAGTTCTAGAAATGGATAGTGGTGATGGCTGCAAAACAATGTGAATATAAATAATACCACTAAACTGTGCACTTAAAATGGTTAAGATGGTAAATTTAACATTGTTTTACCACAAAAAATGATTTAAATGGTAAATGTCATATTATGTGAATATCATAATTTTTTTTAAATTTCAAAGTGGAACTAGAATGCCTTAACCTTGTAGTATTGGCAGGCGTCACTAATATTGTGCTTGTATAACAGCAGAACGTTTGCCTTAGAGTAGATGTTCAACCATTGTTTTAATTTCTTTGTTTTTTTAACTTTTATTTTTTATTTGGGTGTATATAATTAAGAATAGTTATAGTTTCAGGTGAACAGTGAAGGGACTCAGCCATATATATACATATATCCATTCTCCCCTAAACTTCCCTCCTATTCAGGCAGCCACATAACATTGAGCAGAGTTTCATGTGCTGTACAGTAGGTCTTTGTTGGTTATCCATTTTAAATATAGCACTGTGTATGTTTCTATCCCAGACTCCCTAACTATCCCTTCTCCTCATTCTTCCTCCTGGCAACCATAAGTTTGTTCTCTAACTCTGTGAGTCTGTTTCTGTTTGGTAAGTTAATTTGCAACATTTCTTTTATATTCCACATGAAAAGGAGTGTCATACAATATTTCTCCTTCCCTATTTAACTTACTTCACTTGTTATGACAACCTTTAAGTACATCTATGTTGTTGCAAATTGCACTATTTTATTCTGTTTAATGGCTGTGTAATATTCCATTGCATATATGCACCGCATCTTTATTTTTCCTCTGTTGATGGACAACTAGGTGAGCTTCATGTCTTGGCTATTGTAAACAGTGCAGGAATGAACATTGGGGTGCATATATCCTTTCAGATCAAGTTTTTATACAGATATATGCCCAGGAGAGGGATTGTAGGGACATTGCTGTTGTTGTTAACCCATCCAATTATGTCCAACTCTTTGTGACCACCTGGACTGCAGCGGTCCATGCCTGTCTGTCCCTCACCATCTCCTGAAGCTTGCCCAAGTTCATGTCCCTTGCATCAGTGACGCTATCCAGCCATCATATCCTCTGAGGACCATATGCTAATTCTATCTTTAGTTCAGTTCAGTTCCATTCAGTCACTCAGTCGTGTCTGACTCTTTGTGACCCCATGAATTGCACCATGCCAGGCCTCGCTGTTCATCACCAACTCTTGGAGTTCACTCAAACTCATGTCCATCGAGTCTGTGATGCCATCCAGCCATCTCATCCTCAGTCGTCCCCTTCTCCTCCTGCCCCCAATCCCTCCCAGCATCAGAGATTTTTCCAGTGAGTCAACTCTTCTCCTGAAGTGGCCAAAGTACTGGAGTTTCAGCTTTAGCATCATTCCTTCCAAAGAAATTCCAGGGTTGATCTCCTTCAGAATGAACTGGTTGGATCTCCTTGCAGTCCAAGGCACTCTCAAGAGTCTTCTCCAACACCACAGTTCAAAAGCATCAATTCTTCAGTGTTCAGACTTCTTCACAGTCCAACTCTCACAACCATACATGACCACAGGAAAAACCATAGGTTTGACTGGACGGACCTTAGTCGGCAAAGTAATGTCTCTGCTTTTGAATATGCTATCTAGGTTAGTCATAACTTTTCTTCCAAGGAGTAAGCGTCTTTTAATTTCATGGCTGCAGTCACTATCTGCAGTGATTTTGGAGCCCCCCAAAATAAAGTCTGACACTGTTTCCACTGTTTCCCCATCTATTTCCATTGAAGTGATGGGACCGGATGCCATGATCTTCGTTTTCTGAATGTTGAGCTTTAGGCCAAATTTTTCGCTCTCCTCTTTCATTTTCATCAAGAGGCTTTTTAGCTCTTCTTCACTTTCTGCCATAAAGGTGGTGTCATCTGCATATCTGAGGTTATTGATATTTCTCCCAGCAATCTTGATTCCAGCTTGTGCTTCTTCCAGCCCAGCGTTTCTCATTATGTTCTCTGCATATAAGTTAAATGAGCAGGGTGACAATATACAGCCTTGATGTACTCCTTTCCCTATTTGGAACCAGTCTGTTGTTCCATGTCCAGTTCTAATTGCTGCTTCCTGGCCTGCATACAGATTTCTCAAGAGGCAGGTCAGGTGGCCTGGTATTCCCATCTCTTTCAGAATTGTCCACAGTTTATTGTGATCCACACAGTCAAAGGCTTTGGCACAGTCAATAAAGCAGAAATAGATGTTTTTCTGGAACTCTCTTGCTTTTTTGATGATCCAGTGGGTGTTGGTAATTTGATCTCTGGTTCCGCTGCCTTTTCTAAAACCAGCTTGAACATCAGGGAGTTCATGGTTCATGTATTGCTGAAGCCTGGCTTGGAAAATTTTGACCATTACTTTACGAGCATGTGAGATGAGTGCAATTGTGTGGTAGTTTGAACATTCTTTGGCATTGCCTTTCTTTGGGATTGGAATGAAAACTGAACTTTTCCAGTCCTGTGGCCACTGCTGAGTTTTCCAAATTTGCTGGCATATTGAATGCAACACTTGCACAGCATCATCTTCCAGGATTTGAAATAGCTCAACTGGAATTCCATCACCTCCACTAGCTTTGTTCATAGTGATGCTTTCTAAGGCCCACTTGACTTCATATTCCAAGATGTCTGGTTCTAGATTAGTGATCACATCATCATGAGTATCTGGGTCGTGAAGATCTTTTTGTACAGTTCTTCTGTGTATTCTTGCCATCTCTTCTTAATATCTTCTGCTTCTGTTAGGTCCATGCCATTTCTGTCCTTTATTGAGCCCATCTTTGCATGAAATGTTCCCTTGGTATCTCTAATTTTCTTGAAGAGATCTCCAGTCTTTCCCAATCTGTTGTTTCAGTCTATTTCTTTGCATTGATCACTGAAGAAGCCTTTCTTATCTCTTCTTGATATTCTCTGGAACTCTATATTTAGATGCCTATATCTTTGCTTTTCACCTCTCTTCTCTTCACAGCTATTTGTAAGGCCTCCCCAGAGAGCCACTTTGCTTTTTTGCATTTCTCTTCCACAGGGATGATCTTGATCCCTGTCTCCTGCACAATGTCATGAACCTCATTCCATAGTTCATCAGGCACTCTATCTGTCAGATCTAGGTGCTTAAATCTATTTCTCATCTCCACTGTATAATCATAAGGGATTTGATTTAGGTCATACTTGAATGGTCTAGCGGTTTTCCCTACTTTCTTTAATTTGAGTCTGAATTTGGTAATAAGGAGTTCATGATCTGAGCCACAGTCAGCTCCTGGCTTGTTTTTGTTGACTGTATAGAGCTTTTCCATCTTTGGCTGCATAGAATATAATCAATCTGATTTTGGTGTTGACCATCTGGTGATGTCCATGTGTAGAGTCTTCTCTTGTGTTCTTGTAAGAAGGTGTTTGCCATGACCAGTGCATTTTCTTGCAAAACTCTATTAGTGTTTTCCCTTCCTCATTCTGCATTCCAAGGCCAAATTTGCCTGTTACTCCAGGTGTTTCTTGACTTCCTGCTTTAGTATTCCAGTCCCTTATAGTGAAAAGGACATTTTTTGGGGGTGTTAGTTCTAAAAGGTCTTGTAGGTCTGCATAAAACTGTTCACATTCAGCTTCTTCAGCATTACTGTGGAGCATAGACTTGGGTAAATGTGATATTGAATGATTTGCCTTGGAGACAAACAGAGATCATTCTGTCATTTTTGAGATTGCATCCAAGGACTGCATTCTGGACTCTGTTGTTGACCATGATGGCTATCCATTTCTTCTGATGGATTCCTGCCTGCAGTAGTAGCTATAATGGTCATCTGAGTTAAATTTACCCATTCCAGTCCATTTTAGTTCTCTGACTCTTAGAATGTCGACGTTCACCCTTGTCATCTCTTGTTTGACCACTTCCAATTTCCCTTGATTCATGGACCTGACATTCCAGGTTCTTATGCAATATTGCTCTTTACAGCATCAGATCTTGCTTCTATCACCAGTCACATGCACAACTGGGTGCTGTTTTTGCCTTGGCACCACCCCTTCATTTTTTCTGTAGTTATTTCTCCTCTGATCTCCAGTAGCATATTGGGCACCTAATGACCTTGGGAGTTCCTCTTTTGGTATCCTATCATTTTGCCTTTTCATATTGTTCATGGGGTTCTCAAGGCAAGAATACTGAATTGGCTTCACATTCCCTACTCCGGTGGACCACATTCTGTCAGACCTTTCCCCAGTACTCATCCATCTTGGGTTGCCCCACAGGTATGGGTTGGATTCATTGAGTTAGACAAGGCTGTGGTCCTAGTGTGATTAGATTGACTAGTTTTCTGTGAGTATGGTTTCAGTGTGTCTGCCCTCTGATGCCCTCTTGCAACACTTATCATCTTACTTGGGTTTCTCTTACCTTGGACGTGGGGTTATCTCTTCACAGCTCCAGCAAAGTACAGCCACTGCTCGTTACCTTGGATGAGGGGTATCTCCTTACCACCGCCATTCCTAACCTTCAAAGTGGGGTATCTCCTCTAGACCTTCCTGCACCTGAGCAGCTACCACTCCTCAGGTTGCTCCTCCAGGCCACTGGCCTTAGCCTCAGGTGTGGGTGGCTCCTTTCAGCTGCCGTCCCTAGCCTTTGGCTCGGGGTGGTTCCTCAGGGTCACCACCCTTGACCTCAGTTGCGGGGTGTCTCCTCCCGCCCTCCGCCCCTGACCTCGGATGCAGGGTAGCTCCTCCCAGCCGCCATTTTTGTTCCTTCCACCTTTTTCTTCATCTCCCTTCTCACCCTGTTGTTCATATGTCTAAGTTCATGACTTAGACTCTGCCAGTTCTCCCACTTCTCAACAGACTCCTTTCTCCTTGTTTCTTTGCTTTACTTCTTCTTTCTCTCATTTATTTTCTTATTATAAGGAACATCAAGGACTTATGAGAATGCTTCAACTCTTTCACTAGGTGGCAAAACCAGTGTTCTCTTCCAAAGTCTCCCATAGCAATGTACATATCCAAATATGTCCATCAGTATTACTTGAGCTATAAGGGTGATGCATAGAATTGTACAACTCATTTACTTCACAATGGTGCCTGGCTGAGAAGGTTAATTGGGTCAATGTGCCCTGAGACAGGTCTGAATTCAAGAGGTGCCTATTTTTAATTCACAGAAAGTTACTATAAGAACCAGTGTCATCACATTGTAATTATCCTACAATTAAAAATAAGATAAAATTTTAAAAAGAACCAGTGCCAGCAAGGTGCATGTGTAAGTAAAATAGTACTGAGCTTTGGGGTTAGAATTGAGGTACTCAGTGTCTAGAGAATGAAGACTTAAAATCATAGCAGATTCATGTTGATGTATGGCAAAACTAATACAATATTGTAAAGTAATTAGCCTCCAATTAAAATAAATAAATTTATAATTTTTTAAAAATGAGCAATGAAAATATAGATGGTAACAGCCATCTTAACAATAATTGTCCTCCACATAGATCAATGTTAGGGGTAGAAAAGCTGTTTTTAAAAGACATCCTAATGGACTGCAAGGTGATCAAACCAGTCCATTCTAAAGGAGATCAGCCCTTGGTGTTCTTTGGAAGAAATGATGCCGAAGCTGAAACTCCAGTACTTTGGCCACTTCATGCAAAGAGTTGACTCACTGGAAAAGACTCTGATGCTATGAGGGATTGGCAGCAGGAGGAAAAGGGGATGACAGAGGATGAGATGGCCAGATGGTATCACCAACTCAATGGACATGAGTTTGAATGAACTCTGGGAGATGGTGATGGACAGGGAGGCCTGGCGTGCTGCCATTCATGGGGTTGCAAAGAGCGACCTGAGTGACTGAACTGAACTGAATAAATAAACTCCAGGTATTTCAAAAAGAAAAAAAAATATATATATATAGATTCTTGAAGGAGGGAAACAACAACAACAACAACAAACCTCTTACTAGTCCCATGGATGATGGGAAAGGACAGTTCTTGAATCTCAAAAGAAAGTGATATTTCTCACTTAGGCCTCCAGGCCATGTCTAACAGAGAAAGAGCATGGTTGTAGGGGCCAGCACATAGGGATGAAGAGGTTACTTTGGGAAAGAATGGAGAAACTATTAGGACAACAACTTGGATAACAACAAATTTTGTAGGCTGAGGTTTCTCCAAGGTGAGATAAAATTAAGTCTGTTTTATCTAGAAACCTATATCAAGCAAATCATCCAGACTAAGATCATCATATATAACAAGGGTTCTCATCTGTTTTTCATATTGTTCATGTGTTGGAAAGATTGAAGGGAGCAGGAGAAAAGGGACAGCAGAGGATTATGTGGTTGGATGGCATCACTGACTCGATGGACATGAGTTTGGGCAAGCTCTGGGAGCTGGTGATGGATAGGGAAACCTGCAGCCCATGGGGTCACAAAGAGTCAGATGTGACTGAGCAAGTGAACTAAACTGAACTCATCTGTTTGTGCTTCCATTTTTCCTTTTTCAATTTTCTTAGTTATTTAGTAAAGCTCTTTCCAAAATATACATGTCCACATATAAGCCAGTTTAGCTGAGCTAATGTTGAAGTGCCTAGCAGTAGTAGAATAGGTGTAGCATTTCTAAGATAGAATAGTTGTCTTGCCATGTTCTAGCTGGAATATTGGACAAGACAGAATGTTGAAAAAGTTAAGAATATAAATGTACCCTTAGGCGAGGGTTCTTAATCTGAGTTCTCTTAAGCTCTGACAATGTGTGGAAAATTGCACTTACTTTGCCTGTGTACATTTTGAAGATGAGGATGGAAACAAAGTTCACAAATATCCTCAGATTTGAAACACAAAACACTAGCCTCCCTTAGAACAGTAATAGAAATTCCTTCCTACAAATTCAGATACTTATCGTAGTGTATGTGCTTCCATGCTACTCTCTCTATTTGTCCTACCCTCACCTCTCCCCCATTGCTCCTGTGTTCATGAGCATATATGCCACCATATGTAAAATAGATAGCCAGTGGGAACTTGCTGTATGACTGAGAGAACTCAAACTGGGGCTCCATAATAACCTAGAGGGGTAGGAAAGGGGTGGGAAGTGGGAGAGAATTCAAGAGGAAGGGACATATGTATACCTATGGCTGATTCATGTTGATGTATGACAGAAACCAACACAATATTGTAAATCAATTATCCTTCAGTTAAAAATAAATATTAAAAAAAAAACAGGTACTTTCGATAAACACCAGATATATATTTTTTTGAGATTTGGATTTTAGATTGAGCATGACACAGACTTGCTGTATTAGATCCTCGAGGCCTCATGTTGCATATCTGTAAAATAAGGAAGTGGATAACAAGATTTGCAAGGGCCCTTAAAGTTCTAAAGATTTAATTTTGTAAGAATAAATTGTCCTGATTTGCCAAACTCTTGGGATGACTCTGTAAGTTCAATTTGTATAAACACTGTTCAACATTTTCTCAATAGCTTAATTTGGCTTTGCTTTTATGCTCCTTCATCCCCTAAAGTCCCATGAAATGGAAGAAGGTTGTGGGAGGATTGACTTTTCAACTCAGCCTCAGTCTATGTTCAGGCTTTATATGGCTAGGTCACGGTTTGAGTTTTTATCCTGTACTGACCAGTCAAGACACTTTTGGTGAGGCATAGATAGACCATTAATCTCTAGTCAGTTTGCTATTCCTTTTCAGGAAAGGTTTTCAGGTCTTTTAAGTTTTCAGAGATAAGTGAGAACTTAAAGCCTTTATTAGTACATATTTGGGTGAAGACAATTATTTGAGCAAAGCTTATTTTCTAAGATTGATCCAGTTTAAAGGGTAGCAGAGGAAATGGAAATAATTTCATTTTCAACTTGCTTCTTATTGTCCAAGATTGTGGCAAAAGAAGAGTGTGACAACAACAAATAATAGTCTCTGGTGTGCTCACCCTATGAGTTGCTTGCTACCTTTGGGGACAAAAGAAAACTAAGGTCTTTTGTAGTTAAGGTCATGTCCTACACTTTTCCTCACTATTTCTCCAAATAGCCTCCTTTTTACCACCACAGCTGGGGGTTCCCAGGTGGCGCTAATGGTAAAGAATCCTCCTGCCAATGTAGGAGACAAAAGAGATGCAGGTTCTATCCCTGGATCAAGAAGATCCCTTGGAGTAGGAAACAGCAACCTACTCTAGTATTCTTGCCTGAGAAACCCCATGGACAGAGGGGCTTGCTGGACTACAGTCCATGGGGTCACAAAAAGTCAGACAAAATTGAGCACATAACACACACATACCAGCCACTAGACGTCCTCTGATTGGAGATTCTAGATTGAAGAGGAGTAAATGAAGGCTGCCATTTTATTACTGAGTCCAAGTTCACTCTGCTCACCACATGACAGGCCAATGAATCCCACAGATGAGGTGTTGAGGGAAGGAAGATGACTTTATTCAGAAAGCCAGATGACTGAGAAGATGGCAGCCTAGCACCTCAAAATTACTGTCTTGCTGGGTTCTGGATGCCAGGTTCTTTTGTAGAGTCAGAGAGAAAGAAGCAATGAGGAACTAAAGTCAGAAGGTAAAATAAAGAGTGAGAGGCAATGGGGAAGTAAAATGAAAGGGTCTTCAGTCTTGCAAAACATCTCCAAAGGAATGGGGAGTATTTGGAAGTGGTGTGTTAATCTCTATTCACAGATGGATAGGGACAAATTATCTCTCTATTAGCTGAACAAAGGCCCTTTAGTTTACAGTCAGGCAGAGAGGCAGGTTCCTCTGAGGCAAGCTATGATCCTAATAACAAAAGCAAGGAAAAACAAGTCAAAGAAACAGTTTCACATGGAGTCAGAATTGGCTTCTTCTCTGCAACAATTTCCCACTGTCAAAGTCCATTCCACAATTTTGTGGAAAAAAGAGTGTAATGATCATTCTGGCTTAGTCAGATGGATCTTTCTGGGAGTGTACACGATCTTTGCCAGTGTTACAAACGTTGAGACTTGTCTTCCTTTTGTTCCTCTTTTGGAAAATGCATATTTTATACCTGACATTCTCCAAGGGAT
Source organism: Nanger dama (assembly GCA_917880005.1). Taxonomy (NCBI): domain Eukaryota; kingdom Metazoa; phylum Chordata; class Mammalia; order Artiodactyla; family Bovidae; genus Nanger; species Nanger dama. The sequence goes on along the minus strand of CAKJTW010000073.1, from coordinate 2,541,926 downwards.
CTTCCTGTCCCAGGGATCAAATTCATGTTTCTTGCATTGCAGACACCCCCCCCGGGCGGGCGCCCCCCCCAAAACCAAAAAATAAAAAACAAACACAAAAAAAAAAGAAAAAAAAAAATGTTTTTTCACAGGGGGGGGGGGGGGGGGGCCCCCCCCCCACCAGAATTTTTTCCTTGGTATGTACCTCTGAAGAACTTTTAGATTGAGGAATTATAGTAGTTTTGATGTTAGCAAAACAAGGCTTTTTGGGATAATGAATTTCTCTTTGTTGTAAATCATTGTATTCGTCTTTCTGTAAAAATGTAACTTCATTTAGTGCTTTCTGAAAAGGGCACTGGAAAACTCCTAGGTTAAGAGTTAAACCTGGAAGGCAGAATGCGCCGCATAGCTTTCCCCCTTATCTTGATGACTCAGAGCCTCCTGACTGCTCCCTATTCTTAACTGATAACTTGTGACTTAGTTTCCACTGTGTAACTGACCTTTCCTCAAAAATGCATTTCCCCGTACCAGGCACCGCCGGGTGGTCAGTCAACTATCTCTACTAAATTACCTGTAAATCATCCCCACCAATCAAATGTCTCCACTTCATCCTAAGACCCCCTTATCACATTGTTCCCTACATTCCGATCTCATTCCCAGTTGTCTTTGATCTTTCTGCATAAAAATCCCTTTCGGTGAGTGTTCGGGGTTCACTCCTGGAAACGGGAGCTCGAACCCCAGCGCGCTGGCTAAATAAATCCTCCTGCTGATTGCATCGAATTCGAGTCACTGTGGTCTTTGTGGCGACGCTTCCCGAGAAAAGGCCGTGAGGTCTTACATTTGGGGGCTCGTCCGGGATCGCCTCGCTCACTCAGACCCTTTGGCTTTTGAATTCGGAGGTACGCTCGAGCAATTCTGTGTCTCCGTGTACGTCTGTAAAAGGTCTGTGACTAGTCTGCTCTGTGTTAAATCTGTATTGTCTCACTTTTCTCTCCTGCTGCTTGACTTAATCCTTCGGAAGTTTCAGTGAACGGGCGAGCGGTTGTGGGGCAACTGATTAGTCCTGGCCAGGGCTACTCCCTGGTGGACTTTGAAGGCCTTACGACAGGTGAGCCCCAGTAACTATCGCCCGGCTGGGTGAAACTTCCCTGTCTTTCTTGTGAGGATCTGGCCTAATATTACCTTTTTGTGGGCACGGGTCAGGCACTTAAAAGCCATTAGGGCGCCTGCCACTTGAAGACTCCCGTGACAGGATAAGGGGGTCGCGGAACGGGCCAGAAGCCGCTAGGGCGCCCGCCCCCAGCAAGACAACTTCCGTGCAACGGCATAGGCACACGAGTGAACTCAAAGCACGCCATAAGTCCACCTCTCTGGCCGCCACCATTCCCGGCAGGATTTTCGGTGGCTATCCTCAGTCATCTTATCTCACTTTCTCGTCCAGCCAGCTCTTATCTCACTTTCCTCCCGGTCTCTTTCGGCTGCTGAAACAAAGATCTGTGCCCTCGCGCTCTTGTCTGTCTGTATCTGTAGGGCCCGCCTGTATCTGTGGCGTGTGCCAGGGACGCCTGGAACGCCGACCTGGGAGTGGGGGTCGTGAGATTCCCCTCCGTCTGTATCTGTGGCGTGTGCCAGGGACGCCTGGAACGCCGACCTGGGAGTGGGGGTCGTGAGATTCCCCTCCGTCTGTATCTGTGGCGTGTGCCAGGGACGCCTGGAACGCCCGACCTGGGAGCGGGGGTCGTGAGATTCCCCTCCGCTGTATCTGTGGCGTGTGCCAGGGACGCCTGGAACGCCGACCTGGGAGCGGGAGTCGTGAGATTCCCCTCCGCCTGTATCTGTGGCGTGTGCCAGGGACGCCTGGAACGCCCGACCTGGGAGTGGGGGTCGTGAGATCCTTCTCCGTCTGAATCCTGTGTCTGTGGAGCTAGGAAGCTCATCTGCTTAAGACTTGCCGAGGGCAAAAGCTTACAGCAGCCGCTTTTACTTGATTTCTCCGCTATTACTCGTCTTACTTAGTACTAGTTAAGTGTTCATTTTTGTGACAAACTGACGATGGGACAGACTGTGACAACCCCGTTGTCTCTGACGGTAGATCATTGGACAGAAGTAAAAATCGGGCCCATGATCTTTCCATGACAGTGAAAAAGGAAAATGGCAGAGTTTATGCGCAGTAGATTGGCCCAGTTTTAATACCAGCTGGCCGCCAGAAGGGTCATTCTCTTCAGAACAAGTCAAACAGGTTAAAACTGTAATTTTCACCCCTGCTACTGAGCACCCGGACCAGGTGCCATATATTACGGTCTGGGAAGACCTGGTCCGTTCACCCCCGGTGTGGGTTCGACCTTTCGTTTTCCCCACAGGAAAGCCGTTGGAGCCTGCTGCAGAGATCTTTGCCCTAAAATCCATGGCAAGGAAGGAAGAGACAAAGGCTCCCATCAAAAATATATATCCAGACCTGCAAACTGACTTCTTTCTCTTAGATTCTCCCCCACCCTACCCGCCTGTACAGGTCCCACCTCCGGCACCTCAGAGGGCACAAGCGACCGCCTCGCCTGAGCAGCCAAAAGAAGGGGAAGAAATGGGCCCGGCGGCAGGAACGCGGAGCCGTAGAGCTGTCACCCCGGACTCCACCGCTCTCCCCCTCCGGGAGAACGGGCCCCCTGATGACCGTGGGGTTCGGCCACTCCAATATTGGCCATTCTCTGCCTCGGATCTTTACAACTGGAAAAATAACAACCCCTCTTTCTCTGATAACCCCCAGGCCCTAACCTCCTTAATAGAATCTCTTGTTTTCTCACATCAGCCCACTTGGGATGATTGTCAGCAATTGTTGCAGACCTTGCTCACTACAGAAGAAAGACAGCGAGTACTATTGGAGGCTCGCAAAAATGTGCCAGGAGATGACGGACGTCCCACAGCGCTTCCTAATGAAATAGATGCTGGTTTCCCCCTGACGAGACCTGACTGGGACTACAATTCTCCGGCAGGTAGGGAGCGCCTGAGGGTCTATCGCCAGGCTCTGGTGGCGGGTCTCCGAGGGGCAGCAAGGCGCCCCACCAATTTGGCTAAGGTAAGGGAAGTGACTCAAGGGCCTACTGAGTCACCTACTGTATTCCTAGACAGATTGATAGAGGCATTCAAGAGATTTACCCCCTACGATCCCACATCTGAAGAACATAGGGCTACAGTGGCCATGGCCTTTATTGATCAATCAGCCCTAGATATTAAGAGAAAGTTACAGAGACTAGATGGGTTACAGGGATTCTCTCTTCAAGATTTGATCAAAGAAGCAGACAAGGTGTTTAATAAAAGGGAAACAGAAGAAGAAAAGGAGGAAAGAAGGATCCGGGAGCAGAATGAACGGGAGATAGAGAGAGAGAAAAGACAGGCAAAAGACTTGGCAAAAATTCTGACTACAGTGATTAAAGAAGGAAAGAGAGATGATAGAACTGGGCCAAGAGACCGCAGTAAAAGCAGGACAGGAACCAAACCACCACTAGACAAAAATCAGTGTGCGTACTGTAAAGAGAAGGGGCATTGGCTCAAAGACTGCCCTCAGAAGAAGAGGGGAAGGTCCGCCACCCCCAACAAAATCCTGGCCATAGAAGAAGAAGACTAGGGGGACGGGGCTCGGACCCCCTCCCCGAGCCTAGGGTAACTCTAAAGGTGGAGGGGAAGCCTGTACAGTTTCTGGTAGACACAGGAGCCCAACACTCCGTCCTATTACAATCCGGAGGGACATTGTCCACAAAAAGGCATGGGTACAGGGCGCTACAGGGTATCGACAATACCCATGGACTACCCGAAGAACAGTGGACCTTGGCGTGGGCCGGGTATCCCACTCGTTCCTTGTGATCCCTGAATGCCCTTACCCCTTGCTGGGACGGGACTTGCTCACGAAAGTGGGGGCTCAGATCCACTTTCACACCGAGGGCACCACGGTGACAGACGGGGAAGGAAGGCCGTTGCAGGTTTTGACCCTGAGGCTAGAAGATGAATACAGGCTATACGAGAGCCCTTCCCCTGAGACCATGAATATGCAGGACTGGATGACTAAGACCCCCTAGCCTGGGCTGAAGTCTCGGGCATGGGAATGGCCGTCCACCAGCCCCCAGTGGTGGTAGAAATCAAGGCCTCTGCCACTCCCATCTCAGTCCGCCAGTACCCGATGAGTAAAGAGGCTCGAGATGGGATCCGCCCACATATTCAAAGGTTTCTTGATCTGGGAATTTTGATAAAGTGCCAATCGGCCTGGAACACCCCGTTGCTTCCAGTCCGGAAGCCTGGAACGGGCGAATACCGGCCTGTACAGGACCTGAGAGAAGTCAACAAGCGGGTATCCGACCTACACCCAACAGTGCCCAACCCCTACAACCTGCTGAGCACCCTTCCCCCCAGCCGGAAGTGGTACACTGTCTTGGACCTGAAAGATGCCTTCTTCTGCCTACGACTCAGCCCCGCTAGCCAGCCTATTTTTGCTTTTGAGTGGAAAGACCCCCTTACAGGACTCTCCGGACAGCTAACGTGGACCAGGCTGCCGCAAGGATTCAAGAACTCGCCAACAATTTTTGACGAAGCCCTCCACCAGGACCTCGCGCACTTCCGCGCCACAAATCCCCAGGTAACTCTGCTCCAATATGTAGATGACTTGCTTCTGGCCACAGATACCGCAGAGGAGTGCAGGGAAGGGACTGAGACCTTACTGACCGAACTTGGCACCCTCGGCTACCGTGCTTCTGCCAAAAGGCCCAGATCTGCCGGCAACAGGTTAGTTACCTGGGGTACCAACTCAGAGATGGGAAGCGATGGCTCTCGGAGGCCAGAAAGGAGGCGGTGGCCAGAATACCGGCCCCCAAAAACTCCCGACAAGTTAGGGAGTTCTTGGGCACTGCAGGGTTCTGCAGGCTCTGGATTCCGGGGTTCGCAGAGATGGCCGCTCCCTTGTACCCCCTGACAAAGGGCAGTACACCCTTCGTCTGGGGAAAGAGCGAGCAAAAGGCTTTTGACAACATTAAGCGCGCCTTGTTGTCAGCCCCTGCCCTGGGACTTCCCGATGTGGACAAGCCGTTCCATCTCTATGTGGCTGAAAATAATGGCATTGCCAAAGGGGTCCTCACCCAAAAGCTGGGACCATGGAGTCGGCCGGTGGCATATCTGTCAAAGAAACTGGACCCCGTGGCTGCTGGCTGGCCAAATTGTTTGCGTATAGTGGCTGCCGTGGCAGTCCTAGTAAAAGATGCAGACAAGCTGACACTGGGGCAGAACTTAATTGTCACTGCGCCCCACGCTTTAGAAAGTGTGATTCGCCAACCCCCCGAGAGATGGCTAACTAACGCCAGGATGACCCACTATCAGACGCTGCTCCTAAACTCTGAGCGAATCAGGTTCACGCCGGCTACCGGACTTAACCCTGCCACGCTGCTGCCGGACCCCAGCCAGTCCGAGGTGACCCACGACTGTCAAGAAATTCTGGCGGGAGTACATGGAGTTCGTCATGATCTCTCGGACCAGCCGCTTCAGGATGCCGAGGTGACATGGTATACGGACGGAAGCAGTTTTCTTGAAGAAGGTAGGCGGCGGGCAGGGGCAGCGGTGGTCGATGGGACTGAGGTAATCTGGGCAGCTGCCCTCCCTCAAGGTACGTCAGCCCAAAAAGCCGAGCTGATTGCCCTCACAAAGGCCTTAGAACTGGCACGAGGGAAAAAGGCCAACATTTACACTGATAGTAGATATGCCTTCGCAACTGCACATGTCCATGGAGCTATTTACCAACAGAGAGGGTTACTTACATCGGCCGGCAAGGAGATTAAAAACAAAAATGAAATCCTGGCATTGTTGGCTGCCCTGATGTTGCCAAAAAGATTAGTATAATCCACTGCCCCGGGCATCAACGAGATCGATCCCTGGTAACTAAGGGAAACAGTATGGCCGATCAAGCTGCGCGAGAGGTGGCAACAAAAGACGAGCTATCGAGATTGCTGGCAATATGCTCAGAAGATAAAAGTAATCCTAGCCCCTCTCCGCGGCCCAGAGGGAAACAGCCTACGACGGAAGGAGAAGCCAGGGAAATGTTAAAACAAATGCACCATTGGACTCACTTAGGGGCTAAAAAGCTAGTCTCTCTTTTAATTAAAGCAGGATATGAGGTGCCAGGACTTTTTAAATTGGCTGAGCAAGTGGTCCTGAACTGCAGACCTTGCCAAGAGGTAAATGCCGGCCGAAACAAGACGGGCCAAGGTAAGCGGCTGCGTGGAGACCGGCCGGGGACTTACTGGGAAGTAGATTTCACCGAGGTATGTCCTGCGCGGTACGGCAATAAATATCTGCTGGTTTTTGTAGACACTTTCTCAGGGTGGGTAGAAGCTTTTCCCACCAAAAATGAAAGTGCACTCACAGTAACTAAAAAGATCCTAGAAGAAATTTTTCCGCGCTTCGGAGCGCCAAAGATGTTAGGGTCAGATAATGGGCCGGCTTTTATTGCCCAAATAAGCCAGGAGTTAGCTAAGTTTCTGGGGACCGATTGGAAATTACATTGTGCATACAGACCCCAGAGTTCAGGACAGGTAGAAAGAATGAATAGAACTCTAAAAGAGACCCTAACTAAATTGTCCTTAGAGACTGGCGGTACTGACTGGACGGTGCTCCTTCCTCTGGCTCTGTTCCGGGTGAGAAACACGCCCTCTCACCTTGGTCTCACCCCTTTTGAAATTCTGTATGGAGCACCTCCCCCATATTGACACTTAGAGAGGGATTCGACCCCCGAAACTTTAACAATGGTGATCTGTGTGCTAGGCTGAAGGGACTCCAGCTGGTTCAGAAAGAGGTGTGGACTCAGCTTGCTGCAGCCTACCAACCCGGTACCCCAGAAGAGGCCCATCCGTTCCAGGTGGGAGACTCCGTCTATGTTCGTCGACATCGGCAACATAATCTAGAGCCCAGGTGGAAAGGACCCTACATTGTCCTGCTTACGACCCCCACTGCCATCAAGGTTGACGGAATCTCATCCTGGATCCACGCCTCCCACGTTAAAGCTGCACCAGAACCAACGCCTCAATGGAAGGCTCACCGCACCTCTCACCCTTTAAGGCTCAAGCTCTGTCGGTCACCGGATTCCTGATCATCCTCTACCTAAACCTCCTGACTGTGAGTGGATTCAACCAAAACCCATATTTACCCCAACAGCTGACGTGGCAAGTAATTTCGCAGGCAGAGAAGGTCGTGTGGTCTAGCTCCACCATAGCACCACCTAACTCCTGGTGGCCTGACCTTTATCCTGACCTTTGCAAGCTATCAGTTGGAGCACCCGAACCATGGGACCTTGAAAAATACTCAGATCTGCACCAGGCCCCGTTAATGCGTTGGCCTGATAAACTGGGTCTCAATGGTTACACTGATGACTTTGATGGAGGGTGTCCGGATTGTGGTGGAGGGTGTGCCAACCAGGCCAGAAGGGTCCAGTTGAGAATGTACACCTTCTATGTGTGCCCTGAAAAACGTCAAGACCAAAATAACTGTGGGGGAGGGAAACATTTTTCTGTGCTAAATGGGGATGTGAAACTACAGGTGATGTTTATTGGAAACCCTCCGGTAGCTGGGACCTCATTGCGGTCAAGGCCAACTACACCAGGCCCCGACTTGGTGATGAGGTTCCCGAATGCACTTCATGGTGCCACCCCCTCCATGTTAAATTTACTAATAAGGCAAGACAGGTGCGCATAACCGAATGGGTAAGGGGTTTCACTTGGGGTATACGGCTGTATAAGCAACATTATCATGACGGCCTCATTTTTACAATTAGATTACAAGTAACTTCCCCGCCTACCCAGCAGGTAGGACCCAATCCTGCTCTAAATCGCCCTAGTGATCGGCTGGTCCAGCCTACCCAGGAACTATCAGCAGTTACGAAAGCCTCTATACACACTGGAAGCCCTCCTGATGTTCAGGAGCGGATGTTGGCTCTCGTAGACAGCGCCTACCGAGTCTTAAACAACACCAACCCGGAAGCTACCAAATCTTGCTGGCTCTGCTACACCGTCCCTCCGCCTTACTATGAGGCCACTGGGATAATGGGGGAAATAAAAGGTACACTTGATTATACTCAAATCAGATGGCAGCAACATGGGACCGTCAGACTTACTCTGTCTGCGGTCTCCGGGCAGGGACTATGGATAGGGACTCCCAACCCTTCTCAGTCACGTCTCTGTAACTATACAAACAAGGTCCTTAATTATTCAGGGTATCTTTTACCCCCTGGAGATGGATGGTGGGCATGCAACACTGGGCTCACTCCTTGCGTTTCCATGGATGTATTTAACAAGACAACTGATTTTTGTGTTTTGGTGCGATTAGTGCCTAGGCTTCTTTATCATACTGACGAGGCTTTCCTAGAAGCCTATGAAGGCAAACACCACGCCAAACGAGAGCCAGTAACCCTCACTCTGGCTGCCCTGTTAGGGCTCGGGGTGGCTGCTGGAATAGGCACCATGGTACGCCACCCTAATATCCACTCTGACAGGACCAATAATTATCTTACTTCTCCTTTTGACAATAGGGCCTTGCATTTTCAATCGATTGATCTCCTTTATCAGGGAACGCGTAAGTACCGTGCAAGTGCTTATGCTAAGACAACAATATGCAACAATTCCCCAAGGAGACTTCGATCTATGATTTCAAGATTGAAATCATGAACAAGAAGAAGAGGGGAATGAAGAACTTTTAGATTGAGGAATTATAGTAGTTTTGATGTTAGCAAAACAAGGCTTTTTGGGATAATGAATTTCTCTTTGTTGTAAATCATTGTATTCGTCTTTCTGTAAAAATGTAACTTCATTTAGTGCTTTCTGAAAAGGGCACTGGAAAACTCCTAGGTTAAGAGTTAAACCTGGAAGGCAGAATGCGCCGCATAGCTTTCCCCCTTATCTTGATGACTCAGAGCCTCCTGACTGCTCCCTATTCTTAACTGATAACTTGTGACTTAGTTTCCACTGTGTAACTGACCTTTCCTCAAAAATGCATTTCCCCGTACCAGGCACCGCCGGGTGGTCAGTCAACTATCTCTACTAAATTACCTGTAAATCATCCCCACCAATCAAATGTCTCCACTTCATCCTAAGACCCCCTTATCACATTGTTCCCTACATTCCGATCTCATTCCCAGTTGTCTTTGATCTTTCTGCATAAAAATCCCTTTCGGTGAGTGTTCGGGGTTCACTCCTGGAAACGGGAGCTCGAACCCCAGCGCGCTGGCTAAATAAATCCTCCTGCTGATTGCATCGAATTCGAGTCACTGTGGTCTTTGTGGCGACGCTTCCCGAGAAAAGGCCGTGAGGTCTTACACCTCAGCTATTTAAAGCCTGTAATTCTGCATTCTCAGATTTTCCTCAGGTTTTCACCATAGGGATTGGATGCAGTCTGATGACTGCCAGGTGCCAGGCATTCCTTTCCTCAGGTTTCATTGTCTTCATGTTGAAGGGCTGAAATTGCTGATTCCATTCCTCAGGTATTCGCCTCTTGGCCATGTATTTGACCAATATATGAAAGAAATTTCATGGACAACTGTTGTCCAGTGGAGCTGGGAGGCTCGTCCCAATTCAGGCAAACTTTGATATCCCATTCCAGGTGATAAGTTTTGGATAAGACCCCATCAATAATTAAAAATTCTCTGGATTATAGCAATAATCCAGGTGACATTTCCTTGTTGCTCCTTCCCATACCTAGAATTACACTGTTGCAATTATTTTATGTTACAAATGTTATTTCCCCAAAATATTTAGCCATAGATGTTTTGTTAGAGGCCTAATTACACACTGGTTACTGCAAGAGACAATCTTATAAATAGGATATAAGTAATATAGACAATGATATACTGCAGCAGGGAGACACAAAGCACAATTTGAAAACAAAGAACAAATTCAAATAATGATTAGTATGACCAGTTATAATCCAGATGCAATAATCAAGTGACTAATGGAGCCATAACTGATTTAATGAGCTATCTGTAGTTTAATTATACTGGCCATGCACACTTATGCATGGCTTATTCTTTGAGACAAGCATATGTTACTTGGAAGACTCAATCAGGTATAGAGAAAAAGATAAATGTTCCAAAAGGCATAATCGACCAAAGTATTGCAAGTCATACTCAATTGAAGGAGTTTTTTTTTTTTTAACACCCAGAAAACTCAGATTTAAACCAATAATCCTATTATATAGAAACCATACAAATTATAACCATATTTACTAGTTTACTCAGTTCTATGTAAATAGACCTTCTTTGTTAACAGCTTTATGAAGTCATCATGTTTCTCAATAGAATTCTTCAATGTTTTACCCAGTTCTGTATAATGTTCTGGAAGTCCTTTTTCATAAATCTTCCTGAAGAGGAAGCACTTTCACAAAGGCACCAGAGTGAAGTCATAACAGTCTATATTAACAAAAGACTTAAAGATGGCAAGTTTAAATCTGATTACAATGCAATTCACCTTTAAAGCAACCTAATTACTACTGTAACATACAACACCTTCAGACAACATAAATTATGACTAATTATATTCTATTAGGACATATCAGATTCTAGGAACACCAAATAATCTCTAGAATATCTGTATCATTTGCCAAATAATGTAACTTAAAATTTATTACTCATTTCACAACACCTCCCTGATAGCTCAACATATCAAATGAACCTGATTAGTTTAATCTCTCCCTTTGGGGTATCTTGGGGCCCCTTTGAAGCACCCCAAAGTTATCTAGAGGTCAAAATAACTTTATTTTAATTTGATTTGGGAAGTCTTGTCAAAGGAACACCATGAAAAACATTTTAAAATACAGCAGGTCCATTGATAACTGTTAAACTTAGCCAAAGTGGCAATAAAAGATTTCAAAGGCAAATATAGATTATTTTAAGAAGTATATAAGCTTGAGATCTGTTATCAAAGTCAGTTTAGCATCTTCAGAAATCTTGTTTGTTTTAACAGAGAGAAAAACCAAATTTACATTTTGTATCAGGTTACTTTAAAATTTCATTTACTGAATTAAACTTATTTTAGGCTTAGTCAGTCCTGACTGATGATGTACAAAACCCTTTTGGGGGTCTGTTTTCTACAAATCTTTCATCACTAAACATTTCAGCACAATTTAAACTTTCAATTTGTAAAATATCTGGAGAGATCCTAAAGCATATATTTCTAAAAGTTTACTCTAAACTCTTCTTATTTGTATTTTCTTTCCTTAAATATTGTTTACGTTAAAAAAAAAAAAACAACTTCTATTTAATTTACATTCCTTTAAGTTTCTTTACATTGAATTGGGCCATCACTTACTTATAGGTATGACACTTAGCTTGCTGATGTGTTACAAAAGCTCATACTGAGGCTCAGGTTCTAGTGGAAGCCGAATAGTCCACCATCTTGGCTCACATAGCCATCATTTTGATGTGGAACTTGTGTAACTGTTTCCATAGCCTTCCTGTGAATGTCCTTGATATTGAAGCCTTTATTTTAATAGCATGACAGTACAAAACTATTTATAAATGACAGTGTTGCAGGAAGGGGGATTCTCTTCCAGGGCCTGAAACTGGGCTCTTGTCTAAGACTCAAAAATGAATCGTCCATGGAGATACATGTGCTGACAAAGCAAGAAATTTTATTGGGAAAGGGCACCTAGGTGGAGAGCAGTAAGGTAAAGGAACCCAGGAGAACAGCTCTGCCATGTGGCGGTCTCCAGTTTTATGGTGATGGGATTAGTTTTATGGTGATGGGTTGCCTTTAGCCAATCTTTCTTATTCAGAGTCTTTCCTGGTGTCAGCCTTGTTCAGCCAAGATGGATGCCAGCAAGAAGGATTCTGGGAGGTGGTCAGACAAGTGGTGTCTCCCTTTGATTTTCCCAAACTCTTCTGGTTAGTGATGGCTTATCAGTTCCATGTTCCTTACCAGGACCTCTTGTCATAAAACAATTCATGCAAATGGTTACTATGAACAACTCATGCAAATCCCTGGTCAAGGTGGGCAGTTTCAGTCAGTGTGTTTCCCTAAAAACAAGACTTAAAAGTTGGTTAAACATCTGACTGACTGATAAAGACACTTGGACAATGTGTGCTTAGTTGCTCAGTCATGTCTGATTCTTTGCAACCCCATGGACTGTACCTTGCCAGGCTCCTCTGTCCATGAAGATTCTCTAGGCAAAAATACTGAAGTGGGTTGCCATGCCCTCCTCCAGAAGACCTTCCCAACCCAGGGATCGAACCCAGGTCTCCTGCACTGTAAGTGGATTCTTTACAGTCTATGCCACCAGGGAAGCCCAAGAATATTGGAGTGGGTAGCCTATCCCTTCTTACATAATACTTATTCCTTAAGTAATCAGAGATGTGAAAAGCAAATATAAATCACTTAAAGGCAATGGAACATATAATCTGTTATCAAAAATGCATTCTAAGAAAACATTTCTCTGAACAGAAAGAAAGGCCAAATCCAACTCTTAGCTTACTCCCAACAAGATTCATTCACCCAACAAAATTCAATCCAGTCTTAGGAAATCCTGATCATGCGTAACTCTTTAGTTCTTTTTAATTTTTCCTTCCCACCTTCTTCTACTGAAACATGTCATAGTTTCCCTAACTATTTTCCATAATGAAGTACATTTCTTGCTGACAAATTTGTAACAGATGTAATACCTTATTCATGTTAAACCTAGGCACAGTGAAAGTATTATACTTAATATTATATATAATATGCTGTGACTCAGGGCATAGCTATATATTGTAATTAATAAATTTAAACATTAATTCTAGATACTAATTTCATATTAAATACTTCCCAGTTGATGTGAACCTGAAAGTTATTTAACTTAATTCCTCTTGTATTTAGAATAGTTTTTCTTTTTCTTTGGTTTATAAGTGCTTATTATTGTTATTTAAGCTAATTAAATAGAGCTGTTTATAACCATCAACCATGGCAATGCTATCCTCCCCAGAATATAACTATAAACACACAAACAATGAGGCCTCAGTTCTTACTTCAAGATTTAATGTCTGAATCAGGTACAGCAATGTGAAACGCATCAGTTTACCAAAGAGATTGGATTAAAATTGGGGTTCTGACAGATGAAACAAGTCAGACTCACTTGGCTAGATGGCTAAATATTAATATTTGCAGGAAAAGCAATTTCTAATTACCTGGCAAAAACTAACTTCTAAATCACTTTATCCTCTCTAAAATTTGCATTTCAAAAAGACAGCAGAGATAACATTACCAGACAAGAGAGGATATTTGCATCTCAAAGATGCAGGCAAGTTCTTTCACAAAGTTCTTTCTAGGATGACTTTGTTTCCCCTTTGTTTAATATTTACAAGCTTCAGAAAATGAACAGGGAAAATTTGGGGAGTGATGAAAGGATTTTTGGAACCACCCTTCTGGTTCTGTGAAGACTACATTTATAAACCAAAGACTGTTTGTCCCTCCTTTCTCATAGGAATTGGGTGGTCTTTCTAACAAGGACTGAGACATCTATCCACCCACATTGGAAAGCTTCACCCCTTCCTCTACCCTAAAGAAGGCCTCTCAAGATCAGAGAAAATACCCATGCTCCTGCAAATCTATCTGGACCAGGGAGGAAAGAGGCAAAGGCAACAGAAAAGATAAGGAAGACCTACTGAGGAGCCCGCCCTATAATTTCAAATAAGGAAGACCTACTGAGGAGCCCGCCCTATAATTTCAAATAAGGAAGACAGACTGAGGAGTCTGCCCTATGATTTCAACAGCCTAGTCCTCAGCTTAAGGGAGAGGGCGCTTAAGGAAAGGAAGGCCCTCACCCATTTGGGTGGCAACTACTGTGGCAGAGTGAGCTGTGTGCCTTTGGAACATATCAGAGAGTAACCCTCTGAGTAAGCCGCAGAGTAAGCCAGAGTTCCCCAATTGTTCCCACAGACACTCACCTGTTTGCAGAGGGTTCAAGGAGAAAGAAATGAGAAAAGTGTAGAGAAAACCTTAGAGGAAGCAGCTAGTTCCAGATGTTTGAGCATTACCAAAGTAACCAGAATAAACCAAAGCCTAACCAGTCTGAAAGTAACATTAACATGACTTCCCATTCTCATTAGACCAGAGATCTTTCTCCAAAGTGTCTTATAAACGGAGTTTCCCTTTGTTAAGTAGTAAGAATAGGAAACAGGAGTCCAGAATGGTGGTAGCTAAAAAACAAAAAAGGGAAAAGCCCAGGAAAATAGAACAAAGAAATGTCCGAGACAGGAGTGAGGACCTCAGGTAGAACTGTCATGCAAGTGTGTGTTTCTTGGTTCCTTGTCTCGTCAAAACAAAGATTTGGAGCAATGGACATTAAAGCCCTTGGTGCATCACAGCTCTCAGGTCTTGGACAAACCGTGTTATAGCTCTTAGAAAAATCAGTGTTACATCTCTATTTTATTTAGAAGATAGCAGGAAAATCCATTCTCGAAGTGTGAGGGCATGCCAACCCAAAGACTTGAAGAGAGAGAGTGGAGGAGCATGTGGCGGAGGGAGAGAGAGAGAGAAAGAGCACATGCACGTGGTAGAGAAAGAGAGAGAAAGAGCGCACGCATGTGGGAGAGAAAGAGAAAGCACTTTGGCTCCTCCTTTTATATGTTTTTTTTCCACCACTTGGGCCTGACCTGTGCAAATTGGGCTTAGCCAGGAGTGCTGTTTGTTTTACCTGAACTCTTCACTCTGGTCTTTGGACCTTCCTTTGACCTTCCTTGTTTTGTAGCCACTGCCATTTTGGACACCTTTTCCCTATTCCACCTACCTAGCATTCCCCTTTCAAGAGATGGGGGCCTAATTATTTGGGAATAGGGGCATCGAGGTCTTTCTGGCTACTGCCTGCTGAACTGGGGCAATGAGGGGTATTGGGCCTCCTTCTCATGCTAGTCTCAAGCATCAGAGTCCTTACAGCAGTGTCCATCTAAGGGTGTGTGATATTTTTCATGGTCGGCTATAGTTTATATCTTTGTTGAACTGGCACTGCATGTTGTAGCTTGTTGACCTGGGCAGAGAAAAAACAGGTTAGACAATTGACAGTACATGGAATAATCACAAGCATCAACAATATAACATAACAAGGACTAGTAGGGGCATTAGTCATTTTTAAGTTCACATCGCCAGGATGGCTCAGTTCAGTTCAGTCGTTCGTTCAGTCATGTCAGGCTCTTTGCGACCCCATGAATCAAAGCATGCCAGGCCACCCTGTCCATCACAAACTCCCGGAGTTCACTCAGACTCAACGTTCATCGAGTCCGTGATGCCATCCAGCCATCTCATCCTCTGTCGTCCTCTTTTCCTCCTGCCCCCAATCCTTCCCAGCATCAGTCTTTTCCAATGAGTCAACTCTTCGACTGAGGTGGCCAAAGTACTGGAGTTTCAGCTTTAGTATCATTCCTTCCAAAGAAATCCCAAGGCTGATCTCCTTCAGAATGGACTGGTTGGATCTCCACGCAGTCCAAGGGACTCACAAGAATATTCACCAGCACCATAGTTCAAAAGCATCAATTCTTCAGTGCTCAGCTTTCTTCACAGTCCAACTCTCACATCCATACATGACCACAGGAAAAACCATAGCCTTGACTAGACAGACCTTAGTCGGCAAAGTAATGTCTCTGCTTTGACTATATTGTCTAGGTTGGTCATAACATTTCGTCCAAGGAGTAAGCATCTTTTAATTTCATGGCTGTAATCACCATCTGCAGTGATTTTGCAGCCCCCCAAAATAAAATCTGACACTGTTTCCACTGTTTCCCCATCTATTTCCCATGAAGTGATGGGACCGGATGCCATGATCTTTGTTTTCTGAATGTTGAGCTTTAAGACAACTTTTTCGCTTTCCCCTTTCAATTTCATCAAGAGGCTTTTAGTTCTTCTTCACTTCCTGCCATAAGGGTGGTGTCATCTGCATATCTAAGGTTATTGATATTTCTCATGGCAATCTTGATTCCAGCTTATGTTTCTTCTAGTCCAGCATTTCTCATGATATACTCTGCATATAAGTTAAATAAGCAGGGTGACAGTATTCAGCCTTGACGTTCTCCTTTTTCTATTTGGAACCAGTCTGTTGTTCCATGTTTAGTTCTAACTGTTGCATCCTGACCTGCATACAGATTTCTCAAGAGGCAGGTCAGGTGGTCTGGTATTCCCATCTCTCTCAGAATTTTCTACAGTTTATTGTGATCCACACAGTCAAAGGCTTTGGCACAGTCAATAAAGCAGAAATAGATGTTTTTCTGGAACTCTCTTGCTTTTTCCATGATCCAGTGGATGTTGGCAATTTGATCTCTGGTTCCTCTGTCTTTTCTAAAACCAGCTTGAACATCAGGGAGTTCACGGTTCACGTATTGCTGAATCCTGGCTTGGAGAATTTTGAGCATTACTTTACTAGCATGTGAGATGAGTGCAATTGTGAGGTAGTTTGAGCATTCTTTGGCATTGCCTTTCTTTGGGATTGGAATGAAAACTGACCTTTTCCAGTCCTCTGGCCGCTGCTGAGTTTTCCAATTTTGCTGGCATATTGAATGGAGCACTTTCACACCATCATCTTTCAGGATTTGAAACAGCTCCACTGGAATTCCATCTCCTCCACTAGCTTTGTTCATAGTGATACTTTCTAAGGCAAACTTAAGTTCACATTCCAGAATTTCTGGCTCTAGATGAGTGATTACATCATCATGATTATCTGAGTCATGAAGATCTTTTTGTACATTTCTTCCATGTATTCTTGCGACCTATTCTTAATATCTTCTGCTTCTGTTAGGTTCAGACCATTTCTATCCTTTATCAAGCGCATCTTTGCATGAAATGTTCCCTTGGTATCTCTAATTTTCTTGAAGAGATCTCCAGTCTTCCCATTTGGTTGTTTTCCTCTATTTCTTTGCATTGATCGCTGAAGAAGGCTTTCTTATCTCTTCTTGCTATTCTTTGGAACTCTGCATTCAGAGGGTTATATCTTTGCTTTTCTCCTTTGCTTTTCGCCTCTCTTCTTTTCACAGCTATTTGTAAGACCTCCCCAGAGAGCCATTTTGCTTTTTTTGTATTTCTTTTCCATGGAGATGATCTTGATCCCTGTCTCTTGTACAATGTCATGAACTTCATTTCATAGTTCATCAGGCACTCTATCTATCAGATCTAGGTCCTTAAATCTATTTCTCACTTCCACTGTATAATTATAAGGGATTTGATTTAGGTCATACCTGAATGGCCTAGCGGTTTTCCCTACTTTTTTTAATTTCAGTCTGAATTTGCTAACAAGGAGTTCATGATCTGAGCCACAGTCAGCTCCTGGTCTTGTTTTTGTTGACTGTATAGAGCTTCTCCATCTTTGGCTGCATATAATATAATCAATCTGATTTTGGTGTTGACCATCTGGTGATGTCCATGTGTAGAGTTTTCTCTTGTGTTGTTGGGAGAGGGTGTTTGCTATGACCAGTGCATTTTCTTGGTAAAACTCTATTAGTATTTACCCTGCCTCATTCTGCATTCCAAGGCCAAATTTGTCTGTTACTCCAGGTGTTTCTTGACTTCCTGCTTTAGTATTCCAGTCCCCTATAATGCAAAGGACATCTTTTTAGGGGTGTTAGTTCTAAAAGGTCTTGTAGGTCTTCATAAAACCGTTCAACTTCAGCTTCTTCAGCATTACTGGCTGGGGCATAGACTTGTATAACTGTGATACTGAATAGTTTGCCTTGGAAACAAACAGAGATCATTCTGTCATTTTTGATCAGATAATCCATCAATGGCCTCTCTCATTTAGGAGTTGTTTTACTTCATGGCTGGTAAAAATAGTTAGTTTGCCCCCAAAGGAGAGTTTTAAAGCATCTTCTATCATGATTGCAATAGCTGCAAGATTTCAAAAGCAGGGGGCCAACCTCGGGTAGTTGGATCGAACCTCTTAGATAAGTAAGCTATAGGCTGGGGCTCAGATCCCAACCTTTGAGTTAACACTTCCAAAGCTATTCCCTTTCATGGACATGAAGTTGGAATGATTTTTCTGGGTCTGGCAACCTCAAGGCAGGTGCCTGAGTTAAAGCCTGTTTTAGTGTAGCCCCTGCCTTCTTTTGAGGAGTTGCCCACATCAGTGGGATTGAATCATCTCGTCCCTTTAAGCTTTCATATAAGGGCTGGGCGATTAGACCATAGTTGGATATCCAAATTCTAAAATATCCAGTTAGTCCCAGGGAAGCTTGCAATTGTTTTTGAGTTGTGGGGAGAGCAACTGGAGGATTCCTTGTACCCGATCAGAGGACAGCCTTCTGGACCCGTGTGAATCTAAACTCCCAGGCAAGTGATCTTTGTCTCTACCATCTGTGCCTTAGCACGGGAGACTTTATATCCCCTTTCTGCCAGGAAGTTTAGAACCTGAATTGCATGTTTTTGGGCACTTTTCTCATCTGAAGAGCAGATTAGTAGGTAATCTACATATTGTCATATTTTCACATTAGGTCCTAGGTCCATATCTAGGAGATCCCGGCTAAGGGCCTGTCCAAACAGTTGGGGGCTATCTATGAACCCCTGAGGTAATACTGTCCAAGTCATCTCTTGCTGTTTTTTTTTTTCTCCCTGGGGCCTCCCACTCAAAGGCAAAAAGATATTGGGATTCTTTAGCCAATGATATGCAAAAATCCATCTTTGAGATCCAAGACAGTAAACCACTTGGCACTGGGTGGGATTTCTCCCAAGATTACATAGGGATTGGATACTATGGGATGGAGGGGGACTACAGCTTCATTTATGATCCAGGGATCTTGAACCATTCGCCAGGTTCTGTCTTTTTTCTTTACTGAGAGGATTGGGGTGTTACATGGTGAACTGGTGGGGAACAATAGCCCACAAGCAAGGAATTTATTTATTAAAGGCTGTAGTCCCTCCCGAGCCTCTCTTTTGAGAGGGTATTGTTTCCAGTTAGGAAACCGAGTGGGATCTTGGAGGACAGTGATGACTGGTTCAGCTTGGTGGGCTCGTCCAGGAATCCCCTGGTCTCACACCTGGGGGTTAATTTTAGCTTCCCATAGTTTTTGGTCCCTCTCTATTGAAGGTGTAATGGGTTTTTCAGTAGTAAGCAGGAGCTGTAGAGTTCTAGGGGCTGATAAACTTCCCATCACAAGGGTGGTCCCCAGTTTAGTGAGTATATCTCTTCCCAGTAAGGGAGTAGGACACTCAGGGACCACCAGAAACTGGTGGGAAAACATTTTTCCATCCCAGCAACAAAGAAGTTCAGTTCAGTTCAGTCGCTCAGTTGTGTCCGACTCTTTGCAACCCCATGAATAGCAGCACGCCAGGCCTCCCTGTCCATCACCATACCTCAGAGTTCACTCAGACTCATGTCCATCAAGTCGGTGATGCCATCCAGCCATCTTATCCTCGGTCATCCCCTTCTCCTCCTGTCCCCAATCCCTCCCAGCATCAGAGTCTTTACCAATGAGTCAACCCTTCGCATGAGGTAGACAAAGTACTGGAGTTTCAGCTTTAGCATCATTCCTTCCAAAGAAATCTCAGGGTTGATCTCCTTCAGAATGAACTGGTTGGATCTCCTTGCAGTCCAAGGAACTCTCAAGAGTCTTCTCCAACACCACAGTTCAAAAGCATCAATTCTTCAGTGCTCAGCCTTCTTCACAGTCCAACACTCACATCCATACATGACCACAGGAAAAACCATAGCCTTGACTAGATGGACCTTAGTTGGCAAAGTAATGTCTCTGCTTTTGAATATACTATCCAGGTTGGTCATAACTTTTCTTCCAAGGAGTAAGTGTCTTCTAATTTCATGGCTGCATTCACCATCTGCAGTGATTTTGGAACCCAGAAAAATAAAGTCTGACACTGTTTCCACTGTTTCCCCATCTATTTCCCATGAAGTGATGGGACTGGATGCCATGATTTTTGTTTTCTGAATGTTGAGCTTTAAGACAACTTTATCACTCTCCTCTTTAACTTTCATCAAGAGGCTTTTTAGCTCCTCTTCACTTTCTGCCATAAAGGTGGTGTCATCTGCATATCTGAGGTTATTGATATTTCTCCCGGTAATCTTGATTCTAGCTTGTATTTCTTCCAGTGCAGCGTTTCTCATGAAGTACTCTGCGTATAAGTTAAATAAGCAGGGAGACAATATACAGCCTTGACGTACTCCTTTTTCTATTTGGAACCAGTCTGTTGTTCTATGTCCAGTTCTAATTGTTGCTTCCTGACCTGCATACAGATTTCTCAAGAGGCAGGTCAAGTGGTCTGGTATTCCCATCTCTTTCAGAATTGTCCACAGTTTATTGTGATCCACACAGTCAAAGGCTTTGGCATAGTCAATAAAGCAGAAATAGATGTTTTTCTGTAACTCTCTTGCTTTTTCCATGATCCAGCGGATGTTGGCAATTTGATCTTTGGTTCCTCTGCCTTTTCTAAAACCTCCTTGAACATCAGGGAGTGGGTGAATCTTTAGTAGTTGCTTTTCCTGTAGCACCCAAAATGGTACAGGTTTGGGAGGAGAAGGCTCTGGAGTAGGAGATCAAGGCAGAGTACGTAGCCCCCATGTCAACCAAGAAATTCTCAGACCTACCTGCCACATCCAATTGCACCCTTGGCTCCAACCCCATGATGGTTATCTGTGGCAGGCAGGCTGGCTGGAGCTGGCCACTTCAGTCCTCTTGAACCATCGTGAGGGTAGGCTTGGTGCTTGAGGGACCTTGAGGCTCTTGGGTCCCGAGGGCAGAGTGCTGCTCAATGTCCCAGTTGATGGCATTTGTGGCAAGCCGTTCTAGTAGACTTGTCACGATTTGGATACTCTTTGGCCCAATGCCCCGCCTGTCTACTGATCAGGCATTTGTCTTATGCCTTGTCCTCCAAGGACTCAGAGTTTGCCATAGGGCTTCTCTGAAGTGTGGCCAGCATCTGGGCATGAGTTGTCTCTTTCTTTCTCTCCTTCTCTTGGGCCTTGGATTCCTTTTCTTGCTCTCTGTTATAAAAGGTATTGGTGGCTGTCTGGACCATCTCATCTAAAGAAGCAGCAGAGTCCTGCTGTTGTAGCTGTTGTAACTTAATTCTGATATCTGATGCATATTGAGACAGGAATTTGTCCTTTAAAAGCACCTGTCCCCCGTTAAGAGTCTAAGTCCAGATTGGTAAAATTTTGAAGTGCCTCTTTTAGCCTTTCCAGAAAGGCAATGGGGTTCTCATTGGGCTCCTGAGTTATTGCTGAGACTGGGCACAGTCCCACAAGTAATAGGCTTCCTTTTGTTTCCATGGGTGGAGTTCCTTAGGGGTGAGTCTTTTGAAGCTTATCCTACCCAGAACTGTTGCAACTTGAGAGCCAGTCGTCCCCCGGTCAGGGTGCAGATCCCCAGGCAGGCTGAGGTGTGACAGCCTCCTAGAGATTGAATCTCCAGGCAGGCTGAGGCATGACGACCTCCTAGGACCCCTGGGACTAGCAGATCCCTGAGGAGGTTGAGGCATGATAATCTTTTGAGGACCAGATCCCTAGACAGGTCAAGGTGTGATGACCTCCTGGGACCCCCCGGACTGGAGTTTGGGCATCCCCAAGGTCTCCAACGTGACCAGTGCTGGGTAGAATTAAGGGGTTTGTAACTCATTGCTAGTTTACCCACCATGGACAGGAATAGATATTATGTAAGCTCGTCCTACCTAGTACTGTTGCAACCTGAGAGCCGGGCATCCCTGGGTCAGGGTGCAGATCCCCAGGCAAGCTGAGGCATGACAGCCTCCTAGAGACTGAATCCCCGGGCAGGTCGAGGCATGACAGCCTCCTGAGAATTGGGTCCCTGGGCAGGTCGAGGCATGACGACCTCCTGGGACCCCTGGGATTAGCGGATCCCTGAGCAGGTTGAGGCTTGACAGCATTTCGAGGACCAGATCCCTCGGCCGGTCAAGGCACGATGACCTTCCAGGACCCCCAGTACTAGCAGATCCCCAGGCAGGTTGAGGCATGGCAAGCTTTTGAGGACCAGATCCCTAGGCAGGTCAAGGCATGATGACCTCCTGGGACCCCCAGACTGGAGTTGGGTGTCCCCAAGATCTCCAGTGTGACCAGTACTGGGTAGGATTAGGGGGTTGGATATTATAGAGTATTTCCCTCTCAAGGCCAGCTATTCTCTGGTTGTCTCTCCAGAAGATTGTAGAGGCAACCTTGTGGGTCTGGATGGGGCCCAGACTAAGAGCATGAAACAGGAGGGAAGGAGGCAGAGCACAACCTTTGAAAGAATGACAGAGCACAAGGGTATAATATAAACCAATAAAATATAATAATATAAACCAATTAAAATAAATTGGGTTCAAGATGACAAGTCAAATTCAAGTACTTAATCCCCAATCTATAAGCCAACAGACACACCCCAGAGGTGGCAGGACAGCTCCAAGGCAAAAGAGGGAGGAGTGGGTGATTCCCCAATGGTAGGGATGATCCTCCCACTCACTAGGATATGAATTCCACCCCCTCACAAAACCTAGCCAGGCCTAATTCCGTGGTCCCAGCCCTTGCCCTTGGCAACGGTTCACACCCTGAAGAGTGGCTTCTTTCTGGATCCTAACAAATCCACCTCTTATCCCTTTGTCTCTCAATGAATTTTGCAATGAGACATCAGGGTCTGAGTTTCTTCAGTTTTGGCTGAGCTTGAGTTGCGAGAGAGAACTGAAGGACAGGAGGAAAAAGCAATGGGAAAAATGTGCCAAGGAATCCCCTTCATAGCCCGCCAGAAAATTTGCTAAATATCTGACCGGTGTTCACAGTTCCTTTGGTCTGATACTTGGCACAGAGAAGGGAAAGGACAGAAGAACCCCCACCAGCTTGTATAACAGCTACTGGGGCTCAGCAGATAGCACCTTTGGGATATGCTGAGGAGTAGCTCTCAGAGTCCCTCAATTGTGCCCCCTGCCCCCTGCCTGTTTGCGAGAGGTTCGAGGAAACAAGAAATGAGGGATTGTAAAGGAATTAAGATTATGTTAGGCATGTCCTTCCAGCCATAGGAGTGAGGACCTCTTACCTTAACCAGAGGTCTTCTGGAATCTTAGACTGGGCCACGTGAGCTTTCTGCTGAGTTTGTTTTTCACTGTCCCGGTTTCCAGCACGATGGGCCTTCCCCTGCGCTGGATTTTCTTCGCATTCTGCCTCTACTGTGGAAGCTTTGCTGAGTTGGGCTCCTGCTGTGCTTGGCCTCTTCTGTGAGGAGGTTGTTTCAGCCAGGTTAAATCCAAGTCACAGCACCATAGATGTCATGCGAGTGTATGTTCCTCCATTCTTTGTCTCATCACAACAAAGATTTGGAGCGATGGACATTAAAGCCCTCGGTGCATCACAGCTCTTGGGTCTTGGACAAACCGTGTTATAGCTCTTAGGAAATCAGTGTTACAGCTCTATTTCATTTAGAAGATAGCAGGAGAATCCATCCTTAAAGCATGAAGGCATGCCAACCCAAAGACTTGAAGAGAAGAGAGTGGAGGAGCATGTGGGGGAGGGAGAGAGAGAGAGAGAGAAAGAGCACACGCATGTGGGAGAGAAAGAGAAAGAAAGAGTGCACGCACATGGGAGAGAAAGAGAAAGCACTTTGGCTCCTCCTTTTATCTCCTTTTATATGTTTTTTTCCACCACCTGGGCCTGCCCTATGCAAATTGGGCTTAGCCAGGAGTGCTGTTTGTTCTACCTGAAGTCTTCACTCTGGCCCTTTGACCTTCCTTTGACCTTCCTTGTTTACTAGCCACTGCCATTTTGGACTCCTTTTCCCTATTCTACCTACCTAACAGAACAAACACTCCTGGCTAGCCCAGTTTACATAGGGCAGGCCCAGGTGGAGGGAAAAGATATATAAAAAGAGGAGCCAAAGGGCCAGGGGTCTCTCTCTCTCTCCTGCATGCTGGTGTGCTCCCCACTCTCTTCTCTTTGTGTCTTTGGGTCAGCATGCCCTCACACCTCGAGGATGGATTTTCCTACTATTTTCTAAATAAAATAGAGCAGTAACACGAAGCTGTAACACTGATTTGTCTAAGAGCTATAACACAGTCTGTTCCAGACCTGAGAGCTATAACACTGTCTGTCCAAGAACCGAGAGCTGTGATGTACACAGGGCTTTAATGTCCGTCACTCCAGATCTTTGTTGTGATGAGACAGAACCGAGGAGCATACACTCGCCTGACATCTTCTCAAGGATAACACTTCTAATTGGAGCCAAAGTACCCCAGATGGGAGCCAAAGCTTCCCAGGTTGGACAAGTTCAAAAACCTCTGGTGGGATCCTGACATCAAGCTGTTCTGGGAAAAAAAGTTTATTTGAACATTTAATTTACAAAGGAAAGTAGTGTCTATTAGAGAGGCAATCAACTTGTTCCCGAATGTCAAAGTTATCTGGGACTATTGTAGGGAAAACTAGAATTGGATGTCTCAAGTCCAAGGGAACCCCTGGTCTTGTTCCTTATTGGAGTGTTCCTCTCCTTTGTAAAGTGTTTCTAACTGCCAGATTATTTGTGAGCCATTCAGAGGCCATTGCTCTTCTAAACTTAACTTATCTAATAAATACCCCAAAGAACTTTCCTTTGGAATAGATGAAATATTTCCTATTTTTGCAAGCTTTATAACACCAAAACACAAAAGATGCAGACAAATTTCAACAAAAACGCACAGATTTCAGGATTCATGCATATAGACAAACCCATTCCCAAATCATGTAAATAAATTTACCCTACAAAACAAATGAACTAGTTCCAACTAGGCTACCCACCCTAATAACTAAGCTCCCCAGTGAACTTGTTCAAACTGAACCAGTTCCCAAATCAGGTAAAAAATTTTACCCTATGAATTAGCTAATTCCAAATAGAGTATGCTTGCCCCACAAGAACTACTTCCCCAATGAAACAATTCAGGGTAGGTCCAGGAACACTTCCCTTCTCCAGTAGGGTACCCCAACCAAGTTTGATAACCAATAAAGGAAAAGTCCAAATTAAGAGAAGAAATGCTCCAGGTGTGGACACCAGAGTGACTTACCCTCCAATATTGAGACCATCAGCTCATAACAAAAAAGCACACAAAACAAGGGAACCAACTGAATAGGCTATCGAATTGGGTAGACTTACCCTACAAAGGAAATTGAGTCCATAGACTTGTAGAAGTTTGCCGGTTCCCTGTCTCAACTGCCACTGGAGGCATCAAGTGCTGCTTCAGGGAATATTGAAAGGAAGAACCTCAGGACAAACAGTTCTGGAAGCTGCTTGGGTCTTGCTCTAATATTCCCTGAGCAGCAAGGCTCCTGGCTGGCTAAGCTAAACTGTTATTAAGTCCAAACTTGCTCTGCTCACCACAAGAGAGGCCAGTGAATCTGAGATGAAGTGTTGAAGCAAGGAAAATTACTTTATTCAGAAAGTCAGCTGACCTAGAAGATGGCAGGGTAGCACCTCAAAATAACCATTTTGTTATTTTGGATGCCAGGTTCTTTATGACTTCCCTGGTGGCTCAGACGGTAAAGCGTCTGCCTACAATGTGGGATACCTGGGTTCAATCTATGGGTTGGGAAGATCTTCTGGAGAAGGAAATGGCAACCCACTTCCAGTATTCTTGCTTGGAAAATCCTGTGGATGGAGGAATCTGGTAGGCTATAGTCCATGGGGTCACAAAGAGACACCCACTTCACTTTTGTAGAGTCAGAGAGAAAGAAGAAATGAGGAACTAAAGTCAAAAGGAAAAATAAAGAGTGAGAGGCAATGGGGAAGTAAAGTGAAAGGGTCTTCAGTCTTGCAAAACATCTTCAAGGGAATGGGCAGCATTTGGAAAGGGTGTGTTAATCTCTTTATTCACAGGTGGGCAAGGATAGATTATCTCTCTATGGATTGAACAAAGACACTTTAGCTTACAGTCAGGCAGAGGGGCAGGGTCCTCTGAGGCAAGCTGTGATCCCAATAACAAAAGCAAATGAAAGCAAGTCAAATAAACAATTTTCAACATGGAGTCAGAATTGGCTTCTTCTCTGCAATACTTCTGCTTCCAAAGGATAGATTCCAGGCTTTTGCTCATTAATGATTAAGACATTCTTTATCCCATCCAACTTATTCTTTATGCAATGGTTTTGTGCAGTTGTAATTGCCCAGGTATTCAGACAAGTGGCTTGACTTTCACCAGAAGGGCAGGCTCAGTGGTGGGCATTCAGTAAATCCTAAATCTTGGAAATAGAAAGAGATTAAGGTTCTTCTAACTTCATTTCCCAATTCATTTTACCAGAACTTCATTTTCCTCAATATTCTGTCTGCTAAGGATAAGGGGAGGGCTGCACATTTAGTCGGCCAGTGGATGCAACTGAAAAGTATTTCACCACTCCTCTTCATAGAAGCTCTTTATCTTTCTCCTTTTCTCTTTGTCTTTGTCTCTTTCTCTACTATACCTCAGAGTGATGTCCTCATTCTCCTTAGTTTCCATTGCTCTGACATGCCAGGAAATAACAGTCAGTAACATCAACATTTCTGTGCTCTTTAAACACTTAATATTATAGTTACTCTGAAAATCAGGTCCACAAGGTACATGCATCATCATTCTACAAATATCTATTAAACAGCTGCAATGTTCCAAGAGATAATACAAGTTCTGAAAAAGAGAAGAGAGTAATAAAAATGACTAACAATTATATAGCACTTACTATGTGTCAAACACTATTTTGCTACTTCCCATGGAATTATCTTGTTTGCTTGTGCCTTTATAATATTATGAAATATATGTCATACTAGTCCAGTTTCACATATGGGCAAACTGAAAAACAAAGAGGTTAAGTAATGCCAAAGAATTGATGCTTTTGAACTGTGGTATTGGAGACGACTCTTGAGAGTCCCTTGGACTGCAAGGAGATCCAACCAGTCCATCCTAAAGGAGATCAGTCCTGGGTGTTCATTGATAGGACTGATATTGAAGCTGAAATTCCAATATTTTGGCCATCTGATGTGAAGAGCTGACTCATTTGAAAAGACCCTGATCCTGGGAAAAATTAAGGACAGAAAGACAAGGGGACAACAGAGGATGAGGTCATTGAGTGGTATCACTGACTTAATGGACATGAGTTTGGGTGGACTCTGGCAGTTGGTGGTAGACAGAGAGGCCTGGCGTACTGCAGTTCATGGGGCCGCAAAGAGTTGGACATGACTAAACTGAACTGAATTTACTTTCTTAAGGTCACAATCCTGTAAGTAATGGAGCCATGAAGTTGGGAATCCAATCCAGAGACCATTATCAGAAAATGAGCTCATACCTGCTATATTCTATCCTCATGGATAGAATAGTTTAGCTGTAGAGACACAATAAACATATAAATAAATAAAAATACAAATTTTGTAGTAGGTTTATATTTGTACCAAATAAAGCAGAGTAAGTTGGGGAAAAGTGACAAGAAGTATGTGTTGTTTCTAATGGGATTATAGGGGCATACATTTCAGCAGAAACCTGAATGAAATTGCTATGTATTCTAGGTAGAGTTAGCATAAATCACAAAAGTCTTAATAAGAATGAGAAGAGAGAATTCTAGCATTACCAGAAAGGCCTGTGTGAGTGAGATGTGATAAACAAGAGATGTCCAAGAGGTGTACATTGAACACATGGAGGGCTTTGTCAGTTATGGCAAATAGTTGAGCTTTTATTTTAATTGTAGTAGTATTCATCCTTTTAAGTGGAGGAGAAATATGATATGATTTAGATTTTATAAAAGGTCACTTTGGTTTCTGTGAGACAAACAGATTTTAAGAGAATACCAATGAAAGAAGGCTATCATTGCAATTGTGGAGACAAGAGATAACAGTTTAGCTAAAAACAGTAGAAGTGGTGAAAAGTGGCCAGATTCAGAATACATTTTGAAGGATAAAGGTGACATATCTTGCTAACGGATAGACTGTGAAGAAGGAGAGATTAGTAGTTTAGCTTTCACAAGACATTAATACCTTCATAATTGCATCTTTTAACTGAGTTTTCTTTCTCTTTGCCTCCTCTCTCTCTCTCACTGAAGAAAAGAATTTTTCTATCTGGGATACCATTTGACCATTCATACCATAATAGGGTGGTATTATAAATTAGTATTAATAATTAAACAAATTTAATCATCAATAAATAATAATAACTTTTAATATAAATTGCATAATATATGTAATGTGAATTAGTATTATGCACACACTCTTTCATCTATTCATAGAATATGTTAATTCTAGTTTTAGGTGCTCAAAATTCAATAAAGAAAATTTTCATGGTTTTTGACAACATGTAGCTCACTGCTTGGTCACACTCAGGGCTAGGCAATTTCCACCCAAACTGTTTGTTTATCACCACCCCCATCATACACACACTCTAGGAAAAGTTAATAGTTACCAGGGGCTTTAACATGCTCAAAACTTTACCTTTGTCATCTTGATTCCTCATAACAACTTTTCAAGGTTAGCATCATTCCATTTTAAAGATGAGTTTCTAACTTGGCAAAGGAAGCAGCAGTACTAAAAGACAACATATATTTTATTTTTATTTATTTTTTCATGTTAAGCACATTTATTTTATCCAGTTCCCATGACAATATTTTTATGTCATTTTCTCTATGGTCAAGTTGCCATTGAGTACTCTGTTATAGGCTACAGTCCATGGGGTCACAAAGAGTCGGACAGGACTGAGTGACTTTGCTTTCTTTCTTTCACTTTCTACTCTCTCTAGAATTGTGCCCCCTTGAGAGCTGGCTGCTTTGGCAGTTCTGAAATCTAATGTCTGTCTCTTAGTAGCTATTCTCTGCCAGGCTTTGTGGACTCTATCCCTGCACCAAGAATTGGCAAACACACCATATAATAGCTGCTGCTGCTGCTGCTGCTAAGTCACTTCAGTAGTGTTCGACTCTGTGTGACCCCATAGACGGCAGCCCAGCAGGCTCCCCTGTCCCTGGGATTCTCCAGGCAAGAATACTGGAATGGGTTGCCATTTCCTTCTCCAATGCATGAAAGTGAAAAGTGAAAGGGAAGTCATTCAGTTGTGTCCGACTCTTCACAACCCCATGGACTGCAGCCTACCAGGCTGCTCTGTCCATGGGATTTTCCAGGCAAGAGTACTGGAGTGAGGTGCCATCACCTTCTCCGCCAGATAATAGCAGCATCAAAAATTGCAACATGCATTTTAATATTAAGCCTTAAGAAGTATAGTGTTAATAGATGGTTAATATAGTTAACATGTTAATATAGTTAATACCTCTGCCTCCTCAGTTAGCCATTGCATGTGTGTGTACTCAGCCGCTTCATTTGTGTCTGACTCTTTGTGACCCTATGGACTGTTGCCTGCCAGGCTCCTCTCTCCATAGGATTCTCTAGACAAAAAAATACTGAAGTGGGTTGTTATGCTCTTTTCCAGGGGATATTCCCAACCCAGGTATTGGACCCGTGTCTTCTGCATATGTTGCATTGAACGTGGATTCTTAACCCACTGAGCCATCTGGTAAACCCCTCAGTTTAGCCAGACTTGTGTTTAAATCCCAGTCAGGCATTTACCACTTATTTAACATTGGACAAGTTATTTAACCTAAGCATAAGTTTCTTCAAATTATAAAATGAGATAAAGATAAGAATAACCTCCCTCTCCCCTTATACTGCTGCTGCTGCTGCTGCTGCTAAGTTGCTTCAGTACTGTCTGACTCTGTGCAACCCCATAGATGGCAGCCCATCAGGCTCCTCTGTCCCTGGGATTCTCCAGGCAAGAATACTGGAGTGGGTTGCCATTTCCTTCTCCAATGCATGCATGTATGGTAAGTCGCTTCAGTCATGTATGACTCTGCGACCCTATGGACAGCAGCCCACCAGGCTCTTCCGTCCACAGGATTCTCCAGGCAATAATACTGGAGTGGGTTGCCATTTCCTTCTCCATCCCCCCTTATAGATTTGCTGTAAATGCTAAATGAGCTAATGTGTGAAGCACTGCAGTTCTTACTCTCACTCTTCCCATTGCCCATCTGAACAATCCTTCAGCTAACAATCATCCTAGTTCCATTCTAAAGTCTGCCTCAGTATGTTTGGCTGTGATAGCTTTCTTTAATTAGATTTTCCCATCTTCCATGATTCACATATATTATTTTATTTTTCAATCATGGACTGAAAAATAAACATTTTTTCCCCAAATGTTCAGCTTTCATTTAATGTTGATTTAGAAGAAGCCAGCATTTGGAGGTTTTTTAATTATGGTACATCTGAGGCATTGTTCACAACAAAAGGAATGTAGGCTTGATTTTCCCTGTCTACAAACTCCATGAAATTACCTTGTTTCTTCAAATGCTTAGTAAAAATCCCTTGACTTTAAGTTATGGCAATTCAGAGATCCAACTGTAATACTTATTACATCTAAAACTTGTTTCTTCTTTTCAATCGTTCTAGCTTCCTAGGATCCCAGAATTTCAGGTTTGGAGGGAACCTTCAGATCATCCAGGCCAATACTCTAATCCGGGAAATCTTAGAAAGTTTTGTGCTTTTGCCTATTTGACTCTCTTTCAGAATAATAAAATTTTTAATAATTAAAATAAATCAGGATGCTTGGGGCTGGTGCACGGGGATGATCCAGAGAGATGATATAGGGTGGGAGATGGGAGGGGGCTTTGGGATTGGGAGCTTGTGTGCACCTGTGGCTGATTCATGTCAATGTATGGCAAAACCAATACAGTATTGTAACACAGAATAAAGTAAAAATAAAATTAAAAAAATAAAAAATAAATAAAATAAATCATATGGTTATAAAGGGAATCAATTGTATTTAAATACAAAAATAATTTAACATAGTAAGAATCTGAGTTTCTTTATTAATAAACTGAAACTTGTAAGGATAAGCATACATAATATTTCAATATGGCTATAAAAAATGTAACATGATTTAAAAGGATCTATGGTTTATATTGGAAGCAAAGTTGAAAATACTGCTAATATTATTGAAACTTTGTTTATAGTCAATACTGAAAGAAATAGTAAGTTATGGTGAGAGGTTAGTACAAATAAAGGTGTATTTTTTCCATCAAAATTTAGGGAAACTAGGTTAAGAAACCTTAGATCTGATATATGAGTTATACCTATATTATTCTTGGCATAGTCCCTTGAAAAATCAAGTAGCATTTGCTTGAATTCCTTCAGTGATGAGTAGGTCATTACCTAATGAGTTGTTCAGGATCTCAGTTAGGCTGTTCTTCCAGGAAGGTGTCATCTATTTTCAAATAGATTCCTACTATCAGCTCCTGTTGTCTCTAGAGCTTCAGAACTAAGTCAGCTTTCTCTTCCAGAGGACAAACTTAGCTTCTAGAAGGTAGTTTCTGTTCTTCTTCCCTTTTTTTTTTTTTTTTCTATTCTCAGTTCAGTTCAGGCACTCAGTCTTGTCTGACTCTTTGTGACCCCATGGATTGCAGCTTAGGTCAGTTTATTTTAAGGTCAATTTATTCTTAGGTATTTTATTATTTTTTGGAATAATAAATGGAATGGTTTCCTTAATTTCTTATTCTGGGCTTTGCTGTTAGTGTATAACAATGTAAGATATTTCTGTGCATTTATTTTGTATCCTGAAACTTTACCAGTTTCACTGATGAGCTCTAGTAGTTTTCTCATTGCATCTTTAGGATTTTCTATGTACAGTATCAGTTCAGTTTGGTTCAGTCACTCAGTCGTATCTGACTTTTGTGACCCCATGAATTGCAGCATGCCAGGCCTCCCTGTCCATCACCAACTCCCTGAGTTCACTCAAACTCATGTGCATCAAGTTGGTGATGCCATCCAGCCATCTCTTCTGTCATCCCCTTCTCCTCCTGTCCCCAATTCCTCCGAGCATCAGAGTCTTTTCCAATGAGTCAACACTTTGCATGAGGTGGT
The DNA here is from genome assembly GCA_917880005.1 of Nanger dama. NCBI lineage: Eukaryota > Metazoa > Chordata > Mammalia > Artiodactyla > Bovidae > Nanger > Nanger dama. Next base: position 2,510,122 of record CAKJTW010000073.1, on the reverse strand, counting down.
CAAAGTACTGGAGTTTCAGCTTTAGCATCATTCTTTCCAAAGAACACCCAGGGCTGATCTCCGTTAGAATGCACTGGTTTGATCTCCTTGCAGGCCAAGGGACTCTCAAGAGTCTTCTCCAACACCACAGTTCAAAAGCATCAATTCTTCAGTGCTCAGTTTTCTTCACAGTCCAACTCTCACATCCATACATGAACACAGGAAAAACCATATCCTTGACTAGACTGAACTTTGTTGAAAAAGTAATGTCTCTGCTTTTCAATATGCTATCTAGGTTGGTCTTAACTCCGAGGAGTAAGCATCTTTTAATTTCATGGCTGCAGTCACCATCTGCAGTGATTTTGGAGGGCCTCAAAATAAAGTCTGACACTGTTTCCACTGTTTCCCCATCTATTTCCCATGAAGTGATGGGATCAGATGCCCTGATCTTTGTTTTCTGAATGTTGAGCTTTAAGCCAGCTTTTTCACTCTCCTCTTTCACTTTCATCAAGAGGCTTTTTAGTTCCTCTTCACTTTCTGCCATAAGGGTATTGTCTATGTATTGTCATCTGCAAACACTGACAATTTGCTTCTTCTTTTTCAATTTGAATTCTTTTTCTTTATTTCTCTGATTGCCATGGTTAGGACTTTCAAATATATGATGAATAATTGTAGTGAGAGTAGACATCCTGGTCTTGTTCTTAATCTTAGAGGAAATACTGTCAGTTTTTCACCGTTGAGAATGATGTTTGCTGAGAGTTTTTCATATATGGTCTTTATTATGTTGAAGTAGGATCCTTTATGCCCACTTTCTGTAGAGATTTTATCATAAATGAGTTTTCCATTTTGTCAAAAGCTTTTTCTGCCTCTGTGGAGATGATTATATGTTTTATTATTCAGTTTGCTAATATAGTGTATCACATTGATTGATTTCCATATATTGATGAATCCTTGCATCCCTGGGATAAACCCTACTTGATCATCATGTATGATTGTTTCAATATCTCATTGAATTCTGTTTGCTAGTATTTCCTTGAGGATCTTTGCATCTCTTCTCATTAGTGATATTCTTTTAGGATTATTTGGTTTTTTTTTTACATTATTAATTTTCTTTCTCATTTTATTAATTTGATTCCTCTCTCTTTTTCTTGATGAGACTGCCTAAAAGTTTTTCAATTTTGTATGTTTCTGGTCTTATCTTTAAGATTTCTTTCCTTCTACAGGCTTTTGGTTCTGTTTGTTCTTTCTCGAGTTGCTTAGGTGTAAGGTTAGATTATTTATTTGGATTTTTTCTTGTTTTTGAAGTAAGATTGTATTATTATAAACTTCTCTCTTAGAACTGCTTTTGCTGCGTCCTATAGGTTTTGAGTCATTGTGTTTTCACTGACATTTGTTCCTAGGGATTTTGTTTGTTTCATTTTTATTTCCTCAGTCACTAATTCTATATTTAGTAGCACACTGCTTAGCCTCCATGTATTTGTGCTTTTACAGTTTTTTTTTTCCCCTCCCTGCAGTTGATTTCTAATTATAGCGTTGTAGTCAGGAAAAAAGTGCTTGATATCATTTCAATTTTCTTAAATAATGGAGGATTGATTTCTGGTACAAGACATGATCTATCTTAGAAAATGTTCCATGTGCACTTGAGAAGAAAGTATATTCTGCTGTTTTCAGATGGAATGTCCTATAAGAATCAATTTGTCCTACTTGGCCTAATGTTTAATTTAAGACCTGTGTTTCCTTATTAATTTGTCTGGATGATCTGTCCATTGGTGTAAGTAGGGTGTTAAAGTCCGCTATTATTGTGTTATTATTGTGATTTCCCACTTCATAGCTGTTAATATCTGTCTTTTATATTGAGGTGTATGTATATTTACAACTTTACATTTTCTTCTTGGATTAATACCTTGATCATCATGTAGTGTCCTTTCTTGTTTCTTGTAACAGTCTTTATTTTTAGGTCTATTTTATCTAATATGACTTTGCTATCCCAGCTTTCTTCTTATTTCCATTTGCATGGTGTGTCTTTCTACACTCTCTCTTCAGTCTATATTTGTCCCTAGGTCTCAAGAGGATCTTTCACAGACAATCTTATTTTTGTGTCCATTCAGACAGTCTATGTATTTGGTTTGAGATTATAATCCATTTACACTTGAGGTAATTTTCAATATGCATGTTTATGCTATCATTTAAAGAAATAATTTGGATTTGTTTTTGTAAGTCTTTCCCCCCTTCCTCTTCTGTTCTCTTTTTTGTGTGTGTTTTGCCTAGAGAAGTTCCTTAATCAATTATTGCAAAGCTGGTTTGGTAGTGCTGAATTCTCTTAAATTTTGCTTGTCTGAAAAGCTTTTGATCTCTCAGTCAAATGTAAATGAGAGCGTTGCTGAGTAGAGTATTCTTGCTTGTAGGTATTTCTTTTCCTTCATTTTATTTATTCATTTATCACTGTGCTAGGTTTTCATTGCTGAATATAGCCTTTCTCTAGTTGCAGTGAGGGGAAGCTACACTTTGTTGCAGTGCACAGGCTTCTCTTTGCAGCAACTTCTCTTATTGTAGAGCATGGGGTCTAACAGCATGGACAGAGCTGTTGTGGTGCATGAGCTTAATTGCTTCATGGTATGTGGAAATCTTCCTAGACCAGGGATTGGACCCATGTACCCTGTATTGGCAGGTGGGTTCTTAACCACTGGAACACCAAGGAAGTCCTCACTTTTATCATTTTATATACATCTTGTCTCTTCTGGTCTGCAAATTTTGCTTCAGATAAAAGAGTTGATAATCTTATAGGAATTCCTCTGTATGTTATTTGTTGGCTTCCCTTGTTGCATTGTTTTATTTTTTTAAATTTATTTATTTTTAATTGGAGGACAATTGTTTTACAGTACTGTGTTGGTTTCTGCCATACATCAGTGTGAATCAGCCATAGGCATACATATGTCCCCTACTTGAACCTTACCCCCACCCATTACCCTATCTTACTTTTCTAGGTGGTAACAAGGCACTGGGTTTGAGCTTTCTGCATCATAAGGCAAATTCCTATGGCTATATATTTTATACATGCTAATGTATATGTTTCAATGATGCTCTCTCAATTTGTCCCACTCTCTCTTACCTGACTGTGTCCACAAGTCTGTTCTCTGTGTCTGTATCTTCACTGATGCCTTCCAAGAAGTTTATCAGTATCATCTTTGTAGATTCCATATATATGTGCTAGCATACAATTTTTTTTCTCTTTCTGACTTACTTCACTTTGTATAATCAGCTCTAGGTTTATTCACTTCATTAAAACTGACTCAAATGACTTATTTTTAATGACGGAGTAATATTAAATTGCATATGTATAGCACAACTTCTTTATCCATTCATCTGAAGATTGACACCTAGGTTGTTGCAGGACCTAGCTACTGTAAAAGTGCTGCATTGAACATTGGGATCCATGTGTCTTTTTCAGCTATGGTTTGCTCATGATATATGTTCAGTTGAAGTTGTTGGATCATATGGCAGTTTTACACTCTGTTTTTTAAAGAATCTCCATACTGTTCTCCATAGTGGTTGTATTAGTTTGCATTCCCACCAACAGAGTAAGAGGGCTCATTTTCTCCACACCCTCTGTAGCATTTATTGTTTGTAGATTTTTGATGATGGCTATTCTTACCAGTGTGAGATGATAACTCATTGTGGTTTTGATTTGTGTTTCTCTAATAATGAGTAAATAAACAAGATGTCAGAGTAGAAGGATGTGCACTCATCTTCTCCTGTGATAACTCCAAAATTGCAAATCACTGCTGAACAATCATTGACAGGAGAATGTTGGATCACACACACACACATACACACACACACACACACACAAGCACACAAGATACTCAAGTCCAAGGGCAAAAGAGAAGCCCGTACAAGATGATAAGATGGGCAAAATCATGTTTAGAATCAAACCCCATGCCTCCCATAGACAATCTGAGGGCTCAAAACAAAACCTTGTGTGCACCAGGATCCAGAGACCCCAAAGAGACTAAGCCAGACTTGCCTTTGTGTATTTGAGTTTCTCCTGTGGAGGCACAGGTCAGCAGTAGCTTGCTGTGGGGACAGGGGCTCTGGTTGCAGCAGACCTGCGTCACCCAGGGTGGAACATAAGCCCTCTTGGAGGAGGTCAGCATTAGCCACAACATAGAGCCACCAAACAGATGACCCGCAAACTGCAGAACAATTATACCAAATAATTTATCGCACTCTTAAGAAAGTTCTAGGACCCACAACAGGGGGATCCAGCAAAGGGAGAGAGAATCTCCAGGGAATTTAAACTTGGAGGTCAATTTAAATTTAAATTAATTACAGAACTTCTACAACACTGGAGAAACAGATTCTTGAAGGGCACAAACAATACTTTGTGTGTAACAGGAACCAGGATAAAGGAGCAGTATACTGACAAGAGACAGAGCCAGACTTGCATGTGAGCCTCCAGGAATGTTTGGTGGAGGCATGGGTCTACACTGGCCTGCTGCAGGGTCAAGGGCACTGAATAAAATAGTGCATGCACAAGTCCTTTTGAAGGAGGTAGTGGCCTGCTTTCAAGCTCAAGGGTGCTGGAATAAAACAGTACATGCACAAGTCCTTTTGAAGGAGGTCACTATTACTGTCATTACCCCTACTATAGTTTGGCATCAAGGCAAACAGCAGGGAGGGAGCACAGCTCCACCCATCAACAGAAATTTGGATTAAAGATTTAGAGTCTGGCCCCACCCATCAGACCCAGACTCAGTTTCCACCACAGTCAGTCTCTCCCATCAGGAATCTTCCATAAACCTTTTATCTTTATCCATCACAATCAGAATGAAAATCACAATCACAGAAAACTAAACTGATCACATGGACCACAGCCTTGTCTGATTCAATGAAACAATGAGCCATGCTGTGCTGGGGCACCCAGGATGTATGACAAAACGTGGATTGTTATGACAAAACGTGGTCCGCTGGAGAAGGGAATGGAAAACCACTTCAGTATCTTGCATTGAGAACCCCATAAACAGTATGAGAAAGCAAAAATATATGACACTGATAGATGAACTCCCCAGGTTGGTATCTGCCCAATATGCTACTGGAGAAGAGTGGAGAAATAACTCCAGAAAGAATGAAGAAACGGAGCCAAAGCAAAAACAACACCCAGCTGTGGATGTGACTGGTGATGGAAACCAGGGATCAAACCCAGGTCTCCCACTTTGCAGGTGCATTCTTTACCAACTGAGCTATCAGGGAAGCCCAAAGTGAAAGTCCCTTAGAATTATCCAGGCCAGAATGCTAGAGTGAGTAGCCTTTCCTTTCTCCAGGGGACCTTCCCAACCCATAGATCAAACCCAGGTCTCCCACATTGCAGGCATATTCTTTACCGGCTTAGTCACAAGGGAACCCCAATAGAGAAGATGTGGTATGTAAGAAAGTGAAAGTGAGAGTCCCTCATTCATGTCCGACTCTTTGTGACCCCATGGACTATAGAGTCCATGGAATTCTCCAGGCCAGAATACTGGAGTGGGTAGCCTTTTCCTTCTCCAAGGTATCTTCCCAACCCAGGGATCAAACCTAGGTCTCCCACATTGCAAGCAGATTCTTTACCATCTGAGCCATAAGGGAATCAGTAAACTAAAATGGACTGGAATGCATGAATTTAATTCAGATGACCATCAATATATACTACTGTGGGCAAGAATCCCTTAGAAGAAATGCTGTAGCCCTCATAGTCAACAAAGATTCTAAAATGCAGCACTTGGGTACAATCTCAAAAATGGCAAAGTGATCTCTGTTCATTCCCAAGGCAAAACATTCAATATCACAGTAATCCAAGTCTATGTCCCTACCACTAATGTCGAAGAAGCTGAAGTTGAATGGTTCTATGAAGACCTGCAAGACCCTCCAGAACTAACAGCAAAAAAAAAAAAAAAAAAAGATGTCCTTTTCATCAGTAAGGACTGGAATGCAAAAGTAGGAAGTCAAGAGATACATGGAGTTAACAAGAAGTTTGGCCTTTGGAGAACAAAATGAAACAGGGCAAAAATAGAGTTTTGCCAAGAAACACACTGGCCATAGCAAACACTCTCTTCCAACAACACAAAAGACTCTACACATGGACATCACCAGATAGTCATTATTAAAATCAGATTGATTATATTCCTTTTAGCCTTAGACAGAGAAGCTATATAAAGTCAGCACAAACAAGATTGGAATATGACTGTGCTTCAGATCATAAACTACTTATTGCAAAATTCAGACTTAAATGTAAGAAAGTAGGGAAAACCACTAGACTATTCAGATATGATTTAAATCAAATCCCTTATGATTATACAGTGGAAGTGACAAATATATTCAAGAGATTAGATCTGATAGACAGAATGCCTGAAAAATTATGGATGGAGGTTCATGACGTTGTACAGGAGACAGTGATCAAAACCATATCCAAGAAAAACGAATGGAAAGAGGCAAAATGGTTGTATAAGGAGGCCTTACAAATAGCTGAGAAAGAAGAGAAGTGAAAGGCAAAGGAGAAAAAGAAAGATACATCCATATGAATTCAAAGTTCCAAAGAGTAGCGAGGAGGGATAGAAATATTAGTCACTGATCAATGCAAAGAAATAGAGGAAAAAATAGAATGGGAAAGACTAGAAATCTCTTCAAGAAAATTAGAGATACCAAGGGATTATTTCATGCAAAGATGGGCACAATAAAGGGCAGAAACAATGTGAACCTAACAGAAGCAGAAGATATTAAGAAGTGGCAAGAATACACAGAAGATTTATACAAAAAGGATCTTGATAATCTAGATAAGCATGATGGAATGATCAGTTACCTAGAGCCAGACATCCTGGAGTCTGAAGTCTGGTGGGCCTTAGGAAGCATAATTATGAGCAAAGCTAGTGGAGTTGATGGGATTCTGGCTGAGCAATTTCAAGTCCTAAAAGATGATGCTGTTAAAGTGCTGCACTCAATGACAGCAAGTTTGGAAGCCTCAGCAGTGGCCCCAGAAGTAGAAAATGTCAGTTTTTATTTCAATCCAAAAGAAAGGCAATGTCAAAGAATATTCAAACTATCACACAATAACACTTACCTCACACACTCCCAAAGTAATGCTCAAAATTCTCAAAGTGAGGCTTCAACAGTATGTGAACTGACAGCTTCCAGATGTTGAAGCTGGGTTTAGAAAGGGCAGAAGAACCAAAGATACAATTGTCAATATCCACTGAGTCATAGGAAAGTGAAAGAGTTCCAGAGAAACACCTACTTATGCTTTATTGACTATGCCAAAGCCTTTGACTTTGTTGATCACAACAGACTTTGGAAAATTGTTTAACAGAAGTGCCAGACCACCTTACTTGCCTCCTGAGAAATCTGTATGTAGGTCAGGAAACAACAGTTAGAACCAGACATGGAACAGTGGACTGATTCCAAATTTGGAAAATATTTCACCAGTGTTATATATTGTCACCCTGCTTATTTAACTTATATGCAAAATACATCAAGTGAAATGCCAGGCTGTATGAAGCACAAACTGGAATCAAGATTGCCAGGAGAAATATCAATAACCTCAGATATGCAGATAATACCATCCTTTTGGCAGAAATTGAAGAGGAACTGAAGAGCTTCTTGATGAAAGTGAAAGAGGAGAATAACACACCAGCTTAAAACTCAACATTCACAACATGAAGATCATGGCATCTGGTTCCACCACTTCATGGCAAATAGATGGAGAAACAAGGGAAACTGTGAGAGACTTTCTTTGCTTGGGCTCCAAAATCACTACAGATGGTGACTGCAGCCATAAAATTAAAAGACAGTTGCTCCTTGGAAGAAAAGTTATCACCAACCTAGACAGCACAGTAAGCAGAGACATTACTTTGCCAAGAAAGGTTCATCTAGTCAAAGCTATGGTTTTTCTAGCAGTCATGTATGGATGTGAGAGTTGGACCATAAAGAAAGCTGAGAGCTGAAGTACTGATGCTTTTGAAGTTTGATGTTGGAGGAGCCTTTTGAGTGTCCCTTGGGTGGCAAGGAGATCAAACCAGTCAATCCTAAAGGAAATCAGTCTTGAATATTCATTGGAAGGGCTGATGCTGAAACTGAAGTTCCAATACTTTGGCCACCTGATGGGAAGAACTGACTCATTTGAAAAGACCCTGATGCTGGAAGAGATTAAGAACAGGAGAGGGGGATGACAGAGGATGAGGTGATTGAATGGCATCACCAGCTTGATGGACATGAGTTTGAACAAGCTCTGGGAGTTGGTAATGGACAAGTTTTCCATGGGGTCATAGAGAGTCGGACATGACTGAGCAAGTGAATCAATTCAACTGAATAATGAGTGATGTTGCACATCTTTGCGTGTGTTTATTAGCCGTCTTTGTGTCTTCTTTGGAGAAATTTCTGTTTAGATCTTCTGCCCAGGTTTTCACTGGGTTGTTTTTCTGGTTTTGAGTTGCATGAGCTGCTTGTACATTTTGAGATTAATTTGAATTTGGTCCTCTTTAAACCGTGAAGGAGGATATTTTTGCCCTTCAATGTTTGGTTTTGTAGGACATTGTACTGATGAGTAGCCATGGGGACAAAAATTCGGAAAAAAGTGAGGCCCAGAATTTTTGAGACTTTAGTTATGGGAATGAGAATTCTCGGTGTGCTGGGGGAACAGAGAAGAATCAGACATAGTATCTGCCACCAAAAACTCCTTGCCTACATAAGGAGATGAGAAAATCCAGATTATTTAGACATATGGGAGTGTTGTCAGTGTATCATTCACTTCAGAATTGAAGGTTGATTTATGTGATAGAAATTATAACTGTTAAAATAAGTTTCCAGAAATGAGAGGTCAGTGATGCTGGTAGTATACATGCTGCTGCCTCTGCTAAGTCGCTTCAGTCGTGTCCGACTCTGTGAGACCCCATAGACGACAGCCCACCAGGCTCCCCTGTCTCTGGGATTCTCCAGGCAAGAATACTGGAGTGGGTTGCCATTTCCTTTTCCAATGCATGAAAGTGAAAAGTGAAAGTGAAGTCGCTCAGTTGTGTCCGACTCCCTAGCGACCCCATGGACTGCCGCCTACCAGGCTCCTCCATCCATGGGATTTTCCAGGCAAGAGTACTGGAGTGGGCTGCCATTGCCTTTTCCAGGTAGTCTATATAGGAAAGTGTAATAGATAAGATTATCTTTTTTTTTGCTTGTCTTGTTTTGAAGGATGGTTACAATTTGAGAAGTAGGAGAGGGGAGATGAAGGGGTCAGGACAAAGTCACTTAATTGTGTTCTTCAGTAGCAATATAAGAATAGTAAAATGTGCATGCATGTACATGTGTGTGCACACATATGCATGTGTGTGCAAGTGATCATGTGCGGCACTGAAAGAATAATTCACTATACCTTGTTCTCATATACACAGACCTAAGAATAACATGTATATGTTTGTGAGGGAGTGTAGAAAGCATGAGAACTGTTGAGAAGAAAAATGCAAATAAAGCATAACTGTTGAAGAGTCTCCTAGTTTTGTCTACAGTGTTCGCCTTCCAAATCTGAGTTTTATTATATGTCTCAACCTAGTGGTCTATCTTGTTCTTTAAGTGCTGTATGATATGTACCAAGGATTTATTATATGAGAATTAGGGCCACCAGGAAGCCTACTTATCTTTCTTCCTGCATTTTATTGGGCAATTTTGGAATACTAAGCTTCAGGATTGAATTTCTATTGGTGAAATTTTCTACTCTGTAGTATATAATAGGAGTACTTTTGGTGGGCAGACTTTCCAGTGTCCTTCAAATTATGCCACATGACTGTTCTGCTCTCAGAACTAACCTGTTTTTTTATGGTTTGTTTGTTTTGCTGTTGTCTTTTTTTTTTGCTATGCTATGCAGCATGTGGGATATTAGTTCTCCAACCAGGGATTGAATATGCGCTCCCTGCACTTGGAAGTGCAAAGTCTGAACTGCTGCATCACCAGGAAGTCTCATAATCTGTTTTCAATACTAAATTATGTTCCACTATTTCCAATGTTATGAAAACTTTCAAGAAATGGGGATGTAATCATTATGTAAAATTGACCTTGCCTCTGTCCGGTGGCATGAGGGTTGAGGTGATTTCCACAAACATAAATGTCCCTACCTACATAGACACCCAGGTTGAGCCAGAACACAGACAGGACCACTCAGCTTCTATTTTCAACCTTGGGCATAAGTCATGTAACTAAAGGTCACTTGATTCAGCCAAAGTTGAATTACTTATGAAGGAGCTACTGTGACAGAGCAGATGGAGGAAAAATATCATCTATTGAACAATTGCTGTGAGCCAGACACATGTTTTAAAATATTTTTTAATGTAGACAATTTTTAAAGACTTCATTGACTTTCTTAAATTTTATTGTTTCTGTTTTATGTTTTGTTTTGTTTTTTTGGCCATGAGGCATTTGGGATCTTAGCTCCCTGACCCAGAATCAAACTCACACCCACTGCATTGGAAGGCAAAATCCTAACCATTGAACCATCAGGGGAGTCCCCTGCCAAACACTTTGCTAAGCAATTTTCATATGTTATCTTGGGTGAGAGCATATTCTTGGCAAGTTTGGTAATGTATCACTAAATTGTGGCCTGAAACAAATCTCTTTTTAGCAGAGGTCCATCTCCGTTGCCCTCCCTACCCAATTTTTCATGCATTGCTAGTTGATATTTAAAGTGTTAGTAGGTTGTGAAATCAATTTATTGAGTCATGGCCAGAAGTTTAAAACAAAGGAATAGGTAGGATAGATGAAGACAAAATTGGCTAGAATTGAAAATAAAAGAAATAAAAGATTAGAGAGAATTACATACAATAAAGATTAATATTCTTTCATGATATTTTCAGTGTGTGTATGTCTACATAAGAAAAATTTGTAACTGAATTTTGGTCCATAAAGTTTGAAAATCACTGATTTAAAGTGGAAATAAAATGTTGCCAGGAGAAATAAAAAAACAATGTTTATAAAATAAAAGTGTGTGTTTTACAAATAATAATATGCTTGTGCATTTCCTTTAAGAATTTAGCACTTCTTTCCGGGTGAGCACATACAGTTCTCACTGCTCACATTTTTTCTATTTAACACAGTAGTGCTGGATATGTATGACTAAAGAGCACTTGAAATATAGCTGCTTTTAATTCATATGTGTTGTAAGTGTAAAATGCATATCAGATTTTGAAGATAAGGCATGAAAAATCTAAAATATCATATTAGTGGTTTATATTAATCATATGTTGAATGTATATTTCATGTATTGGGATAAGTAAAATATATTATTGAAAACAATTTTTCTCTTATTCTTTTTACCGTTTTAAATGTGGCTACTAGAAAATTTGAATTTACATATTACTTACATTATATTTCTTTTTGACAGTACTGGTTTATACAATGAATTATATATATATATATATATGAATGATATGTATGCTCTCATAATTTGATGATTTTCTCTCTTCTTAGTTTATTCAAGTTTCAAGATGATTCTGCTATACAGCAGGGTGATTAGTTATATATATATACATATATATATATATATATATATATATACACACACACACACACATATGCATTTTTTCACATTTTTTCCATTATGGCCTGTCACAGGATATTGAATATAGTTCCTTTTACTATACAATAGCACCTTGTTTACTCATCCCATATATACTAGTTTGTATCTGCTAAATCCAAACTCCCAATATTTCCTTCCCCACACAAAGTTGGTTCTGTATCTGAACATGATCATTATATGTATTCAGTTAAACAACCAAGGTGTTAATGTTTCCCATTCAGTCCTCTTGTAGAAATTTTGCTTTGTTTGGAAACTGTAGAAGTCATTTAGAATTTAACCTGGTCCAATATTTTTGAAATATGGACCTAATTTGAAAACGAAGCTAACTAAACACATACCTCTGAATGTGGGGGAATAAGTTTTCATCCTCTTGGGCAATTTTGTTATTTAGATTGATCCTATATCTCATTCTTATACATTATGAGATTAGTCTTGTCATCGGGACCTAATACAGTAGGAATAATTCCCCTTTCATATGACTGTCCAAAAGGGTATAAAAATGGTTATTTTTTTCCTACCAAGTCTTTTCTCTTTCAACCTAAATAGTTCTATTTCTTGTAATTTTTGCATTTATGTGTTATATTGTTGGTCATTCTCATCCATTTTATAATCCTATGGGATTTTCTATATCCAATTATAGGAAGGTAAGTTTAGTTTTGCGAGTTTAGATCTATTGTTTGCATCTGTTAATTTTTTTGGATCATTTCTATCATCTGATGAATTTATTTTTCATGTATTAACATCATTTGCAGATCTGAATAGCCCCTGGTGCTATTTGTCTCTGTCTCTGCTGCTGCTAAGTCACTTCTGTCATGTCCAACTCTGTGCGACCCCATAGATGGCAGCTCACCAGCCTCCTCTGTCCACAGGATTCTCCAGGTAAGAATACTGAAGTGGGTTGCCATTTTCTTCTCCAGTGCATGCATGCATAATAAGTCGCTTTAGTCATGTCCGACTCTACAGCGCTATGGACAGCAGCCTACCAGGCTCCTCTGTCCACTGGATTCTCCAAGCAAGAATACTGGAGTGGGTTGCCATTTCCTTCTCCACTTTCTGTCTCTAGGATCAGCTAGATGTCTTTGATGCCAAAGGTGCTCTTTTCTCTTCTCCTGAGAGTCCTAGCTAGTGATCTAATGCTCTAAATGATATTGTGAAATTCGCAAGCACTACACTGAAGAGTCCTATTAATTTGATGTTGGGCATCACACAATCCGTAAAATGTTCTTCCTGCCCATCTCACACTCATTCTCACTTTACATCTTGTAGTTTTATTAGTTCAGTTCAATTCAGTCTCTCAGTCGTGTCCGACTCTTTGTGACCCCATGAATCACAGCACGCCAGGCCTCCCTGTTCATCACCATCTCTCGGAGTTCTCTCAGACTCACGTCCATCGAGTCCATGATGCCATCCAGCCATCTCATCCTTGGTCATCCCCTTCTCCTCATGCCCCCAATCCCTCCCAGCATCAGAGTCTTTTCCAATGAGTCAACTCTTCGCATGAGGTGGCCAAAGTACTGGAGCTTCAGCTTTAGCATCATTCCTTCCAAAGAAATCTCAGGGCTGATATCCTTCAGAATGGACTGGTTGGATCTCCTTGCAGTCCAAGGAACTCTCAAGAATCTTCTCCAACACCACAGTTCAAAGCAACAATTCTTCGGTGCTCAGCCTTCTTCACAGTCCAACTCTCACATCCATACATGACCACTGGAAAAACAATAGCCTTGACTAGACGGACCTTAGTTGGCAAAGTGATGTCTCTGCTTTTGAATATACTATCTAGGTTGGTCATAACTTTTCTACCAAGGAGTAAGCGTCTTTTAATTTCATGGCTGCAGTCACCATCTGCAGTGATTTTGAAGCCCCTCAAAATAAAGTCTGACACTGTTTCCACTGTTTCCCCATCTATTTCCATTGAAGTGATGGGACCGGATGCCATGATCTTCGTTTTCTGAATGTTGAGCTTTAAGCCAACTTTTTCACTCTCCTCTTTCCTTTGCATCAAGAGGCTTTTTAGCTCCTCTTCACTTTCTGCCATAAGGGTGGTGTCATCTGCATATCTGAGGTTACTGATATTTCTCCCAGCAATCTTGATTCCAGCTTGTGTTTCTTCCAGCTCAGCGTTTCTCATGATGTACTCTGCATATAAGTTAAATAAGCAGGGTGACAATATACAGCCTTGACGTACTCCTGTTTGTATTTGGAACCAGATTGTTGTTCCATGTCCAGGTCTAACTGTTGCTTCTTGACCTGCATACAGATATCTCAAGAGGCAGGTTAGGTGGCCTGGTATTCCCATCTCTTTCAGAATTTTCCACAGTTTATTGTGATCCACACAAAGGCTTTGGCATAGTCAATAAAGCAGAAATAGATGCTTTTCTGGAACTCTCTTGCTTTTGCATGATCCAGCGGATGTTGGCAATTTGATCTCTGGTTCCTCTGCCTTTTCTAAAACAAGCTTGAACATCAGGGAGTTCATGGTTCATGTATTGCTGAAGCCTGGCTTGGAGAATTTTGAGCATTACTTTACCAGCATGTGAGGTGAGTGCAATTGTACGGTAGTTTGAGCATTCTTTGGCATTGCCTTTCTTTGGAATTGGAATGAAAACTGACCTTTTCCAGTCCTCTGGCAACTGCTGAGTTTTCCAAATTTGCTGGCATATTGAATGCAGCACTTTCATACCATCATCTTTCAGGATTTGAAACAGCTCCACTGGAATTCCATCTCCTCCACTAGCTTTATTCATAGTGATGCTTTCTAAGGCCCACTTAACTTCACATTCCAGGATTTCTGACTCTAGATGAGTGATCACATCATCATGATTATCTGAGTCATGAAGATCTATTTTGTACAGTTCTTCCATGTATTCTTGTGACCTATTCTTAATATCTTCTGCTTCTGTTAGGTTCAGACCATTTCTGTCCTTTATCAAGCGCATCTTTGCATGAAATGTTCCCTTGGTATCTCTAATTTTCTTGAAGAGATCTCCAGTCTTTCCCATTCTGTTGCTTTCCTCTATTTCTTTGCATTGATCCCTGAAGAAGGCTTTCTTATCTCTTCTTGCTATTCTTTGGAACTCTGCATTCAGATGCTTATATCTTTGCTTTTCTCCTTTGCTTTTCACCTCTCTTCTTTTCACAGCTATTTGTAAGGCCTCCCCAGACAGCCATTTTGCTTTTTTGCATTTCTTTTCCATGGGGATTGTCTTGATCCCTGTCTCCTGTACAATGTTCATGAACCTCACTCCGTAGTTCATCAGGCATTCTATCTATCAGATCTAGGCCCTTAAATCTATTTCTCACTTCCGCTGTATAATCATAATATGATAACCCTTATTTTCCTCTCATTTCCATATGAGCAAGTCTTGAATTTCCATGAGCTCTGTTCGACTAGCCAAAATTGTCTTTATGGAGATATCCTGTAACTGGTGGAGACTCTCTTGCAACTTATGGTAACACCAGCTCTCTTAATCATATAAAATATTGCACTAAGCCACAGGTCTTTATTTTCCATATTTATGAGATGAAATTGAAATATAAAATTTGGTAAATCTAAAGTGTGCAGTGTGATAATTTGATACATGTATATATTAAAATTTTATCAAAAGAAGGTTTAGTTAACATCCATGATCTAACATAATAATTATAGTTACTTTGACATGAACATTTAATATATATCATCTTAGCAACTTTCTTGTGTACAACAGAAAACTTTCACTTGTTGATTTGATGCCCATCTCCCAAAGCACCTGCTTAGTTTCTTGAGCATGACTAGAAGGATGATCAAAGAGAAAATTATAGGGTAAATTTCTCCAACTACATCCTCAGTGGACAGTTCTTGCATTGGAAGAGGTATTCTGGGGCATCTCAATGGGAGGGGTGGATTATTAATCAGCTTCAGTCTCTTTCATTGCTTATCTCCTGGTCAATGTCCCTCAAGAACAAGGTCATCAACCCACTATAGCTGCTGGTTGTTTCAATCTGAGAGTTATGGTAGAACTTAGAGGGTTGGTTCCCATGAAATACTTTTCTCAAATGCTTAAAAGTGGACCCTGGGAGGAACAAGATGCCAGAAGAGTAGGTGGATGTGGAATACATCTCTCTACAGAGATACATCAAAAATACACCTTCAGACACAGAAGTGTATGCAGACAACCAGCTGAGAGTGGATAGGAATACCTGACCAGCAGAAAAGAATATGGAAATGTGCAAAACTCAGTAGGATGCAGGGATCCTATCCCCATACCGGGGCAATTGTCTGAGTCAGAGGAGAAACATTTAAGCTGAGAGGGAAGCAGCTGATCTGTGGCAGGATAAATGGATTGAGAATCAGAGAGTCCTTGCCACAGCCATACATACCCTAAATAGCCCAAAGGCTGGGAGCTGGGATTTAGGGATTGTGGAGCAATCCCAGGGCGAGAGCTGCTGTTGATTGCAGAGAGACAGATCAAGGGGATATGAGGGAGGAGACTGTGGTGGGAAAAATCTGTAGAGGAAAGCCAGGCACCCATGGAAATAAGGTGATATGGCTGAATCACATGTAAGGGGTGGAGCCATCACCATAGCCTCTCTCCCCCCACACTCCAGCATGGGCAGCTGCACAATAGAGAGGCTGGCCCATCAAATGCCTGACACACTGTATGACCCCACCCAGGATGCTGCTTTAAGTGACTGATAAACCAGTCTACAGAGTAGGACCCCAGGCGGGGGACGACTCTATGTGCCTGATGTGCTGAACAACAGGGAAGCATGTCAGGCAAGGAAGCCCTTTAAGTTCATGAATTGGGGGAGGGCAGGGCTACAGAGAAAGACTGGCCACAGAGGACTTCTGATCACCAGTTACAAGAGGTTCAAAAAAACTCTGATAGGGCCATAACTACTGTGGCAGAGGCAGCTCATGTCCCTGCACATTGGGGCCACCAGCACACCGCCAAGCCAAGCAGCTGCATTAATTTCAGATTCAACTCTCACTGGGGCAGATTTGCCACAGCCCCCCCAAATATTCTTGCTCCTATGCACACAGGGTCACTTCAGTAGTGTCCAACTCATTGTGACCCTGTGTACTGTGGCCTGCCAGGCTTCTCTTCAGGGAAGGGGTTTCTCCAGGCAAGAATACTGGAGCATATTGGCCAATACTGGTCGCTCTACCCTTCTAGAGCACTATATTTCCTGCTGCCTAGCTGACAACTCTCCTGAGTACCTCATGCTACCAGAACCTCTGTGACTCAAGCAGCTGCACCACCTCCACACTTGGCCCTCACAGGGGCAAACCCAAGGCCTCCAGGGCAGCCTCAGGAGCAAACCTCAGTGGACGACCCTTATCCAGAGGTGGAAATAAAATCACAGTTGAAACCTGGGGATGATGTGAGTAATGAAGAAGACCCAAAACACTCCCACCAGCTGTACAGCTGCAGATTAAATTACACGATCAACTAGGCAGACTCTGTGTCTGAGGAATGCATAAAAGGACATTCAGAGCTCCCACAAAAGAAAACACACTAGTTCTGATAGCTGTGGACATTAGAATCAAGAACACAGAGGAGTAGAAGCAGATTAGAATCTGAGCTGCCCTCAAAGCAGGTCCAAAGATCAGTACAGTGTTAGAGGGCATCCTAAGAATTGTGACTCCCAGTGAGGGAAATGACACTGACATCAGTAAATCAAGAAAAATATTTATTATTCTTATGTTTTGACGTGTTCTATAGATTCTTTTGGGTTTTTTCTTTCTTTTCTTTTTCTCTTTTGTCCCCCCCCGCCCCGTTGTAGTTGTTGATTTTATTGGCACTATGAAATCTAACTAAGCTTTTGAAAAAATTTTTTTCTCAGTCATATTTTTTATTGCTGTTATAAACCTCTGCCTCTGTATCAGGCTTTCACTGAAACCATAATCACAGAAAACTAGTCAATCTAATCACACTAGGACCACAGCCTTGTCTAACTCAATGAAACTAAGCCATGCCCGCAGGGCAACCCAAGATGGACGGGTCATGGTGGAGAGGTCTGACAGAATGTGGTCCAATGGAGAAGGGAATGGCAAACCACTTCAGTATTCTTTCCTTGAGAACCCCATGAACAGTATAAAAAGGCAAAATGATAGGATACTGAAAGAGGAACTACCCAGGTCAGTAGGTGCCCAATATGCTACTGGAGGTAAGTGGAGAAATAACTCCAGAAAGAATGAAGGGATGGAGCCAAAGAAAAAAATACCCAGCTGTGCATGTGACTGGTAATAGAAGCAAGGTCCAATGCTGTAAAAAGCAATATTGCATAGGAACCTGCAATGTCAGGTCCATGAATCAAGGCAAATTGGAAGTGGTCAAAGAGGAGACGGCAAGAGTGAACGTTGACATTGTAGGAATCAGCAAACTAAAATGGGCTGGAAAGGGTGAATTTAACTCAGATGACCATTATATCTACTACTGCAGGCAGGAATCCACCAGAAGAAATAGAGTAGCCATCATCGTCAACAGAAGAGTCTGAAATGCAGTATTTGGATGCAATCTCAAAAATGACAGAAAGATTGGAGTTTCCAAGGCAAACCATTCAATATCACAGTAATACAAGTCTATGCCCCAATCAGTAATGCTGAAGAAGCTGAAGTTGAACAGTTCTATGAAGACCTACAAGACCTTTTAGAACTAACACCCAAAAAAGATGTCCTTTTCATTATAGGGGACTGGAATGCGAAAGTAGGAATTCAAGAAACACCTGGAGTAACACACAAATTTGGCCTTGGAGTACAGAATGAAGCAGGGCAAAGACTAATAGAGTTTTGCCAAGAAAATGCACTGGTCATAGCAAACACCCTCTTCCAACAACACAAGAGAAGACTCTACGCATGGACATCACCAGATGGTCAACACTAATATCAGATTGATTATATTCTTTGCAGCCAAAGATGGAGAAGCTCTATACAGTCAACAAAAACAAGACCAGGAGCTGACTGTGGCTCAGATCATGAACTCCTTATTACCAAATTCAGACTAAAATTGAAGAAAGCAGGGAAAACTTTTAGATCATTCAGATATACCCTAAATCAAATCCCTTATGATTATGCAGTGGAGGTGAGAAATAGATTTAAGGGCCTGGATGTGATAGAGTACCTGATGAACTATGGAATGAGGTTCATGACATTGTACAGGAGACAGAATCAAGATAATCCCCATGGAAAAGAAAGGCAAAGGAGCAAAATGGCTGTCTGGGGAGGCCTTGTAAATAGCTGTGAAAAGAAGAGAGGTGAAAAACAAAGGAGAAAAGGAAAGATATAAGCATCTGAATGCAGAGTTCCAAAGAATAGCAAGAAGAGATAAAAAGGCCTTCTTCAGCGATCAGTGCAAAGAAATAAAGGAAAAGAACAGAATGGGAAAAACTAGAGATCTCTCCAACAAAATTAGAGATACCAAGGGAACATTTCATGCAAAGATGGGCTTGATAAAGGACAGAAACTGTATGAACCTAACAGAAGCAGAAGATATTAAGAAGAGGTGGCAAGAATACACAAAAGAACTCTACAAAAAGAAGCTTCACAACCTGGATAATCATGATGGTGTGATCACTCATTTAGAAACAGACATCTTGGAATGTGAAGTTAAGTTGGCCTTAGAAAGCATCACTATGAAAAAAACTAGTGGAGGTGATGGAATTCCAGTAGAGTTATTTCAAATCCTGAAAGATGATGCTGTGAAAGTGCTGCACCCAATATGCAGCAAATTTGGAAAACTCAGCAGTGGCCAGAGGACTGGAAAAGTCAGTTTTCATTTCAAACCCAAAGAAAGGCAATGCCAAAGAATGCTCAAACTACCACACAATTGCACTCATCTTACACGCTAGTAAAGTAATGCTCAAAATTCTCCAAGCCAGGCTTCAGCAATACATGAACTGTGAACTTCAAGATGTTCAAACTGGTTTTAGAAAAAGCAGAGGAACCAGAGATCAAACTGCCAACATCAGCTGAATCATCAAAAAAGCAACAGAGTTCCAGAAAAACATCTATTTCTGCTTTATTGACTATGCCAAAGCCTTTGACTGTGTGGATCACAATAAACTGTGGAAAATTCTGAAAGAGATGGGAATACCAGGCCACCTAACCTGCCTCTTGAGACATCTGTATGCATGTTAGGAAGCAACAGTTAGAACTGGACATGGAGCAACAGACTAGTTCCAAATAGGAAAAGGAGTATGTTAAGCCTGTAAATTGTCACCCTGCTTATTTAACTTATATGCAGAGTACATCATGAGAAACGCTGGACTGGAAGAAAAACAAGCTGGAATCAAGAATGTCGGGAGAAATATTAATAACCTCAGCTATGCAGATGACACCACCCTTATGGCAGAAAGTGAAGAGGAGCTAAAAAGGCTCTTGATGCAAATGAAAGAGGAGAGTGAAAAAGTTGGCTTAAAGCTCAACATTCAGAAAACGAAGATCATGGCATCCAGTCCCAACACTTCATGGGAAATAGATAGGGAAACAGTGGAAACAGTGTCAGACTTTATTTTTGGGGCTCCAAAATCACTGCAGATGGTGACTGCAGCCATGAAATTAAAAGATGCTTACTCCTTGGAAGAAATGTTATGACCACCCTAGATAGTATATTCAAAAGCAGAGACGTTACTTTGCCGACTAAGGTCCATCTTGTCTAGGCTATGGTTTTTCCTGTGGTCATGTATGGATGTGAGAGTTGGACTGTGAAGAAGGCTAAGTGCCAAAGAATTGATGCTTTTGAACTGTGGTATTGGAGAAGACCTTTGAGAGTCCCTTGGACTGCAGGGAGATCAAACAGTCCATTCTGAAGGAGATCAGCCCTGGGATTTCTTTGGAAGGAATGATGCTAAAGCTGAAGCTCCAGTGCTTTGGCCACCTCATGCGAAGAGTTGACTCATTGGAAAAGACTCTGATGCCTGGAAGGATTGGGGGCAGGAGGAGAAGGGGATGACCGAGGATGAGATGGCTGGATGGCATCACGGACTCAATGAACGTTGAGTCTGAGTGAACTCTGGGAGATGGTAATGGACAAGGAGACCTGGCATGCTACCATTAATGGGGTCGTGAAGTGTCAGACACGACTGAGTGACTGAACTGAATTGAACTAATGGGTGTAATATATATGTGTATATTCAATCACACTTTTTATTGTTGCTATAAACCTCTGCCTCTACGTTGGGGCTTTGCAGTTTTGTGGAGTTTTCCTTTTATTCCTTTTGTATTTCTTCCATTTTCCCCTTTATTTTATAATTTTAATTTTTAAAAAACTATTATATTTTTTCTACATTTATTCCTTTGTTTGCTTTTCCCATTGTTTCCCCCTTGCTGTTAACCTTCATTGTATATACATCTTCTTCATCTACCTGTTTTCACTTTGCATAGGTATTCTTTCTTTTTTTTTTCCTTTCCTCTCAACATATTTGTTAGTTTTATTTTCATTACTTTATTCCACAATTGGCTCCTTGTATTAGTTTTGTTTTTCAGTTTGTGCTTTAGTTAGTTTTGTTCTGGTAGATATGACTGTAATTTTTCTTTGTTCGCTGGTCAAGTTATTGTGCTTTATTTTTCTTGGACTGTTTTGATTTTATTTATGGGTGTGTATATATATGTGTGTGTGTGTGTATTCAGTCACACTTTATTGTTGTTATAAACTTCTGCATCTACATTGGGCTTTTGCAGTTCTGTGTTTTCCTTTTTCTCTCTCTCTCTTTTTTTTTTGCTTCTTCCATTTTTTAAAACTTTTCTCTTTTTTATAAGTTTAACTATTATTTTTTAAAACCCATTATAGGAGTTAGAAAAAGATGGTGGAGGAATAGGATGGAGAGATCACTCTCTCCCTCACTACTTCATCAAAAGAACATTTCAACGCTGAGCAAATTCCACAAAACAACTTCTGAATGCTGGCAGAGGACATCAGGCATCCAGCAAAGCAGATCATTGGCTTCAAAACAGGTAAGAATAAATATAAAAGACAAAAAAGACACAAAGGAGGTAGGGAGGGAGCCCCGTCCCAGGAAGGGAATCCTGTCCCGGGAAGAGACTCTTAAAAAGAGAGGTTTCCAAACAGCCAGGAAACATTCTCACAGCCGAGTCTGGGGCGAGCCTTGGAAGCACAGAGGGCAACATAACAGGAAGGAAAAATAAATAAATAATTAAAACCAACAGATTATAAGCCCAACAGAAAATCCCCAGCGAATAAGCAGCACAAACGCCTGCATCCAACACTAGCAAGTGGGGGTTGGGCAGGGAGGAATGGGACTCGCCAGCAGCAGTGCTTTCTAAGAATTGGGCCGCAGGAGACACAGGCTGCAGGGCTTTTCTCGAGAATCAGGTGGTAACACGGCCAGAATCAGGTCCGCGCATGGCCAGAACGAACTAACTTGGACTAGCAAACCAGACTGTGGGATAACTACCACGTGAAACTCTTGAACATAAGGCACCAACAGGCCCATGCACAGAACAAAGGATGGATTGGAAATAGCCGGCTGCAGACCATCCCCCTCCGGTGACAGGCAGCCAGAGCCTTAAGTGCTGGAAGGGGGCAAACGCAGCTCAAGAAAGACATTACCTACCAAATTGCAAGCAGGTTTCTTTGCTAACTAAGACTTTTGGGGGCACCGGACAGTCATCATCTGCCTGAGAAGGAGCCCCAGCGGTACTCCCAGAAAATTGGTCAGCACAGAAAGGCCAGAAATCACAGCAATTGTGCTCGCCAAACTCCCTAGCTACTTGGACCTGGGAAGGACACAAAGCGCAGGCCCAACCAAATCTGTGCCTCAGAGGGCTTCCTGAGCGCTGAACCTGAGTGGCTTAGGAACGTGGAGGTGCATGAAGCCTAGGGCAGGCCCCAGACGGTTATCCCATGGAGCAACATAGTGAGCGCCGTCAGCAGGGGCAAGCCCAGTGTGGGGTCCATCACTGCCCTCCCTGTGTCAAGATGGAAATCAGACACGGAAGAGACCAGCAAACAGAGGAAGTCAAACGGAGGAAACTGCCTTGGTAGCGACCCCATACAGCCTACAACACCAGAGAAAGGGCCAGATATACCTTTAATATTTTTATGATCAATTTTTTTTAGGGGGTGATGTGGAAGCGTGATTTTTTTCTTTTTAAATAATTCTTTTTAAAATTTTTTTGAATATTTTTTCCTTCTTTTTCATCTTCTTTTTTTAAACTTTCTTAAATTTTTAAGTCCTCTATATCTCTATTTAGTATTTTTATAACCTATTATTACTTTTCAAAAAAAAAAAAACCCACAAATCCTATTTTTAAAGCAAATGTCATATATAGTCTTTTTGTGGTGGAGGTTGTTGTCTCTTAATAATTCCGGTGGCCTTTTTTTTTTTTCCCTTCTTCTTCTTGACATTAATCTTTTATTTTTGAAAATCCAATCTCTATGCCAGATTTTTAATCTTTACATTTTGGTATTCCATTGCCAATTTTGTACATTTAAAAACCTAACCTTCAGTACCCAATTTTACATGAGAGCGAGATTACTGGCTTGACCACTCTCTTCTCCTTTGGGCTCTCTTTTTTCTCCACCAGGTGGCCTCTCTCTCCCTCCCTCCCCCCTCCTCTTCTATACCCAACTTTATGAATCTCTGTGTCCCAGAAGGTGGAGAACACTCAGGGAACTGGTTACTGGCCGGATCTGTATCCCTCCTTTTCATCTCCCTCTTTTATCCTGCTGGCCCCCTCTGTCTACTTCCTCCCTCTCTACCTCCTCCCTCTCCTATTCCCTGTATAAATCTGTGACCACCTCTGAGAGGTCCAAACTGTGGAATGCACACAAGAAAGTGGTTACAGGCTAGCTTGCCCTCTCCTCTTTTGATTCCACCTCATCCCATTCCAGTCACCTCTAACTACCCCCTCCCTCTTCTCTCCTCCAAGTAACTCAGTGATCCTCTAGGGGTGACCCTCAAGGTGGAGAAACCTATCATCTTTAACCTAGATATTTTAACATCAGCACTGTATAGATGGAGAAGTCATGAGGCTATTGTAAAAATAAATCTGAAAACCAGAATCAGGAGGTTTAAGTCCAAATCCTGAGATCATCAGAGAATTTCTGAATACAGGGAACATTATCCAATAGGAGCTCATCAAAAGCCTTCATACCTACACTGAAATCATGCACCACCAAGGGCCAACAAGTTCCAGAGCAAGACATACCACACAAATTCTCCAGCAACACAAGAACACGCCCCTGAGCTTCAATATACAGGCAGCTCAAAATACTCCAAAACCATTGACGTCTCATAACCCATTACTAGACACTTCACAGCACTCCAGAAAGAAGAAATCCAGCTCCACCCACCAGAACTCTAACACAAGCCTCCCTAATCAAGAAATCTTGACAAGCCACTGATATAATCCCACACACAGTGAGGAAGCTCAATAATAAAGAGAACTCCACAAATTTTCAGAATATAGAAAGGCCACCCCAAACGCAGGAATATAACCAAGATGAAGAGACAGAGGAATACCCAGCAGGTAAAGGAACAGGAGACATGCCCACCAAACCAAACAAAAGAGGAAGAGATAGGGAATGTGCCTGAGAAAGAATTCCGAATACTGATAGTGAAAATGATCCAAAATCTTGAAATCAAAATGGAATCACAGATAAATAGCCTGGAGTCAAGGATTGAGAAGATGCAAGAAAGGTTTAACAAGGATCTAGAAGAAATAAAAAAGAGTCAACATTTAATGAACAATGAAATAAATGAGATCAGAAACACTCTGGAGGCAACAAATAGTAGAATAACAGAGGCAGAGATAGGATTAGTGAAATAGAAGATAGAATGGTAGAAAGAAATGAATCAGCAAGGAAAAAGAAAAATGAATTAAAAGAAATGAGGACAACCTCAGAGACTTCCAGGACAATATGAAATGCTCCAACATTCGAATTATAGGAGTCCCAGAAGAAGAAGACAAAAAGAAAGACCATGAGAAAATACTTGAGGAGATAATAGTTGAAAACTTCCCTAAAATGGGGAAGAAAATAATCACCCAAGTCCAAGAAACCCAGAGAGTGCCAAACAGGATAAACCCAAGGTGAAACACCCCAAGACATATATTAATCAAATTAACAAAGACCAAACACAAAGAACAAATATTAAAAGCAGCAAGGGAAAAACAACAAATAACACACAAGGGGGCCTCCATAAGAATAACTGCAGATCTTTCAATAGAAACACTTCAGGCCAGGAGGGAATGGCAAGACATACTTAAAGTGATGAAAGATAATAACCTACAGCCCAGATTGCTGTACCCAGCAAGGATCTCATTCAAATATGAAGGAGAAATCAAAAGCTTTACAGACAAGTAAAAGCTGAGAGAATTCAGCACTACCAAACCAGCTCTCCAACAAATGCTAAAGGATAGAGTTTAAACAGGAAACACAAAAAGGGCGTATAAACCCGAACCCAAAACAATAAAGTAAATGGCAACAGGAGCATACTTATCAATAATTACCTTAAATGTAAATGGGTTGAATGCCCCAACCAAAAGGCAAAGACTGGCTGAATGGATACAAAAACAAGATCCCTATATATGCTGCCTACAAGAGACCCACCTCAAAACAACGGACACATACAGGTTGAAAGTGAAGGGCTGGCAAAAGATATTCCATGCAAATAGAGACCAAAAGAAAGCAGGAGTAGCAATATTCATATCCGATAAAACAGACTTTAAAACTATGGCTGTGAAAAGAAACAAAGGCCACTACATAATGATTAAAGGATCAATCCAAGAAGAAGATATAACAATTATAAATATATATGCACCCAACATAGGAGCACTGCAATGTATAAGACAAATGCAAACAAACATGAAAGGGGAAATTAATAATAACTCAATAATAGTGGGAGAATTTAATACCCCACTCACACCTATGGACAGATCAACTAAACAAAAAATTAATAAAGAAACACAAATGTTAAATGATACAATAGACCAGTTAGACCTAATTTATATCTATAGGACAGTTCACCCCAAAACAATGAATTTCACCTTTTTCTCAAGTGCACAGAAACAATAAAACTCCTAGAGGAGAACATAGGCAAAACACTCTCCGACATAAATCACAGCAGGATCCTCTATGATCCACCTCCCAGTATACTGGAAATAAAAGCAAAAATAAACAAATGGGATCTAATTAAAATTAAAAGCTTCTGCACAACAAAGGAAACTATAAGCAAGGTGAAAAGACAGCCTTCTGAATGGGAGAAAACAATAGCAAATGAAGCAACTGACAAAAACTAATCTCAAAGATATACAAGCAACTTATACAGCTCAACTCCAGAAAAATAAACGACCCAATCAAAAAATGGGCCAAAGAACTAAATAGGCATTTCTCCAAAGAAGACATACAGATGGCTAACAAACACATGAAAAGATGCTCAACATCACTCATTATCAGAGAAATGCAAATCAAGACCACAATGGGGTACCATTTCACAACAGTCAGAATGGCTGCGATCCAAAAGTCTACAAGCAATAAATGCTGGAGAGGATGTGGAGAAAAGGGAACCCTCTTTACACTGTTGGTGGGAATGCAAACTAGTACAGCCACTATGGAAAACAGTGTGGAGATTCCTTAAAAATTGCAAATAGAACTTCCTTATGACCCAGCAATCCCCTGCTGGGCATACACACCGAGGAAACCAGAATTGAAAGAGACACATGTAACCCAATGTTCATTGCAGCACTGTTTATAATTGCCAGGACATGGGAACAACCTAGATGTCCATCAGCAGATGAATGGATAAGAAAGCTGTGGTACATATACACAATGGAGTACTACTCAGCCCTTAAAAAGAATAAATTCGACTCAGTTCTAATGAGATGGATGAAACTGGAGCCGATTATACAGAGTGAAGTAAGCCAGAAAGAAAAACACCAATACAGTATACTGACACATATATATGGAATTTAGAAAGATAGTAATGATGACCCTGTATGTGAGACAACAAAAGAGACAGATGTATAGAACGGACTTTTGGCCTCTGAGGGAAAGGGAGAGGGTGGGATGATTTGGGAGAATGACACTGAAACATGTATACTATCATATAAGTAATGAAGAGCCAGTCTATGTTCAATACAGGATATAGGATGCATGGGGCTGGTGTACGGGATGATCCGGGGAGACTGTGTGGGGTGGGAGGTGGGAGGGGGCTTTGGCATTGGGCGATTGTGGACACATGTGGCTGATTCACGTCAATGTATGGCAAAACCAATACAGTATTGTAAAGTTGAATAAAGTATTTAAAAAAATAAAACCCATTATATTTCTTTTTACTACATTTATTCTTTTGTTTGCCTATCCTACTGTTCTTTTCCTCTTGCAGTTAATCTTTAATACATGAAAGTCTTCTTCATATACCTCCAGTTATCTTTGCATATCTATTCTTTCCTTCTTTTCTTTCTTTCCTTTATTCTCAACATATTTGTTAGTGTTGTTTACATTGCTTTATGCCCCACTTGGCAATTGCTTTAATTTTGTTTTCTAGTTCGTGTTTTTTTTTTTTTTCTTTTCTTAACTGGTAAATATATTTTTTGATTTCCTTTGTTCACTGGATCAGTCTATTGTACTTTATTTTTGTTGGACTGTTGTGACTTTACTCATTGGTGTATATGTACATGTGTATATTCCATTATTTTAATTGTTATTTACCCGATTTTGTAATGACCATTTGTCTGGTGTTCATCTTTGGTTTCTCATTTTTAGATATTTGTCTTAATATCACTTAGTGTCATAAAAACCACTTGCAGAATCTTCATTCCTGATCAAAGATCTAGCCCTGAGCCTTTGGAGTGGGAGCACTAACTCCAAGACCCTAGACTACCAGAAAGCTAACCCTAGAGGATATCAAATAGTGAGAACTCATACAAAGGAAACCACCGTAATACAAGACCCAGCATCATCCAACCACCAATGGCATCTGTGCAAGATGCCTCATCAAAACAACAAGCAAAGAAGAGATACCAGCTCAGTCATCAGCAGACATGATTACCACCACACTCAGCCTTGCCCATCAGAGGAAAAAACAAACAAATAAACAAAAGCTCAGCACAAGTCTCACCCTATAAGAAGCTTATACAAACCACTGGACCAAACATAGAGGATAGAAACCAAAAGGAAGAAAGAATTCAACCTTGAAGCCTGAGTGGGGGGAATAATGAAAAGACAAAGAAGTACTACACAAATGAAGGAAGAAACTAGAAACACAGAAGTCCAAATAAATGAAGGAGAAATAGGCAAGCTACCTGAAAAAGAATTCAGAATAATGATAGTAAAAATGAGCAAAAACCTTGAAAGCAAAATGGAGAAAATGGAAGAATCAATTAACAAAGACCTAGAAGAATTAAAGAATAAATATGCAGAGACAAACAACACAATTACTGAATTTAAAAATACTCTAGAAGGAATCAATAGCAGAATATCTGAAGCAGAAGAATGAATCACTGAGCTGCAAGATAAAATGGTGGAAATAAGTTCTGAAGAGCAGAATAAAGTAAAAAGAATGAAAAGAACTGAGTATAGCCTCAGAGACCTCTGGGACAATATCAAACGCACCAACATTTTAATTTCAATGGTCTCAGAAGAAGAGAAAGAGAAAGGGTATAAGATAACTTTTGAACAGATTGGAGTTGAAAATTCCTCCAAAGTGGAAAAGGAAATAGTCAATCAAATCCAAGAGGCACAAAGAGTCCCATACAGGATAAACCCAAAGAGAAACACACCAAGACACATACTAATAAAGCCAACAAAAACTAAACACAAAGAAAGAATATTAAAAGGAACAAGTAACGTCCAAGGGAAACCCCAGCTGATCTTTCAGCAGAAACTCTGCAGGGCAGAAGGGAATAGCAGGATATACTTAAAATACTGAGAGGGAAAAATCTACAACCATGATTATTGCACCCAACAAGATCTCATTCAAAACTGAAGTAGAAGTAAAAGGTTTTCAGACAAGCAAAAATTAAGAGAATTCAGTACCACCAAACCAGCTTTACCACAAATGTTAAAGGGACTTATGAAGTCAAGAAATACAAGATAAGAAAAAAATCATCTAAAAAGTCAACCCCACACAATTAAGAAAATGGCAATGGGAGCATATATATCAATACTTACTTTAAATGTAAATGGATTAAATGCTCCAACCAAAAGGCACAGACTGGCTGAATGGATAAAACAACAAGACCCATATATATGCTGTCTGCAAGAAACCCACTTCAGACCTAAAGACACATATAGACTGAAAGTGAGAGGGTGGAAAAATATATTCCATGCAAATGGGGAGCAAAAGAAAGCTGGAGTAGCAATCCTCATATAAGAAAAATAGGCCTTAAAATAAAGAATATTACAAGAGATAATGAAGGGCACTGAATAATGATCATGGGGTTAATTCAAGAGGAAGACATGACAATTGTAATTATATATGCACCTAACATAGGAGCACCTCAATACATAAGACAACACTAACAGAACTAAAAGGAGAAATCGACAGTAACATAATAATAATAGACTTTAATAACACCCAGCTCACACCAATGGACAGATCAACAAAACAAAATTAATAAGGAAACACGAGTCTTAAGTGACACATTAGGTGAGATGGCTGTTATTGATATCTTCAGGACATTCCATCCCAATGCAGAAGAATATACCTTCTTCTCAAGTGCACATGGAACATTCTCCAGGATAGACCATATCTTGGGTCACAAATCAAACATCAGTAAATTTAAGAAAATTGAAATCGTATCAAGCATCTTCTTTGACCACAATGCTGTGACATTAGATATAAATTACAAGGAAAAAAAAACTACAAGAAACACAAACACATGGAGATTAAACATCACATTTCTAAGGAACAAACATGTTGCTGAAGAAATCAAAAGGAAAATCAAAAAATTTCTAGACATAAATGACAATGAAAACATGGCAACTCAAAACCTATTGAATGCAGCAAATGCAGTTCTAAGAGGGAAGTTTATACTAGTACAATCCTACCTGAAGAAACAAGTTTAA
Source organism: Nanger dama (assembly GCA_917880005.1). Lineage (NCBI taxonomy): Eukaryota > Metazoa > Chordata > Mammalia > Artiodactyla > Bovidae > Nanger > Nanger dama. The sequence continues at coordinate 2,480,554 of CAKJTW010000073.1, read as the reverse complement.
AAAAATCAAATAGACAACCTAGTTTTACACCTAAAATAAATGAAAAAAAAAAGAACAACAAAAAGCCCAAAAATTAGTAGAAAGAAGAAATCGTAAAGATCTGAGCAGATATAAATGAAAAAGAAATGAAAGAAACAATAGTAAATATTAATAGAACTAAAAGCTAGTTCTTTGAGAATATAAACAGAATTGACAAATATTAGCCAGACTCATTAAGAAAAAGAGAGAAGAATCAACTTAGTAAAATTAGAAATTGAAAATGAGAGGTTAAAACAGACAATGCAGAAATACAAAATAATATGAGACCATTATTAACAACTATATAGCAATAAAATGGAACCTGGAAGAAATGGACAGATACTTAGAAAAATTAAATCTTCCAAGACTGAATGAGGAAGAAATAGATATTATGAATAACCCAATTACAAGCACTGAAATTGAAGCTGTGATTTAAAAAAAAAAGTCTCCACCAAAACAAAAGCCCAGGACCAGATGGCTTCACAGGAGAATACTATCATACATTTACAGAAGAGCTAATGCTTATCCTTCTGAAACTCTTTCAAAAAATTGCAGAGGAAGGAATACTTCCAAACTCATTCTATAAGGCCACCATCACCCTGATAACAAAACCAAAACAACACAAAGAAGAAAACTACAGGCCAACATCATTGCTGAACATAGATGCAAAAATACTCAACAAAATTTTAGCAAACAGAATTCAGCAACACATCAAAAGCTCATGCACCGTGATCAAGTTGTGTTTATTCCAGGAATGCAAGGATTCTTCAGTATACACAAATCAATCAGTGTGGTACACCATATTAACAAATTGAAAGATAAAAACCATATGATCATCTCAATAGATGCAGAAAAAGCCTTTAACAAAATTCAGCACCCGTTTATGACTAAAACTCTTCATTGGGCATAGAAGGAATCTACCTCAACATAGTAAAGGCCATATATGATAAGCCTACAGTAAACATTATTCTCAATGGTGAGAAACTTAGGGGGATCACTAAGATCAGGAACAAGACAAGAGTGTGTGGGGCCCTAAATGGGAAACCTTAAAAACAAAGGGGCTAGCTTTGCAGTCAAAAACTTAAGATGGCGCCTGGCGGAAGAGATGGGGGCATGGTCTCTGTTGTTTGTCAAAGTTTTTGATTGGCTCTCTTGATTTCCGTGCATGTAAACAGAGCGTGATCTCCATAGACTCCTGTTGTAATGAAGTCACATGACGATCTGACCTTTAACGTGGTTGGTGCAACTATGGGAAGTCCCACCTAAACCCCCTGCTTGCTTATATAAGCTGAGAGTTTGCAGCAATAAAGCAGAACTGCTTAGACGGAACCCCTGTCGCATCTGATTGTCTCTTGCTCGCCGAGGGGCTGGGTTGGTGGACAGCAGGCTCACCTCTCCTTGGGACCCCTCAGCTTTGCTGAGGGAAGTTCCACTGCCTCTACTCTTTCTGCAGAGCACCCCCCACAAGAGTGTTCCCTTTCACCACCATTATTCAACATAGTTCTGGAAGTCCTAGCTACAGCAATCATAGACTAAAAAGAAACAAAAGGAATCCAGGTCAGAAAAGAAGGAGTACAGTCTCACAGTTTGGAGATGACATAATACTGTACATGGAAAATCTTTAAGATAGTATCAGAAAATTACTAGAGTTAATAGTGAATTTAGAAAGGTTACAGGATACAAAATCAACACATAGAAATCACTTGCATTTCTATATACTAACAATGAAAAATCAGAAAGAGAAATTAAGGAATCAATCCCATTCACCACTGTGACAAAGGAATTTAATGAAATTAAATTATTATTATTATTATTAAGTTATTTTAAGAAATAACTTCAGAAAGAATGAAGGGATGGAGCCAAAGCAAAAACAATACCCAGTTGTGGATATGACCGGTGATAGAAGCAAGATCCGATGCTGTAAAGAGCAGTATTGCATAGGAACCTACAATGTCGGGTCCATGAATCAAGGCAAATTGGAAGTGGTCAAACAAGAGACGGCAAGAGTGAATGTCAACATTCTAGGAATCAGCGAATTAAAATGGACTGGAATAGGTAAATTTAACTCAGATGACCATTATATCTACTATTGCAGGCAGAAATCCCTCAGAAGAAATGGAGTAGCCATCATGGTCAACAAAAGAGTCCGAAATGCAGTCTTTGGATGCAATCTCAAAAATGACAGAATGATCTCTGTTTGTCTCCAAGGGAATCCATTCAATATCACAGTTATCCAAGTCTATGCCCCAAACAGTAATGCTGAAGAAGCTGAAGTTGAACGGTTTTATGAAGACCTACAAGACCTTTTAGAACTAACACCCAAAAAAGGTGTCCTTTTCATTATAGGGGACTGGAATGCAAAAGTAGGAAGTCAAGAAACACCTGGAGTAACAGGCAAATTTGGCCTTGAATGCGGAGTGAAGCAGGGCAAAGACTAACAGAGTTTTGCCAAGAACATGCACTGGTCACAGCAAACACCTTCTTCCAACAACACAAGAGAAGACTCTACACATGGACATCGCCAGATGGTCAACACCAAAATCAGATTGATTATATTCTCTGCAGACAAAGATGGAGAGGCTCTATACAGTCAACAAAAACAAGACCAGGAGCTGACTGTGGCTCAGATCATGAACTCCTTGTTACCAAATTCAGACTCAAATTGAAGAAAGTAGAGAAAACCTCTAGACCATTCAAGTATGACCTAAATCAAATCCCATAAGATTATACAGTGGAAGTGAGAAATAGATTTAAGGGCCTAGATCTGATAGATAGAATGCCTGATGAACTATGGAATGAGGTTTGTAACATTGTACAGGAGACAGGGACCAAGGCCATCCCCATGGAAGAGAAATGCAAAAAGCAAAATATCTGTCTGAGGTGGCTTTACAAATAGCTTTGAAAAGAAGAGAGGTGAAAAGCAAAAGAGAAAAGGAAAGATATAAGCATCTGAATGCAGAGTTCCAAAGAATAGCAAGAAGAGATAAGAAAGCCTTCTTAAGTGATCAATGCAAAGAAACAGAGGTAAAAACAGATTGGGAAAGATTGGAGATCTCTTCAATAAAATTAGAGATACCAAGGGAATATTTCATGCAAAGATGGGCTCGATAAAGGACAGAAATGGTATGGACCTAACAGTAGCAGAAGATATTAAGAAGAGGTGGCAAGAATACATGGTAGAACTATACAAAAAGATCTTCATGACTCAGATAATCATGATGATGTGATCATTAATCTAGAGCCAGACATCTTAGAATGTGAAGTCAAGTGGGCCTTAGAAACCATCACTACGAACAAAACTAGTGGAGGTGATGGAATTCCAGTTGAGCTGTTTCAAATCCTGAAAGATGATGCTGTGAAAGTGCTGCACTCAATATGCCAGCAAATGTGGAAAACTCAGCAGTGGCCACAGGACTGGAAAAGTCAGTTTTCATTCCAATTCCAAAGAAAGGCAATGCCAAAGAATTCTCAAACTACCACAAAATGCACTCATCTCACATGCTAGTGAAGTAATGCTCAAAATTCTCCAAGCCAGGCTTCAGCAATACATGAACTGTGAACTCCCTGATGTTCAAGCTGGTTTTAGAAAAGGCAGAGGAACCAGAGATCAAATTGTCAACATCCACTGGATCATGCAAAAAGCAAGAGAGTTCCAGAAAAACATTTATTTCTGCTTTATTGACTATGCCAAAGCCTTTGACTGTGTGGATCACAATAAACTGTGGAACATTCTGAAAGAGATGGGAATACCAGACCACCTGACCTGCCTCTTGAGAAATCTGTATGCAGGTCAGGAAGCAACAGTTAGAACTGGACATGGAACAACAGACTGGCTCCAAATAGGAAAAGGAGTTCGCCAAGGCTGTATATTGTCACCCTGCTCATTTAACTTATACACAGAGTACATCATGAGAAATGCTGGACTGGAAGAAACACATGCTGGAATCAAGATTGCCAGGAGAAATAACAGTAACCTCAGATATGCAGATGATATCACCCTTATGGCAGAAAGTGAAGAGGGAGCTATAAAGCCTCTTGATGAAAGTGAAAGAGGAGAGCGAAAAAGTTGGCTTAAAGCTTAATGTTCAGAAAACGAAGGTCATGGCATCCGGTCCCGTCACTTCATGGGAATTAGATGTGGAAACAGTGGAAACAGTGTCAGACTTTTTTTTTGGGGGATTCCAAAATCACTGCAGATGGTGACTGCAGCCATAAAATTAAAAGATGCTTACTCATTGGAAGAAAAGTTATGACCACCCTAGATATTATATTCAAAAGCAGAGACATTACTTTGCTGACTAAGGTCCATCTAGTCAAGGCTATGGTTTTTCCTGTGGTCATGTATGGATGTGAGAGTTGGACTGTGAAGAAGTCTGAGCACTGAAGAATTGATGCTTTTGAACTGTGGTGTTGGAGAAGACTCTTGAGAGTCCCTTGGACTGCACGGAAATCCAACCAATCCATTTTGAAGGAGATCAGCCCTGGGTTTTCTTTGGAAGGAATGATGCTGAAGCTGAAACTCTATTACTTTGGCCACTTCCTGCAAAGAGTTGACTCATTGGAAAAGACTCTGATGCTGGGAAGGATTGGAGGTAAGAGGAGTAAGGGACGACAGAGGATGAGATGGCTGGATGGCATCACGGACTTGATGAACGTGAGTTTGAGTGAACTCCGGGAAATGATGATGTACAGGGAGGCCTGGTGTGCTGCCATTCATGGGGTGGCAAAGAGGTGGACACGAATAAGTGACTGAACTGAACTGAAACTTACCTGAGGAGACAAATGGGGACGACCGAGGATGAGATGGCAGGATGACATCACTGACTCAATGGATGTGAGTCTGAGTGAACTCTGGGAGTTGGTGATGGACAGGCAGACCTGATGTGTTGTGATTTATGGGGTCACAAAGAGTTGGACACGACTGAGCGACTGAACTCAACTGAACTGAACTGAAAGAGACAAAAGAATTGTACGCAAAAAGTTATAAGATGCTGATTAAAGAAATCAAAGAAAACAAACAGATTGACAGATATCTCATGTTCCTGTGTAGGAAGAATTAATATAGTGAAAATGACTATACTACCAAATGCAATCTACAGATTCAGTGTTTTCCCTATCAAATTTCCAAAGGCATTTTTCACAGAAGTAGAACAGAACATTTCACAATTCATATGGAAACACAAAATACTTCAAATAACCAAAGCAGTCCTGAGAAAAGAATGGAGCTGGAGAAATCAACATTCCTGACTTCACATTATACTACAAAGCTACAGTCATCAGGACCGCATCGTATCGGCATAAACACAGAAATAACGACCAATGGAACAAGACAAAAGCCCCCAAAAAATCCCATGCATCTATGGGTACCTTATTTTTCACAAAGGAGGCAAGAATATTCAATGGGGCAAAGATAGCCTCTTCAATAAATGGTGCTGGGAAAACTGGATGTCTACATGTAAAAATGAAATTAGGACACTTCCTAACACCATACAAAAATATAAACTCAAAAAGGATTAAAGACCTAAATGTAAGACCAGAACCTATAAAACTCTTAGAGGAAAACATAGGGAGAACACTTGATGACATAAGTCAAGCAAGATCCTCTATGACCCACCTCCTAGAGTAACAGACATAAAAACAAAAGTAAACAAGTGGGACCTGATTAAATTTAAAAGCTTTTGCACAGCAAAGGAAACTATGAGCAATTAGAAAAGACAGCCCTCAGAATGGGAGAAAATAATAGCAACTGAAATAACTGACAAAGGATGTTTCTAAAATATGCAAGCAGTGCATACAAATCAATAACAGAAAAGAAACAACCCCATCAAAGAGTGGGGAAAAGACCTAAACAGACATTTTTCCAAAGAAGACATACAGATGCCTAACAAACACATGGAAAGATGCTCAACATCACTCATTATCAGAGAAATGCAAATCAAAACCACAATAAGGTACCATTCTCAGAGGTTAAAGTGTCTGCCTCTAATGCAGGAGACCCGGGTTCGATCCCTGGGTCAGGAAGATCCCCTGGAGAAGGAAATGGCAATCCACTCCAGTATTCTTTCCTGGAGAATCCCATGGACAGAGAAGACTAGTAGGTTACAGTCCACGGGGTCGCAAAGAGTCGGACACGACTGAACAACTTCACCTTCACCTTCTCGCCAGTCAGAATAGCTGCTATCCAAAAGTCTACAAGCAATAAATGCTGGAGAGGGTGTGGAGAAAAGGGAACTCTCTTAGACTGTTGGTCGGAATGCAAACTAGCATAGCCAGTATGGAGAACAGTGTGGAGATTCTTTAAAAAAACTGGAAATAGAGGAAATAGAAGTGCCTTATGACCTAGCAATCCCACTGCTGGGCATACATACTGAGGAAACCAGAATTGAAAGAGACGTGTACCCCAATGTTCATCACAGCACTGTTTATAATAGCCAGGGCATGGAAGCAACGTAGATGTTCATCAGCAGGTGAATGGATAAGAAAGCTGTGGAACATATACACAATGGAGTATTACTCAGCCATTAAAAAGAATACATTTGAATCAGCTCCTTTTTTTAAATATAAATTTATTTATTTTAATTGGAGGTTAATTACTTTACAATATTCTATTGGGTTTGCCATACATTAACATGAATCGACCACAAGTATACATGTGTTCCCCATCCTGAACCCCACTCCCTCCTCCTTCCCTATACTATCCCTCTGAATCATCCCATTGCACCAGCCCCAAGCATCCAGTAACATGCATCAAACCTGGACTGGCATTGAATCAGTTCTAATGAGGTGGATGAAACCGGATCCTACTATACAGAGTGAAGTAAGCCAGAAAGAAAAACACCAATACAGTATACTAATGAATATATATGGAATTTAGAAAGATGGTAATGATAGCCCTGTATGAGAGACAGCAAAAGAGACACAGATGTATAGAACAGTCTTTTGGGCTCTGTGGGAGAGGGAGAAGGTGGGATGATTGGGGAAAATGGCATTGAAACATTTATAATATCATATAAAAAATGAATTGCCAGTCCAGGGTCAATGCAGGATACAGGATGTTTGGGGCTGGTGCACTGGGATGACCCAGAGGGATGGTATGGGGAGGGAGGTGGGAGGGGGTTCAGGATAGGAAACATGTGTACACCCGTGGCAGATTCATGTTGATGTATGGCAAAACTAATACAATATTGTAATTAGCCTCCAATTAAAATAAAAAATAAATAAAAACTAGGAATAAAACCACTATATGACCCAGCAATCCCACTCCTCGGCATATATCATGAGGAAACCAGGGTTGAAAAAGACACATGTATCCCGTTGTTCACTGAAGCACTATTTACAATATCTAGAACATGAAAGCAACCTGGATGCCCATTGACTGATGAATGGATAAAGAAGTTGTGGTACATATACACAATGGAATATTCACTTCAGTTCAGTTCAGTAGCTCAATTCTGTCCGACTGTTTGCAACCCCATGAACCACAGCACGCCAGAACTCCCTGTCCATCACCAACTCCCAGAGTCCACCCAATTCCATATCCATTATGCTGGTGATGTCATCCAACCATCTCATCCTCTGTCGTCCCCTTCTCCTCCTGCCCCCAGTCCCTCCCAGCATCAAAGTCTTTTCCAATGAGTCAACTCTTCGCATGAGGTGGCCAAAGTACTGGAGTGTCAGCTTTAGCATCATTCCTTCCAAAGAACACCCAGGACTGATCTCCTTCAGAATGGACTGGTTGGATCTCCTTGCAATCCAAGGGACTCTCAAGAGTCTTCTCCAACACCACAGTTCAAAAGCATCAGTTCTTTGGTGCTCAGCTTTCTTCACAGTCTGACTCTCACATCCATACGTGACTACTGGAAAAACCATAGCCTTGACTAGACGGACCTTTGTTGGCAAAGTAATGTCTCTACTTTTCAATATACTGTCTAGTTTGATCATAACTTTCCTTACAAGGAGTAAAGTGAAGTGAAAGTGAAGTCGCTCAGTCATGTCCGACTGTTTGTGACCCCATGGACTGTAGCCTATCAGGCTCCTCTTTCCATGGGATTTTCCAGGCAAGAGTGCTGGCGTGGATTGCCATTTCCTTCTCCAGGGGATCTTCCCAACCCAGGAATCGAACCCAGGTCTCCCGCATTGCAGGCAGACGTCTTACCGTCTGAGCCACCAGGAAGCCAAGGAGTAAGCGTCTTTTAATTTCATGGCTGCAATCACCATCTGCAGTGATTTTGGAACCCAAAAAATAAAGTCTGACACTGTTTCCACTGTTTTTCCATCTATTTGCAATTAAGTGATGGGACCAGATGTCATGATCTTAGTTTTCTGAATGTTAGGCTTTAAGCAAACTTTTTCATTCTCCTCTTTCACTTTCATCAAGAGAGGCTCTTTAGTTCTTCTTCACTTTCTGCCATAAGGGTGGTGTCATCTGCATATCTGACGTTATTGCTATTTCTCCCAGCAATGTTGATTCCAGCTTGTGCTTCTTCCAGCCCAGTATAAGTTAAATAAGCAGGGTGACAGTACACAGCCTTGATGTACTCCTTTGCCTATTTGGAATCAGTTTGTTGTTCCATGTCAAGTTTTAACTGTTGCTTCCTGGCCTGCATATAGTTTTCTCAAGAGGTAGGTCAGGTGGTCTGGTATTCCCATCTCAGCCATAAAAAGGAATGCGCTTGAGTCAGTTCTGATGAGGTGGATGTACCTAGAACCTATTATACAGAGTGAAGTGAGTCAGAAAGAGAAAGATAAATATCATATTCTAATGCACATATATGGAATCTAGAAAAATGGTCTGAAGAATTTATTTACAGGGCAGCAATGCAGAAACAGACATAGAAAATTGACTTATGGACATGGGAAGAGGGGAGGAGAGGGTGAGATATATGGAAAGAGTAACATGGAAACTTACATTACCATATGTAAAATATATAGCCAGCAGAAATTTGCTTTATGGCTCAGGAAACTCAAACAGGGTCTATATATCAACCTAGAGGGGTGGTATTGGGAGGGAGATGGGTGGGAGGTTGAAAAGGGAGGGAATATATGTATTCCTATGGCTGATTCATGTTGAGTTTTGACAGAAAACAACAAAATTCTGTAAAGGAATTATCCTTGAATATTTAAAAAAAAAAAAAAACTAAACAATTAAAGAAGTAAAAAAAAAAGCAAAACCAGACTTATTAGGCAAATTATCTTTAGATTGACCCAGACTGGCTTAGAAAGAGCATAGTTCTTGATCCTGTGAAATATGATATTATGATGTATTTTTCAGATGGCATGGAGTTTCTCCAAAATAGGTTAAGTATACAACCGGAATAAGGCCCAAATAATTGTAACATGATTATATAGAGACAAGTGCTAAGGGAATATCCAGGGTGAGTCAAGGGCTGAAGTCAGAAATCTAGAAGAAGAGTTGAAAGTGATTATACTTATTTTAAAAATTATTAAGTGACCCTTATTTCTCAAATTTGTGCTAAACACTTTGTATAATCTTATTTTGGGCTTCCTTGGTAGCTCAATTGGTAAAGAATCTACCTGTAATTTAGGAGACCTGGTTAAATTCCTGGGTCTGGAAGATCCACTGGAGAAGGGTTAGGCTACCCATTCTAGTATTCTTGGGCTTCCCTGGTGCCTTAGCTGGTAAAGAATCCACTTGCAATTCGGGAGACCTGGGTCAACCCCAGGAGAGATCCTGGAGGGATTGGGGTTAGGAAGATCTCCTGGAGAAGGGAAAAGCTACTCACTCCAAAGTCCATGGGGTTACAAAGGGTCAAACATGACTGAGGGACTTTCACTTTCACTTTGTTCTCACAGCAATCTTATAGTGTGAGTGGTATTTCTCCATTTTACATATGTAGTATCTAAAATTCTCAGAAATGAAGTTATTTACTCAAGGTTGCATAGCCAGTAGGAGGTTGAGCTGGAATTTTTGTCTCATTGTGAATGGATCCAAAGTCCTTGGTCTTTGTATTACACAACACTGCCTCCCAGGGGAGTGGCAAGGTTTAATATAAGAAAACAAAATATTTGAACAAGAAATGAGAGCCTATAGGAATATTTCAAGTTATAGAGATGAATGCTGAGCAGATTTTCTGGAATTTCAAGGGTGGAAGAAACTTCATTTAAGGCTCCTCTTCTCTTATTTGGAGTGGAATATATGAGGAGTATAAAGGCATCAGTTGATGCTACTTCCTGATGTCCCTTCTCTTTAAGAATTGAGACCAGGCTATGGTATGGAATGAAAGTTAAAAGGTCATAAGAAGTCCAGAATAAGGATAATCTAGTAGGTCTAGTTTGAAATATTGTGCTATCTCTGATGAGAGTTGGAACACATACTACTTTAGCATCACTATTAAAGTTCTTTCTCTAGCTCTGTAAGCCCTTCATAGGGCACAGTAGTAGATAGAGACTCTCAGACTCTGACTGCTACATGTGCTCCTCCCTCTTCCAATAGTGTTTTAACAAGGTAGGGTGACTGAAGTTTCTTCCTGGCCTAATTCTCACTTACTGTCCCTCCTTTCACCACCATAGAGCTTGCTTCATTTCTCCAAGATATATAATTAAGGAACATGAAGAATATTCACCCTTTTTCTGACATGTTAGGCTTTTGGTCTTTGAAGGTGGTAATCATACTGCCTATGGGGCCTGTCTTTCCTAGAATAAGCCATTTTTGTTCCTTTAACTCTTACAACTTAAGTTGTACTTCTTTCTACTTTCTCAGGATAAACTCAAATTTGCCAATGTTTTTCATAAGTGAAGTGTCAATAATTAATTGTAGGGCACCACTTGTCCAAAGTAGATGTTTATCCAAAGCATCCACTTATCCAAAGCAGAAAAATATAGTTTCTTGTTTTCCTGTTTGAGAGTTTGCATATGCCATCTTTTTTTTTTTTTTCGAAGTAAGCCCCTTCTGTAATGTGGCTTCTCTACATCCTTTTACCAGTTCCTGCCTCAGTTCAACATTCTGCCAAGACCTAACCAGTAAACTAAACTTAGTTCTCTTTAGATAAGAAACCACTTTTTTTCCATAACTCCTGTCTTCTTAGTTAATCAGGCCCAAAGATATCCCACTGGCCAGGAGAAACTACTTCAAGTCCATTCCATAAGATGAGACAAAGCCTGCGAAAGAAAAGCATGGGGAAAAGAGCATGGCAATTATAAAAACTGGGAGAAGGAAAGAGAGAGATGATATGATTAGAATATTTGAACCAAAAAGTGAGAATAAGAAAAGGAGAAAGAGAAAAAGAAGGAAGGAAAGAGAAGTAAAATGGACTTGAATTGGGTGTTTTTGACAGTGCTAAGGTAGAACAGATTGTCCCTGGTAAAGCTGAAACATTGGGCTCTGGCCAAATGGTTCCATCCTAGTGACCTTTAGATAGATAACTGTGTCTGCTTGGCACAGACCAAACTGGTAAATAAATAAGTAAATTTAAACACAAAAAATGTCATGAGGAAAAACAAGCCAGTAACGGGAAGCTGATCAAAGGGCCCCTGTCCCTCATTATGGCCTGCAGGCAGCTTGCTGTTCCAACCTGCAGCTCACCTTTTCCCCGCCCCAGCTTCTTAGGAAGAAGTGGGGCATGAATGATAATGCAGCCTGATAACTCCAGAACTTCCCCTTTTCCCTGCCACCAGCAAAATTCAATGAAACATAAAAAGGAAATTAGAAGGTCTGGTGAGGAGATGACCTCAGGAAAAGAGGGGAAAAAATAGGCTCTAGTCAATAATTGCTATGGTGTCAAACCATAGAGTCTCGTGTGTTTCCAAAATGGCAGAGGATGTTAGAGTGACAGAAAAACCCTGTGATTACTGAATTTTCCCTTATTTCTTTTTAAGTCTCCCTGGTGAGTGCTTGCATTTGCCACAAATCCTTCCTGGTTTTGTCTTGTCATCCATAGCATCAGACTTCTCTGCATTTCTTCCCAAACTGTCTCTTAGCCACCACTTCACTAGATGGCTATTGTTGTCCCTGAATCTTTTTACCCCAGAGTAGAGGCAGGCTCTTGTTCTTACTCCTCAAGATACAAGGAACACAAGACTGTGATGTTTTATGAAATTTCCTAATAGGAATTACAATGTAGGAAAATAAAATATTTAAACTGGACATTAGAGGAGACTGCTCCCAGAGTCCATCTACCATGGCCCATTTCCTCACTGCATCTTCATGCTGCCAGATAATGTTTTTCTCTGACCCTATGAATCCTCAACAAAATCCAGCACCCAAAATGTATCCTTTAAACCTCAGAGACAAGGAATCAGCTCTCCAAAACCAAGAAATAGAAAATTACTCATTTAGTTCTGTATTGTTCATTTCCAATTAAGATTATGGCTTTATAACTTTTCATAAATGTGAGGTACATTCAAATATGTCCCCCTCAAAACAGAGCCTGCCCTCTCAAATATGATTTTAAGCAGAAATTTATAGTAGTACAGAGAATCAGGGAAGAGTTCATTTTATTTTTCCCTTAATGGCTTCCATAAATGCAGGTTCATTTCTAGATCAAGGATTGAGGTGTCCCCTTACCCCCTGATAGTATTCAAGACACAGTAGAAACGTTTTTCAGACAGCATGCCACAAAGGTCAGTAGATCTCTTCAACTCAATCAATTCATAGACAATCACAGAAACTTTGCCTACTATACATCCACACAGGTCAATCTTCTTTCCAATCATTTATGTTATTCATAATTTCTTAAAGATAATGAATAGGAGACAGAGGGGGACATCCTCACAAGAGAGTTCTATTGATATTAACAGTTCTCTGAGAATTGGTATGACAGAAAAGAGTCACAAAGATCTGGGTCCAATGTGAAATGTGCCATTTGCTACCTGTATGCAAGCTTTGCTGAGCCTTTATTTTTTCATCTGGAAAAATGGAGATAGCGTAACTAGAAGTATGTTATGAGGATCAAATGCTTACTACAGGTCTAACACAACAACTAGCACATAGGCAGAACTTCATAAAGTTTCATCATATTTTCTTTCTGGTGAAATTTTTCTCTGAATTTGGATACAGAGCAGTGAACTGAGGGCTTTAGGTGCCGCTATATAAGTAACACCACACTTAAGAGTCTCCTCCCTGTCCATTGTCTTCCTTAGTTTTTCTAAGAATGGTTCCTTCCAAACATATTGGGATATCTTTAACCTTTTAGTGACCTCAAACTTATAACTCCTTACTGACCATTTCCACTGAGATTTCCTGCTGAAGTATTCTGGCTCAACTCTAAAGCCATTCAGGCTCAATTTCTTAACATGGTCACTGAGATGGCTTGCATCTTCCGTTATCATATACAACTTCCATATAACTGTTAATTATTTCTTGTCATGACAGCTCCTGATCCACTCTCCATTCTGCAAGCTTCTGGTCTTTTTCATTGTCTTGGTCCCAATATCCTTATTCCCAGAGGTTTCTGGTTTCCCTGCTCTCCTTTAATATACCCTTCATAATATAGCCAGAACAACCTTTCAAAAATATCTTTCCAAGGCACAAAGAACCCCTGTATAAGTTTATTCAGAGACTTTGCAGCTAACAACATGAAATACAAACATCCTGACAGCATTCGATGATTGCAATGATTTGGGTCTGTTCAACCTTTCTACAGAAAAATAACCTGATTAATGCTACTATAACAAAAATAATAGGGAGTAAGGGAAACCAGAAGAATAGCTAACACAGCTATTTGCTACCAATAATGTGCATATTGAATAGACATTAGCCAGGCAAAGGGTAGAAATGTGATAAAGAAAACTGAAAGAGGTAAAAAGTATGTTCATGCATTTATTTGCCCCATAGTTTTTGAGTGCCTACATTATAATAGGCACTGTGCTTGACACTAAAAATGTCGTGGTGAAGAAAACAGATGAAATATCCACTTTCATGGAGCAAATATGAGAGAGGGGAATACAACTATATATATATCCCCATATATATGCTATAATCCCACATATATAGTCAGGTATTAATATTATGGAAAAAAGTAAGCAGAGCAAGAAGATAAAGAGTGATGGGTGCAGTGCTATTATAAATAGAATTTTAATGATATTTATATAAAAATGTGAAGGAAATGAAGGAATCCATGTATAAATGTAAGAGAAGAACAATTTAGGCAGATGGAATGGTAAATAAAAAACCCTATGGTAAGAGTGTGCTTCATTTGTTCCAGAAATAGTAAGGAATCCAGAGGCCATATCAAAGACATATAGTGCCTGTAGGCCATGGTAAAGATTTTGGAACACTGGAACAAATAAAAAGAACCTGTGTCAGAGAGAGAGAGAAGAAGGAGAAGGAAAAGAAGGAAAAGCAGAGGCAAGAAGACAAGAAGAGGAGATGAGAGAATGGGGATCAATAGAACTCCAAGTAGTTCAGTCATACTGGAGTATGGGGTGTGTATAGTAAGAAATCAGAGATTAGATTGAAAAGTAAAGCAGAGTTAAGCCATAAATGACAAGGCAAGTATATTAAGGAATGTTTCCTTTATCATGCCACAAGCTTTATGAGAAACCACTGAAGGGTTTAAGCTAATGACTGACATAATTATATTTTCATGTCAGAAAGATCACTCTGGCAGCAGCATGGAGAACTGATTAAACTGGGGCAAGACCAAAGGAGACCAATTAGGAGGCCTCAGACATCTGAATGAGAGGTAAAGAGGGGTTACAAACGAGGGGATATAGTTTAGATACTAGTAGTCAAGATGTTCAATTGGGTGTGAGAAGTTATTGACAGTCAATGGTAACTTCCAGATTTCAGGAAAGAAATAATATACCATATTATTACATAAGCTAGTTCCTATGTATCCTAGCATATTATGGGTATGGGTTATTATTTATATAAATATATATATATATATATATATATATATATATATATATATAAATGATATTCCCCTATATTTTCAGCCTTATGATAGAAATTTATAATCTCAGTGAAGGGATAGGATGAAGGTGAAAACTAGTAAGTTTGGGGCTTCCCTGGTGGCTCAACAGTAAATAATTCACCTGCAATGCAGGAGTCACAGGAGAGGCAGATTTGATCACTGGGTCAAAAGATCCCCTGGAGGAGGGCACAACAACACACTCCAGTGTTCTTGCCAGGAAAACCTCATAGACAGAGGAGCCTGGTGGGAGCAGTCCATATGGTCGCAATGAGTCAGAAACAAAGGAAGCGACCTAGCACGCATCAGATGCCAAGCTCTGTAACAGGCATTTTATAACCATTATATTTAATCTTTATAATCACCTTGTGGTGGGATTCTTCCCATTTCACAGGTGGGGAAATCAAAGTTCAGCCATTTAACTAACTCAGTATCAAATAACTAGCAAATAGAAGAGATAAAACATACTATATCTGAAACAGCAAAATTCTAAAGTAGTTGCTATGTAAATTGCATCACAGTTTTAGAGATTTTTAATTTGTAAATCCGATGGAGTAGCTATGCTAGAAGACATCTGTAATCTTCATAAAGCAATAAACAGTGAACTGTATTCTCACAGCTGATAGGGACTTAGATTATGTGAGTGAATCACAGGACAGCTTTCTTTCTTATCTCCAATAGTCTTTTTTATTCGTTTGTTTGTTTGTCACAGTGTCTGGTATTAAAAAAAAAGAAAACATTATATACAATTTTAATGTAGTCTTCCTAAATCTTAATATATTTGCTCTAAAATACTTCTAACGTGTGTGTGTGTGTGTGTGTGTGTGTGTGTGTGTGTTTACCATACCAGCAAGATAGCATATTGATTTACTAAACATTGAGTAGACCTACTATATGCAAGTTTCTGTAGAAGACACAAATGCACAAGAAAGAGACATTCATTCCATCTTCCCACCCAAGATCAAGCACTATAATGCAAGAACTATATGAGAGGCAGTTGAATGTATAGGTTAAAACATCTAGACTCTGGAGTAATATTCCCTGCCTGACTCCAACAGTAGTCCTTGATATGAAAAGAAAGCATGATGGTTTGGTATAAATATCCATATGAGCTTCATTTGGTTAGAGCATGGTGTGTGGGAAAGGTACTCACAAAAGATGAGGGTCAGAGCACAGCCATTCCTGAAAGCCGGCCAAAGAGTCCTTGGACTTTATTTGGAAGACTAGACTCAGTGTTGCAATCCACTGATGTGTTGAAAGCAATTTGTTACCCATAAGAGATAAGTGCCAAAGTTTGCAAATGATTTACCTAAAAAGAAGATCAAGTAAAGTAGCCTCAGGGTTATGCTATAATAAGACCATCTTCGCTATTTTTTTTTTTTTCTGATGCACTTTCTTGACCAGGAGAGAAGGTTAAGTGGAGTTACAAACTAGTTACTAAGAATTACACATAATCCTTACATTTATACTTATCCAATCATATTTATGATTCATTCTATAGTTGGTGACTATGATTATAAGAACTTGTAAATTGTAACTTTGCATTTACTTCAAATTTTTTTCACCTTATACTCAGGTGCATTCTTTATTAGAAAGAAACAATGATAGATAAAGGGTGCCTAGGACCTCTTCATTTACTTTGCACATGAATGAAAATGAGACTCTGAATGCTTCTGTTAATAAGAACATAACAGAAGACAGTACCTGGTACCTAGTAAATGCTCAGTGCTCTTTACATTATTATAAATACAAATGAAATTTTATAAATTTCAAGCTTAGTTGAGTGGTGAGAAAAGCAGCTGCAAACTGCAGTGCTTTGTTGACTGGAGTGTTCCCCAAGTCATGGTTGACTTGATCAACAGATTCAAACATGTTAAAGAGATATCTCAACTAAATTCTGATTAAGTTGCTCAGAAGCTAACAAGTTACTTACATCAACTGTGTTCCTCATTTTAAAAAATGCTGAAGATGATTTTAAACACTCAAAGTAATCAGGTAAATTTCATTTACCATCATTCAAAATATATGGCTATTTTTAAATCACAATCTTACAAGATGTTTATATGAATGACACATCTAAAAATCTGCAGTGAGTATCATTTATTACCCTGAAGAATATGTTTGAGGATTTGCCAAAATCTGAGAATGTCCATGAGAGGTTATCATACATGTGAACATTGTTTCATGTTAGAAGGGGAGATGAAGACTACTGCCTCAATTGGTGGACTATGATCAGAAGTGAAATATGATCAATAGGTCTAGGATGAAGACTCCACCAGAGGTGTGTATTTAAGGCATATTAGCATAGTAAGAGAACCAAGGATAAAGTAGATCAATTAGAAGAATGAATGCAAATGCCGTGATAGTCCAAATCTAATGGCCTAACGTAGGAAAACAAATTATATAATTTTTTTAAATTCTGGGGTAGTATTATGTTGAACTATATTAAAGTGTTGCCATTCAACTGTTCAGATCTACAGAAATGGGAAATGCATGTGGCTTGACTTAATAGAATTTGAGACTTAGTAATTGATGTAGTGTGAGGAGTGAGGAAAATGAAGGAGTTAAGATGATGGATATTCCAAGTCTTCACAATTGAAAGTATAGAGAATAATTGATCATAAAACAATAATAATTACAATTGATACTTGTATTTATTGAACGTTTATTGTGTGCCAAGTTGAGTGAAGTCTCTCAGTTATGTTCAACTCTCTGCGACCCCACGGACTTTAGCCTACCAGGCTCCTCTATCCATAGAATTCTCGAGGCAAGAATACTGGAATGGGTCGCCATTTCCTCCTCCAGATCTTTCTAGCCCAGGGATCGAAGCCAGGTCTCCCATATTGCAGGCAGATGCTTTACCGTCAGAGCCACCAGGGAAGCCAATCACCATTTAATTGCTTTATATGAATTAAATTATTTAATCCTTAACATAACCCCACAAAGTAAGTACTTTGTTTATCCCCATTTCACAGAGAATGAAACTGAAGTATATTGACATTAAGTAACTTGACCATAGTCATGTGCTCCTAGTCAGAGCTTGGACTCAAACTCAGGTGATCCGGCCACAGGGCCCACAGTCAACTCTATGTTGTAGCTCCCTTGGTACAACTATTTTGGAGTGTTTGTTGTAAATGAGACAGTAGAGGAGACAGGTAAATTTTATTTCTTTAATTTTCTTTTCACAATAGCTAGAACATGGAAGAAACCTAGATGTCTATTGACAAATGAATGGATAAAGAAATTGTGGTATATTTACACAATGGAATATTCAGTTCAGTTCAGTCTCTCAGTCGTGTCTGACACGTTGCGACCCAATGCACCACAGCATGCCAGGCCTCCCTGTCCATCACTAACTCCCAGAGTTTACTCACACTCATGTCCATTGAATCAGTGATGTCATCTAACCATCTCCACCTCTGTCATCCCTGAATCCTCGTGCCTTCAATCGTTGCCCAAATCAGGGTCTTTTCATATGAATCAGATCTTCACATGAGGTGGCCAAAATATTGGAGTTTCAGCTTCAGCATCAGTCCTTCCAATGAACAGCCAGGATTTATTTCCTTAAGGATGGACTGGTTGAATCTCCTTGTAGTCCAAAGGCTCCCAGGAGTCTTCTCTAACAACATAGTTCAAAATCATCAATTCTTCTGCACTCAGCATTCTTTATATTCCAACTCTCACATCTACAAATGTCTATTGGAAAAACCATAGCCTTGACTAGATGGACCTTTGTTGACAAAGTAATGTCTTTGCTTTTTAATATGCTGTCTAGTTTGGTCACAACTTTCCTTCCAAGGAGTAGGTGTCTTTAATTTCATGGCTTCAAACAACATCTGCAGTAATTTTGGAGCCCAGAAAAATAAAGTCTGCTGTTGTTTCCACTGTTTGCCCATCCATTTGCCATGAAGTGATGGAGCCAGATGCCATGATCTTAGTTTTCTGAATGTTGAGCTTTAAAGAAAATTTTCACTCTTCTCTTTCACTTTCATCAAGAGGCTCTTTAGTTCTCCTTCACTTTCTGTCATAATGGTTATGTCATTTGCATATTTGAGATTATTGATATTTCTGCCCGCAATCTTGATTCCAGCTTGTGCTTCATCCAGCACAGCATTTTCATGATGTAATCTGCATATCAGTTCAATAAGCAGGGTGACAATACACAGCCCTGGTGTACTCCTTTTCCTATTTGGAAGCAGTCTGTTGTTCCATGTCCAGTTCTAACTGTTGCTTCCTGACCTGCATATAGGTTTCTCAAGAGGCAGGTCAGGTGGTCGGGTACTACCGTCTCTTTCAGAATTTTCCATGGTTTATTGTGATCCACACAATCAAAGGCTTTGGCATAGTCAATAAAGTAGAAATAGATGTTTTTTCTGGAACTCTCTTGCTTTTTCCATGATCCAGCGGATGTTGGCAATTTGACCTCTGGTTCCTCTGACTTTTCTAAAACCAGCTTGAATATCTGGAAGTTCACAGTTCATGTATTGCTGAAGCCTGGCTTGGAGAATTTTGAACATTACTTTACTAGAGTGTGAGATGAGCAATTGTGCAGTAGTTTGAGCATTCTTTGGCATTGCCTTTCTTTGGGATTGGAATGAAAACTGATATTTTCCAGTCCTGTGGCCACTGCTGAGTTTTCCAAAGGTGCTGGCTTATTGAATGCATCACTTTCACAGCATCATCTTTCAGGATTTGAAATAGCTCCACTGGAATTCCGTCACCTGCACTAGCTTTGTTCATAGTGATTTTTTCTAAGGCCCACTTGACTTCACATTCCAGAATGTCTGGCTCTAGGTGAGTAATCACATTATGATTATCTGGGTCATGAAGATCTTTTTTTTACAGTTCTTCTGTGTATTCTTGCCACTTATTCTGTATATCTTCTCATCTGTTAGGTCCACACAATTTATGTCTTTTATTGAGCCCGTCTTTGCATAAAATGTTCCCTTGGTATCTCTAATTTTCTTGAAGATATCTCTAGTGTTTCCTATTCTATTGTTTTCCTCTATTTCTTTGCATTGATCCCTGAGGAAGGCTTTCTTATCTCTCCTTGCTATTCTTTGGAACTCTACATTCAAATGGGTGTATCATTCCTTTTCTCCTTTGCTTTTTGCTTCTCTTCTTTTCACAGCTATTTTTAAGGCCTCCTCAGACAGCCAGTTAAGACAGAAGGCCTTGAGTGAGGGCATCAGAGGGTAGACAGACTGAAATCACAATCACAGACAACTAGCCAATATGGTCACACAGACCACTGCTTGTCTAACTCAATGAAACTAAACTGTGCTGTGTGGGGCCACCCAAGACTGACTGGTCATGGTGGAGAGGTATGATAAAACGTGGTCCAGTGGAGAAGGGAATGACAAACTACTTCAGTATTCTTGCCTTGAGAACCCCATGAAGAGTATGAAAAGGCAAAAAGATAGGGTCCTGAAAGATGAACTCCCAGGTCAGCAGGTGCCCAATATGCTACTGGAGATCAGTGGAGAAATAATTCCAGAAAGAATGAAGGGATGGAACCAGAGCAACAACACCACCCAGTTGTGGATGTGACTGGTGATAGAAGCAAGGTCTGATGCTGTAAAGAGCAATATTGCATTGGAACCTGGAATGTCAAGTCTATGAATCAAGGCAAATCGGAAGTGGTCAACCAGGAGATGGAAAGTGTGAATGTCAACATTCTAGGAATCAGCAAACTAAGATGGACTGGAATGGGTGAATTTAACTCAGATAGCCATTATACCTACTACTGTGGACACGAATCCCTTAGCAGAAATGGAGTAGCCATTATAGCCAACAAAAGAGTCTGAAATGCAGTGCTTGGATGCAACCTGAAAAATGACAGAATGATCTCTGTTCATTTCTAAGGCAAATCATTCAATATCACAGTAATCCAAGTCTATGCCCCAACCAGTAATGCTGAAGAAGCTGAAGTGGAATCATTCGGTGAAGACCTACAAGATTTTTTAGAACTAACCCCCAAAAAAGTGTCATTTTCATTATAGGGGACTGGAATGCAAAAGTAGGAAGTCAAGAAACACCTGGGGTAACAGGCAAATTTGACCTTAGAGTACAGAATAAAGCAGGGCAAAGACTAATAGAGTTTTGCCAAGAGAATGCACTGGTCATTGCAAATACCCTCTACCAACAACACAAGAGAAGACTCTACACATGGACATCACCAGATGTTCGACACTGAAATCATATTGATTATATTCTCTGCAGCCAAAGATGGAGAAGCTCTATACAGTCTGAAAAACAAGACTGGGAGCCGACTGTGGCTCAGATCATGAACTCCATATTGCCAAATTCAGAATTAAATTCAAGAAAGTGGGGAAAACCACTAGACCACTCAGGTCAGTACAGTTCTGTCACTCAGTTGTGTCCGACTCTTTGCGACCCCATGAATTGCAGCAGGCCAGGCCTCCCTGTCCATCACCAACTCCCAGAGTTCACTCAAACTCAAGTCCATCGAGTTGGTTATGCCATCCTGCCATCTCATCCTCTGTGGTCCCCTTCTCCTCCTGCCGTCTATCCCTCCCAGCATCAGAGTCTTTTCCAAAGAGTCAACTCTTCACATGAGGTGGCCAAAGTACTGGAGTTTCAGCTTTAGCATCATTCCTTCCAAAAACACCTAGGACTGATCTCCTTTTGAATGGACTGCTTGGATCTCCTTGCAGTCCAAGGGACTCTCAAGAGTCTTCTCCAACACCAGTTCAGAGGCATCAATTCTTTGGCGCTGAGCTTTCTTCACATTCCAATTCTCACATCCATACATGACTACTAGAAAAACCATAGCATTGATTAGATGGACCTTTGTTGGCAAAGTAATGTCCCTGCTTTTTAATATGCTATCTAGGTTGGTCATAACATATGACCTAAATACAATCCCTTATGGTTATACAGTGGAAGTGAGAAATAGATTTAAGGAACTATGGACGGAGGTTTGTGACATTGTACAGGAGACAGGGATCAAGACGATCCCCAAGAAAAAAAGAAATGCAATGGAATATTATTCAACCATAAAAAGGAATGCATTTGAGTCAGTTCTAATGAGGTGGATGAACCTAGAACCTATTATACAGAGTGAAGTGACTCAGAAAGAAAAATATAAATATCATATTCAAACACATATATATGGAATCAAGAAAATCTTAATGTATTTTAATTTGCAGGAGTACTTCATATTCATTGGAAGCAATTCATAAGCTTATAAAGGAAAAAAGTGGAAGTCCCCCAAAATGTACTTCTTAAACATAATTTAGTGTGTATCTTTCCTGATGTTTTCTGTGTCCATAAAAGTTTTGTTTACATATAAATATAAATATAATTTTGTTTTCATTACAAAAATGAATTCATGCCATTCATATTGATTTTCAACTTTTTTTCACTTAATGTACCTTAAGCATCTTTCCTTATTATTAACTTATCTTCTTCATGTCAATGTTACCATTTTCTTTCATAGTATGGTTATATTAAAATCTTAAAATCAATGTTATTTTAATGAGCACTTAAGTTCTTATATATTTTTTTCATATTATAAAATATAAACATAAACTGATGCTCTGTCTGTAAGGTAGAATCTTAGAATCAGGGTACCTGGGTCATAGGTATGAATATTTTAAATGTTTATAGATGTTGCCAAATAACTGTCTTGCATATTTGCAAATTGGATATGCCAGGTGGCTCTAGTGGTAAATAACATGACTGCCAATGAAGGAGACATAAGAGATGTGGGTTTGATCCTGGGTTGGGAAGATCCCCTGGAAGAGGGCATGGCAAACCACTCCAGTAGTCTTGCCTGAAGAATCCCATGGACAGAGGAGCCTGGCGGGCTATAGTCCATGGGGTCGCAAAGAATCAAACACGACTGCAGCAACTTAGCACAAACGCATGCCTATCTGAAAATTAACACTCATATCAGCAATATATGAAAGAGTATGCAAGCAGTAATGGGTCCAGATGATCATAATTAAGGATAAGGCCATAGTCCAAGTCTAGCCTTGGGAGTGTTGAAACTAAAAAGTGAAAACTCAAGGTGAAATAGTTGTGGTCTTCAAATCTTGGAAAGGGAGAGGAGATCGACCTAATAAGAAAATCCCCAATGGGCAGAAATTTCTGGGAATCAGATGTCAGTCTATTTGGCATAAGATAATACTTTCTAACAGATTTGTCCTGAGATGTAAGTCTGTTTCTGACGGAGAATGAGATTCCTGCTACTGGAGATGTACAAAACACTTGACAAGCTTGTCAGCTATTGTCAACAGAACTGGATTAGAAACATATACTTTCATTCTGTCCTAAGAATCTATCAGAAACTACAATTTTTGAGACAGAAAGGGACCCAATATGTCCTCTTCCCACCCAGAATTGCACTGCTTTGAGAACGACAAACAAGGACCCTAGTACTCCTGTACTAGGCAGATTTCTTTGTGAGGCAGAATTTTTTGTGTGTGATGGCAGATTTCTTTGTGAGCCTATCATAAGAAGAGATAGGACATAGAGAGACAGATAGACTATGCTTTCCCACGAAGTCAGTGGGCATGTATACACACTGCACAGAACACTCATGAACTTCTCTTAGATTTTTTTTTCTCCAAGTTAGCATTATAGGATAACTTATAGGTCAGAAAACTCCTCTTGAAAGAAGCCAACAGTTTGTCTATGCAGAATGACAGAATATGTTTGACAGAAGGTTGCCTGAACTTTATTCTTTAAACCACAATTCCAATTCTTCTACTGGCTGGCTCTGTGGCCTTGAAAAATATCGCTTCAGTATTCTGGGACTCACTTTTTTCCATTCAACTCTTATGTTCTCTGAACCTATCTGTCTTTCAGTCGTGCCCCTCCTCTATGTTTCTCTGGCATACTATTCTGACCTCCATCACTCTACTTACTGCATTGCCCTGAAATTATGTTTACTTTCTTCCACTGGGACATGAACATCTTGGTTTAACACATAGTCAGACACTTAGTAGGTGCTTCAACCAGTGTTCATTGACATGAACTTGAATTCTTTATTACACTATGTCTGTAAGTCTAGGTTTCTGAACAAACTTGAAAATTGATATTATGGGGGGCGATCCTAAGATGGCAGAGGAACAGGATGGGGAGACCACTTTCTCCCCCAAAATTCATCAGAAGAACATTTAAAGGCAGAGTAAATTCCACAGAACAACTTCTGAATGCCGGCAGAGAACATCAGGCACCCAGAAAAGCATCTCAGTGTCTTCGAAAGGAGGTAGGAAAAATATAAAAGACAAAAAAAAAAAAAAAAAGACAAAAAGGTCGGGATGGAGCTCTGTCCTGGGAAGGAGTCTTAAAAAGAGAAGTTTCCAAACACCAGGAAACATTCTCACTGCTGAGTCTGTGGCGAGCCACAGAGGGAAACATAACTGGGAGGAAAAATAAATAAATAATTATAACCCACAGATTATGTGCCCAACGGTAACTCCCCCAGCAAAGAAGCAGCGCAGATGCCTGCACCCAGCACTAGCAAGCCAGAGCTGGGCAGGGAGGTGCAGGTAGCATTGCTTAGAGTAAGGACCAGGCCTGAATGCCCCGAGGGCAATCTGAGGAAACTAACTTGGGCTAGCAAATCAGACTGTGGGATAGCTACTGTGTGAAAAGCCCTAACCTAAGACATCATCAGGCTTGCTCACAGAACAAAGGACTGAACAGAGCTAGTCAGCTGCAGACCATCCCCCTCTGGTGACAGGCAGCCAGAGCCAGAAGGGGGGCAATCACAGCTCCAGAAAGACATTATCTACCAATCTTCAAGCAAGCTTCTTCGCTAACTAAGACTTCTTGGGGTTCTGGATGGTCAAAATCCGCCTGAGAAGGTGCACACTCAGAAAATCAAATGGCAGGGACAGGGGAGGAGATAAGTCACAGCGACCACGCTCACCAAACACCTCAACACCTGAGCTGCTCGGACCTGGGAAGGGCACAAAACACAGGCCCAACTGGGTCTGCACCTCTGAGGACTACCTGAGTGCCTGAACATGAGTGACTTAGACCTGGTAAGTGCATGCAGCCCAGGACCAGCCTTAGATGGTTTCTGGAAGAGCAACCTAGAGCCTGAGCAGTGTGGGCAGGGAAAGCACAGGTGCCGTGAGCAGCGGCAGGCCCAGTGTGGCTGAGACACTGCGAGCACACGCCAATGTTGCTTGCAGCGTTCCTCCCTCCCCACAGTGTGACTGAACAAGTGAGCCTAAAAAGTGTCCATCACTGCCCTCTTGTGTCAGGGCGGAAATCAGACACTGAAGAGACCAGCAAAAAAAGTTAAACCAGAGGGAACCGCCGTGGAAGTGACAGATGCAATAGATTAAACCCGTGTAATTCA
Source organism: Nanger dama (assembly GCA_917880005.1). Classification (NCBI taxonomy): domain Eukaryota; kingdom Metazoa; phylum Chordata; class Mammalia; order Artiodactyla; family Bovidae; genus Nanger; species Nanger dama. Next base: position 2,455,321 of record CAKJTW010000073.1, on the reverse strand, counting down.
GTTCAGTTCAGTTCAGTTGCTCAGTTGTGTCCGACTCTTTGTGACCCCATGAATTGCAGCATGCCAGGCCTCCCTGTCCATCACCATCTCTCGGAGTTCACTCAGACTCACATTCATTGAGTCCGTGATGCCATCCAACCACTTCTCCTCCTGCCCCCAATCCTTCCCAGCATCAGAGTCTTTTCAAATGAGTCAACTCTTCGCATGAGGTGGCCAAAGTACTGGAGTTTCAGCTTTAGCATCATTCCTTCCAAAGAAATCCCAGGGCTGATCTCCTTCAGAATGGACTGGTTGGATCTCTTTGCAGTCCAAGGGACTCTCAAGAGTCTTCTCCAACACCACAGTTCAAAAGCATCAATTCTTCGGCGCTCAGCCTTCTTCACAGTCCAACTCTCACATCCATACATGACCACAGGAAAAACTATAGCTTGGCTAGACAGACCTTAGTTGGCAAAGTAATGTCTCTGTTTTTCAATATGCTATCTAGGTTGGTCATAACTTTTCTTCCAAGGAGTAAGCGTCTTTTAATTTCATGGCTGTAGTCACCATCTGCAGTGATTTTGGAGCCCCCAAAATAAAGTCTGACACTGTTTCCCCATCTATTTCCCATGAAATGATGGGACCAGATCTTTGTTTTCTGAATGTTGAGCTTTAAACCAACTTTTTGCTTTCCTCTTTCACTTTCATCAAGAGGCTCTTTAGTTCTTCTTCACTTTCTGCCCTAAGGGTGGTATCATCTGCATATCTGAGGTTATTGATATTTCTCCTGGCAATCTTGATTCCAGTTTGTGTTTCTTCTAGTCCAGCATTTCTCATGATGTACTTGCATATAAGTTAAATAAACAGGGGGACAGTATACAGCCTTAACATACTCCTTTTCTTATTTGGAACCAGTCTGTTGTTCTTTGTCCAGTTCTAACTGTTTCTTCCTAACCTGCATACAGATTTCTCAAAAGGCAGATTAGGTGGTCTGGTATTCCCATCTCTTTCGTAACTGTCCACAGTTTATTGTGATCCACACAGTCAAAGGCTTTGGCATAGTCAATAAAGCAGACATAGATGTTTTTCTGGAACTCTCTTGCTTTTTCCATGATCCAGAGGATGTTGGAAATTTGATCTCTGGTTCTTCTGCCTTTTCTACAACCAGTTTGAACATCAGGGAGTACACCGTTCACATATTGCTGAAGCCTGGCTTGCAGAATTTTGAGCAGTACTGACTATGTAGGAAGGGGCCTATAGATTTTCAGAAATATAAGCTGGATCAAAACTATCCCAAAATGAATTGACCCACACTGCCTACAACAACACCAGAGAAAGTCCTAGATATATTTTTAATATTTTACTATAATTTTTAATTTAAAAAAATTGTCTCTATTACTCCTTTAATTTTAATTGTTCTAAACTACTATTAATTTGCAAAAAAGGAGACCCCATTTTTTAAAGCAAACTTCATATATATATATATATAATTTTGTGACTTTGTTTATTCTTTTTTTTTTCTTTTCTTTAATATTGTTTTTTTGAAAAGCCAACCTCTACCCTAGATTTTTAATCTTTGCTTTTTGGTATTTGTTATCAATTTTATACCTTTAAGACCCAATCTTCAGTACCCATTTTTACTTGGGAGTGAGATTACTGGCTTGACTGCTCTGTCCCCCTTCGGACTCTCCTTTTTCTCCACCAGGTCGCCTCTGTCTCCTCCCTTCCTCTTCTCTTCTCTACTCAACTTTGTGAATCTCTTTGTGTGTTCCAGATGGTGGAGAACACTTAGGGAACTGATTACTGGCTGGATCTGTCTCTCTCCTTTGATTCACCCATTTATCCTCCTGGCCACCTCTGTCTCCTTCCTCCCTCTTCTCTGTATAACTCTGTGAACATCTCTGTGTGGTGCAGACTGTGGAGCCACATAAGGAAGTGATTACTGGCTAGCTTGCTCTCTCCTCTTTTGATTACACCTCATCTCATTCGGGTCACCTCTAACTCCCACCTCCCTCTTCTCTTCTCCATGTAATTCTGAATCTCTCTGCATGTCCCTCACTGTGGAGAAACTTTTCATCTTTAACCTAGATGTTTTATCAATGGTGCTGTATAGATGGAGAAGTCTTGAGACTAATGTAAGAATAAGACTGAAAACCAGAAGCCGGTGGCTTAAGTCCAAATCCTGAGAACATCAGAGAACTCCTGACTCCAGAGAACATTAATTGACAGGAGCTCATCAAACGCCTTCATACCTATACTGAAACCAAGCACCACTCAAGGGCCAACAAGTTCCAGAGCAAGACTTACTATGTAAATTCTCCAGCAACACAGGAACACAGCCCTGAGCTTTAATATACAGGCTGCCGAAAGTTACTCCAAACCTATTCACATCTCATAACTCATTACTGGAAAATTCATTGCACTTCAGAGAGAAGAAATCCAGCTCCACCCAGCAGAACACCAACACAAGCTTCCCTAACCAGGAAATCTTGACAAGTCACCCATACAATCCCACCCACAATGAGGAAACTTCACAATAAAGAGAACTCCACAAACTGCCAGAATACAGAAAGGCCACCCCAAATGCAGCAATATAAACAAGATGAAGAGATAAAAGAATACCAAGCAGGTAAAAGAACAGGATAAAAGCCCACCAAACCAAACAAAAGAGGAAGAGATAGGGAATCTACCTGATAAAGAATTCCCAATAATAACAGTGACAAAGATCCAAAATCTTGAAAACAAAATAAAATGACACATAAATAGCCTGGAGACAAGGATTGAGAAGATGCAAGAAAGGTTTAACAAGGACCTAGAAGAAATATATAAAATATATATATAAAAAAAAGAGTCAATATATAATGAATAATGCAATACATGAGATCAAAAACACTCTGGAAGCAACAAAAAGTTGAATAATGGAGGCAGAAGATAGGATTAGTAAAGTAGAAGATAGAATGGTAGAAATAAATGAATCAGAGAGGAACAAAGAAAAACAAATTAAAACAAATGAGGACAATCTCAGAGACCTCTAAGACGATATTAAATGCCCCAGCATTCGAATCATAGGAGTCCCAGAAGAAGAAGACAAAAGAAAAACCATGAGAAAATACTTGAGATAATAGTTGAAATTTTCCCTAAAAGGGGAAGGAAATAATTTCCCAACTCCAAGAAAACCAGAGAGTCCCAAACAGGATAAGCTCAAGGTGAAACACCCCAAGGCATATATTAATCAAATTTAAAAAGGGCAAACGTAAAGAACAAATATTAAAAGCAGCAAGGGAAAAATCAAATAACACACAAGGGGATTCCAATAAAGATAACTGCTGATCTTTCAATAGAAACTCTTCAGGCCAGGAGGGAATAGCAAGACATACTTAAATTGATGAAAGAAAATAACCTATAGCCCAGATTACTGTACCCAGCAAGGATCTCATTCAAATATGAAGGAGAAATCAAAAGCTTTACAGACAAGCAAAAGCTGAGAGAATTCAGCACAACCAAACTAGCTCTCCAACGAATGCTAAAGGATCTTCTCTAGACAGGAAACACACAAAAAAAAGGTGTATAAACTCCCACCCAAAACAATAAAGTAGATGGCAATGGGATCATATTTATAAATAATTACCTTAAACATAAATGAGTTGAATGCCCCAACCGAAAGACAAAGACTGGCAGAATGGATACAAAAACTAAACCCTATATATGTTGTTTATGAGAGACCCACCTCAAAACAGGGGACACATACAGACTGAAAGTGAAGAGCTGGAAAAAGATATTCCACATAAATAGAGACCAAAAGAAAGCAAAAGTAGCATACTCATATCAGATAAAATAGACTTTAAAACACAGACTGTGAAAAGAGACAAAGAAGGACACTACATAATGATCAAAGGATCAATCCAAGAAGAAGATAACAATTATAAATATATGTGCACCCAAGATAAGTGTGGGCAGCTGTGACTGGTGCACTAAGCACGGGTGGCTGCGACTGGTGCACTAAGCATAGCTGAGAGGAGCTATCCCACATCCGAAGTCAGGTGTAGAAGCTAGAAGGACCCCATGCCTGAAGGGCGGCAGCCAAGAGAAGTTACTCCACGTCCGAGGTCAGAGGCAGTGGCTGGGAGGAGCCACCCCGTGTCGGCACTGGGATGGCTGAGAGGAGCTACCCTGCGACCGAAGTCAGGGGAGCAGCCAGGAAGAGCTACCCCGCACCTGAGGCTGGGTCGGCGGTAGGGAGGCACAACCCCACGCCCAAGGAGTGGTGGCTGCGTGGGCACAGGAGGGCCTAGAAGAGCTATCCCACATTGAAGCTCAGGAAGGGTGGCAATGAGGAAATACATTTCGCCCAAGGTAAGGAGCAGTGGCTACACTTTGCTGGAGCAGCCGTGAAGAGATAACCCATGCCCAAGATAAGAGAAACCCAAGTAAGATGGTAGGTGTTGTAAGAGGGCATCAGAGGGAAGACACACTGAAACCATACTCACAGAAAACTAGTCACTCTAATCACACTAGGACCACAGCCTTGTCTAACTCAATGAATCCAACCCATACCTGTGGGGCAACCCAAGATGGGCGGGTCATGGTAGGGAGGTCTGACAGAATGTGGTCCACTGGAGAAGGGAATGGCAAACCACTTCAGTATTCTTGCCTTGAGAAACCTGTGAACAGTATGAAAAGACAAAATGATAGGATACTGAAAGAGGAACTCCCCAGGTCAGTAGGTGCCCAATATGCTACTGGAGGTCAGTGGAGAAATAACTCCAGAACGAATGAAGGGATGGAGCCAAAGCAAAAACAATACCCAGCTGTGGATGTGACTGGTGATAGAAGCAAGGTCCGATGCTGTAAAGAGCAATATTGTATAAGAACCTGGAATGTCAGGTCCATGAATCAAGGCAAATTGGAAGTGTTTAAACAAGAGATGGCAAGAGTGAATGTCTACATTTTGGGAATCAGCAAACTAAAATGGACTGGAATGGGTGAATTTAACTCAGATGACCATTATATCTACTACTGCAGGCAAGAATCCATCAGAAAAAATGGAGAAGCCATTATGGTCAACAAAAGAGTCCGAAATGCAGTACTTGGATGCAATCTCAAAAACCACAGAATGATCTCTGTTCGTTTCCAAGGCAAACCATTCAATATCACAGTAACCCAAGTATGCCCCAGCCAGTAATGCTGAAGAAGCTGAAGTTGAACCATTCTATAGGGACCTACAAGACCTTTTCGAACTAACACCCAAAAAAGGTGTCCTTTTCATTATAGGGGACTGGAATGCGAAAGTAGGAAGTCAAGAAACACCTGGAGTAACAGGCAAATTTGGCCTTGGAGTACAGAATGAAGCAGGGCAAAGACTAATAAGGTTTTGCCAAGAAAATGCACTGGTCATAGCAAACACCCACTTCCAACAAAACAAGAGAAGACTCTACACATGGACATCACCAGATGGTCATCACCATAATCAGATTGATTATATTCTTTGTAACCAAAGATGGAGAAGCTCTATACAGTCAACAACAACAAGACCAGGAGCTGACTGTGGCTCAGATCATGGACACCTTATTACCAAAATCAGACTCAAATTGAAGAAAGTAGGGAAAACCGTTAGATCATTCAGGTAAGAACTAAATCAAATCCCTTATGAGTATTCAGTGGAAGTGAGAAATAGATTTAAGGGCCTAGATTTGATAGAGTGTCTGATGAACTATGGAATGAAGTTCATGACATTGTACAGGAGACAAGGATCAAGACCATGCCCATGGAAAATAAATGCAAAAAAGCAAAATGGCTGTCTGGAGAGGCCTTACAAATAGTTGTGAGAAAAAGAAAGGCGACAAACAAAGGAGAAAAGGAAAGATAAAAGCATCTGAATGCAGAGTTACAAAGTATAGCAAGAAGAGATAAGAAAGCCTTCTTCAGCTATCAGTGCAAAAAAATAGAGGAAAAAAAACAGAATGGGAAAGACTAGAGATATAGTAAATTATAGATACCAAGGGAATATTTCATGCAAAGATGGGCTTGATAAAGGACAGAAATGGTATGGATCTAACAGAAGCAGAAGATATTAAGAAGAGGTGGCAAGAATACACAGAAGAACTGTGCAAAAAGATCTTCAAGACTAAGATAATCACGATGGTATAATCACTCACCTAGAGCCAGACATCCTAGAATGTGAAGTCAAGTGAGCTTTAGAAAGCATCACTACAAATAAAGCTAGTGGAGGTGATGGAATACCAGTTGAGCTACTTCAAATCCTGGAAGATGATGCTGTGAAAGTGCTGCACTCAATATGCCAGTAAATTTGGAAAACTCAGCAGTGGCCATAGGACTGGAAAAGGTCAGTTTTCATTCCAATCCCAAAGAAAGGCAATGCCAAAGAATGCTCAACCTACTGCACAATTGCACTCATCTCACACGCTAGTAAAGTAATGTTCAAAATTCTCCAAGCCAGGTTTCAGCAATACGTGAACCGTGAACTTCCAGATATTCAAGGTGGTTTTACAAAAGGCAGAGGAAGCAGAGATCAAATTGTCAGCATCCACCGGCTCATGGAAAAAGTAAGAGAGCTCCATCAAAAAAATCTATTTCTGCTTTATTGACTATGCCAAAGCCTTTGACTGTGTGGATCACAATAAACTGTGGAAAATTCTGAAAGAGATGGGAATACCAGATCACCTGACCTGCCTCTGGAGAAACTTATATGCAGGTTAGGAAGCAACAGTTAGAGCTGGACATGGAACAACAGACTAGTTCTAAATCAGGAAAGGAGTACATCAAGGCTGTATATTGTCACCCTGCTTATTGAACTTATATGCAGAGTACAATATAAAAAACTCTGGGCTGGATGAAGCATAAGCTGGAATCAAGATTGCTGGGAGAAATAGCAATAACCTCAGATATACAGATGACGCCACCCTTATGGCAGAAACTGAAGAGGAACTACATAGCCTCTTGATGAAAGTGAAAGAAGAGAGCGAAAAAGTTGGCTTAAAGCTCAACAATCAGAAAACGAAGATCATGGCATCTGGTCCCATAATTTTTATGGCAGATAGATGGGGAAGCAGTGTCAGACTTTATTTTTCTGGGCTTCAAAATCACTGCAGATGGTGACTGCAGCCATGAAACTAAAAGACACTTACTCCTTGGAAGCAAAGTTATGACCAACTTAGATAGCGTAGTGAAAAGCAGAGACATTGCTTTGCCAACAAATGTCTGTCTAGTCAAAGCTATGGTTTTTGCAGTTGTCGTGTATGGATGTGAGAGTTGGACTGTGGAGAAAGCTGAGTGCCAAAGAATGGATGCTTTTCCACTCTGATGTTGGAGAAGACTCTTGAGAGTCCTTGGGACTGCAAGGAGATCCAACCAATCCATTCTAAAGGAAATCAGTCTTAGGTGTTCTTTGGCAGGAATGATGATAAAAGCTGAAACTCCAGTGTTTTGGCCACCTGATGCAAAGAGTTGACTCATTGGAAAAGACTCTGATGCTAGGAAAGATTGGCGGCAGGAGGAGAAGGGGATGACAGAGGATGAGATGGCAAGATGGCATCACTGACTCGATGGACATGAGTTGAGTGAACTCTGGTAGTTGGTGATGGACAGGGAGGCCTGGAGTGCTGCAGTTCATGGGGTCACAAATAGTTGGACACGACTGAGTGAGCTGAACTGAACTAGATAATGAAGTCCTTATTGCAAAATTCAATCTTAAAATGAAGTAATTAGGGAAGACCACTAGACCTTTCAAGTATGACCTAAATCAAATTCAGAAGTGACATACAGATTAAAAAGATTAGATCTGATAGAGTGCCTGAAGAACTATGGATGGAGTTTCATGACATTGTACAGGAGGCATGATCAAATCCATCCCCAGGAAAAAGAAATTCTAAACGGCAAGATGGTTGTCTGAGAAGGCCCTAAAAATAGCTAAAAAAAAAAAAAAAAAAGAAGAAGAGAAATAAAAGGTAGAGGAGATAAGGAAAGATACACTCATCTGAATGCAGAGTTCCAAAGAATAACAAGGAGATAAAAGAAATCCTTACTCAGTGATCAATATAAAGAAATAGAAGAAATCAATAGAATGGGAAAGTTGAGAGATCTCTTCAAGAAAATTAGAGCTACCCAGGGAACATTTCCTGCAAAGAATGGCACAATAGAGGACAGAAACAGTATGGACATAACAGAAGCAGAAGATATTAAGAAGAGGTGGCAAGAATACACAGAAGAACTCTACAAAACAGATCTTAATGACTCAGATAACCACAATGCTGTGTTCACTCACCTAAAGCCAAACATCCTGGAGTCCAAAGTCAAGTGGGCCTTAGGAAATATCACTATGAACAAAGGTAGTGGAGGTGGTGGAATTCCAGCTGATCTATTTCAAATCCTAAAATAGGATGCTGTGAAAGTGCTGCACTCAATATGCCAGCAAATTTGCAAAATGCAACAGTGGCCATAGGACTGGAAAATGTCAGTTTTCATTCCAGTCTCAAAGAAAGGCAATGCCAAAGAATGCTCAAAGCACTGCACAGTTGCACTCATCTCACACACTAGCAGAGTATTGCTCAAAATTCTCCAAGCTAGACTTGAACAGTATGTGAACTCAGAACTTCCAGATATTCAAGCTGGATTTAGAAGAAGCAGAGGAATCAGAGATCCAGTTGCCAATATCTTTTGGATCATAGAAAAAGCATGAGAGTCCCAGAAAAACATCTACTTCCGCTTTATTGACTACACCAAAGCCTTTGACTGTGTGGATCACAACAAACTGTGGAAAATTCTTAAAGGGATGGGAATATTAGACCACCTTACTTACCTACTGAGAAATCTCTATGAAGGTAAAGAAGAAACAATTAAAAGAAGAAAATGGACTGTTTCCATTTTGGAAAGGAATGCATCAAGGCTGTATATTGTCATCCTGATTATTTAACTTATATGCAGTACATCACACAAAAAGCCAGGCTGGATGAAGCACAGGCTGGAATCAAGAATGCTGGGAGAAATATCAATAACCTCAGATATGCAGATGACACAGGCATTATGGCAGAAAATGAAGAGGAACTAAAGAACCTCTTAATGAAAGTGAAAGAGGAGAGTGAAAAAGCTAGCTTAAAACTCAACTTTCAAAATATTAAGATCATGGCATCTGGTCCCATTACTTCATGGCAAATAGATGGGAAACAATGGAAATAGTGGCAAACTTTATTCTCTTGGGCTCCAAAATCACTGCAGATGGTGACTGCAGCCATGGAATTTAAAGGTGCTTGATCCTTGGAAGGAAACCTATGACAAACCTAGACAGCATATTAAAAAAGCAGAGACATTACTTTGCTGACAAAGGTCCATCTAGTCAAAGCTACGATTTTTTCAGCAGTTATGTATGGTTGTGAGAATTGGACAATAAGGAAAACTGATGGCCAAATAATTGATGCTTTTGAACTATGGTGTTGGATAAGGCTCTTAGAGTCCCTTGGACTACAAGATCAAACCAATCAAACCTAAAGGAAATCATTTCTGAATATACATTGCAGGGACTGATGCTCAAGCTGAAGTTCCAATACTTTGGCCACCTGATGTGAAGAGCTGACTCATTGGAAAGGACATTGATGCTGGGAAAGTTTGAAGGCAGAAGGAGAAGGAAATGACAGGGCATGAGATGGATGGATGGCATCACTGACTCAATGGAGATTAGTTGGAGCAGGCTCCCAGTATTGGTGATGGACAGGGAAGCATGATATGCTGCCGTCCATGGGGTCACTAAGAGTCAGACATCACTGAGCGATTGAACTGACTGACTGTTTTTAGGGTTCATCCATATTGTAGCATGTATCAGTATTTCATTATTTTTTATTGGCAGATAATATTTCATTGTGTGGATATGTTCTATTTGTTTATCCATTCATCAATGAATTTGGGGATATGAATATTTATGTACAGTTTTTGCATATATATTTATTTATCTTATATGTGGGAATAATTTTGTTGATTCATATGACAAACCTATATTTAAGTTTATAAGAAACTGCCAAACTGTTTGACAAAATAGGTGTACTAATTCATATTCTCACCAAAAATACATCATGGTTGCACTTTATTGACATCCTTTACAATTATTTTTTTCTGTATTCTAGTAGTCAGATATCCATATTCTACTGGGTATGCAGTGATATCTTGTCATGGTTTTAATTTCCATTTCTCTAATGTTTCATGATGTTAAGCATCTTCTCATGTGCTTATTATCCATTTGTACATCTACTTGAGATAATGCACACTCAAATTCCTTGCTTATTTTTTAATTTATTTGTTTGTCCCATTGTTGTTGAGGTTATTCTTCAGCTCTTTTTTCTATAACAAAACACCATAGTCCAGGTGACTTAAAGCCTATACTTTATTCCTCAAATATCTGGAGACCGAGATGTCTGAGATCAGAGTGCCAGCAAGGTCAAGTTCAGGTGAGGACTCTATTCTTGGCATGCAGATGGTTGTCTTGCTCTGTACTCATATTGTGAAGAAAAGGAAGGAAGGCTCTGGTTTCATTCTCTTCATTTAAGTGTACTATTCTCATTGTGGGGGCTCCAATAGTATGAATGTATCTAAAGTAAATTACTTTTCAAAGACCTCACCTTCAAATATCATCAGGTTGAGGATTAGGAATTCAACATATGAATTCTGAAGGAACACAAACATTGTCTATAGCAGGGTGTAAGATTCTTCTAATATTCTGGACACAAGTTCCTTAGATGTAAGATTTGCAAGTGTTTTCTCCCATTTGATAAGCTGTCTTTTCACTTTGTTGGTGGCATTGCTTAGGGCACAAAAGTTTTACATTTTGAACCTAATTTATCTACTTTTATTTTGTCACTTTTTGGGTCATGTCTAAGAAATCATTGCTTTTCAAATATCAGAAATATATCCTATGTTTTCTTGTAAGAGTCCGAATCCTATGATTTAGATCTACAATTCATGTTGAGTGAAAATTTAATGTATGGCATAAGGTAGAAGTATAATTTCATTATTTTGCATGTGTATACGGGCTGCTCCCAACACCTTTGTTGAAAAGACTATTCTTGTTATTAGGTCTAATAGTTTTTAATACGTTCCTTGAGTGAAGTGAGTGAAGTCGCTCAGTAGTGTCCGACTCTTTGTGACCCCATGGACTGTAGCCTACCAGGCTCCTCCCTCCATGGGATTCTCCAAGCAAGAGGATTATCTATATACGGTTTAAATTTTCTTTCCAATCTGGTTGCCTTTAATTTCTCTATTTTGCTTAATGTCCTGGCTAAAACATCCAGTACAATGTTGAAGAGTAGTAGTAAAGAATTCAGCATTCTCTTGTTCTTGATCTTAGCATTTAATTTTTCACTATTAAATATGACGCTAGATGTGGGTGTTTCATAGATGAATTTTATCAGGTTAAGGAAGTTTCTTTCTATTTCTAGTTTGTTGAGTGTTTTTATCATCACAGAGTACTGGGTTTTGTCGCATGCCTTTTCTGTGTCTTTTGAAAGATCATGAAGGTTTTGTCCTTTGTTCTATTAATATGTTATTTTACATTAATTTATCTGTTAATCCAACATTTAATTCTTTGCATAAATTCCACATGCTGATAGTTTGCAACCCTTTTAAAATACTGCTGATTAAGTTTTCTGAATTTTAAAATCTCACTTTCGAATATATTCTTCAGTTCAGTTCAGTTCAGTTCAGTCACTCAGTCATGTCCGATTCTTTGCAACCCTGTGAATCGCAGCACGCCAGGCCTCCCTGTCCATCACCATCTCCCGGAGTTCAAGGCTATTAATTACTTTTGAAATCTTTATTTTTGTTATCAGAGTAATTTGGTGCTGATATAATGAGTTGAGGAGTGATTCCTGGTATTTTATGTCTTGGAAAAAAATTGTGAGGTATTGGTATTGATTCTATTTAAATGTTGCACAGAATTCATCAGTGAAGCCATTTGAATTTGGAATTTTTCTTCATAAGACATTTTCAATTATCTACTTCATTATCTTTACTGTTAAGATTTTCATTATTTTTTCTATTAATTTTGGTTCCTTCTTATATTTTTATTGAAATGTGTTTGTTTCATATAACATATCTAATTTGTTGATATACAGTTTGTCACAGTATTCCTTCATATTTGTTTTTTTATTTCTGTAAGATTTGCTGGGATGTCTCCTCATTTATCCCTGATTTTAGTATGATGTCTTTTTTTTTTTTTTCTTTTGGCAAACAGTCTAACAGTCAGTTTTGTTGATAATGTCAAATAATTGGCTTTTAGGCTTACTGATATCTTTCTTTTCTATTCTCATTTTAATTTATTTATACTCAGCTCTATTATTTCCTTCTTTGTGCTTACTTTAAGTTTAGTTTCCTTTTATTTTTAAGTAAAATTTAAGTTATTTATTTATTTGAGATATTATTACTTTTTGCAATATACATATTGCAGATATAAAAACTACTGTGAAAGCTTTTCTTAAATTTCCTCAAATACATTTTTGCATATTGTGGCTTTGTTTTCATTAATGTTAAGATGTTTTATCATTCTTTTTGTGCTTTCTTCATTGGTTATTTAGATGTGTATTGTTCAATTTCCATATACTTGTGAATCTATCAAATTTCCTTCTGTTTCTGATTTGTAATTTAAATTCAGTGTGATCAGAGAACATCATTTGTATGATTTCAATCCTTTGTAATTATCAAGTTTGTTTTATGGCCAACCATGTAGTCACAGCCTTATTTTGGTGAAGGGGTTTACATAATTCACTGAAGCTATGAGTTATGCTTTGCAGGGTTAGCTAAGATGGATGGGTCATAGTAAAGAGTTCTGACAAAATGTGGTCCACCAGAGGAGGAAATAGCAACACACTCCAGTGTTTTTGTCTGGAGAAACTCATGGGCAGTATGAAAAAGTTAGTTGCAAAGTTGTGTCTGACTCTGTGGTCGCATGGACTGTAACCTTCTTGGCTCCTCTGTCCGTGGAATTCTCCAAACAAGAGTACTGGAGTGGGTTGTCATTTCCTTCTCTAGTGGAACTTCCTAACTTAGGGATTGAATGGGGTCTCTTGCACTGCAGACAGATTCTTACCAACTGATCCACTGGAGAAGCCCTATGAAAAGGTAAGAAGATATTATATTAGAAGATGAACCACCCATGTCAGAAGGTGTCTGCTATGATACTAGGAAAGAGTGGCAAGAATTTACTACTAGCTCCAGAAAGAATGAAGCAGTTGGGCCAAAGCAGAAATGATGCTCAGCTGTGGGTGTGTATGCTGGTAAAAGTAAAGTCTGATGCTATAAAGAACAATATTACATAGGAACCTGGATGTTACATTCATGAGTCAAAATAAACTGGATGTGGCCAAGCAGGAGATGGCAAGAGTGAACATAGACATCTTAAGAATCAGTAAACTAAAATGAATAGGAATATGATAACTTAATTCAGATGACCTACTGCTTCAGTAAGGAATCCCTTAGAAGAAATGGAGTAGTCCTCATAGTCAGCAAGAGTAAAAGTTTCAGGGCTTGGGTGCAGTCTCAAAAATGACAGAATGATCTCAGTTCATTTCCAAGGCAAGCCATTCAACATCACAGTAATCCAAGTTACGCCCCAACCACTGATTCCCAGGAAGCTAAAGTTGACCAGTTCTATGAAGATCTACAAAACCTTCTAGAACTAACAAAAGAAAAAGTCCATATTGAAATGCAAAAATAAGACGTCAAGAGATACCTAGTGTAACAGTCCAGTTTGGCCTTGGAGTACAAAATGAAGCAAGGCAAAGGATAACAGAGTTCTGTCAAGAGAACACACTGATCATAGTTAACACTCTCTTCTAGCAATACAAGAGAAGACTCTTTATGGACATCACAAGCTGGTCTACTGAAATCAGCCTAATTATGTTCTTTGTGGCCAAAGGTAGAGCAGCTCTATACAGTCAGTATAAACAAGACCTGGAGCTGACTGTGGCTCAGATCATCAGCTCCTTATTGCAAAATTCAGACTTAAATTGGAGAAAATAGGGAAAACCACTAGGCCTTTCTGGTATGACCTAAATAAAATCCCTTATGATTATATATTGGAGGTGACAAACATATTCAAAGGATTAGATCTGGTAGACATGAGTGTCTGAAGAATTATGAATGGAGATTCATAAAATTGTACAGGAAACAGTGACCAAAATGATCCCAAAGAAAAACAACTCCAAGAAGCCAAAGTAATTGTCTAAAAAGCTTTGCAAATAGCTGAGGAAAGGAGAGAAGAGCAAAACAAGGAAGAAAGGGAAAACTATATCCAACTGAACGCAGAATTCCAAAGAATAGCAAGGAGAGATAAAAAGGCTTTTTTGAATGAACAGTGCAAAGAAATAGAGGAAAACAACAGAATGGGATAAACTAGAGCTCTCTCCAAAAAAAAAAAAAAATTGGAGATCTAAAAGGAACATTTCATGCAAGGATGAGCAAGATAAAAGACAGAAAAGGTAAGGAACTAACAGAAGCAGAAGAGGTTAAGAAGAGGTGGCAAGTATACACAGAACTATTTGAAAAAGTCTTAATGACCTGGATAACAATGATGGTGTGATCAGTCATTCATCTAGAGCTGGAGATCCCAGATTGTGAGGTCAAGTGGACCTTAGGAAACATTACTACAAACAAAGCTAGTGGATGAGATGGAATTACTGCTTGAGCTATTTGAAATCTTAAAATAGATGCTGCTAAAGTGCTGTACTCAGTATGTCAGCAAATTTGGAAAACTCAGCAACAGCCATAGTGTTGGAAAAGGTGAATTTTTTTCACTCCAGTGCCAAAGAAGGGCAATGTCCAAGAATGTTCAATGTTACCATACACTTACAGACGTTTCTCATGCTAGGGAGTTTATGCTCAAAATCCTTCAACCAAGGTTTCAGCAGTATGTGAACTGAAAAATCCCAGATGTACAAGCTGGGTTTTGAAGAGGCAGAGAAAGCAGAGATCTAATTGCCAACATATGTTGGATCATAGAGAAAGAACAGAATTCCAGAAAAAAAAAAACATCTACTTTTTCTCCATTTACTATGCTAAAGCCTTTGAGTGTGTGGATCCCAACAAACTGTGGAACATTCTTAGAGATGGGAGTGCCAGATTACCTTACCTGTATCCTGAGAAACCTATATGAGTGTCAAAAAGCAACATGGACATTAATTGGGAATGAACAATGGACTGGTTCCAATTTGGGAAAGCAGTACATCAAGGCTATATATTGTCACCTTGCATATTTAACTTACATACAGAGTATATCATATGAAATGCAAGGCTGGATAAATCACAAGCTGGAATCAGTATTGCTGGAATAAATGCCAATAACCTCAGACATGCAGATGATGCTGTTTTAATGGCAGAAAGTGAAGAACTATGAGGCTCTTGATGAGAGTGAAAGAGGTGAGTGAAAAACCTGGTTCGAAACTCAACATTAAAAGATATATGATCATAGCATCCAATTCCACCACTTCATGACAAATACAAGGACAAAAACTAGAAACAGTGACAGATTTTATTTGGGGGAGGGCTCCAAAATCATGGCAGACAGTGACTGCAGCCACTAATTTAAGAAACACTTGCTCCTGAGAAAGAAAGCTATGTATTACAAGCCTAGAAGGTGTATTAAAAAGCAAAGATGTCACTTTGCTGACTCAGGTACATATAGTCAAAGCTATGTTTTTCCAGTAGTCGTGTACAGATGTGAGAGCTGAACCACAAAGAAGGCTGAGTACTGAAGAAATGGTACTGGAGAAGACCTTTGCAAGTAACTAGGCTTGCAAGGAGATCATACCAGTCAATTCTAAAGGAAATTAATCCTGATTATTCATTGGAAGGACTGATTCTGAAGCTGAAGCTTCAATACTTTGGCCACCTGTTGTGAAGTGCCAACACACTGGAAAAGATCATGATGCTGGAAAGAATCATCACAAAAAGAAAAAGGGATGGCAGAGGATGAGATGGTTAGATAGCATCATCAACTTAATGGACATGAATTTGAGCAAATTCCAGGAGATAGTGGAGGACAAAGGAGCCTGGTATGCCTAAATCTATGGAGAAGGAAATAGCAACCCACACCAGTACTCTTGCCTGGAAAATACCATGGATGGAGGAACATGATAGGCTACAGTCCATGGGGTCATAAAGAGTGAGACATGACTTAGTGACTTCACTTTCACTTTCATGGAGTCTCAAAGAGTCAGGCAAAACTTAGCAACTGAATAGCAACAACATTGTGGTCTATCTTGGGGAATGTTTCATATCTGCTCAGAAGGCAAGTATATTCTGCTTTCATTAGTTTTATGTACTATAGATGTTTGTTAGAGCTGGTTTGTTTATAACATTGCCAAATCTGTATTCTTATTCATCATCTTTATAGGTTTCTAAATATTATTCAAAGTTGTTTCTTAGATTCTCATATTATAATTTTAGTTTGTTCCTTTAATTGTTCCAGTTTTAGTTTTATCTATTTGAGAACTCTGTTGTTAAATTGAAAGAATCTATTTGTTGTTTTATTTGTTAAATCATGTTCAACTTTTTGCTACCCCATGGACTATAGCCTGCCAAGCTCCTCTGTACATAGGATTTCCTAGGCAAAAATACTGGAGTAGGTTTCCATTTCCTTCTCCAGGAGATCTTCCTGACCCAGGGAACAAACTCATGTCTCCTCCACTGGCAGGCAGATTCTTTACTACTGAGCTACCAGGGAAGCCCACTTGTTCATTTACTCTCTCTAAAACAAGGTTAATTATAGACTTATAGAAGTCTTTCAAGTCCTAAAGTTGTTGTCATATATAACAATAACATACCAGGAAAGCTCAGAACACTTGAATCGAGGCAATAAGTCACTCATCTGCACCAGTAGTAAAGATCAGTGTCTGGAGTCTTTTCTCTTTTGCCTCTTTATTGAGAATACTGGGAAAGCTGATTGGGAAAAAAAAAAAAAGAGAGAGAGAGAGAGAGAGACAGGCAAGATACGTTACAATTAAAAGAATTTATAGACTCACTAAATTGTTTAAAATGAGCTTTAATGATGAGAGAATAACTAGAAGTCAAAAGCCTCATTTTTTTTTTAAGAGCAGATAGTATCTTGCAATTTGAGTTTAGGAATTAAACTACAACAAATATCTGGGGGTCAAGTCATAAGAAATCACTACATGCTTAACTACTTCAGTGTGTGAATGTGAAAGTCACTCAGTCGTGTCCAACTCTTTGCGACCCCATGAAATTCTCCAGGCCACAATACTGGAGTGGGTAGCCTTTCCCTTCTCCAGGGGATTTTCTCCATCCAGGGATCGAACTCAGGTCTCCAAAGTTACAGGCAGATTCTTTACCAGCTGAGCCACAAAGAAGCCCAAGAATACTGGAGTGGGTAGCCTATTCCTTATCCAGGGGATCTTCCTGAGCCAGGGATTGAACTGGGGTCTCCTGCATTGTAGGCAGATTCTTTACCAATTGAACTATTTCACATCACAATGCTATTGATGCTACATACTTAAAATAATCCATCCTAATCATATATAAGCTTATTTACTGGAGGCAAGTGTTTATAAACGTTTATTTTTTTTAACAACTTGATTCACTTATCTTTATAAAATGTTCTTCTTTATCTTTGATAATATTCTTGGTTGAAAATTTATTTTGGATAGGATAACTGTAGCTGATCCACCTCTATTATGTTTGTTGTTTGCATTGGATATCTTTTCGATCCTTTAACTTTCAAATTATTTGCATCTTTTAATATAATATATATTTCCTATAGTCAGCATGTAGTTGAAATTTGTCTGTCTTTTGTCCTATCTTTCTTTTTACTGGATTTTAATTTGTTTTTAATTTTAATTAAAGGATAATTGCATTACAATATTGTTTTGGTTTCTGCCATGCATCATTGATTGGATTTTTAATCCACTAATATTCAGTGTTATTTGAATATGTTTAATGCTATTAGATATTTAGATTTGCATCTACCATTATGCTTTCAGTTTTCTATAGATTTTTCTTTGTTGGTCCTCTGTTCTTTCTATTTTCTTTCTTTTACATTAAATGGATATTTTCCAGTATAACATGCTAAGTCCTTAATGATTTTTAACACTATATACTTGAGCTAAATTTCAGTGGTTGTTCTAAGAGTTACAATATGCATCATAATTTATCAAAACCTATGTAAGATTTATATTAGCCTAATCTCAGTGACATATAGAAACCTTACTTCTGTACAGGTTTCCTCCTTCTTCCTCATTTTCTGTTATTATTCTTATACATAATATTCTAAAAAGATTCTGTTTGCCTCCATTTCCTAAAATAAAGCTTACTTAATCATGGTGTACTTTTTAATATATTTCTATTATTCCTCACACTTTTATATCTAGCACCTTGCACATAACAAAGTACTTGGCATGTAGAAAGTACTAAACAATATATTCTAATAAGTAAATTAGAATATATTGCATATTAGTGACCAAAACGACCCCCAAGAAAAAGAAATACACCAAGGTAAAATGGTTGTCTGATGAGGCCTTACAAATAGCTGAGAACAGAAGAGACATGAAAGGCAAAGAAGAAGAGGAAAGATATACCCATGTGAATGCAGAGTTCCAAAGAACAGCAAGAAGAGATAAGAAAGCCTTCTTAAGTGAACTAGGCAAAGAAATAGAGGAAAACAATAGAATGAGAAAGATTAGATTTCTCTTTAAGAATATTGGAGATACAAAGGGAACATTTCATGCAAAAAATGGGCACAATAAAGGACAGAAATGGTAAGGCTCTAACAAAGGAAAGAGATTAAGAAAAGGTGGCAAGAAAACACAGAAGAACTTTACAAAAAAGGTCTTAATGATCCAGGTAACCATGATGGTATGATCACTCACTTAGAGCCAGACATCCTGGAGTGTGAAGTCAAGTGGGCCTTAGGAATCATTACTACAAAGAAAGCCAGTGGAGGTGATGGAATTCCAGCAGAGCTATTTCAAATTCTGAAAGATATTGTTGTGATGATGTTTGATGCACTCAATGTTAGCAAATTCAGAAAACTCAGCAGTGGACACAAGACTGGAAAAGTCAGGTTTCATTCCAATCCCCAAGAAGGCAATACTAAAGAATGTTTAAACTCTGCACAGTTGAACTCATTTCACATGCTAGCAAGATAATGCTCAAAATCTTTCAAGCTATGCTTCAACAGTACATGAACTGAGAACTTTCAGATGTATAAACTGGGTTTAGAAAAGGCAGAAATCCAGACATCAAATTGCCAAAATCTATCATGGCAGATGGTGATTGCAGCCATGAAATTAAAAGACGCTTACTCTTTGGAAGGAAAGTTATGACCAATCTAGATAGCATATTCAAAAGCAGAAATATTACTTTTACAACAAAGGTCTGTCTAGTCAAGGCTATGGTTTTTCCAGTAGTCATGTATGGATGTGAGATTTGGACTGTGAAGAAAGCTGAGCACTGAAGAATTGATGCTATTGAACTGTGATGTTGGAGAAGACTCTTGAGAGTCCCTTGGACTGCAAGGAGATCCACCCAGTCCATTCTGAAGGAGATCAGTCCTGGGGTTCTTTGGAAGGAATGATGCTAAAGCTGAAACTCCAGTACTTTGGCCGCCTCGTGAGAAGAGTTGACTCATTGGAAAAGATTCTGATGCTGGGAGGGATTGGGGGCAGGAGGAGAAGGGGACGACAGAGAATGAGATAGCTGGATGGCATCACCAACTCAATGGATGTGAGTTAGAGTGAACTCAGGGAGTTGGTAATGGACAGAGAATCCTGGCCTGCTGTGGTTCATGGGGTTGCAGAGAGTCGGACACGACTGAGTGACTGAACTAAACTAAGCTGAATTGCATCATAGTAAAAGCAAGATAATTACAGGAAAACATCAACCTATGTTTCATTGACTATGCTAAAACCTTTGAGTGTGTAGATCACAATAAACTGTGGAGAATTCTTTAAGAGATGGGAACACCAGACCACTTTACCTGTCTGCTGAGAAACCTGTATGCAGCTCAAGAAGCAACAGTTAGACATGGAAGAACAGATTGATTACAAATTGGGAAAGGAGTATGTCAAGTCTGTATATTATCACCCTGCTTTTTAAACTATATGCAGAGTACATCATGTGAAATGCCAGGGTAGATGAAGCACAAGCTGGAATCAAGATTACTGGGAGAAATATCAATAAGCACAGATATGCAGGTGATCACATCCTAATGGCAGAAAGTGAAGAGGAACTAAAGAGCCTCTTGATGAAAGTGAAAGCAGAGAGTGAAAAATCTGACTTAAAGTTCAGCATTCAAAAAGGGAAAAGAAGGGGGCCACAGAGGATGAGATTGTTGGAAGGCATCCTTGACTCAATGGACATGAATTTGAGCAAACTCAGGGAGATAGTAATGGACAGGGATGCCTGGTGTGCTGCTGTCCATGGCATCACGAAGAGTTGGACATGACTGAGCAACTGAACAACAACAAAAGCTGGAATGTCTAGGGCCAAACAAACAGCAAGACAAGAACACAGCCCCATTCATTAGCAAACAGGCTACATAAAGTCACACACAGCTCACAGATACCACAAAACACACCTTTGACACGACCCTGCCATATAGAGTGAGAAGGCCCAGTTTCACCCACCAAAGGGCAGGCATCAATCGCTCCCACCAGAAAGCCTGAACAAGTCCCTATACCAATCATATCCACCACAGGGCAGGCACCAGAATCGAGAGATACTAAGATTCTGCAACCTGTCAAAATAGACCACAAATATAGAAAGACAAATTTAAATGATGCAAAAATAAATTGCAAATGAAGGAATAAGATAAAAATCCACAAGAATAACTAAATAGATTCAGGCAATCTACCTAAAATCAACTCAAAATAATGATAGTAAAGATCAAAAATCTCAGAAAAATGGAGGCTAAGATTGAGAGACACAAGAAATAATTTAAAAGGAGCTACAAAATGTAAACAGCAAACGGAGATGAATGATAAAATAATTGAAATGAAAAATATACTAGAAGAAAAGAATAGTAGAATAATTGAAGCAGAGAAAGGTATAAGTGAGTTAGAAAACAGAATGGTGGAAAATACTGTCACAGAAAAGAATAAAGAAAAAAAACATTGAAACAAAATGAAGAAAATCTCAAGGAATATATCTGGTTCAACATTAAATAAATAAGCATTCACATTATAGATGTCACAGAAGGATAAAAGAAAGAGAAAGGGCCTGAGAAAATATTTGAATATATTATAACAGAAAACTATCCTAACATAAGAAGAAAATTTCCAAGTCCAAGAAGCACTGAGAATCACATACAGGATGAACTCAAGGAGGAACATGCTGAAACACATATTATTTGAACTGAAAAAAATTAAAGACAAATAAAAATTATGAAAAGCAACACATAACATACAAGAGAATCTCAATAAGGTTCTCAGCTGATTTTTCAGCAGAAACTGCTTGCCAGAATGGAGAGGTATTATATACTGAAAGTAATAAAAGAGGAACACCTACAACCAAGCATTTTCTATCCAACAAGTTTCTCATTCAGATTTGATGAGGAAATCAAAGAGCAAAAGCTAAGAGAATTTAGTCCTACCAAATTAACTTGCCAACAAATGATAAAGGAAATAGGCAAGAAAGGGACCAGCAAATTAAAACAACCTTGTGAGTTCAGGATGGGGAACACGTGTATACCTGTGGCAGATTCATGTTGATGTATGGCAAAACCAATACAATACTGTAAAGTAACTAGCCTCCAATTAAAATAAATAAATTTATATTTTTAAATAAACATACTGTTATATCATAACCTTATGGGAACAGCAAACCAAAAAAAAAAAAAAAACTACAATAGATAGACATGAAAAAAGAAAGGCAACACAAACAACACCAAAGATAACTGTCAAATCACAAGAGAAGAAAAAAAGAAGGGAAGAACAAAGCATAAAAAGCAAAGTCAAAACAATTAATAAAATGTCAACAAAAACATAAATATTGATAATTACCTTAAATGTAAATGGATTATATGCTCCAATCAAAAGACATAGACTAGCTGAATGGATACAAAAGCAAGATCCCGTATATAAGCTGTCTACAAGAGATGCATTTCAGATGTAAGTACACATATCGACTGAAAGTAAAAAGATGGAAAAAGGCATTTTATGAAAATGTAAATCAAAAGAAAGCTAGGAATGATACACAGATCAAAGAAAATAGACTTTTAAATAAATATTGTGACAAGAGACAAGGAAGAGCACTATATAATTATTAAGGAATCAATCCAAGAAAAATGCAAAGCAATTGTAAATATACATGCACCAAACATAGGACCACCTCAATATATAAGGAAAATGCTAACAGATATTAAAGAGGAAATCAACAGTAACATAACAACATTAGAGGTTTTTAACACCCCACTTACACAAATGAACACATCATCCTCACAGAAAACTAATAAGGAAACGGAAGTCTTAAATGACATATTAATCCAGATAGATCTAATCGATATATATAGGATGTTCCATTCAAAAGCTGCAGAATACACTTTTCTCTCCAGTACACACGGAATATTCTCCAGGATACATCTTGGGTCACAAATCAAGACTGGGTAAATTTAAGAAAATTGAAATCATGCTAAGCACTTTAACAAATTGAAGACTAAAAACCATATGATAATCTCAATAGATGCAACAAAAGCTTTTAACAAAATTCAACACCCAGTTGTGATAAAAAATATCTCTAGATAGTGGACTTAGAGAGATCAAACCTCAACCTAATAAAGACCATGTATGACAAACTCATAGAAAACTTCATTCTCAACAATGAAAACCTGAAAGCATTTCTTCAAAGGTCAGAAACAAGACAAAGATATTTACTTTTACCACTTTAATTCAACATAATTTTGGAAGTCCTAGCCATAGCAATCAGAGAAGAAAAATAAAAGGAAGGAACCCAAGTTGGAAGAGAAGAAAATGAGCCAAAGAACTAAGCAAACATTTCTCCAAAAAGCCATACAGATGGCTAACAAACACATGGAAAGATGTTCTACATCACTATTATCAGAGAAATGCAAATCCAAACCACAATGAGGTACAATCTCATGCCCGTCAGAATGGCTGCTATCAAAATGTCTACAAACAATAAATGCTGGAGAGGGTGCAGAGAAAAGGGAACCCTAGTACACTGTTGGTTGGAATGACAACTAGTACAGCCACTATGGAGAACAGTGTGGAGATTGCTTAAAAAAGGAAATTGGAAATAGAAATGCCATAAAACACAGCAAAGGTCAGAAAGATAAATTAAGGACACAGTAGTGTTTACCATCACATCAGAAAAAATAAAACACCTAGGAATGAACCTACCTAAGGAGGTAAAAGACATATACACAGAAAACTATAAGGTACTGACAAAAGATGATACAAACCGATGGAGAGATATACAATGTTCTTGGATTGGGTAAGTCAATAGTATAAAAATGCCTGTACTATACAAAGCAATCTAAAGATACACTAGAATACCTAACAAATTGCCAATGACATTTTTCACAGAATTAGAACCCCAAATTGGCAATTCTTATGGAAAAACCTACAAACCAAGGACAAAATAGCCAAAGTAAGCTTAAGAAAACAAATGATCTGGAGGAATCAAGCTCCATGACTTCATACTATACTACCAAGCTACAGTAGTCAAAATAGTACAGTACTAGAACCAAAAGAGGAAGAGAAACATAGATCAATGGAACAGAATAGAAATTCCAGAGATAAACTTATACATCTATGGTCAACAAGTCTATGTAAAGAAAGGCAATAATATAAAAGGGGGGGAGAAAGTTTGTTTAACAAACAATACTGGGGAAACTGAACAGCTACATGTAAAAGAACAGAGCACTCCCAAACACCATAAACAAATATAAATTAAAGTAGATTAAAGACCTAAATATAAGGCCAGATACAATAAAACTCTTAAAGGAAAACATAGGCCAAACACTTTCTGCATAAATCTCTGCAAGACATTTTTGGACCCACTTCTTAATTAAAATAAAAACAAAACAAAGGGACCTAATTAAACTTAAAAATGTTTGCATGGCAAATGAAACAATACACAAAACAAAAGACAACACAGAGAATATGTGAACATATTTGTGACTGAAATGACTGAAAAGGTTTTAATCTCCTAAGAACACAAATAGCTTGTGTTGCTCACTAATAAAACAAAACAACCACCTAATAAAAAATAGGCAGTAGTTCTAAATATGCATTTCTCTAAAGAATGCATACAGATTGCTCAAAAGAGCATGAAGAGATGTTCAATATCACTATTAGAGAAATACAAATGAAAACTACAATAAGATATCACTTCACACCAATCAGAATGGCCATCATCAAAAAGTCTACAAACGGTAAATGTTGAAGACTGTATGGAGAAAAGAAAACTCATCTACACTCTTGTGGAGAATGTAAGTTTGTATAGCTATGGAGCACAGTATGGTAGTTCCTTAAAAAACTGAAAATAGAACTAACATATGATCTAGCAATTCTACTTCTCAGCATATATCTGGAGAAAGCCATAATTCAAAAGATATGTGCACCCCAAAGTTCATTGCAGCACTATATATAATATCCAGGGCATGGAAGCCACCTAAAAGTCCATCAACAGATGAATGGGTAAAGATTTGTTACATACATACAATGGATATTGCTCACCTGTAAAAAAGAACAGAATAATGCCATTTTCAGGAACATAGATGCACATAGACATTGTCATACTGAGTGAAGTAAGTCAAACAGAGAAAAGCAAACATTGGATTATATTGCTTGTATGAGGAATCTAAAAAAATGTTGCAATTTGACTTATTTACAAAACGGAATTAGAGTCACAGTATGTAGAAAACAATCTATGGTTAGCAGGGGAAAGAGATGAGGGATAAATTTGGATTGGTATTGACATATTCACTTTGGTATTGACATATTCATACTTCTAATTATAAAAGGGCCTATTGAACCACACAGGAAATTCTACTCAATACTATGTAATCAGTATGGGAATAAAATCTTTATAAAAAGAATAAACATTTGTATATGTATAACTGATTCTTTTTATAGTATATCAAAAAGGAACACAACATTGTAAATCAAGTATACTCCAGTAAATGTTTTATGTTAAAAAAATAAAATAAAACTCAACTATTAAACCAGGGGGATTTGAACACTGCTGGTGCACTGGGACAACCCAGAGGGATGATATGGGGAGGGAGGAGGGAGGAGGGTTCAGGATGGGGAACACATGTATACCTGTGGTGGATTCATGTTGATGTATGGCAAAACCAATACAATATTGTAAAGTTAAAAAAAAAAAATTGGGTTAAAATCTGTTAAAAAGAGTTGTTCATGAGTAAAATATTTCATGAATAAAATATTATGCTTCTCTCATTATGCATAATAACAACTTTGACAATATGGAATTATTGACTCAAAAAATTTTCCTCAAAACTATATAGACATTGTTCTATTATTTCCTGGCATTTAATATTGCATGAAATCATAAAACTATTTTTAATTTTATTCCTTCATAGATGACTTTTGATGCTGTCTAGGCACATGTAGAGTTTATTGTATACTTATCCAATTCAAAAGTGTCACAATAATTTATTTATGCATATTTTAATTTTTATTATGCTTTAAAAAGAGACTTTCAATATTTAAGCTTATCTGTTTCTTCACTTTAATAAAATGTCATCAAATGAGTAGAGAAAATATAACAGCAGATATATAATAAGAATAGGAGAGGAGATCATAGCAGGGGAAAGCTGACAAAAAATTTTAGAAGTTGAAAACTTTGATAAATATAAATTTTCAAAAACACAAATCAGAAAGTCATTAAAGCTTCCAGAAAAGAGAACAGTCAAGGAAATAAATCTGAGTTAATAAATAAATTTTATTAACAGCAATACTGGAAGCTAGAAGACAATAGAATATTTTGAGGAAATGCTATTTCTGTCCCAGCATTCTATACCTGGGCAAACTGTTAATCAAATGTGAGAATAGTATAAATGATTTTTTTAACATAAACTCAAAAATTATCTAACGTGCATTTTTTTTCTTTCAACGGGATAATATCATCTATGTAAACCTAAGGAAGACGCTAAGAAAGACGAAAAAGATAAGAAATTGGACAGAAGGAAGTTGAAATCAAATGCAGAAGAAGACCCTCTATGTGACACAACAAAAGAGACTCAGAGGTATAGAACGGACTTTTGGACTCTGAGGGAGAGGGAGAGGGTGGGATGATTTGGGAGAACGGCATTGAAACATGTATACTATCTTGTAAGAATGAAGCGCCAGTCTATGTTCGATGCAGGATGCAGGACGCATGGGGCTGGTGCATGGGATGATTCGGGGGAGAGGATGTGGGGTGGGAGATGGGAGGGGGCTTTGGCATTGGGAGATCGTGGACACCTGTGGCTGATTCATGTCAATGTATGGCAAAACAAATACAGTATTGTAATGTAGAATAAAAAATATTAGCAATAAAAAAAAAAAAAAAAAGTCAATTCTCAGCATAGTAGCCGTAAGAAAAGAGGTAGTTGTGCATGGGTTTAGAGAGCAAGTAAATCCAGGTGGTAGCAGGAATAAGAATTGTCCCCAAAGGATCTTTCTTTCTCTTGAAAATATGGTAAACAATATATTACCTGATTGCATCAAAAGAGTTTTAATGTCACTGGTAGATAGTTTAGGGATGATTATTGATATATACATATAAGAGTAAACAAATGAAAATATGAAACTGACAACCTTAGTGTCTGAAAACAACCTCTCAGTCACAAACTGGAATTTGAGTGAGCTTCTTGAGTTTCTGGAATCAACCAGTACTCTCTCTGAGCTCCAGTTCTTTTCCCTCCATTTCAAAATGCTATTACCAGACGTCTTCAGGTAAAAATGATACCACATACTCCATAATAATGATGCCTGAGGGGATGACTCATTCAATTTATTATAGAATATAATTAAGATACAGAATATAACTATTTATTAACTACTGCATTAAAATCCCTGGGTTCTCAAACAAGGTATGATCCAGGGTTAGAAACCTTGCATTATTTTTCTATACCAGTAATGAACTCCATCACTGATCTGAATTACTTTATTAAAAAAGAAAGTTTGCAGTGGTAAAATGAAGATATTTGACAAGATAAATATCTTTCCTTCTAGATTCATAGTATGTTTCTCCATTAATTTTTCTACTTTGTATTCTTCAGGTTTTTTTTTGCTTCACAAATATTTTCTATATTTAATTCTGCATAAATATTATTTTCTGATTTGTTATTGATGGACACTGACATATATGACACTGTCTTATTGGTAATAACTGGCACAGAGTTTTGCAATCACTATCTAATTTTAGCACATTTTGTCACCCTGAAAGGAAGCCTCGTATCCATTAGGATTCTTTTCCCATTCCCTACTCCAGACCTAAACAAAATCTATTCTACTAGCTATCTCTAAGTGTTTGCCTGTTCCAGACATTTCATATAAATTGAATCATAATATATGTGATATTTTGTGAGAGCCTTAATTCGAGGTCCATCTATGTTATTTCACGTATAAGTACACTTCATTATCTGCTGAATCTCATTTTGCTGCTTGTATATACTACATATTTTATGCATGCATCATTTGACAAATATTTAGATTGCTTTTACTTTTTGAATATTTTAGTAATGCTGCTTTGAAAATGTGTACACAAGTTCTTGTATGGATGTATGTTTTCAGTTCTCTCAGGCTATATAACTAAGAATGAAGTTGTTGGGCCACGTGGCACTGTAGATCTAACATTTTGATGATTTGTCAAACTGTTTTCCAATGTTGCTACAAAGTTTTAAGTTTCCATTAGGGAAGTATGAGGGTTGCAACTTTTCCATATCCTTGTCAACTCTTGTTGTTACTAATGTCTTTTTAGTTATAGTCACCCTATGCAGACGACACCACCCTTTTGGCAGAAA
The DNA here is from genome assembly GCA_917880005.1 of Nanger dama. Classification (NCBI taxonomy): domain Eukaryota; kingdom Metazoa; phylum Chordata; class Mammalia; order Artiodactyla; family Bovidae; genus Nanger; species Nanger dama. The sequence goes on along the minus strand of CAKJTW010000073.1, from coordinate 2,427,342 downwards.
GTGAAGAGTATCTAAAAAGCCTCTTGATGAAAGTGGAGAGTGAAAAAGTTGGCTTAAAGCTCAACATTCAGAAAACAAAGATCATGGCATCTGGTCCCATCACTTCATGAGAAAGAGATGGGGAAACAGTGGAAACAGTGTCAGACTTTATTTTTCTGGGCTCCAAAATCACTGCAGATGGTGACTTCAGCCATGAAATTAAAAGATACTTGCTTCTTGGAAGAAAAGTTATGACCAACATAGATAGCATATTGAAAAGGAGAGACATTACTTTGCTAGCAAAGATCTGTCTAATCAAGGCTATGATTTTTCCAGTAGTCATGTATGGATGTGAGAGTTGGACTGTGAAGAAGACTGAGTGCTTAAAAATTGATGCTTTTGATCAGTGGTGTTGGAGAAGACTCTTGAGAGTCCCTTGGACTGCAAAGAGATCCAACCAGTCCATTCTAAAGGAGATCAGCCTTGGGTGCTCTTTGGAAGGAATGATGCTAAAGCTGAAACTCCAGTACTTTGGCCACCTCATGAGAAGAGTTTACTCATTGGAAAAGACTCTGACGCTGGGAGGGATTGGGGGCAGGAGGAGAAGGGGACGACAGAGGATGAGATGGCTCGATGGCATCACTGACTCGATGGACGTGAGTCTGAGTGAACTCCGAGAGTTGGTGATGGACAGAGAGGCCTGGCATGCTGCAATTCATGGGGTCACAAAGAGTCGGACACGACTGAGCGACTGAACTGAACTGAACTGCATGAGTATGAAGTCATATATTGCTGTGGTTTTTATTTGCATTTCCCTAATATCTAATGATGTTGAGTGTGTTTTCATGGGGTTATAAATCATTTACTTATATCTTATTTCTAGAAATATCCAAATTCTGTGCTCTTTTTTAAAATTGGATTCTTTGGTGTTTTATTGTTGAGTTATGAGAGTTCTTTATATATTCTGAAGTATTGTTGTTTAGTGCCTAAATCGTGTCCAACTCTTTTTGTGGCCCCATGGACAGAGTAGCCTACCAGACTTCATTGTCCTGAGATTTCCCAGGCAAGAATATTGTAGTGGGTTGTCATTTCTTTCTCCAAGGGATCTTCTCAACCTAGGGAAGTCTCTTGCATTTGCAGGTGGATTCTTTACCACTGAGCTAGCAGCAAAGCCCCCATATCCTAAATGCTACTCTCTTTTTAGATGTATGATTTGTAAATATTTTCTCCCATTTTATTGGTTATATTTTAATTCTGTGATAGTGCCCATTGACATGCATATTTTTAGTTTGATAAAATACAGCTTATTTTTTCTCTGTCACTTTTGCTTTTAGTGCCCTATTAAAGAAGGTACTGCCTAACCCAAAGTCACGAAGATTTACTTATAAGAACTTCATCATATTAACCCTTACCTTTATGTCTATGACACATTTTATGTAAATTTTTGATATGGTAGGAGGAAATGTTTCAATGTCATTCTTTTGCATGTAAATATATAATTGTGACAGTACAATTTGTTGAAGAGACTCTTCATTCCACATTGGACAGTCTTGGGACCCTTGTTAAAAATCAACTGACCATAAATATAAAGGCTTGTTTCTGAACTCTCAGTTATATTCTATTAATCGCTGTGACTATCCTTATGACACTATCTCACCTCCTTCTGAAGGCTTAATGTCAAACTTAAAGTTGTAAAAGGTGTGTCCTCCAATTTGGTCCTCCTTTGTCAACATTGTTTTGGCTATTTTGGGTCCATACGAATTTTAGGAGTAGCTTATCAACTTGGGGGATTTTTACAGAGATTTCACTGAATATGCAGCTTAAATTATAGATTATTGCCATTTTAGTTATATTGGGTTTTTTTTTGGTCCATGATATGAAATATCTTTACATTTATTGATTTCCCCCAAATTTTTGTAGTCTTTAATATAGTATTCTTTCACATCATTGCAAAATTTATTCCCAAGTATATCTTTTTATATTAAGTAGAATTGCTTTCTTTATTTGGTCTTTAGTATTTTAATTGATAATACAATTGATTTTGTTTATCTTGTATTCTAAAAGTTTAATAAAATTCTTATTATTTCTAAAATTTATAGTTGCTTCCTTAGAATTTTCTATAAACAAATCTAAGTCATCTGTAAACAGAGAAGTTTTACTCTTCCTTTCCAATCTACCCTTTATTTTTCAGGTGAAATAATTTTATGTCACAGTTGTCTTTAAAACCACAAAGATACTATGTTCTTCATATAAAATACATTAATACAGATAACTATGCTTTCTTTTTTTTTTGAAAATGAGTATAGAAAACTTCTTAAAGAAAAATGAACTCCAATATACAGTTTCTGTGAAGTTGTTTGGGAAAAACTCACATCTGAACTGATTCCTAAAACATACCATTCCATTCCACCATTCTGCATCTTTTGGTTCAAAGTATAGAATATCCTCATCAGTATATGCTCCTGCATTCTTACATGTATGATAATACATATATCACTTCAGTTCAGTTCACAGTTTCAAGAGTCTTCTCCAACACCTCAGTTCAAAAGCATCAATTTTACAGTTCTCAGCTTTCCTTATGGTCCAACTCTCACATCTATACATGACTATTGGAAAAACCATAGCTTTGACTACATGAACCTTTGTTGGCAAAGTAATGTCTCTGTTTTTAATATGCTGTCTAGGTTGGTCATAGCTTTTCTTCCAAGGAGAAAGCACCTTTTAATTTCATGGTTGCAGTCACTATCTGCAGTGATTTTGGAGCCCAAGAAAATAAAGTCTGTCACTGTTTCTGTTGTTTCCCCATCTATTTGCCATAAAGTGATGGTACCAGATGCCATGATCTTCATTTTCTGAATGCTTAGTTAGTCTAATACATATATAGACTGATTTATTGTTTAATGTTCCATTGGTTCATCAGCCTTTTCTGTAGGTTCATCAGCAGGTTGAGTAAGCTGTGTCTTTCTCTGCAGTCTTTCTTCAAGATCTTCCATGAGTGGAGACATATCATCATCATCATATGGCAGAAATTCCAAGCCTTTCCCAACAATTCCATCGAAAACATTCTTTGTAGTTAGATCCTGTTCCTCAGGCATTGTCTCTCAGAAGGCATCCAGACCATGTTTATTCAGTTCATTCAAATTGCACTCCAAAAACTTTGACATATATCTCTCCAAGTAAATACAAGCTGATTGAGAATGGGCTCCAGTGGACATAGCCCTGCAGTCAAAATAGTTAGCAGATGGACAAATTTGGAAAATGTGAGGGCCCGTATCATAATCAACAATGAGCAGTCCAACATCATATGGTCTCCAGCCATATCACTGCATTGGTATCTGGGTTTTGCTTCCAATTAGATATACAAGACAAGGCATAAGAAGAGGTCTGTCAAATACAAATCTAGAATCCAAACACCCCTGGCACATAAAATTACATAACATTTAGCATCAGCAGTAAATCCTGCAACTGAAATAGCAATACTGTTATCAACAGGGAACATTTTTTTTTCTGATGAGCTGCAAGTTCTGGTTATGCTCTTTTCAATGCAACCAACACTGAATGAGTTTTTAATTTGAAATTAAAAAAAAAAAAACGTGGCTGAACCTTGTTTGACAGCTCCATTGCATATTCAACTTGATGAATCCTGCCCTGAGGACTCCAATTAGTGACATCATTTTCATATAGATTGCAAAACATGGTTACAATGCGATCCTGGCTTTGACCTCCTGCAAATCTGCAGATCAAGTACATCTAAACTAACTGTCCTGACTAGAATCTATAGTTCAATGTTGCAAAAATGTGGTAAAAGCAGACATGCTTGTCCTGTTTCTGATTTTAAGCGGAAAACATTGTCTTTCTATACTAAATTTGATGTTAACTGTGTTCCTTGGAGATTCCACTTATCAGGTTGAGGAAGTTCCCTTCTATTTATAGTTATGTGAGTGCTGTTTTATATAAAAATATAATTGGTTTTTAAAATTATTTTTAAAAATTTATTTTTAATTGTCAGAAAATTGCTTTACAGTGTTGGGCTGGTTTCTGCCATACAAAAACATGAATCGGCCATAAGTATACTTATGTCCCCTCCCTCTTGAAACTCCCTTCCACCCACCACCCTATCCCAGCTCTCTAGGTTGTCACAGAGCACCCTGTTGAGCTCTCTGTGTTATATAGCAACTTCCCACTAGCTATATATTTTACATATGTTAATATATATGTTTCAATGTAGCTTTCTCAATTTGTCCCAACTTCTCCTTCTCAGCTGTGTCCACACATCTTTTCTCTATGTCAGTGTCTCTATTTTTGCCCTGCAAATAGGTTCATCACATAATTTTTTTTTCTAGCATATATATGCTTTAATATACAATATATGTTTTTCTCTTTCTGACTTACTTCACTCTGTATAACAGGCTGCAGGTTCATCCACCTCAGTTCAGCTAACTCACATCTTTTCCATTTCATGGCTGAGTAATATTCTATTGTATATATGTATCACCACTTCTTTATACATTCATCTTTGTAAACAGTGCTTTAATGAACAAGTTGGGGTACACATATGGAACACAACTGGGATACATGTGTCTTTTAGTATTGTGGTTTTCTCAGGGTATATACCCAGTAGTGGGATTGCTAGGTCATGTGGTATCTTTGTTCCTAGTTTTTAAGGAATCTCCATACTATTCTCCATAGTAGCTATATCAGTATACATTCCTATGAACAGTGCAAGAGGGTCCCCTTCTTGCCACATCCTCTCTCGTATTTATTGCTTGTAAATTTTTGAGTTATGGCCATTCTGACTGATGTGAAGTGATATCTTATTGTAACTTTCGTTTGCATTTCTTTAATAATGAACAATGTTGAGCATCTTTTCATGTGTTTATTGACCATCTGAATTTCTTGGAGAAATGTCTGTTTAAGTCTCCCACCTATTTATTGACTGACTTGTTTTCCTGATATTGAGCTTCATGAGTTGCATGCACATATTGGAGATCAATCCTTTCAGTTGTTTGATTTGCAGTTATTTTCTCCTATTTGGAGGGTTTTAGTTCCATCTTTATAGTTTCTTTTGCTGTAAAAAGATTTTAAATTTCATTAGGTCTTAGTCGTTGTTTTTCTTTTTTAATTTTTGTTACTCTTGAAGCTGTGTCAAAGGGATCTTGCTTTGAATTTTCTTAAAGAGTGTTCTGTTTTCCACTAATTTTCACAATATTGATTCTTTCAATCCAAGAACATAATATAGTTCACCATCTATTTGTACTGTCTTTTATTTCTTTCATCAGTTTCTTATAGTTTTATGAATGCATATCTTTTGTAGGTGAGTTTATTTTTGTTTGTAGGTAGGTTAAACTTTATATAGGTTTATTCCTAAGTATTTTATTATTTTTGTTGCAATGATAAATGAGATTTTTTTCATTATGCTTTTCTTTCTGATTTTTCCTTGCTAGTGTATAGGAATACAAAGGATTTATGTGTAATCACTTGGTATCCTGCAGCTACACTAAATTAATTGGTGAGCTGTAGTAATTTTCTTGTTATAGCTCTAGTTTTCTATGTATAGTATCCTGTCTTCTGCAAACAGTGAGAGTCTTACTTATATTTTCTACCCAGAATTTCTTTTATTATTTTTTCCCCTGATTGCCATGGCTAAGAGTTTTCAAAACTATGTTGAATAATAATGTTGAGCGTGGGTACCCTTGACTTTTTTCCTGATGGTAGAGGAAATTTTGCTTTCAGTTTTTCACCATTGAGGATGTTTGTTGTAGGTTTGTCATATATTCTCTGTATTATGTTGAGGTAAGTTTCTTCTATGCCCATTTTCTAAAGCATTTTTATCATAAATGGATGTCAAATATTGTCAGAAGTTTTCCTGCATCTGTTGAGATAACCATAAGATTTTATCTTTCAGTTTGATAATATAGTGTATCACAATAATTAATTTGCATATATTGAAGAATTTTTGCATCCCTGGGATAAATCCCACTTGATCATCACATAGGAACCTTTTAAAGTGTTACTGGATAAAGTTTGCTAGTTTTGTTGAAGATTTTGGCACCTGTGTTCATGATTGATATTGGCCTATAACTTTATTTTTCTGTGATATCTTTTTCTGATTTTTGTATCAGGAGGTTGGTAGCCTCATAGAATGAGTTTGGGAGTGTTCCTCCCCCTCCAATTTTTGTAAGACTTTGAGAAGAATTGGTGTTATGCCTTTCCTAGACATTTGATAGAACTCACCTGTGAAGCCATCCGAACCTGGTCATTCGCTTTTTGGTATCGTTTTGATTGCAATTTTTATTTCAGTGATTTTCATTGGTATTTTCATAATTTCTATTTCTTTATGGTTCACTCTTAGAAGGTTATACTTTTCTAAGAATTTGTCTATTTCTACCAGGTTCTTCATTTTATTGGCATATAGTTGTTCGTAGAATTCTCTTATGATCTTTTTATTTATGTTGTCCATTGTAACTTCTTTTTTCATTTTTAATTTTATTGATTCGACTATTTTACCTTCTCTCTTAATAAATATGGCTGATGGTTTGTCGATTTTGTTTATCTTCTTAAAGAACCTGCTTTTAGCTTTATTGATCCTTGCTATTGCTTTTTTTTTTTCATTTTGTTTTTATTTATTTCTGCTCTGCTCTTCGTGATTCCTTTCCTTCTACTAATTTTGGGATTCTTGTCCTTTTACTAGTTGCTTTAGGTAAATAAGCTTATGTTATTCGTTTTATTGATTCCTCATTTCTTGAGGTAGACTAGTATTGCTATAAATTGTTCCTTTATCACTGCTTTTGCTGCATCCTGTAGGTTTTGGATGATCATGCTTTCATGGTTATTTGTTTCTAGATAATTCTTAATTTTCTTCTTCAGTGAACTCTTGGTTATTTAGAAAAATATTGTTTAGCCTCCATGTGTTTTTACAGTTTTTATTCTTTTAGTTCATATAACATTTTGGCCAGAAAAAGATATTTGATATGATCTAAATTTTCCTAAATCTGCCCAGGCTTGATTTATGATACAAGATGTAATATATCCAGGGGACTGTTCTAGGTACACTTGAGACAAAAGTACATTCTGCTGCTTTTGAATGGAATGTGCTGTAGTTACCAATGAAATCTATCTGGTCTAACGTGTGATTTAAGGTTTGTGTTTCCTTACTAATTTTCTGTCTTGATGATCTATCCATTGATGTAAGTGGGGCATTTAAGACCTCTACTGTTGTTGTGCTCCTGTTGATTTCCCCTTTAACTTCTGTTAACATCGCTGTCTGGGGAGGCATTATAAATCACTGTGAAAAGAAGAGAAGTGAAAAGCAAAGGAGAAAAAGAAAGATATAAGCATCTGAA